>CM034305.1:88882432-90181038 GCA_019925795.1 Dendrobium chrysotoxum | reverse complement strand
AAATCTCACAAAGAAATCTTGGAAAAGAAAACCTAGAACTCACAAAGAGATCTATCTCCTCTAAGGAACTCACTAAGAGATCATTCTCCCCTCATGAACTCACTAAGAGAACAAGCAAGTCGAGCAAACTTTTCATTCAATAATTCATTATCTCTAAATACAATAGAGAGGGGCCTTATATATAGGCCTTAAAATGATAAAAGAAAAGAAATGACTAAAGTGCCCCTTTGGCTACAATAACAACTAGCTACCCCTAAGGGTGAAAACGGAGAAACCGAAATAACAACATACATAATACATAAAATGCATCAAAAGTAAATGCTCTCCATCATGGCCGTCGATCTCCGATGCTTCCTCTGATAGACGCGTCGGAACCTTCTGTTGATGTCCTCATCAATTATCCTTCCCATTTTCACACCATGATCCAGAATCAATTCGGGGTAAAAATAAGAAAATTTTTTTCCGACAATGCCAAAGATTATTTTAACTGAACTCTATCATTATACTTTCAAAATGAAGGTATCATTCATGAGTCTTCTTACATTCATATTCCACAACAAAACGGAGTTGCAGAAAGAAAAAATAGCCATCTTCTTGCCTCCACTTGTGCACTTCTATTCCACTTCAATGTATCCAAATCCTACTGGGGGAAGCCCTTCTGACCGCCACATATCTCATAAACCGATTACCTTCAATGACCTTGGGTCTAAAAATACCAATGGATATTCTATTATCTTTTTATCCTGAATTTCGAACCCATAACAACCTCATACCTAGACTTTTCGGGTGCACTGCCTATGTTCACATTCATAGTTCAAATAGAGAAAAATTAGATCCAAGAGCACTCAAATGTATCTTTGTTGGATATTCATACACCCAGAAAGGTTATAAGTGTTATCATCCCTTTACCAAGAAAACTCTTGTATCTGTTGACGTTACTTTTGATGAACAAAAATCTTATTTCACCAAACTTTATCTTCACGGGGAGACTGAAACTAAGAAAGATGAGAAAAGCGAGCTTGCCCCTCTTGACCTTTCAGCTCAACCTCAATCTAATCCACCTAAACCTGAAATCAAAGCCAGGGAAACTGAGGACAAAGCTATTATGGATAATACGAGGTTTGGGAAAGTGTATTCAAGGCGTTCAAACCCAAATTATGCTCCAGAGCAGATCCAAGAATTTGAACCGTCTCTTGAAATTGAGGTAAATACAAGTTTACCAAAAAAACCTCTCTTGTACCCCCATAACCAACTTTCTATCCTTTCATAACTTCTCACATTCACACACAAATTTTTTGGTTACACTAAATGATATTCATATTCCTAATGATATTTCTAAAGCCTTATCTGATGAAAATTGAATAAGTGCCATGAAAGATTTAATGTAGGCCCTGAAAAAGAAAAATACATGGGAGATCACCGACCTACAAATAGGGAAAAAACCAGTCAGCTGCAAATGAGTGTTCTCTGTGAAATACAAAGTTGATGATACACTAGAAAGGTATAAGGTAAGATTGGTGGCGAAATGATACATTCAGATGTATGAGATTGACTACCAGGAAACTTTTGCACCTATGACCAAGATGAACACCGTGAGGATCTTGCTTTCACTAGCAGCTAATCATAACTAGCATCTGGAATAGTTGGATGTCAAAAATGCATTCCTACACGGGGACTTGGAGGAAGAAATATTTATGGAGATTCCACCAGGATTCAAGGGGTAACAAAGTGTGTAGATTAAAAAAGGTTCTATATGGGCTAAAGTAGTCACCTAGAGCTTGGTTTGGAAGATTCTCAAAACTCATGCTACTTAATGGTTATCGACAGAGTCAAGGAGACCATACATTATTCTTCAAGCAGTCAGACTCTTGGGAAGTCACAATTTTATTAGTTTATGTGAATGATATCATCTTGACTGAGAATGATGAAAATGAGAAAGTAATTCTAAAGAAATGTCTTGTAAAGGAAGTTGAAATCAAAAATCTTGGTAGATTAAAATATTTTTTTGGAATTGAAGTGGCCCACTCCAGCAAAGGAATCTTTATTTTACAACAAAAATACATTAATGATCTTCTTAAAGAAACAGGTAAATAAGCTTGTAATCGGCACCAATACCAGTAGAACAAAATCTCAAATTTAGGGAAGCTAAAGAAGATCCAAATGTAGATAAGAGAGCTTACCAGAGACTTGTGGGGAAATTGATTTACCTTTCCCACACCAGACCAGATATAACATTTGTTGTAAGCATAGTCAGTCAGTTCACGCAAAATCCAAAGCAGACTCACACGCAAGCTGTAGACAGAATACTGTACTATCTTAAGGGGAACCTAGGAAAAGGGATTCTCTTCAGAAGAGACTGTGGAATAACCCCAGAAGAATATACTGATGCATATTACGTAGGATCACCGGTAGATAGACGATCTACCTCAGGATACTACACATTCCTTGGAGGAAACCTTGTTACATAGAGAAGCAAGAAACATAATGTGGTAGCAAGATCAAGTGTAGAAGCAGAATACATAGCTATGACCTTAGAAATATGTGAGCTAGTGTGGATTAAGATAATTCTAGAAGACCTAAGGATCAAGTGGGAAGGACCCATGAAGCTACATTGTGACAACAAATCAACAATCAACATAGCTCACAATCCCGTTCAACATGACAGGACCAAGCACATAGAAGTGGACAAATATTTCATGAAGGAGAAATTAGACAGTGGTCTTATATGTATCGACCATATCTCATCAAAAGACCATCTTGCAGATATTCTTACCAAGGGACTCGATAACTCTACCTTTCTAGGAATGATTACCAAGCCGGGGATGACAGATCTGTATTCCCCAGCTTGAGGGGGAGTGTTAAATCCCAGCTGTCCCTTAGCATTTTGATCCCACGGTTAGGATGGGAATTCGTGGGAGGCTCACCTATTAAATCCTAGCCATCCCTTGGCATTTTGATCCCACGGCTAAGATGGGAATCCATGGGAGGCTTACCTGGGTCATATTGATCTCCTTCCATATTTAGATGGCTGATTTAGGAAAGATTATATTAGAGCAATTATGCATTATTCTGTAATTATTTGTTTCTTTATTAAGATATATTGTATAGATCTATAAATAGGGATAAGTTTGTGCAATAAAATTAAGCATTTCCCCCCTCCAATTCTCTAAATTTAGCATTAACCTCATTTATTAATTTTACCTTCAATTTTTGTAACTTTTGATTGCGGGATTTTTTAGTTGATATTTAAAGAGTCAATGGATTAAATTAGATGTTCTATATAGTTTAAGACTAAAATAGCTTCCCACAAATTGTCGCAGGACTATTTTGACCATTTTCTCGAGATTTATGTGATATATACTTTATTATATACTTAGCATAATCAATTGAATATTCAAATAAGCATTCTAACAATAACTCAAAGAAATAGAAGAGAGCTACACTATTAATTCAGATTAAGTGGTGTGACCATCTTGTCACTTAACATTCTAACTTGCTTAAGCTGAATTGGAGCCTTCATTGGCTGGTGTACCTTGCTTCAAATGTTCTTGGGAAGCTGACTCCCTATGATGTGTCCGATTTTCACTTGTAGCCTTGATGTAGCCATCACCCTTGTGTTGCCTTCTATGTGACATTGGAGTGACCTTTGGAGTAGTCGCATTGCGTGAGCTTGATGAACTTGCCCAAATTATTGATTTGGTTGAAAACATAGCTTTGGTATTATCAACTCAAAAACATTGCTTTTGTATGATCAACTGAACTTCCTAAAGAGTAACTTGGATGAGTCACTGCTATATATATATAACACATTTCTTCTCCTTAAGGGTTAAAAATTAATTCTTCAGTTATTCAATGATTTTCATTTACAAGATCAATAGAAAGCACATGAAAATACTTTAATTCCTCTCAATATTTCTGTAATTTGATTTCTCAGAGCATTAATCACTTCTGATAATTAATTTTGTTGAAGTATCACAAGTCTAAGCTTCTTTTTGTCAGTTGTTATGTACATCATGGTTGCCAAACAACTTCGTAAAATAAACCACATTTTTCTCACAAAGAACACTGCTCGCAGATTGTCATGAAACTGCTAAGCTTCAAGGAAACTGATACAAGGGCAATCAATAGATCAGGAGAAACTGCTCTAGACACTGCAGAAAGAGCTGGAAACTCAGAAGTCGTCACTATATTAAAAAAGCATGGTGTACAAAGTGCAGGGACCATCAGACCAGCCCACCCAGCCCACGAACTAAAACAAACAGTTAGTGACATTAAACATGGTGTCCATTCTCAGCTCCAGCACACACAACAGACAAGGAAGCATGTGTTAGGAATAGCCAAAAGACTCAAAAAACTCCATAGAGAAGGCCTCAACAATGCAATCAACTCCACCACTGTGGTTGCTGTTTTGATAGCCACCGTTGCTTTTGCTGCCATTTTCACTGTTCCTGGCCAATATGCTGACTCCGTAACCCCAGGCATTTCACTGGGGGAAGCCAACATTGCCCACCAAACTGCTTTCATGATCTTCTTCATTTTCGATTCGGTCGCTCTCTTCATATCTCTTGCTGTTGTGGTGGTTCAGACATCTTTAGTGGTTATAGAGAGCAAGGCGAAGAAGAAGATGATGGCTATCATCAACAAGTTGATGTGGCTTGCCTGTGTGCTTATGTCATTTCTTGCACTTTCTTTTGTTGTGGTTGGGAGAAATGGGATTTGGTTGGCTGTTGGAGTTACAGTTATGGGGACTGTTATTTTGGCAGCAACTTTGGGTACTTTGACATATTGGGTGATTGTGAACCGAATCGAAGCGAAAAAGATGAGCAGAAGTAATAGGAAATCATCGCTAAGCAGGTCGGGTTCGCGGTCATTGTCAAGGTTTTCTGATACAGATTTGTTGTATGGTGAGAAGAAGAAGATATATGCAATTTAAAGTTCCACAAAGAATTAGTTTTATTTGTTATTGTGATGAAATGAGAATATCTTATTGCAATCTTTGATGATAACTTAGTTACTGATCTAAGTTTTTGGACAATACTGTTATAATGCTTATCACAGTTTGTTTTCTTTGAAGTCAAATTATTTGTGGAAATAAAAATTATTTTTTTAAGAAGGATTTTTTACTTTCAACTCCTCTATTCTAAATTCATCGAATATATAGGAATTTTGACAAGTGAAATCATACCGGCCTAGATTACTGGAAAGCCTCCTATTATCATGAAGGCTATCTGAAATTATGGTATTGTTGAATCCAAATTTGTTCGTAGGTGTTATCCGATCTTGCTAGTAAGTAAGTTCAAGAAACTAGAGTGTCTCTTTAGTCTTTACTCTTTATTTATACGAATCCAAGGGTTATATGCTCGGGCAGCTTTGGCGGGCGCGCGGGCAGGTCGCGGGCAGCCGGGGCAGGGTCGCGGGCAGCCGGGCAGGGCGGGCAGGCTTCGCGGGCAGGGGTTTAAACAGGTTTTCGGGTTGACCCGGCAACCCGTCGGGTCAACCCAAATCAGACCCATTTTTCAAACGGGTCGAATTCCTGAACCCGAACCCGATCCGTTTTGAACTCGGGTCGGGTTCGAGTCAGGTTTTCCGGGTCGGGTTTTCGTGTCGTGTCAAATATTGACACCCCTAGTTGACGGTAACCATATTGGTGATGATGCACATCAATATTATAAGTGATGACAAGCATCGATATTAGTGTCGACAATATGCATCACCCTTATAGATGATGACATGCAATAAAGATATGCATAAGCCTTATAAACAATGGCGTGCATTGACATTGTTGGCGACCATGGGCGACGGTTGGCAAGTTTTAAGAATGTTGTCATGTTGTGCATTGACCATATAGATAATGGCATGCATCAACATTATTGATGAATACAATTGATAATAATTAGAATATCATATTCAGGTGACCATAATCGACAAATGTTGGTTGTTGGCTATAATTATTGGCGTTGAATGTCAAATGAAATTTTATAGTTCTTTAAATCTCCAAGTTTTACCTGTAATAGTCGGACTTGGACCAACAGGTCTAGGTCTTTCGTGCGACGAACAGGCTACTCGACCCCCTTCCTCTCCCTATTGTGCGAAACCGAGCAAACCAAGCTTCCACACATGAGTGAACCAAGCGAATAAGCTGCCTATGTTCCTCTCTCTCTCTCTCTCTCTCTCTCTCTCTCTCCCTCTCTCGTGTGCGAGATTGTCTCTCCAATCATAAAAATTATGCGATTCTCTAGCCTCCTCTCGTGATTTTCCCGCTCCCGACCTTCCCTCTCGCTATTCAAAACCAAAGGGAGGCTAGGGCATCACTTATTCTCCTTCACTTGCCTCTCTAGAACCACTAAACATCCCTCTCTTCTCCCTCACAGCCGCCATTTGATTCTTTGGCTATAATAGCAAGTATCTTCTTTAATTTTTCTCCTTCAATAATAAGCTTCTTCATCTTCTCTACTCTTCTCCCACTTCCCTTTCAAATTCATATTTGTCAAATTATTTAATCATGCATTCTCTTATAATGTTTAACTAGATTCGATTAGTGGAGATTTTTGTTTTAGTCTTATCATTTCTATTAGTTTAACTTGCTTTGGAGTAAAGTCTTATTTTAGTTTGATGTTTGAATATATCTAAATCTATATTATTTTGTAGGCTTGATTTTTAATATTCAATGTATATATTTAGGTTCGAGTTATGTATAATTTATATTTCAAGCATTTGACTCCTTTACTATTATCCTGAATATTAAATTAGGATTTTTATTTGTAGGACCTTTAATTTGTTATCCAGGTGGTGTTGTGAATTGAACATCTTTTTGGCTTAGGATTTTATGTCACTCGCATAGAGGTAAGTAATTGTTATTTATTAAGGGACAAATACACCCTTCTTTGTTGGGCCTTATCCTTATTTCTTGAGCTAGGTTGCTAGATATTGAATTGTCAGTCATATATTAAATTCACCAATATTAATACATCACAAAAAATCACCTTGATCTGGCACGAATTCGAGGCATATTTGAATTAGAAACCGGCAAAATTCAATTTATGATCATCTAAACACCAATCTTAGCAAACTTATAGTCAAATTGAACGTTTCGATAAGACGAACCCCATAACACCAAAATCGGTCAAATTTGAGTTCCAATGGGCTCAAATCAAGGGACTGAAGCTTATTTGAAAGCTTCAAAGCATTAATTAGGTAACCATATAATCTCCAAATATGGCATGCTTATAGTCGAATTGAGCGACTCAATGAGCCTAAGATCACTTAATTCTGAGTCCTGACATCATTAAGGTACTTAAAATGCTTGATAAAAGCTCTATGATTGAAGGAATCACTATGAGCCTTCCGATAGAGCTCTCCCAATTTATCATGGATATTCTCCATATTTACTGAGCACGCTACTCTAAAAAAACTGTAAATAAACTCCAATTTCTTACATGATTGGGAGGGATAAAGAGGGAAAAGCATAACGAGAACTAGTAAGATCTCTCTTGCATTTTCCAATCATTACATCCGACAACCACCACCAATTATTACCACCGACATTCACCATCGTCACTAACGATTAGCTTCAATAATCACCACTTTCTCCAGAATACTAAGAAGATTTAACCCTGTTGTTGGGTATATTTGTCCGCCTATAGAAATTAGTTTTCTAAATCCCTCTTGGGAAAATTGAGCCCTGTTGTTGGATATAGATTGTCCATTTGTGGATATTTGACCTTTGTACTCTTTCTCTTCTTCAACTGTGAAGAAAGGAGAATCTTTGTATCACTGACTATACAATAAATTTTCTAACTAGGCAAGGCCCCATAATTTTTTTCTCTTTTTGGGTTTTCCACGTAAAAAATTCTCTGGACTTATTGTTTTTATCTGTTCACGCTGAACCTTTGTACACTGCTAAAACGTGAGACACACAATCTACTGACTTCTAGCATGCAACAAATATGATTGTACACATGTAGTAAATCTTATTTGTTGTTCATAATGGAATCATATATATACATACTTGAGATAAAAATCATAAATGAATAAAAAGTCATTTGGGGTATGATGATACCCAGTGTGATTTCATTAGAATTATATTACATGTGTAGCAGTTAGATATATGCATTGGTTACATTAGCATATTTAAATATGTCATAGGAAACCTGATATATCACATGACATATCTCATAACCCCATTCCTTTATCGTTTATGCTTTAATAGATAAGAGTTACTTGCTGGATTTGATTTATAAAACTCACTTGTTGTTGTCTCTTTACAGTAGGTCATGTCGGTTGATTAGTGGACCGCCACCTCAGGAGCAAATTTATCAGCAGTAAATTATATTTATTATTTTATGTTTTGTAGTAGATTATTATACATTTTGATTTTATGAGTTGGGGTAGTTTCATTCTTATTATTATTTCTTTCTGACTTATTTTGCTTGTAGTAGTTATATTGCTTTTGGTATACTATTATTTGAATTCATATTAATAAAATGAATATTTAATTTCTTTTTCATACTTTACTCTGATATATTTGATTATATTATTGGTTATGTAGTTTTTTTTTCTTGTGAGTACAAAACATGATATTTAATCACTTCATCGAGTCTCATGTTCTCGGGATGTATCACCTTCTAGACCCGGGATGTGACATTGTCTAATTTCAATGCAAGATTCCCTCTCCTTCATGTAAAGAATAGTCATATATTTATAATTTTTTTGAATGATTTTTTGATAGATTTAGTCAATTTTTTTGAAACACTCAATTGTATTTAAGTACTTTAATAATTTTAGAATTGAATGTTTTTAGGCTTAATAGATTCCTTTCTTTTTTGGGGGCATTTAGGCCAATTAAGGCAAAATCAAAAATACATCACATACATAAGACTCGAACGCAAGACCTTTTGGTTGGTAGCCAAAGCTCCCAACCAATAGATCAAGATGAACTGCTAGATTTCTTTCATCGAGTTGCTTTATTTGACATCTATGAATTAATGTTATAAAGTTTCCAATTGCACTCAAAATCTTTTATTTTGGGCTTATTTTGAGTCAAATTAGAATTTGTTTTGTTGGACTCATATCATTGAAACATTTAATTCGATGATAAATTTATTAAAATCAAATTATAATGATCCAAAATTTAATTCTAAAAATTTGTAATTAAAAATTTATACTGAGATTTGTTTTTAATCGTATGAATTTTCTTATGAATCTGTCACATAAAATACTCAGAGAGCAGCTCTTCTAAAATTAATGCATCAAATCCTAGCCATTTATTAACTTTGAACGGCGGAGATTCAATTTAATAAAATCAAAGATCCATTTTAATATAGATTATATTAGATTTAAGAGCTGGAGCTCGGCAGGCATTTTATTCCAATTTCCCTCTGCTCCGATCAAGCCAATACCTCACCTCGCCGGCCTCTCAATTTCTCCGCCTCTATAAAAGATCGCCGGAGGAGCACCAAATACTCCACCTCCACCGTCGTATTTACAGTCTCTTCGTTAATGGACCGGGCCTCTGTTGTCCACCTCCTGCTCCTCCTATCCCTGATCTCCGCCTGCGTGGCGGAGATAAAAGACCTAAAGATCATAACCGACTCCCGCCCTGTCATCCTCTTCGAGAAATTTGGCTTCACTCGGCGCGGATTCGTTGATATTACCGTCTCCGACGTCTCTGTCTCGTCCTCCGTTTCCTCCCCTGACCCGTCGCTCTTCGGCTTTTTCCTCCTCTCCGATGAGAAACTCATTCAGGCCATCTACGGAGCCCAGCAAGAAATATCCAACTCGAACGCTAACCCTGATGGAGATT
The DNA here is from genome assembly GCA_019925795.1 of Dendrobium chrysotoxum. NCBI lineage: Eukaryota > Viridiplantae > Streptophyta > Magnoliopsida > Asparagales > Orchidaceae > Dendrobium > Dendrobium chrysotoxum. Next base: position 90,171,236 of record CM034305.1, on the reverse strand, counting down.
CCTCCTGCATCCTCTCCAGCCCCTTCGTCAACCCGCTCTTCACCTTCCGTGATCTCTCGCAATCGCCGCCCAAGTCCTACAACCGCTCATTCCCGATCATCCACCCCGATGAGTATAGTCTTTACTTTGCCAACTGCGCCGCTGAGAGCCAGGTTAGCATGTCCGTCCTCACCAAGATGTATAATGTTCACCCCGACGGTTTCCGTGACTACCTCTCGGTGGGTTGGGCTTCCGTCCCATCGATTTACTTTTACTTCGCCGTCGTCTACGCTATCTTTTTCGCCGTGTGGGTCTACTTCTCTCTTTGGAAGAGTCGCTTATCTGCCCATCGAATCCACCAGATAATGTCTGGTCTCCTTCTAGCCAAGGCTCTTAATCTCATCTGTGCCGCTGAGGACCAGCACTATATCCGGGTCACAGGCACGCCCCACGGCTGGGACGTCCTCTTCTACCTTTTCCAGTTCCTCAAGGGCGTTCTCCTCTTTACGGTCATCATCCTCATAGGGACCGGATGGTCTTTCCTTAAACCCTTCCTCCAGGAGCGAGAGAAGAAGGTTCTCATGATTGTGATCCCCCTCCAAGTTATCGCTAACATTGCGTCTGTTGTGATCGGGGAGACTGGACCGTTCATCCAGGACTGGGTTACCTGGAACCAGCTCTTCCTCTTCATTGACATCGTCTGCTGCTGTGCAATCATGCTCCCCATAGTGTGGTCAATCCGAACGCTGAGGGAGACTTCGAAGACTGACGGAAAGGCTGCGAGAACTCTAGCTAAGCTTACTCTTTTCAGGCAGTTCTACATAGTATTGGTGGGGTACTTGTACTTCACCAGGATTGTGGTATATGCGCTTAAGACAATTGCTGCTTATAAGTACCGGTGGGTGAGCGTGGAGGCTGAGGAAATCGCCAGCTTCGCATTCTATATCTTCATTTTCTGTACGTTTAGGCCAGTGGAGAGGAACCAGTACTTTGTTCTTGATGACGAGGAGGAAGAGGCAGCAGAGGTTGCTCTCAGAGAGGTGGAGTTTGAGCTCTGAATATTTAGAAGATAGAAAATGATTTATTTGACGTCGGGTTTTGCTTCCTTTCACCTTAGTATGTGTTACTTTTATGATCATTTTGCTGTCTCCTCAAAATTTTGTTATTTGTTTGGCTATTGGAATATGGAACCCTTGAAAACAAGGTCAAATACCTCTCCTAAGGTATGCTATACATTGTTTCTCTTTCTTCTGGATAATTACTTAACGAGGAATGTTGATTGGATAGTTCTTGCATTTATTTGTCTGTGAACCCACGTCAGCTGATCTTTTCCTTTCTTTTTGTTTTTTTGCTTTGTTATGATAAAGTGTAACTAGCGTTCCTATGCTGGAAATAGATTGAAAAAAAAAAAAAAAACTTTGCAAGTGACATTCAAATTCAATTTATTTTCATAAGCTATCCAAACACTTGGAAATGCATATTGCACTCTTGCGAAATTATGCTTTAGATATATATAAAATTTCGAATTTTGACGCTTTATGGTATAAGAAACGTTTATCATGAGGAATTTTTCCATGTTCATTCTGTTGGTGTTTCCTGTTAGCCTATTCACCATCTACCCGCTTAGGCATGAAGTATGCTACGATGTTGTGCAATGCATTCTACTAAAGATGTATGCTTTAACTTTTTCAACTGGTTGTTATGCTACCATTGATAATCCATATTTACATGACAACGCTACTGAGTCAATAGTAGTAGACAAGACAAGCAATCATTGATGTTTTATATCTATGAAATACTTTGGACTGCACCCCAGTAGTCTAATTAAGCTCGTGTGCTGTAGTTCTTGCGGGGCATTTTAACCCAAAAGGAATATAGAAAATGGTATGTTAATGGTAGCGAATATTTGTAGTCTTGCATAATTGGTTAGAAAAACTGCTTCTTCATATTTGCTATAAATCAAAAGATTATTTTTTCTAAATTGCTCCAGAACAGGCTCTAGTTGAAGGAAAAAAGTGGATTACTGATATCATTCATTATTTTCTTTCTGCTTGATTAATTAGTGGTCTTGTGAGTAATTTTTATTTTTTGTGAAATATATTACAATTGGGTTTTCAGTTGCAGTTTTAATTCCAAAAGAATTGCAGAGTTTTTGTGGTTTTCAATTTATAGCTAATTTCCTTTTTTTTAATCGTTCATTAAATTTTCATTTGGTGAAAATGCTTATATTTCGGTTTACATCAAAAGAAAATGGGCTTTAATTTTAATGGGTGGTTTTTTAAATTGTGAAACCCAAATATATTAATTTATTTTGTGTGATTTTCATCATTTGCATCATTTTATTGCATTAGAAACTTTAGATGATAAAATATTCTACATCAATTAAGTATTAGAGCCAAAGTTCTCGTCATCATGGTAGCTAAATGTATGACATATTAAATCATGAATCTGAACTATGCTTGAGCAGGTTTTAGTATTGGAATTTGAGAGCAAAATTAAGCAAGGAATGTTATCTGAACAAGAACTTCTGATAGGGATTAAACTAATGACTTAATGTGAAATTTAATCAATCATGTCTACTGTAGTTGAAGAATCAATTGAGCAAAAATGCAAGCCTTGATTGAATTATATGTTGATATTAATACTGTGCTGAATGATCAAATTGATTTTAATTTCATTTTTGCTTCTTGATGCATATTAGTGTTTTTATATATTTTATCCACTTTATATCATATTTATCATTTACATGGTTCACATAAACAAATTCACAAGAAATTGACTATTAATTATTACATCAAAAATTACTTGTCGATGTGAACAAGAGATATGTCAAGTTTAAATCAGGTGATAAGTTAATGACAAATTAATCCTGAAATATTTTCGAAGGCATTTTCCTAATACAAGAAAGATAGAACCATTTAATTAATATCATACATCGTATTAGGAAAAACTCTTATAAAATAGAAATTCCAGAAAGTTTTGGCATTAGTTCTGTTTTCAATGTGTCTGCTCTATAATAGTAAAAGCATGAATTTTTTTGCATGCCATGATTTAAAATAGAAAACCACATGTACTTTTTTTGCATTAGGCACGGGAAAGGAGATATTTTTTTTTCAGCAATGTTATTCACCTACTGTATTATGGTAAACGCAGAAGGAAACATGGAAGATAATCTCTTACCTCCATCCTTGAGAGGTGGCATAGCCTAAAAGAACACATGGCTATGGGCTTCTGGAAAATCTGAAGTGGTTAATTTTTTATAACTTTGCAAGGTATTCTTCGTATAATCATACTATATCAGTTCACGCAGGCTTATGATGTTATCTGCCCTTAATTGCTATATCTCTTCTCCTTAATATATAACAAATGTGCTTATAAATTCACGAGGATACAAACCAAGTTATACAGCTTACGGTTTTACGTGTGAGTTTGATGATTCTATTTCATGCATTACAACAAAATCATAACATAAGCATGGATTTACTAAATAGTCAAGCCTGTATTTGTATGCAACAACTATTCTGAAGACCATAATATTGTTTGAATGGTTATTGTAGACCCTGGATATGTCTATTCCTAATTATTTGGCAACAAAATCTATTGGCTAAGGATTTTATGTGTTTTTCGTAAATCAAAGTTCTAATAATGGGGAACCTTATTTCATCCAAGACCTTGCAGGCATGTTAGCAAGCTTTTGTTCTACTTTTCTTTTTAAACGTCAGCCTTCTGATGACGCCTTTAGGAGAGTAGATGTATTAGATTTGGTCTATGTTAAAAAAGGTTGAGGTAGATCTAAAAAGGCCTAGTTAGAAAGTATTAGAAATGACTTTTTTTATTAGATTTAAATGAGAATTTGGCTCTTAACATGACACAATGGAGAAAAAGATTTATGTAATTGACTCCACGTAGTGGGATAAAGGCTTGATGATGATGATGATGATGTTGTTGTTGTTCTACTTTTCTTTGACTGTACGTGGAAATATTTAAATTATCCTACTTTTGTTTAAATAGCAAAAGTCCTAAGGCCTTGCAGCAGCTAATTACTGATTTTAATGAGCATATTTTATGATGGCATACCCCAGCTAAATTCTTAGGAAAAGAATTTTTGCTATTTCACTATCACTATATGCTGCTCTTTGCACTTCTTATGGAGGGAAAGAAATGATAGACGTTTTGCCAGTAAATGGAGTTGCTCCTCATCCATTCATCACAACATTATTAAAGCTTATTTCGGCTAAGGCTTCCATGTGGAAAACCTATGATAGTCTTCTCTCCACCTTCCCTAACGGCTTCTTATCTTAATTCGGTGGAGCTTTGCATTTCGTTTTTTGGGGTCTGCTGCATTCGTGGTTTTTTTTTGGATTTGGTCTTCCATCCGCTCCCAACTTGACTGTGATGATTGGAACCAAATTCTTGGTTTCATACAATTTTTGATACAGAGAGTTCTTCTCTCTTCCTTTTGATACAACTCGGATGATACTTGTAATTTTTTTCTTAGAGTTGTTTAGGTTTTAGATTTGTAACTCTTTTTCTTTTTCAATGAAATGGGCTCTGCCCCAATTTCTCGCCCCCCTCCCCCCCCCCCCCCCCCCTCAAAAAAAAAATTTTTTTACTAAAAAATTGCTTTAGAAAGCTGTAAGAAAGTCATCCAAAATAAAGCCTTAGCTTGCCAAAATAATTGCATTCCATGTCTAAATATCTTGGTTATATATACAAATTTCCCCTCCAGCTGTGTATCTCTGTTTTGGCTTTGTTTGATTAAACTTCTTTATAAAAAAATATAGCTGTTTAGAGCAGCATCTTTGTAATAGAACCGTTTGGAGAAATTATTCCGTGCGGAGTGAGTGTACACTGAGTATAATTTTATATATAGTTTGATTTTTTTACACAGTATGTACAAATACTATATACACTCATATCCGAACGGTTCTTTACCGTCCAGACTACACATGGAATAATTTCTCCTTTGTTGGACTGTTGTGTAGGTTTCTGACAAAATCTTGTGCGCATCTGTCTCAGATTTACCTCCATGAAAAACTCTTGGGAGAAAATGTTTGTTAAGCTGCATATGTAATTTATTCATTTAATTTTTTTGTCACGATTTTATAAGCCTGTTTCATTATATCATGTACATTTTCTTAATTATTAATGAAAGTTGGTATAAATGTAAATATTCTATTTTGTGGATGGTATTTTATAGTTCTGAATAGGGCTACAAATGAACCATGCTTGTGACTCGGCTCGATAAGAGTTCATTTATGTTCGTTTGATAACCTAAATGAACGAGCTTGAACACCTTTGATAAAATACTCGATAGCTAAATAAATGGACTTAAACAACTTGACGTTTGGTACATTATATTTATGTTCATGAACAATATCATTTAAAGCTCGTGAACAATCACATTAAGAAGCTTGATTATAGCTCAATTAAGGCTCGTTTTCGACCCGAATTAGCTTGAAATGAATAAATAGTTTTAAAAATAAATATTGTTAAATTAATTTAACTAATTTAATAATTTATAAAATGAATTTATTACTTAGTAAATGAATTATAAAATGAATAAATGATTATTATTTTTACTTAATAAAAGAATTATTTTTCATTGAATAATATATTACTTAATAAAATATATTATAAAATAAATTTATTATTCCCACCTCTCTTCTGCCTGCCCCTTGCTCCTAGGGGTGTCAATTCGGGTCAACGGGGCGGGTTCGGGTCCAGCCTGAGTTTACCCGGACATAAACGGGTTGACCCGAACTCGACCCATCTAGTTAAATGGGTCAGGATTTTCAACCGGACCTGACCCGCACGGGTTTCCGGGCTGACCCGACCCGACCCGTGAACAGGGTGGGGTCGACGGCTTGACGCCTTTAGGCGGATGGGAAGTCGGACTGTTGGTTCGGCGGAGGCGTTGTGTTACACTCGGAGGCGACTGGACGTTAGAACCATTGTGTCGACGACTGGACGTCTGGAGTCTGGACCTACGCATTGGCGGCATTGCAGTATTACACTACAGGCGGAGGCATTAAACTACACGGGAAGGTCGACGACGACTGGACGTCTGGACGAATGCGGCGGAGCCATAAGCCCGTAGCCCGTAGCCTGCGCGAGTGCGACGGCTGAGGCGGACAACTCGACGTCCTCGACGAGATGGCTGAAATGGACGGGACAGTCGCGACTATACGCGGAGGCCACACGTGGTAAATAACCGGGTCAAATTGGGTTGACCCGCAGGTTTCAGGGTCAACCTGAACCCGACTGTTTTTCAAATGGGTCGAAAATTCGAACCCGACCCGTTTCACAAACAGGTTGACCCAAACCCGAATTTTTTCGGGTCGGGTTTCGGGTCGTATTTTTGAAACCGCTACTCGCTCCTCCCGCAAAACATAAAAAATAAAATGTAAAACAGTGGTAAGTTTAGTCCCACATTGCTTGGACAATTTTGGTTTTGCTCTATATAACTAAAAATATCAGTGGAGCATTCGCAGTTTAGAGCATGTTCGCAGCGAGTGGTTGCTTTACTACTGGTGGATTAACGAGCCGCGCTGGATTAAGATGTCCTATTTTGTTTTTAAAGGCTCGGTTATCGAGCCGCTCAATTAAGTAGAGTTGTTTTATTAAATGAGTGGTTAACGAAAAAATGAAACAAACGTCCAAATACAAATTTGAACTGGAGCCGAGCTCGAGCATGGTTGAAAGAGCTTGGCTCGATTTCAAACTCGAACATGCGGAAGCTTGGCTCTATTCGTTGCGGCTCTAGTTCTGAATTCCTCACAATGGCATAGATGTAATTCTAATTATCCATGCCATTATAGTCCCTCCAAGTGATATTTTTGATCAAAATTTTAATTATGATAGATTTTTAAAAATTTTAATTGTCTATTAGATATATAATATTAATTATTTATATATTATCCTTATTTTAAAGCACATTTAAAGATTTTAAAGATTATTTTGATATTTTTTAGCTAGGATATTATTTCATAATTTTTTATCATTCAAAACTATCAGAGTTCAAATCTTATAGCATGATACAAACTAATTGTTACTTTAAGATAATCATGTAATTTGAACATAATTAAGAAAGTCTTAGAGAACGTAAGGGAGAGATTGAACTCTAAACACCCTATTACATTGGGACAGCTGATGAGATCATGATTTTATCTTATTTTGGTGATGTGGCTCTTAAGGTCGGAGCCGAGCTCGAGCATGGTTCAAAAGAGCTCGGCTCTTCTAACAGGATTTCGAACTCGAACATGCAGAAGCTCGGCTCTATTTGTTGCGGCTCTAGTTCTGAATCCCTCACAACGGCATAGATGTAATTCCATTTATCCATGCCATTGTAATCCCTCCAAGTGATATTTTTGATCAAATTTTTAATTATGATAGAGTTTAAAATATTTTAATTGTCTATTAGATATATAATATTAATTATTTATATATTATCCTTATTTTAAAGCACATTTAAAGATTTTAAAGATTATTTTGATTTTTTTTAGCTAGGATATTATTTCATAAATTTTTATCATTCAAAACTATTAGAGTGCAAATCTTATAGCATGATACCGACTAATTGTTACTTTAAGATAATCATATAATTTGAACATAATTAAGAAAGTCTTAGAGAACATAGGGGAGAGATTGAGCTCTGAAAACCCTATTACATTGGGACAGCTGATGAGATCATGATTTTATCTTATTTTAATGATGTGGCACTTAAGGTCGGTCCGATCACATATAAATTTTTATGCAATTTTTTTGTTACCACAAAAATATACGAATTTATTTCAAAACCTCGTGAACATTGATTTTGACAAATTTATAATAAATATAATGCAGCTCGATGAGATGAGTTCAATATGATTGAAATCACGTGGTTTCAAGTGCATTTCATCCTTGAACTAGTTATAATCATTAGATCTGGTATAACGGGTCCGATCAACCCCTTTTCTTCTTCCCTATGTAGATTATATGCTTGAGGAGGCAACAACAATCATTAGCTAGCTGCCTGTTCTTATCGACATCATTAACGATCATAATTATTGAACACTTACACAAAAAGAGAATTTGATAGAGAATTAAGGAAAGCTATATTGTTTATGTGATGAACAAATATTATTTGAGGATATGATAAGAGATTATGAGATTTGGGTTGGCTTTTTGGAGGTTGATTTTGTGTGTAGTTTAGTATGGATTTAAACAAATACTTTTGTTGCCAACTCATTGAACCAAGTTTAGATGCGTTCGGTTCTCTGCCTCTCTTTTCTTCGGCTGGACCGGGTTCATTTAGGGCACAACTGGACCGGCAATCTCCGCATCAACCGCTGCGCCTCCCGTTCCCCTTCCGTCCCGGAGAAGCCGAGAACATCTGCTTGTCTCCCTCCATGCCTCACATTTTTCTTGCCCAGACAAGCAAACGTATTCCTCTCTATTTTCTCTTCTTCCTCTTCTCCTTCTCTCCCTTCTCGTCATTCGGATTTTTTCCAGATCCTTCGTGCTTTGCGCCACATTGAAGTCTACAGAGCTGGAGAAGATAGAAAGAGAGATAGAGAGAGGGGAGGGTGAAATGCTGCAGCGAGCAGCAAGCAACGCTTACTCTTGGTGGTGGGCGAGTAACATCCGGACCAAGCAATCTAAGTGGCTTGATAGCAACCTCCAAGGTCATCTCTTCTTCCATTTTTGAATTTTTTTTTGTTAAATTAGATTTTCTGCATTTTTTTGCTTCTTGTCGGATTTGCGGATGGAGACGTCATGTTTATTGCAAATGTTTATTGATAGCTAATTCATATAACTTGCTAAGACATGGCACTGAGACGAATTTTTATTAGGTCCGGACACCGGACGTAGCTCTACGTTCGGACTCTTTGTCGACGCGATATCCCATTCCGTTGAATTGTGGTTTTTAGCACGTGTTATGACAACTTCCGCGTGGTCCGAGGACCCGACCTGAATTGGACGTGAAAAATTAAAAAACCCGCCCTTTTTTAGGTTTAATTAATTGATTAGTAGAGGCAGCTGGATTAAAACAACAGGTAGAGAAACCAAGTAATACCTACTAATTCCTAAGTAATACCGAATAATTTTTCGGTAATACCGAGTAATTCTTCGGTAATACCGAGTAATTCCTAGGTAATACCGAGTAATGCATAGGTAATTTGTAGGTAATACCGAGTAATTCTTCGGTAATACCGAGTAATTCCTAGGTAATACCGAGTAATGCATAGGTAATTCATAGGTAATACCGAGTAATTCTTCGATAATACCGAGTAATTCTTTGGTAATACTAAGTAATTCCTAGGTAATACTGAGTAATACCTAAGTAATTCATAGATAATATCGAGTAATACCGAGTAATTCTTCGATAATACCAATGCTCGGTACTGCTCGGTACCGCTCGGTACCAATGCTCGGTACCGCTCAGAACGGCTCGGTATCAATGCTCGGTACTGCTGGGTATCACTCGATACCAATGCTCGGTATCACTTGGTATTTCTAAATAATATGTATTTCTTAATCAAATTTCTTACATTTGAATGAATATGATAGTTTCTTACATTTGAATCAACATGACTGGTACACAACATATTTGTGAAAAAGCTAAGAATGCTTTAAAATGAACCTAAATATTACAGAAGCATGTGTTCTCCCTCTAGGGCATATAAACCACTTACAAACTTTGAAAATAAATGAGACTTCAAAATAACTCTTACAATAAAAATTTGTTCCGGGTCCCCGCCAGGCGGCGCTGCCCCCTCGAAACCCCCGATTAGTCTACATCTTCATCTTCACCGGCTTCTCCACCTCCAAATCAGTATTCATCTTCATTTTCACCAGCTTCTCCCCCTCCAAATAAGTCTTCATCTTCACTTGCTTCTCCTCATTTCTTCTTTCTCAGCAGCTTTGAAATGTTTTTTGAGCGTCGTGATTTTATTGGCGGGCTGGCAAGAAAAAAAATTAAAAAAGATTATCCAGCTGTACAATACAGATGTCGTAATTTTATTGGCATCCGGATATAAATCTAAGTCCGGTGTCCGGACCTAATAACAATTCCCCTGAGACTGATTGCTTATAAATTCGGTCCAATGGGGGTTTTGTGTTCTTTACTAAATTAATGTTTGATCATTGAGTTTGGCGACATTCAATGGCATTGCCATTTATTCACGTCTGGTATTCAAAGAGCAATCATTCAAAGTTTTTAAAAAAATGCAACTTTATCCTATGTATTAGATTTTTCCAATAATTCATTGTGCCATCTTATGTAGGGGCTTTTTAGTTTGCTGAAAAAGGATTGCAATTTATTCTAAATATAGGGCATTTGAAAATTTCGGTGCTTGATTTAATGAAAAAGTAACACTGTAAAATTTTGATAAATCTCTTTTTCACACTGTAGTTCATTTTTTATGTATTAAAATTTTGTCTGTTTTATGTCAAATTTTAAAATACACAGCACGATAATTCTACTATTGCTACCGTTGGCCGCCAGCCGCCATCCACTGTCACTGCTAGTTGGCATCCGCCCGCCACACCGTTATTATTGATATTTACACTATATTTATTTTAAACTCATCCAAACAGTTTCAAATATTTCAAATATATTACATTCTTTTTATATTGTATATTATTTTACTTTGTATTTCTTTTTCAGGAAAACAAACCGCCTTGTAAATAGGTTGATTTTTACTAACTATAGTAAATTATTAAATGTCAAGAAGATGTTTGTTTTGTTGTCTATGTACATATTTTTGTTTCAATGAGATAATTAAGTGCCATATAGAATGAAAATTTTTTTTTCCTCTTCTTTTGTTAATAGTTTATTCTCTGAGGTGAACATGCTAAAAAGGCATGGTGTGATCGCTATGTTTTGGGACATTTATTTATTTTTTGACTAAAATTCTTATGTATTTGAATAAGAAGAGCCATTGGGTATCTGTTTTATTTCTTCCTAAAGATGTGTGCTATAATTCAAATGTCTACGATAACAACCGTCTGGCTTGTATTTTACGGTTGTTAAAATTTTTTCACTCATTATCATTCATGGCAATAATTTTGAATGCTTTTCTTTCAGTTGTTCTAGTTGAGACTATGATGCACGGATATGAACACGGCGACACGGATACAATACGACACGGACACGGGACACGTCAATTATTGAAAATATAGGACACGGCGGGTTAGACACGGTTTAATTTTTATATTTAAAAAATAGCATATAAAAGTTGAATACGTATAATATTAAAAAATAATTTAGAAATAATAAGTCATTTAATTAGAATTTGTGCTTAAAATGATTAATATTAGGATGTTGAGAGTCGGGCGTCGATGCCATGTATTAGGCATCAAGAGAGGAGATGACAATGTTTTCGAGAGTCGGGCAGCGATGTTATACAGTAAGTATCAGGCATTAATCTTAAGAGGACGTTTGTCGTCGATGTTGAGAGGGCGTTTGTCATCGATGTTGAGAGGGCGTTTGTCATCGATGTTGAGAGGGCGTCAGACAAAGATGAGTTGTCAAGTTGTGTGTAAAAATTGCTAGGTCGAGCATTAATGTTTAGGCATTGTTGTGAAACCAAAGTCGTGACCCGTCAAATGGAAATGAAAATAAGAATATTCAGTAAATGAGGTATTGAGTGCGGGCGATTGATTTGGTGTTGTGAATAAGAAATAAGAACTTTAGTTTTTATATTTTAAATAAATAAAAATTTTAAATACAAGAAATTATATTTAAAAAATTTTATAAATATTTAAGACACGTGTCGAATTTATATTTAATATTTTTTTAATCGGACATATTTTCGGCTTGTCCGACACGTGTCAGAGGTGTGTCGGGCGTGTGTCATGTTGGATACATGTCGGACAATGCACGCCTCTTTGAGGAGAAGTGTCGGTGCATCATAGATTTGAGATCAATAAGATGCATGCATGTTCTGATTTTCTTGAGTATAATTATTTATTTGTTCTCAATCTGAATTGCAATTACTCTAAAGGGGTGGAGCAAGAAAATTTTTCTTTAGGGAGCACTAGCATCCGAGATGAGTTCGAGCGACTCGGGCTTAAAGCAAACTCCAAATCTTTTAAATTTCATTTGAATCAAAGTTGACTTGAATTTAAATTTCAATTTAAGCCGAGCTAACAACTAATTGAAATAAATCAATTCCCAGGCAACTCAAAATTAATCCGAGTTAACTCAAAATTTTAGTGCATAATTTGCTTAATATTATTCAATCGAATTTGAAACACTTCAAAATAACTCAAAATTAAACAACCCAAAAATTTTAAAATTTTTTAACGAAAACTTTTTAACTTCTATAAAAAATATATATAAAACATACAAAACTTACGTAGAATTAATTTGGGTTCGTGTATGTTATTAATGTTGATTTGAAAAATATTTTGGGCAAGTCACCCTAAGCTTAGAATCGATTTAGGATTTGAGCAAATTTTGAATTTTGACTAATAATATAACTTTTAACTATAAAATTAAATTTAAAAGCTGCATCACAAAGAATAACGAGTTTAAGATTTTCTTTTTAGACGCCCAAGTGAAGTTGGCGTGAAGTTAATCAAGAAGGGAGCAGGTTCCAAACCCCCCCCCCCCCCCCCCCCTTGTGGAACCTCCTAGTTTTCACTTTTCCATCGCAATTTTATAGTAAAGAAGAGTTTGGCTCCTGTATGTTTGCAGAAATGGAGGAGAAGGTGAAAGCCATGATCATGCTTATAGAAGTGGATGCTGACTCCTTCGCTAAAAAGGCAGAGATGTACTACCAGAGGAGACCAGAACTAATAAAATTTGTCGAAGAGACATACAAGGCTTATAAAGCTTTGGCCGATCGATATGATCGCATATCTGGAGAACTGCATAAGGCCAACCACACCATTGCATCAGCTTTCCCTGATCAAGTCCAGTTTGCAATGCAAGATGACGATGAAGATGACTCCCCAAGTGCTTTCACAGGCGTAGATATCAGTAAGTTCGGCAAGCTCCTACCCGGGGAGGTGCCACAGATCAATTTCAGAAACAAAAGCAGAGATGCGTTGACTGCCTTAAAGAAGCACCATAAGAAAGTTTCTTCTCATATCACCAAGGAGAATGCGCAAAATGAAGTAGACAGGCTTCAGAAAGAAATCCTTGTTCTCCAGACTGAGAAAGAATTTGTCAAGAGTTCCTATGAAAGTAGCCTTGCAAAGTTCTGGGAGATTGAGAGCAAGATATCTGATTTACAAGACGAGGTCTGCACCTTTCAGGATGAGTACAGTGCAAGTTCTATCATTGAAGATAATGAAGCCAGGGCCTTGATGGCAGCCACAGCAATCAAATCATGCGAAGAAAGCCTAGTCAGATTACAGCAGCAACAGAAGAAATCAGGTGAAGAGGCAGAGATAGAATATAAAAGAATCAGGGAAATCAAAAGCAGACTGAAGTTTCTCAAGGGTGAAAAATGCTCGCCAGAAATAGAGGAAACCTTTGACCAAGAAAGAAGTAATGACGAGGGAGAAGATTTTCTCCTAAAAAATGAGCGGCTAGACATGTTCTCTGTATGTGCACGGGTGAAACAGCACTTCCAGATGGACTCTGACACTTCAGTTGTGAACCTTGCCGAGAAGATTGATGAACTTGTGGAGAAAGTCATTAGTTTGGAGGTAGCAGTCTCATCGCAAACAGCACAAATACACACACTAAGATCAGAGACTGACATGCTTCAGAAGCACCTTCGATGCCTGGAAGAAGATAAAGTTAATTTGATAATTGACTCAAACGGCTTAAATGTGAGGTTGAGGGAGGCAGAAGATGAGTTGCATGGAGTTCAGGATCTTGAGAAAATCGTGCATCATGAGAAAGGGATCTTTCAAACTCATTTTATAGAGGCCTGCAATAGTCTTAATGATATATCAGAAAAACTGCAGTCTACCAGCCCTAAGCAGAAGGATAGAAGTTTAGCTTCTTCAAATATTGAAAACTTGGAGCAGGACAAAGAAGTAAAAGAGGATGTCAAAAATGAGAGAAGTGATGCAACAGCTGAGGAGGATGAGGTTCTTGTGAAGCAGCAGATTGAGCCCAACGCTGAAGATACAAAGGATCAGTCACATTCTAACAAGGCTTCGATTGAGTTGTTTAATAGTTCATCGATGGTAAAGGGAGAACAACTCAGTGCAATGTTTTCATCTTTATTGAAGGATTTGGAGCCTGATGACAATGATAATATTCCAGACTTGCAGCAGCTATTGAATAGTGGGCCAGAAGGCAGAGAGAAATTGCTGCTTTATGGATATTCATCAATTCTCCACAACTACAAAGACACAAAGAAAAAGCTATCCGAGATGGAGAAGAAGAACCAAGAGAACCATTTTGAGATGATGGCTCAGATTCAGGAGCTGAAGAGTGTGAATGCTGTCAAGGACCAAGAGATCAGAGCTTTGAGGAGGAAATTGCTCTATCACACTTCTTCCAAGGGTGCAACAAGCACTTATAAAGAAACTCATATACAGAATAAAGAAGAGCATGGAAGCTCCATCGAAATGCTCACAGTAAAACCAGAATCTCCCATCGAGATCATTGACGCTGAAGAGGAGATCAAATTATGCCATTTAGATCAGCAGCACTCAACTTCACCGATTGAGGAAAAGTTCAGAGCTGAACTAGACACTCTTCTAGATGAGAACCTCAACTTCTGGCTAAGATTCAGCACCTCATATCATCAAATACAGAAGTTTGCAGCATCATTCAAGGAGTTGGAAGCTGGCCTGGATAAGATGAAGGATCCCAAGGAAGTTGGATCAGCTCCTGCATCCCCAAAGTATTCATCAAAGCAGGACACCTGGCCACTCGATAAGAAGCTAAGGGAGCTCCATACAGAGCTCCAAGTTTGGTTAGAACAAAACGACTTGCTGAAGGGAGAGCTTCAATACCGGTTTACATCCCTCTGCAACATCCAGGAAGAGATTTCCGAAGCCTCAAGGGATACCGAGGGAGAGCATTCCAAGTTCACCCCATACCAAGCAGCAAAGTTCCAGGGTGAACTGCTCAACATGCAACAAGAGAACAACAAAGTTGCAATGGAGTTGCAAACCGGTCTGGACCATGTGAAGGCTCTTCAGTCTCAGGTTGCCAAGACTCTCTCCAAGCTGAGGGAGAGCTTCGATCTCTCAGTTTCAAATGGGTATCAACAATACCAAAACTTCAGACACTGTTCTACAAGGTCTAAGGTTCCACTCAGAACTTTCTTATTCGGGGAGAGACGAAAGAAGCCTTACATATTCTCATGCATTACCCCAGCATTGCACAAGCATCACAGCCAAAGGAAGTACGGGTTTTCTTTATGATGAGCAGAGATGTGCTGGTGCTAGTGGTGACGGGATGGCGGTTACTCCAGTTAAATTGTAAGCTGATTTGGCATATTTTATACTGGAGAAGTTGAAGGCGAAAATTAACAGTGGAGGGCTTGCTTTCCAAGCAGCATGTTGTGTGAATCTAAAGGATTTGTAAGAATTGATAAGTTTTAGTGTAGTTAAACTATAAGAATGCTGTTGTTGTCATCATCTTTTGTCCAAAGGGATCTCTAGGGCACACCTACAAACCAAATAAATTGGTGCTCTAGCTGTTGTCACTATCATGATTTGTACAAGTATTTCTGTCTCGGTGGGAGATAAATCATACACGGAATTCTTCTTAAAACTTCCTAACAAGTTCTAATCACCCTTTTATTTCATAGATTTGCATTTTTTTTCTTTATATGTTTGTCTATCAACAATAGTGATCTACTGAACATAAATCTTATGTTGAATTAAGAGTGATGAGAATTTTTCCAAGGAATTTCATTACAGGATTTCTGTGCTGATCTTATGGTGTGGGATCTGTTGCAATACTAAAATGCATTATTATCTGTAGATGTTCTTTCTTTAAAGGTCTTCATAGCAAAATGCCCAGATAAGGAAACGTTTAGGATATTACAAAAAAAAAAAATTTCTGTCCTGATTAACATAGATTTCCATAGGTATAAAAGAGCAACAATGTTAGGGCAAGATGGTCATCCTCTTCCTCAAAATTTGAACAAGAGGGCTTCTTTGAGCACCAAGAGGGTAGATCTCTAAATAACCCTTGGTCGAATATCCTCTTGGTGGTATAGGATACTCACTCAATTGGCTACAACCATTGGTGGTGATTAGTAAAAATTATTATCACTTAAATCTGTCTGGTGTGGCCATTCTACTAAAGTTTGTCTTAGCTTGAGGAAACTAGGTGTCTAGTTTGGAGAAGGTGATTGCAACCCATTCATAAAATCTTAGGTTACAACAACAACAGTAACATCAAGCTTTTATTCCACTGAGTGGGGTCGGTCACATGAATATTTTTTCTACATTATCCTATTAAGAGTTAAAAGCTCATTTAAATTGAATAAAAAAAAATATCATTTCTAATTTAGGCCGGATCTAAAACATCTACTCTTCAAATCAGGTTATCTGAAGGCCGACATTTTATGATTTTATCATATAAGGATAGATCCTAGATTGTTTATTAAAAAAAAATTTCAGTGATGCTTTGATTGTTAAACACCTTGCTTTGATTCCTAGATTGCCACAATCCTAGGAATATGTGTTTGGTTTGTTAGAAACTTAAAAATACATTCATTTTGTATTCTTTGAATGGCCCATTAGGTCTCATGTATTGAAACTCTAAGAGGAATTTTTATTTTGTAACAGTATTTCATCCTACTGTTAGTGTTTTGTTTAATCTAAAGTTTAAAATTTTTATATGCTTGCAAGCACCTTAGTTAATTACTCCTCATTGCAAGTATTCGCTCAATCTTGCTCTTCATATGAGGTCTTGTTTATGGTAATAACAATCATGTGTTTTCCCATGCATGAGAAAATTATTATGGGAATGATGATAAATCCCATTAAGATTCTATGATTTTATCATCTAAGAATTTATTAGGCAAGTTGTAATCTAAAGAAGTAGGAAACTTTTGCTCTACAACAATAACAACAACATCAAGCCTTTATCCCACTGCGTGGGTTCGGCGACATGAATCCTTTTTCTCCATTGTGTCTTGTTAAGAGTCAAATTCTCATTTAAATTTAATAAGAAAAGGTCGTTTTTAATATTTTTCTAACCAACTTTTTTTAGGTCTATCTCTATCTTTCTTAACATAAACCAAATATAATACATCTACTCCTCTAACCGGGTCATTGGAAGGCTGTTGTTTTATGTGACCAAACCATCTACGGCGACTCTCTCTAATCTTATCTTCCACTAGAGCTACTTCAACATTTTCATGTATATGCTCGTTTCATATTCTATCTCTAAGAGTAAAGCACTCATTCACGTGTGCATCCTCATATTGCAACAATTAACTTAATATTATGCTTCTCTTTTAATGGCCAACATTCTGCACCATAAAGCATTGTAGGTCTCACCACTATCTTATAGAATTTTCCCTTAAGTTTGAGACGCGGGGGGGGGGGGGGGGGGGGGGGGGGGGGGGGGGTGTTCCATCACACAACAAGCCCGATGAATACCTCTACTTCAACCATCCAACTTGAATTCTACTAATAATATCCCTATGCATTTCACTGTCACTCTGAACAATAGATTCAAGATATCTAAAACGTGAACTCTTATTAATGATGTGATCGCCCAAGTCACAATCCGCCCTACTAGATCTATTGCTAATAAAATTATACTTTATATATTCGGTTTTAGATCTACTCAAACAAAAACCTTTAGTTTAAGGTTGACATCCTTAATTCAAGTTTATCTTCAACTCCCTCTTTAGTCTTATCAACAAGAAGAATATCATCAACGAAAAGCATGCACCAGGGTACAACCTCTTGCAAATGTCTAGTGAGTAGATCCATGATTAAAGCAAAAAAATATATGCTTAAGGTTGATCCTTGATGTAATCCAACTGAAATAGGAAAATACTTGGGCAAACCACCTTGTGTTTGAACACAAGTAACAGCTCCTGCATACATATCCTTAATGACTTGAATATAAGCATTGATTAGGAATCTCATTGTGACATGGCATTATGTGATGCTTAGTTGTTATCATCCAGAGCAAACCCTAAAAAAACTTAGCATATTATAGTTTAGTTCTGGCAAAGTATTACTTTTCCCCAAAAAGGGGTTTTTGGAGCATAGGTAGATTATTTATGTTTGTGGCATGAATTTAGAGAGTTTTTATTTATTTATTATTATTTTTGTTCAAGTTAGGAGTATCTTAGCACTTTTTTCATGTGAGGTTATAGAGCATATGTTCATTCAACACCCATATTAAGGAATTTAGTATTTATCTATGAAAGTTCGAAAGGGATGTTAAGCCCTACTGAACTAGTCCCGAGGCTAACCAAGAGGGGGGGTGAATTGGTTATTTAAAAATTTCACGATAACAACAAAAATCTTTTCGATACTTAGCAGCGGAAACAAGTAAACAATAACGAAAAGATCAACCAACGATAATCACCCAAGCAGTTTATATTGAAAAGTAAAATGCAAAACTGAATCAGAAAAGCAAACCAGATTTTATAGTGGTTCGGTCAACTTGACCTACGTCCACTCCCCGGAGCCTCCCCTCCGGGTATTGCACTAAACGAAAGTGACTCTCCTTTTGCTCCCACAGCAAGGCGGAGAAGCCTGTACAAAACACCTCCTTTTCACCAGGGTGAGGCAGAGAACCCGACCTCCTTTCGCTTCCTCCTGAAGCGGGCAGAGAACCCACGAACTCCTTTCGCTTCCTCCTGAAGCGGGCAGAGAACCCACGAACTCCTTTCGCTTCCTCCTGAAGCGGGCAGAGAACCCGGATCTTCTTGCGAACGATCCTCCCACGAAGAACACCGACTAGACGACAGACGACGAGCGGAGAAGACGACTCTGATCCGTGCTTGGAGCAACCTTAGTGAATCCCTCACTAACTCCCCCTCACAAGATCTCTTCTCTCTCTCCCAACTCTCTCTCTCTCTAGGATTTCTCAGGGAAGGAAAGCAGCAAAAGATTTTTCCAAATCTAGGAAAAAGTTCTTTTAAAGGAGGGCTTAAAATTTGCCCTAAATCTCAACTTGTCGGCCAAGATCGTCCAGGACGATCGGTAGATCGTCCTGTACGATCAGTTCAAATTCAGCCGTTTCAGCCTGGACGATCTGGCTCTTCTGGACGATCAGTAGAAAAAGTTGTTCATATCGTCCCGTACGATCCTTCGATCGTCCGGGACGATTAGTTCAAATTGAAGGAAATCGTCCAGAAGACAGTTCGGGTCGTCCAGAGAAAACTGCGCTGGACGACCAAAAAATGACTTGATCGTCCCGGACGATAGGGTAATCGTCCGGTACTATTAGTTCAAAAAGGCCCCAAATCGTCCTGTACATAGTTCTGGACGTACAGCTGAAATGCACAAGACGATCACGATCGTCCGGGACGATCCTGCGATCGTCCAGGACGATGTGATCGTATCAATTAAACATTAATTGCTTTCATTAATTACCAGACTAATTTAGGCATGATTGTAGTGCATCGTCCAGGACGATACACGTATCGTCCGGGACGATCAGACCAAAATACTTAAAATAAAACTTGCCTAACTCAATCTGGCGGCTGGAAATTTCTGATTTGAGCATATCGTCCCGTACGATCCATAGATCGTCCAGGACGATCGGCTCAATCAGTCCTTCTTAACTTAGTCACCCTAATTAGGGTTTCTGTTTTAACTGGATCGTCCAGGACGATGTGGATATCGTCCAGGACGATCTGAACAAAATTGCAACAGAAACTCTAATTCACTCAATCTCTCTCCCTGAGTGTGTGTGTGCAAGGTTACTTAGCTAGGGAATCAGTTACATTACAATTGACTCAATAAAAAGGAAAAAAACATACATTTGACACACTTGGACCCGATCTTGAGTTGGCTTGAGTAGCTTGCGGTCTTTTGTGCCTGAAACTGATTAGCCAAGAAAAACACACTGGAAACATGTTTGTCATCATCAAAACCAGATTTGCAACAATCTCCCCCTTTTTGATGATGGCAAACATTTGTAAAGTAGTCTGAAAATAAAATGAAACTAAGAAATCAAACAAAACAAACATTTTTTTTTTTTTAAAAATTTTCATTTAACAGCTCAAACAATACAGACAACATGAAAACGAAACATAGAAACAGACACGACACAACTACAACTGACTCCCCCTTTTGACATCACAAAAAGGAGGAGGGAGAAACATAAACACGGAAATAAAACATAAAATAAAACAAATACAGAACAACAACACGACAGTGAAATCAAAATCACAAAAGGACGAATAAAACTTACGTAAAAAACACATAGAAGTATTTTTTTTTTTTTTTTTTGATCAATCTGCTCGAGTAAATCAGAATTTTTCCTTGATTTTATATTCAAAAACCAATAAGAGAACGATTGACAACGCTGAAATCCAGAAAATGTTGAAAAAATTGACTTTCGTAACTCCGACCCCGGGCACCTTATCGATGTAAACCTCTTTCAAAACAAAAATCCGATTCAGAAGAAAAGACATTAGATTTGAAAAGAGATCCTTTCAAGCCTCGTTCCAGAAAAATATCTGATATAATAGTGTTGCAAAGTAAAAAATCAGAAATCAAGATTTTCAAACTCAAGCTTTTTGAACGTATTAAGTGACACACGAGTTTTTTTCTAAGACATTTAAAGATCTGAAAGAGAAGAAAGCTTAGGTTGGGCTCATTTTGTGCCTTTTTTTTTTCAATTTATTTGGCGCACTGCGCATCTTTTGATTTTTTGATACACTTTGTGTATTTGGCATTTTCGCATCTTTTCAGTTTTGGGCTCATTTTATGCCTCTTTTTCAATTTGGTTGGCGCACTGCGCATCTTTTGTAAGCTTTCTCCTTTTCATAATCATTAAAGAGTCTCAGCTGTGAATCTATCTTCCAGACATAGGAGATGACTCTCCACAGTAGGGAAGAATGATTCACAAAACAAAAAACCACACATCATATGATAAATGCAATCACTTGGTTTTAGAAAATCAAACTAATGACTCAAGACTTTGAAAAACACTATTGATATGAGGCAGATTACTGTAGGAAGATAAAATAATCTCTATTTCAAAAAAACTAACATTTCAATTTTGAAGAAGATTTTTATCCAAAAGAAACCATACACCAGTAAAGGAGTTAGAGGAAGAGAAACAATCATCAATGTTTCTTCCCTTTAACAGATTCAATGGAATCAATCACTGCTTACCAGCTTCCAAATCAAAACAAGGTAAAAACTCCCAGTCAGAAATTCAGATTATCAGAAGTAGTGAGCGGTGATCAGATTTTGAAAAACATAAAACAGTAAGTGCAAGATATGAGCTAGTGAATAAAACACAGGTATAAAATCATATCAGAGTAAATACTTAAAACAAACTAACAATAAGGCTAAAACAGAAATCAGCAAAAGACATAAAATCAACTGAAAGTAAATAATCAAAGCCAAAAACTAACTAACAGAAATCAGAAATCAAAAGAAAAAACTAAACCTAACTAACAGAAATCAGAATACTAATCAGAAAGATAATAAATCAGCAGTCATCAGAATCAAGCATTTATATCAATCACTCCTAATCTGGTTCTCAAAATGCTGAATGAGTCAAAGGCCAGTGGTTTAGTGAATATGTCAGCCAGCTGATTTTCAGTTGCTACATGATGTAGCTCAATGTCCCCTTTTGTAACATGGTCCCTAATGAAGTGATGCCTAATGTCAATGTGTTTGGTCCTAGAATGTTGGATTGGATTCTTAGAGATACAGATGGCACTGGTATTATCACACAGAACAGAAATTGTGCCAACGGGTACTCCTAAATCCAAGACTTGTTGTTTCAACCACAGAACTTGGGCCACACAACTTCCTAAGGCAATGTACTCAGCTTCAGCAGTGGAAAGTGCAACTGAGTTCTGTTTTCTACTGGACCAGGAGACTAACGACTGTCCTATAAATTGACAAGTCCCAGAAGTACTCTTCCTATCCACCCTACACCCCGCAAAGTCAGAGTCAGAATATCCAATGATCTCAAAAGAGGTGCTGTGCCTAGGGTACCAAATTCCTAGGTTTGGGGTCCCTAAAAGATATCTAAGAATTCTCTTAACAGCAGTCAGGTGGGACTCTTTAGGATCAGCCTGAAACCTAGCACAAAGACAGACACTAAACATGATATCAGGTCGGCTAGCAGTCAGGTAAAGCAGTGACCCTATTATCCCTCTATACTTCTTCTGATCAACAGATTTTCCCTTTGAATCTTTATCTAACTGAACTGAGGAGGGCATGGGAGTATTGATTGGCTTGGCTTTGTCCATTTCATATTTCTTCAAAATGTCCTTAGTGTATTTTGATTGATTGAGAAAGGTTCCATCATCCGTTTGCCTTATGCTAAACCCCAAAAAGTAGGACAATTCTCCCATCATACTCATCTCAAACTCTTTACTCATTATTTTAGAAAACTCTTCACATAAGTATTTATCAGAAGATCCAAAAATTATATCATCAACATAGATCTGGACAATGAGTAAGTCATCTCCTAATCTCCTCAGAAAAAGGGTGGTGTCTACGCTCCCCTTAACAAACTCTCTTTCTAACAGGAATGTGCTAAGCCTCTCATACCAAGCTCTGGGTGCCTGTTTCAATCCATATAAGGCCTTTTTTAATTTATAGACATGACTTGGATATTGGGAACTCTCAAAACCTGGGGGTTGTTCTACAAAAACATCTTCTTTAATTACCCCATTTAAAAAGGCACTCTTGACATCCATTTGAAACAGCTTAAATCCCTTATAACAGGCAAAGGCTAGTAGCACTCTAATGGCTTCCAATCTAGCTACAGGGGCAAAAGTTTCCTCAAAATCTATCCCTTCTATCTGATTATACCCCTTAGCCACCAATCTTGCCTTATTTCTCACCACCACACCAGAATCATTCATCTTATTCTTAAAGACCCACTTGGTTCCCACAATACTTTGATTTTTAGGTCTTTCTACTAACTCCCAAACATCATTCCTTACAAATTGATTCAATTCTTCCTGCATAGCTAAAATCCAAAATTCATCCGACAGGGCTTGATTGATGTTGGTGGGTTCAGTCATTGAGATAAAGGCAGAATGGTTTACTTCCTTCCTAAGTCCATGCCTAGTCCTAACACCTTCAGAAGGGTCTCCTAAGATCAGTTCTTTAGGATGACTCGAAGAATATCTCCAATCTCTAGGCAATGGGGTTTGAGGTTCTACCCTTTCCTCCAAATTTGTATTTCCAACTCCTTGGGTAACCTCAACAATCTCTTCATCTTCTACTTCAGATCTAGACTCCTTAGGATCAGATTCATCAAACACTACATGGGTTATTTCTTCCACCACCAAAGTCCTCCTATTGAACACCCTAAAGGATTTCCCCACACTTGAATATCCTAAGAACACTCCTTCATCAGATTTGGGGTCAAATTTTTCTAAGGGTGACTTCCCGTTGTTCAGAATGAAAACCTTACAGCCAAAGACATGGAGGTGGGACAGATTTGGAGTTCTACCCTTAATGATCTCATAAGGTGTCTTGTTCAGTTTGACTCTCACATTCACCCTATTCAGCACATAACAGGCAGTGTTCACCGCTTCAGCCCAAAAGTATTTTGGAAGTGAATACTCGGCAAGCATGGCTCTAGCGGCTTCCACTAAGGTCCTGTTCTTCCTTTCAGCTACCCCGTTCTGCTGAGGGGTCCTAGGAGCTGAAAAATTGTGACTAATCCCATGATTCTCACAAAAACTTCCAAATCTTTCATTTTCAAACTCCCCTCCGTGATCACTATGGATGGTAATAATCTCACATCCTAACTTCTTCTGAATCCAAGTAGAGAAAGATCTAAACTCATCAAATGACTCAGATTTGTGTGACAAAAACTTAACCCAAGTGAACCTTGAATAATCATCAACAATCACAAAACCATAGACTCTCCCCCCTAAGCTGGCAGTGCTAATGGGTCCAAAGAGGTCCATGTGAAGAACTTCTAAAGGTCTAGAGGTGCTAATGTCCTTTACAGAGTGAAAAGAGGACTGGACTTGCTTCCCCAACTGACAGGCATCACACAGGTGATCCTTAGTGAACTTAAGCTTGGGCACACCTCTAACTAAGTCCTTTTGGGTGACTCTCCTAAGGGTTTTCATACTGGCATGACACAATCTCCTATGCCATAACCAAGACTCATCAGCAGCAGTTTTTAAGCAAATTGAATTATCAGATTTAATGCTACTTACATCCAGCTTGTAGACGTTGTTGATCCTTTGCCCCTGCAAAACAACTTCATCATTTAAGCTTAAAATGCAGCCAGTGGGCAGGAATTTGATGCTGTATCCCTTGTCGCAGAGTTGACTGATGCTCAGCAGGTTATGTTTCAGTCCATCTACAAGCAAAACATTATCAATCATAAAGTTCTTTGAATCACCAATTATACCTGTGCCTACCACCTTCCTGGTGGTGTTATCTCCAAGTGTAACCTTGCCTCCAGCTCTGGCCTCCAGCGAAATGAACTGATTTGCATCTCCAGTCATATGTCTAGAACATCCGCTGTCCAGGTACCACATGCTCTCACGAGGTCTTGTGTGAGAGCACACCTACAAAATCATCAAATGTCAGTCTTAGGAACCCAAACAGGTTTGGGTTCCTTCTTATGAAAAGAAGAATGCGATGCATGTGTGCTGTGCTGTGCAACAGGCAGTTTGGGTCTCCACACCCAATGTGTACTACGGTGAACAGTACAAGTGTGTGATATGTGTCCTAACATGCCACATGAAAAACATCTAACACCAGGAAAAGGATTAACTAAACGTCGTGAGTGATAGTGCCTCTTCCTAGTAGTGTATGAAACATGCTTTGAAGAACTTGCAACAGAATTTTTAAAAGGTGGCGGTGCATAAAATTGTTCAAAAGTAGGCGGTGTTTTGTTATTTTCAAAAGAACTGATTTTCACTTTCAAAAACTCAATGTGTTTGTTTAAACTTCCAATTTCAAACGTTTTTGCACTATCAGTACTTTCTAACTCAGATGCCAAATCATTCACTTTCTTAAAAGCAAATTCTAATTCAACATGCGCTGTTTTTAACAAGTTATGCTCAATAATTAAATCAGAATGCTTTTTATTCAGTTCATCAAACTCATCTAGTAAAGACATGTGATTGCTATCAATGGTGGAATGATCCTTAATCAACACTTCATGCTCTTTTTGCAAAGTCAGATAATCTAGTTTCAAACTAGCATGAGTTTTCTTAAGCTTCCTATACGATGTATGAATCTTTTCAGAAACTTCAAATAACTGATCGTAAGTAAGCTCACATACCTCTTCCTGGTCGGACTGACCAGGGTGATCATCCGCCATCAGACATAAGTTTGTTTCCTCCTCTTCAGCTTCAGTCTCAGAAGAGTCGGATGCAGAGTCTGCCCAGAACGCCTTCTGAATCCGCTTCTTGTCCTTTCTGTACTTTGGTTTCTCCTCACCCTTCTCCTTGCTTGAGTGAGCTTTAAGTGTTGGACAATCAGCCTTTATGTGTCCAGGCTTCCTGCATTCAAAACAAACCGATTCAGATGAACCCTTAAAGTTTTTATTGAACTTACCCTTGTTCCACTTCTGATGGTTCTTATGTTTCTTCCTTAGAAAGCTTTTGAATTGCCTTGTGATTAAGGCAACATCATCGCTATCAGACCCGGAAGTGCTAGCATCTGAATCTTTGGCCTTTAGTGCCACTGTCTTCTCTTTCTTGCGTTCACCTGCATCAAGTTGCCTTTGGTTCACCCCTTGCTCGTAAGCAATGAGTGATCCAAGTAAGCTGTCAATAGAGTAAGTATTTAAATCTTTGGATTCAGTAATAGCAGTAATCTTAGCATCATAAGAAGCAGGCAAACATCTAAGAATCTTGTTCACTCTTTCGTAGTTGGTAAGTTCTCTACCTAAAGCATGCAAAGAGGTAACAATCTGAGTGAACCTTGTGTACATTTCTGAAATAGTCTCACTAGGTTTCATGCGAAAAAGTTCGTAATCATGTAACAAGATGTTTAACCTAGACTGTTTGACTTCAGTTGTACCTTCATATGTTAT
This sequence comes from Dendrobium chrysotoxum, assembly GCA_019925795.1. Taxonomy (NCBI): domain Eukaryota; kingdom Viridiplantae; phylum Streptophyta; class Magnoliopsida; order Asparagales; family Orchidaceae; genus Dendrobium; species Dendrobium chrysotoxum. The sequence continues at coordinate 90,145,159 of CM034305.1, read as the reverse complement.
ACATAATCTATCCCAAATCTCTTTTCCCGTTGTACAAGTAGAGACACGCATATAGTCCTCAGATTTTAAAGCACAAAAGAAACAGTTCAAACATTTGGCATTTAACTGTGCTAAATCACGATCATCAAATGTCCAATCAGCAAACGGCAATTCAGTTTTCACATTGTTAACCATTCGAAAAGGTGGTTCGTATCCGTCCTTAACTAACATCCACATGCGATAATCAATAGACTGAAGAAAAGTAGACATGCGTGTTTTCCAAAAGTCAAATGGAATGTTATCAAACAACGGTGGTCTAGTTATAGAATAACCTTCAGCAGTATTACGATTGTTACAGTTAGCCATTGGATCAAATTCAAAAGTTTTTAAACAGAAATTTTGAATCCCTCTCTGATACCACTTGAAAGTTCGAAAGGGATGTTAAGCCCTACTGAACTAGTCCCGAGGCTAACCAAGAGGGGGGGTGAATTGGTTATTTAAAAATTTCACGATAACAACAAAAATCTTTTCGATACTTAGCAGCGAAAACAAGTAAACAATAACGAAAAGATCAACCAACGATAATCACCCAAGCAGTTTATATTGAAAAGTAAAATGCAAAACTGAATCAGAAAAGCAAACCAGATTTTATAGTGGTTCGGTCAACTTGACCTACGTCCACTCCCCGGAGCCTCCCCTCCGGGTATTGCACTAAACGAAAGTGACTCTCCTTTTGCTCCCACAGCAAGGCGGAGAAGCCTGTACAAAACACCTCCTTTTCACCACACGGTGAGGCAGAGAACCCGACCTCCTTTCGCTTCCTCCTGAAGCGGGCAGAGAACCCACGAACTCCTTTCGCTTCCTCCTGAAGCGGGCAGAGAACCCACGAACTCCTTTCGCTTCCTCCTGAAGCGGGCAGAGAACCCGGATCTTCTTGCGAACGATCCTCCCACGAAGAACACCGACTAGACGACAGACGACGAGCGGAGAAGACGACTCTGATCCGTGCTTGGAGCAACCTTAGTGAATCCCTCACTAACTCCCCCTCACAAGATCTCTTCTCTCTCTCCCAACTCTCTCTCTCTAGGATTTCTCAGGGAAGGAAAGCAGCAAAAGATTTTTCCAAATCTAGGAAAAAGTTCTTTTAAAGGAGGGCTTAAAATTTGCCCTAAATCTCAACTTGTCGGTCAAGATCGTCCAGGACGATCGGTAGATCGTCCTGTACGATCAGTTCAAATTCAGCCGTTTCAGCCTGGACGATCTGGCTCTTCTGGACGATCAGTAGAAAAAGTTGTTCATATCGTCCCGTACGATCCTTCGATCGTCCGGGACGATTAGTTCAAATTGAAGGAAATCGTCCAGAAGACAGTTCGGGTCGTCCAGAGAAAACTGCGCTGGACGACCAAAAAATGACTTGATCGTCCCGGACGATAGGGTAATCGTCCGGTACTATTAGTTCAAAAAGGCCCCAAATCGTCCTGTACATAGTTCTGGACGTACAGCTGAAATGCACAAGACGATCACGATCGTCCGGGACGATCCTGCGATCGTCCAGGACGATGTGATCGTATCAATTAAACATTAATTGCTTTCCTTAATTACCAGACTAATTTAGGCATGATTGTAGTGCATCGTCCAGGACGATACACGTATCGTCCGGGACGATCAGACCAAAATACTTAAAATAAAACTTGCCTAACTCAATCTGGCGGCTGGAAATTTCTGATTTGAGCATATCGTCCCGTACGATCCATAGATCGTCCAGGACGATCGGCTCAATCAGTCCTTCTTAACTTAGTCACCCTAATTAGGGTTTCTGTTTTAACTGGATCGTCCAGGACGATGTGGATATCGTCCAGGACGATCTGAACAAAATTGCAACAGAAACTCTAATTCACTCAATCTCTCTCCCTGAGTGTGTGTGTGCAAGGTTACTTAGCTAGGGAATCAGTTACATTACAATTGACTCAATAAAAAGGAAAAAACATACATTTGACACACTTGGACCCGATCTTGAGTTGGCTTGAGTAGCTTGCGGTCTTTTGTGCCTGAAACTGATTAGCCAAGAAAAACACACTGGAAACATGTTTGTCATCATCAAAACCAGATTTGCAACAATCTATGCCTTTTTTTATCAAGGTACTTTGAACCTTCGAAGAAAGTTTATTGGCGCCTTAGTAAAATTATGCCTTTAAATTTTAGGACGTTAGACAAACATTGAATATGTTGATTTTATGCAATTAGTTATAGTTTAATATTTCAATTAGTTAAATTATACATGTTTAACTAACCTCAATAATTAACTTTAAAATCAAATAGATCAAAAGGAGCTACTTTAATGTGCAATATTAAAATTATTCGAGCCTACTTGCGAGCTCATGAGCCGAGACTCATTAAGCTCTTTTACTAAATGAGCTCGAGTTCGAGCTGGAGCTCGACTCGTGAGCTTGATAAGCTTGGCTAGCGAGCCCATAAATGAGTGGAGCTCGAGCCGGCTCGGCTCACTTACACCCCTACTTTTGACTATAGACGTATTGATACTTTGCTTCATATCAGCAACTTAGTTTCATGCGTAGAACATTTCTTCACACATTGGCACATGTAATGCGCATCGTTTCTTCACTAACTTATCACATGATCTACCCATCAAAACCACCCTAGCTCCATTAGGTCCCTATCATCACAAAGTTGCAAGCCTTGAACTTCAAAATTGTTATAAATATCTCACAATCAGGGCAACTTCATGGTTATTGATCTCGTCGAATAACATTTTTTATGTTAAGAGATATGATGCTGTGTTATAACTTTTGTATCATTATCCAAGGATTATCTTTTTACATCACCTCAAGCTTTCTAAGCATTTTCAAAGGTTGGTAAACATCATTTTCAGCTCATTTGAAGCTCATCAAATCTCTTTATGTAAATATTGAAAGAACGAGATGCGCTAAGAGTCCTAATATTTATTGATTTTTCAGATTTCTTACAATAATAACTTCACTAGTTAAATGCGGAAGCTGATGATTTGTAAATAATTATAAAGATTGTGATTATTCTCTAATTATCATAATGAAATAATGTTCTCAGATTTTCACAAAGCAGTTATAATAGAAAATAAGATGCATGAAAATAAAGTGCGAAAAATAAAATCAGAAAGAGCACACCAGATTTATAGTGGTTCGGTCAAACTATGACCTACGTCCACTCCCTGGAGCCTCCTCTCCGGGTATTGCACTATCACTATAGTGTCTCTCCTTTATCCCCCTCAGCTAGGCGGAGAAGCCCTTACAAACTCTCTTCCACCAACCCGGTGCGGCAGAGGACCGTACTCCTTTCACAGGCAGAGAACATTGACTTCTTTTCACCCTCCTGGTGAGGCAGAGGACCTTGAATCACTTTCACCTTCCCCGGTGCGGCGGAGTAGCCGGGTCTTTTGACACCAAGGAGGTCTTCTTCTTCCCAAAGCTTCCCTCAAGACAACCTTGACTCTTGGAGGAACTCAGGTGCAAGTTCGCCGGAGCAACCGTGTGAAAACCCCCTCTTACACTCCCTTGAAGCCCATAAGGATCTTCTCCCTCTCTTACAAACTCCACCCTTTCTCTCCCTAGCTCAAAGCTCTCTCTTCAAGCTTTCTTTAGAATAAAACAACTCAATGAATGCTCAAAAGACTCCTAAAAAGTCTTATGAGAAAGCTTAAATAGAGGGCTTCAAAAAATCCTAAAAATCCAATTCAGCCATCAAAGATCGTACAGTACGATCGCAGGATCGTCCAGTATTATGTGCAGAATTTGACCTGTTAGTACTGTACGATCTCAGAATCGTACAGTACGATTAGTTCAATCGAAGTGCAGTTCGTCCAGGACGAATCCTGAGACGACCAAAATCGTCTCTGTCAGTCGTACAGTACGATCCAGTTCGTACAGTACGATCCAAATATCAAAATTACGAAAATTCGATTGACTAATCACAGGATTAAATTAGGCAATATTTTAAACATCGTACAGTACGATTAAGATCGTACAGTACGAATAGAACAATTTTCAAATTCAAATTTTTGCCTAATTTAATGTTCGACGGGGTTTCTAATTATACCAAATCGTCTAGTACGATGTGGTGTTCGTACTGTACGATTAGTTATATTTCAAAAGAATTTTTTTCAGAAAAAATTAAATATTTTAATTAATTTCTGTAACACCAGATCGTACAGTACGATCCAGATCGTACAGTATGATGTACAAAAAAATTAAAATATTTAACATTAAATTTTCTCCCCTTGTGTGTGTGTGCACGGTCACCAGGCTATCATGCACCTTTACAGGACTTGACTCAAGAAGTTAAAATAAATAAATGAAAATTATATTCTCTTTCGACATAACCTATTTTAACCAGTCTTGAGCCCTGAATCTTCAAAGACCGGTGCCTGTTGTACCTGAAATGTTAGTCAACACACAAACATGTATACACAACAAATATTAGGAGAAATAAAGAGGCACTCAATAATATTATCATCATCAAAATCATATACTCAAGAGCCCGAGTTGTAACAATCTCCCCCTTTTTGATGATGACAAATATTATTGGTTGAATTTATAAATTAAAAATATTTTCTCCTAATCTCCCCCTCACTATGAGAATTATATTAAAAAATAGGGATAAGCATTTTTTTTAAATAATTTTTTTAATAAATAAATATTTTAAAATTAAATAACATAAGACTTAAAAAAAACTAAATAACAGAAAAATTTTATAAAAAACTAAACTATAAATGCAACCAACCACAATACATTCTCCCCCTTTGACATTATCAAAAAGAAGAGATACAATGCAAACACATAAGTTAAACTACATGCAAAAGAAGGTAATGACATATAAGAAACTAAAATATGAAATCATGCTTAAAACATACTAAACATCAAATACACAAAATAGATAAACAAACATACAAAACACATAAACAAAACACACAAACAAACCTCAACATACTTATACCTGATCAAAATTACCAATCGAATCCTTGATGATTTTGTATAAGTTTGTTACCTCATTATCTTGCTCCTGTTCTGATGATTCAGAGGCTAAGTCTGCCCAGGAGATTTTTTGCTTCTTTTCATTTTCCCTTATTGGAATTGGCTTATCCTCACTCTTTTTCTTTACAAGATATTTCTTAAGATTGGGGCATTCATTTTTAAAATGTCCAGGTTTCCTACACCTAAAATAAATAATGTCAGAAGCAGGCTTATCATACTTGTCATTTTTACCTCTGCTTCGCTTTTGTTCTCTCTTGTGCTTGTGCTTCAGCAGACTTTTGAATTGGCTTGTTATTAATGCCATTTTCTCATTCTCATCACTTTCTAAGTCATCTTTATCTGTGTCTTTTGCTTTTAGCACTATAACATTTTCATCACCTGCATCCAAAAGTCTTTGACTCACACTTTGCTCGTAGGCAATGAGTGAGCCGATTAGATTATCAATAGAATAAGAATTCAAGTCTTTTGATTCATATATAGCAGTCACTTTGACATCAAATTTATCAAGTAGACAACGTAGAATTTTATTGACTTTTTCTAAGTTTGAAAGTTCTCTACCTAAAGCATGTAATGACGTCACAATCTGAGTAAACCTAGTGTACATGTTTAAGATAGTCTCATAAGGTTTCATGCAAAAAAGTTCATAGTCATGCAATAATACGTTTAATCTAGATTGTTTGACTTCACTACTACCTTCATATGTCATGCATAGTTTATCCCAAACTTCCTTGCCAGTGATACAATTAGAAATAATCATATAATCTTCAGAAGTTAAAGCACAGAAGAAGCAGTTCAAGGATTTAGCATTCAATTGAGCATAAATTTTTTCTTCTCTACTCCATTCAGTAAAAGGAATATCACTTTTCACACCATTAATAATACGTGATGGTATAGAATATCTAGATTCAATCATATGCCACATCCTAAAATCAATGGATTGTATGAATACAGACATGCAAATTTTCTAAAAATTAAAAGGAATATTTTCTAAAAGTGGCGGACGAGTTATTGAATAACCTTCCATAATATTTCTATTTCCAAATTATGCCATTGATCGTTTTCTCTAGGTTTTCTAAAACACTATTTTGAGTACCGCTCTGATACCACTTGAAAGAACGAGATGCGCTAAGAGTCCTAATATTTATTGATTTTTCAGATTTCTTACAATAATAACTTCACTAGTTAAATGCGGAAGCTGATTATTTATAAATAATTATAAAGATTGTGATTATTCTCTAATTATCATAATGAAATGATGTTCTCAGATTTTCACAAAGCAGTTATAATAGAAAATAAGATGTATGAAAATAAAGTGCGGAAAATAAAATCAGAAAGAGCACACCAGATTTATAGTGATTCGGTCAAACCATGACCTACGTCCACTCCTCGGAGCCTCCTCTCCGGGTATTGCACTATCACTATAGTGTCTCTCCTTTAGCCCCCTCAGCTAGGCGGAGAAGCCCTTACAAACTCTCTTCCACCAACCCGGTACGGCAGAGGACCGTACTCCTTTCACAAGCAGAGAACCTTGACTTCTTTTCACCCTCCTGGTGAGGCAGAGGACCTTGAATCACTTTCACCTTCCCCGGTGCGGCGGAGTAGCCGGGTCTTTTGAAACCAAGGAGGTCTTCTTCTTCCCAAAGCTTCCCTCAAGATAACCTTGACTCTTGGAGGAACTCAGGTGCAAGTTCGCCGGAGCAACCGTGTGAAAACCCCCTCTCACACTCCCTTGAAGCCCACAAGGATCTTCTCCCTCTCTTACAAACTCCACCCTTTCTCTCCCTAGCCCAAAGCTCTCTCTTCAAGCTTTCTTTAGAATAAAACAACTCAATGAATGCCCAAAAGACTCCTAAAAAGTCTTATGAGAAAGCTTAAATAGAGGGCTTCAAAAAACCCTAAAAATCCAATTCAGCCGTCAAAGATCGTACAGTACGATCGCAGGATCGTCCAGTACTATGTACAGAATTTGACCTGTTAGTACTGTACGATCTCAGAATCGTACAGTACGATTAGTTCAATCGAAGTGCAGTTCGTCCAGGACGAATCCTGGGACGACCAAAATCGTCTCTATCAGTCGTACAGTACGATCCAGTTCGTACAGTACGATCCAAATATCAAAATTATGAAAATTCGATTGACTAATCACAGGATTAAATTAGGCAATATTTTAAACATCGTACAGTACGATTAAGATCGTACAATACGAATAGAACAATTTTCAAATTCAAATTTTTGCCTAATTTAATGTTCGACGGGGTTTCTAATTATACCAAATCGTCCAGTACGATGTGGTGTTTGTACTGTACGATTAGTTATATTTCAAAAGAATTTTTTTCAGAAAAAATTAAATATTTTAATTAATTTCTGTAACACCAGATCGTACAGTACGATCCAGATCGTACAGTATGATGTACAGAAAAATTAAAATATTTAACATTAAATTTTCTCCCCTTGTGTGTGTGTGCACGGTCACCAGGCTATCATGCACCTTTACAGGACTTGACTCAAGAAGTTAAAATAAATAAATGAAAATTACATTCTCTTTCGACATAACCTATTTTAACCAGTCTTGAGCCCTGAATCTTCAAAGACCGGTGCCTGTTGTACCTGAAATGTTAGTCAACACACAAACATGTATACACAACAAATATTAGGAGAAATAAAGAGGCACTCAATAATATTGTCATCATCAAAATCATATACTCAGGAGCCCGAGTTGTAACAAATATTTTATGTTAGCTTTAACAATTGAGTGTTATCGTTATTCTCTTTTCTTCTTCTTCTTCTTCCCACTATATGTAATATCTTTACTCATTTTCATCTAGAATGTAACTTATACCTACTATGTTTCATCCATCTTTCTTTCTTTTATTCTTAGCATTATTAATATAGCTCTCTAAAGACTCAACAAAATCATCATTGTACTAATAAAGCATCATATTGCTCTTGACTAAACCACTATAAATATTTATGGTAACTTTTTTCTAATCTCATCTCTCTCTCTCTCTCTCTCTCTCTCTCTCTCTCTCTCTTTTCATATAATGGTTATACTCTACTAACAAAAATACTAACAGAAAGAAATATCAGAGATCAAAATAAAATTTAAATATTTGTTTGAGCAAAAAGAAATATTTTGGTTACTTTTGATTTTCATATTTTGTTTCTACTAATTCTTGCTCACAGAAATTAATCTATAGATGTCACAAAATTTCTCACCACAGATTTGACAAAATTAATATGCAGGAAATAAAATACAAAAAATAAAAAATACAAGTAAAAGAACGAGCACACCAAAAATTTTATAGTGGTTCGGTCAAAACTTGACCTACGTCCACTCCCTGGAGTTCTCCTCTATGGGTATTGCACTAACTCCTTTAGTGTCTCTTCTTTAGTCCCCACAGTAAGGTAGAGAAGCCCTTACAAATCACTTCCACCAAACCCGACGCGATGGAGAACCAAAATCCTTTTTCACCCTCCTGATGAAGGCAGAGGACCTCGAAGCTATGCTACCCTCCTAGTGATGTCAACATACCTTGGAATCCTTTTTCACCCTCTTAGTGAAGGCAAAGAACCTTGACCTTTGATCTTGAAGCTTCTCTCCCTAGAGAAACCCCAAAAACTCACCAAGTCCTTCGAGGAAATAAGATGCAAAGTAGCTTGGAGCAACCATATGAAAACCCCTCACACTCAATTCCACCTTCTCCTTCTCCAAAGCAATAGAGTTCTCTCAAGAGTTCTTTCAATAGCCAAAAGATTCTCTCCTTTGGCTTTAAAACAAGTATTTAAATCAAGCTTCAAAAATCCCAAAATTTTAATTCTGCCGACTATGATCGTACAATACGATATGAAGTTGTACAATACAATTATTTCAATATAACATAACTATACTGTACGATATACATAAGCATGTACGATCAGTTCAAATATTCAAACTGGTCGTACAATACGATTTATGTATCGTACAGTAGGATTAGTTCAATCGAATCATTGTTTCGCCCAGGACAATCAACAGTGATTAATTATTGTCCTCGTCTGAAATTGGTTCATACTGTACGAACAAGGGCATCGTACAATACGATGTTCAATATCAATTAATCTAGATTCAATTGCTTAATCAGGGGATTAGATTAGGCAAGATTTAAATTCATTGTATAATACGATATGGATCGAATAGTATAATTAGTACAAATTTTGAATTTCAAAATATTGCCTAATTTATTATTGGTGGCGGGTTTTTTGATTTATGCTGATCATCCAATACGATCAATATCGTATAGTAAGATTAGATCAAAATAAAAAAACTTAACTTAATGATATAATTAAACCTTGTTTAACTCAGATCATAAAGTATGATGAAGATCGTATAATATGATTTGATCAAAAATTAATATTTTTAAATTTCCTTCCCTGTATTTGTGTGCACGATCACTAAGCTGCTACACACATTTTACAGGACTTTTAACTCAAGAAATGTAAAGTAAATAAATCAAATTATAAACTCTTATTAGATGACAACACTCCTAGCTTACCCAGTCTTGAGTCGATCCTTTTGTACGATGTACAACTTACCTGAAATGTTAGTGTGCACAGAAAAATAATATCCACAAATACTAACAAGAGAAATACAGTAAGATGCCAATAAAGTTTATTATCATCAAAATTATGAGCTTAGGATCCTGAATTGCAATAATCTCCCCCTTTTTGATGATGACTAATATTGTTGGTTAAAGAATTCAAATTAATCATATTTTCTTCTAAAACTCCCTCTCACTAAGTGATCCATTTAAAAATAGGGGTAATTTTTTAATTTATTTATTATATAAATATTTTAAATGCAACACAAAGCAAAAAATAAAGATAAAACAAGGGAGGGCACAAAACAAGATTAAACTAAAACCAAACAATTACATAATAATCAGCCAAATACACATTCTCCCCCTTTTGACATAAAAAAAGGAAGAATGATTAAGCATAACAAAAAAAAAAATAAACAGGATAATGAAAAGAAAACATAGAAATAAACTACAATAAACAATACATGCTAAAAGTTGGAAGGTCCCTGTTCAGGTGGTAGTGGTGGAGGTGGATGAAAGTATTGATTAAGGGATGCAAACTGCTCGCCAAACCATGCCATATCAGTCTCATACTGTTGATGCTGCTCCTCGACGTAAGTGTCGAAGTGAGTCTCCATCTGATCAAATCTATGAATCAATGTCTTATACTGAGAAGGCTGGTGTAAGGTGCTGCTACTGGAGCTGATGGAGCTCTAACTGCCTCCTCTTACTCTGGATTCGCCACATTAAGATCGTGGCGGCATCTATCACTGTGAAGTACGTGGAAGGAGTTGTTGGTGTAGTAGGTTGAAAGGTGATCAGGTGGTGCAAAAAATTACAAATTGTATTTGGCTTCAAGAGTATAGGCTATGAGGTGACCTAATGTGAGGTTTTTCTTGCACTTGTTTCTCGAATCCCTAATGCCAGTCAGGTGTTCAATGTATCAGATAATCAAATTTGTGGCATTAAAATCAATTTTGGCCATGATGAAGTAGGTGACAAGGGATAGAAGAGGTGTGATATTTACCCTATCTCCACCTTTAGGGATGATTGAATTACGAAGGATATGCTGGATTACGCGTGCATTTTGGACAAGGGTATAAACTAAAGGTAGGTGCATGTTGTGTGGGGCATTTCTAAGGGTCATGTTGGCATCAGTCCAATTATATTTAGGATCAAAAGATATATAATAAGCTTTGAAGCCAGTGGTGGAGAGACATAAGATTTGGTCAAAATCTATATAGTTGATCCCTACATGCCTCCTATTGACAAAGGATTGAAGGGCAATGCCTTCACTATTGATTCTAAGGCAGGATAAGAATTCATACATAATTTAGAATTAAAGAGAAATGCTAGGGTCAGAATAAATTGGAGTGTACTGCCAGCAAAAAGGTTCAATACCTCAAAATTCATATTATCTTGATTGATAACTTTAGAGGGGGTTATCCCAATAGCATTGTAGCGGTGATATGCATCTTCATCAGTGGCTTCAACGAAACAGGGATCTACTGGTCACCTCGAGGAACACCTACTAGTACCCTAGATCATTTTCCTTTGGCCATTTGGACAATATGAGGGCTTGAGAGAGGAAGAAGGAAAGTAGTGTGATGAGAAATGTGAGGTCATCATTTAAATTCTCTTTAATTAGACTTCAGCCAGATCGTACTATGTGATCAGAAAAAGTTAATTCGTCATGTCTAATCAGTCAAAAAAGTTGGTCAAATTGTACAGTACGGTCAGAATCATACTGGACAATCTTTGTTAAATCCGTTGTCTCGAGGAGTCAGCCTGGACGACTTTTTGACAAATACATTGTACAGTACGAATAAGTGTTTGTACAGTACAATACGTTATTAATGATTGTACCGACCGAATTGAATTCGTCCAATGACTAGTGACATGTGGATCATACAGCACGAAATAGGTAGTTGTACAGTACAATCAACGATAATTGGTTATATCAGGACCGTTAATTTCATAGAAGATTAGGATGTGTGAAAAATGTATAGATCGTACAATATGAAGTGATTCATATAGTATGATGTGAATACTTTTTTATTTATCAAATTTTTTAAATTAAAAAATAATTTGATGTGTGTGATGGTCAGAGAATAACTACAGAACCATAACAAACATAAACAAAATAAAAAAAATATGAACTCAGATCAAATACATGAAAAATAACAAAAACACATGAAAAAACTCATAATTACAAATGATTGAAGTTGTCTTATTCACCCTGGATCAAGTATGAATGTCTATAACACCTAGTCTAGTCCTCAAGGTGCTAAAGATGTCACAGGCAATGAGTTTGGTAAAGATGTCTGCTAGTTAATTTTCAGTAGCTATATGATACAGTTCTATATCTCCCTTTGTTATATGATCTCTAATGAAATGATGCATAATATCCATATACTTCGTGTAGGAGTGTTGGATCATATTTTTGGAAATGCAAATGGCATTATCATTATTACACATGATAGGAATAGTGCCTACAGATAATCCAAGATCTAAGATTTATTGCTTTAGCCAGAAGACTTGAATAATACAGCTTCCTACAACAATGTATTCCACCTTAATGGTGGATAATGATACATAGTTTAACTTTCTACTAGATCAAGAAACTAGTGATTGACCTATGAATTAACAGGTTTCTGAGGTGCTTTTTCTATCTACCCTACATCCAGGAAAATCAGAGTTTGAATAGCTTATGATTTCAAAGGATAAGCTATGTCTAGGATAACATATTCCTAGTTTTGGGTGCTTAAGAGGTTTCTAAGGATTCTCTTAACATTAATTATATGGGATTCATTAGGATCGGCCTAAAATCTAGCACAAAGATAAATACTAAATATAAGATCAAGTCTACTGGCAATCAAATAGAGAAATGATCTTATTATTCCCCTATACTTCTTCTGATCTATAGATTTTTCATTGGAATCCTTATCTAGTTGAATGGTAGAACTCATGGGAGTATTGATTACCTTAGCATTATCCATCTCATATGTCTTAAGAATATTCTTGATATATTTAGATTGGCTAAGGAAGGTTCCATCATCTATTTGCTTTACACTAAATCTGAGAAAGTGTGTAAGCTTTTCCCTTATATTCATCTTAAACTCCTCACTCATTATTTTTTAAAATTCATCACAAAGGTTTTTATTTATTGATCCAAAGAGTATATTATCCACATAAATTTGAATAATGAGAAGGTATTCTCCTACTTTCTTAAGAAATAAGGTGGTGTCTACAGTCTACACTACCGTTAATAAAGGCTCTATCTAAGAGAAATGTACCAAACCTCTCATACAAAGCTTTAGGTGCTTATTTCAATCCATATAATGCCTTATTTAATTTGAACATATGATTGAAAATTTATGAATTCTCAAATCTAGGGGATTGCTCTATATATACATCTTCCTTAATCACCATATTAGAAAGACACTCTTAACATCCATTTGATACAACTTGAAACCTCTAAAACAAACAAAGCTAACAAAACTCTAATAGCTTCTAACATAACTACAGGGGCAAAAGGTTTACACAAAATTAATTCTTTCTATCTGATTGTACCTATTAGCTACTAATCTAGCCTTATTTCTAATCACTACACCAGAGTCATTCATTTTATTCTTGAAAACCTTTTTTGTTCCTATAACATTATGGTCCTTAGGTCTACTAAATAATTTTCAAACATCATTCCTAACAAATTGGTTCAACTCTTCCTATATAGCTAGGATCCAGAATTCATCAGATAAGGCTTGATCTATATTGGTGGATTTTACCATAGAGATGAATGAAGAATGACTAACCTTCTTTTTAAGTCCATGCCTAGTTCTAACACCTACTGATGGATCTCCTAAGATGAGTTCCTTGAGATGGCTAGATGAATATCTCCAATCTCTAGGCAATGGCTCCTGAGGTTCTACTCTATATCCTAAGTTAATAGATTATATTCCTTGGGCGACCTCTACCGCTTCTTCTAATTTAGATTCCTAAGATTTATCAGATTTATCAAATATTACATGGGCGATCTCATTTACCACTAAGGTCCTTTTATTAAAAATTATATAAGCTTTACCTACTGAAGAATAACCTAGAAAAACTCCATCAGATTTGGGGTCAAACTTTTCTAGAGGAGATTTTTCATTAATTATAATAAAATACTTACATCCAAAGACATGAAGATGAGAAAGATTAGGTATTTTACTCTTAAGCAACTCATAGGGGGTCTTATTAAGTTTGGATCTAAGATTTACCCTATTCAGAACATAATATGTAGTGTTAACTGCTTCTATCCAAAAATATCTAAGAAGTCTCTACTAACATAGTCCTAGCTGTCTCTACTAAGTAACTATTCTTTCTTTCAGCTACCACATTCTGCTGAGGGGTTCTAGGGTAGAAAAATTATGTTTTATATCTTACTCCATATAGAATGATTCAAATCTATCATTTTTAAATTCTCCACCATGATCACTATGGATAGTTGATATTTCACATCCTATTTTCCTTTGAATCCAAGTGGAGAAATTTTTAAATTTCTCAAATGATTCACTTTTATGTGCTAAAAATTTAACCCAAGTAAATATGGAAAAATAATCTACAATCACATATCCAAAAGACTTCCCACCTAAGCTAGTGGTACTAACTGGTCCAAACAAGTCCATGTGAAGGATTTCTAAAGGTCTAAATGTGTTGATGTCCTTAATGGGATGAAATGATGTTTTAACATATTTTCTTAATTAGTAGGCATCACAAAGATGGTCCTTAGAGAATTCTAATTTGGGTATGCCTCTAACTAAATTTTTTTGGGTGATTTTCTTAAGGGTTTTCATGCTTGCATGAAATAGCATCCGATACCTTAGCCAGAATTCATTAATAACAGATTTTAAATATACAAAATTTGATTAATCAATATAGTTCAAATCAAGCATATAAATATTAATTCTTTTATCTTCTAAAATAATATTTCCATTTAAGTCAATCAAACACTTAGTAGATAGAAACTTAACTTCAACTTTATCACATAATTGACTGATGCTAAGAAGATTATGCTTCAATTTATCTACTAGTAAAATATTTTCAAATATAAAATTCTATGAGTTTCCAATCATATGTAAGCCCACTATAATTCTGGTGTTGTTGTCTCCCAGTGTAACCTTACCTCCTCCCTTGACCTCTAGCATGATGAATTACTTCAAATCTCCAGTCATATGGCTTGAACATCCATTGTCCATATACCACCACATGCTTTTACTAGGCCTTTTATGAGAGCATCCCTACAATGTCAATTAGAGGTTAGATTTGGGAACCCAAGTGAGTTTGGGTTCCATCTTATGCTTAAATGAATGACTTACATACATGCTATACTGTGATGTAAGTGATTTAGGCCTCTACACTAAATGTGTCATATGGTGTATTATACAAGTGCAGGTTATTTGACCTAGCATGCCACAAGAATGACATCTAAACCTAGGGAATGAATTTATTAGTCTATATTAGGGGTTGTGCCTCTTCCTAGGGGTATGCAATATATGCTGTGTCCTAGACTGTGGTTGTATATGTGTAGGCCTGTGAGTGTCTTGTTGCAGTCCTTTAAATCTTATCTCCAAAGCATTAGTTATACTTTTTTCAGATGCTAGTTCTAATAGGATTTCATGCATATTAGTTTCTAAGTCATCAGCCACTACATTTAATTTATCAAATGCATCATCTAACTTAGCATGCTCAGATTTTAAGGATTCATGCTTTTGGATTAAATCAAGATGCTTCTTGTTTAATGCATCAAATTCATCAAACAAAGACATGTGTGCTTTATCTAAAGTATTGTATTCCACCCTAAGACTATCATGCTCATTTTGTAAGGTAAAAAAATCAGTATTTAAGTTAGCATATATTTTTTTAAGCTTTCAATATGAATCATAAATTTTTTTAAATATAATAAAAAGTTCATCATAGGATAGCTAACATACCTCTTCTTGATCAGACTGATTAATACTATCATTAACCATGAGAGAAAGATTAGTTACCTTCTCCTCTACTTCATGTTCGGATGATTCTGAGGCGGAATCTGCCCAAAAAGCCTTTTATGTCTATTGCTTTCTCCTTTTTAATTTTACCTTCTATTTACTCTTCTCCTTGGCCAGATGATGTTTTGAAATTTTTGTTAGTTTTACCTTTATTTCATTATTGATGACGCTTCTGCTTTCTCTTCAAAAAACTTTTGAACTGTTCAGTCATCAGTGCAATGTCGTCATCCTCCACAGCTGCAGAGCTATCACTGTCTGAGTCATTGGCTTTTAGAGCCACAACTTTCTCCTTTTTCCTGTCAACTGCATCAAGTAATCTTTAACTCATACCTTGCTTGTAGGCAATGAGTGAGTCAAGCAAGTTATCAATAGAATACACATTTAGATTTTAGATTCATATATTGCAGTAACCTTTACATCATAAGTACTAGGTAGACAATACAGAATTTTGTTAACATTTTTAGAATGGATAGTTCTTTATTTAGAGCATGCAGGGATGTCACTATCTGAGTGAATCTAATATATATTTTAGAAATTATCTTATTAGATTTCATGCAAAATAGTTCGTAGTAATGCAACAAATTGTTTAACCTAGATTATTTGACCTCACTAGTACCCTCATATGTGATGCACAGTCTATCCAATATTTCCTTTCTAGTAGTATAAGTAGAGACTCTCATATCATCCTTATATTTAAGTGCACAAAAGAAACAGTTCAAGCATTTGGCATTAAGTTGAGCTAATTCTCTATCCTCATTACTCTATTCAGTAAATAAGATTTCTACCTTAACTCCATCAATAAAATAAAAATGTGCAGAATAACCTTCTTGAATCATATACCACATTCTAATATCAATTGTTTGCAAAAATGTGGACATACAAATTTTTCAAAAATCAAATGGTATATTATCGAATAACGGCGGATGAGTTATAGAATAACCCTCTGCGATATTCTGATTTCTGAAATTTGCCATTTGATCTTTTCTTAGGGATTTTTTAAAATCATAATTCTAAGACCACTCTGATACTAATTAAAAGTTTAATAGAGAGTGTTAAACCTCGTTAAACAGTCCCTAGGCATACAAGAGAAGGGGGGGGGGGGAGTAAATTAGTGTTTTAAAAATTTTGCCCCTTAACTACAAATGATGTCAAACAAAAATACTAGCGGAAGCAAATATTAGATATCAAAATGAAATTTATATTTTTTTAACAAAAAGAATATTTTTGTTACTTTTAATTTTCATATTTTATTTTTACTAATTCTTGCTCACAAAAACTAATCCACAGATATCACCAAATTTCTCACCATAGATTTCACAAGAATAATATGTAGGAAATAAAATGCAAATAAAAGAACAAGCACATCATAAATTTTATAGTTGTTCGGTCAAAACTTAACCTACGTCCACTCCCAGGAGTCCTCTTCTCTGGGTATTGCACTAACTCCTTTATCCCCCAAGACATGGCGGAGAAGCCCTTATAAATCACTTATATTAAACTTGATGCGGTGGAGAACTGGAATTTTTTTCACCCTCTTGGTGAAGGCAGAGAACCTCAAAGCCATGCTACCCTCTTAGTGACGACAACGTACCTTGGAATTCACCCTCCTGGTGAATGAAGAGAACCTCGAAGCTATGCCTCCCTTATGGTGACGGCAGCATACCTTGAAATCTTTTTTCACCCTTTTGCTAAAGGCAGAGAACCTCGACCTTTGACCTTGAAGCTTCTCTCCCTAGAGCCAATTCCTTGGAGGAAACAAGGTGTAAACTAGCTTGGAGCAACCGTGTGGAAATCCCTCACACTGAATCCTACCTTCTCATTCTCCAAAGCACTAGAGTTCTCCCTCAGAGTTCCTTCAATAGTTAAAAGATTCTCTCCTTTGGCTTTAAAATAAGTATTTAAATCAGGCTTACAAAAACTCTAAATTTTTAATTCCGTCGACTCTGATCGTACAGTACATTATGGAATCATACAACACTATTAGTTCAATATAGCATAATAGTACTGTACAATAGATAGAAGCCCGTACGATCAGTTTAAATATTTGAACTGATCATCCAGTATGATTTAAGTATCGTAAGTAGGACAGTTCAATCGAATCATCATTCCATCCAGGACAATTGACGGCAAATAATTATCGTCCGCATCTGGAATCGGTTTGTACTGTACGAACAAGGGCATCGTATAATACGATGTTCAATATCAATTAATCCATATTCGATTTCTCAATCAAGGGATTAGATTAGGCAAGATTTAAATTCATCGTACAGTATAATAGGGATCATAAAGTACAATTAATATAAAATTTGAATTTCAAAATATTGCATAATTTATGATTGGCAGTAGGTTTCCTGATATATACTGATCGCCTAGTGCGATTAGTATCGTACAGTATGATTAGAATAAAATCAGAAATTTAACTTAATGATATAATTAAAGTTGATTTAACTTGGATCGTATAGTACAATTTGATAAAAATTAATATTTTTAAATTTTCTCCTCTGTGTGTGTGTGTGCACAGTCACTAAGCTGCTATGCACCTTTTATAAGACTTTTGACTTAAGAAATATAAAATAAATAAATTAAATTACAGACTTTTATCAGATGATAATACTCCTAGTCTACCCAATCTTGAGTCAATCCTTTTGTATGGTGTATGGCTTACTTGAAAGGTTAATGTGCACAAAAAAATAATATCCACAAATACTAACAGGAGAAATATAATAAGAAGTCAATAAAGTTTGTTATCATCAAAATCATGAGCTCAGGATCTTGGATTGCAATAAATGATTGATGTTAAATTTGCAGGCTTAGGTGATTTTCTTGCATTTTATTTTATTCTTTTCTAATGAGAAGTATTAAGTAATAGCTTGACTTTTTAAATTTAACTTTTGGTTATTGTATATAGATATTGATTAGTGATGTACATTAATAGGTGATATAATATACAAACACTTTTGTTATTTTAATTAATATAAGATGAAAGTATAAACTCTGATAAATTAATTAAAAGATAAAAAGGTGTAATTCTTCTAATTTAGGTTCTAAGGCGTTACAATAGTTTTAGGCCTAAATGCATAATTTATCTCAAATTTTTTAAAAATAAAGCAAAAATCTAGATAATAGCTACAAAAATTTAGGATTAGTCTATGTTTTATGAGTTGAGAGAAGAAGTAGATAAGAAGATGAGATTACCCAAATGATTAAGGATGGTGAATCTAGGGGTGTCAAAAATTGACACGACCCGAACCCGACCCGGAAAAATCTGAGTTTGGGTCAACCCATTTGTGAAACGGGTCGGGTTCAGGTTCGGATTTCTGACCCGTTTGAAAAACGGGTCGGGTTCGGGTTGACCTAGAAACCCGCGAGTCAATCCAAATTGACCCGGTTAGTCGCATTCGGGTCGAATCGCGAGTTGAATCGCATAGTCACGAGTCGAATCTGGGTCCCGTCTTCCGCTACGCCGCTGCGGCCTCAAGATCGTGGACCCCGTTGGCCTCGTGACTCGGGTTCGCAACCGCAAGGTCCACAAGATTGCGGCCTCACCAGGTCTCGCCCATGCCAAGTGGCTTCAGTCCTTTAGATTGGCAATTTGTAAATAGGTCGCGGGTCAGGTCGGGTCAACCTGCCAACCCGTGCAGGTCGGGTTCAGGTTAGAAATACCGACCCGTTTGTAAAATTGGGTCGAGTTCGGGTTGACTCGTTTAGACCGGGGTCAAGTCGGGTGCGACCCGAACCCAACCTGTCGACACGTTTTAACACCCCTAGGTGAATCCTATGAGCACTTAGAGAGGAAAAGATAATTGCGCTTTGAGAGTTGTCCAAAATTCTCAATCAAGGAGGAAGACTATGAGGAGGAGGTTCTCTATCATTGACTTAGCGGGGGGGGGGGGGGGGGGCGAACAAGAGGATTTTTATTTTTTTGTGATTATGAAGGTAGAAAGTGAGAGAGGAGAGTGATGCTCTAACATCAGCACCATAAATGGTGAGCAAAAGTCATCACGAGCATGAAAGAATTGCGCAACTTGCATCATAATTAGGTCAAAGGCAACTATGAGATTTGGGGTGAGGGCTGCCAAATTCATGTGATGGAATGGCTTCAGTGGTTTAGTGCGACACTCTGTTCAATTTAGATTATAACTGGTACTGTAAAAATGGTTGACCCAAATTTAAAAAAAAAAATCTATAATACCCCCAACAACTTAAAAAACAAAATTCGCAATAATTATACATTTATTTTATGATAGATAATTATAGTTTTCTCAAAGTCGACCATTACAATAGATATTGTTGGGGACTAGAATATACACGACAGTATAGTGAGAAAATTTTTCATCTTAGCATTGCACGGATATTTGTCACACAAACAGAGAAAATAAAACACCATGATTTTTACGTAGAAAATCTTATAAAAGGGAAAAACCACGGTGCCATGCCCAGTCAAAATGATTCCACTAAATTTAAGTGAGTTAAAAAACTTGACCCATCCTTTAATTTAGAGATGATGAAATTATAATAGTTTAGGGAATTGGGCAGAAGTCCGACGACGATCGGTGATCAGGCAGAAGTCCGACGATGGCATGTGGTCGAGAGAAAGTCCGACGACGTTCGTTGGATGGGCAGAAGTCCGGAGATGGTCGGTGGCTGGGCAGGGGTCCAACGACGACTGGTGGCCGGGCAGAAGTCTGACGATGGTTGGTGGGCAAACAGATGTCCAACGATGGCTAGTGGCCGGGTTGAAGTCTGGTGATGGCTCGTAGTCGAGGAGGACATTGGTGGCAAGAGAGATCTCAGATATCTCTTCCTCATTCCTCCTTTTTTCCCTCTCCTCTTTTCATTTTCTTTATGCTTGAAGCTTCCAAACATGCTTCGGACCCTCGATTTGGACCCATTTGGGTTTAGATTGGATTGAATTTGGTTTCGTTGGGTTCGTCTCTTCGAAATGATCAATTAAGTTGGCTGAAATCGGAGTTCAGATGGCTTTAGATTTGATTTCGAGAGTTTTCCATTAGAATCTTTATGAACTTTTAAAAGTACTAATATTTTCAATTAAAAATTTTTAATAATGAAAATTTATGTAACTATCTTTGACAATGTAAATAATTCATCAAAATAAGGTAAATTTTCTTATATATTTAATTCAATACATAATTACTTGTCAAACAAAGCTTTTTTTTTTTTTTTTTTCTGCAATCCAAAACCTAACCGGTAAAGGGTTTGGGAGCCCAAAAACCCATATCACCGCCGTGGCATTCCAATCGGACGACAAACAAAAGCTTTGTTCACGCGGGCCGTTCTCCTCACCAGCACACTTCCAACTTCCGGCCCTTCCCGCCGGCTACCGCCGGTGCCTCCCGCAATGTCATTTTTCGATCTAAGTATCCCATACGTCGAGAAAACTGGCGCCCCCGCGCTTGATAATTGCAGCCGCCGCGATTGTCGTTTGCGAACAGTCGCTCGTACTATGGAGCTCGGCTACACCGCCATCGCTTACGATCGCCCCTTTCGCGGAGTTCTCTCCGACGCTGATCGATGCCAGATCGCGCCTTTCCCAGCCCAATCTTTCCTCGACCCAGTCGTCGGCTGTTCCCCAGCTGCCTTCACAGTCTCCGTCGCGCTCCATCGAGACCTTCTTGGCGTCCCCCGGGCCTCCCAATTCCGGCAATACACCCGCATAACGGTCTCCGTAGACAGCGCCGCCGCAGCATCAGCCCTCAACAGTGGGAACCGCCTCTTGAGGAGTTATGATCTAGTGGCTGCGCGGCCGGTGAACCAGATGGCTTTCGATCAGGCGTGCAATGCTTCGGAGGTTAGTTTTTGTACTTTTTTTGGGTGATTGTACCGTAGGTAAAGAAAAGGAGATAATTTTCCCAAAAAAAAAGAAAAAGAAAAGGAGATATTCTATTACTGGGGACGACGAAAAAGAGCCATTAACAAAAAGAAAAGGGGAATGTTGATAAAGGTAAGACTGCAGTATTGTTCTATGAAGGGCTAATGGCTTAGGAAATAAAGCTCTACCAAAGAGTTAACATGAACAATGAAAAATTGACCATATTTTTGTATGCTTGATCCACAAATCAATAGAGATGCATTTTAATAAAGTAATTGTCTGATGCTAATTACTGTTTTGAAAAAAAAGTTTCAATGCATTGTGAAGAAAAAAAAAAATCAATTGGCATGGATGCATTCGAAATGATGTTACTTACATGATCCAGACTTATAAATCCTCATGGTATGAAATAATATTGAAATGGAAGAATTTGAAGAACCTGAAAGTCCGGTTTAGAAAGACTGGCAAAACTGACTTTTTGACCCGATGTTACCAAATATCGATAGGAGTGGAGTGTCTACTTATGCCTCTGTGAGATTATAATGTAGAAACAGAGAGCGTTGGGTTCTTGCTCTGCTATATTTTACTCGGTGAGTATTTCTGTATGATTTGAACTAAGGAGGTATGTTTTTTTTCTTTTCTTTTTTGCACAGGTTGATATAATTTCGTTAGACTTTTCTCAGAAACTACCCTTCCGGTTGAAGCTTGCAATGGTTCAGGCTGCAGTTAAGGTACTGCAATGGGCTTTATGGTGATTTGATTATCAAGAATTATGATTTCTGGATTCGTGTGGGTTTCGTTTCTTTGAGTAAATCCATTCTCTAATTTTCTGTGCAGCGTGGGGTGCATTTTGAGATATCCTATTCTCACATTATTGCTGGTGGTCATGCAAGGCGGCAAATATTGTCAGAAGCAAAGGTAGTTAGAGAGTCAAAAAATATGCATTTTCTTACAGGATTAGATTTAAGCGGAGCTAACCTCATGTCATTATATATGCGTGATTTCTGTTCTATTAGGTAAAAATCTTCTTATGTGCAAGATTATGACTTACCTTTCCTATAATAGTTATATGCTTGTTTCTCGCTATATGGGCAGTGGGCACACTCGTACATACAATGGGACAATCATATTTGGGCTCTACATGGGATAACTTTCTGTCAGTTTTGTTTTTCAAACTATAATTATATTGGCGTTTAACTAATAACTTTTGGATTGCGTTTTAGGAAGTTTTGGACAACTGCCTTTTGTGACCATGCTCATCATTCAACATTCTACCATACAACTGCGTTCTGTGATTTTTCAGTTCAATGTCTTATTAGATTTAAATGAGAATTTGACTTTGAACCGAACACAATGGAGAAAAAGGATTCATGTTGCCGACCCCACGTAGTGGGACAAAGGCTTGATGTTGTTGTTGTTGTTGTTGTAATGTCTTATGATCCTATATTTTAAAGAAATTGCATGAGAACTTCAAATATTGTTTTTTTTTAACCAATTTTATAGGCAATTGTAGCCACTTCAAACAAACCCTTAATGGCATTAATCCTTTATTTTGTGGCAGGTTCTGTCAAATGTTTTTGATGGATCAAGCTAGTTAAGTGATTGACCAATTCATGAAGTAGATCGATTATAATTAACTTTACAAAATTGCCACTTGATCTAATTTGTATTTAGTGTTGATTTTTATTGAAATAGGCACAGTCAGGCCATTTCTTAGATCTAATTGGTTTGGTAAAGTTTGTTAAAATTGATTCATGTGTTTATATATTATAATCTATATCATTTATATTTTATTAACTTGCTATAAGGCAAGTACTATACAACTAATTGCACGTGCATGCGAGTGCACATACACTTGCTATATCTCTTACATTAAAAGCTTTAAGATTAACATATTCTCTTTATTTAATATTTAGAGTAGTGTTGTGGGACACTTGGTTCACACAAGTGTTGTTAAAGGAGAGTTAGGTGCTCATCTAGGTGCTCGGTAACTTTCTAGGTGAGTGCACATGCTAAGGTGTGCCTTGGTGAGCGCCTTACCTTATTGACCAAGCAATGACTCGGGTTCTTTGTTTTATTGACCAAGTGGGTGCTAATATTTCAAATGAAGGAGATAGATTAGCTTTTCATGATGATAATTGACTTGAGATGACGTGAAAAGACAATCATCTTATGCAGGCTCTTATTCCTACGTTTTGTTTAAATTATTTTCTACTACACATCCTTGTTTCTCCTACACTAATGTTATTTTAAGGAGATAGAGGATGAGATGGTATAGAGAAATCCAATGAAAAAAGAGGGTATGAATCATTACAATTAGAATTGATAGTAATAAATATGAAATGTTCCTTGGTTATAATTGCTACAAACTTAAATATTTTATCATACTTGTTTAAGAAAATTTTATCTATCTAGAATTTTGAAATTTTAATTACAATCGAACTTACAGAACTATATTTTTTCCTTAAGGAAATTTATACATATATTTCCTTTTGAGTGCCTCATTATGCTTGATCTAGCATTTATGATGGCGCATATTGCATCAAGCATTGGGCATCCATACTTCCTTTGGGTGTGCCTGAAAACATTGTGGATGATTCTTGAAATTTTCAGAAAATCTTACAGCAGCCTTTGGGATATGTTACAAGTTTTACTAATCATTTGACAAACATACAGTCGCTAACTTTCTTTTTGCAGTATCATTGTACTTATTCATTCGCAGTATACATGCCTTGTGCTCACTATCTAACTGGCACTGTCTTCATCCTCTTGTTAACATGGATCTTTATGGATCTCTCGTGCTTATATATATTAAAATTATGTCTCAGGCAAAAAAGCTAATAATTCTTCATTGAATACAAGGCTATTGAGTATGTTTACGTTGTAAAGGATGTCAGCAGTGATTTTAGGCAGCAATATTGGCTATTGATACGCAAATTCCTATGCTGTTGGCCTGATATAAAACTGGTAAAGAGATGGAGGAAAATTAATGACAGAGAGGGAAGGAAAATTGAATTAGGGAAGTAGTTCTACATTTTGCTTCAGCAATATGACTGAATGAGGGATGTATACTTAGGTCTTGCTTAAGCTTTCATGTTCGAACATAGATCTTGCTGATAGTGATTAATTTCTGTAAAACAATTGTGTGTTTGTGTCATGCATTTGACTTATTTATATAAGTAGATATTGACCTTCTTTGGGACTGAGTTACTGAGTTTTTGTAAGGTTTATTTATTTAAGAGCTAACATGGTTTGAAGAGATTCAATGGCCCTAGCTGAACTAGATTATAATATCTTAACCCAAAAATACTTGAATCATAATCTGGAAAGCCTGATCCCAAGTGGTAGGTATTGGTGACTGCTCTTGCCACTGTTATTGCTAATTGTGTGATTATGACATATTGAAAATTATCATGATGTTGCAATTATTATCAATAGAACTTTTGCCTAGTTGTAGTACATTTCATTGTATTTACTTGAGTACTTTTTAAGATGTCTTTGTATCGAAGTTTTTTTTTTTAAATTAAATTTTGATTGTCAATCACCTGATTTTTTTCAAATTAATGTAGCGACTGGGGGAATGGACCCGTGGGAAGAACCTGATTATCTCAGGTTCTGCTATGAGTTTAAATGAAGTCAGGGGTCCTCGTGATGTAGCGAATTTATCAGCAATTTTGCTTGGCCTAACTATGGAGCGAGCTAAAGCAGCTATATCTGGAAATTGCAGGTTTAGAGAACTTATTGTTCTTTTATTCAATATAACATGTGTCCCTAAAAACATGCCTTCTTCCTTAACCAAGTAGTTTGTTTCTTGGCAAGGCAGGTCCTTGGTCTCTAATGCCTTGAGAAAGAAAAATTGCTATTTCAAGGAGGCTATCAAAATAGAAAGGATATTACCAGAAGAAAAAATGGACTCTCAAGGTGCCTGGTTTAAGGAATGGAATGATTGGGATCCTATATCCAGTGGGGAGAATGATCTTCCCTCGCTGGATGATATGGCTAAACTTTTTTCTGCTGCCAGCAAACATTCTAAAAGTCAAAATGCAATTGATTTTACATCCTCCATCAA
This sequence comes from Dendrobium chrysotoxum, assembly GCA_019925795.1. Taxonomy (NCBI): domain Eukaryota; kingdom Viridiplantae; phylum Streptophyta; class Magnoliopsida; order Asparagales; family Orchidaceae; genus Dendrobium; species Dendrobium chrysotoxum. Next base: position 90,119,675 of record CM034305.1, on the reverse strand, counting down.
TGGAATGGCTCCCAATGCATCCATTTTCTCTAGTACTTATAATCTTGAACTTGATTCTGCTGATGGAAATCATCCATCTGATGAACTTGAACAACGTCATTATGTTGATCATGTTTCTGCGGAAAATGTGGCAGCAATGGTTGATAAGTCTGTTCTCAATACTACAAATGAAGAGACGAAGCCATGTTTGGATGAAAATGGCATGGGGATCAATGTTTTTGAGAATCCTTCTTGGTCGATCTCGGATGACTTGTCTTTGACAGGTTCAGGTCCAACCGGTGTTTATGGTGCTGGGATGATCAACACATCCAATATGGTTAAGGAAGATGTGGAAATTACAGAGCAGGTGGATGCTGTTTCAGTTTTCACAGAGTCCCCTAGGAATGTTATCAACTCTCTGGATTGCTCTTTTGTTGGTTCTAGGGAGCAGATTTCCACGGTTTGTGATGACACAATCATTACCGTGGAGGAGCATTATTTAGAAAAAATGGAGATCGAGGAGAAAATTTCATCATTAGGTGATGTGCAACTTAATGGTTCCCCTAATAAATTGGAAGCCTATGAACAATTACTGGTACCAATTGAACCTAGCACCTCAAAGGATCCTAACAAACTGGGAGGGCAGGAGCAATTAACTGTACTGTTAGGACCAAGAATATCCGACGATGCTCAGGTTAAATTAGAACAGGAAAATCAGCAAGAGTTTGCTTCAGCAGCTGCGTCAACTTGTGTGATTTTGTCAAATAGTTCTGCGAAATTGGAAATGCAGGCGAAGCAAAATATTTTTCGCAAAAGAAATAATTCAAAGGGATTTGCAACTAAAACCAAAGCCAAAAAGAAGCATGTTTCTACTGCAGAAATTCCAGTGGGTGATCTGTTTTCAGAGGAACTTTCTGTTTCAATGAAAGATGATCAGTTTTTTATGCCAGAAAATGATTCTCTACTGAATAAAATAGAAGAGCGAAATATACAGCGGCCTGCTAGCGCAGATGGAATTACTAGTAGACATCTTCATAAATCAGGTAAGACGTATGCTATTAAGTTTTATTTCTAGCTAGCCATTAGGAGGCATGCTGCTTGTTACAAATAGTTTATGGTTATTTTTTCTTTTTAGAGGAATTGCTCGCAAAGTCAGACAACATATCTGTTTGGTGTTCATTCGATTTTAGAGCTGGGGGAATTTTAAGTCTCAGATTATTTAAAATGTCTTATTTAGTCCTTTGTCTCTTGAATTATGATCTAAAATAGTCCAAAGTTAAAATTGCCATATAATTTGATGAAATTGTAGTGCAAAGTTCATTAATGAGGTGAAAAATGAAGGTTTTATACCTCTTATTTATGTGAAATATCATCATTCACCGCATCATTCATGAATTTTATTTGAAATTTCCATCAAATTAAACAGAGATTCTAACTGCGGGAGTTCGGATCATATTTGAGGAGTCAACTAACTGAATTGAGCACTTGAAGTAATATGAGATTAAAATGACTCCCATGACCAGGCTAGGGATTATTTTGACGATCATCCTCTTTTATTTTGTATTTATAATAATATGCTCAATGTCTTTGAGTATTGATAGATATTGAACTATACAACTTCAAAACCTTGCATCTTTGTTCTTCCTGGTCATAATCAAATGCATGTGGATATGATATTATGTAAACTTCAAAATTTTTATTGCGTTTCGATCAGCTAAAGAAGTTCATCTTAACTTCTTTTTTTTTTGGGTATCTAGAGGCTTATAATGAATGGTCTCTCTATCTTTACAGGAAAACAAAGACTCAGAAGAAGATCACACCATAGGGGTTATCTATTAACTGCCAGAAATCTTTGTAAGACCGTGCTTTTCAAGAAGAAAACAGGTCGATTAAGACGAATGCGCAAGTTTTGTAAGTTAGAACCGTAATTGTAATTCATCCAGGTTTTTTTTTTTTTTTTTTTTTGGGTTTGAATGTGCTCTCATTCTTATGTTTTTTATCATAGTATTATTTATTTTCCCCTCAGTGCTCCCATTATAAGGTTTTATCAAGCAAAAGGGCAACTTTATCAAAAGCCGCCTCATCAGTTGTTTCCTATATTTGTTTCGAATTATTGGTTATGATTATGTTGAAATTATGTTTTTGAGACATTTATATGTGCAGATTAAGATTTTGTTTGAGATAGCTTTCTTACTGCTTTCAACTTTCAGCTTTTTTACTACTATCAGCTTTCAGCTTTCTTACTATTTTCAATTTTTTAGTACAAAAATTTCTTTTGACTAACAATTTTTATATTTGAAAACTACTTTAAAAAATAGTATGTGTAAAGCGTCTCTCCTAAGCCTTCTTGCTGCATGGCATTTACATTTGGAGATTTTCATAAATATCACAAAATTTTTCTGTATTTATATATTTAACACTTCAATATTTATATTTTCTTATATAATATTTCAATTTTTAAATTGTATTAGAAATAACACTAATATTAATTTATATTAAGTGAAATATATTTATCATGCAATATTTTATTATGATTTAGAGATCAAAATATTATATAAATAAATATTGGAAATAGTAAAAAAGCCATTCGGCTTCATTTGAGATAATTTTTTTTCTTGCTTCTTAGAGCAATTCTTTATTATAAAAATTTACTTTAAAAAGTAATAAGAAAATCATCCCACATAAAATTTAGGATAATTTTATTTTTATTTTATGAAGAAATTTTTTAGTACAAAATTTTTAATTAAAAGAAAATTTATAAAAAATTATATCATAAAACAATAAAAAAAATTGTCCCAAACAAAAGCTAAATTTAAACTTCGTTTGAAACAATTTTCTTAGTATTTTATAAAATTGTTATAGAAAAAATAAATTTTTAAAGTTATAGAAAATAATTTTCTATTACAAAATTTTTTAAAAACAATAAAAATAATAGCAAAATAGTAGAAAAATTGTGCCGAAAGAAGCTTTAACCTCATATCAAATAAATTCATATAAAAACTTCAAGTAATTTGTTCTTTGTAATTTAAATTTTTAAATAGAAAATAAGTTTGATCAAGGTTGTAAAAGTCGGATCGGACAACGAATCGAAAGAAAAAGAGTTTCACAGTTCGACTGGTCAAACTTGGGTCGAATCAGATGACTTAATAAATAATAATAATATTATAAAAATTATAATAAAATTATCTTAATAATGATATATAATAATCATATAATTTAATATAAATTATTGCTAATTTATATTACATATTTAGATATAATTTATAAATAAAAATTATACAAAAAAAACTCATAATACAAAATTTTATATATAAATCATTCATATGTAAATTAAATATATAAAAAATAATTATTTATAATATATAGTTAAATATATAAAAATTTAAATAGATAAAATTTAAATATTATTAACTAAAAAAATTTCCCAAAAAAATATTATTCATATTATAAAAAATAGCTGTTTATAATATATAATCAAATATATAAAAAAATAAATAGATAAAAAATAATATTATCAACTAAAAGAATAAATATTATTCATATTATAAAATTTATTTAAAAAAATCTTTAAAAAAAAAGATGTGTTATTTAATATATATATATAAAATTAGAGATAGCTTTTTCCTTTGTATTGTTTAATCCCACATTACTTTTGATATTTCTATTTGTATAATTTAGAGATAAACTTTTATTTTTACTCATGATAAGAACTTATATGGAGTCATGAAACCATGTTGAGAATGTTGAAAGTAATATTTAAACATATATATTTCTTACTTATTTAAGAGTTAATATATAATATTTATATTAATTGATTAAATTTAACATTTACATATGATTTGTTAAATTATTTAAATAAAAAAAACTTGAACTTGCCGGTTTTAGAAAACCTGGGCCGTTTCACTAGTTGAACCGGTGGTTCGTGCTAGTTATGACTGGTTTGATACACAGCCGGTTTTCAGGCTGAACCGGATCGACCTTCAGACCAGTTCACAGTTGAAACGGTCGGACCGTCTGGTCCGATTTGAGTTTGATCTCCGATTTGAGTTTGATCACATTTTTAATCTACACTTCCTAATAAATATTGTTAGAGCCGCTGAATATTAGCTCTTGATGTTAGTAGTCTCCATAGATCTTCTAATATGTCTATCATAGTCGAGCAAAATTCAAAATCATATAAGATTGTCAGCTATCTCTATACCTCAAAACAAAATTTTAATCACTATTAATAATTTTTATAAGCATTATATTTTTTTTAGCAAAATAGCATTTAACTAAACACCCTGCATTTAATGCCATTTAAATACATCATTACCTTAAGAATATTATTATTCAAATAACACAGAACAAAATAACGGCTAAATTAACTTAGTTAGGGCTCATTTGATCCCTTCAACTTACAAAACATGTAATAAAAAACACTGTACATCAAATAAGGAAAGTAATGTACTACCTGAAAATAAGCAGCTACAGAGAGTTAGCAAAAAAGAACTTAAAAACAGTTTATTTTGTTCAGATGGAACAGAATCAGATCCTTCATCCACTCAGTGCTTCGCTGAATAAACCCAGAACAAGCTTTCAGGAACAGAAAACCTCCTTGAATACTCTGGGAAATATGTTTTCCAACTTTTTGTCTACATAGATTAGAAGGTAAGATTATAAAACCTTCACCAGCATTCAATAAGGAACAGTTGATTAATCTGTAAAATATTTCTTTGAAAAAACTATTCAGTAACCACGCAGATTTCATGAATCAGCCAGCTGAAAGAGGAAATAACTGTGCAAAACTTTCTTGAATATGTTTGAGGAATGCGACTACTTGATCATGAATCTCCAAATTTTCCTCATGTAGGCTGCTAATGACCATAAAGCAAGACCAGCTGAGATGTAAAGGAGAAATACTCCAGTAGATACTAGAAAGCCTGGTCCTGTTAGACTGTATAAGATAGCAAATCAACAAAACAGAATGAGAACCAGGATGTTACAGCCAAAATCAGGAATTAGGTCAAAACAAGCATTGTCGTGAGAAAATCACTGGAAACCTGGGGTCTCTGGTAAGAAGGAGGATTGTTAGTGCAGTCATTTGAGTTGCTGTCTTCCACTTCCCCAGGTTATTCACTGCCACTGCCTGACATCAGGGATCCATTTTAGTAAATGCTTGAGCATGAGTTACACCTGTGATTGGAGAAGCTGGAGAGTTGTAATTATCCCCTTACAATCATTTGATCCATTTTGGATTGTCAAGATTCAATCCACTTGAGCGGATAGAATTCCAACAGTCTAAAATGGATTAGACGATTTGAACAAGACAACGTCACCTCTCCAATTACCGGTATAAAATGCAAGGATTTGCATCCCACAATGTCTCAGTCATTGGACTTGAGAATTTTGGTACTAAAAGCATAAGAAAAGAGAGCAGCTAGAGACTAGGAAAATGAACCTCAAGAACCCTGCTGTTTTGAGAAGCAGCCCACTCTCTGACAGCTGACATTGTTATCTGCGATAATAGAGGAAATCTTTTTATGATGTCTCTATACAAAACACAAATAAGTCATTGATGATCAACTTGAGACGAAATTAAAATATTAACATGAAAGAACTAAAATTAGGAAAGATGGTGAAGAATAATTAATTAAAGAGATAAGAGGATTAACACTTAATGAAAATAAGGTAGTAGAAAATAAACAAATGATTTGGGCATATATTTTAAAAAATAAAAGCTGCATCAATATGACAAATAGATAGAATTAGTGCGGAAAAATATAGAAGGGTTTAGAACACATGTAATATGGTACAAGTTGCACAAACAAATATGTGCAAGTTAGAGTTATCAGGATAAGACTTAAATATTTATAATGACAACCTGTTTACTTGGCAATTACCTCTCTACCAATGATGGCAATTGCAGGAACCGTCAAAATCCATGAAACCACTCCGAAGAAAGCCACTTCCAGAGGTTTAGTGCATAGTAAAACCAATGTTGCAGCTACCATAAGCTGTATTTTGGTCAAGTATCAGATCAGAATAGCACATGCTATAGAATACGCTAAACAATGGATCCCGCATCTATTTAGAATGAAACAAAGTGTTGCAAAATCATAAAGTATTAAAGAAAAGTGAACAGAAACCTTATCAGCTACAGGGTCCAAAAAGGCACCAAATCTTGTTCCTAGTTGCATCTGTTATGCAGGAAACGTTAGAAAACAAGTCATTCATATTTGCCACTAGTGAAACAGATGGTTGACATAGATGTAAAGAAAATGAAAAATAAATTATACACCTTACGAGCAAGATAACCATCTAACCAGTCTGTGACGGCTGCTACAAGAAAGATACCAGTAGTTGTAGTTGTTGCCCATGAACCGTTCATGTGATAAGCTAGATAAAAAAAAAAGTAACCTGTTAACTCTCATTGATACAAAGTTTTTCCAGTAAATGATTCAGAAATGTAGATTAAAAAAAAGTTTATCTTCGTCGTCATTTTAACAAAATAGAAGGCACCTGTGGGCTCCGAAAATTCACGCCCCAGCCTCCCCGTTGCTTTTTCGGGGAAGTTTTAACGGAATAAGTTCTGGGGTAAATTTTGGAAAGGCAAATGAGTTTTTAGAGAAGATACTACCCAGAGATTTCACCCTCATTTTGCGAGGACTTTATGATCTGAGTTCTGGTTTCCTATAAGCGCAAGCCCCTATAGTTAATTACCCCTCCCGGTAACGAGAGAGAACTTTCGATTAAGGCTAGTCGTCGATCAGAAACGTAAAAATACGTGCATCTGGCATATAGTAGCAGCATGGGCTTGGGATCTAGAGATTTGATATTTAAAATAGAAATTTTCACCATCTTTCACATAAAGTGGATGGTGGGGGAATGGATGATAGACCGGATCAAGATCCCATGATTTCGTCGTCCCGGGCCATCGTGGTCCTTGGTCTACTTAGTCAGAGGAGGTAGTCGACCCAACCTGATAGAAGGATCCTTCTTGATAGCCAGGGGTAACTTTGTCCAAGGGTACCTTGTAGACCGGGGATGAATGTTTGTCTAAGGGGACAAATTTGAATCCACCTTAGCTAATAAAGGGCTTTGTGTTATATCGTCATATCCTATTGATTCATATCTCAAGGATTTGATGCCACTAAGAAACGTATTGGCTTTGGACATAACCGTTATCTCATGGTGCCATTTGGCAGCAGAATCACTCAGTTCAGAGGGCCTCGAATCGTAACTGTTTACCTGCAGTGCCATTTGGTGGCAAAACTGCCGGTTAGAGGACAAGTACCATGTCCTTAATGGCATAGATTATCTTGAGAATGAATCCTAGTGACATTCTCGACCGGACATTAATTCTTTGTGAGCTGAGGTTATTTTCAACTTGTCCACCTCGGCAAATTGTTGCGGATGGTGGATGGATTTTTTGCTTTAAGTGTTTGATGAGTTCAATTTCAATTTTAAATATTTTAGACTTAAATGATTTTTGGAAATTTGGATTTCGGGTATTTGGGATGGCATTTTGATTATTGGAATTAAACACTCCGGTTGAAATCTACGTTCAACATGACCATTATTGGGGTATATGGGGTCATTTCAAAATGCCAAATTTGAACTTTGTGAAAGTTTGGATATATTTGAAATGGCTGGAGTTAACCCCTCCGGTTGAGATCTACATTCAACACGGCCATCATCGGAGTGTTTATGCAGAATTTCATTCATAGATTAAACCTTGTCGACTCTGTCGAGCTGTCGACAGATGATCGGGTTTCATAGGCTTCAGACCTTTATTGATGAACTTTCCTTGTTAAAGGCCTTGAAGGCCTAATATGAATGTATGAAATAAATATCTCGGTCGACCTTGCGACCACATATTTATTTAATGGTTCGAGCCATGTCAACTCCTATCTACCTATATAGAAGGATCGGGCTCAAACTTGGGTTTGTTTATTGATCCGCGCAGCATCCCTAGACGTCATGTGTGTAACCATAACACACTCGTCGGAGCCCATGCGGGTATATGATTGCACTTACCCCTTTTGCATAACTATGTGTATAAAAATTAAGGTGCATGTGCAGGGGCATTTTTGGACATTTGGTGGGTCTTATATGATAGCTCGTGAAGCTCCTATGCTTGTATTTCTTCGTTGCATTTGCTGTAGTTCTTCCTTCTTTTCTTGCTGACGACATGTTGAACACAAAATGGGTCTTCTACTGGCGACTTGCAAATGCTTACATTTTGTCGTAAATTATCCGCCTTCGCTCGTAACGGATCAATGTATTTGCTTAACATTGAACGGTGATTGATTATATGGGTGTTATGGTATTCACAACATGTTGATCATCACCCGCCTGTGTATATTACTGTGCATAAGATGCAGTTTCCACCATTGATAGTAAGTACCTGTATTCACCATGATCTTCTATCTCTTGCCTATAGAGGCTCTACCACACTGACGATGCATTCACCATCGTTATTTATAGATAGGATCATTATAAGAACGAAGGGTTTCCCTACAGTAACTTGTAGGAGTTCACATGTATTGTAGATTTGTCGTACACATCTGTTTTATCGTACACTACCCTTTACTTACTTGCAGTGACCTGCTGTATTTGCTTGCAAGTTGATACTGACTGTAGGCAAATTAGATTCATTGCAATGCCCGTTATGAGCAATACTATTATGTGCGGTCTTTTATCATTACTTGTAAGGTGGAATATGATTGCTTGTGTTCTGATATTGATTGCAGTGTGTTGTAAAGCAGTTGCTTCATATGCTAAATCCCTTTCATGCCTTGCTCACGAACTTGCTGTATCGTTCATCGCATGATGCTTGTGTGTGCTTGTTGGGAAAAATGCATTTCCACACATGTCAATTGTCATTGTCTATAGATACTCGTATTCACCGCCACCTTTATGTTTTGCTCGTGCATGAATTGCTAGATGTTTCAAATATTAGGAACCTCGCCCACCATGAGTTTCATGCTTGTCAATTGGCGCTCACTTGAAAGTTTTAGCTTATTGATCATCATTTATATGCTTTGAGAGCTTCATCGTGAGTTTTCTATTTGCTTGCATGCTGACATTTGTATTCTTGAAGATCTTCAATGTTTGTGCATTGCAATTATCTCAAGTAGAAATCAATTATCGGAGCTTTCATTATCATTTGCGAATGAGTGGTGCTTGCAAGATTTCTGTGGGCATCATCCTCAAGCCCTGCTCATAGCACCTTGAATGCTTTCACCATTGATTGTAGCTAAGTCATGTTGACTATTATAAGTCCTTTACCTTCAAAAGTTCCCGTATTCCCTACGAGGTTCAATATTTACTGCACGTAAGTGGTTATGCCACATGTTTTACAATTCATATTTGTTATTTAAAGATGAATTGATTCCAGTGTTGCAAGTCGATCATCATGGTTCAAATGTCTCATGGCTTTGTGACCAAGCCATTTTCTTATAATCTTCTTGTTGTTAGCAAACATATTTTGCTTACAAATTCTTTTGTCCTCCAAGACAGTTCAATATGATGAGTTCATGTCATTATTCGTTTGCACTTCAATTGAATTGATATTTCTTTCAACATTCCAATCAAGTTCAAATTCTTATGATCATATTTAGTTCAAATCTTTATGCATTCATTCAAATTCAAGATTGATTCTTTTTTTTTTCTAGTTCAATTTTATGTTCAATCCATGTCCAATCAAGTCCAAATAAAGTCCCCTGCTATCCAAGTTAAGTTCAAGTCCAAGTAAAGTCCCCTATCAGTATAAATTTCGGCAACCTCCCGGCGTCTCACCCTTTTAGGGGAAAAATCAAGAGACAACCTTCCCCTCCACGCTACATGAGCGCTTCAGGTAGATGTTGGGTGACACCGTGGTTGCATTTTCTTCCATCCCTGCTATGCTACATGAGTGCTTAAAGGTCTCTAGCACTTGTTTAAAAAAAGCACAGTTGTTTCCCCATGTATTGGTACTTAATTTTCGTCCCCCTCACGCTATGTGAGCGCTCCGAAGATTATTCACCTCGTCGCAAGCGTTGCACCGGTTTCCCTCCTCCCGTGTTACTTGAACGCGTAGGGAGATTTGTCGGCTCGTTGCTAGCTCAAGAGTAGGATTTTTTTAGTTAGAAATGCTATACCTTCGCGATGGTTGGCAACGACGAGGTGGAGGGCACTAAAATATAAATTTTTTCTCTTTTTTTTTTTTCTTTTTTTTTGGAAAAATCTCTTCTCCCTTTTTTTTTGCTATTTTCTTTTCCTCTTTTTTGTCTCTTTTTTTTATAATATATATATATATATATATATATATATATATATATATATATATATGTAACCATAAATGTATATATGCATATATATAATTATATAACTATATATGTATGTATATGTATGCATACAATTATATGTATTATATAACTGTATGTTTAAATACATATATACAGAGAGAGAGAGAGAGAGAGAGAGAGAGAGAGAGAGAGAGAGAGAGAGAGAGAGATTACCAATCTCTATGAGGGAAATCGGAAGCAATGGATGAGGGATTGGTTTGAAGGTTGAGGTCGGTTGAGGTTTGCGAGCAGGGTGGAAGCTTTGGGTCCGAAGATTGGAGGCTAAGGCAAAGGAGTCGTCTCAGTTTCGGCTAGGTAGCGTGGACAGAGATCGGTTGGAAGAGGGGCTTTCGGATGCAAGCAGATGGTCAGCTAATGCAGAGGTCGAGTGGCTCGCATGGATGGCTTAGCCGTCAGTACATGTAAGGTCTCAATGTGGAGTTCGGCAATGGAAGCTGGGCGTCGCAAGGTTTGCGGCAATCAGAGATGTTCGACGGGTATGGGAGTGAGGGTCGCAGGTAGAGGTTAGGCTTGTGGAGGTTTTGATTTGGAAACTGGACTAGGGCAGAGACAGTCGGTGCTGGGGTTGATAGAGGCTGCGGGATTGGAGTTCGGACGTTAAGGTAGGAATGGAGGTCGGAGGGGCTTCGTGGGTTGGGGCTTCTTACGGGAGTTCAGTCGTGGGTTTTGTCGGAGAAGGAAGAGGGGTCAGAGCTTTGCGTGTGGGAAGGCGAGGTAATCAGGTGAGCTATCGTGGACTTGCAGCTGGAAAAACGAGAGTGTCCGACTTCTTCCTGTTTCGTTTTAACGACAACGGGGTGCGCTCGACGAGCTACAGTGCAGGAAATTTGGAAAGCGAAAGCGGAACAGCGAGATTTGCGGGTTCGATAGTCCGAGGTGTGCGGAATTTCAGGGATTCAACGGGCGGCATTGTGTAACAGGTAAGAAGATTTAAGCTTTCTGTTTTTTTGGTATCTTTTGGATAGCACGCAGAGTGCAACAGAACAAAATAGTCAACATCATCATGATCATTTGCTTGCTTACAATATTCAAAGAAATGTAGATTATCTGTTGTTTTAAGCCTGATAATAGATGGCTGCGGTCTATGCATTATTAGGGACGATATTCTTGTTACTAGTCTTAGCTTTCTAGATATTATACATTAGTAGTCCTGCTTTCAATAATTATTTATTGTTATAAATGTATAGCAGGTCTTATTTATTGTCCATAATAAAATTATCATGTAATAGGGCCAATGTTTACTTGATTTATTATGCATGGAATCTTATCCATTGAATTTGAAATGCAATACATAATATTCTTGTAAATCATATTGCTTGTAGAATCACAATTCCCATATTGATTATATAACCCATATTGAAAACTTGCTTGAAATATGAAAATTATATGCATGTGTGTAAGGACATGTAGGTCGATTGAATCCTTTTGGATATTGGCTAGTCGGGTTAATGAGCCCATCAAATCACGACTCTATAGAAAATTATTAGAAGTCCTTGAGTTGGTGTTTATTTTTTGGTGCACAGAGAGAGAGAGAGCATATATATAAAATTGAAAATAATGAATGACTGATAAGTCATATTGAGCTACGATGATACATAACATAATTGCATATGAATACATTTGAATAAAATTACCTTGAAGATAGTTTGACATACACATTTGTAATATTATCATACTAACATCTAACATAAAATTCATTACATGTTTCATTTACATATTGATCCATTAATTATTTGTTTCTATATAGTCACTCTTTTCCTTTTGGTTGTTCAAATTGCATACCTCATCTCTTTAATATTTATGTTCTGGTAGTTATGAGTTAATTGCCGGGTTTGAATTTTCAAACTTACTTATTGTTAACTTTTATCATAGTAGATCCTACTAGAGTATTTAGTATTCAGTGTCATTACCACAGGAGTAGATTTACCAGTAGTAGGACATATTTGGAATTTTAAAGTCTTTGAGGGTTGGATAGTTTTATTGTAGCAGTTTCTTCTTTTGTGCATTTTTCATATGTTTTTGTTTTCATTTTATTAATGTACTATCATTTTGATTTATGATTATGAAATAAAATTTTACTTTTCCGTCCGTTGATTACTGTGATATATTTTGCTATATCACTTATATATAAAATTTCTTCTTTTGAGAATAATATAAATTTTGCTTATCGCTTTATCACGTCCCATGATGCTAAGGTGCATCACCTTCCAAACCTTGGTGTGACACCTGCAACAAAATACTATACCAAAAGAAGGCCAGGTCCACTCAGCAGGTGCACTTCCCAAGGTTCATATAACAAGAACTTCTAGCAAGGAATGATCAAACAATGATAATCATCTAAGAATAATATGACAGGGTCGTTAGGAACAAATTTTTATAGAAAATGTGTGTATTGCTTTGGCGTGGACTTGCCTTGTGAAATTAACAACATACATTTTAATGTTCTATGTGCCCAGGGCTTCATTCACTAGCTTCATCATTTTTTGTATGTAACAATAATCAGAGGTCTTAAAAAATATCTAAATAACCAAGGAATTGATCTAAACCCAGCTAAACAAATCAATTTTACTTGGTTCTTACAAGTCATGGTCAGAATACAATTCCTAAATCCTCAAAATTGACCTAATGGATCAGTTCATGACTCCAACAATCAAGTAACCAAGAACTGCTTAAACAGAAACTTAATGTTTTACAAAAAAATGATACTAATTACCCCAATGTAACACTCATAGGATTGTATGCAAATTGGTCAAATCATAAGCATCTACAATTATACAGCACATATTGGCTTTCTTCTGTGTACTTTTAATTGCTACAATGCTGTTGAGATTTAGTTGTAGAAATTTGATTATCTTGGATGAGATGGTAGATAAATAATTAATAGTAGAAATTTTATTACCTTGGGTGAAGTTGCAGATAAAGGTTGAAGCCTTCTTCTTGTCAAAAGGCCTAAATCACACCTAAAATGATATGAAGCTCACTAGTTTTAACCAGATTTGCGAATCTAACCTAAACCGAACAAAAAAAAAAATGATCTAGTTCAGTTCTTAAGTAGCTCGGGCTTAGTTTCATTCCCAATGCTATTAAATCCAAAAAATAAATTTTGAGTGCCAATTCATGCAAACTTAATTGGCTGAACCAGAGTTGCATCCCTAACAATTATCTCAATCTTGAAGTTTAGCATATGCATTGCCTAAAATAATTTCTTATCGGTACTAATAAAATGTGTGCAGCAATTTAAACAAAATTTCAATTCTCTTAAAATAAAAAAAGAACGGTTTAAAGATGTAATAGATGGTAGATGAATAAGATATTGCGGATCATGCTGCAAAGAGGCTGAAGAATTCAAGGATTTATAAAAGAGACTAGTCAAAAAGAGTTATCCATGTTAGTCCTTATTAAATAGAACCCATAGAAAGGCTAATGCTAAACATTGCCAATCAGCAATATTTAATAACTGGTGAGGAGCTTGGCTTTCAAATAGAGTGAAAAACATTAGAGGAACAAAAAAAGATCCTCCAAAATTAACTATCAAGATTTTCTATCTCAAACCAAGGAATGCTTAATCAAGCTCGGTTTTCTGACATATCATACATAAGTGACAGATTACACACTAAAGGAGATCAATGTATCACTGGAGGGTTGTGATAGGAAACACTCGTAGATCTCAAGTTTTCCTATCAATCTTCAGAAAACAACGAGAATTCTTCACAAAAGTCAAAACAAAAACAGTAGATAACTTGTATTATTTGATGAAATAGAAACGGAAAATAGCAAGATACAATTGATCCTCTATTCGAGAGGAGGATCGATCTCTCCCAAATCTCTAGACGCCGCTAGAGCCCAAGAAAAATCTAAACCTAAGAGATCTCAAATTTCAGCCAAATTCCAGATGCCATAACCCTAGGAAAACAAAGTATTTAATGCATACAAATCAAAAGGAAATCCCTAAACAGTCCCTACATTCAAATTTCCCTCCCAAAACCCTCAAAAATCCTTCCTAAAATGCTCGTTTGGCTCATGCGGACCGAACGCCCACGGAAAGAGGCGGAGATTGTCCGCCTCGGTTGCACTGGGCCGGCCCGCGTGGACCGACTGGACCGGTCTAACAGGTTGCTAACTACTCAAGCCTGAGGATGGTGAACACTTGAAAACCTAATGTTGCAGGACATAGCATTGGTATTCAACCTTTTATCCATCTTGACAGGCATATGCTTTGATTATTGATGGGCATCTACTATTGATGATGATGAATTCAAACTCTTATCAATCCTAACAAGCATCTACAATTATTCATGGGCATCTACTAGATTAATGATGATGATCCTTCTCATTATCATTATCATTATTATTCCATTATTTGGACATTGCGGACTTATTGAATGTTCTTTTGAGTATTTTAGACTTAAATTTTGAACGGTCTTTCACATTCAAGGGTCCTTAGGGTTATTGTAAGAATGTTTTATATTTGATAAAATATTATTACTATTACATCTATTCCTCTTCCATCCCATTTCTCTCTTATCTTCCTACTCTACCCAAGAACTCCCCCTTCCTCTCCTAGTTCCTCCTTTAAATCAACCTATGACATTTTCTCTGTTACAAGAAGGAGATTCCAATTGCTATAAATGAATCCAGTCGAGTCAAGTATTAGATTGTTCAAGTCCGTTCATTTATTTTTATCAATTTTGAGTTGAGATTAAACATGATCTGAGATTTTAAATCTTCTTCAAATTTGTTTATCAATTTTCTTATCAAGTTCAAGTCAAAATTAAGCTTTAATAAAGCCTAACTAATTATATACTTGTGCACATAAAATATATCACTTATCTTCAAACAACTTCAGCCTTAATAAAAAATTGAGAAACATCAAAAATTCAAAATGCAAAGCAGCTAAAAAAACATTCAAAAACAAAGCTAATTAAACCTACTGCTCACGAGAAGAGGGACGGCGGCAACTCTCCCGAGCGTGAGCACAGTCGGCAGCGTAAGTAACCTCGAATAAGAAACTCCTTGTTCCTGCTGCAACAACTGCTTATAACCAACATCCATCTCCTCCTCCACTCCCTCGGTCTTATACTGATGATGATGACAAGAATCTATCTCCTGTCCTCTTCCTTCCCTTTTTCCTTCCTCCGCCACTACTCCCTCCACCCATTTTCCCTCCGCGCGACTCGAGCGGATCCCCGCCGGCCTTCTTTCGCTCCTTGATATAGCCGCGCCGTTACTTCCCACTCTACGCCTATACATAGCAATGGTTATTGTGAAATTCGGCGAGGCAATGCGTCGGAGACCAGCATCGGCGGGTTTGCGTACGGATCCGTAGAGAAAATGGTAGGGATCTTTCTTGGATTGTAGAAAAGGAGAGCGGAGATGGGAAGGGAAGGATATGGCACGGAAAACGGTGGCGGAGAAGGGAGAAGGCATTGGTTTCGGATATAGCGGAAAGAACAGCTAGGTGTTCGACGATTTGTCCTAATAGGGGTTTTGGATGATCGCAGTGCCGAGATGAGAAAGCTACGACCTAACTGTTTCACGAGGGAAACAGAAGAATCGTGCAAAAAGTATTATACTAAAAAAATTATTAAAAAAATCTGTCATAAGCAATAAAAATATTTTTCAAATAAAAATAAATAATATTATATTTCCTTAAATTAATTATTTAAAAATATACATATAATACTATTTTCTTTAAATTAAATATTTAAAAATATACCTATCTCTTTCATTTAATAGATAAATTAAAAAAAAAGAGCCACATTTCGTGATTTTAGTTTGTAAAGATTATATACTTTTTTTAAATAAATAATAAATATTTAAATTTAAATTTTAAAATTAGGTTGATCTTGTAATATAAGAAAAAAATATTTTCAAATATAAAAATATTATTTAAATAAAATAGATATTGTAATAATTAAAAAGTACATGATTAATAGATTAGATGTTAGATGGATCTCATTTGTTTTTTTTTTGTTTTTCTTCCACTAAAGAATAAAATACTCAAAAAAATAGAGAAATTTCATTGCAAAATGAAATTTTTATTTTTTATAGCTTTAGAATTTTTCAAATGAGAGCTCTTTTTCCTCACTTTATGACTTCAAAAATGAGCTAGAAATCTTCTGAATCAGCAAAAAAAAAAAAAAAAAGACAGCTTCTTCCAAATAGAAATGAACAGATTTGATGAATGTACAGTAGCTCAAATATACAACAACAAAAGAACCATCACCTTACAAGACTTTCAATGGTAAATAAAGAGAGCAATATGCCTGTTATCTTGGAATGATACAAAACTAGATAACAGTTTGTTCTGTGAAGGAAATATTGAAGGATATACAATAAATTCACTATTTGTTTGCTGAAGATGTGCTCTCAGCAGACTGGCTCTCTGGATTATAGGTCTGGGAAGAAAGGAAAGTGAGCGCAGTTACCACGTTGGAGATGAGAGGCCTTGTGGTAGGTTCTTCCTGGACGCACATGGCTGCCACGGAGAGCGCTTGGTAGAAACCTTTTACTGGATACTGACCATGAAGCATTGGGTCAGCCATCTGAGCAAACTTCCTTCTTTCTTTGAATAAAGGTCGCGCCTGTATATGAGAGAACATTTCAACATATTTTAGTATTTTTCAGCCCTTTTCATTGTGAATGCACATGTTATGATACTCAAGAAGGATGAGAATAGAACATAGATATTAAATAAGGCCTAACATGAACAAATTCTGGAAGAAAGCAGATTCCTGGTACATTGAAAAACTTAGATATGATAAATTTGAGAGGGTGGCAAAGCTACTTACCCATGCAACAAGATTCTGCGCCCCAGCTCCTCTGGAATTATCAATGGCCTTCTTTCCTGTGATTATCTCCAACAGCACGACTCCAAAACTATAAATATCTGATTTTACTGTCAGCTGCCCAGTCATTGCATACTCAGGTGCACAGTATCCATATGTACCCATCACTCTAGTAGATACATGAGTGTTATCACCAATAGGACCAAGCTTTGCCAAACCAAAATCAGACAACTTTGGATGATATCCGTTATCCAGTAAGATGTTGGAGCATTTCAGATCACGGTATATAACCGGAGGACTGGCTTTGTCATGCAAATATTCTAGTCCCTTTGCCGCACCAGCAGCAATTTTCATTCTTGTGTTCCAATCCAGTGGTCGTGTTTCTGGAGTAAGATCTATAGCAGTAGATGCATGACATACAGATTAGCATCCTGAAAGGAACATATGAAAGCACTAAGTTCAAATTTTATCTAGATAGTAGTGTTGGCTGTAGCCTCTGGATCAAAGAGGGAGGGACTAATGGATGCACACCATAGATCTAATTAAAAAAAATTGCTTCTCTAGGTAGAAAATTCTGAAAAACAGCTAGATAATAGTAGCCAAATAAAATTATAATTATTCACTAGACATCAAAATAGTAAAAAAACTGCCCCAAAACAGACCCTAATGTTGAAACTTAAACACTGACAGTCAAACTCAATTTCAACCCAAAGTTTAGTTCTATGACAAAAACCTAACCGCTCCGTATTTTTACATCAAAATATTTTTCACCTATTCGATGTGGGATTAAATCCAATACTCTCAATATCAAAACATCATGTTATTTATCAAATATAATGTGTTTAGTCTATGTTAACTAGGATGTTTAACATGTATTGTGATATTTATTTTTATTGGCATTTATTTTCACTATCACATGAGGTAGCATCTATTAGTTTGGACATGTCATTGACAAAACTACTATTTTAATGACATAAAATTACATGGCAGATGTCAACGAACCAAACCCCTAAATGCACACAAGATTTATAAGAGACATATTGCAATATACACTAAAGAGGCATCGAATAGCATACCATGAAGATGGACATCCAAGGATCCCAGCGGCATGTATTCATAAACCATAAGCCTTTGGTCGCCGTCGGCACAATAACCAATTAAGTTAACAAGGTTAGGATGGTGCAATAAACTTAGCATCAATACTTCAACAAGGAACTCCCGATTTCCTTGCAAACCGTCTCGATCAAGTTGCTTTACAGCTACAATCTGAGGACAAATCTCCACAGTATCATAAGACTTAGAAACGGGTGGAATAGGATAGGAATACAAAGCAATTAGTTGTCACGTCTTAATTTTCCACTACATCTAAGAATTTTGGGCAGGACCATAATAGTTTTGCTAGTAAATTTATTAGAAGAATATATACTTTAAACATAATGTAAAGAAAGAGTTTGGAAAAGCAAAACATCTCGCCGTTAAATATCATGATTTTTTTACATAAAAAGCATTTTGAACAGTATCACTAAAGCACATTAGTAGTAATTTTATTGAAGGAAAAAAAAAAACTTCAAGAACGATTGATGTAAAAGTTGGTGCTGTGGAACTCCTTCCCTTCTGTGACTTGTAGCTTCCTGCAATTCTTGGTCGGGTAATAAGTATCATACTGCTGCCCTTTGATGCTGGATGGTTAGGGTTCCTTATACAACCTAGGATGAGATCTAAGACGAAAACACCCAACAAAAAAAATACAATCCACAGATTATAAACTTATAATTTTAGGTAAAACTCATCACTTTTAATGTAAAGACAATATACAGTTTGAT
The DNA here is from genome assembly GCA_019925795.1 of Dendrobium chrysotoxum. Taxonomy (NCBI): domain Eukaryota; kingdom Viridiplantae; phylum Streptophyta; class Magnoliopsida; order Asparagales; family Orchidaceae; genus Dendrobium; species Dendrobium chrysotoxum. Next base: position 90,100,754 of record CM034305.1, on the reverse strand, counting down.
CATCCCAAAAGATAATTTATAACAACAAGCATTTATCTCACTACGTGGGGTTGTCTACAATTCTACATGAATCATTTTTCTCCACTGTGCCCTATAGTCAAATTCTTATTTAAATCTAATAAAAAAAAGGTCATTTTTAATACTTTCTAACCAAATCTTTTTAGATCTACCTCTACATTTCCTAACATAGGCAAGATCTAATACATCTACACTCCTAACATGGTCAACAGAAGACAAGAGTTTTACGTGACCAAACCATCTAAGGCAACTCCCTCTAATCTTATCTGCCACTAGAGCTACTCCAATCTTTTCATGTATATACTCGTTTCGTAAAATGTTTCTAAGTGTAAAGCCACTCATCCACCTACGCATCTTCATCTCTGCAACATGTAGTTTTATACCTCTTTTAATGACCAACATTCTACGCCATAAAGCATTGCAGATCTCACCACCATCTGATAAAATTTTCCTTTTAAGTTTGAGGGATACTTTTCTATCACACAATAGGCCCAATACATTCCTCTATCTTGTTGATAAGACTAGAGAGGGAGTTGAAGGTACACTTGAATTATGGAGGTCAACCTTAGAGTCTAAAGGATTTCGTTTGAGTAAATCTAAAATCGAATACATAGTGTAATTTTAGTAGTAATAGATCTAATGGGGGGATTGTGACTTTGGGCGATCAAGTCATTAATAAAAATACACGTTTTAGATATCTTGGATCTATTGTCTAGAGTGATGATGAAATAGATGGGGATATTATTAGTAGAATTCAAGTTGGATGGTTGAAGTGGAGAAATGTGATAGGAAATAGTTGAGTTCGCAAGCAACCCTAATGGGAAATACTTGAGTTCGCAAGCAAACCTAACACTAATTGGTGAAAACAGCAAGAAAACTTCAAGATCTTCAATGGAAACAATCCAAAAAGTAGTAGATTGTATCATAGGAATCAAACAAAATGCAAGAAACGAGTAAGATACAATTGACCCTCAATTCGAGAGGAGGATCGTCTCTCCCAATCTCTAGATGAATCTAGAGCCCAAGACCACAAGGAGAACTCCAAGAGAAACAATAAACATGCATGCCCTAACCTAGCCTCTCATGCTATTTTATTCTAACTAAATATTTGTGGGCTCCGAAAATTCGGCCTCGGCCTCCGCCCGCTTTTTGCTTTCTTTCGGGGGGGAGTTTTAAACGATTTTAAGTTCCGGGGTAAATTTTGGAAGGCAGATGGGTTTGTAGATAAGACACTACCCAGAGATTTCGCCCTCATTTTGTGAGGACTTTATGATCTGAGTTCTGGTTTCCTATAGGCGCAAGCCCCTATAGTTAATTACCCCTCCCGGTAACGAGAGAGAACTTTCGATTAAGGCTAGTCGTCAATCAGATACGTAGAAATACGCGGATCTGGCATATAGTAGCAGCATGGGTATGAGTATTGGAAGTTTGAAAATTTTGATATTTAAAATCAGAAATTTCACCATCTTGCACTTAAAGCGGATGGTGGGGGAATGGATGATGGATCCGATCAAGATCCCATGGTTCCGTCATCCCGGATCATCGTGGTCCCTGGTCTACTTAGTCAGAGGAGGTAGTCGACCCAACCTGACAGAAGGATCCTTGTCGGCAGCCATGGGTTGCTTCGTCCAAGGGTACCTTGTAGACCTGGGGTGAATGTTTATCTAAGGGGACAAATTTGAATCCACCTTAGCTAACAGAGGGCTTTGTGCCCTATCGATCATATCATATTGATTCATATCTCAAGGATTTGATGCCATTGGGGAGCATACGGGCTCTGGTCATAACCATAATATAATGGTGCCATTTGGCGGCGACCATCTGGTTCAGAGGGCCCCGAGTCATAATCGTTTATCCTGCAGTGTCATTTGGCGGCGAAACTGCCAGTTAGAGGACTCGTACCACGTCCTTGCTGGCAGGAGATTGTTTGAGAATGGATCCTAGTGATATTTTTGACCAGACATTAGCTCTTTGTGAGCTGAAGTATTCTTCAATTTATCCACCTCGGCAAAATGTTGCGGAGGGTGGATGGATTTTATGTTTTGAGTGTTTGATGGTTTGATTTCAGTTTTAAATATTTTTGGGATTTTGATGATTTTTGGATTTTTTTTGGATTTTGGAGTATTTGGGTGGTATTTTGAAATATTTAAAATGGACCCCTCCGGTTGATATTTTCATTCAACATGGCCATCATCGGGGTGCATGAGCTCATTTATATTTTATTGATTGGACTCTGTCGACTCTATCTACTGGTCGATAGAGGATTGGGTTTCATAGGCTTTATGCCTTTGTTAGTGAATTTTCTTGATTATAGGCCTTGAAGGCCTAATATGAACGTGTAAAATAAATATCTCGGTCGACCTCGCGACCGTATATTTATTTAATAGTTCGAGCCATGTCAACTCCTATCTACTCGAATAGAAGGATCGGGCTCGAACTTAAATTCACTTATTGACCCGCACAACATCCCTAGACGTCACGTGTGTACCAATAACACGCTCGTCGGGCCCATGCGGGCGTTTGGGGGGCATTTTATAATTATTGATTGAACCTTGTCAACTCCTATCTACTTGCATAGGAGGATCGGGTTCAAATTTATTGGCCGGCGCAGCATCCCTAGACGTCACGTGCGTTCCTACGGCACGCTTGTCGGGGCCCATGCGGGTTTAGTGATTGTGTACCCCCCCTTTTTGTGTACCTACGTGTATACATATTACGGTGCATGTGTGGGGGTACTTTTGTTTGAATGCAGCATTCTATTTTGGAAACTCATAGACGCCTTATGTCTGCTTGTACGAGTGTTGCAGATCCGGTGGCGTGACGTCATACAGGTTTCATTTGGAGATATGTACGCCTTCTGTCTGCTCGCATGGGTGTTGCAGATCCGGTGGCGTGGCGTTGCAGTTTGTGGATTGAGTTATTCGTTGCTTTGTACAGGCAGACTGTCGTACACTAGTTGCTTACTGCAGGGGGATTGTAGTGCGCTAACGAATCTCCTGCTTCACTAGTAGATGTTGCTATCTATTGTAGTTCTCTCGTATCTCCCTTGTGGATGGCATATTAGATATACAACAAATCTCCTTCAGTGGCCCTTGGGCATATACATTCGTTGTAGTCATCTGATATTTTGTTCTTCTATGATATTTTGTGTACACAACGGGTCTCCTACAGGTGCCCGTAAGAGCCAGTATTTGTTGTAACCCTTCCTGTTTGCAACGAATCAGCACCTTTGTTGGCCATTCGAATGGTAATTGGTCGTGGGAGTATTGTAACATCCATAAATTATTGATCAGCGCATATATATTACTATACTTGCGACAAATTCTTCTTTATTGCCAACAAATATTTGTAGCTACTACAGTCCCTCCTGCATTTGAATGTAAATATTGTGTTGTACACATGATAGATCCCTTGTAGCGGCTCGTAGAAGCTTGTATTTGCAGCAGTCCATCACTTGTAAACATTTCTATTTTGATCTGATTGTATGCAGGAGGACTCCTTGCAGTCACATGTGGATGCTGGCACCCACTACAATTTGTTTGTCTTTCTTTATAGATATTTACTGTATTTGGTTGATGCTAGACTGTTGTCGATTGTAGGAGTATCATAGTGTTTCATTGCATGATGTTTACACATGTTTGTACACAACATTATCGTTTGTGAGCGAATGAGTATGATCATTTGTAAACTAACAATGAATGCTGAGTAGACTACCGTCACCACAAGTTTCTCCATGCAAGTTGGCCAGCAGGTTTCTATATTCACCATGAATCCTCAACTTTGTTAGTCACTTGATACAATCGTTGTAGGTGACCTGTGCATATCCATGCATGAATCATCTTTATTCATTAAAGTTCATATGATCTTTGTTTGTAGGTGAATAATCTTGCATGCGCATTGAAAGATCCTTATGCCTCCACTTGCAACTTGGATTGCACATTCTCATTGATCAACAATGCCCTTTGGGAATTTCACCATGAGTTTTCCATTTGCTTGCATGACATTCAAATGATTTAAACATTTGTATGACAATTCCAATATTCCATTGGAAATTTTATATTATCGTTCAAGTGAAATTCCTTATTTCTTTTTGTTTAACTCAATGTCATTCTCCTATGTTCAAACTCATTTGATTCTAATGTTCATTTGAGTCCAAGAAATTGTTCCCTGATATTCAAACCAAGCTCGAGTCTGAATCTAACTTTTTGTCATTTGTTTTGAGTCCAAGTCTTCTTTGGTTCAAAATCAAGTTTTGACTTGAGTTCCAAATGTCCAAGCTCTTGTTCAGTTCAAGCTCTAAATTACAGTTCATTTGAACTTAAGTTTCTTTACCATTCGAATCGAGTTTAAATTCAGTTTGAGTTTAGTGTACAAGCTCATTTGCAAGTCTAATGTTCAAGTCCAAGTTCAAGCTTGGGTCCGAGTTCCTCTTACATATGATTCAAATTTAATTCATTTAATTTCATTCATCATATTTGATTCAAGTTCAAGTTTGAGTCTTATTCAAATAAGGTCCTCTGCGTTCAACCAAGTTCTCCGTTCAGTGCAAATTTCGGCAGCCTTCCGGCGTCTCCCCCGTTTAGGGAAAAAACCAAGAGGCTGCCTTCCCCTTGACGCGACGTGCGCGCTTCAGGTAGATGTCCGTAGACACCACGGCAGCAAATTTTTCTTCAATCCCCGCCCACTACATGAGCGTTTAGGGGTCTTGGGCACCTGTTGCAAAGAAACACAGAAATTTTCCCACATGTGGGTACTTAATTTTTGTCCCCCTCACGCTACATGAGCGGTCCGGGGATTACCCGTCTCGTCGCGGGCGCCGCACCGGTTTCCCGCCCTACTACGCTACGTGAGCGCGTAGGGGGTTTGCCGGTTCGTCACAAGCGTCGAGGGCGGGGTTTAAGGCGATTGCCCGCCTCGTCGTAGGCATCGCGCTAGCTTCCCTCCCTACTACACTAAGTGAGCGTGTAGGGGGTTTGCCAGCTCGCCGCTAACGACCAGACGAGAATCTAAGTTTAGAGATTATACCTTTGCGAGTGGACCGGCGGTAGAGGCTCGTGGCATGAGGCAAGTGAGAGGCACTTGCATTTCTCTCTTTTTAATTAATCATACTTAATAATAGTTAACAGTAATTAATTATGATTAATTAAATAATCATAATTAATTATCATTAATTAATTATTTATAATTATAATTAATTAAATAATTATAATTAATAATTAATTACTAATTAGTAATTAATTACAATTAGTTAATTAATTATTATTATAATTAATTAATAATTAACTATAATTAATTAAAATTAATTATAGTTAATCAGATAACTATAATCAATAATTAATTACCAATTATTAATCAATTATAATATGTTAATTATTTATGATTATAACTAATTAATAATTAACTATTTATTAACTATAATTAATTATAAACATTAGGAATTATAATTAATTATAATTAAAATAAAATTAAACTCTCCCCTCTCCTTCCTCTGGTTCGGCAAATTTACGGGAATAGGCCGAAGTAGCGTGTGAAAGGGAGATCACTACCTATACAGCGAGCGAGCTCCCACTGTCGCTTCCGATCAGAATGTCGTAACTTCCTTTCCAGCAGGAAGGGAAGGGCGTCGAAGGAGTGTGGTCGAACAACCACGAAGGATTCAAAGAAGCGGCGCGAAAGGAAGGAGGTTACCCTCGTAGCGGCGAGCTCTCGTCGTTGGCCCCGATCAAACTGTCATAACTTCCGATCCGGCAGTAAGGGTAGGTCGTCGAGAGAGGCAGAGCTCGGCGGGAGCTAGGTGGGAGCTGGCAGAGGGGTTTGAGCTCGGGAGGAGGCGTTGTCGGTCTCTCCCTCTCTTTCTTTGTTTCTTCGGACCGAAGGAGTCGGGAGGAAGAAGAGGGATCGCGAGAGCTGCGGGGAGTTTACGGTTTCGAGCGTGTCCGAAGAGCTCGCGTTTGCCTGTGTTTTATAGACGTGAACAGGGCTGGAGCTCGAGGCGTGGAATGGGATTTCTGACTTCGGCGCCGTTCGCAGACTGCGGTACTGTAGCGACAGAGCAGGATTTCTGCAGGATTTGCGGGATGGGCTTCAGATCGTAGCAGGTATGTAATGATTTTTTTTTTTTGTGTTTTGGCTGTAGAGTATAGGTCAACAATATTTAATTCAATTAATTCCTAATTCATGCTTTCCTAATATAAAGCTTCCTAAAACAAATTTAAATAATTCCCTCCTTTGCTTTTGCCGCCCCCCTCTCTCTCTCCTCTTGCTGCCCTAGAGGGCCCCACTTGGATTCAAAGGAGGCGGTTTAGCCCGCCTCTTGTAAACCTAGGCCGGCCCCACCTAAGCCGGCTAGGTCGGTCCCACAGGAACCATATCAATACCTGCCCCCCAAAGAGCAACCTTGTCCTCAAGGTGAAAACTGGGAAACTGATATTTCACCCTCTCATAAGGTTCGCACGTGGCATCGTAGTCTGAAAGATTTTTCCACTTGATTAGCACTTACTTGGTTCCATCTTCTTTCTGGCACACCCCTATTAGTTCCAAGGGTTCCAAAACCACATCCAAATCCTCCTTGAGTGTCACCGGTAACTCAGAGCTGGCTGTATAATCTCCAATGGCCCTTCTCAACTGGGATACATGAAAAACCGAATGTATAGTCGCCGTTGGTGGTAGTTTCAATCGGTATACCACCGTACCAATCTTCTCCACTACTTTATATTGCCCAAAGTATCTTGGGGCCAGATTCTCATTTCTCCTGTTGACGACTGATCTTTGCCTATATGGCCTGAGCTTTAAGAACACCCTTTCCCCTTCCTCAAACTGGATGTCCCTCCTATGCTCGTCTGCCTGTTTCTTTATAATCTGCTGAGCTCGCAGTATATGCCTCTTTAGTTCATCCAACACCCTGTCCCTCTCCTCCAAGTACTCCTCCACTGAAGAAACTGAAGTATTGCTACTCCCAAAATGCACCAAGTGAGGTAGATCCCTTCCATACAACACCTTGAATAGGGTCATCTGAGAAGCAGAATGATAAAAGGTGCTGTACCAGTACTCAGCCCATGATAGCCACTTGACCCAAAACCTGGGTGTCTCCAACACAAAGCACCTAATATAGGTCTCCAAGCTTCTATTGACCACTCCTGTTTGGTCATCCATCTGTGGGTGGTAGGCGGTGCTCCTTTTTAGAACTGTCCCCTGCAATCTGAACAACTCCCTCCAAAAATGGCTTAGGAACACCTTATCTCTATCTAATAATATCGCCTCTGGTACTCCATGCAATCTAACCACCTATCTGATGAAAGCTGAAGCTGCTGTCACCGCTATGTATAGATGTCGGAGAGGAATGAAATGAGCATATTTACTCAGCCTGTGCACCACCACCATGATCACCGTGAACCCTTCTGAACGGGGCAGCCCATCTATGAAGTCCATGGATATCTCCTCCCATACCCTACCTGGTAACGCTAATGGCTGTAGTAGTCCTCCTGGGGACATAGCCAGGTATTTGTTCTGCAGACAGACCTCACACCTGGCCACCATCTCTTCCACATCTTTATGCATCCCCTTCCAGTACAGCTCCGAGGCTAGCCTCCTGTAGGTCTTATGCACCCCTGAGTGACCTCCAACTACACTCCCATGGTCCTGTAGTAAGTGTGAAATGTAGATTGATGTCCTAGGCATTATAAATCTCCCTTGGTACATAAGTCTTTCCCCCTCCAATGAGTACACTGGATGGCTACCCCCTTCCCTCAGTAAATTTGTCCTGATTTTTCCCAGCTCCTCATCCCTAGCGCTCTCCTTCCTGATGGCCTCCCAATCTAGCATCAAAGGAATCGACACTGCCATCGTCTGTAGCTCTCCCATACACCTGGACAAAGCATCTGCCGCCTTGTTCTCCACTCCTGGTCTGTACTGGATTTCGAAATCATATCCTAACAATTTGGACAGCCACCTCTAATGCTCCTTGGTCACCATCCACTGTTCCAATAAATACTTCAGGCTCCTTTGGTCCGTTTTGATAATGAATTACCTACCTAACAGATAGGGCCGCCACTTCTGAATGGCTAAGACGATAGCCATCAACTCCCTCTCATAGACTGATTTCAATCTGGATCTGGCTGTCAACACCTGACTGAAATAAGCAATGGATAGACGATTCTGCATGAGTACTGCCCCCAGTCCGTATCCTGAAGCATCTGTCTCCACTATGAATGCCTGAGTGAAGTCTGGTAAAGCTAATACCGGTACAGTAGTCATCGCCTTCTTTAGTCTCTCAAACGCTATCGTGGCCGCCTCCCCCATAAGAACCCATCTTTCTTCAGCTGCTCTGTCAGTGGCCATGCTATAGTGCTGTACCCTTTTACAAATCTCTTGTAGTACCCTATCAATCATAAGAATCCTCTCAACCTTCAGATTCTTAGGTAAGGGCCACCTAAGCATAGCCTCAATCTTTGACTGATCCGCTGCCACCCCTTCTTTGGACATGATATATCCTAAATATTCTACACTAGTCTTGCCAAAACAACACTTCTTCAGGTTAGCCTTCAGCTGATGTTCTTGTAGGACTCCCAAGACCGTCTTCATGTGCTCCAGATGCTCTTCCTTAGTTTTACTGTACACCAGTATATCATCAAAAAATACTAAAAACAAACTTCCGGAGGTACTGCCTGAACACCCTGTTCATTAGTGACTGGAAAGTAGCAGGGGCATTAGTAAGCCCAAACGGCATTACCAAAAACTCATAATGCCCCTTGTGTGTCCTGAAAGCTGTCTTAGAGATATTTGCCTTCCTCATTCTGATCTGGTGGTATCCAGACTTCAAATCCTATTTGGAAAACATCACTGCCCCATTCAGTTCATCCAAGAGCTCGTCAATCACCGGAATAGGGAACTTATCCGGCATTGCCTCCTTGTTCAAAGCTCTATAGCCCACACAAAATTGCTAGCTCCCATCCTTCTTCTTGACCAGTAGGACTGGACTAGAGAAGGGACTCACACTCGGCTTAATGAACCCTGCCTCCATCATCTCTTGGATCAGTTTCTCAATCTCATCCTTCTGAAATTGAGGATATCGGTAGGACCTGACGCTGATGGGTGATACACCTTCTCTCAAGGTGATGGCGTGCTCCTGCTCCCTCGGTGGTGTCAATCCCTGAGGTGGCTGAAACACCTCTTGGAATTGCTGAATCAACGACTGTATGGGAAGGGGTATGTCTCCTCCCTCCTCCAATCTAGCTCCCTCCAAACTGTGCATCTCCACCAAATATCCTCCACCCACCATTTGTATACTCCTCACTATGGTTTTAAGAGAAAACATGGATTTGGATAGCCCTGCATCCCCCCTGATAACCACCTTCCTCCCATCCACCATCAGCTCCATCATGAGTGCTCCCGAATTAACCTTGGTGTCTCCCAAGGTCTGCAGCCACTTCATCCCTAGGATGACATCTATACTCCCTAACTCTAGAGGAAGAAAATCTTCTGATGTAGAACTAGGTGTGTATGTAAATATGCAATGCTGAAATTAATGCATTAAAATAGAGCAACAATAATTATTCTAACTTTAGCGAATTAAACGGAAAATTGAATACAATAAGAGGGGTGATGTAGCTTAGGCCAAACTACACGATAATTATTTAGGATCATAACATTAAACAATTCAATCAACTATGCAATACATGGAAGCTTTCAAAGGGAATCCCAATGTTAACATATAGATTAGGCACTAATTAGATCCACTCACTCACACTCTTGACATGGGCTAAACAGAGATAGGTTGCACAACATTTATGATACCACAAATTAAAGGGAAACTTAGAAAAGCAAAGATTTGGAGGAAGGTTCACCGTGATCAAGTGTCGGAAGCAATTAGCCACTGAGCAGGAGGGCGTTGTTCTTCGATAGTGGCGGCGAGAGAGAAGATGATCCTTTCGACGTAGTCTTCAATGGTTTGATCGATCTCCAAGTTGACGTCGAAGAATGGAGAATTGAGGATATCAATTTGCCCTTAATCGTTGTAAACAAATTCGTGGTCTTGTTCAGGATCCGCCATACATGAGTGGACAATGGAATAGGAGTTGGGGAACTTTTGGATGGCTAATGGAGCCTTTCCGGACAGCAAGGAAGCAAAGAATTTTTGCTGAAATTTTTGGACAGCAGTGGGAACTCTTGGAGAGATGACAATAGCTGAAAAAAGAAGGGGCTTAGGAGGAGTAATGGAGGTGGAGGGAAGAGGGAAAGGGCTGGCCATATGGAGGAAGAATAGGGCTTCTGTTTCCTGATTTGGGCTATTATTTAAGGAAGGGAAGTGGCTCCAAAATCTGAACCTTAATTTCAGATTTAATGAGAGAGGTGATTGAGGAGATTTGAAATTCAAATTCCAAACATAGAGGGAAAGTAGGGAGGGGCCGGCGGCTATGAGGGGAGGGAGGGATTATGGGGCTTTAATTGCTTGCCAATTCAAGCAACCTAATTTAGGAAAGAGGATTTAAGTCAAGTCCCCTTTTAAATTCAGATTTAAAGAATTGGAAATCTGAATTAAAACATTCCTAATATATGTCATCTTATTTTAGGAAAGCCAATCCAAATCAAATTGAATTAAAATTTGAATTTTGAAAGCTTTCCTAATTTAAGATGTTTTCAAGAAGGAAAGTCATAATTGTAAGGTTTGAAACTTGGAGGCAAAGGAGTGATTGGGGCTGACAGTTTAGGATTAGGGTTAGGGGTGGCCGACGGCTAGAACTAGGGCTAGAGTTTGTGTGGTGGTTAGGATTAGGGTTAGGGTTTGGGATTGGGGTTTGATGTGTGGGCTGGCGGTTATGGGGGAGGGGTAAGGCCTTTGTGACCGGCGGTTTGGAGGTGGAAGAAAGGGTGGCCGGCTGGGGTTGTGGTGGTGGTGGGGGTTCGGCCGAGAGAGGGAGAAGGGGAGGGATGGCCAACAGTTGAAGGAGGAGAGAGGGGGAAGGATTGATGGAAAGAGGAGGACCACGAACCCGAACGCTTCCTGCAATTGGTGTATACTACGTCGCCCTCACCTAGGATTCTCACTAAAGCTCTCTCTCAATGTACATAAGAGATAATTGCTGAAATTTTATAATAATCTTCATTAACCCTCATAAGAATAAGATGAGGCTATAAATAGTCCCGACATACAATAACAACACAAAAGATAATAGTACCCCTTGGGGTCACAAACATCTATTCCCTCAAGTGAGGGTAAAATCGGAAAAGAAATAACAATAAATCAAATATAATTAATAGCTCAAAAATAAAGCGGTGTAATCGTGATCGTCAGCCCCATCTCTGGTAAACTCTCCAAGATCGGATGTCCTCATCATCTTCCCTCACCTGAATCCCTGGATAGTTAGTAGCACTCCTCTACAGATCCCCTGGCCTTTCTCCACCTTCCCCGTACCCATCATCACCCCATAACAATCGGTATCCACTAATTTCACTCTCAATTGGTCGACGACTTGAGTGGAAATGAAATTGTGGGTGGCCCCGCTATCAATTAGCACCACCACCTCCATGTCCTCTATCTCCCCCTTCACCTTCATGTAGTGAATCCTACCACTGAGTTTAGAGAAACATCGGCTAGATCCAGATGTAGCTTCTCCTTCATCTCCTCCTCTAACTCTCCTTCACCTCCCTCCTCAGTTTCCTCATCATCACAGATGGTGAGAACCTGAAGAGTTCAGTCCTTGCACCTATGTCCTGGAGTATACTTCTCATTACACCTGAAACACAATCCCTTGACCCTCTTTTCCTGCATCTCCTCCGTCAGCCTCTTGAAATTCCCCCCACTTCCTCCTCCTAATATCTTCTCCTTGGTGGTCTCTCGAAACCTTCCTGCCATCTGCCCATTGGGTGCTAAATGAGTAGTCATCATCCGATACGTGCCGCCTGAATTGCTGCTCCTGGTTCCCCTCTCCAGGTTCTTCTGATTTTCCACCAGTTGTGCCAACTTCATGGTCTCTCCTAAGTCACGAGGCATCATGACTTTCACTGCTGCTCTGATGTCTGCCTTGAGTCCCTTCATGAAATTCCCCTCCAAAGAAGACTCTGATAATCGTTCCACCCGACTGGCCAGATGCTCGGACCGCTTCCACTATTCAACCACTGATCCGTCCTGTACCAGTGTAAAAAACTGCTCATAGAAGTCTCATCCCCCGTTGTTTGGAAACATTTTAAAAAACAGTCTTTGAATGCTCTCCAGCTACGTATAGGCCTCCTCTGGTCCCTCCATTGGTACCATGATAATGCCTTCCCCTCCAAATATAGGCCCGCGGCTGCCAATTTCTCCTCATCCGTCAACCCATTGACGGCGAAATACCTCTCCACCTTGTAGATCCACCCATAGGCATCTTCCCCTTCAAATATTGGCATTTTCAACATTCTCACCTTTGGATCTCCCCCATTTCCTCGTATCCCGCCATAGTTTTCCCTTTCCCAAGTGTTTTGCTCCCCCCATGTCTCTCGGCTTTCCCTTACACATTCATCTTCATACCCTTCTTCACTTTCTTCCCTCTTTTCTCCAAAATCAGCACCCCTCCTATAATTTCCCTCTTTTTTCTCCCAACCACCCCCCCTTTCTCCATGTTCCCTATTCCCACGCCTCTCTCCATACCTTCTCCCTTTTTCCTCCATGATTTCTCCATCGCTTTCCCTCCTAGGAACATCAGAATTCGTAGTTCTCCCCGCTGGTCCCTTTGCCTCCGATGCCGCCATTTGAATTTGATTCTCGAAGATCTTCATCATCACCACATGAAGATCGAAAACTGTCTTCCATCGACGAAACCTTGCCTTCCGCGGATGAGAGTCGATCTTCGATCATGGCTTTGATTTGGCTCATCTCCCCTTCGAAACGTTCCTCCAATGCATCAACTTTCTTGGCAGTCATAACAAAAATCTGGATATTAGATCCAAATTTCAACAAGATCCCTCCCGATCAAAAATTCGCCGCTGAATTTTTAGAAAAATCAGCCCACAATGGTCCAGGAATTGCTCTAATACCAATTTGATAGGAAATACTTGAGTTCGCAAACAACCCTAATGGGAAATACTTGAGTTCGCAAGCAAACCTAACACTAATTGGTGAAAACAACGAGAAAACTTCAAGATCTTCAATGGAAACAATCCAAAAAGCAGTAGATTGTATTATAGGAATCAAACAAAAAAGCAAGAAACAAGCAAGATGCAATTGATCCTCAATTCGAGAGGAAGATCGTCTCTCCCAATCTCTAGATGAATCTAGAGCCCAAGACCACAAGGAGAACTCCAAGAGAAACAATAAACATGCATGCCCTAACCATAGCCTCTCATGCTATTTTATACCAACTACTCAATATTTAATTCAATTAATTCCTAATTCATGCTTTCCTAATATAAAGCTTCCTAAAACAAATTTAAATAATTCCCTCCTTTGCTTTTGCCGCCCCCCCCCCTCTCTCTCTCCTCTTGCCGCCCTAGAGGCCCCACTTGGATTCAAAGGAGGCAGTTTAGCCCACCTCCTGTAAACCTGGGCAGGCCCCACCTGGGCCGGCTGGGTCGGTTCCGCAGGAACCGTATCAAAATGTATCAGGCCTGTTCTTATTTTTCTGATTTTGTATAGTCATGGCTATTTTTTGCTCTTTTTTTTGTAGCTATGTACTGTACTGTTGAGATTTTGTTGTATATACATTTTAAAGATAAATGGAAGAAGAGACTGTTGATGAATATATTTTGTTCACTAGAAGTTAATTAGTAGCTCTGTTGTCTATTAATAATTAAATAAATTTGAAAAGTTCTCCAAATTATATCTTAGGCTTGGTCTATCATCATCCAACACAATATAATCTATTATGTTTGTGAGTTACCCGGGCTGGCTTTTTGGAAGCCCGTTCTCACTGTGCTCACGGCCCGGATGGCCTGCCAGCGGTATATTGGCTTAGGTTGTGACAATGTGAGCATCAAGCTAATCTCAATTACGTTGCTCCTACAACTCCACAATAGGCCTTCATTGCAACTCAGTCATTTGCAACTCCTCAATGGTACTTAAATTCATGTTCCATGGCTTACACACATCTGATATAAATAAGCTACAACAAGTTCAATAATATCAAGGCTCTAACCACGCATTAATCAGTAATGGATTGTATCCAGTCATTGTGAATTCTGGTCAAGGCATTCTTCCTACTCTTCATAAGCTCATCCTCTCCAATCTTCTTCGGATTGCTTACCTTACAACTTTTTTTTCGTACATAAACTCACCAAAGATAATATGTTTTCATTTCCTTTTGACACATCCGAATATTCCATAAAGGATCTAAAGGTCAATTGCAGAATTGTCCAAAGACCATGCAATAAAGGCTTATCTCCCGTTCCACATCTCGCTTTGCCTTCCCCTCAACAACTACCTTTTTCTCCAAAAAGGCTTCGACTGCACTGTGGCACCATTGGCTTGGAAACCCAGCATTCAACACTTAATTACTTTCTAAACAATTTCCATCTTTATGTATTTCACATGAATCTAATTTTGTAACTCTTTCCATTAGGCAAAAAATCATAGATTACCATTTTCAGAGTCAACTATAGTAATAAACCTCTTGAAGTTGTCCATTCAAATGTATGAAACATTCCCTAATTTTATCTACTCAAAGTTAGCGTTATTATATATATTTTATAGATGATTTTGTTTATATTTTATAGGATCTTTCTAATTTTATATAAATCTGAAACTCTACATCAATTCATTTGGTTCAAGAAAATGGTTGGAAAACGACTACAAGTCTCCATTCATTTTTTTCCTCCGATGGTGACTACAAATAAATCAATAAAAATTTTCAAAATCTTCTCCCAAAATGGGGAATTACACATCAATTCAGTTGTCCTTATGCCACTCAACAGAACTGTATCATCCAACGCAAAAATTGTCATTTGTTTGAAACCGTTTGCACATTACTCATTGAAGCAAATATTTCACCTTATTTTGGATAGATACATTGCTTATTTTTGTACATTTAATCAATCGGTTGTCATCTAAAACAACAAAGTCCTACTCACCATGTTAACTATTATATAATAAATCACGAGATTATTCCTATCTCAAAGTCTTTGGTTGTAGGTGTTATCCATGGCTTCAAACCTACTATCACAAACTTGACCCAAGATCTACCTACTGTATCTGATGTAGAATGTACATGTGAGGATGAATTAATTGAAGGAATTTGCACGCTTAATATTTAAAGGACAATATTAAATAAAACTTATGCTGATTTAAAACGCTAAGATAAAATAATAAGGTGATAAAATAAGCTTAGGCCAAATTACATACATAAAAGTTAAGATCGTAAAACAGTCAATTCATATAACGTTCCATACATGGATGGTTTTCAACAAAGTATCCCTATGTTAACAATAAGACTAGTCACTACAAGGAGATCCCTCACTCAACTCTTTCAATTACTAGGTTTTAGTGGAGAAGCATTAACACTATCTTCATGAATATAATAAACCACATTTGAGAATGCAACTATGAAGATAGAGAGTCGGATGTCAAATTTACCCAAAGACAAAGAGATGCGAACTCCGGTAGGGTCGTTTGAAGGCTGGGAACGGAGTGGCCAGCAATCACAAGCTTCCTAGACACCTTGAACAGCAACCTGAAACCTTTCCAATTGGCGGGACAACAAAGGAAATGTGCAGAATCCTTTGGACAGCAATTCTGACAGCAGGGACAACAATTTGGGCTTGTGGGATAAGCTGGACAGCAGTTTCACAGGTCTCAAAATTCTGGGCAGCAGTCACAACAGCTGGGGGCTTGTAGAAGACTCTGGACAGCAGGCCCACAGGTTTCAGATTCTGGACAGCAACTCAGTTCAGGGAAATCCAGTCTTGGCTGATCCGTTGAAGGGAGGAAGATGGGTATGAGATTAAGAGCTTTCCTTAAGAGTCTCTCCTCCTATGAATTAATTCAGGCATAGATTTAATTCGGGTGAGGGAAGGGGATGATTTGGATTTAATTCCAAAGGAGGAGCTCTGAATTTTGGAAAGAAACAAGGAGATGGGGCCTTTGGGAATTTCGGCCAGGAGAGGGAGAAGGAAAGGGTCTAGGTTCAAAGTATGTGGGCCAAAGAGTTTGAATTAGGCTCCTAAATCAAACCTGATATTTATTTCAGATTTTCTTAATTTAGGGATTTCCTAATTAAGGTTGTTCTAAATTTGGCCAAGGATTAAATCAAATTCAATTTGGATTTGATTTGGGGTTAATTGTGGAAACTTTCCAAACATAGATCAAGAAGATTAAGAAAGAATCTGAATTTCAAATTCAATTGAATTCGGATTCAAATTATTTCTTAATTATCACCAATCTAAATTAGGAAAAACAAATTAAGAGAAGGAAAATTCTGAAATTGATTTCAAATTTTATGAAATAAGAAGGCTACCTAATTTAAATAGGAGAATTAGGAAAGAAATTAGACTCAAATCTTTTGAATTTGAACTCAAAATTCCCTCCAAATCTTACCTACCTGAATTAGTAAAGTAATGAAACAATTAATGGGAAGTTTATTGGGTGGAAGGATATGTGGCCGGTGGTGGAGTGGGGCGATGGCACTTGGACGGCGGCAAGGGAGGAGGGACCTAGATGGGTCGGTTGGGATGGAAAGGAGGAGTAGGTCGGTGGCGGGACTTGAGGTGGTTGGGTTGTGAGGGGATTTTGGAACGAACAAGGTGGCCGGTGGTTGGAGAGAAGGGGAAACCGGCGGTGGGGAAAAGGGAAGGAGCTGGCGAGTGGAGTAGGGAAGGAAAACCAAGAAAATAAAATGAACAACGAGCCACGGACTCTTCCAATGACTGGTGGGTATTGCGCTTGCCCTTACATTGGGCTCTCTTTCTCCAAGTTCTCTCCAAGAACTCTCAAACTCTCACAAGAGTAAAACGCAGAAATTTTATTCATTATCATCATTAGCCCTCTCCAAGTGGAGAAGGGGTTTTAAATAGCCAAATACATGAAGGAAATAAACAATGACACTCTTGCCCCTACGGCATAGATAAGACAAAGCCCTCAAGTGAGGGTAGAAAGGGAAAAAGTACAATATCAAATCAAATATATAAAATAATTCAAAATTAAATAGGCACGATCGTAGCCGTAGATCGTCGATGTCTCCTCACGCTAGAATTTCCTGTAGATGTCCTCATCAGTATATTTATTGGATATGCTTCCTCCTACAAAGGGTTGGAGTGTTGCAATCCGCTCAAAAGAAAGGTTCACATTTCTTTGATGAGTGAAGCAATATTCCCTATGTTCCTGTGTTTGCCACTGTTAATCAACCCTTTTCTTCAATTACTTCACTACCATCTCTGATTCTAGCTTCTTCACACGTTAGTCGTTCACCCATTCCAACTTCCCATATTTTCTCTCATCCCACTATGCTTCAATCGGTTCTGCCATATCAAACTCTTATCCGGACCCTACCTCACAACAAACTTTCTCCACCAATCCTCCTCCCAGACTCCCCATGGTTACTAGACTCCAAAGTAGGTCTTTCAAACACAAACGACTATCAAATTTAAACCATTTTTTAGCTAACCCCACTGCTCTTACCTCTTATACTACAACAATTAAGCAAATCTGAATGAAGAGAGGTTATGTCAAAAGAATTTCATGCTCTACAAATTCAAAGCACATGAGTCATTGTTCCATCACATCCTAAACAAAATATTATTGGAAGCAAATGGATATAGAAATTAAAACTAAACTTAGACGGTAACATTGCTCGAAACGAGCTAGATTGGTTGCTCATGGCTACAAACAAGAACATAATATTGATTATAATGCTACATTCAGTCCCATTGCAAAATTGTGACAATTAAATTACTTCTTAAAGTTGCAGTAAGTTTTGATTGGATTGTTTTACAATTAGATGTGATACCTCACCAAAAATTGCCTTTATCAGGCATGAATTTCGAGGCAGCCCTAGTTGGAAACTTCTAAAATTAAATTTGGGACAATCCAAACTCCGCTTTCAGTAAACTTATAGTCAAACTGAAAGTCTCGAAGAGACGAACCCAACAACACCAAAATCGGTCTAATTCGAACCCGAATGGGTCCAAATTGAGGGCCTGAAGGACATTTGAAAGGATCAAGCATAAATTGGATGACCAATTGATATCCAAATATAGCATGCTTATAGTCGAATCGAGCGCTCGACAAGATGAATCCAACGAGCCCAAGATCCCCTAATTATGACATCATTTGGGCACATAAATACATGACAAACGCTCTATAAGTGGCGAGGAAGAAGAGACGAGCTCTGGAACTTGGAGAATTCTGAAGCTCCACCCTGACACCACCACCGACGAATCTGTGTCACCAGGCTGCCACGGATGAACCTCTGGCCGACAATGACCGTCTAACCTCCATATGGAAGCCACTAACAGTCCTTCCGACCTCAGTCGCCAACCCACTACGATCCTTCCAACCTCAGCCGCCCACCTACTACAGTCCTTCCGACCTCAGTTGCCCACCGACTACGGTCCTTCTGACATCAATCGCCCGCCGACGACAGTCCTTTCGACCACCGTTGCGCTACTATGATTCTTCCAACCATCGTCGCCCGACTACGGTCCTTCTGACCTCAATCGCCATCTCGCACGCCGACTACGATCCTTCCGACCACCGTCGCCATACTCAGTTCTTCCGACCACCGTCGCCCTACCACGATCCTTCTGACCTAAGTCGCCCTCCAACTACGGCCCCTCCGACCTCCATCGCCCATCGACTATGATCCCTCTGACTACTATCATCCGCTGACTATGATCCCTCCGACCTCAGTCACCCGCCGATTATGGGTCCTCCGACCATCGTCGTCCGCCGATTACATTCCACTCTGACCACCATCGCCCACCGACTATGGCCCTTTCGACCACCTTCGCCCATCGACTACAGTTCTACTGACCAAACAGACATGTCAATACTCTTTTAAGAACAGCTACCATGTAACGAGCTCTATACAAGGTGTATTTGATACATTGAGCCAGCACCCTCCTCGAGGAGGGTTATTATTTGTAATCAAACATCAATATGATAGGAAATAGACACAAATTCAGAGAAAAACTGCTGAATTTCGAAACACAGTGCAGATTTTACAAAATCTGTAAAAGAAATTAGAAGAAAAGCAATTGAAATTAAGTAATAGAAGAAAAAGAACAACCCGATACAATGAATATTCAATTCGAGAGGAAGATTCAGTTCTCCAAATCTCTAGCCAAAGTAGAGCCCAAAACCCAAGCAAAGATCTCAAATTCAGATTTCAAATTCAAGATGACCCTAACCCTAGCAAAAGGAAAATACTTAGAGCAAAAGGACAATTAATTAATCCCTAAAAAGCCCCTAATTTGAAATTTTCCTCCAACCAAAAGCTTAATTAGGGCATCCCCCCCCCCCCCCCCCCCCCCTGTCTGCCTTCTATAAACAAGAACCGGTCCAAGAGGGACCGATTTAGACCGGCCCTTGGGCCGGTCTAACACAATACTAGTAGATTCATTCAAATTGGGCCAGGCCCCATGTTTTTTCCCCTTCTCAGGGTTTTCTACATAAAAATTTTGGTGTTTACTATAAATGTTGCACTCTCTCTTTTATCTGTGTGTGTGTTGGATTTTCGTTCAAAGCTAAAACATTAAACTCTATATCTCTCTATCACCGCGAATGTTCCAGGACGCAACAAGATGAATAAGACTTTTATTCATGACTCTACCTGAAACTATTTATATGGCTTAGCTATAAGTTTTTAAGATTCCCAATATCTAACCACGTGTTTACTGAAGAAAGAGATCTATTGACCCAAAAAAGCTTCACGTAAGTAGTATGCCACTTTGTTTAATCACTTTCAACAACAAGGCTTCAAAGCTAGCTCATCCAATCCCTCGCTGATGATCTATCAAGGTAATAGTATTAAACTTTACTTATTCATTTACGTTGATGATATTCTTTTAACCAGTAATAATCAAAATACAATTTTTGCATTACTACTCAATATACAAAATCGACTTAATATAAAAAACTTGGGACCTATTTCACATTTTCTTGACAATCGAGTCATACAGTCATACCTCATCATCCAAGTATTATTCTCAATAAGTCCAAGTATGTAAAAGAGCTCCCAAATTGAGTTGAAATGTCTGATGTCAAACTATTTCAAATCTGTTGCCATAAAAAACAACAGACTCTATTGATTCCTCTTTTCTTGTTCTCGGAACCTGAGTTGTGCTGCCAACTTGCTGGAGAATTTCAATACCTCACAATTACAAGATTTGATATTGCTTTTGCCTTTAGAATGGTTTGTCATCATATGCATCAGCCTTTAGACTCTCACTTTCAGTTGATCAAGCATATTCTATGTTATGTAAAATCTCTACTACATCCACCACCAATAATCTGGTTTTCCATACCCCGATAAAACACATAAGAATATATCATCATTCTATTCATGAGAATATTCTCTCCAAAGTGATTGCAGTTCATTGCACTTCTTTTCAACATCAGATTGTCAATATCTTAACCAAATCATTACCTACGAAACATTTCATGCTTCTTTGTGATAAATTGAGCCTCAACAATCTAAATGTCAACTAGAGGGGAGGTGATAACACTACCAAGGTACAAATCATAAGCATCCTACCCATAACAGCCATTATCACTTCATCATCACCATCCATTGGAAACAAATAAATGCATCTCTGTAGCTGTCACTTGTAAATAACTCAAGGTAGTATTGTCTTTGTATTGGTTATCCTTTGGATGTAGACATGACTAGTTTTTCTAATATATATATATATATGAGCATTTTACTACGGCATAGTAAAATGTGACAGTGAATTGAAAAATATCAGTAAAAGCTTTTCTTTCTTCCCTTACCTTCTCTTCTTCTTATCTACTATTTCATTTCAATAATTTTCATATATATAGCGCAAAAATAGAGTATTAGATAATGAATTTAAGTCTGCTATTGATGTTGGATGCTAAAGGTATCTTGTGCACTGGTGGGACCAAGGTTTTGAAAAATTGGACCATGCATTAAACCGAAGGAAAGGTTAAAGGTTAAAAGGTTCAATTGACTAGCCAGAGGGCTGATTTACGATGCGATAGGCTAGTCCAGTTTGGTTTTTAAATCTTGGCTGTGCCAAACTTGCTTGTGATGGCTCATGAATTTCTCTTAAAGAAGTGCAATAATTATAAGTAGGACTGCTTGAAAAATATCAAATGAACAATTCATCAGATCTAAAATTTTTCAAGCCAAACAAATTGATGCGGAACTCCCTTCTTTTTAAGACTTTTGGCTTCTAGCTATCGTTTGTTGGGTAATAAATCTATGTTTATTGCTACACATGACTGCAATCTTCTAGTATGATAGCTAGTTGCCTGTGGAACAAACAATGACATACAATCTTCTATTAAAAGAATTTGGGAATTGTAGCTATCTAAGATTTTTTATTTGTTACATGATTTCTAGCTACCTATAGATTGTGAATTAATACACAATGACTTTTATACTTTCTGGATGAACTTGTAGATCCTATCTTCTGGTCTTATAAATTGAGGAGTTTTTAAATATGGATGTCTGGGGCATATATGCAATATGATTGATATTCTAAATTGATCACATATTACTTCTCTTTTTAACTAAGTTTTGGTAGGGCTTGATTCTTTCTAGCCGAGTGCAATAAAGACTGTAGATTTTCAAGGGAAGTTATTTCCTTGTACTAGCATGAGATTTGAATTATAAATTGGTGGCTTATTAACTTTGCTCTATTTCTGTTGCGGGCTAAAATATACGCGGCGATAGAGTTCGAATTTTACGTCTCAACGTTGTACGGATATCCAGCACACAAACAGAGAACACAAGATTTTTTACGTGGAAAACCCTAGAAAGGGGAAAAACCACGAGGCCACGCCCAATTGAAATGATTCTACTAGCATTTGAGTAGATTACAATTGACTGAATCGTCCTTGAGGATGATCAGATTACAATAATCAACCGTCTGGTTGAAATCTAGTGACAAACAGGGATCAGGTGAAGGTACGGCGATGTTCGGTCGGACGAGAGTCCGACATCAGTTGGTGATCCAGCAGAAGTCCGGGCGTCAGTCGATGGTCCGACGAAAGTTCGACAGAAGTCCGAGTGTCAGTTGGTGGTCCGACGGAAGTTCGAGCGGCAGTCAGTGGTCCAACCGAAGTCCGACGTCAGTTGGTGGTCCGACAGAAGTCCGACGTCAGTTGGTGGTTCAACAGAAGTCCGAGCATCAGTCGGTAGTCCGACGGAAGTCCGGCATCAGTTGGTGGTCCGATGGAAGTCCGAGCGTCAATTGGTGTTCCGACGGAAGTCAGTAGTCCGGTGGAAGTCCGGCGTAGTCGGTGGTCCGACGGAAGTCCGGCATCAGTCGGTGGTCCGACAGAAGTCCGGGCGTCAGTCAGTGGTCTGACGAAAGTCGGGCGTCAGTCGGTGGTCCGACGGAAGTCCAGGCATCAGTTGGTGGTCTGGTGGAAGTTTGATGTTAGTCGATGGTCCGACGAAAGTTCGGGTGTCATTCGGTGGTCCAACGGAAGTCCGGGTGTCAGTGGGTGGTCTGGTGGAAGTCCGGGTGTCAGTCGGTGGTCCGATGGAAGTCCAGCGTCAGTCGATGGTCCGGCGAAAGTCCGGGTGTCAGTCGGTGGTCCGATGGAAGTCCGGCGTCAGTCGATGGTCCGGCGGAAGCCTGGGCGGTGGTCGAGGAGGAGCATGGTGGCAAGAGAGATCTCAGATTTCTCTTCCTTCTTCCTCTCCTTCTCTCTTCTCTTTTTTTCCCCTCCTTTTATGAAGAATTGGGGGGGGGGGGGGGGGGGGGGGGGGGGGGGGGGCGCTATTTATAGTTTTTGAGGAGTGGCATGACTAGTAAATAGTGAGAAGACCCAGGGTAGGTTAGGTGTATTTCGGATGAATGACTGATATTGATTCCCATGATCATGGACTATTTATCGAGGATTTGAATGCCTTAATGATGTCAGAATTCAATGATCTTGTGCTCGTTGGATGCATCTCGTCAAGCCACTCGATTCGACTATAAGCATGTCACATTTGGAAATTGTTTGGTCATCCAATTTATAATTTGAACTTTCTAAACGTGCTTCGGGTCTTCGATTTGCACTCATTTGGGCTCGGATTGAGTCGAATTTGGTGTCGTTGGGTTCGTCTTTTCTAGACGTTCAGTTTTACTATAAGTTTTCTGAAATCAAAGTTCGGATGGTCCCGAATTTAATTTTGAAAGTTTCCAACTTAATTTTACCTCGAGATTCATGCCCGATCAAGATAATTTTTTGATGATATATCAGTTTCAATTATCTAATTTAATGAATGATCATTTAGGTGATTGCTTACTGTAAAATTTGATACAATTTAACTTAATCAAATGCAGTGTGTTTTTTATCAAACATGCGATTTTTTTTTTTTTTTGTTCTTGGAATTTTATAAGAGATTTTTTTAAGACTCGCATTAAATTATCATTTCTATAAATATTACATATTTTTTTGTTTCATTCTAAAGGGATGATTAGTTGTTTAAATTATAATTTGTGAGCTGTGAATTTTACCTGAGTGCATGAAATTGTGTCTCATCCAGTCATCCTATATCTATATTAGGAAATCCTAGATCCTAAGATATCCTACATCATCAGTTGGAGAAAATTAAAACACTATACATTGAAATGACATTTTTTTAGCACAGCAAGCATTTTGTGGAAGACCATCATAGCATGCTAGGAAATTTATCAACAAAACATATGCTTTAAACTTGATATACAGACAGTAGGAGAAAAATGAAACAGTTAAAAGTTAGAGAGCTGACTGCATGTTGTTAAGTATGCAGCACAACAAACCAATTCGTGTCTTAGACAAGTTATGATAGATAACTTGCCAACTTAGGTAAAGTGAGAATTCATTTAAATAAAACTGTCTGCTTAAAGAAAAGTAAAGCATCCAAATTAAATAAAGAAAAAAAAACACGTAGCAAAAATCTTCTAAGTTTTAAGTTTTATGTTCCTTCCAAAAAAACAATAAATCTAGAGCTTTCTAGCAACAAAAAAAAAAGATAAACACCAAGAAACAGAATTATAAACAGACCTGATTAGAGCTCTCCAGCAAACCCTTATAAACTTTTCCAAACCCTCCCTCTCCTAGAAAGCAATCAGCTCTAAAATTCTTGGTTGCAGTTAGCAGCTCCGGAAAGGTAAATATCTGAGCAGAAATACGTTGGGAAATATGTTGAGACCCATTTCTCGGCACCCCCATGTCTTTAAAAGGACCATTATTTTCATCATCCGGATGGCTTTCCTTTGTCGACTTCTTTGCTAAGTAAATTAACAAGAAATGAAGATCAGATGTTGTTTTACTAATGGAGGGCAGTATACGTTTATTAAAGGTCTTCATTAATAAAAAAACAAAGGAAAAAAAGTTCCCACATACATGAATACTATGTTCAGTAGAAACCACTATGCATGAATGCTGTGTTCAGTAGAAACAGTTATGCATGAACAGACATCCAATGTTACTTCTCAAAAGCATTATTCCCGGAGCTTTTGAGAAATGGTACCCCACCCCAAAAACACACACCACAACATATACACACACACCACACCTAAATCACATACACGCATGAACCTCCTCAAATTTTTTCATGACTTCCACATTCCAATCAAATGGTACCCAAATGATGAGTGAATGAAGGGATCACCAAGCATACTAATTAGCGATCAAGAAATTCACCTAAGGGCTTATTTGGTTGCTTGAAGTTGGAAAAACTGTTATGAAAAACAATGAGTTTGCTAGATTCCATCATTTGGTTAGATGTAACTAGAAAACAATATGAAATTTAAGCTTTACAAACACTTTCAAAATTTCTCAAAAATAAGAACTTCAATTTCACATACAAAATAAGTGAAAATAATATCACCACTTTCTAATGATTTTTTCCATCTGCAAGAAATCAAATGAGACTTAAACAATAAATTATCCTAGTGCTTAAGCTGCCAATGATCCTTCTTAAATGTAGGAGCATGGTATAAATTATAAAAATCTACACATTCTACTTAGGTTCAACGTGAGATTTCAGTTCTCAATCATAAAAATTGTTTGAGGATTAATACAATAATTCTGAAGTTGAGGGCACATGAGCTGCCATGTTAGCTACAATAGTTTCTTAGCAGAATCACCATCATTCTCCCTATTAGATTTTGATATTATTACTTTGAAGTACAAGATCAAAACATTCCATTCTCTTTAACATCATTAAAACTAGTAGCATCAAGGTTTCAATAATTTTTAAGATCACTTGGTCATCAATCGGATGCATCAAATTTTTAAGAATGAATAGTTCAATTTACATGATAAGATAATTGTGATTTCAAAGTGTGGATACTTGCAAATGGTTTAGAATAATATCGTGCATGTATTGAAATTTTTTTATTGGTGAAATACATAAATAAGTTTTGCCCTTTAAAAAGGCATCTATATGTTGTTCAATTATCTTTGTATCTTTTCTATGCTTGATGAGTAGTTAAATCATCATGAAAATTAATGAAGCTCGATCCACACAAAATTCTTATGTTATGGATCACGATCAAAAGTGGTTACCTTGAGTTTGAAAATCATATAAAATGGAAGATGCAAGGGTAAAATTGGGAGGAGAGTATAGTAATTCTCCTCACAGAAGAAAAAAATTCAAAATTTTCTTTTTGGGTCAAGATGTCCTAAGCAAAATTCCTATCAGAACGGATTAAATCACTACTGAAGGTTTTTGGATGAGTGAAATGCAAATCTTGATTGATTTTAAACATATCTTCATGCAATTCACTCATCCCAAAACATCTTCAATGTTGATTTACTCCTCCAAGTAGCAGTTTCCTTAGCACATTTTTGTCTCAGAACATTCACTCTCTCTTAAGTAAAACCTGTTGTTTGTGCTGAATGCTAATGGAGAAACCAAGTGGTCTGACATGTGAAGCACTTAGGGGCTGTTTGGTAGCAGGATTTAGGTCGGATTTAAGGCGAATTTGAGCGAAATCCAGCCAAACGGCCTAAAATGCAAAACCAAATCTCACGGTAAATGAAAGGCCCTATAGATGGAAAAGTACCCCTTTTCGTGGTAAATTCTGAATTTCCATTGGCCCGAGAGGGAAGAAAAGTCCGCTCGTTTCAGTATTTAATTGCTCCATAGCCAAATAGTTACACAGGATTTATCATGAATGTTACCAAACAATTTTTAGGATTTAACCCTCACAGGATTTTGTAAATCCGGATTTGGAGGATTTACAAAATCCTACTAAAATGAAATCCTGAGTGCTACCAAACAGTCCCTTAATAAAGCTGATTTAAAAGGAGTCATATCTCAATCGTTAACGAAAAATAAAATAATAAAACCTGCAACAATCTAGCAGAAAGAAAAAAAGAAAAATCCAACAACAACCAAAACAAGTGGAAACAGCCACCTCAAAATATGTGTAACGTAACAAAGTATCAGAACCTAGCAGCAAATGAAAACCAATCAAAACCAAAAACTATTTCATTTGATCAAAAGATCACTCGAAGCTGAATCCAAATCAATCCAAACTGGAATCGATGTAATCTGAAGACAAAAACCTCGCAAAAGTTCCTAACTTCTTGGCTTCAAGCAGACTAAAATCCAAAAAATATCTCGAAATGGATTAAGTTGAAGAGAATTTCTAATACCCGATGGCTGTAAGATGTGATCCTTCTTACTCTCCTTGCAGCTGACTTCGCAACAAAGAAAACAACCCATCCTTCCCACACCAAACATATCTCCCCTCGGCTTCTTCTCAGTTCTCACAGCAAAGTCGAGAAGCAGAGAAAGGCAGCTAGCGAGAGAGAAAGAAACAGGAAGCAAAGAAAGGACAAGAAGAAGCGGATAGAGAAAGAGAAAGGAGGCATTGGGATCTCCGATCTCCGTCTTCTGACGCTGCATAATTGGAAGTTCCCGATGCCTACATGAAATTGAAATAATATTTTGAAATAAGATAATGTTCTAACTAATGTTTCCATCAGCAAAAATCTTAAAAATAATTAAATTGAAAGCCTCTGTACATATTTTTTTCCAATTTGAGCTTACACTTGACTTGATCTACTTCGACATTGAACAATAGTATAGAAAAGAATAGGATTTTCTAATAGAGTCGACACTTGGAATTAAAAAATTGAGATTTTTTTTTTTTAATCTTGGGAATAAATCCACCCACAAGAAGTTCAAAATCACCGGCTACGACATCTTTACCCTCTATTGTGCTGAAAAATCCATAGGGACAGACCTCGCTTATGCCAACCTCCAGCAACTAACTCTTCTTATACACGACATTGACAAGTATCTGAGGGAGCTGACAAATGGTGAGCCTTACAGTACCTCACACGGATTACTAGGTAGTTGGGGATTCAACCATCCTGTTGGTGACCTCGGAATGCAACTTGTAAGCCTGCAATTAGAGGATTTTGAGTTTTAGGGATTCAGGCATGAGACTGTTATGCTGGGCTCCCCATCAGGGATTCAGGCGATCAGGGATTCATGAGGCTAGTGGGGATTTGGATTTATTTTAAAATAATTTATATCAAAAGAGTGATAAGATATTCATAAGATGAATTTTTTTGAACTACTCAAAAATATCAAGAGTAAAGGATATATATGAAATTTAGTCGAAGTCATAATTAAATCGAATTCTAAAGATAAATCATATGGGCTCAGAATTAAATTTAATCCTGATTAATTAATTAAAATTTGGATGAAAAATAAATTAAATTTTCTTTATGAAAAATGTATTTTTTCAAAGAAAATTATATTATATACAAAGGCATCTTCATTTTTTTTTAAAGGAGAGGTTGAGAGTTTGTGTGAAAATCTTTAATTTTTTTAAGAATTTTTTTATCTACAACAGATAAAAATTATTTCATGAGTCATTATAAGTCTAAATCATAAATTATCTTCATCATAGCATAGATATAATTGTGTTCTAGTTTCTCTAATTTTTTTCATAACTTTTGAGCAATGATGAAATTCTTTAAGAATTTGATACATATTGATATAAGTATGAGTTTTGACACTGTCAAGTACCCGTTTTACATACTAATTTCATCATAATTTTTTAAATAAGATAATTTATTTTATAGATATTTTTTTATAATTTTTAAATCCCAAAAATTTTTTATAAAATTTACACTAAAAATATTATAAATAATAATATTATTATATTATTATATTATAAAAAAAATCCTTAAGCACTTAAATATCTAATTCCATTTTCGTTTAAGCCATTTTTTACTTAAAAGAGAAGAGTTGGAAATTTTAGAGAAAAAGAGAGGAGAGATAAAAAGAAAGTTGGGTTTTGGAGATCTTAGAGCTATTTTCTTCAGATGGTCTAGTTGGGAAACTTGTTCGTCTCACGGTAAATCACATTATGTTCATCTCAATTTTTATCAAATTTTTTTATTAAATTTATATTTTCGTTAGCGAAAAACATGGATAACTTTATACTGATAAACCTTTCACTTCGTGTGTAACTTTTTATATGCAATAGAGATTATGATTACGTACATTTTGAGTATTTTCTAAAAGTTTTACAATTTGGGTTTTGAAATTTGTGGAGTTTTTATTGAATAGAAAATTATTTAAACTCTGAAAAATAGTGTTGTAGTTTGGTAAAAGTCTTAAAACACTATTTTTCACAATCTCTGGTAATTTGATTATTTATTGAAAATGTGCATTTTTGCTTAGTTGGATTTCTGTTGTAGAAGCAGATAGATTATGAAAGAAGGGTTGCATGTTATTTCTAACATCAGTCCGAGATAGTAGTATAGATTCTAATTCTCTTTCTAATGCCCCGGTAGTACAAGATTTTTCATATGTATTTCGTGAAGAGTTAGTTTATCTCTGGACAGAGACATAGAGTTCTATATTGATATATTTTTTGGTACGACCCCGATATCTAAAGCTCCATATAGGATATCACCTAAGGAGCTTCAGGAGTTTAAGGTTCAGCTTTAAGAGTTGGATGACAAGAAATTTATTCATCCTAGTGTGTCTCCGTGGGGAGCACATGTTCTATTTTTAAAGAAAAAGAACGATACGATGCGTATATGTATTGACTACATGAAATTGAATAAAGATGCTATTAAGAATAAGTATCCTTTATTGCAGATTATTGATCTATTCGATCAGCTTGCTGGATCTTTTATATTTTCAAATATTGATCTGCGATCATGATATTATAAGGTGAAGGTGAGAGAGTTTGATGTGATGAAGACAGCTTTCAATGCGTGGTACAGACACTATGAGTTCTTAGTCATGCTATTTGGGGTGACTAATGCACCAGCCATCTTTATAGATCTGATGAACAGAGTGTTTAGAGATTTTTTGGATCAGTTTATTATTATTTTCATAGATCATATTTTGGTATATTTTACTTCTAATAAAGATCATGTCAGGAATTTGAGGATTATTTTAGAGAACTTAAGGCAGCATCAACTATATACAAAAATTTTCAAATATGAGTTCTAGCTGAAGAGTATTACTTTTATGGGGCATGTGATGAGTAGTACTGATATCTCTATAGATCCCCAGAAAGTTTAGACAATCAATGATTGGCCGAGACTTACTACTGTGTTTAAGGTATGCAGTTTTCTAGGTATGGCTAGATAATACATGAACTTTGTAAAGAGATTTTCTCAGATTTCTGCATATCTAATGAAATTGACTTAAAAGTTAGTAGCTTTTGTTTGGACACTGGAGTGTGAGGCTAGTTTTCAGGGATTGAAGGATTGTTTGACTTCTGCTCCAATTTTGGCTCTTCTATCTAGTACATAATAAATTCAGGTATTCAATAAAGCTTCACTGAGAGAGTTGGGGTGTGTTTTTATGTAACATGGCCGAGTTATAGCTTATGCTTCAAAATAGTTGAAGTCACATGCGAGGAACTATCAAATGCATGATCTAAAACTTGATGTTGTAGTTTTTGTTTTAAAAATCTAGAGACACTATCTGTACAACATCAAGGGTGAGATTTTCATTGATCATAAGAGTCAAAAGTATATATTCACTCAGAAGGATTTGAATCTGAGGAAAATAAAGTGGCTTGAGTTGATCAAAGACTATGATCCAACTATTTAGTATCAACCTGGTAAGGCTAATGTGTTGCCAGACGCTTTGAGTAGGAAATCTTCTGGAGTTTCATTTCTTCAGCTCACTTCTAATAAGTATTTGATACAAGATATGAAGAGATTATAGTTGGAGGTGATTCTTTCACTAATTGGGATTCTGATATATTGGCTCAGATGACCATTCAGCATTCTTGGTAAGAAAAGATTCAGAAAGCTTATAAGTCAGATGTAAAATATCTGAAGTTAATTGATCAGATCTGATCCAATAAAAAATCTGAATTATGAGTTTCTAATTAATTATGGTATTCTTTTTTATAATGATAGATTTTGGGTTCTTATTTTTGGAGATCTGAGGTGAGAGATTCTCCATGAGGCTCTCTATTCAAATTATACTATTCATTCAGGAAGTAGTAAGATGTATAGAGATTTTAAGGGTATATTTTGGTGGCATGGATTGAAGAAGGACATAATGGAGTTTATTTCGAAGTGTGAGGCATGTCAGTTAATGAAGGCAGAGCATCAGCGATCGGGCGATCTTCTGTAGTCATTACTTATTTTAGAGTGGAAATGGGAAGAGGTGACAATGGATTTACTGAGTTTTCCCAGATTAAGGTAGAGGCATAATGCTATATGGGTTGTTGTCAATCGACTAATGAAGTCTGCTCATTTCATTTCAATTTGACAGACTGATCCAGTAGATATGTTAGCACAGATATATATCAAAGATATTATCAGATTACATGGCGTGCCGAAGGTGATTGTATATGATAGGAATGATAGGTTTACCTCTAGATTATGAAGTGGTATTAAAGAGAGATTGGGTACGAAGTTAAACTTTAGTACAACTTTACATCCGCAGATAAAAGGATAGTCCGAAAGGATAATTTAGGTACTGGAGGATCTTTTGAGATTGTGTGTTCTGGATTTTGGAATTAGATAGAAGGATCATATCCCACTGATCGAGTTTGCGTATAACAATATTTATTAGTCCAGCATAGGTATCTCCTTATGAAGCTCTGTATGGTAAGAAGTGCATGACTCTTTTGATTTTGACTGAGGTGGGAGATAGATAGGTGATAGGGTCAGCCTTTATGGATAATACTACAACAAAGATCCATTTGATCAGAGAAAGATTAAAATCTACACAGGATAAACAGAAGAAGTACTACGATCAAAAACTAAGGTTGGTTGAGTTCTAGATTGGCAACTTTGTTTATGTCAAAGTCAGTCCTATAAAAGGTGTCGGTAGATTTAGGAGAATCAGTAAGCTCAATCCAAGGTACATTGGACCTTTTGAGATCATTTAGAGGATTGGTAGTTTTGCTTACAGGTTATTGTTACATGGTCATATATCTGATATACATAATATATTCTATGTATCTTCTTTGAGAAAGTGGGAATCTAATTTTTATGAATTTTATATTATAAATATTATAAATAATATTATTATATTATAAAAAATCCTTAAGCTCTTAAATATCTAATTCTGTTTTTGTTACAGCCATTTTTCACTTAACAAAGAAGAGTTTATGAAATTTTAGAGAAAAAGAGACGAGAGAGAAAAAAAAGTTGGGTTTTGAAGGTCATAAAGTCGTTTTTGTTCATCGGTCCAGTTGAGAAACTTATTCATCTCGAGATAAGTCACATTATGCCTATCTTAATTTTCAAAAATAGAGAAACCTTATCAAAATTTTTTATTAAATTTATATTTCTTTTAGCAAAAAATGTAGAAACTTTACACTAATAAAATTTTCACCGCTTAACTTTTTATATGTTATAGAGATTAAGATTACGAAAATTTTGATAATTTTTTTAAAATTTTACAACGGAGATTTTAAAATTTATGGGATTTTTATTAAATAGAAAATTATCTGGATTCTAAAAAATAGTGTTGCATTATGATAAAGTCTTAAAATATTATTTTATAGAATCTCTGATAATTTGGTTATTTTTTAAAAATGTGTATTTGTGCTTAGTAGGGTTTTTTATTACCTACCATTTTAGAAAATTGTACAATTCTGACACATGCTCAATTACGTTTTAACTGTTATAATATGATGAAAAATGTGCATATGTGATTAAATTATATCTATTGGGAGAGATAATGGTCCATAATTATTTGAGATTCTATTTATATCAGAAAATATTTTGATGCCTATAAGGTATAGTCTGGTGGTTCTACGCTATGTTCTAATGCATACGGGCATGTTTTAGTGATATAAGCACAAAAGGGAGTTATAAGATGTCAGAATCCTTTGAAATTTTATCTGAATTTGAGAAATATGATATGAACTACTCTATGATATGAATTATAATTTATTTATCTGCTCAGAATTGTTATTTAAATAATTAGATAACTGCTATGCTCCTATTATATTTCTCGTTACATTAATTTATTAGACTATATTGGATTGTTTTTAAATATTCAAAAAAATATTTAATAAAAGAATTTAGAAATTTAAATTAGTTTGTGTGGTTTGCTGAGTTGTTATAGCTCAATGTGATTTTATTTCTAGTTTTCAAGATCTGGGAAGGAGAAGGAGACTGTCGATTAGCAGTTTAAGATCAGATCTGAGTTTATAGGTATTTCTCTATTTTAATTTTTTATAGTCATGACTAGTTTATTATTCAGTTCAGTTATGTAGCTTCTGCTTATAGACATGTACTGTAGTATATATACATTTTGATGAAATAAAAGAAATATTATGGATGAGTTTATTTTCATTATGTGGATGTTTAGTAACTCTACAGTTTGTAGTTTATTTAAAATGATTGAAAGAGAATATGAAATATTCCAAAATTAGATTTCAGGATTTGCCTGTCATAGCTCAATACGAAAGGACCTGTCCTAATCAGGTTGGGTTGTGACAATTTGCACTTGCCTATGCACTCTTTTCTTGAAGAAATCCTCATATTATATCTACAATTAAGATCCTTAACATGATTTTTGTTCTGAATTATTCATCATTCTTCTTAAACTAATCCCTCTATCATAAACATTTCTTTGACCTCCATAACCTGACATCTTGTTGAACAACATAGAATAATTTTATTACGAAGCCCATGAGATCTCCTTATTCCATAACACAACTTTAGAGGCATAGAAAAAAAAACATACTTTAAAAACTCAATCGCCATATTATATTCGTGTCGATAATATTTCAACACAAGTAGTAGATTATCCGTTTACAATATAGAATATAGTGAACTATTTATTGAACTCTATTATCCAAGCATTAGAAAAATTGCATAACACATTGAAACTAAGAAATCCAAACATATCTGTCCAGCACCCTGAACTCTTTCTTTGTTCTCTTCTTTCTGCTTTGACTATGCAGAAGCATTGTCTCATCAACGTGTAAAACACAATGTACCAAATTTATAGAATATGGAGTTTCAGGCAGAATGACACCTCCCTATTATCTGAAACATTTTAAAGCAATTCTTCAGAATTTTCAAATTATCCTTTCCATTCCATTCATGCAAAATCCACTTAAGCTTCTATATAACTGCATATAAAAAATAACATAGGATATAAAGCATGGAAATTTTTTTCAAAACTTATAAATTTATTTTGAGATAGATGTAATTCATAGATTATTAATCAACTTTTATATTACTCTCATCACAAAACAAATTCAAAGATTTTAGAATCCAACATGATTAATCAAGACATTCTCACCCTTTTGTTTTTCTTTTTGTGCCCCTTTTTAGATGATGCTCTTTTTAGATGATGGTAAAACATACTAGTTATGCCTCATCCTACAATCTTCAAGCTCCTCAATCTCTACAATAATAAGTAAATGAAAAAAAAATGTAAAGTACACTTAACAAATGTCAAGTGAGGATGTGAAGCTTTCGTGTTGGTTGAATATAGGGAGCAAAAAGGTGATCAATGAAGGGGATATATAATTAGAGCTAGCTAGAGGTGATCGATGGCATGAGCTAAGAGCTCAATTTAATGTTATTATTTCGAGAGTGCTTGCAACTATTATAGCCACTACCGAATAGTGGCAGTTAAAATCATTGCTTATCATAGCTATAACATTGTGATGGTTAAAATTATTTGCATTTAGAGGTAAACAAAATCATTGTAATTTGGTGATATTTACATTTGTTTTAAAATTGGTGTAGAAAATATAAGTACTGCCTTAAGGATCCAATTTTAATATTGTTTGATATTTTTATCAATGCCCGTAATATCTTTATAATTATAATCTTCAACTAATATATTCCATCACCTTGTCTTATTACAATAATGACTAATGTGGTGAGACATCATGAAATGAGAAGATTATTAAGCTACATGGAGTCACGTAGTGGGGTCGTTGGGCCACACGTGACAATATTTTATTAAAGTCTGAACGTAGAGCTACGTCCGGAGTCCGCACCGAATAATTTTTCCATGGTCAGATATATGCTTTTGAATTGAAACTATGTTTTGCTAATAGTATATAGAAGTACTAAAACTTTTTAATACACAAATTTTTTAAATTAAAAATTTTTGTATTAAAAAGCTAAATTATAATCAAACGACAGCTAACTCCATCCCAATCCCATAAACCATGCTGACACTGCCTCAACTCCCATTGCTCGTTTTTGGTTGCTTTGCCATCCTCAGGCATCATTGTTCCTTACACATCATCACACCCGCACATTACGTACGTTGCTCGGTACTGTTGCACTTCATTGGCTTGCTTGCTTTGCCATTCTCACGCATGATCATTGCTCCTTAAACATCTCATCACTCCCGCGCACTGCGTTGTCTATCCTCTTGTTGCTCCCATCTCTACGCCTTTCATGCCTACCCGACGACGGTCGCTAGTTTTCTGTCCCATGTTAGCATTAGATCTGTTTCTCCGCTATCAAGCTCATGCCCGAGGCCACATGCTGCCTCTGCTATTGCATGCACCCTCTTATCGTGCACGCTGATGATTATGCTTGATAATATAGGCACCCTTATTCTTCCTCGTTGCTATACTCTTGCCTCCTACCATAGCCAACACTTATGCCCAACCCTGTAATATGGCCACATTGGATGATGATTCAAGGCCGAAAATCTCCATCTCCATTATTTGAGTACTTTCTTCTTGCTTCTTAATGTCTCTGATCTCATAGCTAGTATCATGGTTTCTCTATTCTCTTCCTGAGACAAATTTTTCCTCTTTTGTCAGGACCAACTTCCAATTTAATGATGATGATCATCATAATACTATATCTATCTCGTTCTTGCTTTGCAGGCTTGCTAATCTCCATCAAGCCCTAGCTTTTCAAGAAAATTGAGTCTCAGAACATTAAAATCATCATCTCCTCCAGTTTTGGGGATATGTGGTTCTTTCTTCTTATTATCTATTTAATTGTGTCTTCTCCACACTTCTCTGTAATCAATATTCGATTAGCAATTTTTTTACCTTCATGATAAACTATCTCGATCCCCTTGCCACTCGTTGTATATTCTTTGGATATTATACATATTTTCTTTAAGTAATTTTTCATCCTGGAGAGAATAATTGCCTACTGTACTCTACCTTTTTATTTTTATTTCTTGTCGAAACTTGTAATTAGTTTTCATTCTCGAAGTACATTTAAAAAGCTCGTGTGATTTTCTTCACTTATATATTTTCTTGCGCCATGTCTTGTTGAGTTCCTACTGACTTGCAAAGTTAATTTTCTAGCTATCAACAATGAAACCGAATGTCTTTATTTGGAGAAATTATTACGTGCGGAGTTCAGAATTAAGCCATGTGGCTTGTATGCAGGGTGTGTATTATACACATCCTTTATACAAGCCATGTAAGTTGATTTCATTGGAGTCCGGATGCGAGCTATGTCCGGACTCTGCACGTAATATATAATTTCTCCTTTATGTTGAATTAATTTGAAAATAATTATTAAACATTTTCAAGCATGGACAAGATTGTCCTATGCTTTTTATTATTTTTTGTTGAGAAACTATGTTTGAAGTAGTAATAAAAAAAAATTCAACTCCAATTCCAGAGGCTTTATTTAGGCCGTTCAAATTTTTTTGCTTGAATTACAGTGTTAGTACTGAGGCAGAGGAACTTTCAGTCTATTAGTATATTTTTGGTGACAAGAACAAACATCTTATGTCTATCCATTAGTATAATGAAAAATAGGATTGCACCAGCTGCTGAACTCAAGTAATGAGGGACAAATTAAAAAGAATTAACAAACCAAGCCACAAAACTTTTGAGATATGGTTAGTGAGGATGATGTTGAAGAGGAATACCAAAATAATTTTTTATATGTTTTTGAACCTCTAGCTTGTTCAGTTTCAGTCAGTCTTCCCGGTGCAAGGAGCAGTGTAGTGGAAGTCTATTTGCAGCAGGCGGTGCAGAAGCTCTTGTTTTGCCCGTTCACTCTTAATATCCTGTTGGAGTTCTCTTATTGGAATTGCTGAGAGGAATCCTTTAATATATTCTTTACAACTTGCAATTCCTTCACTGACTAAATCCAGTGAACTGCTTTCCTTGTCATCTTTATTATGCCTGTAAATTGAAGTTGCTGCATCAAACTTTAAAATGTATGCATGGTTGCATCCCTCCGATAGCCGCTCTCCTAACGTATCGAGCAGATAAATGGCATCACTTTCTACCTTTAGAACGAAGAAGTGGTCATTCCAACTTACAATATATATTCTTTCCTCTGATACATCAGTGCATAGGATGTTATTCCATATGTTGTCAAAAGACATCTCTCCTTGCGGCCAGTCAAAACCTTCAGGCATTTCGTCCATACTAAAGAAACCTACATAAGACTTCTCTGTGGCTATTGTCAATGACCTGACTTTTGCCTCTAAAACTGTGTCGAGGTCAAAATGCTTGTCTGAGAACTTCACCTTGTGATTCTCTTCTGAACATAGGTTTCTCCATTCCAATGATCCTTTGAGTACCAATTCATCAAATTGGCACTGCAATGGTAGAGACTTTGGATTGTTATGCAACCAGTCTGCAATGACTGCTGCAAGAACCGTACAGGCACTCCCACCTGCAGCTCGTTTACTGCGCTGATCAATGGATGCAAGAAACACTTCAGTGGCAAGTTCGAATTTGTAGTCTCTGCTTACTAATTTTTTCCTCTCCCATTGACCAACTTCAAATTTATGGTTGTCTTTTAATCCCAGAGGTTTTAAATTTTCCTCTGGTCTCACCTTCACTTTCTTGAACGCTGTTAAAAACTGAATACATGATTGGTGGTGCCATTCGTTATCAATGTCGTCTCCATCTTCTGCACATCCATTGGCTAGAAGAGGTAGACCTTTGGGCTGGCTTAATACTTTCTGGTCAAGCTTTTTTGTGCTCAAACTAAGTAGCCTAGCAAAAGATCTTTTTTTTTGCTTCATGGTCTTGGTGGATGAGTCCTGGATGCTTTTCGTTTTTCTGCAAGAGTTCAGTTGAGGTCTGCGCGAAATGAAGCATAGACTGCGAGCACGTGTTGGGGTTACTCGCCTTCTATCTTTTGGTTCTATTTTGATAAGCTGCAGTTTGACCTGAAACATGAATTGGAATGATAGACTAATTAGATTCATGGAGCTGGAAGGATTTGCATAGTTGTGTATACAGAACTTTGGTTTTTGATTTTACCATTAGCATGGCCTCGGCAATATGGCCACCGATGCTGCAGTCGATTGGAATCCTGATGCTTTTATCATTCTCAAAGTTTGAGATAAATTCAACAACATCCACCTTTGCTTTGCCTATATTTTTCATCTTTCCTCTTTCTTGTACTTCCTGCATGAAAATCATAGATACTGTAAGGCTCTGTTTGACTACAATTAGGATTTAATTTAAGTAAGAATTAAGTAAATATTGTGAATCCATATTTAATAAATCCTGGAGATGATTAATTCTGAAAATTGTTTGGCATGATACAGATCAAATCTAGTTAAATTCTATCAAATTATTTGATGACACTTCAAGATTTAGGATTCAAATGAAGAAGAAGAAGAAGAAAACTATGAGAAGTGATGTAAATCTCTAAAATTCTAACTACTCCAGGATTTAATAAATCCAAAATTTACCTAAAGCATGAGCAAAATAGGATTTTAGAAAGTTGTGTAGGATTCATGATGCTCAAAATACAATTTGGCAAGTCTTAACTTAATCCCCAGCTGAATTTTGGCAACCAAATAAAAACTTGAAAAGTATTTGCAAGGTAAAATATATTTTTCCCCGTTGACTTATATTTAGTGGAACTATCAATGATCATCTTACCTCAATTTGAATGGCTATAAACCAACTCCTATAAATCCCAGATCTTTCTCTCTTAAACTTGCAAGTATGATCAAATCCTTCATTCCAGCTCACAGTGCCCTTTTCCTGTACTTTCTGCTGACTTGTATATTTCCTTTCAAACCCTCTTGCCAAAAATCCGGCTTTCCTTTCGTTTCCTCTCCATTCCACCTTTGCAATCACGTTGCAGTCATAGCTATCCACAGGTAAATGCTCGATATGTTCAACCACTAAGTGCAGTTTGAAATCCATTGAAGAAGGAAGAGCAGGCTAAGCTTTGGCTCTGGACTTTGTAGGAATATGTGATTCTGAAGCTAGAAACAACTATAAATTTAGCTGTGATCTCATCAGGACCAAAAAGAGATTAAGAACTTGTAGGTTCTCTTACAATTGGAATGCAAAGTTTCTTGAATTTAACATCAAAGGAGAGATATAAATATATTTCAGAGGCAGTGAGGAGAGTTTGAATGACTCATTCAATGAATTCCATTCCCATTTTATCTGCCAGTTATTGCATACAGCATGGTCTAATGATGCCAAATGAGTTTGTCCAGTTTGTGCTGAAATATTATATTTGATAGTTCCTCCAATTGCTATTTGCACCTTTTCTTTTGGGTTAGTGGTTCCAACTTGGATTTCTATATAATATGTCTTTAGCTTGATGGATCAGCTGGCTGATTTGTGTGAAGCAGATAAATAATTTTTTGATTCTAATGAAATTTAAGTATATATATATATATATATATATGAATATCCAATGTCATATAGGTCAAGTTAAACCAAATTCATCAGAATCTGTTAAATAAAATGTGTTATTTTATGAATATTTTTCTATAATTTTTAAAGTCTCAAATAGATTTATATGAATTTTCTATTGAAAATTGAATAAACTACCAAAAATAGTAATTTAGTTCAACTAAAGCTTCATAATGTTATTTTATGCAATATTTGATAATTTGGTTAAATTCTGAAAATATGAATTTTTGCTAAGTATAATTTTTGTTGTCTACCATTAGGACATTTTGATACTTTCTGAATTAAGCTCAATTATGATTTATTCACTTCAATGCATTAAAAATAAATGTGGATATGTAATTGGGTAATAGCTGGTCGTTATTACTGTTATAGTACTGTACTAATAATGTGTGTATAAAAGATAAGTAAAGACTAGTTGACCCATTGGTTGGAGACTGATTGACCTGTATATGATGGTGGGTCAACGAGCTTTCCTTTAAATATTATGGTTTGATGTTATCCTCTATTAATTTACGTGATATGCTGATTGAGAGTTATAAGGAGATGATTACTGTACCGACAGATAAAGAGTGATGACTCTATTTACTGAGCCAACAACTTACTAACACTGATACAATATAGAAAAATACTGTGTAGCCAGAATTCTTACTGGTTTAATATGACTACTTAAATGAATATTATTGAGGCATTATTCATATTACTATATGAATTTATTATTAATATTGTTACTGATTTATTGACACAAAAAGTATGATATATTCATTGAGCACATGATATACAAGATATATTAAGCATGTGATTAAGATATTGATTTAATACTGATATAAAATAATTGGATAGCATGTGTACATTCCTATATGATTTTACTACATTGACTTGATTTCAATAGTTTTTATTGATGTTTTGATTTGATGCTTTATTCGATTTCTATACTAATTGATATTTCAGATACGACGATTGTTTTATAGATTTGACACTCATACTGGTTTACTATTTTATTAGCTTTCGTACCATAGTATTGTACTGCTTATAGATTATACTACTACTACATGTGAATTTTACTATTTATGTACTGATTCAATGATCATATGAATGCTACTGCTATGATTTGATCCCCAACATGCATATTGCTCCTTTGTCGTGCTTGAGTTCAATTATAGGTTTTGATGACCTGCTGGACTTTTTGAGCTCCTTATATGTGGTTAAATAATTTCAGGTCAGGGCAGATGATCAGGAGTGCGATGCTGATCAGGATTCTTCAAGTTCTGTTTTTTTTTATTTTAGTTATTATTTTGTACTCAGGACAGAGTAGTTATGACATGATTGTGTAGATTATGAATATTGTATATGATTTTTGGGATTCAATACAGATGTATATATTAATATTTTGAATTATAGAATTTGTTTCCGCTGTTTATTACTGATAGATGATATTTGGTAACTCTGGTTGTTGTTTATTAAAAGATAAAAGAATAATTCTTTCAAATTTAATTATGGGACATCACAGGTATACTCGCCAAAGAATAAGGCAACTGAAGTCTTTAAGCTATTTAAAGTTATTTAACCACTCATAAAGAAGTCGTTATTGATCTCGCCAAAATAATTTACTGTCAAACTCGTCATCAAATTCATAAAATGAAGCTCTTTCTTAAGGTCTCACCTTCAACAAGATTTGAACATTTTTACAACATTCATATTTATTATTTTAAATTACATTTGTATAGTTTAAAAGTAATCATTTTTATAGCACTTGATAATCATTTTGTTGCTCTGAACCTCAACATAATCCTATACCTAGAGGGCTAGAGCATCACTATGGGAAATTTACTTATTATTACCGGCAAAAATTTTTCGTCGGAATTTTCAACGGTCATTAAGAACCCAGCGGAATTTCTGATGAATTCTTTGTCAAACATTTTATTTGATTTTTGACAAAAAAATTTGTCGGAAATTCTGTTGGAAAAAGCCCTATTTCACCCTGAGCCCATCTCTCTCTCTCTCTCTCTCATTTCACATTTTTTTCTTCTCCAGAATACCTCTCTCGGCCACTCCGTCGCCTGACGTCGTTCAACGTCATTTCTAGACCATTTAGCTTCATTTCTTCGAGATTTGAAAGGTAAAATATCATCTCTTTAATCATTTTTAATTTTTTGGTAGATTTCATCCGTTATATTTTATTAAAATTGAGTAATTGTTAGATTTAGAGTTTTCACATTTCTATGTTGAATGATCTCAAAATTTGATTTATGCTTATAATTATAATGTTTGAATGATTATGCTTACATTCACTAATTGCCATATAGAATATTAATCCTAATAGTGGAGACTGGAGAGGGGATTTGGGAAAGAGATCAACTACTTTCATATATTTTCATTTTAGGATTTTCATGTTTTTATGTTGAACGACCTTAGAATTAGATATATGCTTAAAATTATATTATTTGAATGAGTTACAACAAAATTATATTCACTAATTGTAGTGGAAGATTCATAATAGTGGAGAGGGGATGTGGGGAAATAGACCAACTACCAACATATATTTGCATCTTTTTTTTACGCTTTTAAATCATGTTATACATATGTATCTGAAGCCAAAGGTCGCGAATGCATAATAGATTATTACCAAGAAAAAAATCACTAACAGATCAATTTGTTAAGGGTGTTGAAAAAATCAAAGTTTCCGTCGCTTTCGAAATTTCTCACGGTTTTTCATTCATCAATTAAACTAGTAATTTTTTGTCGGTAAACTGCTGGAAATTCTTAGGAAAAAGTTCTGATGGAAGTTATTCCAATCAGAAATCATTTTCCTACCCGTGTTTTATCGGCGAAAAAAATTCTGTCAAAAATCAGCCGAAAATCGTAATTTCCGCCAAAAATCGACCTTTTTCCTGTAGTGCATAAGCTTCACACATTCTAATTGACTCTAAGGTTTTGTTTGGGATAATTTTCTCGCTACTTTCCTTTTCAAACAATAAGCATGTTTTGTTTGATTACTACTTTAATTGTTTTTTTTTTTTTCATTGCTTTTCAAAAATTCCTGAGATGGAATGCTACTTAATTTTTCAATCAAAATAGCTAAGCTACTTACCCCACTATAACTTCACAAACAATTTTATAAAAAAACATAGTTGTTCCAAACAAACCCTAAGTCTCATTTAATTTTTTTAAAAAGGTTTAAGATCTTCTCTCTCTAGTTCTTTGTTTCTCTCTCCCCTCTCTTTAAGGAGAGATTATTACGTCCGGTGTCCGGACCGTCCGGAGGCGAATCCGGATACACCACATCACCCGGATGCACTGGGCCCCGAGTGACGTGGCGCATCCGGATTCGTCTCCGGACGAATCCGGAC
The DNA here is from genome assembly GCA_019925795.1 of Dendrobium chrysotoxum. Taxonomy (NCBI): domain Eukaryota; kingdom Viridiplantae; phylum Streptophyta; class Magnoliopsida; order Asparagales; family Orchidaceae; genus Dendrobium; species Dendrobium chrysotoxum. Next base: position 90,058,221 of record CM034305.1, on the reverse strand, counting down.
ACTGAACGTAATAAAAATTCCTTTTTAAGAGTCTCACTTTGTGCTCGCCAGTAATATTTTAATTATTTACAGATAAATTTGAATTCTAAGTTTCAATATTTAATTATGCTTAATATTTTTTGCTTCTCAATTAAATATACAGTTGAGTGATTATCCAACTCGCAACTGAAGCTGGACGACAACGTTATAAATATGGCTAAGCTTCTCACTTCTTCGGAGGAGCAACGCCTCTTTAGAATCTGCAGGAGACGTACTGCTTCAGTTATATAGGGTCACCTTCTCTATTGGAGTTTTATTTCTTTTTTTTTCATTGCTATTTTATATTTGTTAATATGATTATTTTTTTTGGGTACATTAAGCACAATTTTAATTTTGAATGTAAATCAACTCTATTTGATTGAATTCATGCAAGGGGTGTAAACGTTGTGTCAAGCTCGAGTCAGGCCTAACTTGAGCTCGATAAGCCCAACGAGCTCGAAATCTTGCTCGAGCTTGACTCGCGAGCTCAATAAGCTCGAATCGTGAGCTCGTTAATGAGTCGAACCCGAGCCAGCTCATGAGTCAGCTTGACTCGGTTACATCCTAATTCATGCTCAATTGATCATAAAATGATGCGATAAATATCAAATATGCTACGAAGTTTTAAGTGAAGTATTACACGATTGAACCGATAGGGCTGATCGGCTTACGATCGTATGAGGAAGGCATATGCAATGATTTCTTGTACAATGCCTTCTTTGGCCTTGTTAAGGTTGATGAATGACATTGAAATTTAGATTTTGATTGAGATGTGCTGAAAGAGATTGGGCAACTGCATTTATTGAAAGTGAGCAAAATAGCTAAGATGTTTATTTTTCTAAAAAAAATAAGTTTTCAGTGTGGGCAATTGCCCACCCTAAGCTCTTCCTGGTTCCACCCTTGCTCTTTGGTTCCACCAATTTTGATGAATTAAGCACTTCGACAGAAAACGACGAAGAGTAGGTAATTGATAATAAATCTTAATTACTATGCTCCAACTTTGCAGGTTTTTTTTTAATAAATTCCCTTTAGATAATGAATATTTTTATAATTTTTGTTTAAAAATATTTGTGCCTAATTTTACTTAATCTCTATGAAAGGATAGGGAAACTTAATTTTTATTTTTATTTTCATATTTCAATCTATTATAATTTTATCCTTCATGATTTTTTAATAAAAATTTTAACAAAAGTAGAATAAAACTTGCTATTTAATCCTCTCTATCTTTTATTTAATGGGTTGATTCATATATTAATTAGACAATTAGCGTAATAATTTGAACAATTTAATTTTTTTGGCCCCATTTGTTTATGCTACATTTTTTTTTCATTTTGCATTTTAGGATATAAAAAAAAAATTTTTTTATAGAGTTTCATACCGTAAGAAGAAAGAAAGGAATTTTTTTTTATGAAGGGTAATAATGTAATATGTCCGCTTGTTTTGAAAATGGTCGACTAATTGAATAATTAAGATTTAATTATAATTAACTATTTAATTAGGATTATTAATGTTTAGTTAAAGATTTGGTAGGCTAATCAATTAGGTGCTCATTAATAGCTTTGATCTTAAATTGATTTAGTTAATTAGACTAATTAGGAAGGATTAAGCTAAAGAAAATTATTTTGTTTAAATAAGTAGGAAGTAATTAATGAATGAGTTATTGGATTAGCCTTTTGATATATTCATTAAGATAAGTTGCGACTTTTAAACAATTATTAATATTTTTTGAGAGATTTTTATAACTCTAAAATTAAAATTTTAGAGAGATATTAATTCAATATTTTTTGAAAATTATATTTATAAAAATAAAATGTATGATATATAAAAATATTTTAAAATATTCAAAGAGGCATATGCCCTCTCAGGCACTCCCTTAAATATGTCCTTGATTAAGATTAATTTTTTAATGATAAGTTGTTAAGATATTAAATTGTTTAAACAGTTTACACACAATAATTAAAAAATTAATAATGTAGTTGAGTAAATATTGTTGTAATAGTGTGATATTAAATTAGCCTAACCAAGCATGATAACACAAATAATTCTTGCCTTTCTTTATGATCTGCCATGAGTGGAATCCAATGCAAGGCAATAACTTCCCAAGGAATAAAAATTGTGTTATAATGTCTTGACTTATTTTTAGGGGTGTCAAAATGGTCAATGGGTCAAGTTCGGGTCCGACCCGAATCTGTTCAACTCGAACCCAACATGTTTAATAAATGAGTCAAAAATACAGACTCAAACTCGACCCGCTAACAATCAGAATGACCCGATTCCAACCTGATAACCCATTTTAATTTAAAAAATTCTTATATATATAAGATTAATTAATAAAAAATAGGGCGATCATACCAATGTGGGGAAAATAAATGCCACACAGATTCGACGTTCTCTTATTTTGAGATCGAATACTACATTGAGAATAAACTCTTGTTTTGAGATCAAATACTACATTGAGAATAAAGTACTGTCTCAGAATACTGAAACTATATTATACATTGGTTTCAATATTAAAATAGAGTTTTAGAAAAATATTATTTTTATGGCCAAACACAATTCAAAGAATAACATATCATCCCGAAAGATGAACATTAAATTATATAGAAAGTGTTTGAAAATAGAAATGAGTTTTGAAAATTTAGTCATTCCTATAATCAGAAGTAATAAGGAGAATAATATATCATCTCGAAATACGAATATAATATTCTACAAGGTATTTAAAAATAAGAATATATTTTATAAAATTCATTATTTCTAAGGTCAAATATAACGAGGAGAATATATCACCTGGGGATGATAATGAAATTTTACAACAACAACATCAAGCCTTTGTCCCACTACGTGGGGTCAGCTACATGAATCATTTTTCTCCATTGTGTCCTGTTAAAAGTCAAATTCTCATTTAAATCTAATACAGAAATATCATTTCTAATAATATTCTACAAGTATATTTAAAAATAGAAATGAGTTTGAAAAGACAATATGCATTTCCTGAGATTTTTCCCCTACTTTTGTAGGAATAAAACATTGTTTATTTTAATCTAAAGTTCTCCAATTCCCTATAATTAAGGGCAAGCCCTTATAGTTAAGTACATCGTAAGAGGGGTAATCCTAAAAAAATTTTCAATTAAAGTAGTGATTTCATACCATTTGATTACAAGATTAAAGGCAACGATAGAAATTTGAATTTTTTAAGGAGAAAGTTTAATATTTGAACAGTTTAGCTAGTCAAAGGAGAAAAGTATGAGGTGCTAGATTCTAAGAGGCTGAGAAACAACCCCAGTCTATCCTATGTTGAGCTTTATATTTTAAAAGAGAATTTATTATTCAAGTTGGCATTTTATTATAAAGGTGGGATTGTATTCTTGGAGGGTGAGGGCTTATAATTTTTGATCTGCCTCGGAATTTAGATCTAAGTTGGTTATTATAATGCAGTAACTCGAACTTATTCAAAGAATTGCAATCTTGACTTACATCTTACCTGAAACAGAAAGCCATCTAAATCTCCTAATAGTCTCAAAGCCATATTGTCCAGCCTTATGAAAGATGTGTAATCTATTATTTAAGTTTTTGAAACTCAGAGCCAACATTTAGATAAAATCCTAAGCGGCCTTATACTTATGAATGGTACATGCTTCTAAAACTAATGCAATTTTATTTTTAATTTATTTTCAATGCAATGCATGCTAGTTGAAATATCATAAATCATGAATGTTTGAATTTTTTTTAAAAATGCTTAAAAATATAATTTTTTAAAAGAATAGGCTTCCCTAGGTTCAACACCTCATCCTCATAGGTCAGATTATTTGAACTCTACCCTTAGGCGAAAAAGTGTCTAAAATAAGGATAGAAGAAAATGCTTTAATATGCATGCGACCCCGCATGTTCTCCGGTTTACTTTTTTAAAATATTTATTTTTCTGTCATTTACTTCTAAATTTTATTTTTTATTATGAGTAGAAAAGTTTTTTTATTCATGCGAGCCTAAATGAAATTCAGACGTATGTACATGCAAGAAAGAAATTTATAAAAAACAGACAATTTATACTGTGCGATCAATGTAAACAAGTAATCAATTAACCACAAAGAAAAGTATAATGTCCAAAGGTAATGTGGCAAATGTCATTTAATATATAGCCTAGGATCTGCTGAAAGTAAATGTGGCCAGGCTCCACAAACAACTTGAATTTCTAAACTTATGAATGACGCAAGTCTTTTTACAAAGATAAATTGGTTTGTTTGTTAGTCTTCAAGTTTTATATTGCCAATCATCCTCCAGAAAGATTTCTAAAAGAGAGAAATCTCCTAGGTGAGGAAGAGATTTCTTTGCTTTTGGTTTCTTTATCCTTGAATAAACACGCCAGTTTTTAAAGACTTTTATAACTCTTTTATTTGAATTACATTTAAAAATGAAAAGGACTTTAAACTCCCTACATGATTAGCATGAAAAAACAGTTTATAATTATCACAATAATAAAAAATCATCAATTGTTATTTTGCTCATTTATGGGCAACCAATATTACAAGTTATGCTTTCAATAATTGGGGGCTAAAACAACATAAACACCTGCAGAAAATTTAATTAGCTATATATCATGATTAATTTTTAGCCCCCCTTTAAATAATAGTCATGCATAAACATGACCACCTGCAAAAAATCTGATTAGCAATAAATATGCAGATTGCTCCTAACCTAAGAAAATCTAAACACTTATCACAGATCATCAAAGAGAGAATCAAAACATAGGCATCACAGAAATCTATCACAGTAAATTCCAACATCCATCACTTGTTCACATGCAAGTTATTTACATCTCAAAAAGGGTATACAAAATAACATCGGCCTAACCTAAACCTTGAGTTGGTGTCCTAACAAATAATTCTATGTGTATGTGACAGGCTGGGTGGTTCGGGTATGTCCTAGGTTTATTATTATTTAAAATTTTATATCAATTGAATTTTGTTTGTTTAAAGCTAAGGAATATTTAGTTTGAATAGAAATTTTAATGTTTTAATAGGTTGGGCTTTATATTTTAAGAGAGAATTTTTATTTTTGTTTTAAATTTGTTTTAATGAATTTAGATTTTTTTCGTCATTATCTTAGGAGTTCATAAAAACTTATTTCATTTTTTAATCTTTCTTGGATTTTTAATGAATTTTATAATATCTAAGTTATAAACTATAGAATTATTCTTCTATTATTCTTTTCTTTATGTTTTATCTCTCTTCTATTCTTTCGATTTTATTTTTAGTATTTATTCTAAGAAAATATTTAATTTTAAATTTAATTTTCTAAGAAAATTCTATAAATATTTAATTTTCTTTATATTTCAATTTGATTTTAAATTTAATTTATCTTCCAATTATAACTTTGAGTTTGATTATACTATTTAATCCATTGCATATGTTACGAATTTATTTGAATTCAAATGTGCATTATTAGGTTGAATTTTTACTTTAAACCTTGCATTTCAATTTTGATATAAAGAAATATTTATTTTTATTATTTTTTAAATCAAATTTTATATTTATCTTATGCACTTCATTATATTTCTGAGATCAAATGAATATAATTAATTTATATTTAAACTTTTTATTCAATTTGTTTAAATGGATCTAATTCATTATTAATTTTTTAGTTAAACTTTGACTTATATATGCAATTTGTAATTGTTTGAATTATGATTTATTAAATGAATTATCTCTAAATAATTAAAGTTTTATATTCTAATAATCTACATAGGGATGTGAACTAAGTCTAAATAATCAAATCTAAATGCTCCTAAAGCTAATGCAAACCCCAAACATGCAAACGATGGGTTCATGTTATAAATAAAAGTAATAATGAAATAAAAGTAGGGGTTTTTACAAGGCCCTAAGATTGAAAGAGCGTAAAAGTACATCAAAAGAATTATAAGGCCTGGGACTATCTAAATTTTCGAGTACTCACTACACAGAAGCCAGTGTCTCATAGAAATATAATATTTGGAATAAAACCTACGGGCTATTGATCTAGTCTATTACAAACACAAGCAAAAACAACGAAAAAGCAATCTAAAAGACAAGCCAAACCAAAATAAATAACCCCAAGGAGACCAACAGGAGAAGCAGGAGCCAACGAAAAGCACCCAATCAGTCACTTCAGGAAATCTGCAACCAGCAAGAGCAGGAGGAGGAGCATGGAAGGAACTTGCAGAAGGAAACAAAGAGCAACCAAATGCAGATGGACAAACACATCAATAGATACCAACCTAGCACCTCAACCAACCAAAAAAAAAACCCAAGCAACAAATGCATGCACAGCAAAGGAAACACATAAACCAGCCACAAGAGGAAACACCAAGTAGCACACCCATAAACGAGATGGGTAAAAACAAAAAACTCGACACCCAAGCACCACCCCAAAATCGAAAGAATTAAAATTAAATCTTTTTTTATTTCTGCCTATGTCGTTTGCCACATCCCAGAGCAAAAGCTTTCTCGATGACACGACCGACATTTAAATTATACAGAACATTAAATTCCTCCTCAAGCCCTTCCAACTCCTCCCCAATACCACAAGGGGAGGAGAAAGAATCATCCAGCCAGTTAGTTTGGTACGAGCAATTGCCCAACAAATGAGCGAGCAAAGCATCATTAGTGATAAGAGAAATCGGCACGTCAATGAATGGCACACTCGCCAGAATTGGTTCCATAGGAACCAAGTGAGATTCATCCGAAACATCAATCACACCATTAGAATCCTCAACATCCCCACACTCAACCTGCACATCCGAGACCCCAACACCCAAAGCACAGGCCCCAACATCCAAAGAAATGAGAATTAATAGCAAGATTCGCAACAACCTCCACCTCATCACCAACCATAAGAGAGGAGGATGCAGTAGGAGAAGGAGTTAAGTTTATTAAATAATTATTGGCACCCAAAATCACATTTTCACCCTCTATGAAATCAGAAGAAATAGCCAAAGGCACAACATTAGTTGATGGATCATCTTCCTCCTCAACATTCTCAACATCAATTGCAGCGTGAGCATCCATAGTTAAAGGGGTTTCCATGGCAAACATCCATAGTTAAAGGGGTTTCCAAATTCATATCCTCGTTATCCACCAAAATAGGCACTGGTGAAAGAGGAAGAAAGAAGGCCTAGGAGCATCCAAATTTTCCACTACAGCATTCACATTTCCATCAGAGGTAATAGGTAAATTAGGATTAGTATAAGGAAAAATCAGGATAGATATAGAAAGAGGATGACAATCACCTTTTAAATGCCCTAAACATTTACAAAGACCACAGTAGGGAGGAAAAACGTCCATTTCAACACATTTAATGTAAGCAAATTTTTCGGGGCCCAGACACACCCTATCAGGATACTTTTTAGAAATGTCAAGCTCAACTAAGACGCACGCCACTGAGGGACAGGAACCCATAGAGGTAACATGATTAACTTTGAGAGGGAGACCAAACAATGAACCCAGAGCATAAAGTATACGAGGTGAGAAAAGGTGAGGCCGCAAGTTCGGAAAGGAGACCCATATAGGGATGACTATAGACTCTATGCCAATATCAAAAAGGGGTGACCATTTGGTCAATTTCTCGTAGCAGTTGTTAACAAAATAGGATTTGTGGTAGAGCACACGACTATAATCTAGATCATTAACCAACTTAATGAGAACATGCAAAGAATTTAGCAGAGACACAGAAAAATCTCTGTTAAGCTTGAGCTTAAAGAAGAAACTCTGATTAGCACCAAGAGGGAGATGACATGTAGGAAATTTACCAACCAAAGCAAACTGAAAAGGAGCCGCTAGCGCAAGGATTTCCTCCTTCGAGATCCAAAGGTACGGCATACCACGAAAACTTGTTGCCTTGAGGTCTGGAAAGTTTATATCTGAAGGTCTACCAGAAAGAGCATCAAGAAACGAACGTAATTTAGACTATCCCTCTAGGAAACCAGGATCAACCAAGCGGTTCACCGCCATTCCGGTCATAAGGAGCCGAAGGTGGACAAACCAGACGAAAGAATAATAGCATGAAGAGAGGAAAGAGATCACCTGAAAAAACTGAAAGGAGGAGCCAGAACTTCGATGGCAGACAGACGGGAGGCGACCAGAGCGAAGCCCTAGCGGAGCCCCAAAACCACCGGGGAGGATTTTGAAATGCAAGTGCTTTGACAGCAGAGATCAAATAACTGTTGAATTACCATCTCATCCTTGTGAATTAAGGGTTAAAAATTATTTGTAAAATTGAAAGGTTCATCTTAACAAAATTATTAACTTAACAGACAAATTTAGTTACATTTTTAATTTAAAATGGTCTGATGTGATTGATTTGATCCAATTTGTGTCAATTTAATTTTGATGGGTTTGAGACAAGTTGATTTGGGATAACCGAAGCCGTCGTTATTAAACTAAACTCAAATTGAGTTGATTTAGGTTAATATCGTTTTGATTTGCGTCGACAGGCTTTAGTCGATGTCGATTTGAGTTCGATCACTTTGAGATGACCTGATTTAATTTGGATTGCGTTGAAATAGGATAATATTTGTTTAATTAACATTGATCCGATTAATTCAAAGCCGATTAGTGTGAAATTTTGATGAACTAGTTCGAATTTGATTCGAACAACTCGATCCAATATCCAATTACTCCAGATTAGCTCGACACGAGTTATGTAGTGTCTATCAAACTAATCAAGTTCAAATTGAACACGAATCGAGCCCAAATAAACCCAATGACGTTTTATTACACTACCATGCTTGGAATTAAATTTGATTCCGGTCGATTTAGGTCAAATTATGGGGCCGAGTTAGCACTACATCATTGGGTATCTACCTAAGTGAAATCCTACCAATGAACATGTTTATACTAAGGTAGGAAGACTTAGGCACTAGGAATCAGTTTCGGAGAAATCAATCTTATAAGAAAATGAGGTTAACAACCAACAAATAAAAAAATAAAGAAAAAATAATTTTAAACGTGCCATTTTAGGTCAACATTGGGTTGGCAGGTCAACCCGAACTCGACTCATTTAATAAATATGTTGGAACTTTAGATCCAAATCTAGCCCTTTTATTAAACGGGTCAGCCCAAACTTAAATTTTTCATGTCAAGTTCGAGTAGGGTTGACAGGTCGGGTGACACCCCTACTCGTTTTGTGTTAGAATTATAAATTTAGCAGCACTTGAACTTGCGCTAAGATTAGTGTTACATATGATAACCCAGAGCTGTAATAATCTAAGTTCAAATTCAAGAATCATTAAGCCTATTATGATAAAAACCACATCCAATCATCCTGCTCCAATTTTTTGCCCCTCAGCCAATCTTATCCAATTAGGGTTAGGTCATGATCAACTTCTATTCAATCATTACAAATTAAACTTATTTTTCTTGAACACACTAAACATGGCTAGAAGTTATTTTAGACAATTTGGTGTTTTGTTGATCCCTCAAGATTTGTGTTCCAAGTTAGAGATAGACGTTTGATTAGGTGATAAGTTTTTTTATCCTAAAAAAAAGAAGAAGAAAAAAAGTTCACTTGCATTAGTCTATTAACAAATTAGTATAGTTTTAATTATGCATTATTTATGATTAGGATGCTAAAATAACTTTATATTAATTTTATGATAGCAACATTTTAGTCACTCAAACTTTATTCTTATAATATTTTGAACCACAATAATATCACATCATAATATAAAATAAGGGCAATTTTTTATGCAGCAGTTGAATTTTGGCTATTTATAAAATTAATATCCAACAACTTGTTTTTGCAACAAGTCTAAAATCTTGAAGAACAATCCTAAATTATATAAGACATTTCCTTAAGACCCATTATTTGATTTGCACAAATACATGAGTTTATTAATTTATTGTTTGGGTTGAATGCTTATTTTACAAATTGTCAACTTTCATGGTATATATGTAATTTTTCCTATAAATTAAATAATAAAGTGTAACATAACACAAGACAATATTTTCTCACACACAAATTCTTAGGCTTCATCTGCGATAGCTTTTAAACATTGATTTTTAGCTATTTGTAAAAAAATTATACTAAAAAGTTACTTTAAAAAGCAGTAAGAAAGTTATCAATTTATTACATCAACCCTCTAAATAACTGAGTACTACTAATAATTAAGATGCTAAATTTTGAATTGATATTGAATAAGAAAAATGCAAGGTTTCACAAGGTTAATAAATATTAAAATTTTATATTTTATTTTAATGATATAATAATGATGTAAATATATGTGATAAAAAAAATAAAGAGAATTATATTATGAAATATAATCTAATAAAAAAAAAAAACTTTTATAATTTTATATTTGAGCTCAATATATATTTAAGTGATTAATCTTTTCTTTTATAGCAATAAGTGAAATTCAAAGGTGTGAACAAGGGCGAATCAAAAGTTTGAGGAGTTAAGAATTAGCGCATGAAAAAACTAAATAATTTTACTTAGTTAAAGTTCTTAATTTCTAGCCATATAATTAAAAAAAATGGTTAAATTGATCAAAATAGAAACCATGCAGATCTTCAAAATTAGAAATGATTCACTTGTTCGACTATCAGTTCTATGTGAAGATGATTTTTATACATGACCTAACTTGTAGGAACCAGTAGAACTGATCGGTCTGGCTGGCCAGTTATCCAATTTGATTTTGAAAGCATTACTATGTATGACTAATTCACTTATTCACATGAGCTTATTTTATCTTAGGATTTGTTCAACATTATTTTCTTTTTTATAATCACATTCAAAATAAAGCTTTTTTTTTTTCTTAATCTTTTGGAAGAGTTCAAAATTCAGCCAAACCAAATTTGCTCTAATAAACAAATATATATTGATTTGTTTTTGGGAAGAGAAGTGATTTCATACTGTAAAACACTTTTGAAAATAAAATCAAATATTTTTAATTCATTTATTGACAAACCTAATCTATTGGCTTTATTAATAATATTGTCCCAAATGTTACTATAAATTTTTCAACCCATATAAAAATATTGTGAGATATGAGTGCTCAACCTTTTTTAAGACTTGATCACCTCCCTTATTTATTATTTTGAACATTCAATAACTTTTTATCTTGGCTCTTTTTACTCTTTATTATTATTATTATTATTATTATTATTATTATTATTATTATTATTATTATTATATAACTATAAAATAAATAATTTGTCCCATCAAATTGAAAAAAAAGGCTTGATTTTAAAATTATAATTTATAAAATATATTTTGACTTTGAATAGGAATAAAAAATTTTAAAATCAAATTATGACAATCAATACATTTTTTTTTGTTTAATATTCAAAATGGAAAACTAAAACTACTATTTATTACAATTTGTCAAACTATTTTTTGTCCAAATGTGTAGCACTAACAATTGATTACATAGACAATGTTGTTTTTTTTTACAAACAAAAATATATATTATGTGTATAATTTAATATATCAATAGGTCTTAAACAAATGAACTAATAAGCAAAAAATTAACTCCCCATCACTGTTATAATTTAGAATATTATTATATATATTTTTTAATTAGGCCTAATTTTTTTAATTAGCTTATCTTTCTTCTAAAGAATTTATTGCTTTGCAATAATCATCTGAGAAAAGCTCAAATATAATTTAAAACTTTATTTTTGACTAGAGATTTGGTTTTAGGAGCTTGGGTTGAATTATAGATAGAAATTTGATTTATTAGTAAAAGGTTAAATTATTTTGATTTAAATTTTCAAAATGTTTAAAGCTAAATTTCAAAAGTTAACCTCATTAAAGTTTAATTTTAATGATATTTATTTGTTTGATATGAATTGACTTTTAGAGAACTACATTTATTTGTTAATTAGTTTGGGTTATGGTAAGTTTCACATAATTTAGAAAACTTATATCATGTCTTAACTAACTCTAATTACTATTTTATTGTCTTAATAAGTGATATAATTTAACATTTAAATTATTAAGAATTAACAAGCTTTGTTATTAATTAAACCAGCTATATAATTATTATGATAATTATTTGATGGCGTGTTCAATTGATTTATTATCATAATCAATGAATATAATGTAATTTAATATGACAATCATATATTATTTATGAATTAATAATTTAAAGATTTAAATTTTTATCTTACATCCACTATTTGATAGTTATTTGATTAATTTATTATATTCATGATTTATTAACATTATTATATGGTAATTTTATGTCATAATTATTTACTTTGCATAAATAAATAATTATTTTATTTATTTTCCAATCAATATGTGATTACTAATTAGTCAATTAATAACTACTTATTAGTTAAGTAGTCTATCTCATATTAATCAGATTATTTTATTGCATTAATTATCATTATTGATTAGTGCTTATTGTTATTTGATCCCTAACAAATCAAATTAATTAGACTAATTAATACCTCATTTTATTTTAATCACTAGTAAATTAATAGAATTAATTTTTAAAATAAATAATTATCTTATATCTATTTTAACCAATCAAACTATTTATTATTTTCACCCTAATTAATTATAAAAATTATTTTTAATGAATTTATTTGTCATTAATTGGTATGATTATTATTGTTGTTTGTTCTAGAACATTCTAAGCAGTAGAGAGAGAATGAATTAATCATCTTAATATTGTCTAAAAATTTTACACGCACAAATAAATAAGTTGAGAGTAGCTTGTAGTAAACAGGAGATCTTTTATGTGAAAAAGTGAATAAAGGAAAAAATTTGTGAGCCCTGGTCTAATGATTCAGCTAGAGTATTTGAAGATTATAAGCATGCCCTAGAGCAAGATTATTACAGCTCTTGGCAAGATTCAACCATATAATTTCAATATTTTATTATAAAAAAAATTTGCTCCACAACTTGATGACAGTCATGCATAGCAAAATCAATTTACTCCAGCTTAAAGATAGTCCACTCAAAATGATAAATGCGAGATCGGGTTATAGGCCAATTGATCAACAGAAGAAAAATTCCTACCGATTTCATCAGCGCACGAATCCCCTAATATGCCCCAAAAAAATGATAAATGCATGCATGCGTAAGTATCATTTATCGGGTTGATTTCTAGCTAATTTCAATCGAGTCATTAAGGATTTATTTGAGACAGCTGCAACGTTTTATAAAGTTGACGAAATTGCTGTAGAAAAAATAATAATGAACCAGAAGGCCTCTCAAATAATTAAGCCACATGTTAACAAAATCATGACACTTCTACTTCACATTCCAGAATATAGCTTCACCCTAGAAACAAAATACACACAAGGATGATCCCTAGAAAAACATATCAATTCATACCAAAGGAGATGAAGAAATCCTATGTAATATAATCCATGAAAGATTAAATATCATCTGAGACCTGGTTGGGAAAAAACTGTAAGAAAAGAAGGATTCATCTGAGTCTCAGATCCAGTGAGGGCCACTGAATCCAAATTCAAGGAAGAACTTGGAGAGTTTCCAGTCATCATACATCCATTAGTTACCCCTGAACTTCGCTCTATGGCAATGGCCTCTTGAATTTCCTTGAGAACCAATGATATTGATGGTCTCTGAATTCCCTGTGGCTTGACGCACAAGATAGCAATCTCAGCAATCTTCCAGATTGATTGCAGCTCGAAGTCGTTTTCGAGAGAGGGATCGATGATAGCTTGAATATTTCCACCCTCAATGTATGATGTAGCCTGCAACAGAATTAGAAGATGGTTAAGAAGTTGTTAGCAGCTGAAGCTGCATCACTGGAGAAAGCCATGGTTGAATCTTTGTTATGAATAAAGTTGGTCAGCATATAATTAGAGTTGAAGACATGTTGAATTTGATTAGAATTTGTGAAACAAACAGTGAGAAAGAACCTTTAGGCCTCGTTTGGTTTGAATGAGTTGAAAGAAAGAAAATTAAAAGAAAATGGAAATCGAATGGTAAAGGAATCTAATTGAAATTAGTTTTCACCGACTTAATTTGTTAAGGAGAAATTAAGTGAAAAATATTCTTAATTTTTTATTTAATAATGAGAAAAAACTATTGTTGTTAGTCTCAAGTTCTGGATGAGAAAAGAGAAAAATGATTCAGGTAGTCGACCCCACGTAATAGGATAAAAGAGAGAATGAAAATGGAATGGATAGGAATTGAATTGAAATTAGATTTCACAATGAGAAATTAATTGAACATTTACTATTTATTTTAATATTTAACTGATGAGAAATTAAATTTTTTGGTTTCTTGTAAGGATGGTATGTGTGAATCATAACGTTGACATGATAAATTTTTCAACCCATTTTTACTAGGGCTGGATATAAAATTGTCAAAAGAAAATACATTTATTCACATTTATTTAATTAAATCCAATTTCACACTAATCACATTCAAAACAAACACCAAAATAAAATTGGAAAGTAAAACGAATTTGCATTCCCTCATATTCCCTCAAACCAAATGACGTAATGTAATGTTTGCAATTGCAGTTTTCAGCTAGCAAAAGAGTAACTTTGGCCTAAATTGGAACAAACGATTAAAGCCACGAGTGAAATTAAGCCAAAGGATCAAAGAAATAGTCCAAATGAACAAAACTGAAAGGGAAAGGGGAACAGGATCTGAAAGAACAGTTAGTGAACTAACCCATGCAACAATGTTCCGGAAATTGGCTCCAAATCTTTCATTTGATATCGGTTCTTGACCCGAAATGAGCTCAAGAAGTATAATACCAAAGCTATAGATATCACTCTTTTCCGTCAACTGCTGAGAGGTGTAGTATCTGAAAAATGGTCAACAAATCCAACATTTATGTATTAGACAACAATTTTAATTCTCAGAAAATAATAGTATGTCATTGATGTTCAAAGAAAGTGCAGTCGAAAATATTTTGGCATGAAAAAACCAAAGCCATGTTTTCTTTGTTCGCTGCTGATGGGTCTTTTTTGCTTCTTTAAAGTTGAAGCCTTACTCTGGGTCCAAATATCCAACAGTCCCTCGAACAATGCTTGAAACATGAGATCCATCAACAGCAGGTTTTGAAAGACCAAAATCTGCGACCTTAGCACTCATGTTCTTGTCAAGAAGAATGTTACTGCTTTTTAGATCCCTATGAATTATAGTTGGAGAACACCCTGTGTGAAGATACTCGATCCCTGAAATATAAATACCGCTTATGCATTATATGTATTTGTATAAAACGGATTTAAAAGTAGCTTGCAAGAATCATAAGCACAACCTCTTGCAGCATCCTCAGCAATCTCGAGACGGTTAATCCAATTAACAGTTCTTTTCAGAGCTGCAGATCCTGTCAAAATAAGCAAATAAGCAAATAGATCTTCAAATAATGTTATAAAAAATATTCAGACTTACCACGAAGGTGATCTTTTAAAGTTCCATTGTGCATAAATTCATAGACAAGTATATTCTTTCCATCTTGTTGGCTGTATCCAAGAAATGTTACCAAGTTTCTGTGATGTATTCTTGAAAGCAGCGTTACCTGAAATAAAAGGGAGAAAACCATAGTTTTTTCATCATAAAACGGGATAAATCACACTTATACTTGATATTTAGAATGAATCCTTGTTGTCATAATTTTCCTTACAACTTCGATATTTCAAACGACAGCATCTAAAATTCCAGCTGCATAAAGTATGTTATTTTAATAACTATATTTAGAAAGAGATGTCCAGAATGATCCTCCTCATATCAAGGTGGAGATTGATTGTTGAGATTCTACATCGAATTTCACAATTCAGGACTTAGATCCACATGATGCTTCGGAACAACATTCCTTCTCCTGATCCATGTTACGAATCCTGAGAGTCTTCAGGATCTGATCAAGCACCTCAGAGTTCATGTGTTCTTCATCTTGGGATTCAAACCCATGTCTGCAAGCAACTATATGAGAAAGATTTCTTCAAGAGTTCCGTGCAAAATCTCTCTTGAGCCCTCAATTAACGAACTCCCTTCTAGGCTAGGGTTACTTATGAAATTGGTGGCTTCAAAAAGCATATAAGAAGAAGAATATTGTGATGAGGTAATCCTATTTATGAGATTTCTATAAAGATCCTTGTTTTATTATAAGCGGGGTGTACTTGGGATTTGAGAATGAAAGGTGAGTGTGATTGTATAAAAATTTGTGTGGCTTCTTTAATAGCATTTTCGTGACACAATATTGAATATAAGAGATACATAAGCTTATAACAACAACAAGACATGCGTGCGAGTTGACTTGGTGTTGAAGCCTGGTGGGCGCAAGGAAGCTGCTGTGAGGGATCCTCTTTTACAGGTGCACCGTCGACCAATCCAGATCTTTTGTGAAGGATTTGAGTGAGTGCATGCGTGTCAGGACCCGAAAGATGGTGAACTATGCTTGAGCGGGGCGAAGCCAGAAGAAACTCTGGTGGAAGCCCTCAGTGATATGACATGCAAATCATTTGTCTAACTCGAGTGTAGGGGCAAAAGACTAATAGAACCATCTAGTTGTTGGCTCCCTTCGAAGTTTCCCTCATGATAGCTGGAGCCCCACATGTAGTTCTATCGGGTAAAATCAATGATTAGAGGCATCGGGGGCACAATGCCTTTGATTTATTCTCAAACTTTAAATAGCTAGGATGGCTAGACTGTTTTGATGAGCTGTCTTATAGAATCAAGAGCTCCAAGTGGGCCATTTTTGGAAAGCAGAACTAGTGATGAGAGATGAACCGGAAATCGAGTTATTGTGCCCAACTACTCTCAAGGACATTGGTCAATTAAGATAGCATGATGATGGTCATGGAAGTCCAAATTCATTAAAGAGTGTGAAACAACTCATGTGCCGAATCAACTAACCCCAAAAATGGACGACGCTTAAGCGCGCGACCTACACCCAGCCATCGGGTCAATTGCCAGGTCCATATGAGTAGGAGGGCACAATGGCAGCTACCATAAAACTTGGGATGTGAGCTCATGTGGAGCCTCCGTCGATGCGGATCTTGATGATAATGGCAAATATTCAAATGAGAGCTTTGAAAGACAAGGGGGAAAGGCCATGTGAACCATTTTGGAAATATGATATTTATTGATTTAGAGAAATCTGAGTGTTAGTGATAAGAGATGAACAAGAAAGCCGAGTGTTAGTTTCATAAAATATGATATTTATTGATTTAGAGAAATCAAATGCAAATAGATGTTATTTTCAACTTAGTCACACATATTTTTACAAATCATATTTTATAAATATGACTAAAATTTTTAAAATTAAAACTAAATTTATTATTAATTTTTTATTAAAGAAACATTTAATAATTTTTAAAAAAAAATTATAATTACTTGGAACTTACATTAAATAGATATTTAATTAAAAAATAATTAAAATACCCTTACATTTAACACCATTAACTCTAAAATTGAATGTTATGACAAAAAATGTCCCATTTTAACGAGATGAGGGACCAATTGATCCCTCAAAAGAGTTGGGGACCATTTTGGTCCTTTGCAAAGAGTTGAGGAACCATTATGGTCATTTTCTCTTGGAAACTTCTAACATGGTAAAATAAGGTTCAAGTGTAGGTGACTCCTAGGGATGTCAAAATAGGTCGACGGGTCGGGTTCGGGTCCAACCTGAATTGACTCCGGTCCAAAGGGGTTGACCCTAACCCAACCCGTTTTTACAAACGGGTCAGAATTTTTAACCCAGACCCGACCCGTCCGGGTTACTAGGTTGACTCGACCTGACCCGCAAACAGGTGGGTTAGGGTTCGAGGCTTCGAGCTACAAGGGCAAGCTGGGGGCAAGACCGTGAAAGTGGAGACGCGGCACGACGGCAGGCGAGGCCAGCGCGGCTACGGCGGTGTGGCCTGCTGGTGAGAGCATGGCCGACTGGCCAAGGTTGACTGGCGGTCTAGGACCTAGGTCTCGCGAGACGGGGCACGGTGGCAACGATGGCTGCGACTCGACGAGACATGGTCACGTGACACATGAGGGCACGCGTGAGACACGGCAACCATGTTCCCGGGTCAACCCGGGTTGATTTTGGGTTTTCGGGTCAACCCGAACCAATTTTGCAAACGGGTCGAAAACTCAAACCCGAACCTGACTCGTATGGCAAATGGGTTGACCAGAGCCCGGAATTTTTTGTGTCGGTTTCAGGTCCGGTCAAATTTTGACACCCCTAGTGACTCCCATGATGCCTCCATGTGATTGATTGATCTCTTTATGCATAATACTTAATGAGATTGAAAATTTTACATTTGAATGAGTGATGAGATTTTCCAGGTGAGAGAGATTGTTAAGGCCCATGAGGCTTTGTTTAATCCCAGATTGAATTGTTAAAAATATACTGATATTCAAATATTTAGTGATCGGCCCTCACCAATAAACTTAGCTTTTAGGTTGAAAACAAATTGACCATTTATGTATTCAACTAAAATTTGGTCCCTATTTAATTCCATGATTCTTAAGAAACTATATGATGTATTCTTTGCAATTTTACAAAAAAAGCTTCTGGTTGAAAGGAAAAGCTTTAAGGGTGGCCAAATCATCAAAAGAACAATTTATAGCACAAGGTATAATTGATTAGTGGATTGATACATAAAGCATATTTGATTTAAATTCTGAATATAATTTTCCTAAGTTGACTAAAAGTCAATAAAAGATCATATTGCGTCTCTTAGTAAGGAACAACAAGATAGCTTAATCTGCTGCTCGAATTGCCGTAACACAACAAGTGGTTTCTAAGGGCTTTCAACATACCTTGATGTCTTTAACCCTATAGGATTATTTGAGCTGTAGGATTTAGCACCATTTTTAAGGCTGACAAAGTAGGTTCTTTAATAGGATTTAGCTCTATTTTTTTTCTTGTTAAGAATATCAAAGTAGGTTATTTTAAGAGAAAATTACACATATGCCGCCTGAAACAACTATTTATGAAACTAACACTCGGTCCAAACGATTGAAATATTCAATCAATGTATGACATGCACCATGAACTCAATGAGAATTTAACGAAAGTGAAAAATAATACAAGCGAGAGTTTTGTTTTGGTTTTGAGATTTGGTTGGTCATATTTCAAACAGAAGAAATTAAGAATTAATTTTATAAATAGGTAAATTTTAGATGTTGCATTAGAAATTATCCCCTTTTTAACCGTTTTTCTAGATTTAGATATTCAAGTTAGAGACACTAAACTAAAACACTTCATATACAAGTGGAGGCCCTTAATTGCTTCCATAGAATTTATTTCTCTCTTTCTACTATTAGTCATTAGCTCCTTGCCAACCCACTACTTTACTTTATGCTTCGCTATTTTACGATCATATAAAGCTTCATCTTTTATAATTAAACCATAAGAAAATGCACTGCAATTCATGCTATCATGGATAAAATGCATTGCAATTCATGCTATCATGGAAGCAGGAAGATAAATCTATGGAACGCATAAAATCTGTCTGTTGTGATCTTCTAGCAAGGATTTTTTTATTCGTTCTTTTTCTTTTGTTGGCTCAAGAAAAACGGCGCGACGGCATAAATACCACTTTGCAGACATAGGATTTCATTCCCCTTAAGTCATATTGTAGTTAACCATATTTTTCCTAAGAATAGTGTCAGGGTTTAGTTAGATCTGAGTCCTTACTTCCTATAAGCGCAAGCACTCATAGTTAATTACCCCTCTTAACATGTAAGAAAGAATTCTCGATTAAGGATGAATAATTTTTAAGTGTTTTAGTCTCAATTATGGGGGAAAAAAGAGATAAACCCGATCAAGATCCCATGATTCCATCGTCTCGGGTATACCAAAGGTTTCAGTCTATCAACACTAGCAATCGTTGACTGTATTGCCTAGGGAATCTGATTAGCAGCTATGGGTTGCCTCCTCTCACAATCCCGAATAAACTGAAGTTGTTAGATGTAGGTTGATTTGGTTTAAATTTGAAAATTGTGGTTTTGGGATTTACATATATGAGAATACTTAGAAGTTATTTTTGGTTTGGGATTTATAACTTCGTTTTTAAGTTACCTATAAATTTAAATTGACGTGAATTTTGCGACTTCTCCTAAAAGTAGCCCGGGTGTTTGAATTTAGGTCGGGACTTACGGCTTTCATTGAAAGTAGCCCGTAAAGTGGGTTTTATGGCTTCTATTAGAAATAGCCCACTAGTAGGTCTTACAACTTAGCCTTATAAGCTAAGCTGTACATTAGTTTTGTTTGTTTGGGTTTTAGGATTGTTGCAATTTATAAAGCAAGTTCTCTACAATGTGGATCTTACAACTTCACTTAGAAGTTACTCGTTGGCGGTCTTACAACCTAACCCTATAGGCTAAACTGCCCATTGATTCAGATTTAATTTGAGAGTTTAATATTTATCATAGGAGTTTCTATCAAATAAAAGGTCTTACAACTTCTTTTGAAAGATGCCTGAAACTGATTCTTAAAACCTAGCCCTTTAGACTAAGATGTCCGATTGTTTTGATTGACAGGTCTTACGACTTTCTTAGAAGTTGCCTGTAAATTTGTGTTCAAGGTAGATTAGACTTTACCTATAGGTACTTTAATTTATAGTAGTTTGCTATCTTGATATTAGACTTTGGTTTTCAATCATTTACTAGCAGTTTGTTTACTAGTTCTACACTTACTAGCCATCAGTTATTTTTACTTTGACAGTACCCTGCTCTTTTTTCTTGTACTAGTACCCGATTTTACTTTCTGTATCATACTTTGCTTTCTTGTACTAGTACCCTGCTCGTTTTTCTTTCAGTACAGTAGCTTGGTGTAGCATTTGTTCTTTCTTGCCTTAGTAATTTAATTTCAATAATAATGAGTTTCATTTGCTTATTTGCAGAAGCTCGTGCTATTGGAGCTCGGACATGAGGATTAGAGAGTTTGCAATGGAGCATTGGAGATGCTTTTCTTTTGTTTGAGTCGTAGATTTAAGAGTGTGGTTTTAGTGTAGCTTGTACTTTAGGGTTGATTAGTGAAAAAATATTATTTCTTTTTTTTGCATTTAAAGGAAAACTCACCAGAGTGACTCTCTACACATTAATTGATTAATTAATTAATTAAAATTTTAATTTTAATCAACCAATTAATCAATTTAAATTTCACTGCTCTCGAATTTTAACAGCTCTCGGATTTTTAAATTAACCAACCAACAAATTTTAATTAATTTCAAAAATTAATTTCAATTAAGCAATTAATTTCAACTAATCAATTAGTTTTCATGAATTAATTAACATTAATTAATTAATTTCAATCAATCAATTTAATTTTAATTAATTAATTCTAATTAACTAATAGATTTCCATTAATTATTGTTAATTAATTAATTAATTTTACTTAATATCAATCAATTGATTAATTTCAATTAAGCAATTTCAATTAATTGATTAATTTAAATTAACCAATTTGATTTTAATTAATTAATTTCCATTAATTGATTAATGTCCATTAATTAATTTAAATTAAATTAAAACTGTTGGTTAATTAATTAAAATTCAATTTTAATTGCCTTCCAATTGAATAAATTTTGAAGCGATTTCAGCAGCCTCCCGACATCCCCTCCCCACGGGGGGAGGTCGAGATGTCATTTGTCGTTGTTTCTTCCTACCCAAATCAGAGATTAACGGCACAGGGTCTTCAAATTTTAAACCATTGTACCCGGGCCAGAGATCGACGACATAAAATCTTCAACCAGTATAATTGACTGGAGTTGGTTATGTGTGCCCCAATAGTTAGAATTTTAGATCTTCCTGTTTCGGGGTATAAGCAACTTGAAGCAAATCATGTAGCCCAACGAAATACTCACCCAGGAAAACAATACTTCACACGCAGAGACGAAGACTAAGTTGATCGTGTATAAGGCTTGCTCACACGGACTAGTCACATGTGGAAGAAGGAAACGAGTACAGAGACTGTGAGCGGGAGATAGTGTGCGGATTGGTTCAGCGGTACATGGGTTCAAGTCAGGGGTTGGGCTCAGAGGGTTCACGTGGATCAGAAACATTGGGTTGAAGGCGGTCGGTCCAACGTGGGGTATCAGACACGAAGGGTAGGTCAGAATGGGATTCACACTCGATTCCGTGGACGAAGGCGGAGATAAAGATTGTTCGTGCGGAAGACGAAGCCAAAGATTGGCATCGGACTGGGTTAGACTGTCGAACGCAGAGTGCTTGATCGGGATTTGTCGAATCGGACGGGGGCACGGGCCACACGATTGACGCGTGTGTTGGATGAACAAAACGGGTTTCACGCAGGAGGAGGCAGAGAGCAGGATTGAATGTATGAGTTTTTTTTTTCTCTCTGTTTTCTGCCCTTTTATTGATTGAATCACTGAGCGAAACATTGCCTCATTCGGCATGCATCTCTTGAAGTGGGGCCGGATTGTCGAAAGATGCATCTGCTCGTTCTTTTTTTTTTTCCTTCTTTTTTTTTCAGTCAAAAGCACCCCAAATAAAAAGCTGCAAGCCATTCATTCTAAATTGCACAAGTCTTCTTGTCAAGAAGAATAATACAAGATCCAGAAAATGTTTTTTTACGCTCTTGTGTAAGAGAGAGGTCTCACCTCATTTAAGAACTCACGAATACCCTGGTAGGATTCATTTGTAAGGACTTTGACTGCAATTTCTTTTCCATCCTTTAACTTTCCATAGTATACAATGCCAAAACCTCCGGAACCAATTTTCTTCTGAAATTTTCCAGTGGCTTCTTCTATTTCTGACAATGCATACCTATGTGCTGATTCTGTCGCAACTTCACTGAAATAAGTACTCAATTTCTTAGTTTGTTGGATCGTGGCAACATTTCCTAGAAAGATAAGATCATTAAGGAATCATGAGGTTCATTTGAGTCGAATGATATGACAAAACATGAGATATTTTGATTTACCATTTTGACTGCTCTTATTTCTTTTACGTGCAAATGCAAAGTAAGTAACAAGAGCAGCTAGTGTCACGGAAACTCCAAGAACCACAATAATGATGATGATTACAGTGTGATTAAGGCCATTCCTTTGTCTAGCGAGATCTGCATTTCCCTCGTAGCTGAGAAAAAAAATAAAAGGAGGATGCTGCTTTAGGCCAAGCAGAACTTTTTTATTTAAACAGACAATGGCAAAAATTGACAAAAATAGTTCTCAAATGTAATGAAGCAGTGGTAAAGTGAAAACATGGAAGGTCAAGTAAAAATTATACAAGAAACAATGATATTATATGGAACAAAATCTAATCACTGTTTCAATTCCATCTTCCAGTATTTCATCAACATATGAAATTATATGAAACGGTGAGCAATCGGATTTTTTTTCATCATAATGATTCTTTTTTGTACATATTAAGTATCCAGTTCTTGAACTTTGACATTCCATATTAATTAAATCAAATTATATGTCTTTAATAACTATCCACTTGAGATGTAATAAGCTTACATAGAAACTTCCATCATTATTTTTGAAGGATGCTTACCAGAAAAAAACCATCACATGCCTACCTTTCCCAAATTACCTAATCTCTAATACATTTTTAATCGATGTAAAACATCATCTGCTCTATGCAATGAGCGAGATAGCACGTCTACAGCAAAGAGGCCCTTCTCCCACCCTCTCAAACCCCTGTACTAACCAGAAAATAGGATCATGAGCTGGAGAAGCCCCAGGACCCCTCCATGGGCTTCGCTCTTCTAAATAAATCAAGTCAATTGGCATTGGAATTAATGGTACATTCCCTAAGAGCTTTTTATTTATTCAATAACAAAATGCTTTCTTTCTTTTTGTACAAGAAATTATGATTTTCATTTTTTAACAACAACAACAACATCAAGCCTTTATCCCATTATGTTGGTTCGGCTATATGAATCCTTTTTCTCCACTGGGTCATGTTAAGGGTTAAATTTTCATTTAAATCTAATAAAGAAATGTCATTTCTAATATTCTCTAACCAAGTCTTTTTAGGTCTAGCTCTACCTTTTTTAACATAAGTCAAATCTAATACATCTACTTTCTGTTAGGATATTGATCCAGATTTTTGTTAAATTTTCTTTGTACTTTCTTTAGTTTTATTGTATGTGCAGCTTTGTGTAGTCATTGATGTCTATAAATAAGTGCAATAGGCTGTAATTGAAAGGAAAGCCATTAAGTAATAAGATTAGCGTTGTTATGATCTTTCTCTCCTTCCTCCCTCTCCCTCTCCCTCTCATTCAAGAAAGCTCAAGGAGCTTCATCTTCGACCAAGATCCTACAAGTGGTATCAGAGCTAGATGGAGGTGGAGGAAGTTTCTTGACCAAGAAATCGAATCAGAGTGAAGGTTGTTGTGTGGGTCTGCGGTCGGGCGGAAGTTGCGCGTACAAGGC
Organism: Dendrobium chrysotoxum; assembly: GCA_019925795.1. Classification (NCBI taxonomy): domain Eukaryota; kingdom Viridiplantae; phylum Streptophyta; class Magnoliopsida; order Asparagales; family Orchidaceae; genus Dendrobium; species Dendrobium chrysotoxum. Next base: position 90,033,895 of record CM034305.1, on the reverse strand, counting down.
GTGAAAGGCGGATCGTGTGTGAAGCGTACGTAAGAAGGGCGCGAGCAGTGGTCACGTGCAGTCTGAGTGCATGGGCACGGGTTGAGCGCACGGAGAGCGCAATTGGGCACACGGGGTGTGCAGACTAGCTAGGCGCGGCAAGAACGGTGTGCGGACTAGCTAGACGTGGCAGGAGCAGTTCGCGGGGTTGGCCGCATGGGACGCGGTGCGATAGGGGGAGCCATGGGTTGTGAGCGCGGAGCAAAAGCTGAGTCACACGGGTGTCGTTGTGGGCTCCAAAAATTCGTGCCCCGACCTCCCCTTGCTTTCAAGGGAGTTTTAACAGATTAAGTTCGGGGGTAAATTTTAGGAAGGCATATTGGGTTTGTAGATAAGACACTGCCTAAAGATTTCGCCCTCATTTTGAGAGGACTTTATGATCTGAGTTCTAGTTTCCTATAGGCGTAAGCCCCTATAGTTAATTTACCTTTCCCGATAATGAGAGAGAACTTTCGATTAAGGCTAGTCATCAATCAAATATGTAGAAATATGTATGATCTATCATATAGTTGTAGCATGGGTCTTCGTTTTGGAAATTTAGTATTTAAATAGAAATTTCACCATTTTGCACTTAAAGCAGATGGTGGGGGAATGGATGGTGGACCCGATCAAGATCTCATGGTTCCGTTGTCCCGGGTCATCATGATCCCTAGTCTACATAGTCAGAGGAGGTAGTAGACCCAACCTGACAGAAGGATCCTTGTCGGCAGCCATGGGTTGCTTCATCCAATGGTACCTTGTAGGCCTGAGGTTGATGTTTGTCTAAGGGGACAAATTTGAATCCATCTTAGCTGATAGAGGGCTTTATGCCCTATCGATTATATCCTATTGATTCATATCTCAAGAATTTAGTGTCATTGGGGATCATACGGGCTTTGGCTATGACTGTAATTTAGTGGTATCATTTGGCGACAAACCACCTGATTCAGAGGGCCCTGGTCATAACCGTTTACCTGTGGTGTCATTTGGTAGGAAAATCGCCGGTTAGAGGACACGTGTCACGTCCTTACTGGCAGGAGATGGTTTGAGAATGAATCTTAGTGATATTCACGACCAGACACTAGCTCTTTGTGAGCTGAAGTGTATTTTCAAATTTGTCTACCTCGGCAAACTGTTGCAGATAGTAGATGAATTTTGCTTTAAGTGGTTAATGATTGATTTCAATTTTAAATATTTTTGAATTTTGGTATTTTTGGAGTTTTAAATTTTGTGGGCATTTGGGAGGCCTTTGAATATTTGGAATTAACCCCTCTGGTTGAAATCTACATTCAACGCAGCCATCATTGGGATATTTATGTGCAATTGCATTTTATTGACTAAACCCTGTCGACTATGTTAGTTGCTGATAGAGGATCGAGTTTAAGTCGGTTGTATGCTTTTGTTAATGAATTTCTCTTGTTATAGATCTTGAAGGCCTAACATAAACGTATGAAACAAATATTCCAATCGATACCGCGATCGTACATTTTTTTGATGGTTCGAACCGTGTCAACTCCTATTAACCCGCATAGAAGGATCAGGTTTGAACTTGATTTATCATTTTGACCCACGCAGCATCCTCAGATATCATGTGTTACATATAACACGCTTGTTGGGGCCCATACGGATTGATGATTGCATGTGCACTTCTTTTTGTGTTTACGGGCATGCATATCGTAGTGCATGTGTGGGGGTATTTTAAAATATTTAAAGTTGGTCAGTTGTGCAGGCAACTATCATTTGAATGCAGCGCTCTATGTGGCAGTTCGTACACGCCTTCTATCCGCTTGTATGCATATCACGGATCCGATGGCGTCGTACTATAAGTTACCCGTTGCTTTATACAGACAGACTGTCGTGCACTACTTCTTGCTTTCTGCAGGTAGATTATTATGCACTAACGAATACCCTGCTATCGGTTATAGATGCTCGCATCTATTGCAGTTTTTTCACATTTGCTTACAGATGATATGTTGAATGTATAATGGGCCTCCTTCAACAGCTCGTAGGTATTACGTTCACTGCAATCATTTGGAATTTTGCTCGTAAATGACATCTAGTATGTATAACGGATCTCCTGCAAGGGCCCGTAGGCATTTGCATTTGTCGCATATCATTCGGTGTTTGCTTGCAATGGATTAATGTATTTGCTTAATCATTGAATGATGATTGATCGTAAAAGGCGTTGTAGCATTCGTTGCCTTCTGCACGACAGTATGTAGGTGTGAAGGTATCTTGTATGTATAGTAGATATCAGTCTTTGACTACAAGTAACAAGTTGCATGAGCCTCTATATTCACCAGGGACTTTTGCATTCATTACATGTTAAATCCCTCCGCATATGGGGGATAGATGTATCAGCTTGTCACTGATGTGAGTGATATTGCCTAAAATAAATTATCTTTGGGCAACTTATAAGGCGTTAAGGATTTCACATGCTTGCTTGTCATTACTTGCGTGCTCCAATGTGCCTGTTCGTGCTGAATGCAAATCTTTTGGCACTACTTGTAGACATTTGCATCTATTATATTTCTTTTACATTTTGCTCGTGATGTATGTGATGGGTCTTCTGTAGCGACCCATAGGAACTTGTATTTGACGCATATTTGTCGGACATCACATGTTGGTTGATCGTAAGGATGTTGTCACATCCATTGCCTGTTAATATATGATTTGCAAGTGTTTATTCATATTGTAAACACACTTGATTGCTAGCAGATGATGCATTCACTTGCATGTTTTTATTGACTGTTGATTGAGCTATATTTCTCGACACCTATTTCTTCATGCATGTTGATTGTCATCATTCGTAGAGAGTCATAGTGTTCATTCATATGTGGATTGACATTGACTACGAGAATGCTATCGTGTTCGTTCTATGTCGAATCCTCCTGCTTAAAGATGGTAGATGTATTTGCTCGCCATTGTTTTGTAGTAGGTTACACAAATGCCTTAACACTCGTTGCATACTTCTGTATATGCATGATTGATATTAAGACCATCGTCAATTTCGATCTCATTGCTTGCAAGTTCGAGTGTATTTTCTTGTATGTCGAATCGTTGTTGATGATGTGGGTGTTAGGAGATTCATTATATACTCTTCATATTCTACTTGTGAACATCTCATGTTGCATCTTGATTGCTATGGCTTGCATAGGTTCAATGTGTTTGCTTCGTAGTCAAGTAGCATTGACCGTACACTAGCTCTTATGTCCTCTTTCTGAACATTTACTATCAACATATTGCCTCTCATTGTTGCTTGCAAACAGGTCATCATATTCCCTACGATCCTCGTTGATTATTACTTGTAGGTGGGTCATATTGACAATTCACAAGTCTCTCGCCATCCTTTGAAGATGACTAGTGGCTTGCATAGTGAACTCGCTCATTATTCAATGTTATGACTCCTTATAATTGCAAGCATATTGTTGCATCTTCCTTCAACTTCATTAATTGATACATACAAGCAAGTTGTATTGACGTTTTGCCCGTCATAAGTCATTCGTTTGATTTTTTTGAATGATTGTAATTGTCACTTGGTGTTTGCATTTTTCAAAGTAATTATCCATCTTAAAGTTTAAATTTCAGTATGGTTTTCTGCATAATGTTCAAGTCCAAGTCCTTGTTCTTGTCAAATCTAGTTCATGTTCAAATTCCGTGTCATTTTCAAACTCGAGTTCTTTGTACAGTTGTTAAAACTCAAGACCCCCGTGGTCCAATCCGTATGTCCAGTTCACTATCATTTGGTCCAAGTTCAAATTCATTTAAATTCAATTTGTCGTCTTTTACTTAAGTTCAAATTTTATACAAATTCATTTTAAGTTCAAGTCTTTTGCACTTGCTCCAAATCAACTCCCCGATTCAGTGTAATTTTCGACAGCCTCCCGGAGTCTCCCCCGCTTAGGAGAAATTTCAGGAGTCTGGGCCTCCCGCCATGCTAGAGAAAAGAGAGTACGGTAGCTATCGGATGACACCATGGTCATAAATCTTCAATCAAACCACGCCAGAGAAAGGCGTGTATGGGTCTTCGGGGTACCTATTTGAAATGCGCAATTCTTTCCCTGCCACGCTACGCGAGCTCTTAAAGGTACTTAGAAATGTCCCCTCCACGCTACGAGAACGTGTACGGGGCCTACCTGCCTCGCCATAGGCTTCGCACCAGGTTTCCTTCCCATCACACTAGAGAAAAGCGTGTATGAGCGGTTTTTCAGTGCGCCACAAACGCCGAAAGCGGGATTTTGAGTTTAGAGAATATACCTTACGCAGCGACGGCAGTGCCAACGATGATGATTTGCTAATGCACAAATATTTTTCCTCTTTCCCTCTCTCTCTTTCCTTTTTTTGAGTATTTTCTTTCTCTCTCTTTTTTTTTCTTTTTTTTGGAAGCTTTCTCTCTTCTTTTTTTTTGTAAATTTTCTCTCCTCTTGAGTATATATATATATATATATAACCAATAATAATAAATTAATCTTAATAATTATAATAAGAATAATTATTAAAATTAATAAGATTAAATAGAGAGAGGGAGAAATATACCTGTGAGAGCAGAGAGGGATCGGATAGGGGAAGATTTGCGGCAAGTTGAGTTCGGCTAGAGAGGCATTCGGCTTAGATGGGGCTTCAGCTTGGAGGATCGGGTAGGTCGTGTGGAGAGTTGGATGCAAGCAGATGGTTGGCTAGGGCAAAGGTGAAATGAAGATGAAGGTCAGACGTCTGTGAGGGAGATTGAGGTATAGGTCTTGGACTCGACTTCGGCTTGTGGTGAAGAGGCAAGGTCGGGTCAGGGTCGTAGCTATGGAGTCCAGCTACGGGTTGTCGAGGGCTTCAAAACAGAGGCTCTGGTTTGAGCGGGAGGAAGCAAAGGAGAGAGGAAGAAGAGTTGGGAAGAGGAATGGAGTCACTGGAGGCTTAAGTGCTGATCGCAGGCAGAAGGTTTGGCTTCTGCTTGCGACTGGAGGATTCGAATGGAGAGGAAGGAGCTACGGGAGGTTCCGATTAGATTGGAGGGCCTGTGAAAGGTTTTGCGAATGGAAGAGATGGAGTCGTGTGCATGAAAGAGACGAAGAAGTCACGAGCAGAGGCTTTCGTGGCTTGAAGAGTTCGGAGAGATTGCGGGCTTGGATTTCGAAAGCAGGGGAGCTTTCGTGCGTGGATATCAGATAGTGGGAAGCAGAATCATGCGAACGCCTCGTCTTCGTTTTATTAATGCGAGCAAAGATGCGAAGGACGCAAATCTGCGCATGGTCGGCTCTGAAACGGTGCTGAATCACAAGGCATGGCGAGATGTGACTGTAGCAAACGGCGGGTTCATGCAAGTATGATTCAAACCACATTTTTTTTTATTTCATTTTCTCTTTTCATTCAAACCTCCCTCTTCCGTTCTCTATTCTGCAAGCAGCAACCAACTCGACCAAGCCCAACCTCCCTCTTCTGACCAATTCCAACCCATTTGAGGTATATATATATATATAAGAGACAAAAAAAAAGAAGAGGAGATTTTAAACAGGTGTCGAAGACCTGCGCCGATGTATCTTAAATCCGGCCATGAATGCTTAAATTGAAGACCTCGCGCCGTTGTATCTTAGATCCGGCCAGGAAGAATTTAAATTGAAGACGTCGCACCGTCGTATCTTAGATCCGCCGGAGAAGAACCAAAGACAAGTGCTTCCCAACCTCCCTTCGTGGGGAGGGGACGCCGGGAGGCTGCCGAAATTTTGAATGAACAAAGGACCCCTCCACATAATTAATTTAAAAATTAAAAAATTTAATTCTAATATAGAATGACAACAATTTCTTCAATCATATTCCAGATTCCATTGGTAATCTTGAGTACCTCCTTATACTAAATTTGAGTAAGAATAACACAAATGGACCTATCCCTAATGAATTTTGGAATCTAAGAACTACGCAAATAATTGACCTATCCTACAATAAGCTTTGTGGTTTCATTCCTCAAGAACTTGGTCAGTTGTAAAATATTAATGCTTTGGTTCTAAATGTCAACAATATTCATGAAGGGATACCTCCATAGCATCTCTCAGGTAACAGTTGTTTGCCTAACCTTAGGCTTCATTACATTAATGGACATGTATCAAGACTTAGCATCTCTCCTGTAGCAGTCATTTGCATAACCTTAGGCTTCATCACATTGATATTGATGGTCTTGGTAGCAATCTACAAGTCCAACCAACCTAAGCCTTTTATACAGGGTCTTTGTAGAATTGAACAAGGCCCTCCAAATCTTGTAATTCTTCAGATGGATCTAGCTATCCATTCATATGAATAGATCATGGAATTACAGAAAACCTTAGTGAACAATACATAATTGATTATGATGCTTCAAGCACAATATATAAATGTGTTTAGCAGTAATGAGAAATCACAATTTGATGAATTGAAGAAATAATAATTTTCATAATTCATTAAGATCTTGCACTCAAAGAAATTGTGAAATTGCTTAGGCCACACTCGCTTACGTGCAACAACAAATATTTGTAATGAATGCAATTTGTTTACGGGCAATATTAACAAAGTTGTGAAAAATACTATAATTCACTTATGAGCAAGAGCAGAGAATTCGTAGTACACACAACTAGCTTATGGGTAAGAACAAGGGGCTCGTATTGAACAAATCAGTTTCCCTACATATGACAATAGGGGATTCATGGCGAACTATATAGGTCACTTACAAGCAAGAGTGCAATTCCCTGGTGTCCATTAAATAGACATCCCTTATGAACTATGCTGAATGACAACTCGAATGAGGCAAAAACAGCTAAATAATCCGATGAGGACATCAGAGCATGGAAAGTCTATCAGAGGCGTGGCCGTCGATCTACGGCCACGATCGAGTCGATGTATTTTTGAGTCATTTCATGTATTTGTCTTTTATTATTTTAGTTGCATCCTATTATCTATGTTGTATTTATTTTCCCGTTTTTACCCCTTAAGGGAGGTCGTATGTAAGCCCCAAGGGTGTTGTCGTCTTTTTATTTTGAGTCCTTTTGTACGAGGCTATTTATAGCTCTTATGTTTCTCTTCAAAGGGTAATGAATGAATGATTATCAAAGAGTTTTCTGCATATTACTTTCTTGTGAGAGTTTGAGAATCGTGGAGAAGGATCCCTAGGAGAGGGAGAATCGTGCATCACCCACCAACCTTGAAGAGTCGGGTTCGTGGCTTTACTTTCTATCTCTTTCCCTTTTCCTTTTCCCCCCTCCACCACCGCCAACTCCACCTTCCCCTCCTCCTCCCACGGCCCAAGCTCCACCCGAACACTTGAACCGCCGGCCCTTTCCCCCCACCGTCCCCTTCCCCTCGGCGCCCCACCAACACCATAACCGCTGGCCCAACCTTCCCCACCAAGCTGCCGGCCCCCACCCCCATCTTCCCCTCTTTGAATTATTTCCTAAATCCCCACTTTCCTTATTTATCCCAATCTATCTTTGGAAGGAATTTGAATTCGAAATAATTTAAATTTAAGTTCCCAAATCTTTCCTAATGCCTTGATCTTATTTTTGGAAAGGATCCTAATTAAATCAATTAATTCAAATTTGAATTAATTGATTAAAACCTTTCAAATTTCATTAATCCTATTTTTGAAAGGTCTTTTAATTAAATCAATTAATTCAAATCTGAATTGATTGAATAATTATTGCCTTAAACCCAAAATACATTGAATCTAGTTACATAACCCCCTCCCTCTCTCTTGGCAGAACCCCCCCCCCCCCCCTTCATCCCCACCTATTTAATTCCCTTCCAAATCAAAGCTTTTCCCATTGGATTTAAACCAAAGCCCTCCCCTCTCTCCAACCCGCCCCCTCCCTTATCCCTTTCCCTCTTTAATTACTTCCAAAGTGGGAAATTAATTAGAGGAATTAAAGGCTCAATTTCCCCCAACCTAACTCCACCAAAATCTGATCCTAAACTTCCCTAAGCCTTTTACCTTGGCCGGCCACCCTCTCATCCCTTCCCTTACTTGGATTTTGGAGAGAAACTTCTTTCTCTCAAGGGAAACCAACAAGGACAGCAAAAGAATCTCTTCTCCGCACTTCAATAAGCAAGACCGATGCATGGCCGATCATGATCTTGATTTCGGCATTGTCTACGACGAGCAAGGCTTCGTTCACATCCTCCACTCCACCTTCTTCGATGTCAACCCAAGGATTGATAATACTATCGAGGAATACGTGGAGCGCATTCTGGATACTCTCGTCGAAGCCATCGAAGAACAGTTAGGCCACGTTCAATGGCAAATTGTCTCCGGTTCTCAACAAGGGTGAACTTCTTCCCCTTTTCATTTATCTTCTAAATCTCACTAATCTTGTAGGCGATGATCAAATCACAAGGAATTGTGCTTCGCCTTATGCCTCCACTTAGTAAACGTAGGATTGAGTGTGCTTTCTATGGTGCTATCTTATTGTTAGATTAGGGATTTTGTTGAAGACTACTTCATCTGCAAATTGTTATAATTTTGTATTATTTTGATAATTCAAGTGCTTATCATGTAATTTAGCCTAAACGGAGTGACCGCTCTTACATTTTTTTCTTTTCATTTAAATCGCTAACAGTCTTAATTATTCTTGTATTTTCAACGTCGTGCAAATTCTTGTCACATTAATTTAAAAGCATTATAGTCCTGCATCATAATCTCTCCTTTGTAACAACATAAATCTAATACGCTATCAAGCCATCAGATCTGCAACCCACTTGTACAAGCGAACAGAAGGCAATATCCCTATAAAAGCTCTGATTTATATGCTAAAATATATCTCGCATGTGCTCTGAAAAACATGCAAAAGTTGCAAACACAAATTTCTGAGAATGTTGTGCGGGGTAATGCTCACTAATATAAAATTCTATTTTCAAACTAAACACATCCCGCATGTGCTCCGATCAACATATTTGATTCCTAAGTTCCAAGGTCTGAGAATGCTGCACAGATCAAATATTCAAGTTTCATCCCCTCCTTGAAAAGACTGGAGTCGACATAATTTGAATTAACAAACAAACGCTTAATCGCAATCTATCAGGATATTCAAATTTAAAGTTTACATTAGCCTTCAAAGGTTCTTTAAATGAAATACATTACAGTAGAATCTCAAAAATTAGCATCTGTCTGATAATTAATGAGGTTAATAAATGAACCTGATTCTCTGTTAGCAGGCAAACGAAGTAAATAAGGTTTAAATAACTAATTATTTAAATCGCCTTGATGAAAATCTCAACCAGAGGGGTCCTCACAAATTTCAAAGTAATACCTCAAATCATAAAGTTAATTTGTTAGAGGCTCAAATTTAAATAAAAAAGCTAAATCTACAAGTCTTCAATAAGCAAAATACCTGATTGAAATAAAACACCTAAAAACTTAAAACTAAAATCCATCTGCTTTCACAATCATTTGTCTGGGGTGATAAATTTAAAACTAACTTCAGCTTACAAAGAGTAAATATCATGTCGGATGTATCACTAAGATTCATTCTGAAAAAAACCTCTCGCCAGTAGGGACGTGGCATGTGCCATCTGATTAGGTGGCTATATTACAATCACAACCAAAGCCTGTATATTCCATAATGGTTTCAAATCTTTGAGTAATGAATTATATGATATATTTGATAGGCGCAAAGCCTTCTTATCAACTTAGGTGGACTCAAATGTATCCCCTTAGACAAACACTACCCCAGGTCTACAAGATATTTTTGGACGAAGCAACACATGGCTACCAACAAGGTTTCTTCTATCAGGTTAGGTCAACTACCTCATCTGACTAAGTTGACTAAGGACCATGACAACCCGGGACGACAGAACCATGGGATCTTGATCGGGCTCGTCTTCATCCCCCCATCACTCGTTTTAAGTTTATGATGATTAAATTTCAAATCATGAACTCTACAATTCAATCCCTAAAGCTACTGCTACTATACGCTGGATACGCAGTGTATATCTCACGACTAGCATTAATCCAAAGTTCTCTCTCGTTATCAGGAGGGGTAATTAACCATAGGGGCTTGCGCTTATAGGAAACCAGAATTCTGATAATAAATTCCTTGCAAAATGAGGTCGAAATCTCTAGGTAGTATCCTATCTAAAATTCAATCTGCCTTATAAAAATTTACCCGGAACTTCAATTAGTTAGAACTCTCCTCGTCAATAAAAGAAGGCGCGGAGAGAGGCCAGGGCATGAATTTTTGGAGCCCATCAGGTATATATGTATATATAAAGTTTTATGTGTAGCTATACATACATACGTTACACCCATATATACATATATTACTACATGAACCCATGTGCACAAACATGCAAGTAAATTAAAAATTGAGAGTTGACATGTAAAATGCATTTCAAAACATTGAATATTTATCTATACTGAATATATATATATATATATATATATATATATATATATATATATATATATATATATATATATATATATATATATATATATATATCGAAGTAGAAATGTCACACAAACAATGAGCATGACGCAGCGCAAAGTAAATATAAAAGAGATAAGACAAAGGTAAAGAAATAGACACCAAGATTTTTGTGATTCAACTTGGAGAGGAGAGATCTAATCCTCCCAAGAAAACAACCACCAAGATGAAGGTGGCTAGAACCCTAACTTCTATTGATCACTAATTCTAAAACCTTCTAACCGCCATCTCTGGAGAGAAACCAAATAAAGAGATCTTAAAGCACTCCAAGAAACTCTTACCAAAAAGGCATGTCATAGAAGCCTCCAAAGATTACAAAACCCAATGAAAGATCACCTCTTATAGCCTCTAGCACTCCTTGCATAACCACTCCTTGGTTGTTTCATCCAAGACTTATGTTAAACATGATTGGATCGCTAAAAGAATCCTGATTCATCGAAGTCTAAAGCCATCATTGATCTCAAACTTCAGGGCTTATTATACTTAGCATGGCCTATTGTACTTTACAAACTGGCTGTAAAACCATTTGTTAGGCAAGAATGAACTAAAGGGGAGCAAACATATTTTCAACTCAAAAACTTAAGCTTATGGTGAGATCCAATCACTTGTTATCCTACACCAACATATTTTTCTAACTATCCGAAGTAGGAATAAACCAATACTCTCACATGTCTTAGCAATCTCCCCATCACATGAGTGTTCTCCATATCAGTCATCACTTCCACTTAAATAAATTTTTTTAACATCATCAAACATCATGCTCCAAGAGCCCACTTAACTATGTAGATATATCATGAGAGTCCTACGCTCTATAATATTGCTCCACCATGGTTAAGGAAATTAAAGAATCATGGGAGCCATAGACACATAAACCAGTTAATCCCACCTAAACATTTGATTATGATACTATTTATTAAGGAGTGTGGAATCAAATGAAGGCAAAAGTTGGGCCTATCAAACCAATATTCAAATTCATTTTTAACCATGAAGCAAAACATATGAGTTATGGCCAACCACATTCTACACCAACATATGCTTAAGCAATACTTTAACTATCTATTGTGGACCTAAACTAAATAATTATGCGTTAAGACAATTTAGAATTTAGGAAAATATAATTAGGCTTGGTTTAGTCAACTCAAAGTTGACTAAAACCTGTTCATTTTCCACTTAGACCTAAATTTAACTCAAGCCAAAAGTTGAAATCATTGAGTTTGAGTAGAGGCCAACTCGTTCAACTCAACTCATTGTCACCATTAGATTGAGATTTGGTTAAATCAAGAATAATCTGAAGATGAGAAAGAAAAATAGAACTTCACGTAGGTATATGTGATATATGCACATTGTTTTGAACCTATAAAAGACAATACATCTTAAATGCATGAATTATGTAGCCAACTCAACGTGCTTGCAAATTACTTGAAGGAGATATGTTTATCAATGAGTCCCTGTGGGATCACTCCAGACAGCTTGTTATTCCTTACATTTCTGCAAAAGGAAAAAAATATGTTAAAAACTTTAACATCGGTTGTTAACAATCAATATTCATAATGGAAAATGACACTTTCACATCTGCCATATCAATGCCAACAAAATCATTCCATATGCAATTCCTTGGGAAATTCTGAAGAGATAAACTTCTTAAAATGGCTAACAATTGATGGGTTTTTACGACATGTAAATATTCCTGGACCACAACTGCAAAATGTAATAACTTTATACTGTAACAATTCATATATGAGTTATTCTATGTCTATGCTTGTTCATGCATGGAAAACCATATGAGAATGGCTCTCATGGACTTTATCACAATATTAAGTTATTCCTGAGTCACAAAAAGTTGACCATTTAGGTTAGTTGGTTGCAATTGTGTAAAACTTAACAATAAAGAGCATAAAGCTCCAATCACGCTCTGGAAATAAAGATTATACTTGACATTCTGTCAACTATGTAAAGAGAGAAACTTACAGTTCTCTTAGGTTTGGCAAGTCTGCAAAAGTTGAAGGTATGGTCCCGATCAACTGATTGTTCTCTAGATGACTACAACGACAATAATAAACAAAACAAAGGTACCTTAGGCCTGAAGAAACACACTATGCTGTGACAGAAAATATTTGCATTCTTACATGGATTCTAGATTTATGCATTCCGCAAAATCAGGTATTGGACCAGTAAGCAAATTACCATCTAGTCGCCTGCAAAATTCAGCAGACAGGATGGCCGTGAGAATGAGATGTTCATACATGCTTGCATTAAAGAAATCAATTGAAACTCACAGATCAATTAATCCTGTCAATTTTGTTAGTTCTAAAGGGATGTCCCCTGTCAGATTCTTTCCAGACAAATTACTGCTAAGATAAAATTCTGAGTTAGCATAAGCAAATCTTCACAACATAAATTTAATCATAGAAAATAATATGAAAGTAGGAAACTAATTGAATCATTATTTCTTACATGGAAACAATTTTCGGTTGTGGATCTGAATTACACTGCACCCAGGACCAGGAAGCTGGTAGACATGGATCACCACCTTCATGCGCCCAATCTGCTTGTACGTATTGGGAAACAAGACTAGCCATGATAGACGCTGAAATATAATTATGCAAATAGAACAGGAGCTTAAGCATGACTAATTCACCTTAAAGATCACATTTTAAGTAAATATAAACCAGACAAATCCAGTCTTACCATCTTTAGAGCCAAAGTTTATCTGCAGATACTTGTATATCTCTAGAGCATTCAAAATTGGTCCCATGGATGAATCATTTGTCTTCTTAAATTCAAAGGAGAAGACAAATGGGAGGGAGATATTGTAGTACCCTGGCTCATATAACCGGAACCGTCCTTGAGCATTTTCTTGGACATCAACGGTGGGTTTACTTATTGCTGGCATGCCCGGAATAAAGAGCTTAAATTTCCGTGTTTCATCAGAATGAAAATCTTCGATTTCAGCAAAGTATGAAAAAGCCCAACCAAAACCGGGAAAACCATCCAAGTCCAGGCGGTAACCCAAAGATCCATTCCGACCTACTACAGCTGTCTGCATCACTTTCTCAGGTGGCCTTTCGCCATAGCTAACATCAACAGGCTTTGTGGTAGATATTTTTTCAGTTCCAGGAGCTACATCAACAAGATAGTTTGCCTTCCTTACAGAATCGGATTCCCAAATTCGATCAAATGGATCATCAGGATACCTAAAATTTTACATTATTTCTTTAGGTGTTTCAAATGGAAAGAATAGGCATTATCCATATGTACTGAAAAGCAGTTTAAACTTTTAACTAATAAAAATACTTAACCCAACAGCTCAATTATAATTTACAAAACCAAATTTTGGGAAATAGGTCAAATTTCACCCAATTGATGGCCACTTCTTGTTATTGTTAATGCAAACTTCACTATGATTTTATTGTGAAGAATTACAACCCGAATTCCTTTGATAAACATCTCTTTATTAAAAAAAAAACTTAAGGCTGCCAAAAAATACAATATTAAAAAAAAACATAATGAAATAATAAGCAAATATTTGATACTTCTCGAGGGCTCCATCCCGAAACATCTAAGAGGGGGATCTCCACCCCTCTTCAAACCCCCATGTCGACCATACCACGAAAGTTCGATCAACGACTAAGTCTACATAGTGTATTTTTTTCATGAGACAAAAAAATTAGGCTTCACAATATAGCAATCTCCCATACTACATCATGGATCTTGAGGGAAGGTTGTGTATAATCCATAGAAACCTTTAAACACCCAAAAGGGGCTATGATTTCAAATATTGCAAGGAATAAAAATAGAGAATCTTAGATGAAAGAGCACCATCAACTCCTATCTCGATCCCAGCTCTTCTTTGTGGGGACCTAGCTACAACAACCAATTCCCTAGCCACAATGTCAATCAAGCTAACGGGGATGCTTTTGGCCACCACTCAACTCCGAGTTGAAGACAATATCACCGCCCACAAGTAAAAAAAACAAGAACAATTTCACACATCCCTCCTGCAATTGCAAACGAAAGATAAAACTAGACCATAATATGGACCTTTTGGAACCAATTGTACAGCATCCATAAGAATGGACACATTACATGGTGATTTGCCTACTACAAATACTAACATTGTAGCCCCTTTGAGGGCTCTATCTGGTGCATTGGAGGGCGCCATCAACTCGAGAAGCATTCGGATCAGCAAGCCCTTTCCATAACTAAGCTCCTTTAACAACATGGACATTGACACTCAACCAACTTAGTACTTTAGTAGTGGCAACTAGGCTGCCTACATCCATCTTTAGCTATCTTGGTCAATATGAATGTTTGCAACCACCTTATATAACAGTTAAGACTTCAAGATGTTAAAATTCATGAGCCCGAACTAGTGTTTTGATGATTACAAATATTATTGGTTTGGTCATTTATTAATCTCTGTATTATATATATAGTTGTCTTTTGTGTGCTACTAACGTTTTAGGTAGATCACAAGAAACAACTTCATACACTAAGCTTGATCAAAAAGAGAAAATGTCAAAAGTAAATTATCGAGTCTGTAAATTTTTCTTTTTCTCGAGTCACTCTGTATTTGGTGTATGTTGGCAAGGTGAATAACACACACGAGTGAGGATGAAAAAATTGAACACTTGATTTTCTCTATTAAATCATATTGTACAATACCAATCGTATTATATGATCCCAATCATATTATACGATCAGCTATTTCAAAAATTAAATCAAGTTTTAATTAAATTACTTTCCAACATAACTAATCGTACTGTACAACCTATAATTGTACAAGACGATCAATTATTTTGATAAAACCTCGTTGTTGAATCTAAGTTATCAAATTTAGACAAATTTAAATTTTCAAATTTGATCTAATTGTATTGTACGAAAGTTTTCTACATAGTAAAATTCTTAAGAAGGACGACCACGGGGTGTGGATGCAGGTCTGGTCACCGAACCACTAGAAAAATTGTTGGTTTGCATTTTTAGTTTTTCTACACTTTTATTTTCTTGCTTTTGGTTTATATTGCATATCTCTGTGACAAAATGGTTTGCGGAGCTGAGATTTTGCACAAAATATAAAAACAAAAAAATTCTTTTCAATATATTTTAAATATTTGTTTTGAAATATTTCATCACTTTCGCACAATATTTTGTTTCAAAGAAAAATTTTAAAATTTTCAATTCACTGCCCCTCTTGGTGTGTCATTGCACTTACACAAGAAAGTGAGCCAAAAGTGAATCAACCAAAGACCAAATGACAAGACTGATCTAGGTTAGATTTAAGGCAATCCCAATCAATTAATTTCCCAATCTGAGATGTGTGATCATTTAAATTAGTATGGCATGAGTTTTAACAATAATGGAGTGAGACATGATGCACTTCTAATTAAATGGAGACATTGATCATTGACGCCCCAATATGTCCAAAGGTGAAATGGCCCTTCCATATCAAGAAAAACTACCATGTAAGTCCAAAAATGTTCAAAGTTGTCATCAATTAAAGATTGCTAATCAAAACTAACATGACATGATCAAGATTGTCAAAACAATAAATCCAAGAATCATCCTCTTTAGTGCTCAAACAACCCTACACTTAATGCATAAATAAGAAACTCTTAGTGAGTATTTCATTTGTTTTAAGAATTATAACAAATTTTCTTTTCTTCAAAGTCTATCATAAGATTTGTGAAGGACTAGGCCCTCCAAGAGATGCTTATGTTGGGGATGGAAGTAAACACCGCAACGAAATAAAAAAGAAAAATAGAAATGCAACGAAAAGCAAAGGGCACGAGGATTTAACGTGAAAAAGCCCGAAATCAGGAAAAAATCACGGAGCCACACCACACCAAAAAAATCCACTATGAAAATTGGGAGATATAAGTACATATATCTCTTCTCTCTCTCTTTCCTTGCTTCTCTTCTCTCTTGCACCATTCTCACACTCAAAACAAAATAGAAAGTTAAGTTAATAACACTAAGGAATGCCACCCTCGAGAAAAACGAGAAAGCAAATTGTTCAGTCCGCCTCGAAGCTTTGCGGCACCAGTTTGGAGTGATGCGGTGCTCAAACATCTAATCTCGATTCATCTGGCGATGTTGTGGCGCTCAAACCGCAGCGCTGCGGCACTACACAGCACTGTGGTGCCGAATCTAGAATGTTACGACGCTCTACTCTCTATCATTTCTCCCAGCAAATTTCACAACACCGGGGCACTCGGGAACACAGCACCAGGGCGCTCAAATACACAGCGTTGAGGCACTCGGGTACTACAGCATCGAGGCATTGTATAAACCCCCCCCCCCCCCCCCAAGCGAGTATGACAAATTGAACTGATGTTCGAGACAACAGTACAACCCAATTGATCATCACAATTAGATTTCACACAGAGCTAACAGCTTCTCTAAATGTAGCCAAATCTAATGCAATAGACTTCATACTTCATATTGATTAAGTTTCTCATAGGATGAATCTAAAAAAAAAATAGTCATCAATCTACCCAACATGTCCATAAAAAATGATACAATTACACTTTGTTCAATCACAAGAAAGAAGGCCTACCTAAATTATCCAAAATGCTTATAGGATTGCATCAATCAAATACACCACCAACATTACTATGAAAGCTATTAAAATCCCAACCGTCCCTTGGCCCTTGATCCCACGGCCAAGATGGGGATATGCGGGAGGCTCACTAGGATCTCGCCGATCTCCTTCCATATTCATGTGGTTGATTTAGGAAGGATTATATTAAGGCAATTATGCATGATTTCGTATTTGTTTGTTTCTTTATTAAGATATCTTGTATAGATTATATGAGGATAGTTTTGTATAATGAAATTAAGAAGCCTTTTCCCTCTCCAAAACACTGCATTTAACATGGTATCAAAGCAAGGGATTCGGTTCTTCTTCAAAAATGAAAGCGTGAGAGAGGGAGAGCCAGTTCTTGCATTATGTTCTTGCTAGCGTACGTCCAAAGCAGCCAAGCAAGTGAGAGGGCTTCCCATTTGCAATGTTCTGCGTGCGGTTCTCGTGCGTGCCTACCTGGGGCTGAACTGAGTGAAGAAGAGGATCAAGAGAAGAAGCGAGTAGGAACTGCGTGCGTGCGTGCCTGAGCGGGGACGACCGACACTCATGCGTGTGCTGGAGCCGAAGCAAACAATGAACGAGCAATTGAAGAGCTATTGTACACGCCATCAAATCCTCCACTCGAAGAGCCCCTCCTTGCCCCCAAATCCCGACTGCTTCTGCATGTTCCAGATCCACTACCCTCAAATCTGGGAGATGTACAAGAAGGCCAAAGCCTCCTTCTAGACAATAGAAGAAGTCGACCTCTTCCAAGATCTCCGCCACCGGGATCAATCTCTCAAATCGGACGAAGGTCACTTCGTAACCCAGGTTCTTTCCTTCTTCACAGCCGCTAACAGAATCATCATTTAAAACCTTGCCGGTCGGATTTTGACTGAAGTCGGTTAGGTGGATTCGAAGCTTGTCAATGGAACGGTCCTGATACATGGAGTTGTCTAGACGATACACGTGATGGGGAAGAAGATGACTTTCCTCATGGTAAGGCAATTCACTGCTACGGTCTAGTGCATGCTTACGGTGATCGAAGAGTTGGTGAGCATGTAGATGGTGAAGTACGCTACTTCCCTAAGTAGGGAGTTGATCATGGATATTCGGGGTGAGACTACAGAGAGATTAGAAGCACTTTATCCTACCCTGAAGGAGCTGGCGCTTGTTGGTTCTCCAGGTTCCCATCATCGGCCTTCATTACCAGAATTCTAAGGAATATAGGTTCCCACCATAAGCCTTCATTGCTGGAATTTTGAGAAATACAGGTTCTCACCACCGGCCTTCATTGCTAAAATTCTGGGGAATACAGGTACCCACCACAACCTTTATTGCTGGAATTCTAAAAAATATTGGTTCCCACCACCAGCCTTCATTGCCGGAATTCTGATGAATATTGGTTCTTCCATCAGCCTTCATTGTCAAAATTCTAAGAAATACTGGTCCTTTTGCTTCATTCATGCGTCTAAGACTGAGGAGAGATCTCGCGTGCAACTTCCAGAGTTGACCGAGCAAAAGTGAGAGAAGTCGAGCGCAAGACCTCTTCTTGCATGCGTATGGAGTGCAAGACCTGTACTCCTTCCTGCGATCAAACAAAAGGGATCAAAGGCCTTGTGTGCGCCTGTACGGGGTCGATCGAACAGGAGTGTTTGGGTGGAGTCGAAAGACTGATTTGCATTGGGCTGAAGGATGGCTCAATCGGACAGGAGCGCATTATCTTGTTCAATCACAAGAAAGAAGGTCTACCTAAATTATCCAATATGCTTATAGAATTGCATCAATCGAATACACCTCCAACATTACTATGAAAGCTAACGTGGCATTACCAAAATCACTAAAATGAATTTTTTAGCAATCATGTTCTTAAGCACCCTTTCACTCAACCTATACAAAGATAAAGTGAGTTTTTTCACTCATTCTGAGCTCTTTAGGGCGGGAACAACTTCAGTGAGTTTGAAAGTAGAACGGCTTAGGCACGAATGAAGTGTAAGAGAGATCCCTCACTTAACAAGCCAACCATTCTGAAAGAAGACCAAGTGAGATCCTTTCTAATCCAACAAGACTAAATTTCTTTTAACTTATCTAATTCACTTTGTAGTCGGAAGCTTCCAGAAGAGTGAATAATCTAGGGAGTTTTAGACCAAATTTTTGGTTAATTGTGTGTAAGATGATACCCTACTTCAAAAATGTACCCTAGAATCCGAGGAATATCTACATCACAACAGAACCACAAATTGCAACGTATTAAGCCATCAATGATATGTGCAAACACTACAAACAAACAACATAAAGGTTGTGTCAAGGTTGTCTACTGCATATAAAAGTGATTTTTCTCCCTATGATTACCCATCTCTAGTGGTGGACATTCAAAGAATAAAAAAGCTATTAAGAGAGCAAAATTTGCTTCATTATGTCTATCGTGCAATCAAACATTTGCATACTGCCCAAATTGTAAGAAAAACAGCATGTAGTATTTCACTTGGAAAAAGCAAATAGATTTCACCATCCAATTTCATTGTAAACTTTACCGTTTTCCTCCTCTAAAGTTCCTGACCTTGTAATGTCCTTACTACAGCCAGTTGAAGAATGTTACCAAGATAACAACACGGCCATAGCCCAATATTAGCCTAGCAGGCCACAAGAATAGTAAATCATGCAATTATTTACAAAAGCAATGGTCTCAATATGAGTTTTGATTAGCACGTAAGAGTGATTACATCTAATGTTTAGCTTGATGAAGCAAATGAGAAAGAGGCAGTCAGGCATGTGAAAAGCGATGTGAAATCTCAATTTCTAAGAAATAATCATCACAACAAATACATTTCAGTACATAAGAAAACCTAGGGCATGGACTTCTTGATCACCTTGTTTACAAACTCAAACGCTGCAGCAACATCATGCCTCGATGCAGACATGAAGAATGATTAATATACATAAATCCAATAAGAGATATCAAAATATTTGAAGAACCACAAATTAGATTATAAAGACTGCTTAGCAGATAAAACGAGGCTAGAAAACCAACCCTTTGAGGAATATGGATGATCTTGAGAAAGAATTTCTATATGTATCTGTCTATGAATCCTGCGTCAATCAAGTAAATAATGCAAGAAAATGAAATTTGTCTTCAAAACAGTGATAGTTTCAGCAAAGAAATGGAGAATTGATATACCATGAATGACAAAAGATGATGGTTTCCTTCACAAAATTTTCATGGAAAATATAACTTCTGCCTAGAAGTAGAGCAGACAGAATCTTATGTTTTAAGATAGAAAAGCAGTTTCAGTATTCTAGCTGATCAAATCACTTCAATATTAGTTCATTAAATAAGAGCAGAATGTAAGCGACGACAAAGAAAAAAAAATCTCTTACATAAAATAAACGCACCTGACTGAATCATTGCTCTCAGCACCAAAATTTATTCTTGCAGAAAGACTGAGAAAATACTGAGTTTCAACTGTTGTGAAATAGAGCGAGCCATTGAACTGGCGGAGCTCAAGTGTTGAAATAAATGGTTGCCCAGTGGTAGCATTAGATAAGCAGACACTCACTGTTGGCAATGTAGCCAAGAAAATTAACTCCTCAACTTCAATGGTATTTTCATCAGATATAACAATTGTTGACCAGTAAGAAGCACCAAGAGAGATATCGAATTTAGGGTAGGCATCACTTGTGCCAAAATTTCCATACAAGAACGTGGCTCTTACAAGGTAACGAGTTCTATTCTGCACTTGCAATGTATAGCAGTACTTATTATCATCTGCAGGAAAGTATCGCACTGTTCTGTATTGCTTGCGAGCCTCATCTGGTGTAGATATGGCAACAGTTCCACCCAAGGTAGTTTGGTCATCAGGAGTCCACAAGAGACCGAGAGAATCAGTATGCTTCTCTGTCCCTCCGCAATCTAAACTCAAAAAGCCTGGTTTATAAAATAGAAAATAGAAAAAAATTGGCGATCAAATAGCTTCACCTTTTCTCGCTCAGCTAAGGACTATAAGAATTTTCTTAAATGGAC
The DNA here is from genome assembly GCA_019925795.1 of Dendrobium chrysotoxum. Lineage (NCBI taxonomy): Eukaryota > Viridiplantae > Streptophyta > Magnoliopsida > Asparagales > Orchidaceae > Dendrobium > Dendrobium chrysotoxum. Next base: position 90,012,858 of record CM034305.1, on the reverse strand, counting down.
CATAATAGACCAATAAATGTGGTCTAATAAAGTGGGCCTGAAATTTGAAAATATGTGTGCCTGAACTTGAATAAACGTGGTCTATAGAGAAACCTAATTATGTTGATGATAATGGCCTTCTATATAAAGAGTAGACTAGGTCGCCTCTCCTATTGATTCAAATCATTACTTATTTTCCCCATTGGGCGAAACTCGAAGCTATAAGCAAGAAGCAAAGAAAGAAAGGGAAAAAAAAATCTCCTAATAAGCTATATTTTTTTAGCAATTTTTCGTTTTGTCACTATTTTTATCAAGACCATGGATTCAAATACAAATATGAATTTTATACCTTATGTTCTAGTTTCACAATATGGTCTTAAAAAAAATTTATCAAGGTCGGCCTAAATTGAAAGACCACCAACAAATGTTGATGAAAAGGATCATGGTAAGTTTCAAAGAATAAAACAAAAAACGATAAAAAGGAAAGAAGATATCACAAATTAACAAAATTCTAATGAAAAAAATAATGTCTTCATCTAGTGATATCGTCAAGTTCCATTTGTTGCAAATGCATATAAGCATATCAGCCTTATGTCAATTATGAGTTAGCTTTATGAATTCTCATTTTTCATTCACTTTATGCTTTCTTAGTTCCATCACTTCCCTTTTCTAATCATAAAAAACTAATTTTATCTACCCAACTAATTGATGTACTTTTTACCCTTCATTGTATATGACTATATGTCCAAAGGCTTTCGTTTAAGTAGATCTAAAAACTGAATATATGGAGTGTAATTTTAGTAATAATAGATCTAGTAGTGGGATTATGACTTTGAGCAATGAAGTCATTAATAAGAGGCTAAGAGCACACGTTTTAGATATCTTGGGTCTATTGTCAGAGTGATGGTGAAATAGATGGGGATATTATTACTAGAATTCAAGTTGGATGGTTGAAGTGGAGGAATGCATCGGGCTTGTTCTATGATAGAAAAGACCCTCGCAAACTTAAGGGAAAAATTTATAAGATAGTAGTGAGACCTGAAATGCTTTTGTTGGCTCAAGAAAAATAGCACGAATACATGAATTCCGCTTTGCAGCTGTAGGATTCCATTTCCCTTAAGTCAGATTGCAATTAACCAGATTTCGCCTAAAGGTAATGTCAGGGTTTAATTAGATCTAGGGCCCTTACTTCCCATGAGCGCAAGCACTTATAGTTAATTACCCCTCTTAACACATAAGAGAGAACTCTCGATTAAGGATGAATAAATTTTAGGTGATTTTAGTCTCAGTTATGGGGAAAATGGAGGTAAACCCAATCAAGATTCCATGGTTCCGTCGTCCCGGGTATACCATAGATTTCATTCTACCAACACTAACAATCATTCATCGCAATGTATAGGAATCTGATTAGCAGTCATGGGTTGACTCTTTTCAGGGATCCCGAGTAGACTAAAGTGGTGAGATTTGAGTTTTAATTTTATTTGGATTTTGGGGTTTACATCTATTAGAATAACCAAAAATTGGTTTGAAAATTTATAACTTCATTTAGAAGTTACACAGAAGTTATTATTTGAAGAGGGTCTTACGGCTTCTCTTGAAAGTAGCCCAAGTGTTTGAATTTGGGTCGGGACTTACGGCTTACATAGAAAGTAGCCCGTAGGTTTAATTTGGATTGGGGCTTACAACACTATTTATGAGTTGCCCAGAGATGAGTCTTACAACCTAACTCTACAGCAAGACTGCCCGAGGATTTTGTTTGGATTTGGGGTAGGTCTTATGACTTCCCTTAAGAAGTTGTCTGAAAGTGGATCTTACAACTTAATCCTATAGACTAAGATACTCAATTGCTTTGTGTGTTTTGTAGAGGATCTTACGATAGAAATTCTACATGTTTTGGAATTAATATCATAATTAATGTATTTCAAAGTATTATTTAAAGATGAAATTCTCTCCTGAGGCTTTTTATCTTGATTTTTCAACAAGAGATGTCCATGTAATTAGATTTGGATAGGGACTTATCGCTTTCATTAGAAAGTAGCTCAATTAGTGGGACTTACGGACTCTGCTAAGGGTAGCCCGAAGATTTTTATTGGGTAGGTCTTATGGCTTCATGAGAAGTTACATTATGATGGGTTTTACAACCTAGCCCTGTAAGTTAAGTGACCTAAGTAATGGGTCTTACAACCTAGCCCTATAGACTAGGATGCCCGGGTGAGGGGTCTAGGATTATATTATTACCTAAATATTTCCCTCAGAGATGGGACTTACGGCTTCTATTAGAAGTGGTCGGTATTTTAATTAGGGGGTTAGGGGTTAGGTCAATTTTACCTAAAACTTTTCCCTAAGGTCGGGCTTACGACTTTCCTTTAAAAGTTGCCGGGTAGTGGGTCTTACAACTAATTTCTTATAAACAAGGCTGCCCAAAAGGTTTGAATTTGATTGTTTGAGCGGACAATAGTTGTTTTGACACCAAACTACCATGGTTTTTAGTTGGTTGTTTACTAACAGTTGTACTTACTAGTTTGACCAGTTGTCGTTGTGACACTAGTGTTCTTTGCTACAGTAATTTCTTTTCCTGTTGTTTGATAGTTTCTTTTCAGTACCAATAGTTTACCTTTTCGGCACCAGTGTACTAGTAGTTTACCGCAGTATTTTCTGTTTTAGCATTTATTTGAATATTAAATTATTTCAACGTTTAATGAGTTTCATTTGTTTGTTGCAGAAGCTCGTACATGAGAACTTTGGAGAGCTTGGAGACTATGTTGTTCTATTGAAGAGTTTCAGTTTATGTTGTGAGGAGTTTGAGAGCTTTTTTTTTAGAGTTGGAGAGCAGTCTGTACAGGGTTTGGAGATTTCTGAGTTGTTTGTACAGGTTTTGGGAGAGCTGAGTAAGTTGAGTTTGTTGTCGAGAGTTGTCGTCTGAGAGATTTGAAGAGCAGTCTGTATAGGGTTTGGCGAGCAGTACATGTTGATTAGTAGATCACCCACCCCCCCCCCACCCCCACCCCCACCCCCCCCCCCAACCTTTTATTTATTGCATTTTTTTAATTTTATAATTGCTCCAATTAATCAAATTCAATTCTCTCAAAATTTAAATGACAACTCCTTGATTTAAAAATTTTTGTTCCTCACATTGTGAAAAATTCACATATTTTTAATTAAATTAATTTCATCAATCAAATCAAAAATTAATTCATTTTTTTATTGATTGATTTTGATTAATTAATTTTCAATTAAAAATTAATTAATTTTAACTAATTAACTATTTAAATTAATTAATTTTATCTAATTACTTAGTTTCAATTAATTAATCACAATAAATTAATTAGTTCTAATTACTTACTTTTAATTAATTAATTAATTAATTTCAATAAATTAATTTCATTTCAATTAACTAATTTTCATAATTAATTTTATTGAAATTAATCAATTGGTTAATTGAATTTAATCTCCAAAATGCTCCAAGGAAAAATTCTGTAATTTCTCGGGAGATTTCGACAGCCTCCCGACATCCCCTCCCCACCGAGGGAGAAATCGGGACGGCATTTGCCGTAATTTCTTTCTACCCGGATTTAAGGTCAATGGCGTAGGGTCTTTGATTTAGAACCATCCCGGCCGGATATAAGATACGACGGCCCGGGGTCTTCAAATTTTAAAACCATCTACTCAGATCTAAGATCGATGGTGCGGGTCTTCAAATTTTAATTCATCCCACCAGGATCTAAAATCGACTGCGTGGGGCCTTCAAATTAAAACCATCTCGACCGGACTTAAAGTCAACGGCACGAGGTCTTCAATACCTGTTTGAAAATCCCATCATCCATTCTTTCTTCTTTTTTCTTCTTTTTTTATATAATATATATAATATTATATTATTTTTAATATAACATATATAATATATTATAATATAATATATAACATTATATTATCATATTATAATATATATAATATTACAAAGAGAGGAATAGAGGGAGCCCGATCGGGCATTGGTCGGAGGCGGAAATCACGCACGGGTCTAGGGCGGAAGTCGGCGTGAGAGGAGGCGAAGCCAAACAGTGACCAGGGAGCCGAAGGAACGACCGTGCGATCTCTTCGCCTCTTGCGAAGCAGTGAAATCGAACGACGACGAAGGAACCGAACAAGCGGCGCATGCAGTCTCGGCGCCTCTTGCAAACCGAAGCCGAACAGCAGCGACGAAAAGGGAGGATGAAAGGCGAACCCTAGATGCTCCTGCGAAGCGACGAAGTCGAACAGCAACCTCGGAGTCAAAGGAGAGGAAGAAGCGATGGTGAAGAGAATGCCCGTTTTTTTTTTTCGTTCGGTTTCCTTCCCTTTTTATTGACTGACTCGCCAAATGAGAGTTACACTAGCGAAGCAACGCATCTCTTGGCAATCAACCGCTCGAGTGGGGCCGGATCAGAAGTAGGTATGTTGATTTGTAATTTCTCTGTTCTCTCTATCTTTTTTTTTTATAGTCAACAGCTTTATGGTGCAGAATGTTGGCCATTAAAAAAGAAGCATAATACTAAGTTAAGTGTTGCAGATATGAGGATGCTCAGGTGGATGTGTGGCTTTACTCTTAAAGGCAGGATACGAAATGAGCATATACGTGAAAAGGTTGGAGTAGCTCCGGTGGAAGATAAGATTATAGAGAGTCGCCTTAGATGGTTTGGTTACATAAAACGACAACCTTCTGATGACCCGGTTAGGAAAGTAGATGTATTAGATTTGACTTATATTAAGAACGGTAGAGATAGACCTAAAAAGACTTGGTTAGAAAATATTAGAAATGATCTTTCTTTATCAGATTTAGATGAGAATTTGACCCTTAACAAGACACAATGAAGAAAAAGGATTCATATAGCCGACCCCACATAGTGGGTAAAGGCTTGTTGTTGTATTGTATATGTCCAAACTATCTAAATCCATTTTTAAATGCCTATCTTAACTAAATATCACTCCAACTATTTTACTAATACAATCATTCCTTAATTTATCATTCTTAGTTTTGCAACACATCCATCAAAATACTCTTATTTTCACCATATTTAATTGAACTATCGACCATTTTAAAATGCGCAATACTTGGATTCATATATCTACCTCATAATTGCAGTTCTCTAAAATTCACATATAAATCTGATGATATCCTTTAATTGCATAATAATTGAGGGATTTCTCCATTTTAACCACCTGACCACAAATTTACAAATTTAGCAGTAATATTCTCATTTATATTATCATTCTTCTTTATATTAAATTCAAAATATTTAAACTTATTACACCTAGGTATCACTTTATCTTCTAATGAGATAGCATCAAAATTATTAGTATCACACCAACTAAAATTACATTTATACTAAGTCTTTATTCCACTAATTCTAAAACATTTATCTTCTAAATACTTTAAAAATTTTCACTTATTGTAGTAGATGGGAAACTGATAAGAATTGTCATCAATAAAAAGCCTAAGACCCTAAACTATGACAAATTGCTTTAAATATCCTTTGTAAGCATAACAGTTTAAAAAATAAATGAATTTGATATCAATAATGTTATTATTTGACAAAAATTTATAATACTAGTCAATGCTCAACCATGCGTATCTTAACAACTTCAACAAATCCTTACAACAACAACAACAATATCAAGCCTTTATCCCACTACGTGGGGTCGGCTACATGAATCCTTTTTATCCATTGTGTCCTATTAAAAGTCAAATTCTTGTTTAAATCTAATAAAGAAAGATCATTTCTAATATTTTCTAACCAAGTCTTTGTAGGTCTACCTCTACCTTTTTTAATATAAGTCAAATCTAATACCTCTACTTTCCTAACCGGGTCATCGGGAGGCCGCCATTTTATGTGACCAAACCATCTAAGGCGACTCTCTCTAATCTTATCTTCCACTGGAGCTACTCCAACCTTTTCATGTATATGTTCATTTCGTATCCTATCTCTAAGGGTAAAGCCACTCATCCACCTGAGCATCATCATCTCTGCAACACTTAACTTAGTATTATGCTTCTCTTTTAATGGCCAACATTCGACACCATAAAGCATTGCAGGTCTCACCACCATCTTATAGAATTTTCTCTTAAGTTTGAGGGGTACTTTTCTATCACACAACAAGCCCGATGCATTCCTCCACTTCAACCATCCAACTTGAATTCTGCTGATAATATCCCCATCTATTTCACCATCACTCTGAACAATAGATCCAAGATATCTAAAAAGTGTACTCTTATTAATGACTTAATAGCACAAAGTCACAATCCCCTCACTAGGTTTATCATTACTAAAATTATACTCCATATATTCCGTTTTAGATCTACTCAAGCGAAAACATTTAGATTCTAAGGTTGACCTCCACAATTCTAGTTTACCTTCAACTCCCTCTCTAGTCTTATCGACAAGAAGAATATCATCAGCAAAAAGCATACACCAAGGTACATCCTCTTGCAAATGTCTAGTGAGAACATCCATGACTAAAGCAAAAAGATATGGGCTTAAGGCTGATCCTTGATGTAATCCAACCGAAATAGGGAAATACTTGGTCAAACCACCTTGTGTTTGAACACAAGTAATAGCTCCTGCATACATATCTTTAATGATTTGAATATAAGCATTATTAACTCCTTTATCCATAGCACTTCTCTTGGAACTTTATCATATGTTTTTTTCTAAATCAATAAATATCATATGTAAATCCTTCTTATTCTCTCTATATTTCTCCATCAAACCTCTTAATAAATGTATGGCTTCCATAGTAGACCTACCCGGCATGAATCCAAATTGATTTTGAGAAACATTAGTATCACGCCGCAACCTACGCTCCATAACTCGCTCCCATAGTTTTAAAGTATGACACGTTAACTTAATTCCTCTATAATTCGCACAATCTTGTGCATCACCTTTATTCTTAAAAATAGGGATTAACACACTCATTCTCCACTCATCTGGCATCTTTTTAGTCTTCAAAAAAGTATTAAAAAGTTTAGTAAGCCAAGAAATTCCTTCATCTCCTAAGCATTTTCACATCTCTATTGGAATATCATCAAGTCCAACAGCTTTTCATAATTTTTCATAATGCAAATCATATCAATTCTTGTGATACTCGTTTATATCTCTTCCCCAGATTAATAAATATCATATTGTGAAATAATATCAAATAAGAAAGAGTATTTTTTTGCAATCCCTCATAAACTTAATTATAATCTTCAATAACTTCTCACTATGTAGCTTACCTAAATGTGTGATTAAGATGCGATCAAGCGAATAAGCAAACAAAAGGAAGTGACAGAGCTAATGAAAGGGGACAAGCAAACTAACATAAGGTGACAAGTTAGCTAACAATAAAATGCAATAATGGGGATTGCGAGAGAGTGATCTAACATTCAATCACATATGAACATCAAGGGATTCTTCATGTATATGGATTTTTTTGGCTCGCTTCATAAATCAAGCAATTGAGGGATTCTTAGTTTGGAGAATGAGGAATACGGCCATTATTGGAAATTTGATGAGAAGAGAGGAATTCTTCCTCTTTTCCTCTCTTCCTCTTTTCCTTTGCTTTCTATAAAAGAAAGATTACTCTAAGCTTGGTAAGATTGTCTTCACTCCCCTCCTTATTAAGATTAAAAAAAATAATTTGGCATTGTTTGGCACTCCTCTCATTTAGTACTCCTACATGTAGAAGTCTATAGTAGATATGCTCACTTTATGAAAGTAGGTCATTCTTGACCAAATCATATACATCCTGATGTTCTCATTCTTACAATTTTTTTATTGTCATTATTATATTTGTGCTGTTGTTAGTTTTGTTTCTCCTATGTTAATACCCATTATTCTCTTTGGCACTTTCAAAGAGAGTTGATTTGCATCTTCCACACAAATTGGTATCAAAGCTACATGATTGTAATTAGGAGATGGCATCATCCTGTTCAATGGGAAAAATAATTTCAACATTTGAAAAATGAAGATAAAAACATATTTGTTTGAAGGTTTGCTCGAGGCTTTGAAGGGGAAGGACTCCCTAACTGACATAAATGAAAATGGAGAAATGGATCAGAAAGCCCATTATTCGATTATCCTCAGTTTGGAGACAATACTTTTCACAATGTAGGGGTTCATAATACCATACAATATACGGGCAAAAGGTTAGAATCTCTTTACAAGACAAAGTTAATCATAAATTATCTCTATTTAAAGAACAATTGTTTGCATTTCATATGAAAGATGGTATATCACTGCAAGAGAGCAATTAGATGCCTATAACAATCTTTTATTAAATCTAGAAAAAATGGATAGAAGATTATAGAGGATAACGTTTTTAACTTATTATGCTATTTAACACCCTCTTATGACCATTAATTACAACTTCTTGTATAGGAAAGACATTATCATCATGATGGAGGTGAGGTTAAATTTTATAACTCATAAGTTGAAGACAAGGGTGTAATGTGAAAGCCTGAAAGCCCGAATAAGGGATTATTTATAAGGAAACAAACAAACTTAAAAAAAGCAAGGGAGAATGTGAAAGATCAAAATTATAGTTTAAGAATAAATTCTGAATCACTGCTGCAATAAATTTGGATATTACAATTTGATCGCAAATTACTGCAAGGGCTAAAGGAAAGGGATAAAAAGAAAGACAAGTCTAGCTCCAAAAGAGCGTCGATCTATTTTTGATAGCTAAACATCAAAATGTTTCTTCTTCTGAAGATTAGATTTTTTATTCAAGATTTTCGTATCATTTGACCCAGAAAAAATATTTCTCTTCTTACATATCTGTTGATGGTGAAAATGCCCTTATGGGCAATGAAATAACATACAAAATTGCTGGGTAGGAGCAACTTAGATCAAAACATATGATGGTGTGAGAATTTTGACAAAGGTGAGACATGCTCTAGCTTTGAAAAATATTTTTTTCTGTTTGAGCAATTTAGACTCCAACACGTGTTAATACATTACAAAAAGTAAAGTATTACAAGCTTCTAGAGCTCCATGTTTTGATATGAACAAAGAAACTTAAGAACCCGTACTTTCTTCAAGATAACATAGTGACAAATTATGCATCAACATCTTACACATAAGTTTTTTTTTTTTTTTTTTTAACATCTTACACAAAAGATGTGATTAGGGTTATGGCATATGTTTGAGTTGAGCAAGAGAAGCTTGTTTTGTGATTAGAGGACTGGAGCTTTAGAGTATTGTGAGCATTATGCTTGGGGAAAACATCAAAAATTAAAGTTTCTTATTATAGTTCATAGGATCAAAGTTAATTTGGACAATATTCATTCTAACTTACAAGATCCTACTAGTGCTAGTGATACAGCAGCCCAAAAAGGAGGGGCGGAATCCAGGGAGGGGATTTCAACTGATTTGGTGAGGCCCAACTAGGAATTAATTTATTATGTTAGGAGATGATGAATTAGGAATGGATTTACTAATTGAATTTCCAATAAAAGAGGGAAATATATTAGATAAGGGGGACTGATTTAGGAGGGAAGGAGGAGAGCTTATTTAAGGCTAAGTTTAGGGTTTATTTGTTTTTTTATGCAGATTTTTATTTGTGTTTGCTGTAGCTTTTTCTTTGAGGGCTTCCTAGGGGCGTCTTGGTTGTTTGGGAGAGCCGATCTACCTCTCGAATTGTAGATCAAATGTATCTTGCTTTCAAATTGAAGTTATAATTCAAAATCAGTCATTAGTATTTCTATAGTTTTTCTATTGTTCGTTCGCTGTTTTTGTCTCCAAGGTGTATCAAATTGATATCAGAGCGGTGTCCTAGACCAAAATCTTCATTCTCCTGGAAGATTTCTGCTGCATATCTCCTCCAGTTTGCTGTTTTTTGCAATTTGAAGACTTAAGTTGCTGCGTTTTGCTGATTTTTGGCTGTTTGGAACACAAAACTGTGAATGGCAGCAAAGAAGGTGAAAATGTTGGAAGGCGAGATGGAGCAATTCAAAAATGGTGTGGAGGAGAAGCTCGCTACCATGGAAGAAAGGTTTTCATCTATAAAAAACCGTATGGAAAACCGATTTGGAGGGGTGGAGAAGATGTTAAGACGGACCTTGGAGATGCAAACAAAAACTCCACCAGTGATTCCAACAGCCAACCCCAATCCAGATTCAATCGAGATTCCCTTGACCACAACCAAGGGAAAAGGAGTCGAACGGGAAGAGTTCGACAATGGGAGTTTTTTTCACCAAGAAACACCTCCTATGGCTCTGATAAGGGGTGTACCAACCACTATTGAGGACGGAAAGAAGATAGGTGAGATTCTCACCCACGATACATGGGAGGGAGGCAATAGTGGGAGAGAAAATTGGGGTGGAAATGCTAGGGTGAGGAAACTAAAAATGCCAATTTTTGAAGGGAAAGATGCTCAAGGATGGGTGTATCGGGTGGAGCGTTACTTCTCTATCAATGGGCTTACGGTGTGGGAAAAGCTCATGACGGCAGGGCTATATTTGGAGAGCAAAGCCTTTGCTTGGTTTCAGTGGAGGGAGGCGAGGTACCCACTCCATTCATGGGGAGACTTTAAAGAGGGATTGTTGGAACGTTTCCGAGCCATCCGAGAAGGAGATCTACACGAGCAATTTTATGCCTTGACCCCGGAGGGGACAATCATGGAGTACCGAGAAAAATTTGAGCTGCTATTGAATAGGCTGAGGGAAATTTCTGAGGAAGATTTGGAGGGGAATTACATGAAGGGCCTAAAAGAAAACATACGAGCAGAACTCAGGATGTTGAGGCCAAGGGGGCTAAGGGAGACAATTGATCTAGCACAACGGGTGGAAGAGAAACATCAGAGGAAAAAGGCCAGCAAAAGCAACATGGGAGGCACTTACAGGAATACCTCCACGACCCTGGCACTGAGAACTCAAACGGTGTCTTTTCAGAGAGAAGCGCCAAAGGAGAAGAGTGCCAGAATTTATCTGGAAAGCCATTTCAAGCGCCTCACAGAGGCAGAGGTACAGGACAGGAGGTCAAAAGGGTTATGTTATAGATGCAACGAGAAATTTACACCAGGATATAGATGCAAAAATAGTACCTTGCGGATTCTCTTGGTGTGTGATGAGGAGGTGGGGGATGAGGCAGAGGCATAAAGGGAAGAAAAAGAGGAAGAAGAGCCTGTACACTTGGAGGTGGCTTAAGTTTCATTGAACTCGGTAGTGGGATTCACCTCGAATCGCACTATAAAAATGAGGGGTTCCTAGTGGACAGTGGGGCTACCCACAAATTCTTATCAAACCCAGTGGTAGACAAACTGGGGCTGAAACTGGTAAAGACGAGCAAATTTAGAGTGATGATAGGCACAAGAAAGGTAGAGAAGAGCAGAGGGATATGTCAAGGTTTGGTGGTGGAGTTGCAGGGGATTCACATCACGGTGGATTTTCTTCCTTTGGAGTTGGGGAGTATTGATTTGATTCTGAGAATGAAGTGGCTACAAACCTTGGGGGAAACCATGATAAACTAGAAGACATTAGTTATGAAGATTCAGGTAGAGGGAAGAAAGGTGGTAATTAAGGTAGACCCCATCTTATCCAAAGCAATGGCTTCTTTGAAATCCCTGGTTCGTGCCCTAGAAGGGGAAGAAGGGGGATTCTTGATGGAACTCTAGAGTCTGGAGGGAGAAGAGACAGAAGATGTAAAGGACATTCCAGACATGGTCTAACCACTTCTTCAGCAGTTCAGGGAGGTATTCTAGTTTCCCCATGGATTGTCACCCCCTCAGGAGCACGAGCACTCTATTGTTCTGAAGGAAGGAGTCTCTTCTATTAGTGTCCGACCATACCGCTACCCTCGAGTCCAGAAGGATGAGATTAAGAGACTGATTAGGGAGATGCTTGATACTGGAATTATCAAGCCCAATGTAAGTCATTTATCTAAACCTGTATTATTGGTGAAGAAGAAGAATAGAAGTTGGAGGTTTTATCTGGACTACCATGCCTTGAATAAGGAAACTGTACCAAACAAGTTTTCATACCAGTCATTGATGAGCTATTAGATGAGTTGCATGGATCTGTGATATTCTCCAAGATCGACTTGAAATCCAAATACCACCAGACTAGAATGCGACCAAGTGACACCCACAAGACAGCTTTCAGACGCATGAGGAACACTGTGAGTTCTTGGTGATTCTTTTTGGCCTCACCAACGCACCGACCACCTTCCAATCTCTGATGAATAGGGTACTCCAACACTACCTACGAAGGTTTGTATTGGTATTTTTGACAATATATTGATATATAATAGGTCTAAAGGGGAGCACTTAGAGCATTTGGGAGCTGAGCACTCTTTGTTTGCTAATCAGAAAAAGTGTTTTTTCGCCCAGCCCATCGTGGAGTATTTAAAGTATGTGATATCTCAGGAGGGAGTGGCAGCTGACCAGAGTAAGATTGAGGTTATGCACAGGTGGACCATATCGAAGACTTTAAAGGAGCTGAGAGAATTCTTAGGACTTACAGGCTACTATCAAAAATTTGTGAAAGGCTACGGTTCTATAGTGGGGCCGTTGATGGAATAGCTCAAGAATGACAACTTTAAGTAGGGAGACTCCACCATCAAGGCTTTTGAGGAGTTAAAAAAGGCTATGACTAGTGTACCAGTATTACCTCTTCTAGATTTTAGTCAGCCTTTTTTAGTTGAGATAAATACCTCGGGTTTTGAGTTGGGAATGGTACTCATGTAGAACCAGTGGCCTATTTCAGCCAGGTGTTGACGGCCAAAGCAAGGCTCAAGTCAGTCTATGAGAGGGAGCTGATGGCAATCGTGTTAGCCATTTAGAAATGGCTGCCTAATTTATTGAGAAGACATTTCATCGTCAAAACTAACCAGAGGAGTCTGAAGTACTTGTTGGAGCAGAGAATGGTCACTGAAAAGCATCAAAGATGGCTTTCCATGTTATTAGGCTATGACTTCGAGATTCAGTATCAACCTGGAGTTGAAAACAAAGTAGCAGATGTTTTATCCAGGTGCATGGGGGAACTCCAGATGATGGCATTGTCTATGCCCTTTGTGGTTGACTATAGGGGTGTCAATATTTGACACGACATGAAAACCCGACTCGAACCCGACCCGAAAATTTCGAGTTAGACCCGACCCGTTTTGAAAACGGGTCGGGTTCGGGTTCACAGTTTCGATCCGTTTGAAAAATGGGTCAGATTCGGGTTGACCCGTCGCATTGCCGGGTCAACCCGGAAACCCGTTTACAAAGAGCTGACTGCACTGCCCATAGCTGCCTGAGTGACCGCCCGCCGTCCACAGCTGCTCGAGTGACCGCCAGCTTCCGCGTCTGCGTTGGCCTGCCCGCCCCGCTGCCCTCTGCGCTGCCCCGCTGACCCGCCTGCCCCCCGCGTGACCTCGTCGCGTCCCGCTGCGGAGCCGCCCCACTGTCCCATCGCAACTTCGCGTCACTGCCGTCGCGGTCGCATCCATTGGCTGGTGCAGCATCCTGAGATGGCGAGATAGCCGAGATACGAAGCTGCCGCCAGACGCTGGCTGAAGGCCGGCCGCTGCCGCCATACGCTGGCTGAAGGACGGCTGTTGCCGCCGGACGCTGGCTGACGGCCGGCCGCTGCCGCCGGATGCTGGCTGAAGGCCGGCCGCTGCCACCAGACGCCGCTGTCGCACAGTTGCTGATGGCGATGCCGTGTTCGCGGGTCAGGTCGGATTGACCCAAACCTGAAGCGGGTCGGGTTCGGGTCCAAAAAATTGACCCGTTTACCAAAATGGGTCGGGTTAGGGTTGACCCGAATAGTGTCGGGTCAGTTCCGGGTTCGACCCGAACCCAACCCGTGACCTGAAATTGGCACCCCTAGTTGACTAGGAAGCACTGCGGAGAGAAAGCGAACGGGATGAAGGTTTGAGGAAAATTAGAGATGAGCTGGCAGGAAATAAGGACAGTCATCTGGGATATCCAGTAGTGGGACAGAAGTTGCTTTATTATGAGTGGTTTGTGCTTCCAAAGACCTCTTCTTACATTCCCTGCTTACTTCGAGAGTTTCATGGGACAGCCATTGGGGGGTATTCTGGGGTCAAAAAGACATATCGTCGACTCTCTACAGAGCTGTATTAGGAGGGTATGCAGAAGAATGTCGAGAAGATGGTGGCTTGTTGCTATATATGTCAGAGGCACAAGTATTTAGCGATGTCTCCAGGAAAGCTCCTCAAGCTGTTAGCTCTGCCAGAAAAGGTGTGGGAGGAAGTGACAATGGACTTCATTGAAGGGCTATCAAAGTCAGAAGGATATACTACGATATTGGTGGTAGTGGATCGATTGAGTAAGTATGCCCATTTCATTCCCCTTTGCCACCCCTATACAGCAATATCAGTAGCAACGGTTTTCATGAGGGAGGTGGTGAGACTATATGGGGTCCCGGAATTTATTGTATCGGATCAAGACAAGATCTTCTTGAGCCAATTCTAGAGATAACTGTTCAAAATGCAGGGGACCGTTCCGAAAGGAGTACTGCTTATCATCCTCAAACGAACAGACAGACAGAGGTGATCAACAATAATGTGGAGACCTATATGCGATGTTTTATATCAGATACACCAAAGTTATGGGCGAAATGGTTGGCTTGGATAGAGTATTGGTATAACACTTCCTATCATTCGGCAACTCAGACTACAACATTCAAAATGTTATATGGAAGAAATCCGCCTCACTTGATATATTATGGACAAGGCAGCACACAATTGGCTTCAATAGAACAGTATTTTGAGGACAGAGATAGGATCATGGGGGAACTATAGAGGCATTTGTTGAGAGCTCAACAAATTATGAAAATGAAGATAGATGCGCAAAGAAGAGACATTCAATTTGACGTGGGGGACAGGGTTTACTTGAAGCTCCATCCCTACAAGAAAAAAACCATGACACAGAGATGGAATGATAAGTTATCACCCCAATATTTTGGTCCTTATGAGATAGTGAAGCACATCGAGGCCGTGGAATACCGCCTACAATTACCACCGTCATCACCCATCCAACCTTGATTTCATGTGTCCCAATTGCGACGATTGATAGGAGAGCACATTCCGACTTCTACACTTCCCCCAACCTTGACGGACGACATGGAGGTGTTGTGGACCAATGGAGGTTGAAGAAGTGCGACAAGGTTCAACAGGAAGCAAAGAAGTGTCGATCATGTGGAAGGATCTATCGGAGCAAGAGGTGGAGCACGAGGCCACGTGGGAGTCTTACCAAATTATTCAGCAGTAGTTCCCTTCATTTCACCTTGAGAACAAGATGGTACTTTTGGAGGGGAGAATTGATACAGTAGCCCAGGAAGGAGGGGTAGAATCCAAGGAGGGGATTTAGGCTGATTTGGTGGGGACCAACAAGGAATTAATTCATTATGTTAGGAGAGGATCAATTAGAAAAGGATTTCCTAATTGAATTTCAAATAGAAGAGAGAAATATATTAGGAAAGGATTTCCTAATTGAATTTCAAATAAAAAAGGGAAACATATTAGGAAAGAGGGGCGGATTTAGGAGGGAATGATGAGAGCTTATTTAACACTAAGCTTAGGCTTTATTTATTTTTTATGCAAATCTTTATTTGTGTTTGCTACAGATTTTTCTTTGAGGGCTTTCTAGCGGCGTCTAGGTTGTTTGGGAGAACCGATCTACCTCTTGAATTATAGATCATCTGTATATGGCTTTCAAATTAATGTTATAATCCAAAAGAAGTCATTATTATTAGTATTTTTGTAGTTTTTCCATTGTTCATTCATTGTTTTTATCTCCAGGTATCAGTTAGTTCAAAGAGTGAATCTAAATACATGCTTACCTTTGTAGATCATTATTCAAGATAGGGCATTTTGGACAATATTCATTCTAGCGTATGTGGTTCTATTAGTGTTAGATATAAGAGTGAATCTAAATGCATGTTTACCTATATAAATAATTACTCAAGTGGTTTATATGCTCAAATAGAAAAAAAAATGATATAATTGATGTATTTCAAAAGTGAAAGGCACAAACTGATAAGCAAACATAAGAGAATATTAAGATGCTGAAGATTGTCAATGACTTGGAGTTTTATTCTTCTAAGTTTTACGGCTTCTGTAGAAGGAACACAATTGAGCCTTTTGCTGAACACAAAAGAGGACCCTATTTTTGCTCTAACTTTTTTTCTTGACTATCTAACAAAAAGATTATTTCCATCATATATCTTTTTGGTGTAAAACCAAATTGATTATTTGAAAATGATGTAATTTTTCCAAGGTTTTATTCTTTTATATCAGCAATATCTTGAAAAATCTTCTTTATTCTAGAACATTAGTGTCAAAATACTTCTTCTCCAATTATTTGGCATCCTCTTAACACTCAAAGTTCTATTGAAAAGATTTGATAACCAAACTATTGCAATACCCACGTAAATTTCAATTGTTATCTCATTTAAACCTAAAGTTTACCAGAATAA
Source organism: Dendrobium chrysotoxum (assembly GCA_019925795.1). Lineage (NCBI taxonomy): Eukaryota > Viridiplantae > Streptophyta > Magnoliopsida > Asparagales > Orchidaceae > Dendrobium > Dendrobium chrysotoxum. The sequence goes on along the minus strand of CM034305.1, from coordinate 89,996,441 downwards.
GTATTCTCTAGAGATAACTCCATTTACTTTTCAGATCAGTCTATAATGTATCTCTTATTATTTTGTTCATTATGCTTTTCTAAAATAATTTCTCTCTCAAAATTCTCTTTTAATAACTTCTCAAAGTAGCATCTACATCTTTCCTTAACCAAGATCCTATTATCTTTTGTTAGAATTATTAGAGTTGTTTTGCTGCCATATTAATATTATCAAATATCCTAAATTTTATTAGAAATATATCCTTATTATGGAGGGTAATCTCATTTATTGTACTTTCCTTATTGCTCTATCCTCTTGCCTTTATATAGGCATAATTGAAATAGCATTAGGATTATTCAAATAAAAATGTAGACTTCTCTGATTCCTACAATCTTTGATTCTTAAGCTTAATAAGAAGTAATGAAAATCCAAAAATATCAAGTGTTAAGCTAGATAAATGCCCTGTAATACATTGAATTTAGGGAGAAAGTAAAAATTCAATGATCACCATGCTTCTGTGAGAGAACTAGCCACATTCTAAGAGGGCCTTGCCCGCCATTCTGGCAATTTATTCAAACTTGAGGAATGTAAATATTCGAGCAAAGCTAAATCTATTTTACCAAAGCAAATGTAATACTACCAAAAGAATTCGCAGAATGCAATTAAAAAGAGTAAATAATTTAAGCAAAAATACAACTATGACTTAAAAAACATGGAAGGGCAAATGGGCAATGAAACCTCTTCAAATATAGTGCTTCAAGTTACATGGAATTTAAGATGAAGCAATGAATTTTACTAAAAGAAGGATAGGATCCAACTCAAGAAAAACATGTGTAAATTTTATTAGTACAAAATTATAATTTCAAACCTATTCAAATTTCAAAACGGTTCCAGAAAGTAATCTTCAGGTACCCTTCCTCACCAATCTCATCACCTTACAGTATTCCCTAATGTTACTACCAACTCAAATATCCACACAAAAAAACGCAACCATTTTTCTATGAAATCATGATTCTTAACAAACAAGTAACCCTCTACTCAAAACACACCAACAAGTTCAAACCTATAATTGAATTTTTCATCTTGAAACGAACCATTTAGCTATTTCTCCCAAATCAGGCAACCAACCAACGTCATAGTTCTACATCATTCAAGAAGCTAACCAATGCCTTCAAATTATCCTAATTTTAAACTCTATTCCACTCTATAACCACAAAGATTCTACATTTTGATTCACAACTTCAAAACCAACTCTTCCTAACTGAAACATAAAAACCTAAAACACCTCGAAACATCTAAACCACTCCACCAAATAGCAAAATCTCATAAACCCTCCTCACTCAACCTACAAAGCAGGCTTACCGGGCATCTGAGCTTTTGAAGCACTGCTGAGACAGAGAAGCAAGAAGAGCAGCCCAAAAATCCAAGCCATCTACTTCTCCAGCAAGAGGAAAGTCCCAGGAACTCGCACCAGAAGCAGAAACGAAGCGACGAGAAAAACGGACCATAAAAGAAATAGCAAGACGAGCTTCCCGCAACACTATAGACTGGACTAAAAAGAGGGAAAGTATCGCAACATGAGCGCTACAAGACTGGCTACACTGGAGAGAACAACCGAGCAGAGATTAAGGGGAGATGGGCGCATCTGGCATTCTGGAAATATTTCCCACCATTAAAAGTAAAACTACCGGTGCAATTGTTATTATTACTTATACGGTGGGGCCGGATATAGTTATAGATTTTTGGGGGGGGGGAAATTAGGGGCTAAGCCCAATCAGTTAAGTAACAAAAAGATTACATGCGTAAAAGAAAAAAGACAAAAGAAATAAAAAGCTTCGTGACAAAAAAAATGAAAGGAAAAGATGGGAAGAAGAGGAGAGAAAAATTATTTAAAAAAATAATAATAAGTTATTTGAAATTTAAGAAAAGTAAGAAAATTAATTCTTGTATAAAAAGAAAATTAATTCTTGTATAAAAAGATAAAAATTAATCGTTATTATGAAATCATAAAAAATAAATAAAGTTAACAGTAAATAGCTATTGGACTATTTCAGTAATATATTTTAAAATAAAAGTGAAGATTGGGCTTAACTTTTAATATACATTTAAAGTTTATACGTCATCGAAAATTGTCTTGATCCGGCATGAATCTCGAGATATATTCAAGTTAGAAACTTTCGAAATTAAATTTGAGACCATTCGAACTACAATTAGGGTAAATTGAACGTCTCGAAGAGAAGAATCCAATGACATCAAAATGGGTCCAATCCAAGCCCAAATGGGTCCAAATGTGTGTGTGTGTGTGTGCGCGTGGGGGGGGGGGGGGGGGGGGGGGGGGTTGCCAAAGTATACTTGAAATGTTCTAAGCATAAATTGGATGACCAAATGCAAATATAGCATGCTTATAGTCGAATCGAGTGGCTCGACAAGACAAATCCAACAAGCCAATATCACTTAATTCTAACATCATTTGGGTACCTAAATACTTGATGAAAGCTCTATGATCGAAGGGATCACTATGTGTCGGCCGATGGAGCCCTCTAAGTTTGTTCATGATCTTCTCCATATTGCATGTCTCTCACAAAAATATATAAATAGACCCTCACTCTACATTTGGGCACCATAGTCTGACCACCGACCACCATCGGACCTCCGGACAGCTACCATCGACGCGACACTTCGACCACCATCGCTTGCCAACTACGGTCCCTCCCACCACCGTCGTCCACCGACTACGACCCCTCCAACCACTGTCGTCCGTCGGCTACGGCCCACTCCGACCACCATCATTCACCGACCACGGTACCTCCGACCTTCACCGCTCGCTGACTACGGTCTACTCTAACCATCGTCATCTGCCATCCACGGTCCCTCAGACCTCCGTCACCTGCTAACTACGGTCCCTTCTAACACCATCGCCCACCGACTACAGTCCCTCCGCCCTCCACCGACTATATTCACTTTGTTGTATGCCGACTATAGTCCCTCCACCATCATCGCCCACTAATGATGGTCCCTCTAACCACTATCGACAATGGTCCAATTAAACCATTGTTGCTCGCTAACCATGATCCCTCTGACCTCCACCGCCTGCCGACTACGATCCACTCCAACCACCGTCACACGCCAACTACATTCCCTCTGCCCTCAATCGCTCGTCGACTAAGGTTCCTCCAACCTTCATCGCCCGCCAACTATGGTCCCTCCGACCACGCCTGTCGTCTATTGTCCCTTTGACCTCAGTCGATTGCCGAGTACTATCCCTCCGACCTCCATCGCCCCCCCCCCCCCCCCCCCCCCCCGACTATGATCCCTCTGACCACCGTCGCCCGCCGACTACAGTCCCTCCGACCACCATCGTCCCCCGACTATAGTCCCTCCAACCTCCGTTGCCTGCCAACTATGGTCCACTCCGACCACCATTGCCTGCCAACCATGCTCCCCCTGACCTCCCTCGCCCACCAACTAAGATCCGTCCGACCACCATCGTCGCCCAACTACGGTTTCTCCGACCACCATCATCCACCGACTACAGTCCCTTCGACGATCGTTGCCCGCCGGCTACAGTCCCTCCGACCACCATTGACCGTCAACTATGGTCGGACGGACCAAACGAGCAAGCCGACACTCTCCTGGGAATAACTCTCTTATTACTAGATTATTTCAAATCCAACTATGTATTGTGCTTTATATGATGAATATTTGTTACAGTAAGCCAACGCCTTCCCTCGAGGAAGGGCATCACATATAATCAGCCGCAAATGCTAGTAGATTTTTCAACTGGGCAAGGCCCCATGATTTTTCTCTTTTCAGGGGTTTCCACGTAAAAATATTTATGTCTCTAATAACTCTCGCACTCCTTTCTCTTTCTCTTTATATGTTTGTTTGATGGATCTTTATACAAAGTTTGGACGCTAAACTCTTTATCTCTTTACTGTCGTGAATGTTCCAGCCTGCAACAAAATTTTAAATTTACTATTCATTACACATGTGTTGGATATGATGCATGTTAATTTATTTTAGTCTATTGATTGGATACATAAATTATGTATTTAATATGTATTAGGTGTGTGTACGGCATATACACTTGTTTAATTATTATGTAATGTTGATGCATCATAAGTTTGACTTAGATTTTCTTGATTTTCCTAATTAATTCATAATTTTTTTATTTTAAATAATATGATATATTTAATAAATAAATATAAATTAGATTATAAATCAAATTGCATAACAAATTTAATAGATAATCTCAAGTAGGAAATTATCTTTAATATATATATATTTTTTGGGAAGGGTGACAGTTTAAAGCTCGATATAATTAATGAAAGAAGATGAATCATTACAACTTAATACCATAGTACCTCAAACCACACAGAGGGGAAAAAGATAAGAGTGATTGCCAAAAAAGGAGGCCAAAAAGATCAAAGAAAGAAAGGCAGTCCAACAAAATACAATTGAGTGGTATAGCCCTCAAAAATCAAACAAAACTTGTGAAAGTGAGGTATATAAAAAGTAAGCAAATTGAGAATTGGGATGGGCTTACACCCCAAAATTGTAGTAGGGGAGAGGGTTCCATCTATAGTTAGGAGATCAAGAAGAACATCCATATGTATAGTTTCATAATTGGATTGCACCAAGGTTGTGCTGAGCAACCTACATCATCATCCATAGCACAATATTGAAAAAGATCTATTACTATTACAATTACACTATATATATTCGGTTATAGATCTACTAAAATGAAAATCTTTAGACTAAGTTGACCCTCATAATTCAAGTTTTTCTTTAGCGCCTTCTCTAGTCTTATCAACACGAAGAATATCATCAGTAAAAAGCATACATCATGGTACATCTTCTTGCAAATATCTAGTAAGACCATCCATGACTAAAGTAAAAAAGATATGGGCTTAAAGATGACCCTTGGTGTATTCCAACTAAAATAGAAAAATACTTGGTCAAACCATCATGTGTTAAATTGAGCTTAGATCCAACTAACATATAGTTGGGTCTGAATTAGCTCAGACCAAATAAGTTCGAATCATTTAATTAATAGCTACAATTGATTTACTTAAAATCCATTTTGCTTCCGCATAAGTTCATCACTTTTAGATAGAGGTGTCAAAATCTGACACGACCCGAAAACCAACTCGGACCCGAACCCGTTTACCATACGGGTCGGGTTGGTAAACGGGTTCGGGTCCGGGCTTAAGTTTTCGACCCATTTGCAAATCGGGTCAGGTTCGGGTTGACCCGGAAACCCGAAATCAACCTGATTTGATCCGAGAAATCCAAATAGATGCCGTGTGCCGACCGTTTCCCACGCATCTGTCCGTCGCGTCTATCACTGTCTGTCATGTCATCTCGAGACTCTCGAGTTTCGACAGTTGCGTTCGTCTGGCGTCTGTCATGAGACCATCGCGTCACGAATCGTCCGTCCGTTCATGGTTCGCCGTCCGGTCACGAGTCCATCGGCATTCAGCCAGCCCCGCCATCACTGTCGCCGGCTGGCCCGTCATGCTTCATCTCCTGACTCTCGCTCGACCCAGCAGCCAGTAGGTCCTCCGCACTTCCACAAGTCCTTGCAGGTCACTGGCACCGCCGGCCACTATGCTGCCTAGGATGACATTGCCCATTTTTTGAATCAAACTAGTCTACATGTCGTGTCGAGTCAAATTGGGAACCCATGCGGGTCGGGTCAGGTTGAAATACCTAACCCATTTACAAAAATGGGTCAGGTTCGGGTTGACCCATTTAGACACGGGTCAACTCGTGTTCGACCCAAACCCGACCCGTCGACCTATTTTGACACCCCTACTTTTAGATGACAATCAGAGAACATAGAGATTAGGGTTGAAAAGGAGAATTTTTGGGTCAGATTGTCAAGACTTAAATTTGATTAAAATAAACTTTTAGCTATTCAATTTATTTTGAATTTAAACATAAGCTTATATAGATTATTTTGAGTTGTACAAATTTTTTTTTTTCAGAAGGTTAGTAAGAGAGAGTCAGAAGTTAATATTCTCGAACGCTGATGATCACAGAGAAAGAGAGATGAAACTCTCCTAACTGGACAAGCAGTCCAGTGTAATTGTACAACTTCTTTAAAAAGAATTTGTAATTTTAAATCAGCAACCAAATAAGCCTCAATAGTAATCATTGTCTGTCACAACCAGCTTTTGGAGAATGTGAAAGTCTGGTGCAAATTCAATGCTCACATAACACTAAAAATTCATATCAAAATCCCATTTATTACACAAGCGAACAATAGTATCTATTAAAGAATTATTTCATATAAATATAATCTGAAGGTTGTATTCAGCCATGTTAACCTCAACAGTTGCCAGCGAAATGTCCTTACATTATTAAGAAAATTGGTATATTGCTTAATTTATATTTTAATAATGATAAGTGTAGGGTGGTCCCTTAAGGCTTAGAGGTCATTGGGAAGTTCAGCAGATTGATTGCAAGGAGGTAGTCATTAGGGGTGTAAGTGAGCCAAGCCGGTTCGAGCTCGGCTCGTTAACGAGCTCGCGAGCCAAGCTTGTCGAGTTTCGAACTCGAGCATAATTTCATGCTCGTTGGATTATTGAGCTTGAGTTCGAGCTCAAGTGATGCTCGGCAAGTACTCATCAAGAGGCTCGTTTGCTCCTGCGAAGGCATAAGCGTAGGTAAATGCGGACCGCGGAAGCACAATCAGAAATATAAGAGAATAGTTGTATTGTTTATGAGTTGTATTTAGGCTAATTGTGTTTTCACAATTTGAGTATGGCGCTCTCTCTCTCTCTCTCTCTCTCTCTCTCTCTCTCTCTCTCTCTCTCTCTCTCTCTCTCTCTCTCTCTCTCTCATGTGCAAACACAAATAAAAATTTATCCTTCTTCATACATTCAAATTTTCAAACTCTTCTTCATAATCTCACATCCCTGATTTCATAATCTACACACGATTCACATCTCTCATCAAATAAATGACCTGATCTAATCCAAACCCTCAAAACCCTCATAAGTCCATTTTAAGAATGATTTTATTACATATAAGATGCATTCAATAAAATCATAAACAAATTAATTACACAACACTTTGACAATAATTAAAGAAGATCGTCGAGGCCAATTTTAATATATTTTCATCCACCTTATATTCTTGTGACAATTATTTAGAGAATTTATAATAAAATATTTTTGAAAAAAATTTTATTTGAAATATTTTGATATAATTTTTTTATTAGTTGAATTTCAAATTATTAAATTTATTTTAAGATGACTATAATATAAAATTGAATTGAATAAAGTTATCTTTACTTAGAGTCAGTTTGGGGAGAAACTATTCTGTGCGGACGCCGGACCGTCCGGAGGCGAATCAAAATACGTTACATCATCCGGTACACAGTGGTATACTGCCGCAATACATAGAAAAAAAAGTGATGTGGCGCGTTCTGATTCGCCGCCAAACAACGTCCATATCCGCACAAAATAATTTCACCAATTTGAGACGGTTGAAGTGTTTTATAAAGTTGGTTATGAAATTGTTGTGAAGAAAATAACTTAGCTACTATGATTGTAAAAAACCGTTCTTCGTCACAAAAATTTCTGAAAAAAAAGTGATAAAATACTAAGAAAAAAGTAGCCAAATAAAATTGTGATTATTGTCTAAAAGCAAAATAACGAGAAAGTTGTCCGAAAGAAACTCTTAAAGATCAAATTTATGAATTCTGAAATTTCATTTATCTGAAATAATTAAATATATAGGAGATATTATCTATATTTTATTGATTAAAAAAATAAAATGAAATCTCTCTGGCAACCACTAAGATGACAAAAACAAGTGGCATACCATATTGCAATAAGCAAAGAGTGCAGAATCCAACCATTTAACTCCTTTAAAGGTAAAAGAAGGTGATGTAACATGCAAAGGAATCATTCCACTTTCTCTTCCTGACTCCTACCACCTAATCACAGAAGGCCAGGCTGCCTGCTGAATCCTTCCAGACTAAGTTTTATGAGCTTAAAACTAAGTAATTATTTTATATTAAGTGAATTTTTATAGCAATTTCTAAGAAAGAGCAGCATGAGAGTTTCAAATGTAAATCCTTCCATTATGAAATACCAACTCAACCAACAGTTCATATCCCACAGCACAAATTTAATGATTGAGACTTCGATTTTATTTGGGATAGCTTTTTTACTATTTTTAAAATAGCTATTTAGTACAAAAATTTCTTAAAATTAGTGAAAAATTATTAGAAAAAATTATCCCAAATGAGAGAAATTATTCTGTGCGGTCATCGGGTGCCGTTCGGAGGCGAATCAAGACGCGTCACATCATTTTTTTGCTGTGTACCGATGCGTGCCGGGTGACGTAGCACATCCTGATTCACCTCCGGACGGTTCGGTAACCGCACAGAATAATTTTTCCCCAAATGAAGCCTAAATTGATGCTTGAAGCATAAAAAATTGTCTTTTTTTTCTTTCTTTTTTTGAGAAGTCTTAGTGGAAAGCTCCAAGCTCAAATTTGATACATGAGAAATTTGCTTTTTGAATTTTGAGAATAATATTTATGATGTTTCTCAAGTGTTCATTTTTATGACCATCTTCCTCAAGAGATATGTAGATTCCATGATTAACGGATATAATTTCATAAAAATTTCAAGAGCAAAGTCATCTCCATAAGTGAGCAATCAATAATAGAAATGGAACTGTAAGAGATGAAGACGATAAAATAGTAGGAAAAATAACCTCAAAAATAAAATTCCAGTAGAACAATATTCCCACGAAATATTATCTCTCTCTTCATCATACAGGTAGAGATAAGTTAATAGGATAAACAATGACCTGATAGTAACACAAAATGACTCAATTAACCATGTTAGGAGTCTCATCCATATAGGACCATCTCATTGTGTAGCATGTTACATACATGTTAGGAGTCTCATCCATATAGGACCATCTCATTGTGTAGCATGTTACATCCATGTTAAGGAGTCTCATCCATATAGGACCATCTCATTGCGTAGCATGTTACATAGTAATATGGTATGTCATGGAAACTAGCTACATCACAAAACCAAGGCATATTATGTATGAATCTCGAAGGCTTTGTTTAGGGCGCTTATCTTGTTGCTTTTTAAATCAGCTTGTTAGCACAAAATTTTTTTTGAACTAAAATTTTTTGTTCTAAAAAGCCGTTTAAAAAGCAGTAAAAAGCTATCTCAAACAAAACTTAAAGCTTCTGCATCACCCCTTCAACAAATATGCAAATTATAGAGGTAAAGGTGAGGCTAAAGGTTGTGTGGTCCCATTATTGGATGGGCAAGATTATAATTAAACAAGATTTTTATAACAAATTAAATAAATTTCACCAAAATTATTTGATATTTAAAATTTACACTTAAGCAAAAGTTAATAAAACAAATCTTTAAATGCAAAAAAAAAAAAGCTCCAAAAAATGTTGAAATATTATATTCTTAATAGTATATTATTATTTGAGGAATTCATAAATATTAGAATTGGTGACTTATAATTGCATGAAATAAATCAATCAAATGCCTTGCATTAGGTGTGCATGATAAACATTTAGATAGTCAAACAAATGGTCAACATTGTGCATGAGAGGGTTGAGATCTCTAGACCAACCTATAACACTTAAAAAAAATGTCTGGTTATATAAGATATATTTATTATTAAAAATATAGAATATGGATGTGTATTGAATCTATCATTATAATATTATATTTAAGAAAATAAATAAAAATAAAAAATTACATAAACTAAATAAATATAAAATGAATTTCTATAATACTAAATTTATTTTAATTGCTCATAAAATAATAATATATTTAAATTTATTAATATTTTAATCTCAATTGAAGAAAAAAATTATCACATGATATTGTAGATTGATAGTTTAAAGTTGAGAAAATTAATTCTTTCATAAGAAAATAAAAATTATACATTGTAAATGAATCAAAAGAAGAAGAGCAAAATAAGGGGAATAAAATTGGTTATAAGTAGCTATTAAGCTATCTAAAGAATATATTTTGAAATAAAAGAGAATATATATACCTCAACTTAAGCTATTAATGTAATATACTTTTTAAGTTACAAGTTAATATTTAAAACAAGTGTGTGAAATACATGTATTCATTATTATTATTTTCTTAAATTTTATATATAGATGTTGTGTCCGACAAATGTCGAGCATTGGTCTTATATAGTCTCCACTCCAGACAACAAGTCAGTCGCATCAACCCGCTCTCTTCTTCATATCACTCCTCTATCAACAAATTCACTCTTTCTCTAACAACTTCCTCTAACTAAAACCAACTACCGTCTTTTCTCCGATAAATTATTCTGTGCGGATACGGACGCTGTCCGAAGGTGAATCAAAACATGCCACATCACTTTTTTGTTATGTACCGCAGCTGTGTACCGTTATGTACCAGATAACGTAGCGCGTTCTAATTCACCTCCGAACCGTCCAGTGTCTACATAGAATAATTTCTCCTCTTTTCCACCCCCCAACCATATCATCTTGGACAGGTGTGTGTGTGTGTGTGTGTGTGTATATATATATATATATATATATTAAAATATCCTTCAAGATTAGCTCTGTACAAGACATTGCAAGATAAATGCTTGAGTTTATATGTCTGAATATTATTTATGGTGAGGCAAAAAATAATACACTTAGACTTGAAGTCTTCTACATATACGATTTAGTACCACATTTGAAGCTATTCATGAATCATTAATTTTGTTAAAAAAATGCTATTAGATATTGATAATGAGTACCTATTTTTGTTTAGTGGTTATTAATCATCATTAGTACAATGCTTGATTAGTCAACAAATGTCATTATTACTTGATAAAAAAAGAATGCACTTGGTCCTTAGTTAAGGCCATTACTAAATAATGAATTTCAACTTACTTTGTTCTCCTATTTAATATTGTCATGCATGATAATAAGTGAATAATATGGTAGAAAATTTGTTAAAATATATGAAAATTGCGTTAGAAAATTTAGATTTTATTATTTCATGAAAGGAAATTAGAAAGGCACTAATAAATACTTCCATAGTACTTAGAGCTATTTAAGGCTTATTTTGTACAATACAATTAAGGTGTATTTTTTTATATTAATTAATAAAATTATTATATTTTTCATAAGTTAGCATATACCTGTCAAATTAGAGTGAATATCCACATGTAAAATGATAATATTCTAAATATATTTTCAAATAAATTAAATTATTTATCTAAAATTAAATAAGAAACAAATAGAAAAAAAACAAATGTTAGACTTTATATCTTATGAAATATTTTCCACTAAATATGATAAATTTAACATAGAAAGTAAAGCTTAAATGCTTTAATGGTTATTTAACTATATAAATTAAAATTGTTGTTGGTTTTAAATCCCCTATTTAACATATTTCAACATTTTTAATATTCACATAGCTTCAAATTCAAAAATTAAGTGGTATAAAACTAGCGGATTAGTATAACAATAGCACCATAATCATAATTAGATGATTGTTGAGATTGATTTGAATAAGGAGGGCTCTTGGCAAGCTTATTATCATCATATCTTAATATAGTTTTAGGTGTTATGTATGTTTTTACATACATAACACCTAAAATTATATTAATTACATATCTAACACTCAAACTACACCATTTACATATCTACCACCTAAATACTATTCACTTTATCTAAAATACCACTCCGTTCACTCCAATCAAAATCCCTACCACGGCCCTCGCCTCTTCTTTGCTTGAGAGACTGCCCTTTTGCGTTTGATCCTACACCTCTTCTTCGGTCGAGGACGTACTCAAGCGTCTCCACTCTCCTTCTCTTTAGGTTTGCTTTTCGCCTTCTCCATTTCTTTGTTGTTATCGTGTGATGTGTCGGATAGAGTCGCTTTGAGTTTCTCTGCTTTTGACGATGATGTTGGCGTTGTCGGATTGGAAGTTGTGACGGCAGCTCGCCGGCAAGGCAACGACTTTTTCTCCCCTTTTCTGATAGAGAAAGATGAGAATATTTGCCTCTTCAGTCTGAGCTTGAAAGAAATCATCACACATACCATCTATTGTTACGCCACTATTCTCACCTAACTGATTGTCCGTCGCAGTTTAAATACTTTGTGGGTGACCCATATCCTCGTCGTGAAATTTCACTGTAACCACCACCTCAATTTTATTCCTTTCATAAGAACTGGTAAACATGTCAACAATATCGTTATCACTCGTGATCATCATATGATTTTTAGGTGATGTTTCGTTGATATGATAGTGTAAGTTGAATGCATGACCCCTAAGTCATGGACATAGTGCTTCAGCTCGTTTTTTCAACAATGAAAAATTAATTCCATTTCTCTCGAGCTTTAAAGTTCTCTGATTTCCACCAATATATTTCATTCGAGTCTGATCTTGCCCTCACTGCAAATAATAAGGAGATTAGGAAATCTCTATAGTAAAATTGAAAATCTGGTACAAAGTGACAGCAACTTCAACTATCATATACAGTACATAATAGCATTAAATCTATGGATTTCACTATTCTGCTCTCACTTCTGATGTCTGTACAAAGTGACAGCAACTACGAAATGGAGAAGAAAACGAAGTCGGCTGCAGGTTCAATTGCAAAAGCTCAAATAAACAGAAGCTCAAAATTACAACAAGTAAGAGATGGAAAAGACACAGAAAAATATTGAACGAGATGATGAAGGAGAGGGGCACAATTTGCACTATGGGCCACTTGTGCAAGAAATACAATTCTTACGAAGAAAACGAAATGGAGAAATACAATTCACACAAAAAATGGAACGAGATTACGAAATGGAGAAGAAAACGAGGTTGCCTGTTCGCACCAGACGGAGATAATATTTTTCGGCTCGGTTTGGTTTGAATGAGATGACGAAGGAGAGAGGCGCGGGCTTCAGACAAGGAAGACATGCTCTCGAACGAAGATGAAGGCTGGGTTTCGCACGGGAGGGATGGTAGGGATTTTGACGGGATATAACGGAGCGGTAATATGGATGAGGCGAAGGGGAAGAGTATTTGGGTGGTAGATAAGTAAATATGATAGTTTAGGTATTATGTAAGTAAATAGAATTATTTTAAGTGTTATGTATGTAAAAATTTTTTTTACATAAATTATAAAATATATAAATTATGACCTAAATATTTAATAAATCATTTAATGCTGTGCTGTTCTCAATCATTTTCTCCTGACCAATCTAGTTAATGGTGCATGTCCTAGTAGGACGTAAATGTGGAAGACTAACAGAAAGGGATGTTTCTGTCATCATTTATCATGAAATACTTGGTTTGTATTTAAAGTAAGCATTTTTTTATTTTTCCGAAGAAAAAAAAGGTAAGTATTTTTCTCTTTTATTTAATTTCTATATATATATATAAAATTTGATGTGAAAAATAAAATCAATATTTGATAAGAAAAAATAATAAATAATTTTATTTTATAAATTAATATTTTCTTAAAAACTTAATGTCCTATTAAGAAGTCGTAAAATCTATGCAATATCATTTCAATTTTTAAAAATAATTTAATTGCAATATATCATATTTTATAAAAAAATCTTAATAATATCATAAAAATTTTTAATTTTTAAATATAATAGACCATTATTTTTATTTATAAAATATTAAATTTATAATTTTTCAAAAAATAAAATAAAATTCTAGGTAATTTTATTTAACAAATAGTAGTTGAGCTTTTCTGGTCAAATACTTATTTTTTTGGGGCTGTTAGGGATCAGACGAGAGCTGGCGGGAGAATTTTTTTCGCTCAACCACAGAGCTGCCCCGCACGTCCCTTTTTGGCCAAATACTCAGAGCTCATAATTTTACTGAATGTCCGTAGTCCTTTTGCTGATATTTATGTTCTTCATTGCTTAAATACGGAATTAACAGTAACCCTAATGCGTATCTCGTCGATGAAGCCATAAAGAACTTTATTTAAATAATAATAATAATAATAAATAAGAAGGAACTTTATTTATTTTGTGAAATATTATAATAAAAGATTGAAATGTCTCTCTCTCTTATTCGTTCGTCACAGTTTAGTTCAATCATTATTGATCGTCATGGAAAGTCAAATGTCAGAGAGCAGTGGTCAATGTGATTAATTATTATTAATCTTCTTTAAGATTTAATTAAATATACAATCTTTTAGTTTGATAAATTATTAAATACATTTTAGAGTTAATTTTTTCATTAATCATTGGTTAAAATAGATTGATTTCATCATTAACTTTAAAAATAAAAAATACCAAAGGCTAGAAATATTTGGGAAATTTTTTTGTATGTAATAGATATAATTTGGCATTTTGGCTATTTGAAAAATAAATGCACTCATTTCTCTTTTTTTATAATAATATTAAAATTTCATAGAGCAATTCAAAACTTCAATTAATCAATATATTTTATTGACTTCTTAAAATTTTAAATTAGTTGTGGTACGTATAATTTGAGACACAAGTTAATCAATATTGGGAGCAACCTTGGCTGCATCCTTGTAATGACATTCATATTAAAGACTCACAAACAATAGAAGTTAGAAGGCTTTTTTGACTACCAATTATTGGTGTGCCTAGGTAATTCCATTTCACTTGAAGTAGTGTAAAAAAATATTAATATATCTATTCCTCATCTTGTCTAAGTTGGTGTATATTGAATACAATCAGAAGGAGATGTCCATATCATGTATAAGGAGTCATTGTTGATGAAAGAAATCTTGACCAAATTAGTAATTCTCAAAGGCTTCTTTTTTTTAAAAGTGTAATTTCCATAAGAACTTCTAGGATAAACTCTTCTTTACATATAGCCCATAAGAGAATTCCATAGTCTGAGAGATCTTAGAATGATAATCAATTTAGAGAGCTTTAATGGTAGCTAGCATTAGCCAATGGCCTTCCTAAGAGTTTCCAAGATGATTCCATACTCTATATATAGAACCTAGGATGATAAGTAGTATATATGTATTCACTTATTCAAAAAAAATGTAAAAGACCTTTCTTTGTAAACCTCAAAGGGTACCTGATGTTTTACAAGGTTCTCACAAAATTTTCTTGATATGACTACATAATCTATAAACCCTATGAGAATAAAGGATAGACATGATCTCCACTCATCTAAGGGACACCATAAGAGCTTGATTAGCATCTTTATTCAAAACTTCTTATAAGTTCCATCATTGAATGGGCCATAGGTTTGACTTCCTATACATAAATGTATTTTTACTACAAGCTCATTAATACATGGACCATAGAAGGGCACAATGATAGAGAAAGGTCCTTTTTTTTCAAAACTCATTAATTAGGAGATAAGTAGTAGATAAGTTCTCTAGTTATTTAAGATACTTCAAAGGGTATTTTGATTTGTAAGTTTAGAAGGCAACTAATGCTGGATAGAGTCGCCACTCAAAAATCTTTATAAGACCATATTATCATAAAAGCCACATGAAGGCATAATATAGTAAATAAAAGTAAAGCATACCAACTCTATCAACAAAGAGAGAAAATTCATTTTATTCATTTAAAAGTTAATATCCTCTTGGTGCCATCTTAAGGTTATATTTTAGCAACATGAACTCGGTCACTATAACATATCATTTTAAAAGATATTTGAAGGGCTTAGTATATTAAGGAGACAAGTCCTCAAAAACCTAGTCAACCACCCAAGTATTAAAGCTTGGGGTCATGGGTTATCATCATTAACACTACAATCTAATTGACATGTGTCAAAAGCTATTACGTAATCTTAGAGCACATCCTACAAGGCTAGAGCAGTATATTCGATCTTTTATAATTTAGCATTACTTGATGAAATATCTAGCTTTAAAAGGGTAGATCATTATCTCTCGACCTAGTGCTCTTTCCAACAAATAAAGCTTTAACTATCAAAATCTCCACAACTTTGGAAAAGTAAAACTTTTTATGAGGTACCATCAAGATTAACCTTGTTGTGTCTTGGAATATTTGCGGTGGTAGAGAAATATAAAGTTTAACGTCTTAGATTTATATGAAAATTTAGCACACAATCAGATAAAAGAGATGGTGTAGCGTTCGTAAGAGATACCAGAGTTTTTACGTGAAAATCCAAAAAAAGGGGGGAAACCATGGGGCCTGGCATAATATGAATGAATCTACTAGTGTTTGCAGTCGCTTACAAATGAGGCCCTTCATTGGGGGGAAGGCCTTGACTTAATGTAGCAAATGTACATTATATAGAATTCATTATATGGTGGGAACTAGAAGAATCAATATTGACATGTTCGTTTGGTCGAAAAGATTGTAGTCTGGCGACGGAGGTCAAAAAAATGGTAGTCGGCGGGTAACGGAGGTCAGAAAGATAGTAGTCGGCGGGTAACGGAGGTCAGAAAGATAGTAGTCTGGCGACGGAGGTCGGAAGGACAATAGTCGAACGGCGACAGTGGTCAGAAGGACTGTAGTCGGGCAAAGGTGGTCGGAAGGATCGTAGTCGGTGGGCGATAATAGTCGAGGGGTGGGGGAAAGTCCGACAATAACCGCTGGCCGAGAGTAAGTTCGACAACAGTCGATGGCTTGCTGGAAGTCCATAGTTGGTGGCTGGGCTGAAGTCCGATGATAGTCGGTGGTCGGACCGAAGTCCAGGGAGGAAGTAAGACAATAATCGGTGGCCGAGAGTAAGTCCGACGACAGTCGGTGGCCAGGTGGAAGTCCGGAGTTGGTGGCTGGGCTGAAGTCAGGTGACGGTCGATGGTCGGGCCGAAGTTCGGCATCAGTCGGTGGCCCGACGATGGTCGAGGAGGAGTTTGGTGGCAGGAGAACTCAGATTTCTCTTCCTTGCTTCCCCCCTTCCTCTCTTGCTTTCTCCCCATTTTCATGAGGGATGAGGGGTCTATTTATAGTTTTCTGAGAATGACATGACCAGTAAATAAGAGGAATATTAAGGGTATATTGGGAATGGTTTGAATGGACGACCGATATTGATCCCCTTTATTATGGACCATTCATTGGGCATTTGAATGTCTTAGTGACATCAAAATTCGGTGATCTTGGGCTTTTTGGATTCATCTCGTTGAGACGCTCGATTTGACTATAAGCATGTCACGTTTGGAAACCGTTTGGTCATCCAATTTATAGTTTGAACCTTCCAAATGTGCTTCGGGTCTTCTATTTGGTCCCATTTGGGCTCGGATTGAGTCGAATTTGGTGTCGTTGGGTTCGTCTTTTTGAGAGTTTTAGTTAAACTATAAGTTTGCTGAAATTGGAGTTCTTATGACTCTGAATTTAATTTTAGAAGTTTCCAACTCAATTATATCTCGAGATTCGTGCCGATCAAGATAAATTTTTTGATGATATATCAAACATCAATAATGATAAATATTAACCACCATAATTCTACCTAACTTCATCGCATTAATATTCTCTTACAATATATTTGATTAAGTATGATTAAATAAAGAGTCAAATTTTGACATAACTCTCCTCCTTTTTTGGAGTATGCTTCTCTTTTTACACTGAGGCTTTCACGAAGGAGGGCATTGCTATAATTTTTTTTTTCAAAGATAAAATCCTAGACCTATCTAAATCAAAGAGTCCACTTTCTAATAACACTACGTCAGAACTTACTTATTTGACCCCAAAAGAATTTTTATATGGTAATAATATATCATAGGAATTACTGACCAACAAATAATCTAAATTTATTAAAAAAAAACTACTTTGCAAAAAAAATTGTTAAAAAGATATTTGTAGAGAATCTACATATCAAGAGTATCAAAAAAATAGCTGGTTTTTATGACTATGCATATCACATGAATTTCTTAAATTTTGTGATAAGTAAAGAGAGATATTTTACGAGTCATAGTTTTTCTTGATAAGATTTTCACTTATCTGTACTTCTCTTAAATTTTGGCATAAAATCTATTATTTTTATTTTAAAAAAGTAGTAAAAACTTTTTTAAAATAAATATAATAGATTTTATGCCAAAAAAATTTAAGAGAAGTGCAGATAAGTGAAAATCTTATCAAGAAAAAATATTATTAAAATTATGAAAAAATATAGAAAATAAACAAAGTTCATAAAAAATTATAAAAAATTATGTTATATGTTGAAGTAGCAACCTACTTGAAGGAGCAATTTTTTATCATCAATAACACACCATTTATTAACGATGAAAAATGAGAGCTATCCAAAATAATAGGGATGTAATTCCATTGAAGTTTGAGAGAGAGAGATATATATGAAATCGTTATACTTGAAGTTATTTAATTAGAATACATGAGAATAAAACTTAAAGTTGGCAGAATCATGATCTCAATCACCAATCATCCATCTGACTCAAGCATTTTGAAGACACACATAAATAGGGAGAGAGAGAGAGAGAGAGAGTGTGTGTGTGTGATTATAATTTATGAAATCAATGAGATAATTAGATAGTCTTGAAGGAGTCTTTCCATGAACTCAAGACATACTTAATTAACGCGCCACATACTCGTTCATCAGTAAGTGTTGCTTGGTAATCAAACCTCTACCACCATGGTTAGGGTAGGAGTTCTCTCCTATGCAAAAATTCATGGGGGAACACAATGTCAACTCCTAAGATTGACATCTAGTCAAATTGAAGAGGATCAATCACCATAGATTATAATTGAAATATTGGAGTTCAATATGCCTTAAAATTTATTCGAATATGAATTATGATTTGAGTCAAGTCATGTGGACTCCAAATGATTTGAGTTCAAATTTCCTCAAATTATTTAAATTTATCATTTAGTACACTAACTTGAATCCAAATTAACTCAAAACATAAATATCACATAAAAAGCATACTTATATTTGAATTTCTAATGATACTTAATTTTAAATAGAAATGCAAATATAAACTTTCACATGTAATTTCAATAATTTTGAGAAAATTTTAATTTGATTGAGTTCCTTAAGGGCCCCATCTCTGCCTTATGTGGCAATCTCTGAAAGGGTATTATTATCGAGTCTTCCATCACATGAAAGATTACCTTATTCAAAGCTTATAAATAACCCTTAAACTACTCCTACTAATTCAATTAAAAATTTATAATTTTCTTTTAAGATTTATCTAAAGTCATTATAGAAGAAAAGTCAGATCCATGATAGAAAAATATTATTGCAGATAACGATAAGAATGAAAGAGACAATATATATGTGAGTCAATGTCTCGACTAGTGAAATATATCAATCATGCTATAGCTGAAAATATTAAGCATTTAAAGTTATTACTAAATTATAATGATTAATGAATATTTTATGTACACAAAATAAATATAGCCTTTATAAAGTGAAAAAATAGAAGTCAGAGCAGGCTATGATTTTCTCATCTTATAATGCGTCGGTTCTTGATTTGTATAGTAAAACAGATGACACACACACACACTCTCTCTCTCTCTCTCTCTCTCTCTCTCTCTCTCTCTCTCTCTCTTTTCAAAGCTACTCCGCTAAGCATTCAATCCAAGTGCCAATTAGGTTTGGTAAGATATAAATGTCAAGTAAAGCTACACGTTATACCCACCAAGGCTTATGGTGGTTGGTGGGCGAGCACGTTTGGGAACTTCCCATCCCGAGTTTGAATCCCCTCTACTACGGCCTCGCCTCTTCAGTAGGGCAAAATAAATGTGGGCCCGATGCCGGTGGGTGGTCTCGCTAGCTAGGTTCCGCCAATGGATTAGTTACGCTGCCAAGCGCTCCCTTTAAAGTGGCAGCGGGTCCCGTTCACAAAAAAAAAAGCTACATGTTATATCTCAAGCTACATGTTATATCTCGATGAGTCATAGTGAAGTCGACATGCAAGAAAACCATCGCGTGCATTTAATGCAATTAGATAGCTAAAGCCTCGCTAATATTTATTTGATGGCAACTTTTTATCAGGCCCAATCATGTAACTTGCTCATTTTTTCTTAAATGTTAACATTTCTTATGGTACCAAGCCTAACCCCACCTATAATCAAGGATTGGACGACAAGCCTATGAGGTATAAAATCAATGGCATAAATCTTATATTCTCTAGCAATTCAATACAAAATCTTAGAACTTTTATCTCTAGGTTTTGTATCTCTTATTACTTAGATATTTTTGTTAGTAGAATTTTGATGTTATTGCATAATAAGTTTTAATCCAATAATAAACACATCAAGTGTCCCCAAGAATAAATTTAGAACTAGTCAAATAGAGATATTGTATCTTAAAAATTGTTATCTATTCACCGTATAAGACTTTGTTTGGGGAAACTTTCTTACTGTTTTCTAAAGCAGCTTTTTAGTACAAAATTTTTTTGAATTAGAGTACTAAAAAGCTATTTTAGAAAGCAGTAAGAAAATTATCCCAAATAAAACATAAGTCAAGCCAACATATTATATTGCCTACAGTAAACTCAGTTATGTCACTCATAATAATTTATTGGGTCGGGTTAAGTGACCCGAAAATATAATGTAAAAAGATGTGTAGGAGTATATCGATGCTAAATATATTTTATTTACACTAATTTCAATACAAATAAGATTACACCTAAATTAAACTCATTTGGATATATTTTGCATCAAAATATACAGAACCTAAAAACGGGCATGCCTGGTGGAACCCGACCCAGCCCATTAATCGAACCGTCGCCGTCACGTCTCCGTTGCCAGTAAAAAAAACAGAGAACGTCATCATTCTCTCTCCTCGTCGTTTCTCAATCACTGTAATTTGCGGGGAATCGGAAAATTCAAGATGGCGTGGGGCCCCCGACCAACCGCCCACCGACCTGAGGACCGGATTGGCGGAGGCCACGAGCTCGCTGATTCCTTCGTTTACTTCCTTGCGAATAAACCGGCCTCGACTCGACCGGTGGGGCCTCCCCCATCGAACACCAATTCTCCCCCCGGGCCCACTCCTTGACCACTCCACATTCCCTTTCAGTTGACTTGGCTCCACCACATTGCCTGATTGGCCGCCTCCGTTTTCCCCCCCCTTTGTTTTTTTATTATTAGAAATATATAATATTAAAAACAGATTGAGGGCAACTAAATTACACGTTTTGCATCCACACACAAAAATATCAAGGCTTCATTTGAGACGGCTTTCCTACTACTTTCTGAAATAATATTTTAATACAATTTTTTTTATCTTAAGAAATTTTTGTATTAAAAAATCGCTTTAGAAAACAGTAAGAAAGTCTTCCCAAACGAAGCCTAAAAATATAAAAAATAATATGATAATTTGTTGATGTGAATGATACGATGAGCTAAGAGTTCTTCTAATTTTTCTTTTATGACAATCAAAGTTATCAGCCAATGTTAAAAATTATTTAGAATGATATTAATAGTTTGGGAAACTTTCTATAGTATCTCATACTAATATAAAGACGGGTCGTCGTCGTTGTGCTCATATTAACAGTTTTTTTTTTATCGGATATGAAGATTTAGAGTAAGGAGCTATTTTAGTTTTGTGAAAAAGGGATGCAGATTAAAAGAAATGCACTGTAAAATGAGTGTAATATATTTGAAATATTTAAAATTATTTGGATGAATGTAAAATGAATACATATAATTATCATTTTTATTTGAAGTAAAATGAATATAATGTAAAGTCAAATGATTGTGGTTGTCAGCTACGGTTGTAATTCGTACTTATGAATAAAATTAATTATTTAATTTTGAGATGTTGTAGATGATATTAGTATTTGAATTCTTTTAATTTATATTGGCTTCCAACTCATGGATAAAAATACAATATATATATATATATATATATATATATATATATATATATATATATATATATATAGACACACACACACTATATCAAGCAATCATAGAAAAGCCTAAGAGTTTAGAAGATAAAATAATGTAGGTGACACTTATAGCCACTTGCCACAAATAATAATAATAATAATAGCTACTAAGTTGAAATTTATCACAATAAATACTATAAATAGATAATAAAATCCAACTTTAAATATGT
This sequence comes from Dendrobium chrysotoxum, assembly GCA_019925795.1. Classification (NCBI taxonomy): domain Eukaryota; kingdom Viridiplantae; phylum Streptophyta; class Magnoliopsida; order Asparagales; family Orchidaceae; genus Dendrobium; species Dendrobium chrysotoxum. The sequence goes on along the minus strand of CM034305.1, from coordinate 89,974,482 downwards.
TGTTATTAAAGTATAATATTCTTCTTTGAAATTGACTCAACAAGTGAAAGCAAAAGCGATGAGAATCGAGAAGGAGAATATCTACAAAGGACAAATTTAGGCAATGTGTTTCAAAATTTAAAATAATCTGCCAATTATTTTATATTTGATATATCATTAAAAAAAACTTTTGATCGGGCAAGAATCTGAAGGCCAATTCACATTAGAAATTTTTAAAATTAAAATTGGGACCATCTGAACTCTTATTTCAGCAAACTTATAGTCGAATTGAACGTCTCAAAAGGACAAATCCAATGACACCAAATTCATTCCAATATATGCGTTAAAGGGTTCAAATCAAAGGCCTGAAGCGTATTTGGAAGATTCAAATTATAAATTGGACAATTAAATGATTTTCAAATATAACATGCTCATACTCGAATCAAACGGCTCAACGAGACGAATCCAACGAGCCAAATATCAAGAAATTCTGACATCACTAAGGCACTTAAATACTTAATAAACGGCTCATGACCAAAGGAATTAATATCGGCCGTCCATTCGAACAATTCCCTACGTGCCCTTGATCTTCTCCCTATTAAAGAGGGGAGGAGAGGAAAATATATCTGAGATCTTTCTTGCCACCAAGCTCCTCCTTTACCACTGCCGGGCCACCAACTATCGTCGAACTTCCGCTTGGCCACCAACCGACGTCGGATTTACGCGCGATCACTAACCATCGCCAAACTTTTGCCTGGCCACCAATTGTCACCAGCCCAGTCACCGATTGTCGTCAGATTTCCTCCCAACCACCGTCATCCGACTATGATCCCTCCATCCATCATCACCTGAACACAGTCTTTCTGACCACTGTTGCCAACCGCCTACGGTCCTTCCGACTTTTGTCGCTTGACAACAATCTTTCTGACCATCACTGACTATGATCTTTTTGACCTCCGTCGCTTGCCGACTACGACCCTTTCGACCATCGTCACCCGACTACGATCTTTCCGACCTCCGTAGCTCGCCGACTATGATCTTGTCGACTAAACGAATATGTCAATATTGATTCTTCCAACTCCCACCATGTAATGCACTCATTATGATATATATTTACCCCATCAAGCCAAAGCCTTCCTCCCATCACCCCCCAAGGAAGGGCCTTATTTATAATCAACTGTAAACACTAATGGATTCATTTAAACTAGGCAATGCCCAGTAGTTTTTTCTCCTTTCAGAAGTTTTCACATAAAAACTATGGTGTCACTTATGAATACTACACCCCTCTCTTTTTTCGGATTGTATGCTAGATCTTCATACAAAGTTAAGACATTAAACTTTATCACTCTTTACCGCTGTGAATATTCCAGGACGCACCATATTAATAGTTAACATGATCTAATCATTATCACGATATTAACCACCATTTAGATTTCTAGATGAGTTTGCATAAATTATTTGTCAAAATTTTCAAATATGTTATTTTTTGGAATCTTCTTATGATTAGATAATTAAGTAATATAATTACAAGCCTAATTAATATTTCATTTTGCATTCAATTTTTCTCCTCTCATCCCAAAATCTCATAAGCTTTTCCTTCACAATGCATCTATATGAATGTGAGGATATGAATACATTACTAATATAAAGTTTATTATTAAAAATTTTATGTTATTGTTGGGGCAATATATAATATATGACAAAAATAATAATTTTTTAGTAAACATAAAACATGAGATGAAAAAGATTGAAGTATATATTGAGCCTGATTTAACCCAAATTTGAAAGGGGTTATATGTATCCAATTTAAATATAATTATGGAATATATTAAGAGAATAATAAAGGGATTTCGATATATTAAAGATAATTCAACATGGTTATGATACAAATATGCTCTTTATATATGTTGGGCCTACATTTCAATTAGAATTTTGTCATTATTTTTCTTAATAATGGACAATGGTATTTAGAAGAGGAGATGAAAAATAAGATCAAAATTATATTTATAAGAAGCATTTACTTTAATAAAGTGAGAAAGAAATCACATTCCCTAATATATGATTACTTGATAATTGATGTTGAAATTACATATGATCATTCATAAATCCCATCATCAGACTTATTACTATAATAACCCTCTTGCTTGTTGTAGCTATCATTTACCATAAAGGTTTTTATCATCATTGAACTCAAATATATATATATATATATATATATATATATATATATATATATATATATATATATATATATATATATATATATATATATATATATTATGATCTAATAATTTTGTTGTTATCAAGCTCAACATCAGATAATATGTGTCTTGTCACACATGTATATACATGTTCTCATTATCGTTACTTGTTGCGGACTAGAATATACTCGGCGATAGAGTTGTAATTTTTAGTCTTAGCGTTGCACGGATATCCAGCTCACACACAGAGAAGACAAGAGTTTTTTACGTGGAAAATCATTGAAAGGGGAAAAACCACGGGGCCTAGCCTAGTTAAAAATGATTCCACTAGACTTTGAGTTGGTTACAATGGGCTGACTCGTCTCCAAGGGAGATCAGATTATAAGTAACAATTATATGGTAGAAATCCGGGTGTCAGGTGATGGTCTGGCAGAACTTCGGGCCTCAGATGGTGGTCTGGCAGAGCTCCGGGCCTTAGGTGATGATTCGGCGAAGGTGAGGGCCTCCGGCGGTGGTTCGGTGAAGGCGAGGTCCTTCGGCAGTGGCCCTGCGAGGGTGAGGGCCTCTGGCAGTGGTCCGACGAGACTCCGGTGGTGCGGTGAAGGCGAGGGCCTCCGGTAGTGGTCCCGCAAGGGTGAGGGCCTCCGACGAGACTCCAGCAGTGGTGCGGCAGAACTCCAGCGGCGGTTGAAGAGGAGCTAGGCGGCTGAAGCTTTCTTCCTTCTCTTCCTTTTTCTCTCTTGGCTTCGATCCCCCCTTTCAAGAGGAAATGGGGTTTTATTTATAGAACTCTTGAGTGGCATGGCTTGTAAATAAGTGGAAGATCAAGGGTAAATTGGGAGTGGCTCGGATGGACGGCCGATCTTGATTCCTACGATCATGTACCGTTCAATAGCTATTTAAATGCCTTAATGATATCAGAATTTAATGATCTTCGGCTCGTTGGATTCGTATCGTCGAGCCGCTCGATTCGACTATAAGAATGTCATGATTGGAGACCGTTTGGTAACTCAAACTATGGTTTGAACCTTCCAAAAGTGCTTCGAGTCTTTGATTTGGACTCATTTGGGCTCGAATTGGGTCAATTTTGGTGTCGTTGGGTTCGTGTTTCTGAGACGCTCAGTTCAACTATAAGCTTACTGAAATCGGAATTCAGATGGTCTCCGATTTAATTTTTGAAGTTTCCAACTTGATTTTGCCTCAAGATTCGTGCTTGATCGAGACTATTTTTTGGTGACATATCAGTTGCCCCCCTTTTTTTGGATTTTGAAACTTGCAAAGTCCGAAAATATGTATATTTATTTCTTCTCCTAAATGTTCGACATCATAAACATAATTAATTTGCTCAAATTCACAAATTGTTTATTAAAAGATGACTACTAATTTTGACATATAAAATTTAAAATAGAAAATCATTAATTTTTATCTTTTAAAATTCCAATTAATAAAAATTATGAAGAAATTTTTGGAGTTCCTCACTTAATATTTCACTTAATTTTTGTCTTTTAGAATTCTAATTAATAAAAATTATAAAGAATTTTTTGGAATTCTTCTCTTAATATTTCACTTAATTTTTATCTTTTAGAATTTCAATTAATAAAAATTATGAAGAAATTTTTGGAATTCCTCTCATAATATTTCACTTAATTTTTGTCTTTTAGAATTCCAATTAATAAAAATTATGAAGAAACTTTTGGAATTCTTCTCTTAATATTTCACTTAATTTTTGTCTTTTAGAATTCTAATTAATAAAAATTATGAAAAAACTTTTAAAATTCTTCTCTTAATATTTCACTTAATTTTTATCTTTTAAAATTTTAATTAATAAAAATTATAAAGAAACTTTTAGAATTCTTCTCTTAATATTTCGTTTAATTTTTGTCTTTTAGAATTCCAAAATTTAATTTAATTTAATTTTATTTTTAAATTTTTTAGAAAGGCTCTTCATTTACCCTTCATGCAACTATAAATACCTCTCTTTGGGGTATGAAAATTTACATCTCTCACTCTCCCTCTATTCTTACAATTGAGGCTTTCCCTTGGTTCTCCAAGGCCCCTCTCTTTGCAAGAAAGTTCAGAGATCTCCTCTTCTCCCTCTATTCTTATAATTGAGGCTTTCCCTTGGTCCTCCAAGGCCCCTCTCTTTGCAAGAAAGTCCGGAGATCCCCCATTTCTTCCCCCAACACCCTTGAGTAAGAGAAATGTTGGGTGATTGTCTTCCATCAAAAAATCCTGCGATCAGGGGAGACCCCATCGCACCGTATGATTGCGAGTGGGGGCCAACTAAGGAAGCGAGGGTAAATGAGACAGCGTCGACTGTTACGTGTGACTTTCTTATCCTTTTCCGCAAGAATTTTCATTTCCCTAATGATGTGGTGACGATTGTTCCTAAGAGGTATAATCGGGCTAGCCTTCCTCCTCTCGGGTACTTAACCATTTCTGAGACCAATTTACGAGCTGGGTTACGCTTTCCACCTCCTGCTGAGTCGATCGAAATTTTACGGCGGAGTGGGGTGAACCTATCCCAATTTTCATTCAGAGCGATGTCGGTGACTGTGGGATTAATTGTGCTCTTTAGGGATCGAGGAGTTACTCTGACACCCGAACACCTTTCACGGATGGGTGGATTTACTAACGACACGCATGGGCGTGTCACATTCAGATCCAAATGGTTGGACTTGCGTACCCATGATCCTTCAAAGAACTGGGCCAATACATTTTTCTTTGTGAAAAATGATTGGGGCTTGTTGGAGAAGGGGGGGGGGAGATGAAGGATCTGCCAGCCCCTCTGCATGTCCATAAAGAAGACATAATGAGGATCCTCAAAGTTCCTGACATTGAACATCTTCTATTCGAGGTTCGTCACATGAGTAGATACATCAAGGAAGAGTTCTAGTTCAAGGTTGGGCTGTCGTTCCACGCTGGAAGGTCTGATGCAAGGACGTTGAAGTCGACTTCCAAGGTTCCCAAGTCCCCTGCCCCAACTTCAAAGGTGGCTCCTAAACGACCGACAAGAGGTGAAGACCCACAGGTTTTGAAGAAGAAGAGGTTGGAGGGTACTGCAATAAATACCGACAAAGCTCTACCTGACTCTTCCCCAGCCAAGTTACACATCCCTGAGGAGGTCTTGAACCATCAATGTATCGGACGCCATAAAGCTGACGACTTGGTGAGTAATACCTTCCCAATGCTTTTTCTCTTTTTCTTCTGGGGTGAATTCTATTACACTTTTCTCCTTATTTCAGTGGTCGCGCCTTGGGATCGAGCTTACCGATGTTTTGAATGAATGAAATAGTGAATTTGTGAAGATCAAATATCTTCAAGGAGAGTTCAAGCGGAAGTACGATCATAAGACCAAGGAGGCAAATGTGCTTGAAGATGAGTTAAGCGAGTGTAGGACTGAATTGGCCAACATAATGCAATCCATATCTCTTCAAAATCGCCAGGTAGATCAGCATCAAATGGAGGCCGGGTAAATGGCCGACGTTACTTGGAGGCGGGTAAAAGACTGGCGTCATTTGGAGGCCGGGAAGAAGACCGATGTCACTCGAAAGTCAGGTGCAAGACGGACATCATATGGAGGCCGAGCAGAAGACCGACATCACTCAAAAGTCAGGCAGAAGACCAGCGTCACTTAGAGGCCAGATAGAAGACCGCCGTCTCTTAGAGGTTGGGCAGAAGACCGACATCACTCGAAAGTCAGGTGCAAGATAGACATCACATGGAGGCCGGGTAGAAGACCGACGTCACTCAGAAATTGGGCGCAAGACTGGCGTCACAAGGAGGCCGGGCAGAAGGCCGACGTCACTCGAAAGTTAGGTGCAAGACCGACGTCACATGGAGGCCGGGTAGAAGACCGACATCACTCGGAAGTTGGGTGCAAGACCAGCGTCACATGGAGGCCGGGCAGATGGCCGGCGTTACTTGGAGGTCGTGCAGAAGATCGGCGTCACTTGGAGGCCGAGAAGAATATCGACGTCACTCGGAAGTCAGGTGCAAGACCGTCGTCACATGGAGGCCGGGCAGAAGGCCGACATTACTTGGAGGTCGGGCAGAAGACCAGTGTCACTTAGAGGTCGGGCAGAAGACCGACATCACTCGGAAGTCGGGTGCAATACCAGCGTCACATGGAGGCCGAGGAGAAGTTCAATGATGGGAGGACGTTCAACATCAGGTAGAAGTCCGATGAAAGTGCCGCGACATACAGAAGTCCAACGATGGGAGGAAGCTCGAGGTCGGGTAGAATTCTGACGAAAGTCTTGTAATGGGCGGGAGTCCAGCAACTGGAGGAAGTTCGACGTCGGGCAGAAGTCTGACGAAATTCACATGACGGACATAAGTCCAACGACGATAGGAAGTTTATCGTCCGGGGCTTCTTGATAACGTTAGCCTGTATGAAAGAGAGAATCCACCAAGGATGTGTGACCCATCTGAGGTTGTATGTTAGAGCACTGCTCGATGACATTAATCTGTGTGGAACATGTTGAGAGAATCCACCAAAGATGTATAACCTATCAGAGGTTGTATGTTAGAGACTTTACTCGATGACGTTAACCTGTGTGGAAGAGGTCGAGAGAATCCACCAAAGATGTATGACCTATCCGAGATTGTATATATGAGCCTTTGCTTGACGATATTAACCTATGTGAAAGAGGTCGAGAGTATCCACCAAGGATGTAAGACCCATCCGAGGTTTTATGTCAGAGTCTTTGCTCGATGACGTTAACCTGTGTGGAAGAGATCGAGAGTATCCACCAATGATGTAAGACCTATTCGAGGTTGTATGTCAGAGCCTTTGCTCGATGATGTTAACCTATGTGAAAGAGGACGAGAGTATCCACCAAGGATGTAAGACCTATCCAAGGTTGTATGTCAGAGCCTTTGCTCAATGACGTTAACCTGTGTGGAAGAGGTCGAGAGTATCCACAAAGGATGTAAGACCTGTCCGAGGTTGTATGTTAGAGCACTGCTCGATGAAGTTAACCTGTGTGAAACAGGTTGAGAGAATCCACCAAGGATATATGACCTATTCGAGGTTGTATGTTAGAGACTTTGCTCGATGACGTTAACCTGTGTGGAAGAGGTCGAGAGAATCCACCAAAGAGGTATGACCTATCCGAGATTGTATGTCAGATTACTGCTCGATGACGATAACCTGTGTGGAAGAGGTTGAGAGTATCCACCAAAGATGTAAGACCTATTCGATGTTGTATGTCAGAGCCTTTGCTCGATGACGTTAACCTGTGTGAAAGAGGTCGAGAGTATCCACCAAGGATGTAAGACCTATCTGAGGTTGTATGTTAGAGCCTTTACTCAATGACGTTAACCTATGTGGAAGAGGTCGAGAGTATCCACCAAGGATGTAAGACCTGTTCGAGGTTGTATGTCAGAGCCTTTGCTCGATGATGTTAACCTGTGTGGAAGAGGTCGAGAGTATCCACCAATGATGTAAGACCTATCCGAGGTTGTATGTCAGAGCATTTGCTCGATAACGTTAACCTGTGTGGAAGAGGTCGAGTCGAATCCCCATGGGATTAATTTTACCTTGATTGGGAGGGGCGAACGCCGCGTGTATCCCAAATTAAGGGTGAAGAATGATTTACATTTAGACCGTTACTACCTTTTTGAGGTTGAGCTTAAGACCTTGCCCAAAGAGAAGAAGACCAGTAAGGGACTGTATAATGCTTAAAATTTATTGGAAGCATCTTTGCAGTCGCTCGAAGTTTCTTGAAATATCATCTTGATATTGAAAATATTGGAGGAAACTTGTTGGAGTCAAGTTTGCCCCCCAGTCCACATCTGATTCCCATGAAATAGGCGCAGCGATAGCTGATGTAAGAAAGTTGGTATGAATAACCTTTTGAGGTTGGAGCGAAAATTGCCCCCCAGTTGGGAACTACGTTCCCACAGACGGCGCCAAACTGTTGCGGGCTAGAATATACGCGGCGATAGAGTTGTAATTTTCAGTCTTAGCGTTGCACGGATATCCAGCTCACACACAGAGAAGACAAGAGTTTTTTTACGTGGAAAACCTTTGAAAGGGGAAAAACCACGGGGCCTAGCCCAGTTGAAAATGATTCCACTAGAATTTGAGTTGGTTACAATGGGCTGACTCGCCTCCAAGGGCGATCAGATTACAAGTAACAATTGTATGGTAGAAATCCGGGTGTCAGGTGATGGTCTGGCAGAACTTCGGGCCTCAGATGGTGGTCTGGCAGAGCTCCGGGCCTTAGGTGATGATTCGGCGAAGGTGAGGGCCTCCGGCGGTGGTTCGGTGAAGGCGAGATCCTCCGGCAGTGGCCCTGCGAGGGTGAGGGCCTCTGGCAGTGGTCCGACGAGACTCCGGCGGTGGTGCGGTGAAGGCGAGGGCCTCCGGTAATGGTCCCGCGAGGGTGAGGGCCTCCGGCGGTGGTGCGGTGAAGGCGAGGGCCTCCGGTAGTGGTCCGGCGAAGGTGAGGGCCTCCGGCGAGACTCCAGCAGTGGTGCGGCAGAACTCCGGCGGTGGTCGAAGAGGAGCTAGGCGGCTGAAGCTTTCTTCTTTCTCTTCCTTCTTCTCTCTTGGCTTCGATCCCCCCTTTCAAGAGGAAATGGGGTTTTATTTATAGAACTCTTGAGTGGCATGGCTTGTAAATAAGTGGAAGATCAAGGGTAAATTGGGAGTGGCTTGGATGGACGGCCGATCTTGATTCCTACGATCATGTACCGTTCAATAGCTATTTGAATGCCTTAATGATATCAGAATTTAATGATCTTCGGCTCGTTGGATTCGTATCGTCGAGCCGCTCGATTCGAAGAATGTATATGGTGGCTCCAAGTATAGTCCTTAAACCAAAGATCATTCCAGGTATTAATAAGGATAAGACAATTAATGTGAACCAAATCCAAAGTGAGGAGATGATGCCTGTAGCAAAAAAAAAATAGCCACATCAGCAGAATTAGTAAAATAGCTCAGCATAGAGTCACACGAAGAGCACCACAGCTCAGGCAACCAAAGACCAGCAGACTGAAGGATAGAACCATCAAGTCAGAAGAAGCAAAGAACAGAAACCACGATCAACAACATCAGAAAAACATCAAGACAGAGCTTAATGTTGAATTTGGAGATGTCAGATAAAGAGATCGAATGGCACAATCGATCGGACAAGGACATGGTTAAAAGTTGGTGGCATTGATATGAGGTTAAGAAGAGATTTCATTTGTTGATAGAAAGGTATTCCAACTAACATTATTACGTATTCATAGTAATGGAAGTTGTTAATGTAGATATTGGCTAAGAGGTCGATAAATTTAGGCAGGTGATTTTGTCTTCGGCCATATTATAAATAGAGGCTTAAATGCATCAAATAAAGTATTGGTCAAGGAGCTTAATTATTGACTGATAAAACATGCATATTATCATCTTTATTCATCATAAAGCCTCATGGACTTATCACTAACCAATTGGATTGATAAGCCACTAGGTTCAACCATGATAGCCTATGAGTTCAACCTAAATAGCTAGAAGCCTCCCTCTGAAGTTCTTGATTCAGTATGATAGCTTTTCTTGATGTATGGATTACACATATTTTATTATTTAATTCACAAAAACATGATTTATCTATCTCATTTGATATACATGTTCATTTATGTATATAAAATTTATTATCTAATAAAATAATTTTATTTTTGCATGTTTATTTTAAAAATTAAAATATATGATTATATTATATTACAAATATGTAAAAAATAAATTAAATAATTATTATAATTAATTAATTATTATTATATCGTCATAATTCAAGCAAAGTCAAATTCAGTTTATTAACATTATTTCCGTTCAATGTACGATCCCATTATTAAAAACTAGGTAGGCTAAACTTGGAAGATAACGACTGGGCTACGGCAAGATGGGCCCATCACACCATTAAACTCACGATTGGTGCCAAAACAATTAGACGGTTTAGATGCGGTTAAAAAAAAATATTCCTCTCATCAGCGCTCCGAGGCTATTTTCCGTCTAGTGGGAATTTGATGGGGCCCATGTGAACGGACGGCTAGGAATAACCGTGATGAGAATCGCGAGATCAACGGCCACGCGTTCGGCGGACTCGGATAAAACAAATCCCGCCGCGGGGGATGTGAAACGGATGGCGGAACCGGCCAAAAGAAGGGGAGAGGCTGGTGGGCCCCGCCCGCAGCCCGCTATTGCGCTCCACGCCACTGTGGGCCCCGCGGCCCACCTCGTGAATCCGTTCGCAGAGCAAATTCGAATTTTCCATGCTTTGCTGCCCCAAACATAAAAGCGCATCGCTCGTTTCGTATTACTATCCCTTTCCCTCTCTACCTTCTCTCTCTATCTCTAAACTTCTCTATCTATCTATCTATCTATCTATCTAGTTAGTTTCTCTCACTAAAACTCTCTCACTTATTTAACTCATGAGAGGTGCTCTGGGTTTCAGCTCCTCTTTCCTTAACTGAGTTGCCTTCTCTTCTCTCTTTCTCTCTTCATCTCTTCTCTTTGCATGCGTCTGTTTCCAATTTCCTGAGAGCTTTGTTTGAATGGATGGAGATCTCTACAGGCCACCACCATCAGGTAAAAAATTACAAAACCAATATCGCTGAGAGCTTTGTTGTAATGTTTTGTTATGAACTTTATTGGTAGATTAGAAGAAAAAAAGAAGAAGATTATATGTAAAGATCAGCAAAAAATCACAGCTTTTTCATTCTAAGCTAGTAATCGACACCTTTTTCTGCTTTTTCTTTGCTTAAATTGGTGGGATTCTTGCAGCTTTAACTTTTAGTTGGCGTTTCTTTGTGGCTTCTTTCACATAATTTTCTCTCTTCTAATTTTAGTTTAGAATATATGAATGTTTGCATGTTTATTTATCAAAAGTTTATGTTGGTTGATGAAGGGGAATTTGAGGAAGACATGCATATATATATGTTTGTTAGATTCATGATCTAAACTTAGCTTCTTAGTGTTCAAAATCTTCATTCACTGGTGATTTTAGATTACAATATGTGAAAATTTTGATGGTCTGCTTCCATCGTGTGAATTCTAATGCTCAGACTGTGATTTTTATTTAAGAGAAATAAAGATCTTTCTTTGTAATTTCTTAGCTCAAGGAGTGATGGATTAGGAAATTCTTTCCTCATAAAATTGAGTGTGTTTCAGCATAAGAACTACATGGAAAATAATATTTCTAAAGCGTCTTTTAGAAAAAAAAAAAAAAAGATTTATCATATAAAAAATTATGGTGAATTTTAATTTTCTCATGAACATCATTACTAATTTTATCATAATATTAAGATAATAATTCGTGTAAGTATATTCTAATGTAAATTATATCAGAATATTTGTTAGATTTATACTGGGATTAGTGTAGATTAATCTTAGCTCATATACATTGAACATAAAACTGATCATCTAAGTGCAATTTACGTCAGGATTTTCTTATATATATATATATAATCTGGACTTGACTTTATATATTCTCATTCTTCATTCATCATTCATCATTAATTCTCATTCACAAATCAGAAAAAAAAATCAACATTTTATTAAAAAATTTCTATGTTCAAACAATCAAATCCCTCCTTTCATTTGTGTGGAATAACAATTAATTAAAATTATCAGGCAATGGCAAATCATCAACTGGATCATGAAGTTCTAAATTGCCCCAAATCATCATCATCAACATCCCCAGCCCATCATCTACAGCAGGAGATCAAGAAGCCAAGACCTCAGCCAGAGCAAGCTCTAAGGTGTCCTAGGTGTGATTCCACCAACACCAAATTCTGCTACTACAACAACTACAGCCTTTCTCAGCCAAGATACTTCTGCAAAGGCTGTAGAAGATACTGGACTAAAGGTGGATCTCTAAGAAATGTTCCAGTTGGTGGAGGCTGCAGAAAGAACAAAAGATCTTCACCCTCAACCTCCAATTCATCCTCTTCTTCAAAGAAACCAGCTTTACAAGACAACCACGATCAAGTTAATCCCACATCTTTACTCATTCCTTCCATGCCTCTACCTCCCCTCACCTATGATCCTAGTGACCTCACCCTAGCATTTTCTAGCTTTCATAGCCATGACCCTTTCCTACTTGGTAACCCTAACCCTAACCCTAACCCTAATCCTAACCCTAATGGAGCTGCTTTTCTAGAAATTTTGAGGGGGGGTGATCACAGTCAGATTCATGGTGGTGGTGGGGGTGGTCTTCATAGCTTCTATTATGGTTTTAGTGGTGGAGGTGATGATATCAGAGGCATGCTTTCTTTTGATGGAGGGGTGGGTGGCTGCAGTGATAGTACAACAGTAGCTGCTGAAACAGGAGTAGTGGTGGGAAATTCTGATCCTGCAAGTAATGCTCGTAGTACTAGTACTAGCCATGGAAGCTTGGGAATGGAATCTGGAAGAGATTATTGGAATGGCGTTGCTTCTAATTCCTCATGGCATGGGCTTATTAATAGTTCACTCTTGTAACTCAGAGATGAATATATAATATATATATATTTATATATTACGTGAGTCAGCTTCATGTGTAGATCGACAGTAATATTAGTGTGCATTTGATCAGTCTGCACACTAATACAAATGATAAAGCTATGTCTCACGTAATAGTTTTTCTCCATGATGGAGACTTTAGGTTTTCATATATGATCTATTTTATCTCAATTTTCTTCTTAATTGTATTTGTCTCTTCATTTTTCTGAACTTGGGTGTGTTGCATGATCCATATTAAGTTATATATATGTATAATGACTGAAACATTAATATGGAATATTTCTCTTTCTTTTTTTATTGGAAGGGTTAGTTCTGGGCCAATCTTCAGCTCTTTTGGTGAAAGATTTTATATAATTTGATATTTGAGGACATTTTTCTTCTTATTTTGGCCTATTTTTCTCTCTTTTCATTTCATTTTACTGATTATTCTTCTATAAAAATATATGGTGAGGTGAGTACTAAGGGAAGGTTTCTTAAAGGAAAGAGGGGACAATATGATTTCTTTGTTGGCAAGTAGAGAATTTTTTAAAAACTTCTTCCTATATTTGGAAGGAGAGAAAATACCACAGAGGGTATTAGGTATGAGATTTCAGAAAGATTAGAAGAATATTGGCTGTGATAGGGTGTTAGAGTTTCCCTAGAAATTCTCTTCATGATTGCCACTGAAGAAGAATCTCCATAGCATAAATGTCTTGGGCCTAATAAACCATATTGTTACTCTTGTCTTGGAAGAGATAGAGAGAGAGAGATAAAGATAGATAGATAGAGAGAGAGAGAGTTTTGCAAGCATTGCATTTCTGTTATATAAGAGAGAGATTTTTTGCATGCAAATTGCAATAAGAGAGAAATTTTTTGCAAGCTCACTTTTTACAACATCAAGCAATCAATGATGTTGTGGAAAATTGGCTTATTTCTTTTTCTTTTTATAATGTCAGCACATATAATGAATGACAAAAATAAACTTCACATGTTGGTTTGGATGTCAATAGAGCACAAATATAAGAACAAATATAACTTTTTTTAATTAAAAAAATGTTTATATGATAATGATGCATGACATAACATACACTTCAAATATATTTTATGTCTAATCATCTTATTCTAATGAATTAAGATATTTTTATTCGTTAAATATTCTAAATAGGCGTTAGGACATTTACCTATGTGGATCCATAAATATAGAGAGAGAAAGAGATATTATAATGAACCTAATCTAAATTAGAATTGTCGGCCAAGGAATCTTAGAAGGGTAGTCTCCATGCGCAACAAAGAAATCCATGAAGAGATTTGGTGAATGACAGAAGAAAGTGATCTTTTGTGCGCCCAAAGGGAGGCAACAACCTTCATAGCCATGGTGGAGTGCAGCTTTTTTTATTTTCATTTTTTTCTTTGATAAGAAATGGAGAGAAGAGAGAAAGAAAGAGAGAGATGAAATATCAAGAGAGAGGAGAGAGGAGAGAGGAGAGAGAGAGAGTATAGAGAGAGAGGGGAGAGAGAGAGAATGTGCTGTCCAGAATTGCTTTGCACGTGCCTGGGACCCGTTAGTCATAATCACCATGGACTAAAGAATGATTCAAAGTTGGCAGCTTGGCGAGCTGATGTACTGAAGAGTTCCTATGTATTTTAAATGAAACGCCAGCATAGGTTGATATCTTGAGAGATTCCTTTTTTTTTTGAAGTAAGAAAATGCTATTTTTCCCTTTGAAGTAACTAATTATAATGTGATGGATTAAGATATGGATTTTCCTAATGTTTCACACTCCCAAACAATATATATTAGATTCTTCTATTCAATTGAGATAGAGCTATCTATATAAATTGTACCACCTAAAATCTTGAATATTTTCGATCATGGTTAAGTTCAAGAGTATTATTTTTGACAATTCACACGAGTAAAAGGGTTCTTAGTACTATTGGGTTGATGATTGTGACACAAATATTGTATATGAGGTCTCGAATGAGATGGATGTAGCATATGCAATGTTATGATATACATCTCGATAAAATAGTTGTTGTGCGAGTTAAGTTGCATCACAAGTTTATAATGAGATGATTGAAGTACAAGTGAGGTTGTGGCATATATTGGAATGTGATGATGACAATAACTACAACAAAAACGAGATTTTTACATAAGTTTGTAAGAAATAAATCCGATATAAATAAGAATGCAATGTAGACCTAAATATAATGATGATAACATCAGAACAAGCTTTTTTTGTAAGTCTAAAAGTTAATCAATGATTAAGGCTTCGTTTGGAACAACTTTCTTGCTGCTTCTTAAAACAGCTTTTTAGTACAAAATTTTTAATTTTTATACTAAAAAGCTGCTTTTGGAAGCAGTAAGGAAACCGTTCCAAACGAATCCTAAGACTTCATTTAGGACTTTCTAAAGCAGTTTTTTAGTATAAAACCGAACTAAAAATTTTGTATTAAAAAGCTGCTTTTAAAAGCATTAAGAAAGTTGTCACAAATGAAGCCTAAGTCTGTACAACACGTTTTTCTAATTGCATAAAAATTAAGCCCCCACAACTTAGCACAAATTTTTAAGATCAAGTATATTATGACTTGTTTTTTAAATGGTTCAAAATGCTCCTATAATAATTTTTTGGCTATAAATTGATTAGTTTATCAGTCTCTAATAAGCAAAACATCACATAAATATAACTATCTTGAGAATAAATTAATCTTATAAATTTGAGAAATATCAATGCATAAAAATATCATATTTGCTTTTTTTTATTTTGCCAAATTATTTAGTCAAATGTATTTAACTTAATTAATTATCAATTTATCACCCAATTATATCTCATCACTCTGCTCTCCTTACAATAAGCTCATCAATTATTTTAAGTGTACTCTTTATTTTTATGTCAATTATACGTACAATATTGACGAAATTTTAGTCGTTATTCTATTTCGAAGATTAATTAGTCTCAAGATTCGGACGTCGCCAATCATCAGAGTACTAAAATTCATAAATTATATAAAAAGTACACAAAACGTTGCTTTTGAAAAAAAAAATAAACATACGGTACTGATTGGCTTTTTAAAATAAAAAAATAAAAATTTAATATTATTTTAATTTTATTCAAATTTTGACTCGACATAGAAATTATTTAATTTGATTTAGCTCAAGAATCTAAGTTTTATTTGTATGCACCTAATATTTAAAATATATGCATAATATATATATAATTAAATAAAAATCAATTTTAATTTACTTGAAATTTAATTGTCTCAATCTCTCTAATTTGATTTAATTTTATTTATGAGAAAGAAATTTATGACAATCTAAAAATAAAATAAAATTTTATTAAACTCACACTAAACCCTAAATTATTAAGTAAATAAATAATTAAAAAAAAACAAAAAGAAGTAAATAAATGATTTTTTGCTATTTTATTTTTAAAAAATCAATCACAATTTAATTGGCTTTTGCTTTTTTTAGTTTTCTCACTAATTATGATTAGAAAAAAATGCTTTCAATAATCATAACAGCTAATTTCTCCACAGTGATTTCATAATAAATTTTATAAAATGCTGCAAAATAGACCTTGAAAAAAATAGTCTAAAAAGAAGAGGATAGGCCATGTCCCAAACTCTTGATCTAAATTTTCAGCTGGCAAGAGTAGGCCAGAAAGAATCTTTGAAAGAAAGAAAGAATGAATGAATATATTTATTATTAAAAAAATGTCATTATAAATATTAAATTCTTTAAATTTGTTTCGAAATCATTAATAAATTTTATATTGCATTCCTCTTAAAATAAATTTAAATTTTTTAAAAATCATTCAAACTAAATTATGATTAGAATATGCTGATAAAACTTTATTCTTAATTTTTAAGTACTCAATAGAGTCATGAATTGAGTAGCCATATCCACACCCACTCACATACCCACCTAAACCCAATAGGTGTGATGGGTGGGTACTCAATATCGGGGGATAAACCAATTTACACTATTAATCACCATATGCAGTATATTACATGAATCCTCACCACACAGCATGCAGCACTAAACCGCATTGCGACCACGATAATTTTTGATATGCGACTTGAAAGTTTGCAGTCAAAGCAAAAGTCAACAAGCCTAAAGGTCATTAGTCCATGACGGACTGCATTCAAAAAGCGTGAAAGTGGGCGTGGGTGGGTATGACATCTTGAAAGTCATCATGGGTTGACGAAGCCCGCCCGTGCAGAGTGTGGGCAACCAAGGCCCCATGTAGGGCTTTGATACTTAACAACAAAGAAAGGCAAGTAGATGAAATGCTTAGTAAAGATAGAGAAATGTTATAAGAAAATAAATGAGATTATGATATTTTGATTAGAATAAAAAAACCTGAAAATGTGAAATAATGAAGAACAAAATGCTTCCTAATTTACTTGCATAATGAACTCAGTGTACATAATTTTGGACTGTTGTCTAACCAAAACTTACTATTGCCTTCAATTTTATTTAATTTGAGCTTGACTAAAACAGCCCATTTCAACTCCTAATTTATTTGAGTTTTGACTAACTCAAAAATAAACTCATATCAACCTCCATATCATTAGTGAAATTAATTAGTCATAGATCAACCCACAACCATAAAATTTTGAGTCCAACCAATTTGAATCAAACAGTAATCACAAATTATAATAAAGAAATCAGGTATGAATGTCCTGATGAAAGAATAGTCAAGACGAATCTACTTTAAGATTTTATTTGAGACAACTTTTTAATTGTTTTGTAAATCTACTAAAGAGAAAATAACTTTTTAAGCTGTTGTAAAAACCAACTTTCCAGCCTAAATTTTTTTTTTAAAAGCAAAAAAAAAAAAAATAACCTAATAAAAATTATAGTTCCAATCTGAAAAAATAAAACAATAAGAAAGATATCCTAAATGAAGCTTAAGATGAGTACAATTCATGAATAGTATAAGCACTCATTTTAAAATAAATTCAATGATTTTAAAACTCATCACTAAAATTTAAACAGATTAACCTATCAATTTTTTTCTTTTTTTTTTGTTTTATCGAACAAAACTCTTCCCAACTCAAATGAATATTACACAGACTAATAGGCAACATCAGTAACAACAGCAACAACAACAAGCCTTTATCCTACTATGTGGGTCCCAAGCTCAGACGCAATTTGATAAAAAAAACTTAAAAACAAACACTAAATTACTCAATAGAGCTAATTCAAGAAAAATACATTACAACTAGTAGATGCTTGAATAGAGAAAATTTTTCAAAAGAGGTTGAATTTTTTTCTAGCACAGTTAAATATAATTAGGCATTGGAGCAACTCTCTCTAATCTTATATTCCACTAGAGCTATTCCAACCTTTTCACATATATGCTAATTTCGTATCATGTTTCTAAGAGTAAAGCAACTCATCCACCAGAGCATCCTCATCTCTGCAACACTTAATATTATGCTTATCTTTTAATGACCAACATTCCAATGACCAGTGAA
Organism: Dendrobium chrysotoxum; assembly: GCA_019925795.1. Lineage (NCBI taxonomy): Eukaryota > Viridiplantae > Streptophyta > Magnoliopsida > Asparagales > Orchidaceae > Dendrobium > Dendrobium chrysotoxum. The sequence continues at coordinate 89,956,356 of CM034305.1, read as the reverse complement.
AGCATTGCAAGCCTCACCACCATCTTATAGAATTTTTCCTTAAGTTTGAGGAGGTTTTTTCTAATTGGTCACATAAAACAGTAGTCTTCCGATGACCCGATTACGACAATAGATGTATTAAATTTAACTTATATTAAGAAAGATATAAGTAGACCTAAAAAGACAAAAAATATTACAAATGAACTTTTTTTATTAGATTTAAAGGAGAATTTGACTCTTAACAGATCACAATGAAGAAAAATGATTCAAGTTGCTGACCCGACGTAGATGTTGTTGTAGTTGTTATTGTTGTTGTACAGTTGAAAAAAAATTAGAAATCAATATTATTTTTGAAATCTAAGAACAAAGATGAAAAAATTCTCAAATTGTGTCTGCTGTCAACAATATACCAAATGAGCCATCTACAAATCTTTGAGTACACTTACCTAAACACCTGCACTTATTGAAATGCTTTCAACAGTCAGTAACCGAAGCTCTACTCTATTCTTTCGTTCATCAGCTTTGAAGGTTAGAGAGCAACATATTATTCCTCCAATGGAAATGGTTTTATAGTGTACTTGGTGCAATCAAAAGGTCCAACGTCCTGAGCTTTCCTCTTAACCTGCAAAAAAAAATCTTATTAGTAAGACAAGTTTGCTTTTGAGCAGCAACACAGATTATATATTGAATCAAAATCCATTCTTGAGATCACTGTAAATAAGTTAAAAACCAAATAAAAAGATTCAAGTTTCAATTGAAACTGATCCGCTTCAACTGTTTTTGGTCAAGATTTATCTGAAACAGGTAAAACATTCAAAAATCTGTTAAAAATCACTTTTTTTAATTGCTTTTAAGTAAGCTTATTCAGTGTCTTATTAAATATTTTTACCTTTTTTAGTTTTAAAACACTTGGAACAACTTTGAAGTATTTTGAGTGATTCTAAAAACAACTATCACTATCGGGGGACAGCACTGATGTCACCAGCAACCATAGTTGCCAAACACTACCACTGTCATTACCTCGTTGGCCGCTTCCATTGCCCCACTACGACCACAAGAACCAGCACAAAAATCAATTTAACTGACATTCAGTAAAAATAAAAAATAATATATTTTTCAGATCTCAATATCTTTGGTAGTTTCAGTTCAACACTGTCGACCAAGGACAAAAATTGTCAAAACTAAGCAAATAGCCCAAATCAAAACAGCCATCCAAATATATACTAAATTGACAAAAATTGAAACGCTGAAACTGAGATTAGAAACCTTGATGTCAACCAAGAATAGTTTTTTTTTTAATATAAATAATACTAAATTGCACCAAAAACTAAAATATTATAACGTGGGATGTGAGGCTATCAATAATGTTCCATGTTGAACATCAACTACCAGCACTGAAAATACTAGTCTCACATTCCAGTCAGTTCCTGAAGGATAAAAAATGAAGAATATTTAAGTTTTAGACTTAACATTCACAGTAACACTGTCATTATCAGGTCCCAAATCCTGGATGAGAAAAGTGGAGGGTTGCGTCAAGTAGTCGACAGCCAGCGTAAAACTTGTCGAATAATTATGACATGGATCCTTTAAAAAATTGTGTTAATGCTAGGGCGTCCCTTGGAAGCGATGCGATGTATGGCTTGAGTACAGTGACATGTGTGCAAGGGCCACTGCATCGGCGCCCGGGTGCAGTGTTACATAGGCAAGGGTTCCCACATCAAGGATGGATGTGGGCAAATAAGCTAGTCCGTGAAACTAAAATTAAGATAGGAACTTGGAATATAAGTTCCCTTACAGGAAAATTAATTGAATTAATAGACATTATGATTCATAGGAAGATGAATATTCTGTGCATTCAAGAAACTAAATGGGTTGGAGAGAAGGCTAAGGAGATTGATGTTTAGGATTTAAACTATAATATTCGGGTATGAGTCGTACTAGATATGGTGTATGTGTGATTATAGATAAGAGTTTGAAGGATAATGTTATAAAAATTAGTAGAATTAGAGATAAAATTATAGCTTTAAAGATTGTTGTTGATGCTAAGATTATTAATATTATAAGTGCTTATGCTTCTCAAGTAGGTTTGGATATGAGGTCAAAATTAAAGTTTGGGAATGACTTAGAATAATTAATATAAAAGATACCTCTAGAAGAAAGTTTTTATTGGAGGAGATTTAAATGGACATGTTGGTAGAGATGTAGATGATTTTAAAAGCATTTATAGTGGCCATGGGTTTGAAACGATAAATGAATGTGATAAGACTATATCAGATTTTTCTTTAGTTTATGATTTTTTAATTGTTAATACCTTATTTAAGAAAAGAGATAAGCATCTCATCACTTATAAAAATGGATATAATAAAACTCAGATTGATTATTTTCTTATAAGAAAAGTAGATCGTTTATATTGCAAAGATTGTAAAGTTATTCCGAATGAAAATTTATGTACCCAACATCGATTATTAGTATTAGACTTTAAGATAAATGGGTAGAAAATAAATATTTTTTAGAGTAAGATTTTAGATCTTAAGATTTTGTCTGTGCATGAGGATGCTAATATTATGTGGGAAAAAAGTGGCTAGTGATATTAAGATTATTGCAAAAGATGTGCTTGGAGTATCAAAGGAAAAAGCTCCTAATAAAAAAAATAGTTGGTGTTGAAATCCAAATGTGCAATAAAAGATAAAAAATAAGAAGATTTGCTATTAAAATTAGTTTAAATGTAAAAATTCTGATAATTGGGAAAGATATAAAGAGTCACGTAAGAAATCTAAGAAAGAATATGCGATAAGATCTTAACTTTTAATGATTTATATAATAGAATAGAAACTAAGGAGGGTAAAAGATATATGTATAAGTTAGCCAAACAAAGATATAGGAGTAGTAAGGATTTAGTTCAAGTAAAGTGTATTAAGGATGAAGATCAAAAAGTACTTTTCTTAGAAGATGATATTCAACAAAGATGGATGAGATATTTTGCTAATCTTTTTAATGAAGAATGTGAAAATATGATTGACTTTAATGACCTCAGCACCCTAAATGAAAATAAAGATTTCTGTTTTTATCGGCATATTAGTAAAACCGAAGTCAGAGATGATTTAAAGAAAATGAAGGGTGGAAAGTTACTGGACCTGATGATATTCCAATAGAGGTGTGGAAATGCTTAGGAGATGAAAGAATTTCTTGGCTTAGTAAACTTTTTAATACTATTTTGAAGACTAAAAAGATGTCAGATGAGTGGAGAATGAGTGCGTTAATTCCTATTTTTAAGAATAAAGGTGATGCACAAAATTGTGTGAATTATAGAGGAATTAAGTTAATGTGTCATACTATAAAACTATGGGAGCGAGTTATGGAGCGTAGGTTGCGGCGTGATACTAATGTTTCTCAAAATCAATTTGGATTTATGCCAGGTAGGTCTACAAAGGAAGCCATACATTTATTGAGAGGTTTGATGGAAAAATATAGAGAGAATAAGGAGGATCTACATATGATATTTATTAATTTAGAGAAAGCATATGATAAAGTTCCAAAAGAAGTGCTATGGAGAGTTTTTGAAAAGAAAGGAGTTAATAATGCTTATATTCAAATCATTAAAGATACATATGCAGGAGCTATTACTTGTGTTCAAATACAAGGTGGTTTGACTAAGTATTTTCTTATTTCAGTTGGATTACATCAAGGATCAGCCTTAAGCCCATATCTTTTTGCTTTAGTCATAGATGTTCTCACTAGACATTTGTAAGAGGATGTACCTTGGTGTATGCTTTTTGCAGATGATATTCTTCTTATTGATAAGACTAGAGAGGGAGTTGAAGATAAACTTGAATTATGGAGGTCAACTTTAGAGTCTAAAGGTTTTCGTTTGAGTATATCTAAAACGAAATATATGGAGTATAATTTCAGTAGTAATAGACTTAATGAGGGGAATGTGACTTTGGGCGATCAAGTCATTAATAAGAGTACACGTTTTAGATATCTTAGATCTATTGTTCAAAGTGATGGTGAAATAGATGGGGATATTACCAGCAGAATTCAAGTTGGATGGTTGAAGCGGAGGAATGCATCGGGCTTGTTGTGTGATAGAAAAGTCCCCCTCAAACTTAAGAGAAAATTTCATAAGATGGTGGTGAGACCTGCAATGCTTTATTGTGCCGAATGTTGGCCATTTAAAGAGAAGCATAATACTAAGTTAAGTGTTGCAGAGATGAGGATGCTCAGGTGGATGAGTGGCTTTACCCTTAGAGATAGGATACGAAATGAGCATATACGTGAAAAGGTTAGAGTAGCTCCAATGGAAGATAAGATTAGAGAGAGTCGCCTTAGATGGTTTGGTCACATAAAACGGCAGCCTTCCGATGACTCGGTTAGGAAAGTAAATGTATTAGATTTGACTTATGTTAAGAAAGGTAGAGGTAGAGGTAGACTGATAGGAAATACTTGAGTTCGCAAGTAACCCTAAGGGAATACTTGAGTTCGCAAGCAAACCTAACTCAAAAAAAGAGCAAACAACAGATTTTCTGCCGTTAACAGCAGGAAAACAGCCCAAAACCAGAGAAAAACAGAGGGAAAACTGAATTAAAACCAAGCAAACACTTGAATTCCACTAGTATATGATTGAAAGCAACAAACGATACAACGTTCTTCAATTTGAGAGGAAGAACAACTCTCCAAAACTCTCTTGCAACACCAAGAGCCCAAGCACACAAACCCTAGATCTCAAATTGGATTCAAATTCAAGATAATCCCTTCTCCCTCCTAATCCCCCTAATTAACCATAAAGGATTCCTACAAAATACCCAAACAGCCCTTTGCATTCAAAAATTTCCCTCCCATGCAATCAATTTGGCCCCAAATGGGGCCCACCTTGTCCGCCCCCCTCCCTGCTCTTCCGCCTCCTAGCATAGACCTGGACTGGTCCAGGCTGGACCGGTCTAGCCGGCCCCTCCTGGGCCGGCTCATGTGTAACATTACTCCCCTCCCAAAGACTCACCTTGTCCTCAAGGGGAAAAGAGGGGAACTGCTCTTTCATTCTTTCCAACGGCTCCCAAGTAGCGTCGAAATCAGGGAGGCTCTTCCATTTGATCAGCACTTCTGTGTTGCCCATTTTATCTGATCGGACTCCGGCCAGCTCTAATGGTTCTAAGATCACTTCTAAATCTTCCGTCATGGTGGCTGGTAGTTCTGCACTCGCTGCATGCTCCCCGAGGGCTCTCCTTAGCTGAGAAACATGGAAGACTGGGTGTATAGTGGCTGAGGAGGGTAACTTCAATCTGTATGCCACTGCTCCAATCCTATCCAACACTTCATAGGGACCAAAGTACCTCGGTGCCAATTTCTCATTCCTCCTTCTAGCCACTGTTCTCTGTCTGTAGGGTCGCAGTTTCAAGAACACCTTCTCGCCCACTTCAAACTGCATGTCTCTTCGGTGCGAATCCGCTTGCTTCTTCATGATCTGTTGTGCCCTCATCAAATGTTTCTTCAGTTCCTCTAGTATCTTGTCCCTTTCCTCTAAGTACTGCTCAACTGACGACACTGGTGTACTACCTCTCCCGTAGTGTACTAGGTGTGGAGGGTCCCTTCCATATAGCACTTTGAATGGAGTCATCTGTGAAGCGGAATGGTACGAGGTATTGTACCAATACTCCGCCCACGGCAGCCACTTTGCCCACATCCGTGGAGTTTTAGAGACAAAACACCTCAAATAGGTCTCCAAGCTTCGGTTTACCACTTCTGTTTGTCCGTCTGTCTGTGGGTGATAGGCGGTGCTTCTCTTTAGAACAGTGCCCTGCATCCTGAACAACTCTCTCCAGAATTGGCTGAGGAACATTTTGTCTCGATCAGACACAATCGATTCAGGAATCCCATGTAATCTCACCACCTCCCTAATAAAAGCTGCCGCTACAGATATTGCGGTGTAAGGATGCCTCAGAAGGATGAAGTGTGCATACTTGCTAAGTCTGTCAACTACCACCATGATGACTGTGAACCCTTCTGATCTTGGTAGGCCATCAATGAAATCCATGGACACTTCCTCCCAGACTTTGTTTGGAAGTGTCAATGGTTGTAGTAATCCCCACGGAGCCATAGCCATGTACTTATTCCTCTGACATACTTCACACCTTGCCACCATCTCTTCAACATCTCTATGCATCCCTTTCCAGTAGAGCTCAGATGCAAGTCTCCTGTAGGTCTTCTGGACTCCTGAATGTCCTCCAACGGCGCTGCCATGAAACTCCTGCAATAAGTGGGGGATGTATATGGAAGTCCGTGGCATCACAAACCTCCCTTGATATAATAATCTCTCCCCCTCAATGTAGTAGCCCGGATGACTACTCCTGTCCTTCCCCAGATCTTCCCTGATCTTCCTCAATTCTTTGCTCAGCTTACTTTCTTCCTTGATGGCCCCCTAATCTATCAACAACGAAATTGACACCGCTAATTCCTGAAGCTCCCCAACACGTCTGGATAGGGCATCAGCAGCTTTATTTTTCAAACCGGGCTTGTATTGGATCTCAAAGTCATAGCCTAGTAATTTGGATAACCACCTCTGATGCTCCTCGGTCACCATCCTTTGCTCTAGAAGATATTTTAAGCTTCGCTGATCAGTTCTTACAATAAAATGCCTTCCCAATAGATAAGGCCACCACTTTTGAATAGCCAAGACAATGGCCATTAACTCCCTCTCATACACTGACTTCAGTCTAGCCCTGGCTGACAACACTTGACTGAAATAAGCAATTGGCCTGTGGTTCTGCATCAACACTGCCCCCAGCCCATATCCTAATGCGTCAGTTTCCATGACAAAAACCTAGCTAAAATCGAGAAGTGCTAAGACTGGAACTGTAGTCATAGCTTCCTTCAGTTTCTCAAAAGCCCGGGTGGCTGCCTCTCCCCATAAAAATCCATCCTTCTTCAGTTGCTCCGTCAAAGGCCAAGCAATAGCACTGTATCCCTTCACAAATCTTCTGTAGTACCCAGTTAACCCCAAGAACCCCCTTAACTCCTTTAGGTTCCTAGGCATTGGCCACTTCTGCATTGCTTCTATTTTATTCTGGTCGGCGGCCACTCCTTGTGAGACCACGTGTCCCAAGTACTCTACACTGGTCTGGGCAAAGCTGCACTTCTTCAGGTTGGCTTGTAACTGATGTTCCTGTAACACTCCCAAAACCGTCTTCAAGTGCTCCAAATGCTCCCCTTCAGTCTTGCTATACACCAAGATGTCATCAAAGAATACCAGTACGAACTTCCGGAGGTACTGCTTTAAGATCCTGTTCATCAAAGATTGAAAAGTAGCAGGTGTGTTAGTCAAACCAAAGGGCATTACCAGAAACTCATAATGCCCTTCATGTGTTCTGAATGCTATCTTGGGAACATCTGCCTCCTTCATTCTGATCTGATGGTATCCGGACTTTAAGTCCAACTTGGAAAAAACCACTGTCCCAAAGAGCTCATCCAAGAGTTCATCAATCACTGGAATTGGGAACTTGTCTGGTACAGTGCCCTTATTCAGAGCCCTGTAATCCACACAGAATCTCCAACTCCCATCCTTCTTCTTGACCAGGAGGACTGGACTAGAGAAAGGACTTACACTTGGTCTGATGATCCCAGCCTTCAGCATCTCTCGGATCAGCCTTTCAATCTCATCTTTTTGAATCTGAGGGTAACGGTAAGGGCGGACGCTGATCGAGGTCTCTCCTTCCTTCAAAGTGATGGCATGCTCCAGCTCCCTCTGCGGTGGCAAACCCTGTGGAGGTTGAAAAACCTCCCTGAACTGCTGTATGACCGGTTGCACTTCAAGAGGAATGCCTCCTTCTTCCCCTACACTGACTTTCTCCAGTCGTTGCAGCTCCACCAAGTATCCACCCCCAACCTCCTGGATGGTTCGGATCATGGACTTGAGAGACACCCCCGTCCTAGACAGGCCGACATCTCCCTGTATCACCATTCTCCTCCCCCCACTACCAGTTCCATCCGCAGTTCTCCCCAGTTCACCTTGGTCTCCCCAAAGTTTGCAGTCACTTCATTCCCAAAATCACATCCGTACTCCCCAATTCTAAGGGAAGGAAATCCTCCCTCACTTGTATCCCCTGAATGGTCATCACTACTCCCCTACAAACTCCTCTACCCATCTCTACCTTCCCTGTACCCATCATCACCCCATAGCCCGTATCCACTAATTTCATTCCAAGCAACTCAACAATCTGGGTGGAAATGAAATTGTGGGTTGCCCCACTATCTATCAAAACCACCACCTCGTGGTCAGCTATCACCCCTTTCACTTTCATAGTGTGACTCGAAGTGAATCCCACTATGGAGTTCAGAGAGACTTCTGCCACATCCAGATGCAACTTCTCCTCCTCCTCCACTTCGGACCTGCTCCTACCCCCCTCTTCGTCTTCCTCGTCTGAAGAGTTCGGTCCTTGCACCTATGACCCGGCATGTACTTCTCATCACACCTAAAGCCAGCCCATTTGCCCTCTTCTCCTGCATCTCCCTATCAGTAAGCTTTTTAAAATTTCCCCCAGGCCCTCCTCCTCCCGGCCTCTCCTTTGGTACCTCTCGTGTACCCCCCGGTGCAGCTCCCTTGGGAGCTAGAAAAGTGATCGTCATCCGGTAGGATCCCCCGGAGCTGCTGCCTCGAGCCCCTCTCTCCAGATGCTTCTGGTCCTCAACCAGCTGTGCCAACTCCATGGCCTCCCCTAGGCCGTGTGGTCTCATCACTCTAACAGCTGCTCTGATCTCTGGTTTGAGCCCCTTCATGAAGTTCCCTTCAAGCACGGTCTCCGAAAGGCGATCTAGCCTGCTAGCTAGGTACTCGAACCGGTCACGAAACTCTGCCACTGTTCCCTCCTGTGTCAGAGCAAAGAACTGTTCGTAGAAGTCTCCTCCCTACTGGTTCGGAAACGCTCTAGCAAACAGTCTTTGAACTCCCTCCAGCTCCGAATGGGTCGCCTCATGTCTCGCCACTAGTACCATGCCAGTGCCTTCCCTTCCAAGCACAGTCCCGCCGCGGTCAGTTTCTCCTCTTCCGTCAACCCGTTGACGGCAAAGTATCGCTCCACCTTGTAAATCCAGCCATGGCCATCCTCGCCCTCAAAGATGGGCATCTTCAGTTTCCTCACCTTGGGATCTCCCCCGTACCCTCGGTATCCTCCATAACCTCCCATCCCCCAAAGGGGAGGTGCTCCCCAAGTGTCCCGATCGTCCCTCCGACGATTGTACCCAAATCCTTCCTCATATTCCTCTCTTTTTCCTTCAAAATCAGCACCCCTGCGATGCATCTCTTCCCTTCTTCCTACAAAATCAGCACCCCTCCGTTCGTACCCCTGGCTCATCTCCTCTCTAGAGAACGGTTTTAGAGGTGGCATGTCGTCCTCCCCCTCAAGGATCTCCACCTCCGGATTTTTCCTCCCCCATGACGGGTTCAGATTTCCTCCTATGCCATGGCCGTCGGTGGTCTCTCTTACTTCCGATGTCGTCGGGTTTGTCTTCATCTCCATTAATTTTCTTAACATCTCCTCCACAACGGTGAACTTTCCTTCCAACCTTTCATTGTTGGATGTGATTTGATTTTGAAAATCAAAAAATTTTCCCTCCAAATCTGATTTCAACTGTCCGATTTCGCCCTCCAAGACTTCCACCTTCTTCCCGGCCATCTTCCCTTCACGAATCACAAGGATTTCTCTTCCGGATGCCCAAGTGTTTGCTGAAATTTCTGGATTTCAGCCGCCGATGGTCTCAAAAACGATGCTCTGATACCAATTTGATAGGAAATACTTGAGTTCGCAAGTAACCCTAAGGGAATACTTGAGTTCGCAAGCAAACCTAACTCAAAAAAAGAGCAAACAACAGATTTTCTGCTGTTAACAGCAGGAAAACAGCCCAAAACCAGAGAAAAACAGAGGGAAAACTGAATTAAAACCAAGCAACACTTGAATTCCACTAGTAGATGATTGAAAGCAACAAACGATACAACGTTCTTCAATTTGAGAGGAAGAACAACTCTCCAAAACTCTCTTGCAACACCAAGAGCCCAAGCACACAAACCCTAGATCTCAAATTGGATTCAAATTCAAGATAATCCCTTCTCCCTCCTAATCCTCCTAATTAACCATAAAGGATTCCTACAAAATACCCAAACAGCCCTTTGCATTCAAAAATTTCCCTCCCATGCAATCAATTTGGCCCCAAATGGGGCCCACCTTGTCCGCCCCCCTCCCTGCTCTTCCGCCTCCTAGCATAGACCTGGACCGGTCCAGCCGGCCCCTCCTGGGCCGGCTCGTGTAACATAGACCTAAAAAGACTTGGTTAGAAAATATTAAAAATGATCTTTCTTTATTAGATTTAAATGAGAATTTGACTTTTAACATGACACAATGAAGAAAAAGGATTCATGTAGCCGACCCCACGTAGTGGGAGAAAGGCTTGATGTTGTTGTTGTTGTACTAAACATTCACAGTGAAAAAAATTGAGCCTTAGGATTGTTAAGACAATACATGGGTGGTGAAAAATTAACAAGATGCCCTGCTGATGAGATGATGGGCGAGAAAACCAAGAAAGAACAAATTAGTATCCATACTCTGCTATGAAATCCCAAAGCAAAGTGTCATTTCTTCGAAAACACTGGACATGCATGTTCTCTTTTCATCCAGACTCCTCTTAATGGGTAGAAATGCTTCTATGATGCTCCAGTATTGATTCATCATCATTCATTTTTAGCCTTATGGCTTTCTGAATCATTCTTCTTAAAAGTTTTGCATATGACGTTAGCTATAGTAAAAGAAATAATTTTAACACAATTGGCAACCATTGGTTTACACATTTTCCTCCATATTTCTTTCACACTAACTCAACAACAATTTGTTACTGTATATTCTACTCATTTTTGTCCATGACCAAGCCTCCTACTTCTATTTTACATATAATCAATAGATATCGCTACAACAATCCCTTGCAGCTTTATCACTTCAATTCTATTAATCCTTCTTAGGGCAGGCTAATTGTTGGCCTTCTAACAGCTTTTTGGTGAGAAAAACAAAGATGGACATTGTCAAGGGTGAATGTATTGGCCAGGGTTGAAATGTATAGCCAAATTTATGAACTCCTTATGATGTGAAACAACTAAGATGCAAAGGAAATTGCTATTAGGAAATTAAGAACATAGAAGAACTTTGCTTTGTCATTGATAAACTTATTACATGCTCAAGTTCGATTTAGAAATCTTTAGTGAAGAAATTAAATAATAGCAATTAGCAACAATTAGAGATTACAAGTCTTGCAAAATTAATAACCAAAATTAAAGTAAATGCAATGGCACATTAATTTAGAAAACGTCACCTAGAGATCCCTCACTCAAAACTCTTGATGGTGGGGATTAGCAGAAGAACGTTGCAAGCAAACTTAGGGATGCCACTAGGAGACATGTGTTGCGTAAGATATTAGTCGTCGGAGAGGTGATCGGAGTAGGAGAAGTGGTTGGATGGTTGACGAGTACCAACGTCCCGGGAGGATGTGCTCTTCCGTTGAGAGGGCTAATTGGAACAAGATGCGGTTCACGTACCCTTCCACGGAGTTGTCAAAGTCCAGAACGAGATCAAAGAATGGCGAGCGTAGCATGTCAATTCTTCCTTGATCGTCTTCAACGAACCCGTGATCAACGTCCGGATCGGCCATTCATACTTGTCTTGATGTGAGGGAAAAGGCAAGTACAAGGAGGAAGAAGGGCCGGCGGCTTCGTGGTCCTTGAGGGAAGAGGGCGGCTAGGGTTGGTGCAAGAGGAAGGGGAAGGGGGCGGCTAGAGAGAGGGAAGAGATAGGAAATTTCAGCAATCTGAAATTAATTCAGATTTTGGATAATTTGGGGGAAGGGGGGATTATTTTGAATTACAAATTAATCCCAAAAGAGTGTGAGAGAGGTGGCGGTTTAGGGAGACAATTGGAGCTGATTTTGGGGGAGTATTGGTTTTAATTTGGGAGAGAGAATCCCATGGGAGGGGGCCGGCCATATGAGGAGGAGAGAGGAAGAGGTGCTTAATTATGTGGGGCCCTCTCAATTAATCAAAGATTTGAAACAAAATCTGGAATTAAATTTCAGATTTTAATAAAAGGAAGTTTCCTAATTTAAGTACAAGTATTTGGCAATATTTTGAATTCAAATTGGAATTGAATTTTAATTATGAAGATTGCCTAATATCTTGGGTTTATTTTAGGAAAGGTCTTTATGTCTCTTGGGATATTTGAATTTCAAACTTTAATCCCAAGAGAAGGTGAAAGGGGAGGCCGGCAGGTAGAGGTGGGAGGCCGTGGGATGGGAAGGGGAGAGGAGGGGTGGTGGCGGTGGCCTTGGGCGGTCCAAGGGGGCGGCGGCAAGGGCAAGTGGGGGAGGGGGAAAATCAATTGGGAGAAAGAGATGGCTTAGAAATTAACGAAGCTACTAACCTTAAGCACGCCTTCCTCAAGAACTCACAAAGAGACTTTGGAACTTGGAAACTCACAAAGAGATTCCCCTCTTATCATGAACTCACTAAGAGAACAAGAAGATATGTGGAAAATTTTCATTCAAATATTCATTAACCCAATACAATGCATGGAGACCTTAATATATAGGCCTCAAGACTAAAAAATAAAATAAAAGACATCTATGCCCTCGGGGCTACAATAGAGACTCACTACCCCTAAGGGTAAACTGGGAAAACTGAAAATACATAAATAAGCAAAATGCAAAATACATCAAAAGTAAAGACTACAAATCGTGGCCGTCGATCTACGTCTCCGTCGATGGTACACGTGTCGAAATCTTGGGTTGATGTCCTCATCATTCTCCCCAGGTGGAAGAAAGCTCGACCCCGTCGAGTAAGTGTCCCTGGAACTCTCGTACCACTCTAATAAATCTGGATCCAATCTCTGCAGCTCGTCTCGGTCAATCCACGTGTTCTCCGTCTCCGGTTTTCCTGTCCATTGAACTAGATACCTTTGGCGACCACCGTCTTTAGTGGAAATAATGTCATCACTAAGTATTGCCTCAATTTTCTCCGCAGTGGGTAAAGTAGGCATATTTGGGAGTGGAGGTAGGCTAGGGTTCTCACTAGGTAGGGTCACACAAGGCTCATTATTGAGTGGATTAGTGGGATTAAACTCTGGACCCTCATAGGCTACGAGATCTTCAATGTTAAACGTGGGGCTAATATTAAAACCTTCAGGAAGGTCTAGCACATAAGCATTACTGTTTATTTTGGAAATAATTTTGAAAGGTCCTGCGCTTCTCGCATGTAACTTTTTAACGGTTCCTTGCGGAAACCGCTCCGGACGAATCCGAACCATTACAAAATCTCCCACTTTGAATTCTTTATATCTTTTCTTGAGGTCCGCATTAAGTTTATAGTTGGCATTGCTCTGTTCAATTATGTTATTAATTTCCTTATGCAATTCCTGTAAATGTGATGCAAATGCAGATGCTGACTCAGATGTTCTGAACTTAGGACCCATTGGAATCAAATCTATTGGTTGCCTAGGTTGGAAGCCATACATAATTTCAGCCGGACTCATACCTGTTGTTTGGTTAACAGAATTGTTATAAGCAAATTCAGATATTGGAAGTTTGGAATCCCAATCTCGGATATGTTCACCCACTAAAGTCCTAAGAAGATTACCTAAACTCCTATTGACAACTTCAGTCTGCCCGTCCGTTTGTGGATGGAAAGTAGAGGAAAATTGTAGTTTGGTACTCATCTTATGCCACAAAGTCTTCTAAAAGTAACTAATGAACTTGACATCTCTATCAGACACTATTGTCTTGGGTAAACCATGTAGTCTGACGATCTCATCAAAATAAAGTTTAGCGATCCGGGAGGCATCAAAAGTTTTGGAACAGGGAAGGAAATGGGCCATCTTGGAGAAACGATCTACTACAACAAACACCGAGTCATGCTTCCTAATGGTCTTGGGTAAACCTAAAACAAAATCCATGCTAACATCTTGCCATGGGCAATTGGGGACAGGAAGTGGAGTATAAAGACCGGTATTCTGCTTTCTTTGCTTAGCCAACTGACAAGTGTGACAGTGCTTGACTAGTCTACTAACATCTCGTTTGAGGCTGGGCCAGAAAAATTTATGCTCAACTGCGGCAGTGGTCTTGGCTTGCCCAAAGTGCCCTGCTAAGCCTCGAGCGTGTAATTCCTAAACAAGGAACTCTCGTAGAGAGGTGTTGGGGATACATAATTTCTGAGACTTAAACAAGTATCCGTTCTCCACAAAGAAATCATCCACGATGCGCTCACCTCCATTAGCCAACAGGGAATAAATTTCTTTGAAATCAGGGCAGTCCAAATAGTCTTCTTTGAGTCGCTCAAAACCAATTACTTCAGTTCTCATCTCACGGGTAACCATCATCCGACGACTTAAGGCATCAACGGCCTTATTCTCAACTCCTGCTTTATGTCTAATTGTATAAGTGTACTCTTGCAGGAATTCAACCCAACGGCCATGACGTGCATTGAGTTTCTTTTGTGAGTTAATGTACCGCAGAGCCTCATGATCCGAAAATATTACAAACTCTTAAGGCAAGAGATAATGCCTCCAATATCTGAGGGATTGAATGATCACATAAAACTCCTTATCATAAGTGGAATATCGTTGCCGGATATCATTTAATTTTTCGCTAAAATAGGCAACGGGGTGTCCTTCTTGTGATAAAACTCCTCCAATTCCAATACCAGATGCGTCGCAAGTAACTTCAAAGACTTTAGAAAAATCAGGTGGACGCATAACTGGGGCTTCAACCATTTTTCTCTTAATTTCTTCAAATGCTTTAGTGGCAGCTAAACTCCAGTGAAACTCTCCTTTCTTTAAACAATCCGTTATTGGAGCCACTATAGCACTGAAATTCCTAATAAAACATCGATAGAAGGTGGCCAATCCATGAAAACTCCGAACGTCTCTAATGTTTGTCGGTACAGGCCACTCATTGATTGCTCTAACTTTTTCAGGGTCGGCTGAAATTCCTTGAGATGAAATAATAAATCCAAGAAAGGTAATACTATCTGTGAGAAACATGCATTTCTTTGGGTTGGCGTATAACTGTTCTCTCCTCAAAATCTCACAGACTTGTTTCAGGTGATCTAGATGTTGTTCCACCGAGCTACTGTAAATCAAAATATCATCAAAGTATACAACGACGAATTTTCCTAAGAAGGGTCGAAGGACCTAGGTCATAACTCTCATGAAAGTACTAGGGGCGTTACTCAGGCCAAAAGGCATTACCATCCATTCGTACAAACCGTCCTTAGTTTTAAAGGCCGTCTTCCATTCATCCCCAGGGCGAATCCTAATTTGATGATAACCGCTCTTAAGATCAATCTTGGAGAACAGGATTGCGCCAGTCATCATATCTAACATGTCGTCGAGTCGGGGAATGGGGAATCAGTACTTGACGGTAATTTTGTTGATAGCACGGCTATCAACACACATACGCCAAGAGCCATCCTTCTTGGGGGTTAGTAGTGCAGGAACAACACATGGGCTCAGGCTCTCTTTAATGTAACCACGCTGCAGTAGTTCATCCACTTGCTTTTTAAGTTCAGCGTCCTCCGTAGGGTTCATGCGGTAGTGAGGGAGGTTGGGCAGAGATGCACCGGGAACTAAGTCAATGACATGCTGGATGTCCCTAAGAGGTGGGAGGTGGTCGGGCAGGTCTTCGGGGAAAACGTCATGATAGGTTTCAATGAGGGGCCTTACTTCTTCAGGGATAGGTTCCTCCAGGTCAGAAGTCACTTCTCTAGCAACAAGGGCATACATGGGTGAGCCTTGGCTTATGTCAACTTCTACTTCCTTAGCAGTTAGGAAGTGGAGCCCTTTGCTAGGTTGAACAGGGGTTGGTCTGACTTCGGGTTTGTGGGATTTCGATTGGGAAGGCATAAGTTTGATCTTCTTTCCATTGTGCTCAAATATGCAGGTGTTAGTTCTCCCATAGATATGGACGTCATTGTCAAATAACCAGGGTCGGCCAAGAATGATCTGTCCTACGTCCATAGTCAACACATCATACCAAATCTTCTCTTGATATCCAACAAACTCAATGGGAATCAGGCTCCTATCTTTTATCTCAATGGTCATCGTATTGATCCAAGCAACCTTGTATGGATTCGGGTGAGGTGTGGTTTTCAGATTGAGTTTGGCTATCATAGTTGAGGAGACCACATTAATACAACTTCCACTATCAATAATGACCTTACAATTCTTGTCTCCAATTTTGGTGAAGGTGTGGAAAATAGAGGTCCTACGCCAATCGTCACTAGGTTTAGGTTGGGACAAGGCGCACCTAACAACTTGTAATTCTACCGAGTCATCATCACAGAAAAATTCCTCTTCTTCATCAACGTGATGGATGAGGTCCGTCTCGGGTTCAACTTCGTCTTCTTCAACCTCTTCTATGATAGTAACCTTGTAGGGGCTAGAACATTGTGAGGCGATGTGCCCATACCCATGACACCGATAACACTTGGTTCCAGAGGTCGCTTTAGGTGTGTCACGTTCAGGGGTCTTTCCTTTAAAGTCAGAACGAGGTGGAAGTTGAGTAGTGGTTGGTCGAGTAACTACCGGTCCAGTAGGTCGGTTAGGGGGTTGATTGGATGAAGTTCTGCAAGGGGTTGGGCGTGAGTCCAAATGCTTAGAATGAGAGTGGGTTCTAGACTCTTCAAGATCCAACACTAAGCTGCAGGCAGCTTCCAAGGTATCTACTCCTATAGCAAATAATTCATTTCTTAGATCTTCCCTTAGACCAGCTCTAAACATAGAAAGAATTTGGGCCGGGATAGTGGTTTCCTCTCCGCTGCAACGGATCATGTAGTCATCAAAGGCAGAGATATAATCCTTCACGGGTCTACTACCTTGGGTCAATCTATTCCACTTATCTAAGAGCTTAGGGTAGTAGGACGGAGGGAGGTACTTCCTTTTAAGTTCTTGTTTCATGGTTCGCCAATCGGTGATGGGATATTCACCACGAGCTTCGCGCATGTTTTCTAAATTGGTCCAGTATTGGCTAGCTCGATTAGTGAGCTTCATTTCCACGAACCTAACCTTCCTAGCCTCCGAAATGTTGTACCATTTAAAGTAGCTATCCATTCCCTTAATCCAATCCAAGAAGACTTGAGGGTCGAGGGTCCCATCATAGGAAGGGGCGTCTATTCGAATATTTTTCAACAGTTGGGCATCATTGTCTCTCCAAATTGGTTCATGTCCTACAGGCTCATGGTTGGGTCTAAGATGGGGATTTTAAGGTTCCCTCTGAGGTCTATGGTCAGCTCTAGTTTCTTCAACATAAGGTGAAGGAGGTCTAGAGGGTGTATACATAACAGGGTTTCCTATCCTTTCGATGTTATCAAGTCGCTCACTCGTTTGGCGCCTAAAGTCCGCTAAATCAGTTTGGATGTTTCTAATTTGCTAAGTAACCGTTCCCAATTGACCAACTATAAGGTCTAGAGTCGCCTGAATTTGCTCCGGATCCATGGGTAGGGGTTAGGGGACACTAGGGGTGGTAAAGGGAAAAGGGACAGCACTAGAACACTAGAATGAAATGCCCCTAATGCAACTAAATGGTGCAGATTTAGTGTGGACAGCAAACTACAGCAGTTGGTGGAGTTGCCTAAGTGTTTAGGATGAGTTTCTATGAAGTGGCCAGCACCTAACACTAGATTAGGGTCACCTAAAGCCCTCTAAATGCTGCAGGAAAGTTCTGGACAGCAAGCTATGAAGTTTGTTTAAGTAGCCTAGACAACTAGAAAGGTTGTTGTGACATGGACAGCACCTAAACAATGAAGTAGACTTACCAAAAGTGATGTAAATGGTGCAGGAATCTAAAGGACAGCAAACAAAAACAGAGAAATAAATTAACTAGACCACGGTATGCAGGCAAACAGATTTTGGAAATGTTAAACTAGACCCCTAGGAACTTCTAGCACATGTAATGCATGTTAGTCATGCTCTGATACCAAGATGATGTGAAACAACTAAGATGCAAAGGAAATTGCTATTAGGAAATTAAGAACATAGAAGAACTTTGCTTTGTCATTGATAAACTTATTACATGCTCAAGTTCAATTTAGAAATCTTTAGTGAAGAAATTAAATAATAGCAATTAGCAACAATTAGAGATTACAAGTCTTGCAAAATTAATAACCAAAATTAAAGTAAATGCAATGGCACATTAACAAAGCCCAATGTTTAAAATTTAGAAAACGTCACCTAGAGATCCCTCACTCAAAACTCTTGATGGTGGGGATTAGCGGAAGAACGTTGCAAGCAAACTTAGGGATGCCACTAGGAGACACGTGTTGCGTAAGATATTAGTCGTCGGAGAGGTGATCGGAGTAGGAGAAGTGGTTGGATGGTTGACGATGTACCAACGTCCCGGGAGGATGTGCTCTTCCGTTGAGAGGGCTAATTGGAACAAGATGCGGTTCACGTACCCTTCCACGGAGTTGTCAAAGTCCGGAACGAGATCAAAGAATGGCGAGCGTAGCATGTCAATTCTTCCTTGATCGTCTTCAACGAACCCGTGATCAACGTCCGGATCGGCCATTCATACTTGTCTTGATGTGAGGGAGAAGGCAAGTACAAGGAGGAAGAAGGGCCGGCGGCTTCGTGGTCCTTGAGGGAAGAGGACGGCTAGGGTTGGTGCAAGAGGAAGGGGAAGGGGGCGGCTAGAGAGAGGGAAGAGTTAGGAAATTTCAGCAATCTGAAATTAATTCAGATTTTGGGTAATTTGGAGGGAAGGGGGGATTATTTTGAATTACAAATTAATCCCAAAAGAGGGTGAGAGAGGTGGCGGTTTAGGGAGATAATTGGGGCTGATTTTGGGGGAGTATTGGTTTTAATTTGGGAGAGAGAATCCCATGGGAGGGGGCCGGCCATATGAGGAGGAGAGAGGAAGAGGTGTTTAATTATGTGGGACCCTCTCAATTAATCAAAGATTTGAAACAAAATCTGGAATTAAATTTCAGATTTTAATAAAAGGAAGTTTCCTAATTTAAGTACAAGTATTTGGCAATATTTTAAATTCAAATTGGAATTGAATTTTAATTATGAAGATTGCCTAATATCTTGGGTTTATTTTAGGAAAGGTCTTAATGTCTCTTGGGAAATTTGAATTTCAAACTTTAATCCCAAGAGCAGGTGGAAAGGGGAGGCCGGCGGGTAGAGGTGGGAGGCCGTGGGATGGGAAGGGGAGAGGAGGGGTGGTGGCGGTGGCCTTGGGCGGTCCAAGGGGCCGGCGGCAAGGGCAAGTGGGGGAGGGGGAAAATCAATTGGGAGAAAGAGATGGCTTAGAAATTAACAAAGCTACTAACCTTAAGCACGCCTTCCTCAAGAACTCACAAAGAGACCTTGGAACTTGGAAACTCACAAAGAGATTCCCCTCTTATCATGAACTCACTAAGAGAACAAGAAGATATGTGGAAAATTTTCATTCAAATATTCATTAACCCAATATAATGCATGGAGACCTTAATATATAGGCCTCAAGACTATAAAATAAAATAAAAGACATCTATGCCCTCGGGGCTACAATAGAGACTCACTACCCCTAAGGGTAAACTGGAAAAACTGAAAATACATAAATAAGCAAAATGCAAAATACATCAAAAGTAAAGACTACAAATCGTGGCCGTCGATCTACGTCTCCGTCGATGGTACACGTGTCGAAATCTTGGGTTGATGTCCTCATCACCTTACCTTTTAAAAATGATGAATAACATGTATTTTATTTTATGTCATTTGAATTATTGTGGTATGGAATTGTAATATACTCACCGAGTTATATTTATATCTCACATTACAATTTAATAAATAATAACAAGAAAACATCCTACAAATTGAATAAATGATAAGAGAGAGTTTGTGTACATACAATGTGGGACAACAAGAGATGGCTATTCAAATTTACAATTGTTAAATAGCAGTCTATTGGTTATCATTTTGGAATAAAGTAAATTTCATAGATTAGTAGCTCTTCTAATGTATTAAAGTTGACAGATGGTAATTAAACTCTACTAAATTTTCAGTTAATATGGACAGAATGTGAAAGATCTCCACATTTAAACTAGTGTGTTGGGGCCATTCGAAACAAGGCCATGGCCAATATAAGTATATTGGATTCTCTTTATCCGAAAAAATAAATTTACTTATTGCTTGAAGTAGAAAAATTATTTAGAGAGACACCAGTCACTCCACCCACCAAATATTGCATTAAGAAAAGAGCTTAATTATGTTGGGCTGAGGCTGATGGGTCATGATTGGTCTCAGAATGCGACAGAATGTGCTGTCTCATGCGATGAGCAATAAATTTGTAGTTTATCATCCAAAACATCAAGTGCCAGCAAAAACTGCTAACATTACATCCGCCAAAATCCTATGCAAAACATCAGCCAAAACCCGATAAATGAATTAATTATTTGGCTATATATAAAACCAAATTGAAACCTCTGAAATAAATTCGTTTTGTATGATATTTACAAGCCTCGCTATAAAGGTTTCCAGAAGGTCGATCCTACCTAGTAAGACATTACAAGCACTACTAAAATTAGGGCATCCGATCAAAATTAGTATAGCATAATATGCAAAAAATGGCATTCTTTGGTTTAGATAATAAATGCAAGTTAGCGGACACATTTACGAGTCAACTTTTTTCACATGCAAAGAATTAGTAAGCCAAATTATAGAGAATCGAGTGGTTTCTTTTAGACTTCGTTTGAGACAATTTTCTTACTGCTTTAAAGCAGCTTTTTAGTAAAGAAATTTCAAGTTCAAAAATTTTTTATACTAGACGTCAACTTTAAAAAATAATAAGAAAGCTGCCCCTAACGAAACCTTTATGAAGATTCTACAGTTAATCACTTAACAGTTTAATGTCGCAAAAAAACTTAGATGGCCACAAATCTACTTAACAAAGAGATAAAAGAATTAAAATTATATGTTTCATACATCCAAGTATATTCCAACCAATACAAGAGGACATTTAGAGCTGCAAATGAACCACACCAAGCCAAGTCGATACTTGTTTTTATTTGAGCTCGTTTATTATCAACTTGTTCAAACTTAGTTCCAGCCTGATTCAAGTTTTTCTGTTTATATTCAAGCTTGACTCGCATAAAATGATAGATATTCTTTATTTTTTGTATTCAATTCGTTTAATGATTATCGAACCCTAAACAAATGAATCTTATCGAACTATTAATGAGCTTTACTTTTTAGATTTTCATTATTTTAACAAACGAGCCTTGTCGAGCCTACTAACAAATAATTACTGTAGTGTATGTTCATGAATATATCTAGCAAATATTTTATAGCTACTAAGCAAGTCTATTCACAAATATATGACCTGAGAAAATGATTCTTCTTATAAACAAATTTATCCATGAACACTTCAATAAAATAACTAGCAAACATGAATAAATTCATTCAAATAAATGATTAAAATATTTAAAAAAATTATAAAATAAGAATTACTTATTATAATAAAACCAAAATTTAAGTGAAAATATACTAAATAAATAGATATTTATGAATAGAAATAGTTGAAATTAAATAATACATAATACTAATTTCATAGAAAATTATGATTTATTTTTATTAATAGATACTATAATATTTAGTTATTTTTAAATTTTATTAATTAATAATTATTATATTATTAAATTATGATAAATATAAAATATTCATATTATATTATTCATTATTTTCATAACAACACTTAATCGATCCTATATCAAACATTAATTGAGTTTCTTAACGAACTTGTTCATGATCTCTATATCGAATATTAAACGAGCTTATTCACGAGCTTTAAACAACTTTATTTGTGAGCATAAATGAGTCGAATATATAATGTTCAACCTTGTTTATTTAACTATCAAGTATTTTAAAAAATACTCAAGTTTATTTGATTACTTAATCAAATGATCGAGCCAAGCCGAGTAAAGAGTAATTTGTCGAACCGAGTAAAGAGTAATTTGTCGAGCGTTCGGTTCGTTTGCAGCCCTAAGGACATTAACGATCACTTTATTCACAGAAGTAATATCAAAGCCTACTAGTAAACTATCACGCAAGTATTATGGCAAGTTTAGATTACAGAATCATACCGGTGACCAAGGGCCATGTTCTGGAATATCTTTATCTGGAGGAGAGTTTTGTACAGTACCTGTTTTAACTTCCAAGATGTCCTATGATAAAAGAAGCCAATTAGATAGCAAAATAATCTAGGAGATATAAAGCTGTTGAACATATGCAGAAACTAAAAAAATCAGATACCGAGAGAAAAATAAACTCAGGAATGAACTTGATGCTAGTACAAAACTAAAGGCTAGACAAACATGAATTTGACTTCAATATGAAAAAAAGATAAATAATAAAGATACAGCTAGGCCGTAGATTTGTAAGAACTGATAGTGTCATATTGTTAAAACAAAAATTACAAGAGCTGACTGGAAAGTCCTCAGAATTATAACTGGAAGATACCTAACAAATTCAAATTAAAATCACAAATCCATGAAGAGAACAATGTGAGGGAACATAATTGTTGGCAAGAATCAAAACGTTAAGAAGGCATCGTCTAGAAACAGAACAAAAAATGGATGTTAGAGAAAATGAAGTTGTACAACCCTTAGGTGATTGGAAATGAAAAATAAGGTCAGATCAGAAAAATCAAAAGTTTTTATAAACTCAAAAACCATTTAAACCATCAATCGGCATGCCTCATTAAGTAATTGAAGTTTGCCTTGGGGGTTGTTTGTTTGGACGTATTTGGAGTAAAGCAAATGCAAAGGCTCTGGGATTGCATGTATTTGGTTGGAATAAAAACAAATACTTATTTTATAAGAAATTTAGATTGCCCCTTTAGGTTATTTTCAGTATTTTTAAAAATATTCCGTAACATGAAGCATAGAAAGTTGTGAGTGGTCACAATATTATCCCCGACCACTCGGCCATCGACGTCGCCATCCTTGTCACCCATAACATTCATCATAGTCACCGTCCGTGATGCCAAGATCGTGCATCTATCGTTTGTCGTTGCCAGCATCCACGATGTCGCACCTGCCATTTGTCATCTCCATCCCAGCATTTATCATCCCCGTCGCCCACATCTGTTGTAAACACCACCCCACCAATCCCAATTCCATTGTTGCCTCTATGTTTGGTCAAAAATTTTGATCCATTTTGCTTCCAAACAATCTTCTAAATTTGTCTTACAACCAACCAAGAGTATTTCATATGCATTGTATTTACTTTATATTGCACTTGGGATGCATAAATTCTAATAGCAACCAAGCAGTCCCTTACGAAAACCCTCATTAGAAGCCATACTTTTTCTCTTGCAGTAAGTACTAATTACATAACAAAAAAAATAAACACAACTTGTTAAGATAAACACATAAAAACACAAATATATGCCAGAGTCATTAAATACAGAATAAAAAGCAACTGACCTCTCCAAACGCCTCAATAGCTGACAGCCACTCCTCTGAGTATGGAACAGCGCTCAAATGAGGTTTCAAGAGGGCAGTGTCTTGCTTCAAGTTGTCCAAAGATGCCTTTTTACTGCAAGAAAATTTCAAAAGAATCAAGCAAAACCAACTTTCTGTTAAGCCAAAAGTTCAGAAGCATATGAGATAATTACTCTGGCATCAATCCATTCTCTTCTACTGAGCTAGTCTCATTCCTTAACTCACACAATTGAAGGTCATTTTGGGGCTGACACTCTTCTGATGCTGCAAATTGAACATCCGGTAAGGAGTTAGCATGCACTTCTCTTGTTTGTGATTTCCCAGGGATAGTTTGCTGGACTTGAGATATTGTCTTGTGAAAGTGTTCGTTACCATTCTGAACACCATTCTCTTCTGTTGAATCCTTACTGGGCTTTTGGAAGTGTTCGTTACCATTTTGAGACAATTCTTCTTCTGAAGCACCACAAACAGCGCTTATACATTGAAGCTTCCCCAAGCCAGTGTCAGCAAAAGTCTCATCTCCTGCATCTTTATGCATAACAAGCTCACTATTCATAAATGGGGCATGCACATACAATGGTTTTAAATTGCTTTCATCCAAGTTCTGTGGGAAGTGCATTTCAGATGAAGTGGGACAAATTTCAGTTGCAATGGTACCAACGGAATACCGAGAAGAATCACTGGTGTTCTCAAAGCCATTAAAATGCTGAACATTTTCAATCATCCCACCTCCCTCAGTCCAATGCTTACAGCTGATCTGTGACTCGGAACAATTTTCATCAGTTAATTCCCTTTCCATTGCTCTTCCATTGTAAGGTTTCCCTAGAAGTGTTTCTCGAGTTTTTACATCCATATTGTGGCTAACCGACAAACAGTTAGTCATAATCTCTTCCGCAACATCAGATGGGCAATTTGATCTCCCACAAACATTGGATGATATCATACCTTTTTTATTGAACTGTTTTATCTCCATGTTTGTATGTGCTTCAAAATCTGAAATTGCAAGATTCGAGCCTTCTGCACTCAATAAAATTGCTGTGCTTCAAGAATCTAAGATAGACGTTGGCTTTAGTTGAAGTAGTACCTTTTCTTGGTTGTCGCTCAGTTTGAGCTACTGGAGGTTTAGAAGGAGCCATGCGCTTAAGATTGGCCATTTTTCTTGGGGACGGAGTATAAGATACGGGCAATTGAGAAGTCCTATGGAGTTGAGTGCTATGAGAGGAAGTAACCATTTTCTGAAAAATTAAGAAAATCCAACTTAGTGAGCGATATAAAGCCACAACCTTTTTAACTCAGACGATTTATGATGTAGTGAGATTCAGGACATGAAGAATAGATCCATTATAACTTCTTTTGATTGATATATTTCAACAGAAAACTATAGTGATAGCGTTGTGTAAGATCTGGTGGTGCTTCACTTCGATCTCACACATCGTCTCGTTGCTGAGGACATGCTATACATTATCAAGCGCGAAAGCACGTGCGAGAAGCACACGTGCAAGAAACATACAGGAGAAACGCTAGCATGCAGCTTTTGGTTGGTCTAAGTTTTCAAAGCTTGCGTGAGAAGGCTTTCTCACTCCTGCGCTCAGCTCTGTCTCTGCCAGCAACGCTCAACTCTACCAGTAAGCAGCACACATCTTTCTAGATTGGTATATTTTTTCAAACATTCCCAATAAAAAAATATTTTTTCAAAGCTCTGCTTCGATGATGATCAAAGCGAGGTGACATATAGCTTGCTGTAGGGCACCATTTTCTCCTCGCCCCAATCATGCATGTCATAGGGCTCGTCACTCCTGTCCACCTCCATCAGTTAATTGAAATTTTTACTATATTTAATTTAATTACACGTGCATTGGGATTTAAATTATTCATAAAAAATACATATTTAATCAACATTTTATTTTTTTAACTTAAATCAAGGAAATGCTATTATCAAATTAAAAATTATAAACTAAACGTACAAAATCTATATTTGTAAATGATATATGCTCGAAAAATTATCTTGATCGGACACGAATCTCGAGATAAAATCAAGTTGAAAACTTTCGAAATTAAAATTGGGACCATCCGAACTCCGATTTCAGCAAGCTTACAGTCAAACTGAACGTCTCGGAAATACAAACCCAACGACACTAAATTCGACTCAATCCGAGCCCAAATGGGTCCAAATCAAGGACCCGAAGCGCCGTTGGAAGGTTCAAACCACAATTTGAATTACCAAACGGTTTCGAAACATGACGTGCTTATAGTCGAATCGAGCGGCTCGACGAGACGAATCCAACGAGCCCAAGATCGCCAAAATCCGAAATCTATTAGACCTTCAAATGTCCAGCCAACGGTCCACGATCAAAGAATTCAACATCGGTCATCCATTCAAACCACTCCCCATTTACCCTTGATCTTCCACCTATTTACGGGCTATGCCACTCCAGGAAATCTATAAATAAAGCCCCCTCTCCTCTTTGAAAAAGACCCCTAATCCTAAGGAGAAAATAGAGAGATCGGAGATCGCTTTTGCCTCCTTGCTCCACCTCGACCACTGCCAGAGTTCCACCGGACCACCGCCTGACGTCGGAGCTCCGCCGGACCACCACCTGACGTCCTCAGCTCTGCCGGACCACCGCCTGACGCCCTGAGTTCCGCCGGACCACCGCCTGACGTCGGAGCTCCGATGAACCACCACCTGATGTCCTCAACTCCGCCGGACCACCACCTGACGTCCTCAGCTCAGCAGGCCACCGCCTGACGCACTGAGCTCCGCCGAATCACACCTGAAGTCCTCAGCTCCGCTGGGCTACTGCCCGACACCCTGACCTCCGCCAGACCACCACCTGACGTCCTCAGCTCCGCCGGACCACTGCCTGACGCCCTAAGATCCGCCGAACCACCACCTGACGTCCCCACCTCCGCTGGGCCACCGCCTTTCGTCCTAAGCTTTGCCGGACCACCACCTGACGTCCTCAGCTCTGTCGGACCACCGCCTGACGCCTTGAGCTCCGCCGGACCACCACCTAATGTCCTCAGCTCCACCGGACCACCATCTGATGCCATCAGCTCCGCCGGACCACCACCTGACGCCCTGAGCTCTGCAGGACCACCACCTGACGTCCTAAGCTCTGTCGGACCATCACCTGACGTCCTCAGCTCCGTCGGACCATCACTTGACGCCCTCAGTTCCGCCGGACCACCGCCTGACGTCAGAGCTCTGTCGGACCACCACCTGATGTCCTCAGCTCTGCCAGACCACCACCTGAGGCCCAGACTTCTGCCAGACCACCACCTGACACTCGGAGTTCTGCCGAACAACCACCTAAGGCCTAGAGTTCTACCGGACCACCACCTGAGGCCCAGAACTCTGGTAAATCACCGGGTGACCCCGAAGTTCCACCAGAGTGACGTCGGACTTTCATATACCCCCGATTTACACCATACAGTTGATACTTGTAATCCGATCACCCTTGGAGCCGAGTCAGCCTACTATAACCTACTCAAGTTCTAGTGGAATCATTTTAACTGGGCCATGCCAAGTGGGTTTTCCCTTTTCCAGGGTTTTTCAATTAAAAATCTTGTATTCACTATGTGTGAGCTGGATATCCGTGCAACGCTAAGACGTAGAATTCTAACTCTATCGTCGCGTATATTCTAGCTCGCAACAGTAAAACTTATATATATATATATATATATATATATATATATATATATATATATATATATATATATATATATATATATATATATATATATATATATAATTCGCACTGTACTTTGCACATTAAAGCGAAAATGAACTATAAATCTCATTGCACTTTACACTTTAACAGTACAATTCAATCTCAACGTTAAATTATACAACTTTTTTTTTGGTATATAGCCAAAAAAGTGAGGGACTTTCTTGTTTCTAAGTGATTCCAACAATCTTTGATAGTATGAGTTAAATATATCCTCCTAGGTATGCTTTCAAATTCTAAGAATATACCACAAAAATGTTCTGCAAAGGAACCTTAGTCATATGAGGCTATGACATTTTCTATCCAAGCATGATTCCAAGCATTAATGATTTTTACCCTACATAATAAAAAATTTATTTTTGCTCTTGTCATCTTACATTAGTTTAGCTAAGGGGATTTCCTGTGAGAGGAAAAGGAAATTTCACTTTGGGAGGTGAAAGTTATTATGTGCGGCATCTGGACGAGAAAAATCGTCAGGATACGTGAGTGTACACACTATGTAAAATCAGTGTATACACTGTATACACACAATGTGCACACTCACAATCCGGACGGTTCTTCACGTCCGGATGGACCGTCCGGATGCCGCACAGAATAATTTCTCAAAAGTTTGAGGAAGCATGTTACACTGGGCTAAACCAGTCCAGCCGAATTGGTTTAGTTGAACCCTAAGGAACAGGCGATCAAGTGAGTAATATAGCCGAACAAAGTGCACAGACCAGCGGGATCAAGTGTCACAACCCGCCCCGAAAGCTCGATCTAACGAGGCGGGAACGAAAAGTCGGACGATATTAACAATTTAATCATATCGTAACAAAATTAACATACAACTTCTCAACATAATTGAAGAGCCACTAATTTGAAAATACTTTAATCAATCTATGTCAAAATTAAGCATTCACCTCAATTATATTTTACCTGTTGACAATGTTGCGTCGTCTTCATAGACGTACTCCTCCCTTCCGTCCATTTCTAATCTTTGTAGCCTTACCTGAAATATTAATTTAGTGGATTGAGTTTACTAAGTAAACTCAGTGGGTAATCATCGTCAATTATAAACAGTAAAATAGATATATCAGTATAATACATATATCTTTCTCTTAATGTCATATCAGTACACATACATCTTTCATGCATTATAAACCTTAATCTCACACAAGTCCTTTTCTTGGCATTCAATCAATTTTAATATTTCTTTTAATAGATTTAACATTCAATTCCCTTCAATACCCATTTCCCCATTTCCATTTATACAGGAGCACCATCTACATATACCAATTAAGGTACAACCATTTCCACTTTCATTTCCTTTTCAACATGCACAGGTACATTGCTTCCCCAGCCAATACCATACAGGGGTGAACTCCTGTAATTTACAATATCTTTTCCTTGTTATATTTAAATCTTTTTTATTTCCATAAATATATAACTTTTGCTTTCCTTTTTGTATATCGCATATCTTACATATAAATATCTATAAATATTACATTTCCCTTTCATAAAACTTTCAAACATTTATAACGGATGAAATTGCTCAGAAGACTATAAAATCATGAGATGTTTAAACCTTCAATATTTGTAATACACAATTAATCAAATATTTAGAAAATTGTAAGCATAAATAAAATCATGAAACAACATAATTTATCCACTTTGGTTTTTCAAATCTTCGATCCTTGTCACAACCTAAAGAGATACACAATAAAGAAATTTCATATATAGTTAACTTTTCTCAAAACTTTTCCTAAACATCTATCAAATGAATTCTTACCTCAACCTCGATTTCCTTCTTGTTGAATTCTTAAAGAATTCAACTATTACAACTTGCTTTCTTTCTAAAATTTCTAAAATTAAATAATATAAAATTTCATGAAAATATGCTATAATAATAAATATAAGAAAATTATATAATAAGAATTTACTTACAACATTTATAACGGATGAAATTGCTCAGAAGACTATAAAATCATGAGATGTTTATACCTTCAATATTTGTAATACACAATTAATCAAATATTTAGAAAATTGTAAGCATAAATAAAATCATGAAACAACATAATTTACCCACTTTGGTTTTTCAAATCTTCGATCCTTGTCACAACCTAAAGAGATACACAATAAAGAAATTTCACATATAGTTAACTTTTCTCAAAACTTTTCCTAAACATCTATCAAATGAATTCTTACCTCAACCTCGATTTTCTTCTTGTTGAATTCTTAAAGAATTCAACTATTACAACTTGCTTTCTTTCTAAAATTTCTAAAATTAAACAATATAAATTTTCATGAAAATATGCTTTAATAATAAATATAAAAAAATTATATAATAAGAATTTACTTACAACAAGAGAATTTTTCCAAATCCTAAAATCTTTTTCTTTCTCTCGCAAAATCTCTTCCCCTCGCTTCCAATTATCTTCCTTTTCCCTTTATGAAAGTTTCATTTGCTTTAAATGAAGCATGCGATAAAATTTATAAGAAAAATGGAAAGAAAAATTCAACAAACCTTTTTCCCTCTTTCCCTCGGTCGTTCCTCTCATTCGTTGAAATTTCTTCCAAATTATCGCTTTGTTAGCAATAGGAAAGAAAAGGAAGTCGTTCTCTAAATGGCAAAACGGATCTCAATTTCCTTCCTACGCATGCGTTCTGTCCGCCCAGCCCCGCCTCTGTCGCAATCCGCCGTTTTCTATTCACAAACCCTAGTTACTGTTATTAATAGGAGGCCGGCCGATTCAATTGAACTATTGTCAAATCAAGTGCGACACGAGAGCGAGCGAGGCAAAACACGTAAGCTGCAAGGCAATCAGAAGCGCAAATTTTGGGACGAAAAGACTCGAGTCCACTCTCATAAGGTAAAAAAAAAAACTAAATTTGCTATGTTTGTTCATGTTCAACAAAAGGGAAGAAGACTGTGTTGACAGAAAATCTCAACCGGTAAGGACCCTAAACTTTTAAAATACCTCCCAAATTATCATAAAATACATTCAAATCGACTTCAAAGTCACCCAATGATGGCCGTGTTGAATGTAAATCTCACCCGGAGGAGTTAATGTTTAAAGACCTATCAAACATCTAAAGCTCCATATTTCCCAATGATATTAATGTTTAAAATTGAAATAAAACACCTAAATACTTAAAACAAAATACTCATCCACCCTCCGCAACAGTTTATTGAGGTGGATGAATCTGAAAATCACTTCAACTCACAAAGAGCGAATGTCTAGTCGAGAAAATCACTAGGATTCATTCTCAAACCGTATCTTATCAGAAAAGACGTAGCATGTGTCCTCTAACTGGTGATTTCGCTATAAATGGCACCACATGTAAACAGTTATGACCAGAACCCTCTATCTGAGTGGTTTCGCCAAATGGCACCATTAAATTATGGTCATGGTTAGAGCCCATATATTCTCCAATGGCGCTAAATCTTTGAGTAATAAATCAATAGTATATGATCGATACGGAACAAAGCCATTTGTTAACTAAGGTGGATTCAAATTTATCCCCTTAGACACATATTTACTCCAAGTCTACAAGATAACCTTGGACGAAGCAACCCATGGCTGTCGACAAGAATTCTTTTCTCAGGTTGGGTCAACTACCTCCTCTGACTAAGTAGACCAGAGATCATGATGCCCCGGGACGACGAAACCATGGGATCTTGATCAGGTCTATCATAATTCCCCCCACCATCTGCTTTAAGTGCACGGTGACATAAATTTCAATTTTCAAATACTAAATTCTGCTATTAATATACACGAGATGCTATGTATCTGTGGATGCTAGATATCTATTCGACGGCTAGCCTTAATCGAAAATTCTCTCTCGTTATCGGAAGGGATAATTAACTATAGGGGCTTGCGCCTATAGGAAACCTGAACTCAGACCATAAAGTCTTCGCAAATTGAGGGCAGAATCTCTGGGTAGTGTCTTATTTAAAACCCAATCAGTCTTCTGAAAATTTGCCTCAAAACATATTCGTTAAAATTCTCCTCGACGGCCCGCAAAAAAAAGGTACTGTAGAGAGACCGGGGCGCGAATTTTCGGAACCCACAATATATATATATATATTGAATATTAAACACAGAAATACATGAATATATAAATATATATAAGGTACATACATAACTATGAATGCATGCATCTACACCCACATATATATATATATATATATATATATATATATATATATATATATATATATATATATATATATATATATATAGGTATTATGATAAATGGCAGATATTAAATCATCAAAAATAGATCCTCCATGTCCATTCCAACCCAGGATAAGAAAATCATAGGGTTGAAGTTTATGTTAGGTGTTGATGACCGATAGTAAAGCTTATACCAAAACCAATAAAATGTACCCCAAATAGTTAGGATAAGACTATGATGACAATGATAAAAATATCAAAACTATTTAACACGTTATAAATTTATGATGATATTACCAAATAATGTATATGTTATAATAATATACCTAATCTTTTACTAGCTACAACAAATTGATGCTTTATCACAATCTAATAATTAATATCAATCAGTTTAGTATAAACTAATAAATTATGCATTACTTATTAATATTATGCACATAAATTTAATTTATACTATAATATATTATATTATTTTTTCCATCATGTGTGAACATATGAGCACTCATTTGTGAAATGGCATTTGGCAATATAATTTTTCAGGAAATTGAGGTATCACATTTAATGACTTCAAAAAATGTAACTTTGAAGCATATGAGGAGATAGTCCAATGGTGAAGAATTGTAATTTCCTGAGGCACTTCCCATTTTCCCTGCCAACCAAACAATCAAAGTGGTTCACTGACTCCACTTATATTTTCCAACTTTTTACATGTAACCAAACAAGCACTAAGTGAATTCAGATGAAGGATAAATTCTACAAGATTGTATCAAATGAAGCCAATTGTCAAAATATTTAATTGATTGACTCATCATACATACACTAAAAATTACACTGTAATAAAGGCTTCTTCATCTTTTCTAAAAAAATTAGCTCCTATTTCACCCTATTCATTTATTCCCAACTACAATTTTTCAAACAATAAGAATATGGATTTTTGGATCAGCCGTCTTCTTCTTGATTGTTTCACATTAACATAGACCAGCTTATGAGATTTATCTACAAGCTCTCTAAGTATGATAGTTTATTCCACTTTCTCTATCTATAAAAAATACGAAAAGCATTTTTGGAGTTTAGCACTTGTGTCCGTAGTAAAAGTTTTAGCTGTGGAAAATATGGAGTCTATTCGCCCTGCGCACAGCTCATTGGTTGGCAACTTTGTCTCTACCTATGAGGTTGTGTATTCAAGTGCCGGTGCTATGAGGGGTGTGGGAGTTTGCCTTTATAAGGCTCAAAATTCCAAAAAAAAGAAAAAACCTACGATGTCTAACAGCCAACTCGTTATCCATTGGTGGAAAGACAGTTGAAGTCGTATGGCAGCGCAGAGACTTTTCAAAATTTGCAAGAGACTTAATTAAGTAAAAAACCAAAGCAATAAAAATTGGTACCTGTTGAAAGAATCCTAGTGATGGAGAAGGCATCCTCAAAGCTGAAGGCTTAGCTTGGATTGGCGCAGGCGGCAAACCAGGAACATTGAATGTTTGTTGAGAATTTGAAAAGAATATTCCAGCAGAACCAGAACAAGTTGCCTCCATTGGTGATTCAGCTGACGATGATGGGCAAGAATTCAGCTTCAATAAGATCGGATCCTTCTCAAATAGTGGTTTTGCTGTTTTTTCCCTTTCCAATCTTCCATGTGAAGAAGGCACCCTCAAGGTTGATTGCTTAGCATGGAATGGTGCAGGAGGCAACCCACGAAAATTTTGTGCTTTTTCTTTAACTAAGAACGTCATGCCTGTAGTGGCAGAACAACTCATCCTCCTCTGTGATCTATTTGAATATGATGGGCAAGAATTCAACTTCAATATGCTTGTATCTTTCTCAATCTGTACTTTTGCTGTTTTTTCTTTTTCCAACATTCTATGTAAAAGTTGAGTCAAGAATGCATAACGTACATTTTTCAACTTCAAAAAATTCAAAATGATTTAAATATGGTAAAAACATTGAGACGCGCCATAAAAAGATTGCTTATACTTGAAAAACAACACGTCAAGGATACAAGCAAGCAGCGTCCAACTTTGGCACATTTCTTCTAATGCCTTTTGTGGATGGTGTCTTTATCAAGGTCTGTGGGAATCAAAACAGCAAGTAAAAGAGAAAATACCAGATTTAATATTTTCAGAAACACCAAGAAATGCCATCATTGGGAAGTGACAACAATAAAAGATGGAGATTTCAACAGTGCATGTCTCCTTGATCTTTTTCCTACTCTTCCAATTTACTTGATTTCTTAGAGAATTGACAAGATGATGAAGGGGTATTGGTTTCTTAAAGGACCCGAGGTGTCCCTAAGTATTTCGGTTTCTTGGGATTAGAAATCATGCAATCAGTAGAACAGCAGTGCAGAATTGAGATATATGCTATTGTGATCGGGAAAAATGAAAGAGGACCGTGATAAGATGAATGGGAGTCAATTTCCCGTAATGAAAGATACCAAAAGGAAAATGAGAAATCAAAGGAAATTCTTCTTTTAATTTATAATTCAGAATCATCCAAATAGCATTCATTCAACTCATATTTATAAAAAAGAGTTACAATATAAAATCTAAAAAACTCCTAAAAATTCCATCAACTAATTTTAAAATAAATATAATCCTGATAAGAAATTTTAATAAAAATTGAATAAATCCTTCATAATTTAGAATATTCTAAAATATACAGAATTATTTTCAATGTATGTCAGATATTGCATCAACTTCTCTAGACCAATAGTACTCTTCTTCCAAAGAGTTAAATATAAGCCCCATCTTGGTAGTTTGGTTTCTATGGAGGAGGGGAAGGTCATAGAACCAAGGTTGTGAAAACCGGACCAGACAACGAACCGGAAGAAGGAGAGGTTCATAGTTCGACCGGAGTCCAATCGGATAATATAATAAATAATAATATTATTAAAAATAAAAAAATTAACATAATAATGTGACATATATTTTTAAATTTAATATAAATAATTTCTAATTTATGTTATATGTTTAGATATAATTTATAGCTATGAAAAATATACAAAATTTATATTATAAAAATTATATTATTTATTATTGAATATTAGATAAAATATTAAAATAAATTAATTTTTATATTATATAATTAAATTAAATAAAAAATTAATAAATAAAAATTAAATATTATTTATATTATTAAATTTTAATTAAAAATATATATGTAGAAATATATAGTGCATATATAATAAACTTGAAAACTTCATTTAGTTTTTAGTCCTACATCATCTAGACATTATATGTTAGCATTATTTTTATCCATATAAGCTTTTTAATTCACATGGAAAAAGAAGTCATATGAAATATTGGGCCAAATGATAAAACATAGTTGATAAAGCATTGTTGATGCTTGTTTAACTAAAATATATAAAATTTGAATTAATTTATTGAGTGAAATATTTAATAATAAATTTATTAATTATTTCATTTGATTAAATATGATACGAATCGGTTCAAATTCATCAAGCCCACAAGCATGTAAGTATGAGCCGAACTAGATCAAATTTATTAAGTGAAATATTTAACCTCAATTGAATTTGAACTGGTTCGGCTCATATTTAATCAAACAAAATA
This sequence comes from Dendrobium chrysotoxum, assembly GCA_019925795.1. NCBI lineage: Eukaryota > Viridiplantae > Streptophyta > Magnoliopsida > Asparagales > Orchidaceae > Dendrobium > Dendrobium chrysotoxum. The sequence goes on along the minus strand of CM034305.1, from coordinate 89,921,423 downwards.
ATTTAATAAATTTATTATTAAATATTTCACTTAATAAACTAATTTAAATTTTATATATTTTAGTTAAATAAGCACCAACAATGTTTTATCACATGGCCCAACATACATGTGACTTCTTTTTTCATTTGAATAAAAAAACTTATATAGACAAAAACAATGCTAACACATAGCATCATGGTGATGTGGGACTAAAAAATCAAAGTTCTCAAGTTCATTATACATACACTACATATTTCAGCATATATATTTTTAATTAAAATTAAATAACACAAATAATATTTAATTTTTATCTATTATTTGTTTATTTAATTTAATTATATAATATAAAATTAATTTATTTTAATTTTTATCTAATATTTAATAATAAATAATATAATTTTTATAATGTAAATTTTGTATATTTTTCATAGGTATAAATTATATCTAAACATATAACATAAATTTGAAATTATTTATATTAAATTTAAAATATATGCCATACTATTCTGTTAATTTTATTTATTTTTAATATTACTATTATTTATTACATCATCTGGTTCGACCATGGTCAAACCATTCGAATCGTGAACCTCTCCTTCTTCCGGTTTGTTGTTCGGTTCGATTTTCATAACCTTGATTGCAAGCTCTGCTGTTCTTCTACTTCACAGGTCAGTCGTCAACCGTTGCCTTATTCTTCAACTTGTTCAGCAGCTCCCTCATTATAAAAGTTCGGCTTCCTACTCTGTCGATATTCTACTCAGACTTATCGAACGGGACTGAATTCTCCTCCTTCATCCTGACATCCGCTTCCTCCACCAGCTTCTTTTGTCTCGCGCAAAAGGAGACCAAATTCTCCTCAACTAGCCACCCGCAACACCCCATGCTCTGCGCGTCTGTGCGGCGCGCCGGCACTCATGAGATGCCTGCGCTGGCACCGCTATGGGTCATGCCTGCTGACGCTACCGCACCAGGCTCGTATTGACCTGTGCCCAACAACGTTTGGTCAGCTCGCCTGCATGATCTACGCACATACGCTTCAAACCCAAGTGACCGCAGGCTGCACCGCACACTTGCCCACCTTCCGCTCAAAGCACGCGGTCACCTTCTGTCAGTGCTGTAATAACCCGTATTTTGATCGAGTTAAATAATTTTTTTTGGAGTCAATTTAACTCTAAATTGCAAATCGTCTTCGTCATAGCATTGAGATTGTGGTATTTTACTTACACGATTTTTTTTTGCAATTTTTTATCGCCGGTGAAAATCCTTAAGAAATTGGCATCTATCAGTACAAGTGAGGATTTTGAGACCTTCATGTGCCCAATTTGCAAACTGATTTCACCAATATTTTTTAAATAAAATGATTTATTTTATGCATATTTTTTTATAATTTTTGAAGTCCTAAAATAATTTATTTAAATTTTATACTAAGAATTAATTAAATTAAATATTATATTAATATTATATATTATTTTATTATAAAATATTTAAAGTCACTAAATAGTTTTTAAAGTTTTTAAATCCCATTTCCCTTAACATTTCGCCTAACAGAGAATGAAAATGTGAATTTAAGAGAGAAAGAGAAGAGAGAGAAAGGAAAAACTTAGATTTGGAGGCCGCAGTGTGATTTTTGCCCGTCGAGCCTGTTGTAAAAATTGCTTGTTTCGCTGTAAGGAATCTTTACCCTATTTCTGATATTAAAAATTATGTATTTTTGATATTTTCTTATTAAATTTGTGTTTCCGTTATCGAAAAACATGAATAACATTGTATTGACAGAACTTTCACGATGTAACTTTTTGTATGTTATAGAGATCGAGATTATGAACATTTTAAATATTTATTTAAGATTTTTCATCAAGTAATTTTGAAAATACAACGATTTTTGCCTACTTGGATTTTTATTTTGTAATGATTTAGTTCAACAAAAGCTTTAGAATATTATTTTATGCAATATTTTGTAATTTGGTCAAATTCTGAAAATATGAATTTTTGCTCAATATGATTTTTGTTGTCTATCGTTAGTACATTTTGGCATTTTCTGAATTATGCTCAATTATGCTTTATTTGCTACAATATATTATAAATGAATGTGGATATGTGCTTGTGTAATAGCTGGTCGTTATTATTGTTATAATATTGTGATAATAATGAGCGCGTTGTGTAAAAGACAAGTAAAGACCGGTTGACCCGTTAGTTGGAGACTGATTGACCTGTACAGAATGGTGGGCCGACGTGCTTTCCTTTAAATAAAGTGATTTTGTGTTATCCTCTACTAATTCACGTGATACACTGGTTGGAAGTTATAAGAAGATTATTATTGTGCCAACGGATAAAGAGTGACGACTCTATTTACTGAACCAACGGTTTACTAATATTGATACTAACACTAAAAAACACCGTGATAGCCAAGATTTCTTACTTGTTTAGTGTATTTACTGAAATGCATGTTTTGATGCATTATTCTTATTATTGTACAAATTTATTGGTACAGCTTTGATTTATTATTATTGCATTATTTTATTTCTCCTGCCAATGAATTTTTATTGTTAACGATTTAGATACTGATATTAAGCATGTGATATGATGAGCATGTGATATAGAATAATTGGATAACCTATGTATATTCTTATATGATTTTACTGCATTGATTCGATTTCAACAGTCTTTGCTGATGTTTTGATTTGATGCTTTATCTTATTTCTGTAATGATTGGTATTACGAATATGATGATTGATTTATAGATTTGACACTCATACTGGGTTACTACTTTACTAGCTACTGTACCGGAGTGTTTTACTGTTTACAGATTCTACTAGGCATTTGAGTTTTACTACTCTTGCACTTATGTAATGATCATATGAATGTAACTGTTATGATTTTCCTATTGACATGCATATTGCTCCTTTGTCGTGCTTTAAATTCAGTTGTAGGTTTGGTGACCTGCTGAGCTTTTTAGCTCATTATATGTGGATAAATAATTTCAGGTTAGGACAAGGGAGCAGGAGTGTGAGACTAGTCAGGTTCTTCAGGTTCTGTTTCTTTTTGTTCTAGTCAATGTTTAAAATTATGTAATCGGGTATTAAGGCATTTTTCGTTCGTGAGGCGAGGCGTTTTAAGGCGTAAGCCTCAAAATCAACAGATTGCGTAAACATAAAATGATAAATTTTTATATACTAATGAGTAAAAAATATAAAATATAAAAAGGCACAAGATATGAAGTAAAATCAAAATATTCCAATAATAAGACAATATGAAATAAAATTCAACTCAAATTCTATCTTTCCCAAATCACAGTATTTTTTTCATTAACATATAATTCCAAAAATAAATAACAATGACATAGCACATAAGCAATCACTCAATATATAGAATGGGCAAAATATTCACATGCATGCTAAAGAACAAATTATTCAAAAAACTCATAAATATTTTAACACTAATCAAAGAACCATTGAAAATATTATGAAATTATCTATAAAGCTTAAATGTGATATGGGAATACCACTAAGAGAATAAAAATGCAACCTAGAATGCATATGAAAAAAATCTCATGAAGAAGCAAACTAACACTAACAACTATTACTAAAGATAATGAATACAACAATATGCCGGCAGCCGGGGGTCCAAGGGAGCAGCGCCCCCTGGCGAAGTTTGTAAGTCCTTTGTACTCAGTGATTTGCAATAGTAAAATAATTTTTTTACTATGTATTGCTATATATTATTGATGTGTATCGCAATTGTTTACTGCTCAGGAACACATATCATCTATGGAAAGATACCGAGCGGTACCGAGTGGTACCAAGCGGTACCATCAATGGAAAGATACCGAGCGGTACCGAGTGGTACCGAGCGGTACCATCAATGAAAAGATACCGAGTGGTACCGAACGGTACCGAGCATGTACCTAGCGGTACCGAGCATGTACTTAGTGGTACCAAGCATTATTGTATCTAGTGGTACCAAGCAGTACCGAGCATGTACCTAGCGATACCGAGCAGTACCGAATAGATATATATTAAGTTAGGTTTTTTTTTAAATTTTAAGAGGCGGATGCCTCTAAAACATGAGACGAGGCTCGCCTCAAGCCGCGCCTGAGTGAACTTGATGTGTATGCCTCAATGCCAGCTCTCATTGCATAGGCTTTGAGGCTTAAAAGTTAAAAATTGCGCTAAGGCGCATCTCTTATTGCGCAATTTTAAACCATGATTCTAGTTATAATTTTGTACTCAGGACAAAATAGTTATGATATGATTGTATAGATCCTAAGTATTGTATAAAATTTTTGGGAAAGCATACATATGTGTACAGTAATGTTTTTAAATATATAATATATTTTTGTTGTTATTACTGATAGATGATATTAGATAGCCCTACTTGTTGTTTATTAAACGATAAAAGAAAAATTCTTCCAAATTAGATTATGGGGCATCACAAATTAGTATCAGAGACGTTGTTCGAAGAATTGATTGTTACTAGAGCTATAAGAACTGATTTTGAGTAGAGTAGATTGGGTAGATTAAGGTGCATTAATTTGCATACATAATTGAATGACATTTGATAGAATAAACTGCATGACTGTATGATTTTCTGATGAGTTTTGATTTGCATTTGATTTGATTTGAGTTTTAATTGTACAGATTTGGTTAATGTTGATTTTTTGCCCGAATCCATAAGGAAAAATGTCGGGGACGACATTTTCTTAAAGTGGGTAGATTGTAATAACCCGTATTTTGATCGAGGTAAATATTTTTTTTGAGTCAATTTAACTTCAAATTGCAAATCGCATTCGCCATAACATTGAGATTGTGGTATTTTACTAACATGAATTTTTTTATAATTTTTTAGAGCCAGTGAAAATCCTTAAGAAATTGGCACCTATCAGTACAAGTGAGAATTTTGGGACCGTCAACTATCCGATTTCACCGATATTTTGTAAATAAAATGATTTATTTTATGAATATTTTTTTATAATTTTTGAAGTCCTAAAATAATTTATTTGAATTTTATACAAAGAATTAATTAAATTAAATATTATATTAATAATTATATATTATTTTCTTATAAAATATCTAAAGTCACTAAATAGTTTTTCAAGCTTTTAAATCTCATTTCCCTTAACATTTCAGCTAACAAAGAATGAAAATGTGAATTTAAGAGAGAAAGAGAAGATAGAAAAAAGAAAAAACCTAGATTTGGAGGCCGCGGTGTAATTTTTGTCCCTTGAAGCCTGTTGGCAAAATTGTTTGTTTCGCTGTAAGGAACCATTACCTTATTTCTGATTTCAAAGATTTTATATTTTTGATATTTTTTTTATCAAATTTGTATTTTCATTATCGAAAAAACATGAATAACTTTGTATTGACATAACTTTCACCGCGTAACTTTTTGTATGTTATAGAGATCGAAATTATGAATGTTTTGAGTATTTATTTAAGATTTTTCATCAGGTGATTTTAAAAATACAGCAATTTTTACCTACTTAGAAATTTATTTTAACGTCCAAAAATAGTGATTTAGTTCAACAAAAACTTCAGAATGTTATTTTATGCTATATTGGATAATTTGGTAAAATTTTGAAAATATGAATTTTTGCTCAGTATAATTTTTGTTGTCTACCATTAGCACATTTTGGCATTTTTTGAATTATGCTCAATTATGCTTTATTTGTTGCAATATATTATAAATGAATGTAGATATATGCTTGCGTAATAGCTGGTCGTTATTATTGTTATAATATTGTGATAATAATACGCGTGTTGTGTAAAAGATAAATAAAGACTGGTTGACCCGTTAGTTGGAGACTGATTGACCTGTACATAATGGTGGGCCGACGTGCTTTCCTTTAAGTAAAGTGATTTTGTGTTATCCTCTACTAATTCACGTGATACACTGGTTGGGAGTTATAAGAAGATTATTATTGTGCCGATGGGCAAAGAGTGATGACTCTATTTACTGAGCCAACTGTTTACTAATACTGATACTAACACTGAAAAATACCGTGATAGCCAGGACTTCTTACTTGTTTAGTATGATTACTGAAATGTATATTTTGAGGCATTATTCTTATTATTGTACGAATTTATTGGTACTACACGAATTTACTATTATTGCATTATTTTACTTCTCCTGCCAATGAATTTTTATTGTTAACGATTTAAATACTGATATTAAGCATGTGATATGCTGAGCATGTGATATAGAATAACTGAATAGCATGTATACATTCTAATATGATTTTATTGCATTGATTTGATTTCAATAGTCTTTGCTGATGTTTTGATTTAATGCTTTATCTTATTTCTATAATGATTGGTATTACGGATATGATGATTGATTTATAAATTTAACACTCGTACTAGGTTAGTACTTTACTAGCTACTGTACCGTAGTGTTGTACTGTTTACAAATTCTACTGCTACTGTATTTAAGTGATGCGGACATCCAACCGTCCATTCCTATCCGAGGAGGAGCTGAAGATCGACGGCCGTGATCATCCCACGTAATCTTATATTTATATTTGTAATTTTTATTTTAATTATGCATTTTATATTTTTACCCTTAAGGGTCTAATCTTATGTTAGCCCCAAGGACATGATCGTCTTATTTTAGTTTCTTTTATTTCTGAGGCCTATATATAGAGGCCCTTACTATTATAATGGTATGATGGAGTTTTAATAAAAATGTGTTCTGCACTTTTGTTTCTTGGGAGGACTTAGGTGAGATCCCTATGGGAGGGAATCGTAGTTTCCACCAGCCGCATGATGAGTTCGGACTCGTGGCTTGAAGTCCCTTGGTGAAGGGCAACGCATCATCCGTCAGCCGCAGAAAGCGTCCGGGCTCAAGGTTTTATCCTTTTTTTCTTTCTTTTTTTGTTTATCCCTATTTTTCCTAAGCCACCACTTCCTCCTCCCTACCAAACCACCGGCCAAAGGCCTCCCCTACCCACGTCCACGCCGCCACCCAAGCCCCTTTCTTTCCCCAAACCGCCGGCCACCATCATCCCTAACATCACTTCCCTCCATAAACTTCTCTTTCCTAATTTCGAATGTCCTTAATTCGAAAAGAAATTTAAATTTAAAATTAATCCAATTTGAATTTCAAATTTTTTCCTAATTAATTATAATTAATTAGGAAAGTTACCTATCATTCTATCAATTAATCAAATCTGAAATTGATTGATTAATTGATTCCTAAATCCAAATACATTGAACCTAAACACCTCCTCCCTCTTCCCTTGGCTCCACAAATTCCATCCTGCATTCAAAGCCCTTCCTATTTTGGCCTTTTTAATTTAGTAACAAATTTGAATTTAAAATTCAAACAATTTTGAATTTAAATTTATTTCCTAAATAAGAATCCTTATTTTAGGAAAGTTACTTAAATTAGATCTAATTAAATTTCTAATTAGTAAATCTCTTTTAGGAAACCCCCCAAATCTCTCCCAATCTGAAATTAATTGGAATTCATTCCAATTTTCATATTCATTGAATCTAGACACATTCATTAAATGTGGACAACTTCTCCCCCTCCTCTCTCTTGGCCGGCCCTCTTACCCTCTTTCCTATCTCATTAATTCCACCAATAAAATCCCTTAATTAAGGGAAATTTGAAATTGAATTTCATATTTTTAATTTTATTCCCCTCCCTTCTTCGTGTTACATCATTAAGTTTTACTATTCTTGCACTTATTTAATGATCATATAAATATAACTGTTATGATTTGCATGTTGACATGTAAATTACTCCTTTGACATGCTTTGAATTCAGTTGTAGGTTTTGATTATCTGCTGGGCTTTTTAGCTCATTATATGTGGTTAAATGATTTCAGGTTAGGGCAGGGGAGCAGAAGTGTGAGGCTGGTCAGGTTTTTCATGTTCTTTTTTTTTGTTCTAGTTATTCTTTTGTACTCATGACATAATAGTTATGATATGATTATATAAATGTTAAGTATTTTATATAATTTTTGGGAATAAATACAGTTGTGTACAATAATGTTTTGAATTATAGAATCTATTTTTGTTGTTATTACTGATAGATGATATTAAATAGCTCTGGTTGTTGCTTATTAAAAGATAAAAGAATAATTCTTCCAAATTAGATTCTGGGGCATCACAAGTGCACCCGTATCAGGCCTCCCATCCGCCTCCGAGACTGCTTCTGCACCTATCCGCTAATGCCCTACATCGTCCAAGAAACAGAGCTGCCTTTGCTGCATGCACGAGACCCATGCAACGAACCGCTCCGAACGGTCTCCCTATTCCCTTGAATGTAAGAATCTTCCTCATTTCTCAAGATCGTCTCAACGAGGCTCTAGTACCACTTGTTATGATTCTTGCATGAGGAAGAAGAATCTCTTCTTCGTGATCTTGAATGAGAGAGAGAAGGGGAGGGAAGAGATGGAGAGCTTGCACAGGAACATCTTTTCCTTTATTTAATGTGGGCTATTACAAGAGGCACTTACATCAACCTATACTGCTATACATACTATATATATATATATATATATATATATAGGATTTACACTAGCATAATGTCATGCAGAAACAACCTAATCGAAAACTGGACCCAAACACAACAACTAAAATGTGATAAAATTGAAATATATCATAAGATAATTAAGAGCATTCTAAAAATAATCTCGAATTATTTTTAATGTTTGCCTTGTATTGGACCAATGAAGAGTTGAAAGTTGACGTAATTAGAGAAATTCACTACTTCAGATAGATGAAGAAAGCACTAAACTAACCATCGACATTTGCGGTCCATCATGTTTTGATGTTTCTGTTATAGGGAACAAGTTGGCAGCCCTCTTGTTGTTACTTCTAGACATTCGAATTGCTTGTTCTTTACTCAAAAAATTTCCTTCAAGATTATTAAGCGGCGGCCTCTTACTAAAGTTATCAAATTCCGTCATTGAAGAGCTCTCCCCATTGGTCATCGATAAAAGTCTACTGCTTCGCTTGGTGACTGAATCACTGATTACGGACAACTCAGCTGAATCTAGCACACCTAGTTACGTAAACAAGGTCAGAACCTGAAAATCGATATTTCAAGTGGAGCTTGCATAACAAATCACCTTCTTCAGTAAAAAAGGCCGGATTCCACGCTAAGCTTTTCCTCAAGTTCAATTTTCCATCTTTTCTACTCCTCTTCGATGCAACAGGTGACATAACTTCATTCTCAGGGCAAATGTTCTCATTGCCTCTCCCATCAGGTGTAGCACAAAAATGGCTCTCTGGAAGGTACTCATTCAAGGTACCTGCATCACATTACAGATAAAAAATGTATCTTTACTCTGTAACTATTATTTACAAAGAACAATCATATAAGCTTCCCAATTTGGTGTGAGGCAAAGAAGCAGAAACCCTAACCCTAGATGAGAAGGAAGGAAAACTAATAATACCCGATGATCTTCTTATCTCCATTGTGATTCAGCTACGCCGATTCAATTTCTCCGCGTCCTCTGAGGTCTTCTCGACCTCTTTCGATCTCTGTAAACTTCTATATTATTTTGTTCTCCATTTGCTTGTAATTAAATGGTATATAAGCGGGAAAATAGGACGAATATTTTCGAAAGGCCAGAGGGTAGGATGCCCTACTGTGCCGATCACATGCACGATACACAACACAATACATGTCAACTAGCCAACCAGGATAAGCATGTGAATTAGGCTTCGTTTGGCACTAGGGGTGTCAATATTTAACACGACACGAAAACCCGACTCCAACCCGACCCGAGCCCTAAACGGGTTGGGTTCGGGTTCAGGAATTCGACCCGTTTGAAAAACAGGTCGGGTTCGGGTTGACCCGACGGGTTGCCGGGTCAACCCGAAAATCCATTTCAAATGAGCTGCCTGCGCTGCCCCGGCTGCCCGCGACCCTACCCCGGCTGCCCCGCCCTACCTGGCTGCCCGCGCGACAGCCGAAGCTGCCCGTTCCTGCCCAGCCGCCCGCGCTGCACCCACCCACCCCCTGCACCAGCCCGCAGCCCCGCATGCGCGCGCCCGTGGCCTCGCCCGAGTTCGCCGGCGTCCGCGCCCGAGTTCGCCCTCGTGTCGGGTCGGGTCCGGGTTCGGATTTCCGACCCGTTTACCTACCCGGGTCGAGTTATGGTCGACCCGTTTGAACGCAGGTCATTTCGGGTTCAACCCGAACCCGACCCGTAACCCGAAATTGACACCCCTATTTGGCACAGCTGTTTATTAAAAAACTGCTTTAAGCTTCGTTTGAGACGGCTTAATTTTACCTTTTCAGTTTCAAAATGGCAGAAAATTTTTTTTTGCTGTTATTTATATGTGCCACTTTTGCAGAAATGTTTTTTAGAGAATTATATTTTTGTGTTGTTTTAAAAATTTTTTTGATATTAACTTCTTCGTTAGAAAATTTCGTTCTCTCAAACTAGTTTTAAAACTACCTTTTAAAAAAAGTACAAAATAATCAAACGAAGCCCAAATGATTCGAAGCTGCTAATGCAAAAAATTTTACTTTAACAAAAAATTATACTAAAAATTTGCTTTAAAAATAAGTGAAAAAGCTGTCCCAAACATCCCAAACAAAACCTAAGTGTGAAATTAAAAGTCAATACTATTGGTAGCTAAATGCCAAAAATATGGATGTCAATAATGATCTGACCCGAACCCTGAAAAATTCATATTCGGGTTGACCATTTAATAAACAGGTTGGATTATGGTCAAGTTTTCCTAATCATTTATTAAATGAGTAGGGTTCGGGTAGATTTGCAAACCCATTTTTGACTGAAAAATGATCCATTTAATATTTTTCCCTTTTTTTTTTCTTGTGGGAATAATCATCTTATTTTTTTTATCAAATATCATAAACTTTATAGTTAATAAACTATAAAAGTTAAATAAAAATGGGTTAAAAGGTCTGATTCAGGTCATTAAGGTTGCTAGCAATTTGGGTTTATTTTGGTGTTACTGACCCATTTATTCAACTTGTCAGATTCATTTGATTAAATTATGATTGGATCAATTTCAAGTGGGACCTGAATCTTACCCATCAACTTATTTTGACACCCCCAAACTAAAGGGATGATACATTTGACGACATTATAGGGAGCATTAAAATCTATAAAAAAATAATTTCATAATATAAGGGGAGAATATTATTATTATTATTATTATTATTATTATTATTATTATTATTATTATTATTATCATCATCCTAATAATTAGATGATTTATCATAATTTATATAAATATAATAGCATTAATAATTTTATTTTGTTTTTAAATTATGAGGCCTCAAAGGCTTGTTGGCCAAATTATTGAAAATTAACTCATTTATTTTTCACCATTAAAGATATAATTCAGCATCCAAATCATAAGAAAATATCATGATAAGATGATTGTACTTACCATTGGTTATTTTAATGATTTGTAAGCTGAACAAATCATATTTCCGTAATGAAATAATGCACGTAGTGTTTTTTTGGCAAAATACAACTGTGAGCTGTTATATATTCAACAAGTGAACGACCAATTGCGATGAAGGTAATTGTAGAAGCCGCTATTGTAATCGATAATAGTGGAAATCTCCTTAGCCATTTTTGAAAGAGTTTTATACTTCATGGAGTATACTTTCTACTATTCTGATACATCAAATTGAATAAAACTTTCAAAATAGATACTTATGATGTTATTTAATTATATCTTTGAAGCATAAAGCATGAAGAATGATTATTAATATTATAACAATTCAAATTCTTAACTATCAAAATATTATCTGTTTTGATCAAAGAGCCTCATATTTTTTTCCTGTTAGTATAACTTATTAATAGGTCACCAATCTCAAAATTACTTTGGGATGAACACACTTAGCTGCAAAATTTTTTAATAAAATATCAATCATTACACCAAAAAAACGGCTCGATGTTTAAGAGTTTTAACTTTCTTTTTACTTAAAAGAGTTTTTCCGAGCATTTTGTAACAAATAAAATATATCTCAAATAAATAATATCCCCCACAACCTGTACTACTCAACAAGGTTAGCAGGCAACATGCTCCACTTAGGCGCAAAATACTTATGTTATACATACCATTCTAAATTTTTTAAAATTATGAAATGAGGCTACAATCAACTTAACTGCATATAAAAAATTAATTTCTTAATACTTAAAACCAATTAACAAATAATTATATTGAAAGGAATATCAGTGCCCCTTTCTAAAATACAACAATCACATTCATAACTTCTCAGCGAAAACATTTATAAATATGAACCAATTTGTTCCATCTGCTTTCTACTTGGATCCGTCAAATACGTTGGTAGAGCAAAGGCAAATAATCATTTGAAATAATAAAATTTTAAGGGCACTAAATTAGTGAAAAATAAAGATTGACAATTTCCTCCACAGCAACAGCTCCACCGTGCAGTCCAACATTGACAAGACAGCAGCTGAGGCAATGGGGGAGATAGAAATACAAATACCAGGTTCTATGTACAGAGAGAACAGGACAAAAATACCCTTAGTTTACATTTGATTATATCTAGAAAAATAAACCTCAACGACGTAAGGTTTTAAGCTGACACGAAATGAAGAATAAATCACGACCAAATGCCTCTGCTACCATTCGTATCGTACGATTTTCTGTCCTCTTTGCTGCAACAAATTCCGGTAAAGATGATTAGTCATTGGAGGAACTTAACAGGTATCAAGGAGGTAATAGGAATTTATGTTGCAGTTATTGTGCACTGATTAATACTTGAAATAATAATGGAGTGAAGGGTGAATTTATTTTTGGGTAAATAATTAGAGCTCCCTTGGCAAGCACTTATTTGGTTTCAAAATTATCCGTTCAATTACGATCTAACAGTATGCATCTTCTGAGTCTTCATGCAAGGTTTTTATGAAACACAACAAATTCAATCACGAAGAGATTATTCACCTGAATGACAAAGGTGACGAACCAGATCCCATTTATCCAGAGAGGTCTCCACCATGAAACTAGAGAGAAAAAAAAAGGGTAGATAGTCGAGATAATCAGTCCAAAGAATGGCATTAACACATTAAGGAACAAGGATTACAGTGGAATCAAAACAGCGTGAAAGAAATCTATTTCAGAGAAACTAATCAATAGGCAAGCTCGAACAAAATAAGTCGTTAAAATTGAAAAGGCTAAATAGAACAAAGGCGCAGAGAGGCCCACAAAAATATCAACTTCTAAATTTTCATCCTTGTTTATTATTTTCCATTAAAAAAAAAAGATTCAACATTCCTAGATCTCAACTTGGTATCTAACAAGTTACACAAACAATTTTCAGAAAACCTCAAAATATTCACTAAAAAAGAATGAATTTCCCTTTTCTGCTTCTATTGAGCTGGTGGCTGTATAAAACTGGACAATAGCCAGCCAGCCCAACTGAACCGGGCAACAAAGCCAGTTTGACCAGGTTTTTACATAGTTTAGGGTTTAGGACTTGAGCGTTATCTCAAGCAATAATCATAACCAACTTTAACCTCTGACTTAAGCTTCGTTTGGGACAGTTTTCTTACTGCTTTCTAAAGCAGCTTTCTAGCATAAAAATTTCTTGAACTAGAAATTTTTGTACCATAAAATTGTTTTAGAAAGTAGTAAGAAAGCCGCCCCAAATGAAACCTTAGGCTTCATTTGGGACGGCTTTCTTACTGCTTCTTAAAACAGCTTTCTAATATAAAAATTTTAATTTTTTACTAAAAAACTGTTTTAAGAAGCAGTAAAAAAACTGTCCCAAACAAAGCCTTAAACTAAAGAAAAATGAAAGCAACTTAATACAGAACTAGGAAATAACTTCAACAGGTACACTCCAAAATTGAATCCAAATTGGTAAATCCATTCCACGCCTAACCAATTATGTTTTCTCCAATAAGAACTACAAAAAAAAAGGTAAAGCACCAGTGTTTAATCTCTGAATCAGTGCTCGTAGTGCTGGTCTCTTTGGTACCATCCTACTCTAGCTATTGCTATGTTGAACTATCAATTGGCAATCAACATAATATTAATAATTCCGCTGTTGCTGTTATTATTTATAGAAGAAATTAAAACCACACAAAATGGCCCGACAAAATAAGAAATCGTGCTGGTTCAAAATAAATATGAATGTGGTGCGTGTTATGACATCCTCATTGGTGTGCATCAAATAAAATACATGTTAGGGTACCATATTTCATCAATAATTTATTTAAATAAACAATTAATAAATAACTTATAATTTATTAATTTAATCTAAAAGGGGTTCTATTTTGGTTTTGCAGCTCAAAATATTGTTATATGATTGACATTTGCGTGTATTTGCAAGCTTGAAGCATTACCGACCATCCGGAATGATGGATTAAGAAAACGATAGGATTTGCGGGGGCATGGGAGTAGCATCAAGTAAAGATAAGAGTTAAAAATATATTTAGATGGCTTCAGCATGTAAGCACCAATAAGATAAGTAGACAAAATACAAGCCAAATGATTAAGGTTTCATTTGGGACAACTGTCTTATTACTTTCTACAGTAGTTTTTTAGCACAAAATTTTTTTAAACTATAAATTTTTGTACTAGAAAGTTGCTTTAGAGGGCAATAAAAAAGATGTCCCAAACAAAGCCTAAGAAAAAAAAAGAGTTAACCAAAAGCTCATCTGAATAGAAATTGTGCAAAAAAAATTATCAAAACAGATTCAAAACTCAAGTAGTGGTGAGCAAAGACAAAAAAGAATTGAGGATTATTAAGAAAAAATAAATAAAAAAAAGGATTATTAAAGAAAAGTCCCAAATGGTATAAGGCTAACGATGATGATGAAGCATTATAGCTCACTACATGCATATTCCCCATTCATTTGCACCTACTAAAAAGGGATAAAATCAGATAAGACATCAAAAAAATTTCTTCAGACGAAATCAATTGAATTCTGAAAATTTTGGAGCAATTTGGGGAGCAATGGTTTAGCAATTTAGTTTTCGATAATAGATTTCTCCAAGAACCTTATGTCATCAGCCTAGGGTTGCCAAATAAAATTAAATATCTATCTGGGAACATAATGCCTCTAATCTTTGGTTGATAATAAAATTACTAATGGTATAACACATGATACAACAACAACATCAAGCTTTTATCCCACTACGTGGGGTCGGCTACATAAATCATTTTTCTCCATTGTGTCCAGTTAAAAGTCAAATTCTCATTTAAATCTAATAAAAAAGGTCATTTCTAATATTTTCTAACCAAGCCTTTTAGGTTTACCTCTACTTTTTTAACATAACATCTACTCTCCTAACCTGGTCATCAGAAGGCCGCCGTTTTATGTGACCAAATCATCTAAGACGACTCTATGTAATCTTATCTTCCACTAGTACTCCTCTAATCTTATCTTCCACTGGTTGCAAAAAAAGGATTAGCCATAGGTACATTTAACACAACAGCCATATCTAAACTCAAACAAATGGAGAAGAAGGATTTGTAGGGCGTAGCTAAACATGATAATCATAAATACATTGATAAGTATAGAAATAGCTCTCTACCTACCAGAAAAGCATAAAAGAATCATATCTGACATACAAAACTGTTGAATAAAAAAAATTCAGGTACCTGAAGTTGGACATTGCCCATCCACGATCCTTTTCACAACACAGCATATTCGTGGTGGGCAAATATATAATTGGAATTGTCCCATGTGGGAGCTAAATTCATGCTTTGCAAATTAGGTAACCCTAAGGCTTGCTCGGACAACAAGTTTAAAAAAAAATGAACCTAATCAATCTCTTCTATTAAATGGGGCCACATACGGCAAGTTAAGATTTTGTTGTTCTTCCTTGAAACATCCTAACCCAGCCCTAAAATGTTGGTCTGAACATGTCGAGATATAAAGCGGTGAAACAAAGTCCTAATATGGTTATCCTTACAAATCCACCCTAACACCTGAACATGAACACATATTTTAGAAATATCGTAAATAGTCAACTTAAAAAAAACATATGGTGACATCTCTCAGATCAAGTAGACAGATTTCTAAACTAATCATTTGCCTGCATGCTTAATCATTAACTCTTCACCAGATATTAAGCTAGCTATTATAACGGACAAAAGACATTATTGGATACAAGAGTATGATTTAACAAAATTATAAGGCACATGATACAGCCAACATTAAAATAGTTCAGCATGATTTAATGTATATTCAGAGAAAAATATAATGACTCATCCAACAAAACAATTCAGTAACGCATCATAACCAAAGATGAAGAATCACAAAAGCATGTGTTAGACCGGTCCAGCCGGTCCGACTGGACTGGCTTACGCGAAACAGGCGGAGAAGTTCCACCTTTCTGCACGCGTCGATCAGGCCGCCGGGTTCAATGGAGCCTTTTTGGAAGGATTTTTAAGGGATTTGAGAGGGAAATTTGAATGTAGGGACTGTTTAGGGATTTCCTTTTGATTTGTATGCATTAAATAGTTTGTTTTCCTAGGATTAGGGTATCTTGATTTTGGCTGAAATTTAAGATCTCCTAAATTTAGGTTTTCTTTTGGGCTCTAGCAGCGTTTAGAGATTTGGGTTAGGGTATCTTGATCCTCCTCTCGAATAGATGATCAATTGTATCTTGCTATTTTCCGTGTCTATTTCATCAAATAATACAAATTATCTACTGTTTTTGTGGTTTTGTGTGAATTCTTGTGGAGGATATTCGCTGATTTCTAAATATTGGTAGGAATTACTTGAGATCTTCAAGTGTTCCCTATCAGCATGCCAAAGCACAAAGCCAGTTCGCAGCTATACCGCACAAAGCACACTCATTACACACTTGTTACATTTCATTGAAGTACAACCGAAGTAGTATCACGCAGAATAAATATTTCATAACAATGTAGTCGAATCATTTAAGATATAATGCACCACATCTCTATTTCTGCAAGCAAAGCATATGCATGTAAATCCTAGCTGCAAAATGAACATATTGAGAATGAAAAAATTGGGAACATTCAATTTAAGTGAATAGAATGCATATTACTATTAATATCATTAGCCTTATCTAAACAATTCTGGCGCAGCATACGCTGCTGGATCCTTCTCCTTTATCCAACAATCTAGAAATCAGGACTGACTGACACTTCTTTGACATCTCAAGAAAAAGAGGACAGACATCAAATAATTCAAATTGAACCAACTGAGAGTTAAAGAAGAGAACAATAACACAGCCAGAGAAACGGACCATTCTGAAGAATGATAATAAAGAAAGAAATAATCTAAGTCCTATAGCAAACCAAACAAACAGACAACAAGGAGCAGCCATAAAGAAAGCAGCTGACTGAAAGATAGTTTTTTTTTTTTTTTGCCTACCAGCAGAGCAGACTAAAGAGAGAAATGTAGTAGTGACTAACAATAAAAGGTAGAGCAGGTTCAGCAACCTATCGCATTAGAGGAAAACAAACTAATAGCACATGCTTTTAGGTTTTATAAAGTGCATTCACATGGAATCTAAAGTGCTACCATTATTTACAGATTTACTTGTGGAGTACATCATGCTGTAATTTTACCTGTACAAATCGCAGCAGAGGCACGCCATAAAACTGTTTCACACCAAATGCCCATGCATGAAAGTGCAATTAACAACAGTACCTCGTAACCATTATTAATATCTATATTACCATAACTGTAAAAATAACCAAATCAACCTCCAAGTTAGAACAAGGAACATATTGGCAGATAAAAGCAAAGAAGAGGTTTAACTCAACAAAAAAAGCAGATATTAGCAGCATTATCTTACATTATTAATTGTTCGAAGTTTGCCTCAATAAATCATTCAGTAAAAGTTTAAAAAACAAAAGGATAGCCATTAACATATTACATAATGTATGGAGAAAAATACCCCGTACATGATTACTAGTTAACAGCCTCTTTCTTTATAAAAAGTCAAAAAGCAGCACACACACTGATATAGGAACCACGGAAGAGATGATTCACCTCCAGCAAAAACTTGTGCCAAAACGATTAAAAGTAACAGAAGTTACATAATGCAAATGCATCAGGTAGCAAACGGACTAGGGGATCAACCAAAATACAGAGCTATGAAATGCCGGCATTTATATCAAAGTGAGAATAGAAGTGCACTGAAAAAAGTTAAAAATACGTAAGATATGTAATAGTTTTAAAAATCCAAAACAAACAAAAGGAATAAAATTCTTCATTAAGTAGATGACCCAAAGCAAACAAAACTGAGAACTAAGTTGAATGCAAGCACTTGGCATACTACAAATACATGAAAGACATTTTGCTTTTACAATTAGGGGAAAATTCAAGGTCATTCATAACTAGCCATAATATCAAAAGAATGGCATTTCCAAAAAATAGTGAAGTTATAAAATAAAAGCTTTTCCCATGCTATCCTTGCATTAATACAACAAAAGTTTATTCCATGACTTAAACCCATCTATCTTTCAACCTCTTAAAATAAATTAGTGTTTAAATAGGTTATTTAGATACAAAATAATTTATAATTAACTATAACAAGTAAATAACTAATGATTATATAAGCTATTTATAGATTAATCAAGGTTTAGTCAGGCTAAATATGGAATTTAAAATTTTAAGTAGGCTAATTAGACATCGAAACATTAACGTAATATTATACTAATTAGATATTCAATACTATTAAATTAGTGTAATCAGATAAAACATAATCAATCGATAGATAAATGATTAGGATGATAATTAAGAAATCTATTGATTAATTAAAATTTGATTCAGCCAAATAAGGAACAAAAATTGTTTAAAAAGGTCAATTAGAAATAAGATAATTAATTAATATATTAGTTTTCTTTTGTCTCAGGTAATAATTATATACATGGTATCTTAAGCTAAACATAAACTAATTATGATTTAACAAGAAAAGTAATAATTATTTAAGACAATTAGACATATACTAGTAAATTGATAGATTAAATAGCATAACTTATTAGATATTAATTAATAATTGGAACATTATCAAAGGCTAATTAGGTACAGATTATTATTTGATTATGCTAGCTTGTGTTGAATTCGGATAATTAGTTGATTACTAATTATCTTAAGCTTAAGTAATTAGCAATAAATCAATATTTTCTAATTGGAGATTGGTTGTGTTTCAATTATGCTAAATAGTGTTTAAGTTGACTAATTGTGGACCTAGCAGTATTTCATATAACCTAAAATTAGGTTGAAATTAACTAAAGCTTAACTGAAAGTATTAAATAAAAATTGAATATTACTATGTCAACTAGCTTCGATCATTATTAGCTAATTAATAATTAGAATGCTATCATAATCTAATTATAACATAGTTAAGTATATTATTCCAAAGCACTTTATCCTAAAAAAGTTAAGTACCAAATTATATAACATTTTTTTCTTTCATCTCTTTCAACTCCAATTAAAAATATGACTCACAAAATTTCCTCGTTTTTTTAATTTTCTTCTCCCCAAATCTAAAGATGGCAGCAGGTACGGTACTTACCCGATAAAGCATACCCAAGTCTGAATCCGCTTCACTATACTTCTACTTGATCCCATCTCTAAACCTTATGCGTAACAAAAAATGATTATCTATATCCTCTTCGTAAAAGACAGTAGAATAAAAAAATAAATAGCCATTTATTACTTAAAGATATGATCATTTAATATTTCATTGAGAGGCTAATGCAAAGGACAGTACTTTAAATCTCTCTCTCACACACACACATCATCATCATCTTCTTCACCACATAATTAAGTAATTTTGGTCATTAAAATTTCTTCTCGTGTCTATTGACCCCAGACAAACCTCTTTTGTTGGTGTCTCGGGCAAGCCCACTTTTTGTTATTAGCAAATGGGAAAAATAGCATGCATCTATTATTTCTCAGTTTTGTAGCTTATAATCCTCGCCAGGGGACGAAACACAATAAGAATTTCATTAGAAATAAGTTCTTAACCAAAACCTTCTTTCACTCATACTCTTTTATTACTTCTCTCCATAATCATAACCCATGCAACAGAAATATAAGTATATCTTGTGCTAATTAACACCTAGATGTAGACCTCAGGTCATATATGTAATTCAAAAAGGAGCTTGTATGATTGAATGTGCTTAAAAAAAAATCATGGTACATCATATTTTTCCCCTTTTCAAAATACTCAATCAACTCACAATCTATTCCAAAATAAGCTTTACAAGAACACCCAAATTTGAAGCTTCCTCAAATTTACTTGCATTCATGACGTGAATTAAAATCAATTCTAGTCCACTCAAGCAAAGTTATGACCAAAAGAGTTAGGTTTGAAACCCATTCCAAGTCGAGTTTGGCCTAGTACGCTTAAAATATGTCAACCCATAACATTCCGTATACATATCCACATAAGCATACTTAATTTGTTGCATTATCATTCGCTTAATGGCATTTAACTTTGAAATTTTCCAAGTTTAGAAACTCTCTTCTATCCCCTTGATTGGTTGGTCGAAATATTGAGTTGAAAATGCTCATTAGTTCTATCAAATGCCTATGACTCAATATTGTGAATAGAAAAATCACCCGTTAGCTCTCTTTGGTTCTGGACTTGTAAGTCTACCTGTTTGGGGCATCTAACACTTCATTGGAGCAACAAGACTCCACACTTAAGCCATCTCTCATTTTTTAATAACCTTTTGCCTCCTATTTCTTAATTTAGTGCCATCTTTTAATATTTTAGCAATCACCTTCTCTTGTTTTCAGTCGTTTCATCCTGCTCTAGCTTTTTGTTCTCTTTTTTCTAATACTTCTTATTGATGCACAACTTACCCTAACGATGATGTTGACAAACTGCATAGCTTTAGAAACTCTCTTATAATCTCTTTATTGGTTGGGCCAAACATTGTGCTAAAAATGCTCACTAGTTATATCAAATGCCTATGACTCGATATTGTGAATAGAAAAATAACCCATTAGCTCTGTTTGGTTCTGGACTTATACGTTTGCCGGGTTGGGGCATCTAACGCCTCATTGGAGCAACTAGACTCCACACTTAAGCCATCTCTCATTTCTTGATAACCTTTGCCTTCTCTTTCCTAATTTAGTACCATCTTTTACTCTTTTTAACAACCACCTTCTCTTGTTTTCAGTCATTTCATCTTGCTCTAGCTTGTTTTCTTTTTTCTAACAATTCTCACTGATGCACAACTACGCCTAAGGATGATATTAACGAAGTGTGCATATCTTTGAAACCCCCTCCCCTTTTCTGCAATTACACTTTCTTTGTTTCTTCTAATTACTAAGGAGCTTGTTTGTTTATTGTTTGCTTCTCTGATAGTTAATCATGTTATCATCTTCATCAAGAAGGAAGGTAGGAAGGTCGAATAACACATGAATACATTCAAATCCCTGGTCCTTAGCATTTGATTCAAATCAAGATCTTTCCACAAATATAGCAATTAAATGATTTTGAGGGCTTATCTGGTTTCTAAAAGTTGTTTGTACAGATAGCTTAACTTATTAAATCTATCATTTGATTGAAGGCAATTAAAAACTAACATTAATTTCAAACTCCACAACCCTACACATTCCCTCAAATATATTTCATTTTCAACAAAAAAATAAATGAAAACATACCGAGGCTTAAAATTGAAAGCATGTTTGCAAAATAGTAACATTTATTAAATCCATCATTTGGTTCGATGTAACTAGAAATCAATATTTATATGCTCCACAAGCATCCTCAAGGCCCCCTCAAAACTGAAAGCAATGATTTCATTTTTCACACTAAAATGAGTGAAAGAAAAAATAATCATTTTCTAAATATTGTTCTCTATCTACAATCAATCAAATCAGCCCTAAGAACTTTGGTTTCACTCAGCATCAAAGAAGGAAAATTGCACCAAAAACTATTAATAAATTACAAGGATTTAGATTCACATTTTCAGTTTTCTAGCTTATTTAGACTTGACCCAATTTTGATATCTGATGACAAATAAATTTAGACTCAAACAAAGCAACCCCATCTTCTCAAAAATTTTGCTTTCAAATGTATCATTGAAGATAATCCATTCTGATAGCTGATAGAAGATTATTACCGATTGGAAATAATTATTTGCTTTGAAGTTCTTCTTTAATTTAACTTTAGATTATGTCACTTTTGATCTGACTTAGTAATTCAGAGGAGATTTTACAAGTCTTAATTGGGGATATAATCATGGCCGAGGGCCACTTCTTTCTCAGGAAAAAAGAATAAAAGAAGTCATAAAGTATCCATGAATCAATCATCATCACCTTCATCCGTCAAGTTCCGACAATGTACATGAAAAAGAATCATCAGATTCAAGAATACCGATTGGAAAGAGCCAATATTATCATCATGTTTTCAGTTTGTGCCACATCTCACCAAGCTAAATCCTTACAAACAAAGTGAATCCAAATTATCTCTTTACTAGGCCTTTTAGTCCCCCCATTTGTTGTAGCTCTCTAAGTATAGATCCAACTCCATAGGGCTGCAAATGAACCGACCGTTTGACAAGCTACTCGTGGCTCGGCTCTATAAAAGCTCGTTCATGTCCGTTTGATAAGGTAAATAAACGAGCTTGAACACTTTTGATAAATACTCGATAGCTAAATAAACCAGCTTGAACAACTTGGTGTTCAGTTCATTTATGTTCATGAACAGTATCGTTTAATGCTCGTGAATAAGTTCATTAAGAAGCTCGATTAGAGCTCGACTAAGAAGCTCGATTAGAACTATATTAGAGTTTTAAAAAATATATATTATTAATTTAATAATTTATTTTTACTAATCCCGTTAAAAATTATTTAATAATTTATTTTTACTTCCTGCATCCGCCTAAAATCACGAACAGCCCGCTCTCTGAACAAATATAAGATAAATCATAGATCGTTTATTCGTGAACGAGCTCATTGATAGCTCGAAAATAATAATTAGATATGTTCATGAACGGACTCATTTGATAGTTCAAGAATACTCATTCGATAAATTCGTAAATGAGCTTGTTTGATAGTTTAAAAAACTTCGCTAGATATGTTCACGAACAGGCTAGATGTAATTGTTTGTTAGAAGGCTTGATAAGGCTCATTTGTTAAGTTAATGTGCATCTAGAAGTAGAGCTCGTTTATAACTCGATAAGTACGAAATGAACCAAACATAAACCAAACATGAACACACATTAATTTAAACGAACCAAACTTGAACACAAACAAAAAAGCTCGAACCAAACTCAAACCGAACTTGAACAAGCTGATAATAAATGAACTCAAACATAAACACGCACATACTCGGCTCGGCTCATTTGCAGCCCTAACTCCAAATATTACATGCAAATGATTCGCCAAAT
Organism: Dendrobium chrysotoxum; assembly: GCA_019925795.1. Taxonomy (NCBI): domain Eukaryota; kingdom Viridiplantae; phylum Streptophyta; class Magnoliopsida; order Asparagales; family Orchidaceae; genus Dendrobium; species Dendrobium chrysotoxum. Next base: position 89,898,137 of record CM034305.1, on the reverse strand, counting down.
TATGTTACATAGTATTTTCTGCTCAGTAAGAACATTTAGAAACCACTTAGAAAAATATAAGCAAGTTGAAGTACGCCTGGCACCAGTATGAATCAACCGACAAATGATTCTTCATTGTAATAGTATGACAAAATGCCGGCACAAGGAAGATGACTGCACAATTTATCAGTTATCAACCCCATAGCACATACAAATAACAAACTTTCTCATCATTATGTTACCAGACCAAAAATTGAAGCATTTTACTAAAATGGCAGTACAAATGATTTCTATAGTGGCTAGTTCTTCTAAGTGAATGGTAAAAAGAAAGCAGGCATTCAAAAAGTTTTAGGCCTACCATCCCATTTTATTTGTTCATAGCAACAGCATTCATGCTTGTTATTCATCCTAAAATTTTTAACTCATCCATAAAATTATAGAGCAAAACAATTTGACGGATATAAATTTACCTGAGATTGCATGTAAGTCATGCCATGAGCAAAAGAACTGTGATGAGGCATCTGCAATCCATTTTACAGCTCAGCCAATTAAAGACAACAAGAAACAGGAATGGAAACAGAATTTCAACTAGATTAAAAACATCAAATCAACTGTGGAAAGTACCTTCATCTCCACTTGAGTGCTGGTACCAGGTTGATTTGCAACTTGAAGACCTGTTGCTTCTCTTTTACCAGCGTTATCTGTAACCTTGGTAGACAACTTGCTATCACCCTGACAAATATGAAGCAAAATGAACACTTATTAATAAGTTAAACGACCTAGAAGAACAGGGATTAAAAAGCATGTCTTCCAAATGTCAATCCACTTTCACAGCGGAAGCATTTGTTCACCTTTTTTACTTTTGAAAGAACAAACAAGTTATTATAGCAGTAAATTTATTGGTAAAGACAAAGCCAACATATGGTGAATTCAAAAACTCTTTATGATTTCAGCTGCTGCCTCCCCTTTCACAGCACCTACTCGGTTGGAAGCATGGCAATGCATAACATCCTTAATTAACTTCAGCAAAATCAAGTCCTCAATAAATGCTTCAAGCCTGTCCAATGCCTATTTCGCCCAGCTCTAATTTCCATGTGTGGTGGCCCAGAATCTGGTGTTGTCCATGAATTATACATTGCCATATTTACTCTAATTTAAACAATAATTCATTCCATAGATATATCTCCAATTAGTCTCAGCATTAACAGCATATAGAAAGAAGGGAATCAAATGTAATTTAATTATTTCTATTTAAGTCTCTTTATTATTTTTATATATATGTATATAAATACCATTTAATACAACATGAAATGCAAGAGACGATTTCCTCTCTTAGAAATTATGCTTCATGGTATCAGAGTTAGTTTTCAAGTGATAATATGAAGTGACGTGGAGATCATAGAGCTCCATGAATAATAGGCCGCAGAGAAACTCTCCTCCATGAGAAGCGCATCCTTCTGTAATGTCAGTTTGGATCATATTGTCATCCCATGTATGACAATCAATGCCTCCAAATCACTCAACACAAACTAAATAGAATTATTTTTTGTGAATGGTTAAAATAATTTAACCCGGTCCCAAGTCCTGGATGATAAAAGTGGAGGATTGTGTTAGGAAGTCAACAACCAACGTAAAACTTGTCGAATAATCATGACGTGAAGCCTTTAATAAATTGTGTTGATGCTAGGACGTTCACATTAAGCGAAGCGCTGTATGGCCTGAATATAGCGACAAGTATGCAAGGGTCGTTGCACCGGCACCCAGGTGTAATGTTAAATAGACGAGGGTTCCCACATCATGGACGGATGTGGGCAAAGAAGCTAGTCCATGAAACAAAAATTAGGATAGGAACTTGGAACATAAATTCCCTTACAAGCAAATTAATAGAATTAATAGATATTATGATTCATAGAAAGATAAATATTCTATGCATTCATGAAACTAAATGGGTTAGAGAGAAGGCTAAGAAGATTGATAGTTTATGATTTAAACTATGGCATTCTCGTAAGAGTCATTTTACAAATGGTGTATGTATGATTATAGATAAGAATTTAAAGGATAATATTATAAAAATTAATAGAATTGGAGTTAGAATTATAGCTTTAAAGATTGTTGTTGATGCTAAGATTATTAATATTATAAGTGCTTATACTCCTAAAGTTGGTTTAGATATGTGTTCAAAACTAATATTTTAAAATGACTTAGAAGAATTTAATACAAAAGATACCTCTTGAAGAAAAAATTTTATTGGAGGAGATTTAAATGGTCATGTTGGTAGAGAGGTAGATGATTTTAAAAGCATTCATGATAGCTATGGGTTTGGAGGACTAACGAAGGTGGTAAGACCATATTAGATTTTTCTTTAGCTTATAATTTTATAATTGTTAATACCTTATTTAAGAAAAGTGATGAGCATCTCAGCACTTATAAAAATGGATATAATAAAACTCAGATTGATTATTTTCTTATAAGAAAAATAAATCGTTTAGATTGCAAAGACGATAGTGGTCTCTAGGTAGTCCATATTCAGTCCGGGTCTCATCACCATAAGGGGAATGCGGTCTAGAAGGGGTGTAAATCGCGGGGTTTCCTAGATGCTCAATGTTATCAAGTCGATCACCAGTTTGGCGTCGGAAGTCCGCTTAGTCAGTCTGGGTGTTCCTAATTTGTTGGGTAACCGTCCCAAGTTGACCAACTATAAGGTCCAGCGTTGCTTGAATGTTTTCCGGGTCCATTGTTGGTACTAGGGGACACTAGGGTAGGTAAATGGACAAAGGACAGCACCTAGACACTGAGTTATATGATCCTAACGCCTCTAAATGATGCAGTTTTGAAGTGGACAGCAAACTACAGCGAGGAGATGAATGATCCAAGTGATTAGGGAGGTTCCTAGGATGAGGACAGCACTTAAAACCTAGGTTAGAGACACCTAAAGCTTTCTAAAAGGTGCAGGAATTTTCTAGAGAGCAAGGGAGCACTATGAAATAAATTACTTAAGCAATGCAATGCATGCAAACAAGTGAATGGTTGGTTAGGTAAGCCCCTAGGATGTTTTCTAGCATGTGTTACCTATGCCTACCATGCTCTGATATCAAAAATGATGTGAAACCAGGAATTGTTTTAAAAGATTAATAAGAAAATTGTTAAGCAGAGATAAAGTTTAATCTTAATGTTTCACCTAAATGAGATTCAAAGTAATTCTTAAGAAGTAAACTATGATTAGGTAATCAATCACAACTAAAGTCACGAGATCTTTAAAATAACATTTCAAAACAAAACGATGCAAAGATTAGTTCAACTAGAATCCACCAGTTAACAACGCGATCGACTCACCTTGAAGTCCGTGATCACTCTTCTACTTCTAAGGTTGGCGGGAGAAGAAGAACGAAACAATGATGGAAATCACCACAAGGTAGAAGGCGCAGACGATCCGTAGCGATGGTAAGGGAACTGGCGGCGGTAGGGGGGGGCCGGCGGTTTACTATAGTCCAACGGCCGGATGGTAGGTACTCTTCAACTGACCGCGCCAATTGATATGAGATGCGGTTGATGTATCCGTCTATTGTAATATCCCAACTCGGATAAGGATCAAAGAAGGGCGATCGTAAGATGTCGATTCTCCCGTTGGAATCCTCTACGAATCCGTGATCAACTTCCGGATCCGCCATTCATGTTCGTATTGAATGGAGAAGGAAAGAAAGAGGGAGAGGAGAGGTGGAGGTGGCGGCTTGGAAGAGGGAGGGGCTTGGCCGTGAGCTAGAGGGAGAAGGAATAGGTGGGCCGTGAGGGTGGAGGGGTTGGGCTCGGGTGAGGGAGACTAGGGGCGGGTGGGCAAGGTAGAGGGAGGGAATAAACCTGAATTTAATTTCAGGTTTCCAATAAAAGAGGGGATTAATTTCAAATTCAGAATTTTAAATTTGAAATTAGGCTAGGAGGGAAGGGGGATTAATGGTGTATTAATGGGAGAGAGAGAGGGTGGGGTGGCCGGCCATATAGGGACGAGAGAGGGGCTTGAGAATTAAATAAGTGGGGCCCAAAGGATATTAATTAAATTATAATCAAATCTGATTTTAATTTCAGATTTGACTAAATTTAAAATAACTTCCTAATTTGGTTTAGGATGGGAGGGAAAATGTTTGAATTTCAAAATTGATTTAAATTCCCTTGAATGACTTTCTTAAATAGAGAAGACTAATTAGGAAAGTAATTTAATCAAGGAGAATGTGAAATTCAAAGGGGTTGGGTCAAGGGGAGAGCTGGCGGCTGGCCGTGGGAGCTGGGAGGGCCGCCGGTGGCTGGGCCGGCCAAGGGAGGCCGACGGTGGGGCTGTTGTGGCGGTGGGGATTGAGAGGGTGGTGAGGCGTCGGTTAAGTAGAGGAAGAAGAAGATGGGTGTAGGGGAAAGGAAAATTTTAGAGAGCTACAAACCTCAAGTACCACCTCCTCAAGAATTCACAAAGAAATCTTGGGAATTTCCGAACTCACAAAGAGATCAACACTAAGAAAATTTCATTCATCAATAATAATCAAATACAATGACTAGGCCTCCATATATAGGCCTTCCAAAACAAAACAACAAAGACGAAATTGTCCTCGGGCTAAACATACGACTTCCTCATAGGGATACAAATGGAAAAACATAAAATATAAATAACATGAATAAAATAAAACATCAGAAATAGAGACTATGAGTCATAGCCGTCGCTCGACGACTCCTCCGATGGTAAGTGTGCCTAAACCTCCTACGGATGTCCTCATCAGAATGTAAACTTGAATTATGGAGGTCAACCTTACGGTCTAAAGGCTTTCATTTGAGTAGATCTAAACTGAATATATGGAGTGTAATTTTAGTAATAATAGATCTAGTGGGATGATTATGACTATGGATGATCAAGTCATTAATAAGATTACATGTTTTTGATGTCTTGAGTCTATTGTTCGTAGTGATGGTGAAATAAATGGGGATATTATTAGTAGAATTCAAGTTAGATGGTTGAGGTGTAGGAATGCATCGAGCTTGTTGTGTGATAGAAAAGTCCCCATCAAGCTTAAGGGAAAATTCTATAAGATGATGGTTAAACCTGCAATGCTTTATGGTGCAGAATGTTGGCCATTAAAAGAGAGGCATAATATTAAGTTAAGTGTTGTAAAGATGAGAATACTCAAGTGGATGAGTGACTTTACTCTTAGAGACAACATACAAAATAAGCATATACCTGAAAAGGTTGGAGTAGCTCCAATGGAAGATAAGGCTAGAGAGTCGCCTTAGATGGTTTGGTCATATAAAATGGCGACCTTCTGATGACCCAGTTAGGAAAGTAGATGTATTATATTTGACTTATGTTAATAAAGGTAGAGATAAATCTAAAAAAGACTTAGTTAGAAAATATTAGAAATGACATTTCTTTATTAGATTTAAATGAGAATTTAACTCTTAACAGGACACAATGGAGAAAAATGATTCATGTAGCCAACCCCACATAGTGGGATAAAGGCTTGATGTTGTTATTGTTGTTAAAATAAGTCATGCTTGTGATAAGAGGAAGAGTGAAGACTAGATACTGTTAGACCGGTCCACGCGGGACCGGCCCAGGCACGAATGAGGCGGAACTTCTCCACCTCCTCTGGTAGCCGCACGAGCCGCTAGTTTTGCGGGAGCCGAATAGGGAAGATTTTTTGGGGAATTAAGAGGGAAATTTGAATGTAGGGATTGTTTAGGGATTTCCTTTTGATTTGTATGCATTAAATACTTTGTTTTCCTAGGGTTAGGGCATCTTGAATTTGGCAGATTTTGAGATCTCTTAGGTTCAGGTTTTGGGCTCTAGATTCGTCTTGAGATTGGGAGAGATCGATGCTCCTCTCGAATAGAGGATCACTTGTATCTTGTTGCTTTCTTCCGATCTATTAGATTCTTGCAATAAAATTACTATTTTTTCTGGTTTTCTTTTGGAGTTTGAAAGAGTTTCTCGCTAATTTTCTGAAATTGATAGGATTGACTTGAAATCTTCAAGTGTTTCCTATCAAATTGGTATCAGAACAAATATTGGGACTGTTGGTAGGCTGTTTTTGCAAATTCCAGTGGCTGTTCTTGGGCCGCTAAAGAAGGAAAGTGCTGGTTTTTTAAGGAAAAATCCAGATTTTTGTGTCTACAAAAATTCGGAGAATGATGGCGGCCAAAAAAGTAGACGCTTTGGACGAAAGATTGGAAGGAGAGATGAATCAAATCAAAACCATGGTGGAGGACAGAATTTTTTCCATGGAAGGGCAAGTTGCGAATTTACGAGAGATGATGAAGAAGATGTTAGAATTCCACAATCAATCGGCGGCTTCTGTGGCGAGAGGGCCAGAAGGACAGAATACAAATTCTAAAATCCGTAAGGATGAAGAGAAGGTAGAGATCGTAGAGGGAGAAAGGAGAAGACCCCATCTGGAGCCTTTCCAGAGGGAGAATAGAGGAGATAGGTTTGGGGAAAGGCATGGGTATGGAGGGCAGGAGCAACGGGGCGCGGATTGGGAACGTAGGGAATGAAATTACAGCTGCCGAGGGGTTGATTTTGAAGGGAGGAGAGGGGAATTCGAAGGAGGTTATGGGTATGAAAGGGGAAGGGAAGATCGGGAGACATGGGGAGGGCCAAGCACTTGGGAAAGAGGAAGTTATGGAGGAATAAGGGAAATTGGGCGAGATCAGAAGGTGAGGAAGTTGAAGATACCCATATTTGAAGGGGATGATGCAAATGGGTGGATTTATAAGGTGGAGAGGTACTTCGCCGTCAATGGGCTAAGGGAGGAGGAGAAGCTGACAGCGGCAGGCCTGTGCTTGGAAGAGAATGCGCTGTCCTGGTACCAGTGGAGAGACCAGAGGAGACCAATCAGGAGCTGGAGGGAATTCAAGGACTGCATAATAGAACATTTCCAAACCGACCGGGAAGGGGACTTCTATAAGCAGTTCTTTGCTCTGGTGTAGGAGGGATCAATAGCAGACTATCGGGAGCGGTTTGAGCACCTGGCCAGTAGGGTGGAGCGATTATCAGATACGGTATTGGAGGGGAACTTCAAGAAGGGCTGAAGGCAGAGATCAGAGATGACAAGTTGCATCTGGATGTGGCGGAGGTCTCCCTGAATTCAGTAGTAGGATTCACTTCGAATCATACGATGAAGGTGAGGGGGAAATATCAGGCATGGAGGTGGTAGTATTGATTGATAGTGGGGCTACACATAATTTCATTTCCGCTCAGGTCGTCAATCAACTGGGAGTGAAATTGGTGGACACCAGTTATTATGGGGTGATGATGGGTACATGGAAGGTGAAGAAAGGCCAGGGGATCTATAGAGGAGTGGTGTTAACTATCCAGGGGATTCAAGTAAGGGAGGATTTTCTCCCACTAGAGTTAAGAAGTACTGATGTCATCCTGGGGATGAAGTGGTTGCAGACCTTAGGGGAAACCAAGGACAATTGGGGAGCACTCACGATGGAATTAAGGGTGGATGGGAGAAAGGTGGTTATAAGGGGAGATGCAGAGCTATCCAAAGCCACGATATCACTCAAGACCATGGTTAGGAGCATACAAGAGGTGGGGGAAGATTATCTGGTGGGACTACACAAGCTGGATGTGATCAGGATGGAGGAGGAAGGGGATGTTTCTCTTTCAGGGCAGCCCTTGATTCAACAATTTGGTATAGTTTTTCAGCCACCTCCACGGGAACACGAGCATATCTCCACCTTGAGGACAAGGTGAATCTTTGGGAAGGGAGTATTGTTAGACCAGTCCATTGGACCTGTCCAGCCGGTCCACGCGGGACCGACCCAGGCACGAATGAGGCAGAACTTCTTCGCCTCCTGCGTTAGCCGCACGAGCCACAAGTTTTGCGGGAGCCGAATAGGGAAGATTTTTGGGGAAATTAAGAGAGAAATTTGAATGTAGGGATTGTTTAGGGATTTCCTTTTGATTTGTATGCATTAAATACTTTGTTTTCCTAGGGTTAGGCATCTTGAATTTGGCTGATTTTGGGATCTCTTAGGTTCAGGTTTTGGGCTCTAGATTCGTCTAGAGATTGGGAGAGATCGATCCTCCTCTCGAATAGAGGATCACTTGTATCTTGTTGCTTTCTTCCGATCTATTAGATTCTTGCAATAAAATTACTGTTTTTTCTTGTTTTCTTTTGGAGTTTGAAAGAGTTTCTCGCTGATTTTCTGAAATTGATAGGATTGACTTGAAATCTTCAAGTGTTTCCTATCAGATACCTTATGAGGACCCAGAACAAAACAATTTGGTTAATTACATTTCTTGGGAAGCCGAGAATTCTATTATTATAGATTGGCACATAAATTCCATTGAGCCAAAAATAGAAGAACCTACCTCTCCAATAACATTGCAAAAGAAATATGGGATGTTGTTCAAGACATTTACTCTAATCTAGAAAACAAAGCCTAGTATTTTGATATCATAAGAGAAATCAGAAATACCCGATAAAGTAACAACACTGTCATTGAACACTACAACTCCTTAACTAAATACTGGCAGAAAATGGATCTATTCTATGAAATTGAATGGAGTCGTTTAGTGATGCAGAAAAATATAGAAAATGATTGGGGAAAGAATGAATATTTGATTTCATTCAAGGTCTCAACTCTCACCTAGAGAAGTTTGGAGAAGATTACTTGGGATGAGCCCTCTTCCTACAATTAGGGACTCTTTTGTTGAAGTAATGAGAGAAAGGAAAATGCAGGAAACAACGAACCAAATACTATACTCATTAAATACCCAAAATTCAGCACTCATTGGCTGCCTTCAAAACGTATGAAGGTGAAAGCTCCCCAGTCAAAGTAAAAAAGCGGTGTTAGCATTGTCACAAACTATATCACACCTATGATTAATGTTGGGAGATACATGAGAACTCAAAAAAATTGGATGCCTAAAATCCAAAAAGGGGTGAGCATGATGGCTTATATTGCAGAAACAATCCAACATAATCTCTTGATTTCACATCTAAGCAAAAGGACAAACTCCACCAACTACTTAATCAACCAAAGAAAAAGAATGAAAGCGAGTCTCAATACATAAAAAAATCTATAACTTTCATTGCTCAATAAGGGAATGCAACTTCTTCCTTACTCTTCAAAATTAACACATTTTGGATTACTGACACAAGGGCATATGATCATATGACAGGATCACAAAAATCATTTGAAACCTACACTAAAATTAATTACCCTATAGATGTTTGGGTGGCTAATGTTAAGAAATCTCCAGTTGTGGGATGCGGATCCATTCATGTATCATGTATATTATTGAAGGATGCTTTATGCGTGCCTAACTTAGCTTACAATTTATTATTAGTTAGTAAGTTGACAAAAGATATGAAATGTAAAGTAACATGATTCTCCTCTCATTGAACACTTTAAGATAAAGCATCGTAAAAGATGATTGGCAAAGCTGATTAAAGAAATGGGCTATGCTACCTTGTCAAAACCAAATCCCTCTTAACCTCCAAAATAGTGTGGATCTCTCTTGCCTCCTCAAACTACAATTTTGATTATTCCATAAGCGTTTGGAGCATCCTAGTTTTTTTCTATATGAAAAATCTTATATCAAAATTGATGTAAAACCATGCAAGGAGCTCATAAAGAATTAAAATGGCAATTGATAAAATACTCCAAAGGATTAGATTATTGCGATGACATTCAAAGTGAATTAAAGAATCTTAGTTTTCCACCTGCTTAGGCGAAGGAGTACATGTAGATTGACCAAATCTTGTAGATAAAACAAAGGTAGTAGTAATACTAATTGCTCTTAATCAACAATCCACGACTTAATAATGAGAGTTTTCACCTTGAGGAATTATTCACTCAACTATACTAAGTTTTGGTGAGAGAAGATGTTCCACACTAGAATCAAGATCGCCACGAGGAAGACAGTGCCGGAGATCTTTGCCAACGGAGAGGTAGCCGGAGGTGGAGGCGGTGGTGGATGACCGACGGTCGTCCAATGGCCCGGACGGATGTAAGCTTCAAGTGATAACGCCAATTGGTAGATGATGCGATTAACGGTGTCTTCAACGGTGTCTTCGTTTCCAAAGTGCAACTCAAAGAAAGGCGAATCAAGGATGATCACACTACCTTGTTCATCCACGACAAAACCATGATCACGGTCGGGATCCGCCATGCAAGAACATCGGGAGTTCGTAGAGGAGACGTAGTGGAAGAGTCTCCGGTTAGAGAAGAGGAAGAGGGTGGGCGGCGGCTTAATGAGGGAGAAAGTAGAAAGGGGCGGCTAGGGTTAGAGAAAGGAGGAAGAACTTAAGAAATCTGAAATAAATTTCAGATTTAAGTGTTGGAGGGAATCAAATTTGAATTCCAAATCAATCCAATAATAATTAGGGGCTAATTGGGGATTTAATGGGGAAACCCCATCATAGGGCCGGCGGCATGGAGAGAGGAGGGGATTTAGGGGAGAATTAGGAGGGCTTCCTAATTGAGCTTTCTAACTTAGGAAGAAAATAAATCAATCAAATCCAATTTAAAATTAAATTGGGCTTAGATTTAAGACTTTCCTAATTTAGCTTTGCTAATTTAGGAAACTATTTGAAATTCAAAATTTGAATTTCAAATTAATGAGATTTGTTTTCCAAATTATTTAGGCTAATTTAGGGAAGTAGTAATGATGAATTAAATCATCATTCAATGGATTTGAGCAAGGGGCCGGCGGTGGGGCTTGGGGAAGATGTGGGCAGCCGGCCTTAGGGAGGAGGGGGTGGAAGCCGGCGGGGCTTGGGTGGGAGGGCTCGGGTAGGGTAAGAGGGAAGGGGTGGTGGTGGAGTAGGCCGGCAGTATGGGCGGAAGGGTAGAGATCGAAGAGACGGGAATAAAAACCGTGAACCTTGAACTCTTTCAAAGGTTGACGGGTATTGCGATTGCCCACACTTGGGTCCTCCTCCTTCTATCAAACACTCAACATTGAGGGAGACAAAGAAAACTCATAATTTCATTCATCAAATCATCATCAATACAATGCAAAATGCCTCTTATAAATAGGCCAAAAGAAAGAAAAATGAAAGACTAAAGCGTCCTTGGGCTACAACATGAACTCAACTCAAAGTAGGGATACAATAGGAAAACTTAAAGCAAAAATAAATGAATAAAATACATCAAAAATATAAACTCTGAATCGTAACCGTCGATCTACGATTCTTCCGGCGGTACACGTGTCTGAATCTCGGATCGATGTCCTCATCAAAAATTTATTTATTAACAAAGAAAATTTCCCTCAAATGCAAAATGTTCATTCATGAAAAACAAACTTGAAATAATCCTTTACCACAATCATACAAATAATGCAAAGAGTTTCATCTCATTCATAGTAACATTTGAGGACCTACTACAAATACTAATTTAACAAGAACTTAATGGTTCATAACTTTCATTAATGACCATGCAAGTGTATTGATGTAGAACTAGATATGCAGGTGGCATTGAATTGGAAATTCCTCATACTTTAACAGAGCTAAACAAATTATTAATTCACCATGAACTTAAGCAATGAATTCATCATGCAAGAGGGTAATCAAGTTTAAGTATCAATTGCAAGCTAATAGGAGAACCAATAGATAATCAAATAAATTAATATCATGCTCGCGTGATGTTTCAGAAACAATCTCCAAATTAACAAATAGATTAGTCACTACAAAGACCCACTCACACGGCACTCTTGATATGGGCTACGCGGATAAGTTTTCACAATTAAAAAATGTCACGATTGAGGAGGGATCAAAAGGTGTAGGGGGGAAGAGTTTACCTACAAAGACGAAGATACTAAGCCACGGCGAAGTCATTTGATTGTCTCGGTGGGAACGACAACACTACGAATCCCTTTCACACGCTTGGACAGCGTTCTGTCTCCCCTGGAAATTTGGACAGCAACTGTGTGGTTGCCTAAATCAGGAAAATAGGGTATTGGACTTGGAAATGGCTGAATTTGTGTATCACCAACAGATGGCTGACCTTGGGATGGCTTGGGAGAGAAATAGCAAGCAATTGACAGTAGGAAAATAGCAGCAATCATCATTAGATGGAATTCGAAATAGCGGGACAGCAAATAGCAGAATCCTGGGTCCAAGATTTATGTCTAGAAGATTTGTATAATTATGGTAAGGTTCAATGAGGAGAGGGGATCGGCCCAATCAATTGATTGGGGCTGGTTTGGGCTTTAATTGGGTTGCCAATTTCTGCCTATTGTCTAAGAAAATAGGATTTAATTCAGATTTTCAATCAATAATCATATTTGCGAATGGGCATATCCTTCCAAACATAGCCCAATAATTTAGGAAAAGAATTCAAAGCTTTTAGGAGAATTCAAATTTGAATTCAAGTTTCCAAAATTAAGCTAGGATAATGTAGGAAGGAGAATTAATGAGGATTCTTCAATTAAATTTCAAATTTATTGATGGGTGTATCTTTCCAAAAATAATCCAACAATTTAGAAATGGAATTCAAGGCTCAAGGAGAATTCAAATTTTGAATTCAGGTTTCCAAAAATTAAGCTAGGCTAATTTAAGAAGGAGAATTAATGAGGATTCTTCATTTAAATTTCAGATTTATTGATGGGGATACCTTTCCAAAAATAATCCAATAATTTAGGAAAAGAATTCAAGGCTCAAGGAGAATTCAAATTTTGAATTTAGATTACCAAAAATCAAGCTAGGCTAATTTAGGAAGGAGAATTAATGAGAATTCTTCATTAAAATTTCATATTTATTGATGGAGATATCTTTCCAAAAATAATCCAACAATTTAGGAAAGGGATTCAAGGTTCAAGGAGAATTCAAATTTTGAAGTCAGATTTCCCAGATTAGTGCTAGGTTAATTTAGGAAATATTGGAGGATCAATTTGGAGAAAGAAAAGTGAGGAGAAGAAGTCATGAAAGTTTCGGCCATGAGCAAGCGGGGAAGGCGGCGGTTAGGAGGAAGAGAGGGAGGGGTTATGGTGGATCGACCAAGGAGATTTATGGGTGATGATTCGGCTAGGCTTGGATGTGAGGATGCCGAGCTTGATGGGGAATGGAGGCATCGATAAACCGTGAGCCCGGACGCTTCCTGCAGCTAACGGGTCTTGCTTTTCTCTCACCTAGGGACTTCAAATGTGCTCTCACAAAAACTCTCAAACGCACCAAAATATAAAGGGCAAAAATTTTCATTCATCATCATCATCCTTCCCAAGGGGGAGGTGAGGCCTATAAATAGACAAATGCAATAAAATATCAAATGACAAAAGTGTCCCCTAGGATCACATAAACCTAATCCCTCAAGTGAGGATAAAAATGAAAAATTACACATTATAAATCAAATACAAATAATTGCTCATAAATAGAGCAATCCGATCCTAATCGTAGATCTCCGGCCCTTCCTATGATAAACTTTCCACGGCCGGATGTCCTCATCAGGTATGTTGGATATTACTCATTAGAGAAAAATATGAAGGCTATTTTGTGTTCATACAATTCCATAGAAAAACATGTTTCAAAATTCTATCCAAATCCTTCGTACAATTGTACAAATAACATGAAAGATTTTTTTTTCTTTCATGTTTAGTCAATATTTGAATGAAAATTAGTTTTACCATCAAAGCTCTTGCGCTTATACACCTTAACAAAATGGGTAGTTGAAAGAAAAAAAATCATAATGTATTGGAAATGACAACATCTAGCAGGTTAGAACTCTTCTAAGTTTCCTTCATGATGAATATGCTCACTGAAGAATTTTAAATACATTACCTCCAAGAGTTTTTTGGTGTAATATTTTTGTACCCAACCACCAACAAAATCAAAGTAAACTCGATTCAAAGATAGTTAAATGCATATTCAATGGAAACTCGCCAACTCAAAAGGGTTGTAAATATTACTCTCTAGCCCTAAGAAAATTCATATGTTAATAGATGACACATTCCTAGAATACAGCACATTCTACACAAAAAAATGAAGTAATAATGAAGAATATTGTTAGGATTCCACCATCTCCCATCTTAAATCTCAAAATATTTCTGAAATCCATTGCTTTACATATAAATCCCATTTCCAACCCAACCTAAAAGAAATTAGCCAAGGGGGTGAACCTACTACGGAGAAACTCATTATTATATATTCAAAGCAACAAAAAATACAAAAATAAAGCCAATCATCAACCTTGGAGGATGCTCCAGATGAAAGAGTTGTAAACCATAACCTTGATTTACCTATTGCATTTAGAAAAAGAACAAGCAATCATGCCTAACATTATCTCAAATTATTTGGCATACTCTAAACTCTCCACAATTCAAGGCTTTTACTATCTAGTTCTATGAGATTGTATTACCCACAAATGCATATGAGGCACTTCAAAATACAAAATGAAAACAAGTTGTGCTTGAAGAAATGAGAGCTCTTACAAAAAATTAAATTTGGGATATTGTCAACTATCAAAAAAACCAGAAGCCAGATCTGCTAAAAGAAACGAGAAAATTAGGATGTAAAACTGTGGTTACTCCACTCGAGAATGATTAGAAGAAGAAAGGAATTGATGATGAACCAATTGCGCATAAGAAATGATATCAGGGCTGGTCTGGAGGCTTATTATCTATCAATAACTAGACCAAATTAGCAGTGAGTGCAGCATGTCAATCAATGCATTCTCCAACTCAAAAAGCACTAAGATTGTGTAAATCATATATTGAAAAGCCTTAAAGGAAATCCAAGTAGAGGCTTGATGTTCCACAAAACCCAAAAAAGGAATATAAAGGGATACATTGATGAAGATTGGGCGAGGGGTGAGAATAATAGATCCACCTAAAGCTTTTGTACCAAATTATGTGGGAACCTTATCACTTGGAGAAGTAAAAAATAAACCATGGTGGCTATAAGTAGTACTAAAGCATTCATGCCATTATACAAGGAGTGTGTGAAGTAATCAGGTTGGAAAGGTTGATGGAAGATTTATAAACACGATATATTTTCTACAACTCTCTATAGTGACAACAAATCAATTATGAACAATCCTGTTTAACATGATCGAATGATGCATGTAAAAATTGATCAACTATTTACAAAGGGAGATTGAGAATGGTGGAATAAAACAGGCTGCTATTCTCACAAAAATATTAAACAAGGGGCATTTAGAATAAATGTTGAGCAAGATATTAATGATAAATATCTATTCCCAAACTTGAGGGAGAGTGATGGTAAATCAAAAAAATAATAATTATTTTTACATTAAGATAATTTGGAATGAAAGCTAAGATATACTTGAATTCAAAAACTTCCCATGAGTTCAGCTATTGTCGACCCTTAATTGTGTCTTCTTGGTTGTAAGCATGGAAATGCATAATAGCCTTAATTCACACATTCAGCAAAATCAAGTCCTGAATCCATGCTTACAATCGGTCCACTACCAAATTCAGCTAGCACTAACTTTCATGTGTGTTAGCTGAAAATCTGTTGTTGTCCGTCCACATGTTTACTCAAATTTGAACATCAATTCATTCAATAGATGCATCTCTAATTAGTCTCAACATGCAAGCCAAATAAGGAAAAGGAAGGCTAGTAAACATATTTTAGCCCATTTACGGTTTTATGTAAATTTGTATAAATACCATATCATACAACATGAAACGTAAGAGAAATTTTCTTCTCTGAAATTATACTTCATTCAGAATTCAACCTTCTATTCTTTCTAATCTTTGGAAAAAAAAAGAAGGTGCATCCAAAAAATTGCATAATTATCTGCAGAACTTCGATACTTCATTCAGAAAAAAATAAAGTCGAGCAACTTTGGATTCTAAAATTTACAACAAGACAAACCAAACTACTAATCATTAACTCTCTTACACTTCACGTGGCATAACATCAAAGCACAATCGGAAAATGATTTAAATCAACGAAATTACAAAAAAAACAAGGTATAAAGGTGTAAAGGAAATAACAACATTACCTCCATCTGCCATATTGACGCATCCGTCCAAGTGCCACCAAACGCAACAAAAGTGGGTCAAAATTCACGATTAGACGCACGAATAGACCAAAAGGAAAACAAAAACCAAATCAATCGTTTCCCAAAAGTTACATCTAATTATTCAAGAAAATCACCTCCCTATACTTCTGCAGATATAATTTCAGTGGCTCGATGTACTCTTCAAACCCTAGTGTCGCCATCGCCGACAGCAGATCATCCCCGTTTATCGTTTTCCTCTTCTCCCTCTGGCACTTCTCGCTCGCCCTGCATAACCAATCCCTTCATCGTACACGAACCAAACAAGAAAAGCCAAACCACAAGTACAATAAATTCCACATGTTTATATAAACGGGAGGGTTAACTCGCTGGTGATGAAACTGATGAACTCCGAGACGCACTCCTGCATGGTCTCCTTAGCATCCTTCGCAATCTTTCCGTTAGCAGGGAGCGCCTTCTTCATGATCCGGCTAATGTTGGCGACTGGGAGAAACCGGTCCTGCTCTCGGACGTTGGATCTCGGGCTGTGCTCGCCGTTCTCGCGACTCCCATCGCCGGGACTTGCCATCGCCAAAAACCTAGAACCGCCGCCGCGGCTTCGCCGGCCGGCGAAGGAGAAGAAATCAGAAACGACAACTTCGACATCCCCGTATGGCCGCTTCGGAAACCCTAGCAAGCATACGCGTTATGAGTACTTACGACTGCGTACCTCGATCAATTCGCGCGCGCGCGCGCGTGATGAGGAAGGGAGGAGAGAGAAATCGGAACTTTTTTTCTGGATCGTTGCTGCGCTGCTCGGAAGCGGAGAGGGAAGATCGGACGCTGGAGAAGACAGGAGGAAGGAGACGACTCAGATGAGAGATCTCGCTGGAAGCTCGGGTATCTGCACCGTTCGTTAAGAGCCCTCCCCCTCTCTCTCTCTCTCTCTCTCTCTCTCAATATTTATGGCGATGGGTTGTTTTAACGGGCACCGTTGCATCTCGGTGGAAGCTCATATCTTCACCGTCGGTTAGGCTATTTTTCTTAAGCGGAATAAATTAAGAGAGGCCATTAGAATTAGTATCATCAAATAATATTAAAAATATTATTATTATTAATTCAATATTGTGTGTTTTGCTTTGATTTCATCAAAATTCGCCAAATTTTGATATTTAATATTGCATTGCGTGTTGCCTTTGTATTTAAGTGATTTGGTTATCTATTTTGTTATTAACATCATATTATAGATAAATAAAATTGTAATTTTAATTTAAATATACTAATAATTCATAAAATTATATTTTATGTGCTCATAACTCTAAAAAATAAAATATTATAGTATTAATAAGATAATATTGGTATTAATTGAGCTTAATTAATTATATATTATATTCTAACAAATCAAACATACATGCTTATTAACAAACCTAAATGAAATTATTAGTTTCAATTAAATTGACATTATTTAATAATTATATGATTTGCTAAAATTTATATATTTATAAAAAATAATTTTAGCTTGTAAATTTAACTATTTAATTAATAATTAATCATAATTATATCGCAAATAATCTATCTATAGAATTTTCAAACAACATAAATATATGATTTTATTGAAGTCCGGACACAGATACTTCCGAACTCCGCATAGAATAATTTCTCCATAAGGTGAGCGAACACAACATTGGAATTTAAAGCCTAACTAACAAGTAAGGTTAGTAGAGATAGAACCACCAGTCCTCACAGGCCAAGCTCAATCTCTAGTTCCAACTAAGCATTGGAATTTAAAGCCTAAGCTCACATCAATCCTGAACTTAATAAGGAGCTCAATGGTCATCTACTATTCCAAAATAGGGAAGCAATTGTCAACTTGTTGCAAACCCTCTCAAGAGGGGAAATTATTCTGTGCGGAATCCGAGATCTTCCAGATTACTACGTACCCTATGCGTAAGATTACTACGTACCCTATGCGTAAGCTCTGCCTAAGCACTACACATTTACTGCGTATATACTGCATATTTGTAGATAAGCAATAAATAAACAGCAAATAATTAATTTTGAGGATTTGCTGCTTATTTGCTAAGTATTTACAAATAATCATAGATCCACCTTTAATAAGAAATAGGCTAAACAAAAGCTGACTCGGCAACTTATACTAGATTTATTGGCAGCTCGAGCTCAACTGTTTTTGCACTAACAAGCTGTTTTATGGCCGTTTGATTGCTATAGTGGTTATGCATTCCGTTCTCTTCAAAAAATGCATATTCAAAGCAAATTAAGCTAGAGCTAGGCTCTTTAGATTCACAATCAGTAAGCTGATTTAAAGAACAACGATGGAGCTCAACTGCAAATCATTATTCTCATATGCAAAGAGTTTCTCTCAGTCGAAGCACCATGAGCAAGGAAAACACATGATGCAATGCTGCAATTAAGTACCTATTTTAACAAATTAATATAGTCCACACCTTAGAATTTCTTCAAGAAATATAAGTTGGCATGAAAGAGATGGGTTCGAGACTGTAAGCAAAGCTTATTCCCCAGGAGCAGAAACGCCCTGTCTGAGCCTTTCTTTCTTCAGCTTTTTCTTGGAGATGGGCTTCTTCTTCTTTGGCGGAAGTGTCTTTTGGGCATAAACGTAGAGAGCGTAGTTGCCAATGAAGAATAGAAGCAGCAAAGCAACTACGACGAGCAGAACAATCAGTGCAGGGTTTAAACCTTTTGGTTCTCCAACAATGTTGTTTCCCTGCTTAGTATAAAACATGTCTGCCTCAGGTTATTAACACCAAAATAATATGGAATACTAACGGAAAATATAAATTGAAAAACGATGAAATAATGGATTGCTCATCAAATTTTAAAAACATAAATAAATAAGCTAACATGTGAAAAATACAACCTTATGAAAGGAAAGATGGATTATTAAAAAAAATTATCATATTGTTAGGCCGGCCCAGGAGGGGCCGGCTGGACCGGTCCAAACCGGACCGGTCCTCTTTTATGCGAGGCGGAACCGGGCGGCACGGGACCCAGGCGGAACCAGCGGGAGGGGCCGAACACGCGTGAGATTGATTTTGGGAGGGAAATTTTGAATGGGAAGGGCTGATTAGGCAATTTGTAAAACTCCTTTATGGTTAATTAGGAGGATTGGGGGGAAAAGGAGGATGATCTTGAATTTGAATGTATCTTTGAGATCAAGGGTTTCTTGCTTGGGCTCTTGGCGTGGCCGGAGATTAGGAGAGTTGTTCTTCCTCTCGAATTGAAGAACATTGTATCTTGTTTGTTGCTTTGCTTGATTAGTGGAAATTCGTGTTTTTCTCTCAGATTTTTGTGTGTTTTTGGTGAGATTTTCCGTTGTTTTCATAGAAACATAGGAAATACTTGAGATCTTCAAGTGTTTCCTAACAAATTGGTATCAGAGCATCGTCGTGGGACCTTTGGCGGCTGAAAACCTGAAATTTCAGCGGGCTTTGGGAGCTTTCGAAGGAAGTTTACTTGTTGTTCGTGTAAGAAAAGATGGCCGGAAAGAAGGTGGAAGTGTTGGAAGGCGAGTTCGGACAATTGAAATCAGATTTGGAGGGAAAGTTCCTTGAAATCTCCACCAACAATGAAAGGTTGGAAGGGAGGTTTTCTGCTATGGAGGAGATGATGAAGAAACTGCTTGAAATGAAGACCAATCCGGCGACATTGGAAGTAAGAGAGACCACCGACGGCCATGGCATCGGAGGAAATCCGAACCCACCCCGGGGGAGGAGGATGCCAGAGGTGGAGATCCTGGAAGGAGAGAACGACATGCCTCCTCTAGAACCGCTCTCTAGAGAGGAGATGAGCATGGGATATGACAGAAGGGGTGCTGATTTTGGTGGGAGAAGGGAGGAATTTCATCACCGAGGTGCTGATTTTGAAGGGAGAATGGAGGAATTTCATCGCCGAGGTGCTGATTTTGAAGGTAGAATGGAGGACTATGATGAGGGATTTGGGTATAACCGTCGGAGGGATGATCGGGACACCTGGGGAGCACCTCCTCCTCGAGGATTGGGAGGATACGGGGGATACCGAGGATATGGAGGAGATCCCAAGGTGAGGAAACTGAAGATGCCCATCTTTGAGGGAGAGGATGGCCATGGATGGATATACAAGGTGGAACGGTACTTTGCCGTCAATGGGTTGACGGAGGAGAAAAAGTTGACAGCGGCAGGTCTGCGTTTGGAGGGAAAGGCGCTGGCATGGTATCAATGGCGGGACAGAAGGGAGCCTATCCGGAACTGGAGAGAGTTCAAAGAATGCTTACTAGAGCGTTTCCGAGCCGATGGGGGAGGAGACTTCTACGAGCAGTTCTTTGCCCTGACTCAGGAGGGGACCGTGGCGGATTACCGCGACAGATTCGAGTTTTTGGCCAGCCGGTTGGATCATATCTCGAAGTCAGCTTTGGAAGAGAACTTCATGAAAGGGCTGAAACCAGAGATACGATCAGCAATCAGAGTGTTGGAGCCGAGGAATTTAGGGAAAGCTATGCAACTGGCACAGTTGGTGGAAGATCAGAAGTCAGAAAGGGGAGCCCAGGGAAATTACTCGGGGGGATCATACAGAATGACGACCACCTTCTTACCTTCTAAGGGGCCAACCCCAGGGAGTTTGAAGGAAGTGCAGAAGGAGAAGATGGGAGACGGAGGAAATGGAGGACAGTTCAAGAAGCTGACTGAAAAGGAGCTACATGAGAAGAGGGCAAAGGGGGTGTGCTTCCGATGTGATGAGAAGTACATGCCGGGTCATAGGTGCAAAGACCGGACTTTTCAGGTTCTCCTCGTTTGTGAAGATGAGGAAGACGAAGAGGGAGGTGGGAGTAGGTCAGAAGAGGAGGAGAAGTTGCACCTGGATGTGGCAGAAGTCTCTCTAAACTCCGTAGTAGGATTCACTTCGAGTCACACTATGAAAGTTAAAAGGGTGATAGCTGGCCATGAAGTGGTAGTGTTGATAGATAGTGGGGCGACCCACAACTTCATTTCCACCCAAATTGTTGAGCTGCTGGGAATGGAGTTAGTGGATACATGAGGTTATGGGGTGATGATGGGCACTGGAAAGGTAGAAATGGGTAGAGGAGTTTGTAGGGGAGTGGTGCTGACTATTCAGGGAATACATGTGAGGGAGGATTTTCTTCCCTTGGAATTGGGGAGTACAGATGTGATTTTGGGGATGAAGTGGCTGCAAACTTTGGGGGAGACCAAGGTGAACTGGGAGAACTGAGGATGGAACTGGTAGTGGAGGGGAGGAGAATGGTGATACAGGGAGATGTCGGCCTGTCTAGGACAGGGGTGTCTCTCAAGTCCATGATCCGAACCATCCAGGAGGTTGGGGGTGGATACTTGGTGGAGCTGCAGCGATTGGAGAAAATCAATGTGGGGGAAGAGGGAGACATTCCTCTTGAAGTGCAACCGGTCATACAGCAGTTCAGGGAGGTTTTTCAACCTCCACAGGGTTTGCCACCGCAGAGGGAGCTGGAGCATGCCATCACTTTGAAGGAAGGGGAGACCCCGATCAGCGTTCGCCCTTACCGTTACCCTCAGATCCAAAAGGATGAAATTGAAAGGCTGATCCGGGAGATGCTGGAGGCGGGGATCATAAGACCAAGTGTAAGTCCTTTCTCTAGTCCAGTCCTCCTGGTCAAGAAGAAGGATGGGAGTTGGAGATTCTGTGTGGATTACAGGGCTCTGAATAAGGGCACTGTAACAGACAAGTTCCAAATTCCAGTGATTGATGAACTATTGGATGAGCTATTTGGGGCTGTGGTATTTTCCAAGTTGGACTTAAAGTCGGGATACCACCAGATCAGAATGAAGGAGGCAGATGTTCCCAAGACAGCTTTCAGAATACATGAAGGGCATTATGAGTTTCTGGTAATGCCCTTTGGTTTGACTAACGCACCTGCTACTTTTCAATCTTTGATGAACAGGGTCTTCAAGCCGTACCTCAGGAAGTTTGTACTGGTTTTTTTTTATGACATTTTGGTGTATAGCAAGACTGAAGGGGAGCATTTGGAGCACTTGAAGGCGGTCTTGGGAGTGTTACAGGAACATCAGTTACAAGCCAACCTGAAGAAGTGCAGCTTTGCCCAGACCAGTGTAGAGTACTTGGGACACGTTGTCTCCCAAGAAGGAGTGGCAGCCGATCAGAGTAAAATAGAAGCAATGCAAAAGTGGCCAATGCCTAGGAACCTAAAGGAGTTAAGGGGGTTCTTGGGGTTAACTGGGTACTACAGGAGATTTGTGAAGGGATACAGTGCTATTGCTTGGCCTTTGACTGAGCAACTGAAGAAGGATGGATTTTCTTGAGGTGAGGCAGCAACTCAGGCTTTTGAGAAACTGAAGGAAGCCATGACTACAGTTCCAGTGTTAGCACTTCCAGACTTCAGTCAGGTCTTTGTGGTAGAGACTGATGCGTCGGGATATGGGTTGGGGGCAGTATTGATGCAGAATCACAGGCCAATAGCTTACTTCAGTCAAGTGCTGTCAGCCAGGGCTAGATTGAAGTCAGTATATGAGAGGGAGTTGATGGCCATTGTCTTGGCGATTCAGAAGTGGCGGCCTTACCTTTTAGGAAGGCATTTTGTGGTAAGGACTTATCAGAGAAGCTTGAAATATCTGTTAGAGCAGAGGATGGTGACTGAGGAACATCAGAGATGGTTGTACAAATTATTAGGCTATGATTTTGAGATCCAATACAAGCCTGGTTTGGAAAATAAAGCAGCCGACGCCTTATCCAGATGTGTCAGGGAGCTTCAGGAATTAGCGGTATCAGTTCCATTGATGGTAGATTGGGGGGCCATCAAGCAAGAAAGCATGTTGAATGAAGATTTGAGAAAGATCAGGGAGGATCTGGGGAAAGAGAAGAATAGTCATCCTGGGTATTGCCTTGAGGGGGAGAGATTATTGTATCAGGGGAGTTTGTGATGCCACGAACTTCCATACACATCCCCCACTTGTTGCAGGAGTTTCATGGCAGCGCAGTTGGAGGTCATTCAGGAGTTCAGAAGACGTATAGGAGGTTAGCATCGGAGCTCTACTGGAAAGGGATGTATAAGGATGTTGAGGAGATGGTGTCCAGGTGTGAGGTGTGCCAGAGAAATAAATATATGGCCATGGCACCAGGAGGGTTACTCCAACCATTAGCACTCCCAAATAGAGTATGGGAGGAAGTGTCCATGGACTTCATTGACGGCCTACCCCGCTCAGAGGGATTCACAGTCATTTTAGTTGTGGTAGACCGACTTAGTAAGTATGCCCACTTCATTCTCTTGCGACATCCTTACACCGCAGTGTCAGTGGCGGCAGTGTTCATCAGGGAAGTGGTTAGATTACATGGGATTCCTGAGTCGATTGTATCCGATAGGGACAAAGTCTTCCTCAGCCAGTTTTGGAGGGAGCTTTTCAGGATGCAGGGCACTGTTCTCAAGAGAAGTACCGCCTACCATCCACAGACTGACGGACAGACTGAGGTAGTGAATCGAAGCTTGGAGACATATTTGAGGTGTTTTGCGTCTGAAACACCACGGATGTGGGCGAGGTGGTTACCTTGGGCCGAGTATTGGTATAATACATCATATCATTCGGCTTCTCTAATGACTCCTTTCAAGGTATTATATGGGAGGGACCCTCCGCACCTAGTGCACTATGGGAAAGGAAGCACACCAGTTTCTTCAGTTGAGCAGTATCTGGAGGAAAGGGACAAGGTACTAGAAGAATTGAAGAGGCATCTTCTGAGGGCACAACAAATCATGAAAAAGCAGGCAGATTCACATAGGAGGGACATGCAGTTTGAAGTGGGAGAAAAGGTGTACCTAAAATTGCGGCCCTACAGGCAAAGGACAGTTGCTAGAAGGGGGAACGAGAAGCTGGCACCGAGGTACTTCGGTCCGTATGAGGTGTTGGACAGGATCGGGGCAGTGGCGTATCGACTGAAGTTACCACCAACAGCCACCATACACCTAGTATTCCATGTGTCCCAGTTAAGGAAAGCTATAGGGGAGCATGCAAATAGCGAGGAATTGCCATCTACACTGACTGGGGATTTGGAAGTAATTTTAGAACCACTGGAGCTTGTAGGAGTAAGATCAGATAATGAAGGCAACAAAGAAGTGCTGATTAGATGGAAAGACCTTCCTGACTTTGAGGCGACTTGGGAGCCGTTGGAAAGAATGAAAGATCAATTTCCTTCATTTCACCTTGAGGACAAGGTGAGTTTTTGGGAGGGGAGTACTGTTAGGCCGGCCCCTGGGCCGGCTGGACCGGTCCAAACCAGACCGGTCCTCTTTTATGCGAGGCGGAACCGAGCGGCACGGGACCCAGGCGGAACCAGCGGGAGGGGCCGAACACGCGTGAGATCTGATTTTGGGAGGGAAATTTTGAATGGGAAGGGCTGATTAGGCAATTTGTAAAACTCCTTTATGGTTAATTAGGAGGATTGGGGGGAAAAGAAGGATGATCTTGAATTTGAATGTATCTTTGAGATCTAGGGTTTCTTGCTTGGGCTCTTGGCGTGGCCGGAGATTAGGAGAGTTGTTCTTCCTCTCGAATTGAAGAATATTGTATCTTGTTTATTGCTTTGCTTGATTAGTGGTGTTTTTCTCTCAGATTTTTGTGTGTTTTTGGTGAGATTTTCCGTTGTTTTCATAGAAACATAGGAAATACTTGAGATCTTCAAGTGTTTCCTAACACATATCAATGGACATGTTAATCTAATCAAAATCCACAACAACTAAAATTCTACAGGAAATACAAAATTCTACAGGAAATCTTTAGACTGGATGTAAATTTCCACAACAACTAAAATTCACACCACCAAAATTAAAATTGGTGTGTAACAAATTTAATGAGATATCAAACATGTACAAACCAATCACAAATAAATTTAGAAAAAGCATCTACTGAAAATTGTCTTTAAGACTTCCAAAACATTTCAAGATTCCATATCCAACAACACACTCCGAAAATTTAAAGAAAATCAAATTTGTATTAAAAAATTACATCGCTCAATGGATATTTATAAACAAAAAAAATACCCAAATTTAGTACCTTCACAGAATCCTCCAAGATCCAATTAAATACAAGTTTGAATTCAGCATCATCAAATTTCAGCAAGACACCAATTTTCCAATCTCATCCAACAAAATAGTAACTCTCGATTTACAGCACAGGTCAAAATCTCAGTTAACAGGCTAATCCCAATTATAATACCAGAATTAAGGACATAGAGCAGCCAACATAGCTACAGTATTAACATGTCAAAGAAGGAAACTACCAACCAAACATTGCTATAATAAGGAAAGTCGAAGAAAAAAAATAGGAAGGATAAGAACACCCAATCAGCGAAAATAACAATAATAATCTACCAAATAGTTGCTTGGAAGCGACTGAAAGGAAAGCAAGGAAACAGATCACATACTAAAACAAGGAATCGAAAACTGCTAAACTAGAGAATCCACGTGTTGTTAAATCAAATCGATTTGCGCCGATAAATCAAACCCATTGAGGTAATCAAAGCACTGAAGAGCACATCCCCATTCTCAGATGCTGTTAAATCAGAAAGAAACTAGAAAAATATAAACTTAGACAAATATAGCTAAAATGACATCAACAGAACTCCAACCCTTTCCTAATTGAATTATTTTCAAATTTAAGAGGGAAATATATTAGGAAGGATGCTGATTTAGGAGGGAGGATGGAAGCTTATTTAAGGCCATAATAGGGTTTATTTTATTCTTATGCAGATTTTGTTTTGAGTGCTGTACTTCTCGTGTGACGGATCCTAGCGGTGTCTAGGGTTTGGAGAGAAGGTCCTCCTCTCGAAAGAGAACCATTATCTCTTCTTTTGTTCTGAATTGATTTTCTTATCAATAAAAATCTATCTTGTGCTGAATCTTTTGGAGTATTTTGTTGTTTTGGATGCTAAGATGTATTAGAAATCTTTTAAGATTCAGACATATTATTACCTTATCATCGAGGGTATGCAAAAATACTAAGAAGCCTAAAAATCCAAACCAATCCAAGCTAAACCAATTCATTTGGTTTGGGATTGGTTTCATTTAGATTTGATATTTTTTCTAATCCAATTTATTTTATTTGATTTAAGTTTGAATAAAACCAAAACAAATCAAGCCAAACTAACTAAGCATAATAACAATAAATATAAATCTTATTCCTGATATTTATTACCCAGCATTCATCTGATTAATTTAGGTAGAATCACAATCTTTCTTTGATTTAGTTTTATGAAATCTTAATCATTTAATGATCCATAAATTTAAAATAAATTGTCAAACTAAAACTAAACAATTAAAAACATTTTGAAATATAAGTGAAACAAAATAAAAGAACCAACTTTTAAATATTTATGCTCTTAAACTAAAAATAAAACATAAACTGAATCAAATCAGATAGTTTGTTTTGGTTTGCCAGAATATTGTTTTAATTTTGGTTTCAAGATTGGTTTAGTTGGTTTTAAATGCAGGTCTGATTGGAACTGAACTGAACAATGTATACCTCTACTTATCACTTATTTTGAATCTACATGAATCATATTCACATAAGCAGTAGGCTTATAGTTGTCATAACTAATAATTAATTTTTTTATGAATTTCAACATTCCCATGCAAATCATGCAGATCATGAAAATGGTAGCATGATATGTTTCTTTAGGGATACTATTAAGGACCTCTGATGAGGATGAGATGACACTAAAAATCAGAAGCTCCACATAAATATGATATGTCTATATAGAAGGACAACTATAAAGAAAATTAGCTCAGCCAGCTCTAATATTAAGTGAAGATTCTTCACTTTCAGATTCTTCCAAATGGATGAACAGTTGGATTCATGTTTTCTTAAAGACAGTAATTATTAGCAAACTGTTAAAAATATTAATGTTATTGAATTTCCACATAACTCTCTATATATGAGTTTGAAAATCAAGTAAACCACGAACCTAAAATAAAATTAAAATGCATCATAGGAATAATATTAAAAAATAATATCTATTTTATTAGTTTGCTCAACATCAATTATTCACTTTTACGTTCAGAATCACTTTATTAGTTTGATCAAATGAATCATTAACTATAGTAGAAATAATTTGTTCAACTTCACATTCAAGTTTAGATTCAACGCCAATTAGAGAATTTAGTTCATATTCAAGAGTAGATCCAAATTCTATTGGAAGCCAGGATCGCATTCAAGGGTAGATCTAATTTCACGTTAAAGCTCAAATCCACAATCAAAATTAGATTAGAGTTCGAATTTAGGTCTTGATGTAATCGTAAGTTCACTTTCAAGTTCATGTTCAATTAGTAATTGAGGTTTAGATTCAAGCTCAACTTCAAACTTAGATTATAACTCTTGCTCAAGTAAAGGTTCAACTTGATTAACATATTCTAATATATGCATAGATTCGGATTTCACAATATCAAAGAACCCAATGATAACCATAAATCTTCATCTAATTCAACTTCAAAAGGATATTCACTAAACTACTATTTCATTGTTTAGATCAAATTTAACTATTAGTATTTTTCTGCCATTATGTTGGACAGGTTTTCGAGAAGAGTGTAATGATTTCTTGATGGGGTTTTTTTTAAGTGGTAATCCTGCAAAATGATTATAATGTCTTCACATTCAAAGATCAAGATAAAACCTCAAATAATACTTTAGTAAGTTGTATCTTAATTCATTCTTAATCTCTTGTCTGAGACCTTTAATGAAATAAATAATTAAAACAAAAAAGTCTCCAAGCAACTAATTTCTAATTATAAGACTCATAAACCTATCATAATATTCGCAACACCATATACACCTTGCTTGCAACACTTAAATTGTTCATCTAGTTGACCCCTTTCACTTAAAGACATATTGCCCTTAAAGAATAGATATTTGGTTAGCCCATGTAAATTTAATTTCATTTATAATACTTCAACAAAATAAATGAGTATGTCACGTCATTTTTGATTAAGCACGTTAAAATCATTAAGAATCAAATAAATCATAATATCCAAAGAACTATTTCAAACTATTGATTTATTAGGAATACTCCTCAATAATATGCCACTTATCAAATGTGAGAATATAATTTTTTATCCTTGCAATAGTGATGATGTGTTTATCTAGAATCATAACTTATCTTATTTTATTTAAATAGCATCATTTATTATTTTTTGAAAACCCAATTAATATATCCTACTTCTAGCTGGCATGATAAACCTAAGATGTTTTACAGTCTAAGGTTCACTAATGCAAACTTAGGATAAGATACAAAAAGACAAACACAAAAATCAAATTCATAGCTTCCCAACTCTAATTTTAATATAAAAGTGGTCAAAATCTGAAATTCCATAAAAAATATAAGAATAGATATAAATTCCTCAACGAATATGATTCACACGATAAAAAAGGAAACGGATATACAACAAAATCTCAGTCACGTGCACAAGCCACCAATCACAAATAATTTAGTTGAAAGAATACGAATAGAAAGCATCAATTTGAAGATCCACGCTTTAATTAGGACTCATTTGAAAGTTTGAAAACACTAAGAGAATACAAGAAGAATCATCCCTTTCAAGTTGCCTTCAAGACTTACAAAGCACCAAAAGAATCAACATCTAATTGCACAACAAAAGTTCGAGAAAAAATAAAAATTGTATCTAATAATTTAATTGAAAATTTTATATATCTTAGGAGACCTATTTATAACCAAAAATCACAAAATTAGTACCCTCTATGAATCCTCCAAGATCTTATTAAATACTATAGACATCAGTTCAATAACATTAGAACAAAAATTTTTCAATCCCATCCAGCAAGAAATAGCAACTCTCAATTTCAAGTACATGAAAAATTCAATAAGGAAATAGAGCAGCAAACTTAGATTCGACACGAATTTGTCAAAGAAGGAAAGAACCAACTGAATATGGCCTCAGGTAGTGAAGTCGAAGAAAGAAAACAGGTGAATTAAATGCAGTATACTAAAGTAGAGGTTACAGTAACTATATAATTGCAAGACTGCGGGTGCCAATCTAGAGCTACATTTCATAATCGAGGAGTAAATAGGGCAACACAAGGAAATAACAACAGTGTATGTCTCTGAATAAAAAATTAGGTAGAAACAGGGAACTGATTTTTATAACACCACCAAAACACCAAATCAACTGCAATAGCAAGAGAACTCTTTGAAAATAGTGCCTAACCTGTGATTAAAAAGAAAGAGAAGAAATTAAAAACATTTGAATTAAGGAAATCAATGGCTAAATTGAGCAAACTTATAGTAGTAAACCAAAACGATGAGGTAATCAAAACACTAAAAAACACACCGCATTCTCATAAGCACCATCATCATATGCATGTTACATCAAAAGCAAACTTAAAAAATAGAAACTAAGACATAAAGGAAATAAAATAATAGCAATGCACATGATTTGTATTTCCGATGAATAAAAGCTATCATATTAGTATCAGTTGCAGCCAAGTCTTCAATTATATTGCACAAATCTTCTTCCTCTTAGCCATCATTGCTTCTACCCTTCTAAAATCCAGCTCCACCATATTCATCATTGCTAGGGGTGTCAATTTCGGGTCACGGGTCGGGTTCGGGTCGAACCCGGAATGACCCGCGTTACAAACGGGTCGACCCTAACCCGACCCGGGCAGGAAAACGGGTAGGAAATCTGAACCCGGACCCGACC
Organism: Dendrobium chrysotoxum; assembly: GCA_019925795.1. Taxonomy (NCBI): domain Eukaryota; kingdom Viridiplantae; phylum Streptophyta; class Magnoliopsida; order Asparagales; family Orchidaceae; genus Dendrobium; species Dendrobium chrysotoxum. The sequence goes on along the minus strand of CM034305.1, from coordinate 89,868,484 downwards.
CGGCGGATTGCCGGGTTGACCCGACCCGACACGGGAAGCCGCGCGACACGCGGCAGCGGGCGCGGGCGCGCGGGGCAGCGGGCTCGGACATGCGGCAGCGGGGAAGCGGGCGCTCGGGGCAGCGAGCGCGCGGGCAGCAGGCGCGGGGCAGCTGGCGCGGGGCAGCGGGGGCGGGAAAGGCGGGAAATTTAGATTTTTTTTAAATTAAACGGGTTATCGGGTTGACCCGACGGGTCGATTTTTGCAAACGGATCGATTTTTGCAACCCGAACCCGACCCGCTTGAGAAACGGGTCGGGTCAAACCCGAAAATTCCGGATCGGATTCGAGTCGGGTTTTCGTGTCGTGTCAAAATTTGACACCCCTAATCATTGCTGCTCCTCTCTTACGAAGACGTGCAGTGACTATTTATTGTTTTCCTAATCTCACAACCTCCTCCTAATGCACAGCACCATGCTCTTTCTCCCAATACAGTTTATTAGCACCCCTCCTCCCACTCTTCCTCCCTACAAATTGCACCTCCTCCTCTCCTCCCAAATCCTTGTCCTGCCCTCACCCCCACTACCACCCTCACCCTCCTCAACCTCCTTCTCCTCCTCCCATTTACGGCTTGTCAAGTTTATTGACAAGGCCAAACTCGATAACTAGTCAAACTAATAGTGCTAAGCTCAAGATCAATGTCCCTAATAATGGCTAAGTTGAGCTCAAACGACGGATAACTTGGACTCGATTTAGCTAATTTATAACAATTCCTAAAAAAATAAGATTAAGGCAACTGGCTAATGCCCATGCATACAATTAGAAACACAATTGCACAATTATCATCATACATATTAGTAGCACACAAAAGAATGTGTTATAGCCATAGCATAACATAACATCTATTGTGCTAGCTAATAGCAATGTACACAACAACAAAGCCTTTATCCCACTACGTGGGATCGGCTACATGAATCATTTTTTCTTCATTGTGTCCTATTAAGAGTCAAATTCTCATTTAAATTTAATTAAAAAGGTCATTTCTAATACTTTTTAACCAAGTATTTTTAGGTCTACCTCTCCCTTTCTTAACATAAGCCGGATCTAATATATCTACTCTCCTAAAAAGGTCATCGAAAGACCGGCATTTCATGTGACCAAACCATCCAAGGCAACTCTCTTATTGCCATTGGAGCTACTCCAAACTTTACACATATATATACTTGTTTTGCATTTTGTCTCTAAGTGTAAAGCCACTCATCCATCTGAGCATCCTCATCTCCACAACACTTAACTTAATTTTATGTTTCTATTTTAATGGTCAACATTCTACGCCATAAATCATTGCAGGTCTCACCACCATCTTACAAAATTTCCCCATAAGTTTGAGGGGAACTTTTCTATCACACAACAGGCCCGATGTATTCCTACACTTCAACCATATAACTTGAATTCTACAAGTAACATCCCCATCTATTTCGCCATCACTTTGAACAATAGACCCGAGATATCTAAAATGTGCACTCTTCTTAGTGACCTGATCACCAATGTCACAATCCACCACTATATCTATTACTACTAAAATTACATTCCATGTATATGATTTTAGATCTACTCAACTATATCTATTACTACTAAAATTACACTCCATGTATTTGAACGAAAACCTTTATACTCTAAGGTTGATCTCTGTAATTCAACTTTTTCCACAACTCCCTCTGTAGTATTATCAACAAGAAGAATATCATCAGCAAAAAGCATACACTGAGGTACATCCTCTTGCAAATGTCTAGTAAGAACATCCATGACTAAAGCAAAAAAAATATGGGCTTAAAGTTAATCCTTGATATAATCCAACTGAAAAAGGAAAATACTTGGTCAAACCATCTTATGTTTGAACAATAAGTAATAGCTCCATTATGCATATCCTTAATGACTTGAATATAAGCATTATTTACTCCTTTCTTTTTTAGAACTCTCCGGAGCACTTATCTTGGAACTTTATCATATGCCTTCTAAAAATCAATAAATATCATATGTAGATCCTCCTTACTCTTTCTATACTTCTCCATTAAACCTCTCAACAAATAAATAACTTCTATAGTAGACCTACTTGACATGAATCCAAACTAATTTTGAGAAACATTAATATCACGTCGTAACCTATGCTCAATGACTCTCTCCCATAATTTTAATGTGTGACAATAAAGCAATGCAAAATAAAGCAAAATAGTGCAGGTTGAGAGTGCACTTGAATGCATAGCACACATGACACATGCTACTTTTCAAGTTTATTTTTTATTTATTAATTTCTTTTAAACTAGTTTATCTTTTGTTTTCTTAAAGATTTTTAGATAAATTAAGCTTTAATGTCATCAAACCAATCACAACCACTCGTGCTTCTCAAAGGATCCTAATTCTTAACCTTTCAACCTCCCATTAAAATGTGAGCAACAATAATGACAATCTATCGCAATAACAAAAATGACTAGAGTCATCATTCCAAAGCAATGATTGTCATCATTGTTGAAAGAAGCAATGGCACTATTGCTAAAAAAGTCATCAGTTACCCTTTGATCTAAAATGAGACTCATTCATCAATCCAAAAGCGTATTCAACATCATAGTCATTATGAATCATTGTCAATGAGTTGATCCAAAATTCATGAGTCTCTAATCTAGAAGCAATGAGCCAGAGGGAATCGAGTATATATATTGTGTTATTATTTTGATGCTTTAAGTTTGTTTAATTATAGTGGCTTTGAATTTTATGTTGTCTTTCAATAATTTTCATGTATGCTAAACAAATTCAATTAATATGACATTGATAATACATTTTTGCATTATGATATTTTCACTTATAGTATTGATATTTTAATAAATTATTCATGATCTAGTGTTTTGTACAATTTTTAAAATAGTTAACATTAAAATATGCATTATGACTACAAGGGGCATCTACACTATGGTGAGCTATTCACTATAGGCAAGCATGCTTAGCATATACCCTTCTTTCTTTCATGCCCACCTAATTCAACATCATGTTGTTGCAAGATAAGACTTCTTAAGACATATGTAGGTTTTTCTCCATTCCAAAGTCTGCGTGTAACTTTAAGTTTACCTCAACTAAAACTATCAATTTTTCTTCATGATGAATCTTACATAAAAAGAAGCATACTTTGTAACATTAATGAAAATTTCTCTCACCCCACCTCTAATCATAACTTTTAGACATTGTTGCCGCTCCAGTGCCACAATAACTGCTCTTGCTTATTCTTGCCTCTTCATCATCCCTCTATGCCACTCAATCTTGTACATGACCATATCACAACTTCACATGCATCTAATTATTACTCGTCCTTGCATGAGCTGAGCCCATCTCACAACCACTCAATCCACAACCAGCCACAGTCTCGTAACAACAAATGTGCTCTTCATCAAGCATGATTGCCTACCCACAATAACACCTGCATGCGTCATGTTGTTTTCTACCATATGCATTTTACTCTTGAGTCCCTCACTCTTTCATATCTCATAACATGCTCCTGTGCTTCATCTCGTACATCTCCATTTGCAACCCACACAAACTCACTTGCTCACTATTTGTGCTCGCAATACCCCCTTTCGCATGCAATCACTTGTTGCCTCCTTGATGTTCGTTGTTGTTGCATCATGGTTCCATTCACATGCATACATAACTGCTAGCCAATTTAGATTGCAACTTGCTCAAGGCCTTTGCCCAATATTTTGAATGATACTTGTCCCTATATAACTCCAACAATATTCATTGAAATTGATCAAATCTTTCTACTACTTGCACTATGGATGACTTCGACAAGTATGCCAAACCTCCATTTTTTTGGGCCATCCCGAATTATTTCTTAGCCATTTCCTCTTTTCTTTGGGTGAAAATCAGAAATAAGACCACTTATTCACTGTTCACGACATACTCAATGACCTTGCGCTACCTTTCAAGCAACAACACAAACTTTGATAAAGTTTTAGAGTGCAAAGTTTCATCGAGGGAGAAACTATGGAACTAAGAAGTTCGATTGGCCATCGTCATATGTATAAACATCAAATATTAGTTGGATCTTGTTCATTTGCAAATATATTAATCATTGCATTATCCTCACCTAAGAAGCTCCATTAAAGGAAGAGTGTCTGTGTATTGCCCTGCTTGCTAGCCCGCCTGTGTAAAGTAGAATTCCACCAAATATGAGAGTTGAGTGCTTAGAAGTTAGGAACTTCATATATATAGAAGAGGAGAGGATGATACAATTTCAACTAAAGAAAAATAAAAGCGTATACAAGCAATTTTCAACTAAGCGTTAAGTGGAAAACGATTGATCTTCAGAAATGACAACATCAAGCATTTATCCCACTAAGAGGTTTCCGGTCATGATTGTTCGACAAGTTTTATTTTAGTTGTCGACTACCTAATACAATCCTCCACTTCTCTCATCCAGGGCTTGGGACTTGACAATGACAGTATGGGGTACAAAGCATGGAATGGGAATAGAATGCCTGCATGGTGGCAATCCATGCAGTCATCCCCTTCTTTTTACATGTGGTTGGGTGCTTAAGTATTCTTTACATGAAAAGGTGCGAGTGAATTGATGCAACATTTCATGAAGAGGTCTGACTAAATGGATGCAACCTTTCATGAAGATATATTTTATAACTTGGGTACTTTTATACCAAAGAGAGGGAAGAAGGGATGTCTTGAAAAATGTTCGAGCAAAGGAATGATCGCTCCCCTCCTTGTGGTAGGCCCAACCCATGAGTTTTGCTGGGTTGGTTTGGTCAGTCCAACACCCTTAGGTTGGGTTATGCTTATTGCTCCTTTAGCTCAATGGCTCTTTAGGAAGTATCTTTCTTCATGTACTTGATATATTAATCTACTGATCAATATCTCAAAACTCTAAATATATACCTTATAAAATTAATACTACAACTCTCAATTCAACTTTGACTATCTCCTTTTTTTTGTCACATAAAAGCATAAAGTGCTTCAACTGAGCTACATTCAGTTAATTAGCTCTCTTTTCCTAGGTAGTCGAATCTAACAGTAGACCTAACCTCCCAAAATGTTGATTTTTTCCACATCAATTACTGTTTTGAAACTCCATAACCATAAACTATAAATGCAATACCGTGTTTAATATAATCACGAGAAGCATGTAATAACAAAACTAGCTTCCTAATAGAATAAACATGCTCCAAACATAAGTTTAGATGATCCTAAAATTGTGTATTGAAAAAACATTGCATCAAATGATCAAATTACCCAAAAAAAAAATTAAACTTCAACGATTATAGCAAAACCACATGCAAAAACAATCAGATTAAAGATGTGGATCAATAATAAAACCTATAGCATCTTACAATTCATTGTTTGTTAAAGAAGCATGCAATAGTTCTTATTACAAAGAATTCCATCTATTCGCATTTTTTATTTTCTTTTTCCATAATCAGCATGCAATTGAGAACATACATTCAGCCGTATTCATTTGCACAAAGTACCAAACAAGCATCCAATAGGGCCATCTTCACACAAACACACCTCAATAACCTCATAGACAAAGCAACGTGACAAAGCTAGATGACGACACTCTGTAGCTAGATTTGCTTGTTGTAATAAATTATAAAAGCCAATAGACAAACTATTCTAGCTAAACAAAAAGGATAAATAAATTTCTAAATGCGGTAAATGACAAGCTATAAAACTTTCAACAGATCCAAGCATTTGTTCGACAATACGAAGATAAGGGATAACCATCATCATACCCCGCCATCAGCAAAGGCTGCCATTCCCAAACAGACCTATCTCGATTTCTCCCCTGCAAAAATTAAGTCAGAAATAGAGAGAATATGTTGCTGAGGTAAATATAATATAAATCGAGCAAAAACGCCAGCAAACAGAGGCACAGAGAGAGGCGAGACTGGCTCTCATCAGAAAACAGAATTTCGTCCGTTTAATATCAAACTTTTGGAGGAGCGGAAGATGCTGATTCCATCAATCATTTATTTAGGGCTTCGGATCGAGTTTCTGAGACGATGCTCGAGGGAACAGTAAAATGGAAACGAACGGGGGGGTTAGAGAGAGAGAGAGAGGGAGTTACCTTCGGTGACGCCGCCTGCGTGTTTGCAGTTCTCGGTCTCTATTTATTTCGCCGTTGTCCTTTTGTTAAGGCTTTTTATTAATTCACAAGAAGCTTATCCTTGTAAATTTAATCAGATCTTTAGCTCTTCAATCTATTTAAAATTAGGGACGTCAAAATTTAACCCGACTCAAAATTTGATTCGGATCCAATTCAAAAATTTTCGGGTTCAGATTAACTCATTTATCATATTGATCTAGTTCGGGTTAACCCGAAAATTCAAAATCAACCAGGTTGACCCAGAAACAAAGCTGATCACCACGACTTCAGGTTCATCAAAACCGTTGTTGGCAGAAGATGGGGACTCAAGCATGTAAGGTATGTAAGGATGAGGGATGGGAGCTGTTGTTGGTTGTTAGGGGATGGAGCAAATAGGAGTTGTAGCTAGGTGGCACGTGAGCAGGTCAGTTGAGTGAAGGCTGCAGTTGTTATGTGAGAGAAGTGGTTGAAGCAGGGAAGTCTTGACAATGAAGAGTTGCTAAAAGGAAGAGTAGTTGGAGATGTGGCTGGAGATGGAATTTGTTGTGAAGAGGCTGAAGCATAGGGAAGAGCAACTCCTTGTAGCTTGGAGGTTAGGCACTTTGAGTGGTTGGGGTCATTGGAACTGGTTTGACGACAAAGAGGCTGGGGAGTTCGATGGAGTGGGAGGCTTCACGTGGAGAGCTATAGGAATGAAGGAAAAAATGGGAGGAGTGGTGTGATGTCCCATAATCTAAATTGAAAGAATTATTCATTTAATCTTTTCATAATAATAACCAGAGCTATATAATATCATCTATCAGTAATAAAAAGTAAAACATATTCTATAATTTAAAACATCAATGTACATATCTATTTTCAATTCCAAAAATCATATACACTACTCAAGATCTACACAATCAAATCATAACAACTATGTCCTGAGTACAAAATAGCTAACATAAAAAGAATCTGAATATGCAAAACAATCTCACACTCCTACTCCCCTACCCTGACCTGAAATCAATTAACCACATATAATGGGCTTAAAAAGCCCAGATGGTCACCAAAACCTACAACTGAAATCAAACCACGGCAAATGAGTAATATGCATGTCAACAGTCATATCACAACAGTTACATTCATATGATCATTAAATCAGTGCAGAAAAAGTAAAACTCACATACAGTAGTTGTAAAATCTATAAATAGTAAAATACTATGATACATAAGCCAGTAAAGTGGTAAACCAGTACGTGAGTCAAATCTATAAAGAAATCATTATATCCGTACAGAAAGCAGATAAAGCATCAAATCCAAATATCAATAAAGACTGTCGAAATCATGTCAATGTAGTAAAATTATATAAGAGTGTACACATATTATCAAAGTATTCTATATCACGTGCTCAGTATTAGTACAGTGAATCAGTAATATCAAATAATATCAGTATCTATATCAGTAACAGTTCAGTTACAGGAGTAGTAAAATAATACAGTAATAGTAAATCCGTGCAATACTAATAAATTCGTACAATAATAAGAAAGATACCTCCAAAATATGCATTTTAGTAGTCACACTAAACAAGTAAAAAGTCATGGCTATCACGGTATTTTTTAGTGTTAGTATCAATATTAGTAAATCGTTGGCTCAATAAATAGAGTCGTCATTCTTTACCCGTCAGCACAGTAATCATCTCCTTATAACTCACAATCAGTATCACGTGAATCAGTAGAGGATAACACCAAATCATAGTATTTAAAGGAAAGCTCGTCGGCTCACCATCTTGTACAGGTCAATCAGTCTCCAATCAATGGATTAACCAGTCTTTATTTATCTTTTACACATACATTATTATCACAATACTATAACAGTAATCCTAATCACATATCCATATTCATTTTCAAAGTATTGCAGTAAATAATTCATAATTGAGCGTAATTAAGAAGATGCCAAAATGTCATAATGGTATACAACAAAGAATCCTATTAGGCACAAATATACATTTTCAGAAAATTTTTAAATTATCAGGGATTATGGAAAATAATATTTTTAGACTTTTATTGTACTACACTACTATTTTTAGACATCAAAATAAAATTTTGGGTAGATAAAAATTATTATATTTTCAAAATCACCTGATAAAAAATCTCAAATAAATATTCAAAATGCTCATAATCATGATCTCTATAATATACAAAAAGTTACACGGTGAATGGTTTTGTCAATACAAAGTTATTTATGTTTTTCGATAACGGAAACACAAATTTAATCAAAAAAATATAAAAAATATAAAATCTTTGAGATCAGAAATAGGGTATGGATTCTTTATAGTGAGATGAGTAAATATCTCAACTGGCCTAACAGACGAAAATCGCACCGCAGCCTCCAAATCTTGATTTTTCATTTCTATCTCCTTAAATTCTCTCTAAACCTCTCAAAACATTTCTTTATTTTCTGGATTTGGCCAAATGTCCCAAACAAACGGATCAAGCTTTTAAACTATTTTAGTGCTTTAAGATATTTTAAAACATAATAATATAATATTATATAATTAATTTAATTCATTTCTTTTAATAAAAAATTTAAATAAATCATTTTAGGACTTTAAAAATTATAGAAAAGTATTTATAAAATAAAATATATTATTTAAAAAATATCATTGAAATCGGTTTGTAAAACGGACACATAACGGTCCCAAAATCCTCACTTGTACCGATAGGTACCAATTCCTTAAGGATTTTCACCGATGCCAAAAAATTATGAAAAAAATCATGTAAGTAAAATACCAAAATCAAAATATTATGGAGAAGACAGATTGCAATTTGGATTATAATGACTCTAGAAAAAAATTGACAAAGTCAAAATACAGGCTATTACAATCTACCCAACTTAAGAAAATGTCGTCCCCAATATTTCCCTTAAGGATTCGGGCACAAAATTGATACAAATCAAATCCGTCCAATCAAAACTAAAATCTAATCAAAATCAAATCAAAATTTATCAAAAATCATACAGTCATACAGTTCATTATATTATATGTCATTCAATTATGCATGATATGCTATATCATTTAATTATTCAAATAAATTTCTTACTAGTAGAGCTTTCAGGTTGTTATTGATCTTCCAAATACTATAAGTTGTACACATGTGGCATCACTGGAGTAGGTGCAGTAGGCCATGATATAACTGTCTCCCTCTGATTATCACTAATAGCTCTAGCATCCGCCATGTTTGTTGATCTTTCACTATATGCTCTTGACCCAACAGTCCTCTGTCCTACAGTATGTATGGACTGTCCTGCACCAGAATCAATTCTTCCTCCAAATTCCCTCTGAGGACAGTATACTATCTTATGTCCATGTTGTCCACAGCAAAAATATCACCCCGTCAACAAGTAGCATTGACCTGCATGTCATCGACCACAATGAATGCACTCGTTGTAGCTGTCAGAAGATGCTACTGATGCAGATCCCCTCGAATCACTATACATGCTTTTCTTGTCACCATCTCTCTCTCTGCTTGGTTCATCTCTGCTCCTCTTACTGCTGACATCATATCTAGAGCCCATCTCATATCTAGATGCTAGTGCTACCAAATCAATCTCTATCAATCTGGCTCGCTCCACCAACTCAGAAAACTCCTGAATTCGTAGAGGTACAAGCGGGTGTCTGAGCTCCCAATTCAACCCTTGTAGAAATCTGTAGCAATTTTCTTCAGCGGCAGGGATCAAGTGAGGAGCATACATAGTAAGAGCAGTAAACTCGGCCTCATACAACATTACTATCTTGCATCCTTGCTCCAGCTTAATGAAAGCTTCCTACATTTATCGTCAGGCTAACGGAGGTACAAACCACATCTTAAATATTGTAGTGAACTCATCCCAAGTGATCTCAGCATTTGTCTTCCCTTGAAATTTCTCTCTCTGCTGTCCAATCCACTATCTCTCTGTCTCCCCTTCAAATAGGAACACAGCTAATGGTACCTTCTGGCTCACCAGACATTGCATGCTGTCAAAGATTTTCTCTATCCTCAGCAACTAGTCTACTATAGCTTGAGGTCCTACAACTCCTTTGAACAATGGAGGCTTCAACCAATGAAATATTTGCAAATGCTTATCTCCCTCTTCTTCTTTGCTCCCAACTGACTTACTTTGCGCATCCCCTATTACATGTGCTATAACAGTAGCCAACTACATCATACTTTTTGATGGCACTGGAGCTACACTGTGTTACTCATTTGGTACATTTAACTCTAGATGATTCATTTAACTTTTCACCTGCATGGTTTAGTATGATCTAAATAATACACACATGTAATTATGCATGCAAAATAATGCACCTGAAACTATCCATTCTACTAAACTCTCAATCAAATCCTACAGCTCTGGTAATAATTAATTCTTCCCATAACTATGCTCTGATACCAATTGTGATGCCCCAGAATCTAAATTGAAAGAATTATTCATTTAATCTTTTAACAATAACAACTAGAGATATTTAATATCATCTATCAGTAATAAAAAACAAAACAGATTCTATAATTTAAAACATCAATGTACACATCTATTTTCAATTCTAAAAATTATATATACTATTCAGGATCTACATAATCAAATCATAACTACTCTGTCTTGAGTACAAAAATAGCTAACATAAAAAGAACCTAAATATGTAAGCAGTCTCATACGCCTACTCCCCTGCCCTGACCTGAAATTAATTAATCACATATAATGAGCTTAAAAAGCTCAGCAGGTCACCAAAACCTATAGCTGAAATTAAAGCACAGCAAAGAAGCAATATGCATATCAACAGTCATATCACAGCAGTTACATTCATATGATAATTGAATTAGTGTAAAAAAGTAAACCTCGCATACAATAGCAGTAAAATCTGTAAACAGTAAAATACTATAATGCATAAGCCAGTAAAGTGGCAAATCAGTACGGGAGTCAAATTTATAAAGAAATCATTATATCCGTACAGAAATCAGATAAAGCATCAAATCCAAATATCAATAAAGACTGTCGAAATCATGTCAATGTAGTAAAATTGTATAGGAGTGTACACATACTATCCAAGTATTATATATCATATGCTCAGTATTAGTGCAGTGAATCAGTAATATCAAATAATATCATTATCTATATCAGTAACAGTTCAGTGAAAGGAGTAGTAAAATAATACAGTAATAATAAATCCATGCAATACTAATAAATTTGTACAATAATAAGAAAAATATCTCCAAAACATGCATTTTGGTAGCCACATTAAACAAGTAAGAAGTCCTGGCTATCATGGTATTTTTCAGTGTTAGTATCAGTATTAGTAAACCATTGACTCAATAAATAGAGTCGTCACTCTTTGCCTGTCGGCACAGTAATCATCTCCTTATAACTCATAATCAGTATCACGTGAATCAGTAGAGGCTAACACCAAATCATAGTATTTAAAGGAAAGCCCGTCGGCCCACCATCTTGTACAGGTAAATCAGTCTCCAACCAATGGGTCAATCAGTATTTACTTGTCTTTTACACACACATTATTATCATAATACTATAACAGTAATCTTAATCACATATCCATATTCATTTTCAAAGTATTGCAATAAATAATGCATAATTGAGCGTAATTAAGAAGATGACAAAATGTCATAACGGTAGACAATAAAGAATCCTATTAAGAAAAAATATACATTTTCAGAAAATTTTCAAATTATCAGGGATTATGAAAAATGATATTTTAAGACTTTTATTGTACTACACTACTATTTTTAGACATCAAAATAAACTTCTGGGTAGATAAAAATTGTTATATTTTCAAAATCACCTAGTGAAAAATCTCAAATAAATACTCAAAATGCTCATAATCATGATCTCTATAACATACAAAAAGTTATACGGCAAATATTTTGTCAATACAAAGTTATTCACATTTTTCGGTAACGGAAACACAAATTTAATCAGAAAAAAATCAGAAATATAAAATTTTTAAAATCAGAAATAGGATATGAATTTCCTACAGTGAGACGAGTAAATCTCTTAATTGGCCCGACTGACGAAAATCACACCGCACTCTCCAAATCTTGATTTTTCCTTTCTCTCTCCTCAAATTCTCTCTAAACCTTTCAAAACATTTCTCTATTTTCTGGATTTGGCCAAATGTCCCAAACGAATGAATCAAACTTTTAAACTATTTTAGTGCTTTAAGATATTTTAAAATATAATAATATTATATTATATAATTAATTTAATTCATTTTTTTTAATAAAAAATTCAAATAAATCATTTTAGGACTTTAAAATTTACAATAAATATTCATAAAATAAAACCTATTATTTAAAAAATATTAGTGAAATCGATTTATAAAACGAACACCTAATAGTCATGAAATCCTCACTTGTACCGATAGGTACCAATTCCTTAAAGATTTTCACCGATGCACCAAAATTACAAAAAATTCATGTAAGTAAAATACCAAAATTAAAATACTATGGAGAAGATGGATTGCAATTTGGAGTTATAATGACTCTAAAAAAAATTGACAAAGTCAAAATACGGGCTATTACAAGTGTGGGCTGTTTTTGGTTGCTAGAACAGAGAGAGCAGGAGGGAGAGGAAGGTAGGGAGAGCTGGGAGACGTGCTTGGGAGTGAATAGAAGAAAAATGAGGGAAGGGGAGTATTGTGGATATAAAGATGCTGGCTGACCATATGGGGCGGATTCTCATTATGGATTTCAGCTCATCCACTCTGTGGACGATTGAAAGACGCCATAGCAGGGTCTGATTGGTGTTCTTATCCATGTCTCCCTCAATAATGATCGTCGTCCAGTCCAAATATTGATATTTTTCATAATTAATTTTAGCTTTCAAACTGGGATCAACCAGTTATTTCGAGTTGACCCGAACCCGAACCATGTCGGGTTGGGGTTCGGATTTCTGACCTGTTTCCATAACTGGGTCGGGTTCGGGTCTGTTCAGCTGGCAACGGGACAAGTTCCGGTTAGACCTGAACCTGGACCGAAAACCCATCTTGACACCCCTATTTAAAATGACTATATCTTCGGATGAAATTGGAATAACATAAATACTAAAGTGTTAATAAGTAATTTTAAATATAGATATTAAATTGATGTAATAAATTAAATTGTATTTTTTTAATATTATAAAGAAATATAAATAAACTTATGACTTCTAATTTACATAACTTGATTAAACATAACTAAATTAAATTGTGGCACAAATTAGTCATAAGAGTTTATCAATTATTTAAATGTCTTCACAAAGAAACATCATAAATATGCTAAAGGTTATTTCAATATATGCAAAACTTATTGAAGTTTTTCATAAGGTTTACGTGAATATTCATATTTTACATAGTTTGCAAAAAAACACCCACAATATATTATTTAAAGGTTTGTGAATAACTAAAGATAGCTAAGGTATTCTAAGATGATTAATGCTTGAGTGAGAAAGGATGCATTGAGAGAGTAGGGCAATGAGGGTGAGCAATCAAATCAAGCTAATTACATAATTGGGGAGAATATATGGAATAAGAAAAGGAAGGAAAGATTCATGATTAAAAGAGAGTAAGAGAGAGAAAATGAAAGGTTATTGTTCAGAGAATCTCCTTCGCGATAGAGGGAGAAAACAAGGTAAATGAGGAAGAGAGTGTGAGAGGGATTCATCACCTTGCAAAGAACCGTTAAGGTTAAGGAAAGGTTCAAAAGGCCAAAAGAAAGAAGGAGAAACAGAGGTATGCACGATACAAAAAAATTATCAAAACATTATAATTTAAGTGGTTAAGCTTTATATCATATATCTGTTTTATAGAGAAAAGAGCTTCAATTGTATCATGATAGAAAAAAAAAAAAAGAAATTTACATGGTGTTAGGCTTATATAAAATATGATGCCTCCCCTATGGCTTGAAGGATATCTTTTATATATGTGGAGGATATGCGATTTTAAAATTTTGATAGTAAAATGTGAATACTAAGGATGCAACAAATGTGTGAAGTTGGGTGACCGTGGGGACACATGTCATCATCTTGGTGGTTGATGTGTCCATCATGCATGGAAATGTTTTGAGTTGAATAATGATCGGGGGGCACATATCAATATATTGAAGGTTGATGCACCCAATTGAGCAAGGAATGTTTAGAATGGTTATATAGGTAGTCATTGGACGGTATAGAGGTTAAGATTACATTGAGTATATGGCGTCACTTATTGAATAAGTGTGAAATGTATGTTGAAGACAGCTAGTGATGTGATGGATTAAGAGCAATTAGGATGCGGTTCTTTGTGTGGGTTATTATCAAACTCAATATGAAAAGAATTAGGTATTTGGGAAACATAAAAGGGGTGCTAATTGTGATGATCTAGAAGAGTTGGTGTGACAAAATAATAAATGGATGAATAAAATTAGGTGATAAGTGTAAAATAATAAGAGTTGAGTGGCCAATAAAGAAGCTAACATGATCATGCCATGGGCAAAGAAGCTAGCCGACAGGTGCTTGACGACGAGTGTTAGGGATTGGGATATGATATCAAATGATTTATAACAAGACATTTAGTTATAGTTAAACTATAAAGAGGCATTGGAATATGGTTAGTTGGTGTGGGTGTGAATCATTAGGTGTGGGGATGGTCCAAAGTGTATTTATTAGACCATGTGGGCCCAAAAAGACTCAAAGAAGTTAATTGTTATATCGATTATGGTGCCCTCAAGATTAAAGTGCTTTTGGCACACCATGAGAGGGGAGGGGGGGGGGAGGTGAATTGGTTTTTTAATTTTTTTTGTATTTTCTAAAAATAATTTGCTTTTAAAATCAAAAGAAGATTAAAATAAAACATACGGAAGCGTTTGAGAAAACAAAGCATTCAAACTAAACTCAAAAGCAAATATAATTTTTTTTTGTGTTTTAAAAACTTTGTTCAAAAAATAAATATTTTCTATCCTTTTTGTTTTTAATTTTAAACTAAAAAATTCAACCAAAGATTCAAACAAAATTATTTCACAAAGATAATCAACAATATATCAAACCAGAGTACAATAATCTAAATTGCAAGAAAAGTAAACTTAAAAAAAAAAGAATATACAAACCAAAAATATAGGGGTTTGGTCGAATGGAGCTACGTTCATGCCCCAAAGGTCCCCTCTTTGAGTATTACACTAGATTTGTCTCTCATTCAACACACTGTTAGGCGAAGATTCCCTTCTCTCTTGACCAGGCAGAGAATGACCTTTACAAACTCTTCATGCCACAAAAGATCTCCCTCCTCTCGCCTCCTCGGTCTGGCGAAGATGTTGTCCCTTATGTCGCATTCTTAGCGTGACGGAGATGTTAATCCCTCATTTTACCTCTAAGTCAGGTGAAGTTGACGTTCCTCTTTTAGCTCCTTGCTCCGACAAAGATGCTGATCGCTAGCCTCCTCGGCTAATGAGAGTCTTTCGCTCCAAAGATTCTCCTTCCTAGAGCTCTCCTCCAAGAGCTTCTCAAAAGAAACACAATTACATGACCCAAGGTACAAGTTAGCGAGAGGAATCATGTGACCCCTCTCATGCCCATTGACTCCCTCAAGGCACTCTTCCTCTCTCTCTCTCTCTCTCTCTCTCTCTCTCTCTCTCTCTCTCACACACACACACACACACATTTGTGTTCTGGTCCCTCTCCAAACTCTCTCACTAAAGAAAGATGTCTTTGAAAGTCTCAATAATTATTGTTCCTAAAGACGTAGTGAGTTTAAAAAGCGGTCTTTCAAAAATCCTAATTTTTAATTTTAGGCATTCAGATTGTACAATAAGGGGCATAGATCATACAATATGATTAGTTTAATCAAATCACAGATTGTCCAGGAATTACCAAGGTTCAACCAGTAAGTTCTTGGGTGAATCACATAATACAAATTGGTTCGTACAGTAGATCATTAATGCTGATTTGATCTAACTCGATTCCTTAATCCTTTGAATTAAATTAGACAATTTTAATTAATGTTCGTACAAAGAATTGGTTCGTATGGTACGATCATGTCAATTTTTTTATTTTGAATTTTTTATTTTAAGTAACCATTATTCAACAATGGGGTTTCTCAGAACAGCTGATAATCCTGTACGATGAGGTGGTCATACAGTACGATTAGTTATAACCTAATTTAATTTAATCGTATTTAATTAAATATTTTAATTAATTTCTATTTAAACAAATTATATAGTATGATTTGGATTACACGTTATTATTTGGATCATACAATATGAATCACAAAAAAAATGAATATTCAGTACTTTTGCTTCCCTTTTATGTATATGCACAGTTGTTAGCCAATGTACACTTAATACATAAATTGACTCAAGAAAAATAAAATATGCTGACTCTATAAAATGCATACTAACTTATGTATTGATGCTACACTGTCTTGAGCTGATTCTTCAGTTATTTGCTTGGTGTATCTTATACTTAAAATGGTTAGCAGTACACAAAAATAAATATCCAATGTATAATACAGGAATAAGCAAATAAAATATCTAATAATATTTGTAATCATCAAGACTTAAGATCAGACTCCCGAATTGCAACACAAGACACATCGATAACTATTATTCCATTTAAAACTAGACCATTATATATATATATATATATATATATATATATATATATATATATATATATATATATATATATATATATATATATAATGTATGTGAATGATATGATATACATGGTATTGTTCTTATTGACTGCTACAGGTTCTTACAAACATGCATTGACTGTTTCTGATTGATGCATTGACTTTAGTTGTAGATATTCATTACTTGTTGGTTTATGTGCTCATTATTTGATTTTTATATATTTTAAAACATGGGTAAGGATCTTATAGAATGACATGGTTAGGGCTGCAGGCTGGAGTTTCTTTTTTGTATATGTCGATCTTTATGATTTCTTTTATTGTTATGACGTAAGGTTACATATCATGACTATTGTATATATTATTTGAATTTTAAACCAAGATGTAAATATTGATCATAGTAATGTAATTATATTTTTCACTATTTATGTTTTCTTAAATGCATTTGTCCAGCTCTAGTTATTGATTAAAAAAACAAAGAGATGTTTAATTCTTTTAAATTTAGATTTTGGGGTGTGACACCTGACCCCTTTCCAGACTTGAAATAAATATAAATTATATAATGAGCATACAACCGAGTAAGCATCCAAAACCTATCATTATATTCAATGCAAGATAAAAGAATCAATATGCATATCCAATTTAAGTCAATATTAAATAATAAACTATTTGTATGAATGATAAGCAATCTATATAATTCATATCAATAAATAATAAAAATCAATATAATCAATAAAACTAGAGAATCTTAGTAAGAAAAAAAATTATATCAATATATAAAAATTTGTCAAAAGTCTATAAATTAATAGTAGAGGTTGTACAAAAAAAAAAGAGCACCAATCTATCAGCTATATTCATATTGATAGTTCTATTATATTTTCCATCAATCATTGTGCCATGCATAACTATCAATACGATATATTAATATGCTTATCATTATATTTATCAATATCTATCAATGTCTCTATCACATGCTATATCATATCATATCAATCCCAATGTTGGTTCATCTATCAATCAATTCAATTTAATCATATGTTATCATGTAAATGCAAACATAAATACAATTTTGAATAATAAGGTAGGATGTTCAACTTTAAAGTGATATTTTCATCATTCCATCCATCATTCATTTATCATATAAATATATTATTATCTATCAATCACATCTTTTAATTATTTCTATTAATCATTTATTTTAACGGATAATTTTTAATAATCAATGAAGGGTCGTCATTCTCTGCCCGTCAACATAATCAATCAATCGATTATAGGTAGGAGTGTCAATATTGGACCCGACCCAAAAACTTGACCCGAACTCGACCCAAAAATTTTGGGTTTGGGTTGACCCGAACCCGAAGCGGGTCGGGTTCGGGTCCGGAAAATCGACCCATTTGCAAAATCGGGTCGGATTCGGGTTGACCTGAAAACCCGGGAATGACCCGGAATGACCCAGAAACCCATCTGCCTGCTCTGACCGGCCATGCCCGAGTCTGCCCGCCTGCCCCGCCGCCCTGCCTACCCTGCCTGCCCGCTTGCCCCAGCTGCCCCGCCTGCCCGTGGCCCGCCTACCCGCCTACCCTGGCTGCCCAGCCTGCCCGCGTCGCGTCACACGGTCGCATCTGCGTCACTTCGGATGAGTCCCGCATCACGCAGCCTCGCCGGCCGCTTTCGCTGCCGCCGGCCATCGGTCCACCATCCACCGCTACTGCCGACCCGCTGTCATGTCCGCAGGTCGGGTCGGGTCGGGTTGACCCGAACCCGAAGCGGGTCGGGTTCGGGTCCAGAAAATCGACCCGTTTACAAAAACGGGTCGGGTTGACCCGAACCCGAATAGTACCGGGTCAGTTTCGGGTTCGACCCGAACCCGACCCGTGACCCGAAATTGACACCCCTAATTATATGTTAATATTGAGGATTACATTATAAACATTTATTTCAAGGAAAGCCCATAGGCTCTCCCTCATGTAAAAGGCATTACATTTTAAGAGCCAACCCATATAAATTATAATATTTACATCCAATCTTCTGCGCTTACATGCAAATACCATATTTTATCTTATACCAATCGTATCATTTTCTCTATGCAAGTTTATATCATATATGAAATGTAGGAAAATTTTTACACTGTGCATTAACTAAAAAAAAAATCATATATATCAATTTATCCGTTGAAATTTAATAGTATTACAATCAATATGCTTAGGATGATAATATATCTCATATATAAAAAGTTACACGATAAACATATGATAAATCAAGAGAAAATATATTTTTATCGATTTTGAGGAATTAAATTCATATTACACAAAATTATTGAAATAAAGGTAGGATTCAAGTTATCTAACACAAGCAGAAGAAATATAATAATAAAAATGACAGATGAAAAAGACCTGATCAATATTCTCTCACCTCCTTTCTCTCCCTTTACGCTACTTTCTGCCCTAGCAAGGCATGCATGAAATGGGAAAGGGTTGCGATGGAATGGCTTCAGCAAATGAATTACAATATTTTATTATTAAAAAAAAACTATTTTGACATAGTGTCATGGCGCTTTACTACCCAACGTGACTGCGTTGGCCACTAGAGACCCAATGCAACGGTTGAGCTGCCTCGGCGCCGTAGTGCTTACTCAAAACCCATTCCTTAACAAAAATTCGAGAGCTCAGAGCCGGGGTGCCACCACCCTAAAGTCATAATGCTCTTAGCAACGCTGCACCATCAAGTACAATGTTGCAATGCTGCACCTCAGAATTTTAAAATTTTGCAAATCAAATCATTTTATAAATTTCAAGTTATAACACATATTGTCAGATACAATTTCTGATGAGTCACATTGAGCATTATACTTTACCTTTTTTTAATCTTTTTGGTGTAACAATGTGAACCCTATAATCAAAGAGTGGAAAGATACATTTTGGACATTGTTTGATTTTTATTCATATTTTGAGCATACTTTGCACTCATTCATCTCTCTCACTCCACATGTTCACTTGAATCTCTCTAAATTCTTTAATTCCCATTTAGAAGATTATTTGTCACTAAAGTTGGATGCCATTCATAAATAAATTTATATCCAACGGGTCAAATATTAAACAATACTTTTGATGTAATTATTATTATTCCGTCCTGGAATATTCGCGGCGGTAGAGAAATATAAAGTTTAACGTCTTATCTTTGTACGAAGATCTAGCACACAAACAGATGAGAGAGTATGGTTATAGCGTTTATAAGATACACCAAGATTTTTACATGAAAAACCCTTAATTGGGGAAAAACCATGGGGCATAGCCTAGTTTGAATAAATTCACTAGTATTTGTAGTTGACTACAAATGAGGCCCTTTCTTAGGGAGAAGGCATTGGCTTAATGCAATAAATATACATCATAAAGAGTGCATCACCTGGTGGGAATAAGAAGAATCACTATTGGCGTGTTTGTTTGGTTGGAAGGACCATAATCGGTGGGTGACGGAGGTTGGAAAGACCGTAGTAGGGTGACGGTGGTCGAAAGGATTGTAGTTGGTGGGCGACGGAGGTTGAAAAGACCGTTGTATGACGATGGAGGTCGGAAGGACAATAATCGACGGGCAACAGAGGTCGAAAGGACCATAGTCGGTGGGCGATGGAGGTTGAAAAGATCGTTGTTTGGTGACGTAAGTCGAAAGGACTGTAGTTGGCGGTCGACGAAGGTCAGAAGGACCGTAGTCGACAGGTCATGGAGGTTGGAAAGACCGTTGTCTGGTGACGGAGGTCGGAAGGACCGTAGTCGGTGAGTGACGGAGGTTGGAAAGACCATTGTCTGGCGACGGAGGTCTGAAGGATCGTAGTTGGCGGGCGACGAAGGTTGAAAGGACCATTGTCTGACGACGGAGGTCAGAAGAATCGTAATCGGTGGGCGATGAAGGTCGGAAAGACTGTAGTCGACGAGCGATAGAGGTCATAAAGACCGTTGTCTGACAATGGAGGTCGGAAGGACCGTAGTTGGCGGGCGATAGAGGTCAGAAGGACCTTAGTCGACAGGTGGAACTCCAAGAATAATTGGTGGCCGGGAAGAAATCTGGAGTCATTCAGTGGCCGAACAAAAATCCGGTGTCAGTTGGTGGCCTGGTAGAAGTCCGACGTGGTTGATGAGGAGTATGGTGGCAAGAGAACTCAAGTTTTTCTTCTTCATTCTCCTCTTTCTCTTCCTTGCTTGGGCCCCTTCTTCCTCGATTCCCATTTCATAAGAAACGAGGGTTCTATTTATAGTTTTTTAAGAGTGGCATGCCCAGTAAATAGGAGGAAGATTAAGAGTAAAGTAGGAGTGGTTTGAATGTTCAGACGATGTTGAATCCCTTGGTCGTAGACTGTTTATTGGGCATTTGAATGTCTCAATGATAGTAGAATCCAACGATCTTGAGCTCGTTGGATTCATCTCGTCGAGTCGATTCAACTATAAGCATATCACGTTTGGAAACCGTTTGGTAATCCAAATTATGATTTGAACATTCCAAATACGCTTCGGGTCTTTGATTTGGACTTATTTGGGCTCAGATTGAGTCAAATTTGATGTCGTTGGGTTAGTATTTTCGAGACGTTTAGTTCGACTGTAAGTTTGTTGAAATTGGAGTTCAGATTATCCCAGATTTAATTTTTAAAGTTTCCAACTCAATTTTATTTCGAGATTTCTGCTCTAGCAAGATAATTTTTGATGATATATCAATTATACTTCTAAATATTTAATAATTTAGTTACATTATTTAGTAATTTAAATATATTTATTTAATAATTTAATTATATGAGACTTAAAATTAAATATATGTCACGAAAGTGGAATGTCCACGCACAAATTTTGTTCTAATTTTCTTAAGTTATAATTAATACTTCATTAAAATCTAGAAATTATCCATCGACCCGCCTACCACGCTACAGCGAGCTACCCAACCAACGTGGAACCGTCACGTGTCTAATCCTACATACTTAACATGTTCTGGCGGGTCATCATAAAGAAAAGAGAACGACGACCTCCTTCTCTGGCGGAGATGAAGAGATGGCTCGCATCTAGGAGGTGGGAGACCTTATAAGGTCTCAAATATCCCATCTAACTCTTTTCTCTTCTTTCTGTTGGATCTCAAACCCTAAGCGGCAAGTGGGCGATCGACTATGGCGAGGGGAAGTTCGCAGTCGCAGACGACATCATCGGCCGGTGGTGCGGGCCGCCCGACTACAGCGGGACCGCGTGGCACGCCTGCTGCTGCCGCCGGGATGAGGCGACGAAGGATCGCCAGCGGCAGCGGAGGGGGGTCTGGGGGATTCACCGGCGGTGCCGGCGGGAGCAACATGCTGCGATTCTACACTGATGATGCCCCCGGGTTAAAGATGTCGCCGACGGTCGTGCTTGTGATGAGTTTGTGCTTCATCGGGTTTGTTACTGCGCTCCACGTGTTTGGCAAGCTCTACCGCTATAAATCCGGCGGTTCCTAATGTACCGCGTCAGATCATTAGGGGCCACGAGCTGCTCTTCGGATGATGAGGTTCTTTTGCTTGGTTAATAGTGATCTTCACTG
This sequence comes from Dendrobium chrysotoxum, assembly GCA_019925795.1. NCBI lineage: Eukaryota > Viridiplantae > Streptophyta > Magnoliopsida > Asparagales > Orchidaceae > Dendrobium > Dendrobium chrysotoxum. Next base: position 89,846,212 of record CM034305.1, on the reverse strand, counting down.
ATATTTCCTGCTTGGTGCTTTGACTTTTGGCGGTGTTTGTTTTTTTGTAATGATTGTTGGAAGAGGAATTTGAATGGTTTTATTTGCTGCTTACATGAGGATTTGAGTCATATTAATATCTGAATGCTTGCATCTTTTCTCCATGTGGATCTGTTCTGTTTTTTTTGCCTGATTCCATATGTGTGCATCAGGAAGCTTAAATTATTATTTTGTAAGGATCCTCCAGATGAATTGACCCGGATGATGTTGTAGAATCGAATTGTTGAGAAATCTGGTGATAGTTTCTTAGCTGAAGTTATAAGGAAACCTAAGCCAAGTTAATGCAGTGAGATGCTCCATTTAGTCGGTAGTATCTATGCTTCAATCATATGGCTATGCGACGTACTTCATATCAATTGACTACGGTTTGATATTGCTGCTTTTTAATCTTTCTTGTTTTTTTGAATCTCTTGTTGCATATAGTATGAAACAGTCTTGATCGAGTATCTAATGTTTTTGTTCCCTTTAATGATCTATCTGTTAGCAAATAGAAGATGCAACTTGCGTAGTCTGTATCTGATTATCAATTTATTCTGGACGTCTTGGCTTGTTTCTTTGCTCACAGATGAGCATAGCTTGCACATTTCAACTTAAAGGATTTTTATTCTAAATTTGTAATTTCGATAATTTAATTGAGATCTGAGATTTCTTTTTTTCTATTACTTTCTTGTTTAGTACTTCTATTGCTATGCAGGATAATGCAATTGATAGCATCTGGTGATGTTTAACCAGGCCTCCCATTCAAGGCAATCTTTCGACAAATATACGATATTTCATTCGTCTATCTCTTTCTCATTACTGTGGTGATGATATCTTCGTGATGCACTTTGAAATATGACAAAGCTTGTTCGTGAAATGATAGCCATGAGATTTGCATTCATTCAATAGAGTTTGGTAAAGTAACTTGTAGGAGCTTTGACTGTAAAATCAATATGTACCAGTTGTCTAGGTTTTCAATATTACCAAGTGTTTCATTAATTGTTCTTTGGAGGAGTGCATTAATATGACCGTTTCTCCAATTTCTTGGACTCTTTCAAATTTTAATCTTTTCCACCTAGTTTAGTGCCACACGCTATCTCTATATAATTTTCCTATTACTTTTCTCTCCCTTTTCTCTTGGATTAGTTAGAACTAGATTTTTGCATATGTGCTCGACTGGATGTATGGATGGATTGATGCATGCATGCACATTGTTTACCTCAAGTGATTTATCTTTTATCAAGTAGAAGATGCAACTTGCGCAGTCTGTCTCTGATTAGCAAATTAGTCTGGACGGCTTGCCTTGTTTCTTTGCCCATTTATGAACATAACCCTGCACAATTTAACTTTAAAGTATTTTTATTCCAAAAGTTTCGTTTAGATATTTTGATTGAGACCTGATATTTCCCCGTTTTTCTATTACTTTCATGTTTATTACTTCTATTGCCATGCAGCATAATGCAATTGATAGCATCTGATGCTGTTTACACCCAACCTCCCACTCAAGACAATCTTTCAACAAATAGAAGATATTTTTTCATCTATTTCTTTCTCATAAATGTAGTGACGATATCTTCTTGATGCACTTCAAAATATAACAAAGCTCTGGATAGTAACTTGTAGCAGCTTTGACAGAGAAATCAATCTTGGCGAGTTGCCTAGGTTTTCTAAACTACTAAGTGTTTAATAGGTTGTTCTTTTGAATGCGGTAATGTGGCCATTTCTCCAATTTCTTTGACTCTTTCAAATTTTAATCTTTTCCACCTAGTTTAGTGTCACACACCATATCTATGTGTTTTTCCTATTACTTTTCTCTCCCTTTTTTCATGGATTAGTTGGAGCTAGATTTTTGCATATGTGCTTTCCTGGATGGATGGATGGATGCATGCATCCATATTGTATTTATACTTGATGGATAAATGTTTTGGTAGACTGTTAATGTCAAATCATTATTTTTTGCTGCACTCAAGCGGCTGTATTCTTCTTGAAACTTAAAAGCATCTATTATTGAGTGCATGCCAATTTTTATTAAAAACTTTTTTTTAATGTAAAAGTGGCTATCAAGAGCAAATGTTGAATGCATGAAATAATGATAAAAATAACAAGCATCTAGAAGGCACTGAGATTTACGTGGTTCAATCAAAATAATAGTCTACATTCATAGCAGTGGGGAGAGAATATGATTTACTATCAAGATGCACACAAGTGTACTAATAATAAGGGCACATGATAACATTCTTCCCTAAATCTAGTATACCCAATCTCAACACAAAGAGAAGCTCTGAAACTCTCAAGCCAAATAAAAAGGAAACGTTCTTAATATCTTATAGAAATTACAAGAACCAAATAAGTGTGATGGATCTAAATTATTTATGAAGATCTCTACTTGCCTGTACTTAAACATGCATCTTCTTTATCTTTCTTTCTTCTTTATTTTTGCTGTTTTTGGATTACAGTTAGCTATAGTCCTCATACCCTCAAACGCATGCATACTGCTCATGCTCTCATCCATCTCCCATTCAAATGAGATCAGGAGTTGAAAATTCAAAACAAAACCTAGTTCAAATGCTTAAATTTGCGATAAAATTTTGAACCAATTTTTATCCAATAAGATAATTTGCCTAAATTTGCATTTTTGTAAAACTGACTGTTATAACATTTCGGTTTATCCTTTAAAAATTATTGATGCCCAAATGGTAAGATTTAACAGTTTATACTTGCCCAAAGCTTAATAAACGGATAAAGCTCTTGCTGCAAATATATTCACACAAAAATTGTGATTAGGTTCAACTTTTCTTAGATGGATCATTCAACACTCTTCTAAGGAAAAAGTATGCAATTCTCGTCCCACTTTGATTTGTCCATTTAAAAAAATTGAAGTCCAATCATTTGTTTTGTGTGAATTTGTGTGGAGAGTTTAGCAATACTCTTAATAAAATAAAGTTCATGTATATCTTGTAACATCAATTATTCTTTTTCGTTGATTAATACTTAGATATATGCCTTTTTAATGCAAATTCTTAAGTTTATATATATCAAAATGCAAGTTATGTGCATTGAGACAGGGAAATTGACTTTCCAAATATTGATTGGTCTTTAGTTGATTTTATTTTAGTAGTTTTTGAATTTCAAAATTTTTAATTTTCTTTTGTAATCCCTTATATAACGACCATTAAAAGGAGGAGGGTTATGTTCTATAATATTTAAACCTATCTCCCCTCCCTTGGCCCTTTTTGGTTCCTTGTGTTGGCTTTGTTTGATTGGAGTTAGATTGATTTAGTGGTTGTTTGGTTCTTTTGTTTGTTGATTCAGTGCCTCTGTTCTTGACCGTGAATTGCCATTGCTCTAGGCATGATTGGTGGATTTGTTATGTGTTGTGAGCTATGAGCTTTTGGTAGTGTATCTGCCCAAGACTTGCAGGTTATGAGATTTTTGGCTACCTGCGGGCTGAAAGTTTTTTGTGTTGCTTATATAAGGGACATCAATGATGAATCTGCCAATCCTACCTTCTGATTTTGAAGAGAGTTGTGATTATAAATAATGAAATCCGAGGCACGTCAATAAGAAGTCCATTGATATGTTGCTTTGAATTCATATTCCTCACCTCTTTGCTAAGTGTTTGTTGGATGTGGTTCTATTTTAATTAAAGGACTATTAAATTATTGTCTGCACAGATTTATGTTTTTGTGGTTTTTGTCTAGAGTGGGAAATCATGTCTAAATTAAAATTGTGGCTGCTTATATGACCTTGTTTGTACATCACATTCTAGATTTGCTTCAGCAAGCATTTGACCATAAGATATCATGCATCGTATTTAGTATCAATGCTTAAGATTATATCAAAAAATAAACTAGAAGAATGACTCCATTTTTAGAATATCATTAAAAATGTACTATGCTCTTTCTTGAAATTCTTTTGTGAATCAAGAATGCATTTTAAGATTGTCATGAGAATTCTCCTGCAAGATAGGGGCATTTTAAAAATTGAAAATTTAAAATATGGTGATTGTCGAAATTTCGCCCGTAAGACGGGTCATTTTAAATATTTATTTGGGTCAACATCGTGTTTCGCGTTGAGATCCCCAAATAAATATTTAAAATAACTCATAATCAATATCAATATCACTGTATAAATGCATTAAGGATGAAGATTAAAAAAGTGGTTTTATTAGAAGAGGATATTAATAAAATGTGGATGAGATATTTTGATAAGCTTTTCAATGAAGATTGTGAGAATACGATTGACTTTAATGACCTTAGCACCCTAAATAGAAATAGAGAATTTTGTTTTTATCGGCATATTAGTAAAACCGAAGTTAGAGATACTTTAAAGAAAATGAAGTGTGGAAAAGCTGCTAGACCTGACGATATTCCAATAAAGGTGTGGGAATGCTTAGGAGATGAAGGATTTTCTTGGCTTACGAAACTTTCAATATTATTTTGAAGACTAAAAAGATGCTAGATGAGTGGAGGAGTGTGTTGATTCTTATTTTGAAGAATAAAGGTGATGCACAAGAGTGTGCGAATTATCGAGGAATTAAGTTAATGTTTCGTACTTTAAAACTTTGGGAGAGAGTTATTGAGTATATGTTACGATGTGATACTAATGGTTTTCAAAATCAATTTTGGATTCATGCTAGGTAGGTCTACTATGGAAGCTATACATTTATTGAGAGGTTTGATGGAAAAGTATGGAGAGAATGAGGAGGATCTACATATGATATTTATCAATTTATAGAAAGCTTATGATAAAGTTCCAAGATAAGTGCTACGGAGAGTTTTGGAAAAGAAATGGGTTAATAATGCTTATACTCAAGTCATTAAGGATATGTATTTAGGAGATGTTACTTGTGTTCAAACACAAGGAGGTTGGACCAATTATTTTCCTATTCCAGTTGGATTATATCAAGGATAAGCGTTCAACCCATATCTTTTTTGCTTTAGTCATGGATGTTCTTACTAGACATTTGTAGGAGGATGTACCCTGTTGTATGCTTTTTGCTGATGATATTCTTCTTGTTGATAAGACTAAGGAGTTGAAGGTAAACTTGAATTATGGAGGTCAACCTTAGTGTCTAAAGGCTTTCATTTGAGTAGGTTTAAAACCAAATATATGGAGTGCAATTTTAGTAGTAATAAATCTAATGAGGAGATTGTGATTTTGGGCGATCAAGTCATTAATAAAAGTGCACATTTAGATATCTCGGGTCTATTGTCCAGAGTGATGGTGAAATAGATGGGGATATTATTAGTAGAATTCAAGTTGGATGGTTGAAGTGGAGGAATGCATTGGGTCTGTTGTGTATTAAAAAGTACCCCTCAAGCTTAAGGAAAAGTTCTATAAAATGGCGGCAGGACCTGCAATGCTTTATAGAATAAAATGTTGGCCATTAAAAGAGAAGCATACAATTAAGTTAAGTGTTGCAGAGATGATGATGCTTAGGTGGATGAGTGGCTTTACTCTTAGAGATAGACTGTGAAACGAGCATATATGTGAAAAGGCTGAAGTAGCTGCAGTGGCAGATAATATTAGAGAGTTGCCTTAAATGGTTTGGTCATATAAAATGTTGGCCTTCTTATGACCCAGTTAGGAAAGTAGATGTATTAGATTTGGTTTATGTTGAAAGAGGTAGATGTAGACCTAAAAATACTTAGTCAGAAAATAGCAGAAATGACCTTTTTATTAGATTTAAATGAGAATTTGACTCTTAACAAGACAATGAAGAAAAAAAATTCATATAACCGACACCACGTAGTTGGATAAATGCTTGATGTTGTTGTTGTTGTAAGGAATGAACCACATCTTATATCAAAATAGTAGAAAAAATACTAGGCTATATGATACACAAGATGCCTTTTGATGTTAACTGATGGATTTCGTATAAGAACTCTACTATTATGCAGCTTGACCTGTCTGTTGGGAAGTTTCACAAAAAAGGTTAAAAATATGAAGTTTGAACTAATATGGGATGAACTGGGCAAAAGTGGACAATAGATTTGCATAATATGATATGTGCCATTACAATCCTTTGCCATGATGTGTGCTGAAGGAATGATCTAAGTGGAAGCTTGTCGGCCCATAACATCTCAAATCTAATGAGGGTAGATTGATGATAGCGATGAGTGATTGCTCAACTTGAGATAAGGAAAATGAGCTTCTATTGGCATGCTTCTAAGCGAAAGGGAGGGCATGAATGAATCAAATCTCTCTTTAAAGGAAAGACATGATGCTAGGCTATATATTAGCAAAGAGTTATGCCATACTATACCAGAAACTTTTTGGTATAACGAGCAAATGCCCATTGGGAACTCAATAATTAAGCATGCACGTAATAGAGCACTTCTTAGATGGACGACCTTTTGGGAATTTACACACATGCCCAAAAAAAAGGGATAAAATTGTGAGGTTTAATTTAGTTGAGGTGACTTGGGCCAAAGTGAACAATACTTTGCATGTTGTGTTACATTCCTATTATCTACTTCGGAAGATATGAGATTATAATTGAGGTGTTTAAGGCATGCAAGATGAATTCCATTAGTATTCTTGTTTTATTAAATTATTTTTCCTCTATGCTTGACTAATGATTGTGTGTGATTCTTTCAATCTTGGTACAATCGAATGTTGCAAATTTTTAGGAAAAGTTATCCCTTTGTACCAACACATGCTTGGATTATTATTTGATGAGTTTTTTCTTTAGCATTATTTTGTATTCTCTAATTTAGCGATTAATTTGCTAGCACGACTGTTTATTTTTAAATATGGTATAGTTTGACCTTTTTTTTGATTGTGTGTAGATTCCAGTCAATTGTATGATTCTTTTATAATCCTGAATTTTTATACAATTGTTAAATTATCGCCATCATGATTTATATTTATATATTTTGTTTTCATCTAAAGTCTCAAATAGTTATTTAAATCAAACGGTTATGAATGTTAACTAGACTGGTGTGATTTGAACATTTTATCTTAATTGGAAAACGTCAAGCCTCAAAGATGTTCCCATAGATCAACTCAATGAATATGTTCTAAGATCTTGTAAGACTGTCCCCTTTTTGGATCAAATACTAGGTCTATGTCTTTCTCATTGCCAATTATTTCTTTTTTATGATTGATTAGTCTTTTCCATCGATCAAAAGCTATGTCTTTCCCATGCCAATTGATAGAGCACTCGTGACTAACAAAATTAAGTCCTTGCATTATCTTGTAAAATATTCTAAGATCAATTATATTCACTTTGGATAATTTTGTATATTATTAGAAATTTCGAACCAATGTCTTATTGATGGGAAGCAGTCCCTTTATCTTATTTACTGAAACTCCTTTCTCGATGTAACATTTTTTGTTTTACATTCGAGTTATTTTTGCGTGCAACTTTGCATTTCAATCTGGTTCTCAGTTATTAATATTGTGAAAAACAACTGTATCCTTATTTTTAATCTTTTTTAATGTCATTTAGATTTGCTTTGTCTATCATTTTACTGCTGACGGCTAAGAAATTCAATTTCTGGGAGAACTAGTCTCAACCGGTGTTTAAAAGAGATTGGATTTCAGTGTTTTAGGGTGAAACAAATCAAGCTATTTATAGTGGAATGGTAAGCTGCCTGACTAAGAATTTAAATTTTTTTTGTTGCTCTGTCATTAAGAGAGATAGAGCATGTTTTTGCCCACATACATGTGATTGTGTATTATGCTATCTTTTTTTTTTTAATGCCAATTAGGTACGTCAGCTGTCATAACTTTTTAGTTTCTTGTTAACGGGTTATGAATTGTGTTGTATAACATTACTGTTTTTTAGATACAGATCTTAAATAATTAAAAGAATTGATGATCAACTTTATTTTAACAATTAATTCAGAACTGATCAACTTCTAAAATGCTTAGTTAATTGACAAAAATGAGTATCATAGAGACAAATCTAAATTTTAAAGCACTTTAAAGCATTTTAAGCTCATCACACTTTTTGCTCAATCAGGTAGCTCAATTTGGCTAGTCCAGAACGCCTCCCTCGAGTTTGGCTTCAAGCTTGTGATGTCAATAAATGACTCGATTGAAATATAACTGAAAAAATTTATGTTCAGGTTATCCTAATAATTATTTGGGCTGAGTTTGAGTCTGAAATTTTGACTTGATTAATTTATCGAGTCAAGTTCGGGTTGACCTGAAAATCCGAAGTTGACTCGATTATCATTCGGGTTTGTCTTAAACGAGTCATGTTCAAGTTAAATGAATCAAATTTTGAGTTAAAGGAGTCATATTAAAATAAAAACAATTTATATAATAAATAGGTCAAGATGGTTGGGTTTAGGTTTCATGGGTTCGGTCTAGTCGGGTTTGGGTTAAATATTTTAACCTTTTTTTATTTTTTTATTTTTTTTGGGTTAAATATTTTAACTTGTATAATAATTGAGCCGTGTTTAGGTTAAGCGTATTTTGGTAGGATCAACTTTACGACAGACCTAAACTTGACTCTCCAACTCGAATTGAGCCCCCTACTTCTAGCTACATCGGAGGGAGAAAGCAGTAGTGATACCTTATGATGCTCTAATTGATGGGTCCTCAGCACGCTTTTGCAAGTACTGCATAGTCTAGGTAGAGTTTGCCTAAGGAGGTAGAGCCTAATCTCTCCTACATTAGAATTTTCAAGAAACATCACTGTTCTCCGTCAATGTCCTCTAGCATCTTATTCCCCCATGATTCAAGTTACTTATGGTGGAACTATTGACCTCTATGAGCATGTCAACCAGTAAATGACTATCATGCATTTTCACTGCATCTCCAACTTAATTCTATGCCATTTTTCCCATGTGAAACTTGGGTTAGGCATGTGCATTTAGAGCTAGGTTAACTTCTCTTGCTAAATTAGTGAGGTTTTTCATTGATCAATTCATTGCAAATTGAAGGATTATTAAGAGCTACTCACACTTTCCCTCATTCATTCAAATTAGGGGAAGGAAAGTCATTCTATAAGTATTTCCAAAGATTTTCTAGCAAAAATCATTCCATCCTACGAGTCACCTCCTTATGGGAGAACTTTGCCCTAGATCATTATACACAACTCTGATGCTTGACATTGCTGACATTTATTTATGACTTAACCTTTGCGTTGAGGCACATATTGCCACTGATGGGACTATTAACAGTCATTATCAATTATTCTTTCAAAGCACCACCAAAAGAAAGGATTGCTGTAGACTATTAAAAGCATAATCACAACATGGTAGGAGTACTCAATCTAAAGAACAAATCTTTCTTCACCAACCAACTAGAAAGGAAGCAACAACAAGAGTGGGAATACACACCTCTTAATACCTCCTCGTCTATGTTAGGCTTCTTGATTACACAAGAACGATGAGGCACCTTTTGTGTATGTGTGGACTCCTTGGAGAAGAAGACTAGAGGAGAGAAGAGAATATAAAAGAGGAAAACATATTTTTATTCCTCATCTTGTTTTTTACAGCAATTGGGTATTTATAGAGTTCAGGTTTATTAAAACCTGAACCGAAATTTTGGCTAGGCTGAACCTGTTTTGGGTCCAAGGCTGACATGTCTTATTTTAAAGAAAAAATACAAGAAATGATTTAGTACATTAATAAAAGACAAATGTTGCTCTTTATTACTTCAGACTTGACTTGCTGGCTGCGGTTTGAGCTGGGCGGGCACTTATTGGGGATTGTGGATTGCTGTTGCTACTTGGAATTTCTGCTGGTTGTTAGTACATCTGTTGGTCTATCTTGTGAGCTTTTCCTCATCATCGATAGACTTGAATGTTGATATTGTTGTCCTTGTCATGTTCTTCAGTATTACTAATCCAATCTTCCCATTTATTCTGAATTATAGTGGAGTCCAATTGAATAACTTGCTGCCTAATACTTCCGTCACCTTGAAAAACAACATTATCCTCAAGGCTAAGAGTTTGAAAAGAGGAAAAAGAGCTGAAAAATTTTCCCAAGAAGCATCTTCTGGAGGGGATAATGTCCATTATAAAAGAACCTGTTTGTGAAGATGTCCACAAATGTGAATTAAATGTGAAGCGAGAATTTTAGATGCTAAACTAAGAGGATGGCTGTTGTGGCTGAAATTTGGGAGAACAAGAGGGGTGATTGGTGGGTCAACTTTGAAATGTTTAACAATGGAAATATGGAAATCTAGATGTGTTCGACTTTTTGGTGGTAAGGAGAGATGGTAGACTGGACTAATGATAGAAAGTACTTGAAAGGATCCAAAATAATAGGCAAGTTTAGAATTGGTATGTTGGATGATTGATGATTTGTGGAAAGGTTGTAATTTAACCATAACCCAATCACCTACTTTTAATTTTTCATTTATGCGATGACGATCAACCTTGATTTTGATGCGGTGTTGAGCTTGCTGTATGTTTTATTGAAGTGTTTGGAGTAGGGTATAGCGATCGATTAAAAGGGTATCAATTGCAGCGATATTGAATGTACCTCTTATATAGGAAGAAAGGATGGTGGTTACCTGACAAAAAGTGCTTGATATGTTGTCATTTGTATAGCGGTATGGTAGGAGGTATTGTAGCATAATTCGACCCAACATAGAAAGGTGAACCATAGTTTTTGATTAGTGGAGGTAAAGGCCCGAAGATACTGTTCTAAACATCGATTGATGACTTCTGTTTGACCATCTGTTTGTGAGTGATAGACAGTGTTATAGTGTAGTGTGGTGCCACTTAAAGCAAAGAGTTTTCGCCAAACAGTGCTTAAAAATGGTGCCTTGATTGGAAGCAATGGTTTTTAGAAAATCATGTAGACGGACGACTATATGGGCAAAGAGATCGGGAACTCGAGAGACGGAGTAGGCGGTAGGTAAGGGACCAAAATGAGCAAAACTTGGATGTACGGTCAATAACTGCTAAAATAGCGGTGTAACCTTTTGAATTAGGTAGACTGGTGATGAAATCCATGGACAAATCCTCCCAAACATGAGAGGGAATTGGAAGGGGAGATAGGAGACCGAGTCGTGGTAGCTAACTTGATTTCTTGGCATGTGAGACATTTACTAACAAATTCAGCAACATTTTTATGTAGCCTTGGCCAAGAAAAACTTGCGGCAAGCCTTTTGATAGTTTTCAGAGTGCCAACATGTTCTGCAAGAGGTGTAGAGTGAAATTTAGAAAGCAAGTAATTTTTGAGAGATGCGTGTTTACTAATTTAAATATGGCTTTTAAAGTAGAGAAGGTTATCCCTGATTTGATAGTCCTTGGTTGATAAATCATCATTGGCAAGTTGTGATGTAATATGGAGTATATATGGGGTAGTCTTTTTTCTTATTTTAAGTCCTTACCAAAAGAGAAAGAAAAATTAGTAATTAAGGCAATAGAGGGAAGCAAGAGAAGGGATAGAAGACTCCCTGATATCGGGAAGGTGAGATAACGAGTCAGCCACTGTATTTGTTTTACCTGGTTTATATTCAATGCAAAAATTGAAGCCTAATAGTTTACAAAGATTATATTGTTGGTCGGGAATCTAATAAAGCAATATGCGTGGCAAAGAGTTTAGCTTTTAGTGATTTATATAATAGATTAGATACTAACGAGGGAGAAATATATATATATATATATATATATAGCCAAACAAAGAGATAGGAGTAGTAAGGATTTAGTTCAAGTGAAGTATATTAAGGATGAAGATCAAAAAAATATTTTTTTTAGAAGATGATATTCAACAAAGGTGGATGAGATATTTTGCTAAACTTTTTAATGAAGAATGTGAAAATAAAATTGACTGTAGTGACCTTAGCACCCTAAATGAAAATAAAGATTTCTGTTTTTATCGGCATATTAGTAAAATCGAAGTTAGAGAGGCTTTAAAGAAAATGAAGGGTGGAAAAGCTGTTGGACCTGATGATATTCCAATAGAGGTGTGAAAATGCTTAGAAGATGAAGGAATTTTTTGGCTTACTAAACTTTTTAATACTGTTTTGAAGACTAAAAAGATGTCAGATGCATGGAGAATGAGTGTGTTAATTCCTATTTTTAAGAATAAAGGTGATGCACAAGATTGTGCGAATTGTTGAGGCATTAAGTTAATGTGTCATACTCTAAAACTATGGGAACGAGTTATGGAGCATAGGTTGCGGCGTGATACTAATATTTCTCAAAATTAATTTGGATTCATGCCAAGTAGGTCTACTATGGAAGCCATACATTTATTAAGAGGCTTGATGGAGAAATATAGAGAGAATAAGGAGGATTTACATATGATATTTATTGATTTAGAAAAAGCATATGATAAAGCTCCAAGAAAAGTGCTATGGAGAGTTCTTGAAAAGAAAGGAGTTAATAACGCTTATATTCAAATCATTAAAGATATGTATGCATGAGCTATTACCTGTGCTTAAACACAAGGTGGTTTGACCAAGTATTTCCCTATTTCGGTTGGATTACATCAAGGATCAGCCTTAAGCCCATATCTTTTTGCTTTAGTCATGGATGCTCTCACTAGACATTTGCAAGAGGATGTACCTTGGTGTATGCTTTTTGCTGATGATATTCTTCTTGTTGATAAGACTAGAGAGGGAGTTGAAGGTAAACTAGAATTGTGGAGGTCAATCTTAGAGTCTAAAGATTTTCGCTTGAGTAGATCTAAAACGGAATATATGGAGTGTAATTTTAGTAATAATAGACCTAGTGAGGGGATTGTGACTTTGGGCGATTAAGTCATTGATAAGAGTACACGTTTTAGATATCTTGGATCTATTGTTCAGAGTGATGGTGAAATAGATGGGGATATTATCAGCAGAATCCAAATTGGATGGTTGAAGTGGAGGAATGCATCAGGCTTATTGTGTGATAGAAAATTACCCCTCAAACTTAAAGAAAAATTCTATAAGATGGTGGTGAGACTTGCAATGCTTTATGGTGCCGAATGTTGGCCATTAAAAGAGAAGCATAATTCTAAGTTAAGTGTTGCAGAGATGAGGATGCTCAGGTGGATGAGTGGCTTTACCCTTAGAGATAGGATACGAAATGAGCATATTCGTGAAAAGATTGAAGTAGTTCCAGTGGAAGATAAGATTATAGAGAGTTGCCTTAGATGGTTTGGTCACATAAAACGGCGGCCTCCCGATGACCAGGTTAGGAAAGTAGAGGTCTTAGATTTGACTTATGTTAAAAAAGGTAGAGGTAGACCTAAAAAGACTTGGTTAAATAATATTAGAAATGATCTTTCTTTATTAGATTTAAACGAGAATTTGACTTTTAACAGGACACAATGGAGAAAAATGATTCATGTAGCCGACCCTATGTTGTGGGATAAAGGCTTGATGTTGTTGTTGTTGGGAGTTTGAATGACTTAGGTTTGTAATTTACGAAGGCTCTTGTGGTCTATACGAATAACAAATTTGGTACCTACTAAATATTGGGGCCACTTGCAAACTTCTTATGCAATGCCATATAATTCTTTTAAATAAGTTGAAGATTGAGACAAACGCGAACCTATTTTTTTTACTATAAAAAGTAGTCAGATTATTATTTTGTAACAAAATAGCCCCAATACCAACATTAGAAGCATTAGTTTTAATAACAAAAGTTTTGGTGAAGTCTGGTAGCACTAGAATAGGAGCAAAAGTCATAACGAAATTTAAATTATGAAATGCAATAGAGGCATGAGTGTCCCATTTAAAAGTATATTTCTTAAGAACATTTGTTAAAGGAGTTGCAATAGAGGCGTAATTAGATATGAAATGACGGTAATAACCTGTTAAGCCCAAAAAGGATCGTAAATGTCGTAATGCAGTAGGCCATGTAGTCATTGCTTCATTTTTTTTGGGATTCGCCTGGATGCTACCAGAGGTAATAATGTGTCCTAGATATTCAATTGAAGATTGACAAAATTTGTATTTATTTAATTTTTAAAAGAGATGATTATCTTGAAGACATTGAAAAACCATACGGAGAGGGTCATAATGGAGATCCAAAGTATGACTATATTCCAAAATATCATAAAAAATGATAATGAATTTGCGAAGATATGAACGGAAGACTTGATTCATTAAATCTTAAAAAGTAGAAGGTGCATACAAAGTGTCCGTCATTTGTTCATAAAGCAGTTTTTTTAATATCTTTGGGGTGCATGCAAACTTGATGATATACTGAACGAAGATCTAGTTTAGAAAAAATTATGACACCATGTAATTTATCTAAAAGTTCATTTACCATAGGGATAGGAAATTTTTCTTTGATGGTTAAAGCATTAAGGGCTCTATAATCGACACAAAAACTCCAAGTTCCATCATGTTTCTTGACAAGTAGTACAGGACTGGAGAAATGACCATGACTATGATGAATTATTCCAGAATGTAACATTTCAGTGACCAAACGTTCCATTACTTTCTTTTGAAAATGAGGATAGTGGTAAGGGCGAATGTTTACTGGTTTAGATAGTGAAGGTAGGTTGATATTGTGGTCAATGAGATGAGGAGGTAATCCTTGTGGAGGATCAAATAAATGTTTAAAATGTAATAAAAGATTATAAATAGAAAGTGACAGATGGTTTATAATGGAAGTAAGAGTTTCATCCAGGGAGTTGGTGAGGTTAGTGCTATTGTCTAAAACATGAGAGTGAATATTAAAAAGTTGTAGGGATGGAGAGTGATATTAAAGCATGGAATTGATGAAAGGAAATAGGGTTGGATATTAATTGAGGTTCTCCGGAGAGAGTGATTTGACAGTTGTTAGCAGAGAATTGCATGGTGAGGTTTTGATCGTTATGTAATACAAAACTTAATGACTGTTGCCATTTCATGCCTAAGACAATATCGGCACCATGAATAGAAAGAACAAATAAGTCTAAGAGAACATGATAACCTTGCATGCATATAGTGACTTGGGAACATTTGGAATTGCAGACTAGAAGATTATCATTGCCGACTGAAACATTAAATTGTTTGATTGGTTGGGATTGAAGGCCAAGTTTTTGTAAGAGGCTATCTTGTATAAAATTACGAGTTTTACCACTATCAATTAAGATATAGACTTTATGTTGGTTAATGAAGCTGGTTAAATGAAAAGAACGTGAATTAAATTGGTCAGCTAAAGCACTTAAACTTATTTCGAGTGTGAAGTCTTGGGAGGTAGTATCATCAATACAAGGTATTTGATCATCTGGCGGATCATAATCGTCGGTGCCCAGTAAAAGATAAAACTTGTTTGGGTAACGATGTTGAGGACCAGATTTAGAATCACAGTTAAAACAAAGGCCCTTTTCGCGGTGAAATTGAATTTCCGCTGATGAGAGTTTGCAAACTAGGAGAGTGGGGGGTTTAGATGGTTGAGAAGGTGGCTGAGGAATGGAAGTGGATGTTTGGCCGAAAGGTGAAGTAGTGGGAAGCTAGGTTTTAGTAGTTGTAGTGTTTAATGAAGGTGTGCACCAATGCGAAGATGGGAGAGCGAAAGAAATCTTGAAATTTGGATTCATGATGACGGGCTAATTCCATGGCATCCAAGAGTTCTCTATGTAATTCTTATTTTAAGCTGGAAATAAAATAGCTAATTAGAGTTGTTTCAAATAGATGAGAAACTTTGAAAGCAAGATTTTCTAAAGCGGTATGATATTATAGAATAATGGATTGTTGTGTTAGTTTAGAAAGATTTTTCGTATAAATCTTCATAATTGTAAGGATAACATGAATTTGGGCCAAGAAGGAGTTTGACCTTTCATACATAACCATTGATACCATGTTGTCGCCGGTCCTTCAAGATGAAAAGATGCAATGCGAAAGCGATGAAAATTGAAATACTCATGTGCTTTAAAGATCCAAGTTTCCGCATCGGATCCATTAAAGTGAGGGAGTTCGATTTTCATATTTTCAAGGAAAGAAAAACATGATAGGGGTGTAGCTTGCTGTTGGGAGGGTGAGTGGACGACCGATCCTAGGATTCCGGCGGACGATGATGGTTCTTGATATAATGGAGGAGGCCAATCAGTGCATAAGATGTCTAGGCGCTTGTCAATGGAGTCCATGAAGGCTTGGAATTGTTGTAAGGTGGTGCCGATGGAAGAGAATTGAACATCAGCTTGGTGGAGTGATTTCTCAATTTTAGAGAGTTGTGATTCTTGATGATTTTGCATGAAATATATAGCTTCTACCAAATCTGCCTTATTCATGTTGGTTGATGTTTGCGGATGGGAAAAGTTGGAAAGATGCAATTCTTGATATTAAGAATTGGTACCTGTACCCAAAAAAAACATAAGAACAAGTATTCAGCAAGAAAGATAAGAAAACAACCTGACTTAATCTTGGAAAAGGAAAAATAGCAAGAGGTGGCGTGGAGGGTTTTTGTTTGCTGAAATTGGTGTTGCTTAGGCTGTTTAAATGCTGGTTGATCTGCGAACTGGAGATCTTGAAGCCACTGAAATGGCCTTGGTTTGCTGAAATGGGTGGTGGTAAAACCTCTGGTGATAGGTTCTTGAACACTGCAGATAACGGAAAATAAATCGAGGATTGCTGGTGTTCGGTTGTTGAGGCCCCTGTTTGCAGAAATTGCACGCAGTAGAAGGGAAATCTTGAAAGGTGCAGCTTGCGCAGGCAGGATGTGATGTAGTCGGCTGCTGTGAACTACTGTTTTACTGCGGATCACAAAGGGATAGCAGTTGATAGGCGGCAGGAGAATGGAATGGTGATAGCAACTGTAGGAAGAAGAGCAAGAAGTGTTGGCTGGCGAGAAAAAAATGTGGCTGTGAGGAGGAATGAGTTTAGGGCAACGACCGTTCTTTTCCTGTTTAGTTTTCCTAATCCATTCTTCCCATTTATTCTGAATAAGAGTGGAATCCAATTGAATAACTTGCTGCCAAACAGTCTATTGCCTAGCTTGCTTAACATTAAAGTTAAAAAAAATCAAGAGTAAATATTGTGACTTGTGACTTGCACTATGGTCATGTACATAGTATTAAGACTTTATTTGGGACGGCTTTTTTACTACTTCTTAAAGCAGTTTTCTAGTACAAAATTTTAAAAGCGGCTTAAAGAAGCAGTAAGCCGTCCCAAACAAAGCCTAAAGCTCCACATTAAATGAAGAAATCAGGAGACTCACTTAGCAATGATATTTTCATCAGTTCTAAGATTATAGTTCTTGTGTTAAGACTAATAGGTTGACGGACAACCTTCACACCAATTGGTGCAAGGTGATTGGAGAAGGAAGGGGATTGAGGGGAAATTTAAGGTTTCCTAAATCATGTGTCTAAGTTAGGAAAATGATAATTAATTCCAAGGTTTAAAATTGCGTAAATAAGCCTCGAGGCGGTGTGAGGCGTAAGCCTCACGGACGAAAAATTGCGTAAATGAGAATTTAAGTATTTTAGCAGGTAAATAACAGTTAGAGACTCATACAATAAAAACATCTAAATGACAATTGAAATTAGTGGAAGAAAATAAAATAGATGCATCTCATAGCATAATTCAAAATACAGAACTACAAAATATAAGTCTATCAAAACTCCCAAAATACAAATAAGAAAGAACATCTAATCTCATCATTCTTCAATGTTATTCACTAAATTGGTTATCAAGGGAATCTTCTTCTCCAATTGCAACTCCTCCTTCAAAATTCATGTTCTCAACTCATACATGGAAGGTGCCTTCAATCCTCTCCCATACAACCCAACAGATCGCAACATATTGAAATATGCCGGTGATGTTGCTACATTAAAAGGTATGGCATTTTCAAAAAAAAAAGCCAATATCCATGCAAACCTGACGTCGTCCCTCTCTGGTACCAGCATCAGGCATCATCTGTGCTTCTCCTCTATCCTCTCCTGGATTAATCATGTATTGATCCATAGGACCCTGCACACCTCTATTATGTATAGTGGAGGAAGATCCCTTTCCACTCTCGCTTCCGAAATAAGAACCATGTTCGACCCTTTCATCAAATTGCTCATGTTGTAGATGTTTGGTCGTGGTACTCTTCTTCATGTAAGTAATAATTTCCTCATTCACCTTATCCGGTACATTCACACAAGGTGCTACATTCTTATGTGAGCCGAATAAGTGTTTCTTCATGCGAGTTACTCCTCCCATCACCACCTTATCACAAAAATTGCATTTTAAATACACATATGTTTTCTCACCGCCTCCTACATCAACTTGCACACTATATTTCCAAGAAGGGTCTCTCCGCAACGTATTAGACTTTTCTTTGCCCTTAACCATATTTCCTAAAGCACAAATGCAAATTAAAACAAAAAATCTCAAAAAAATTAAAACCCTAGATTTCCTATAAGTTGAAAAATCATACCTTAAACTTAAAAAAAAAACCCTAAGAAAGGTTGAAGAAATGATGTAGATGGCCGGCCGGAGACTACAGGCTCGCCGGAGAACGGCGGCGCCGGCGGGAGAGGCGACGGAACCGTGCGGGAGATCCGCCTGGGCGTCGTCCGCGAGCTTCCAGGAGTTTCGGGTTCGGGAGCTTCCGCTTGTGGGAGCAATTGGGTAGGGTATGAGGAGGAAGCTTTGTTATTTTTAAGTGAGTGGGCCCCAAACAATGAGGTGTACGCCTCAAACATAATTGCGCTATAGAGGCGCGCCTCGCTAGGCTTGAGGCGTACGCCTTCTGAATCCAAAGAATTGCTTAAGCCTCGAAGCATTTTTGGGGCAAATTGCGCAATTTTAAACAGAGATTAATTCCAATCTAATTTGAAATTAGATTAGATTATTATTTAGGACTTTTCTAATTTAGATGTGGTTGATTTAGGAATTAATTTGAAATTCAAATTTGAATTTCAAAATTAATTATTTCTTCTTAAATCATGAGGACAATTTAGGTAGTTAATTATGATGATTGAAATCATCATTAAGAGGGGCAAGGGGGTTAGGGCCGGCAGTGGGCTTGGGGAAAGGGTTTGGCCGGCGGCTATTGGTGGGGAAGGGGTGAGTGGCCAACGACAAGGGGAGGTGGTGGGCGGGTAGCCGGCGGGTGGAGCAAGGGGAGGTGCTGGCCGGCGGCTGTAGGCAAGGGGAAGGAGGGGCTGGCGGCTTGATTTCAGGGAGAGGATTCGAACCACGAGCCGGGGACACTTCTACTGATTGGTGGGTGTTGCTTTGCCCACATATTGGGACTTTACCACTCAAGAACTCACAAGCTCAAGAAGAAATCAGAAATTTTATTAATTGATCATCATCCCTAATACAAAGTCTAGTGCCTCTATATATAGGCCTCCACAAAGAAGAAAAAACTAAAAAACAAATATGCTCTCCGGACTACAACTCACTAAACTCCCTCATAGGGGTACAAAGGTCAAACTAAAGCAAATATGCCAAATAATGATAACAATACTAATACAATAACATAAAATAACTCATAAATAGATGCTCATGATCGTGGCCGTCGATCTGCGATGTCCCCTGTGATAGACGCACTGAAATCTTCTACTGATGTTCTCATCAAATATAATATCCACATTAAGATCGACTGTCATTAATATTATGATCTTGGAATTGAATTTCAATGTGAAATCCCTTTAGATAATTATTTTATGAGAATTGAAGGCACCATCACTTTACATGCTGTCCTTGATGAGTACTCTAAAAATACCACATGCTATCCAATTCATTGTGATGAAATTGAAGTTCACATTTGATGCGATCATTGATAGACCTCTATACTTTATCTTTGGCGATATTGCATGTCTTACTTGAATCTTTAGTTCCATGCATCCTTAGATGCTGGAGCGGTCAAGCATAAATATCAAGGTACCAAGTCATTCCATCTTTACTAATCTTAACCTCTCAAAAATGGCCACCAACGTTAATGGCGCTGATATCCAGAACAAGAAGGCACTTGAACGTACTTCCCCTCTTAAAGAGGCTCCTTTCTCAGTAAAATCTTTCTATGGTCGTTAGAGTTAGGCTCCTCAACCTTAAGTGCAGCACTTTTAAGTTAACCCTTTCCAAGCTCATCAAGATGATCCTGATAAGCCTTGCTAGCTTGAGTCTTTTCTCAATGTTGTATGAATAACAACTTGAGTTAGTCTTTTTTATTTTCTAGAATGTTTCTTAAATGTTTCATGAAATTTTCTCTCATACTTTTTGTTTTCTTATTGGGCGAGTTTATAGTCAGAAGCTTCTTTATTAAACAAATTTGCTCTTTTCATGTCTTGATAGATTCATGGACGTGGTGACTTTGATGAGTAAGACCAGTTTGAGGTATACTTGATTTCTATATGTGCATGCTCTGCTTTTAAACAAGGGCTTATCATTGTTAGATTTGATCCAACTTTTCCCATAATGGATTAGTTAATCAATAACACTTAGATCTATAAACTTGTGTGATGGTCAAAATACTTGTTTGATTCAACTTGACGTCTCTTATAATCAGATAAGATCATCTCACAAGACTCTGATCTACGGCCTTAGGTAACATTCAAAATCTTTTGTGAATTCAACACAACTTCTCCATAATGAGTTAGTTTATCGAGCAAGGTTTTGAACAACAATATTGAAATACGATGAAAATCTTTGGCGGTATTAATTCAACCTTGTCCACAAGCTATTTGAGTTATAGAATAAGACTTTGATCGATCATCCCGTAGAATGGTCAAAATCGTCTGTGGATTCACATGCCTCAAGCAATATATTATGACATACCTTAAGTCAGTGTCAGTCACACGGGGATGCAACAAGTTGGATGCTGAGTTACTATAATTTCATCGCTGTTGCATTTCCCTCAAGTTCTTAAGCAAGGATCTACCTTTTGTGGTGATTTTCATCCCTTCAAAGATGTTTACAAGAGATACTCGCTTGCCCACTCAGTACACCTTTCGATTGCAACCGAAGTTGAAGGCCTAAACTTTCCATCAAAGCTTCAACAAGCTCTCTACTAGAAAGTTCACCATTTTTAACCACATGTCAAAACTCATTTGATGCTCTTCCTTCTGAAGTCAAATTTCGAGTACATATTGGATTGTTCCAGGAATCAACTGTCCACTTGGTCGATGAACATTTATCCTACACCTCTAAGGACTGATCATTTGGGAATCCGAAGGGTCCGCTCTTCCCTAGGGAAAGAGTAAATTGGGAAATCTTTAGGCTCGAATGGTGCGCTTGGTGGCTGATTCACTTGAATTTTTTGTTAAGAT
This sequence comes from Dendrobium chrysotoxum, assembly GCA_019925795.1. Classification (NCBI taxonomy): domain Eukaryota; kingdom Viridiplantae; phylum Streptophyta; class Magnoliopsida; order Asparagales; family Orchidaceae; genus Dendrobium; species Dendrobium chrysotoxum. The sequence continues at coordinate 89,825,099 of CM034305.1, read as the reverse complement.
TGAAAGCGTCTCTACCAATTGAGGTAATGCATATCTTATACTAAGGCCTTGTAGGGGATGATTTTTTTACTGCTTAAAGTAACTTTTTAATATAGGCTTCGCCTGGGATGACTTTCTTACTGCTTCTTAAAATTTTTTTATAGCAAAAAATTAAATTTTTTATACTAAAAAGTTGCTTTAAATAGTAGTAAGAAAATTTTAGAAAATTGCTTTGAAAAGCAATAAAAAAGTCGTCCTAAATAAAGCCTAGGTCAAGCTTGCAAATGTTTATGCATTAGCTGACTTTTAATGACTAAGCCACTTATTTATGCCCAATATGATTAGCACTTGCTAATATGTCTTATGTGGCTTATAGCTTTAAGTAGTTCCAACTACCATGATTGAAAAAATCATCTAAATTTAAAATCTTCTTACTAAGAGAATGGTGATGGAGATTTTACTTTGCAAAAATAATTTGTGGTTAATTTATACTTTAAGTTTATCAAAATATTATTTTATAGGTGAATTGATATTTTGATTATATTTTGAATTTAGTAAATTAACATGAATTGATATTTTAAATTGTCAAAACCTTAAGATATAATACTTGAATTTACCAAGATTATATGAAATGAGTGAATTTATTTGAATTTAACAATTTATTTTAAATTTGGGAGTTATATTTCGAATTTATTTAAATACTATTTATGGGTGAATTTATTTAAAAATAATGATTACTATGTTAAATAATCAAAATATTATAAATTTAAATTTATTTATTTCATTTAATCGATTTTGAAATTTTAATTAGATTTAGATAACTTGATTATCTAATCAAATTATAACACTGCTGTTGCCAGGTCCTAAGTCCTGGATGAAAAAAGTGGAGGGTTGCGTTAGGTAGTCGACAGCCAGTGTAAAACTTGTCGAATAATAATGATATGAATTCTTTAAGAAATTGTGTTAATGCTAGGGCATCCCTTGGAAGCGATGCATTGTATGGCCTGAATACAGCGACAAGTATGCAACCGCCCGGGTGCAGTGTTAAATAGGCAAGGGTTCCCACATCAAGGATAGATGTGGGCAAAGAAACTAGTCCACGAAACTAAAATTAGGATAGGAACTTGGAATATAGGTTCCCTTACAGGAAAATTAATGGAATTAATATATATTATGATTCATAGGAAGATAAATATTCTGTGTATTCAGGAAACTAAATGGGTTGGAGAGAAGGCTAAGGAGATTGATAGTTTAGGATTTAAACTTTGGTATTCGGGTAGGAGTCGTATTAGAAATAGTGTAGGCGTGATTTTAGATAAGAGTTTGAAAGATAATGTTATATAAATATTAATAGAATTGGAGATAGAATTATAGCTTTAAAGATTGTTGTTGATGCTAAGATTGTTAACATTATAAGTGCTTATACTCCTCAAGTGGGTTTGGATATGGATTCAAAATTAAAATTTTGAAATGACTTAGAAGAATTAATGCAAAAGATACCTCTTGAAGAAAGAGTTTTTATTGGAGGAGATTTAAATGGACATGTTGGTAGAGAGGTAAAAGATTTTAAAAGTATTCATGGTGGCCATGAGTTTGGAACGATAAATGAAGGTGGTAAGCCCATATTAGATTTTTGTTTAGCTTATGATTTTTTAATTGCTAATACCTTATTTAAGAAAAAGAATGAGCATCTCATTACTTATAAAAATGGATATAGTACAACTTAGATTGATTATTTTTTTATAAGGAAATTAGATCGTTTAGATTGCAAAGATTGTAAAGTTATTTCGAGTGAAAATTTATGTACCCAACATCGTTTATTAATTTTGGATTTGAAGATAATTAGGAAGAAAATAAAAAATAAAGTAAAACGATTTTCTAGGATTAGATGGGGGCATTTAAAGAATATTAACAAAAATATTTTTGAGAGTAAGATTTTAGATCTTAAGATTTTGTCTGTGCATGAGGATGTTAATATTATGTGGAAAAAAGTAGCTAGTGATATTAAGAATATTGTAAAAGATGTGCTTGGAGTTTCAAAGGGAAAAAACTCCTAATAGTAAAAATAGTTAGTGGTGGAATCCAAATGTGCAAGAAAAGATTAAAAATAAGAAGATTTGTTATAAAATTGGTTTAATTGTAAAAATTCTGATAATTGGAAATTATATAAAGAGGTACGTAAGGAATCTAAGAAAGCAATATACGATGCAAAGAGTTTAGCTTTTAGTGATTTATATAATAGATTAGATACTAGGGAGAGAGAAAGATATATGTATAAGTTAGCCAAACAAAGAGATAGGAGTAGTAAGGATTTAATTCAAGTGAAGTGTATTAAGGATGAAGACAAAATGTACTTTTCTTAGAAGATGATATTCAACAAAGGTGGATGAGATATTTTGCTAAAATTTTTAATGAACAATGTGAAAATAAAATTGACTGTAGTGACCTTAGCACCCTAAATGAAAATAAAGGTTTCTGTTTTTATCGGCGTATTAGTAAAACCGAAGTTAGAGAGGCTTTAAAGAAAATGAAGGGTGGAAAAGCTGTTGGACCTGATGATATTCCAATAGAGGTGTGGAAATGCTTAAGAGATGAAGGAATTTCTTGGCTTACTAAACTTTTTAATCCTATTTTGAAGACAAAAGATGCCAGATGAGTGGAGAATGAGTGTGTTAATCCCTATTTTTAAGAATAATGGTGATGCACAAGATTGTGCGAATTATAGAGGAATTAAGTTAATGTGTCATACTTTAAAACTATGAGAACGAGTTATGGAGCACATGTTGCAACGTGATATTAATGTTTCTCAAAATCAATTTGGATTCATGCCGGGTAGGTCTATTATGGAAGCCATACATTTATTAAGAGGTTTGATGGAGAAATATAGCGAGAGTAAGGAGGATTTACATATGATATTTATTGATTTAGAAAAAACATATGATAAAGTTCTAAGAGAAGTGCTATGGAGAGTTCTTGAAAAGAAAGGAGTTAATAACGCTTATATTCAAATCATTAAAGATATGTATGCAGGAGCTATTACTTGTGTTCAAACACAAGGTGGTTTGACCAAGTATTTCCCTATTTCGGTTGGATTACATCAAGGATCAGCCTTAAGCCCATATCTTTTTGCTTTAGTCATGGATGTTCTCACTAGACATTTGCAAGAGGATGTACCTTGGTGTATGCTTTTTGCTGATGATATTCTTCTTGTTGATAAGACTAGAGAGGGAGTTGAAGGTAAACTAGAATTGTGGAGGTCAACCTTAGAGTCTAAAGGTTTTCGCTTGAGTAGATCTAAAACGGAATATATGGAGTGTAATTTTAGTAATAATAGACCTTGTGAGGGGATTGTGATTTTGGGCGATCAAGTCATTAATAAGAGTACACGTTTTAGATATCTTGGATCTATTGTTCAGAGTGATGGTGAAATAGATGGGGATATTATCAGCAGAATTCACGTTGGATGGTTGAAGTGGAATAATGCACCGGGCTTATTGTGTGATAGAAAAGTACCCCTCAAACTTAAGGGAAAATTCTATAAGATGGTGGTGAGACCTGCAATGCTTTATGGTGCCGAATGTTGGCCATTAAAAGAGAAGCATAATTCTAAGTTTAGTGTTGCAGAGATGAGGATGCTCAGGTGGATGAGTGGCTTTACCCTTAGAGATAGGATACGAAATGAGCATATTCGTGAAAAGGTTGGAGTAGCTCTAGTGGAAGAAAAGATTAGAGAGAGTCGCCTTAGATGGTTTGGTCACATAAAACGGCGGCCTCCCGATGACCTGGTTAGGAAAGTAGAGGTCTTAGATTTGACTTATGTTAAGAAAGGTAGAGGTAGACCTAAAAAGAATTGGTTAGAAAATATTAGAAATGATCTTTCTTTTTTAGATTTAAACGAGAATTTGACTTTTAACAGGACATAATGGAGAAAAAGAATTCATGTAGCCGACCCCACATAGTGGGATAAAGGCTTGATGTTGTTGTTGTTGATTATCTAATCAAATTATAATATCATTTTTAAAGTAATTAATATTCTAATTTTCTGTTAAAATTTCAATTAAGATTTGTATTTCAAATTTTATCTTATATGTCCCAAATGAGAAAAAAATGAGTTTATTCATATAATTTGAGGATTCTATTTTAGTTCTAACCCATTATTATACTAATATATGTTGTATTCCTTGATTAAAATTTATCAATAATCCCACCCTTAGGCCATCTGATGATCGAACAACTAAACATGGATCAATGTAAACGATAATGTCTTTGATTAACAAACTTATATATCTAATTGTAGACTTAGGCTTCGTTTGGGACGACTTTCTTACTGCTTTTTAAAACAGCTTTTTAGCATAAAAATTTTATTTATTGTACTAGAAAATTGCTTTAAGAAGCAATAAGAAAGCCGTCCCAAACGAAGACTTAGGCTTTATTTGGGAGGGCTTTCTTACTGCTTCTTAAAGCAGCTTTTTAGTACAAATATTTTAATTTTTGAATAAGAAAGTTATTTTAAGAAGCAATAAGAAAGTCATCTTAAACGAAGTCTTAGACTTTATTTGGGACGGCTTTTTTATTGCTTTCTAAATCAGTTTATTACAAAAAATTCACGAAATAGAATTTTTTGTAATAAAAAGTTGTTTTAGAAAGCATTAAGAAAGCCGCCCCAAAGGAAGCTTTAATGGCATCAATCTAATAGGTTTGAAAAATAAAAAAAATGAAGGTCTAATTAATAAGAATAATTATGAAGAAGTAAAAAATAAATTATTTCGTGCGGAGTTCGGTCGTAGAGGTCAGTCCGGACTCCAATAAAATATTGACACGTGCATATTCAATTGGATTTATTTTTTACTTTATAGATTTAATGTGTTTGCGGAACTTTAAGCCAAGAGCATCAAAAGCGTAGGTAAAACGCAGTAAAAAAGCGCAACAAAAGATCAGTTAAAGCACAACTAAAACACAGGTAAAACGCACAAAAAAAGTGCAACCAAAGTGCACTCCACGTGTCAAATTTTATGTAGATGTCCGGACGTATCTCTACATCTGGACTCCGCACGAAATAATTTCTCCAAAGTAAGAGAGATGACCTTTACAATATTCTTAATATAATGTAGCGCATTATATAGCGTTGACCTTGATTTCTACCTATATAAAAAGAAGGTTAACAGCTTGTAATCAATTATTATAAGAAGTCTAAGTATATGCCACATGTCATTATTGTTAATTAACTCATAGGATATTCATTCTTCAAAATTTAAGATATCCACCATGTAGAGTAAGACAACTAGTCAAATGTACATGATACATGAATGAAATCATATGCCAATTTTAAAATATAATCTACAATAAAATATTATATTATAAGAATTTTATTTATTTTGGCTAAAATATGAATTTCTCGAGCCAATTTTTTTCGACTTAATTCCTTTTTCTTTTTCATGCAAATAAAATAGCGTGAAGCTACATAATCTAACAAAAACTCTTAAAATTATTAATAGCGCTGACATTTTAATAAAAAAATATCTTTTAATGTTGAAAAGTAATTTTTTTTTATGTTAGCACTCATAAGAGTATAAAAGTTAATATTGTCAAATAAATTTTACATTAAGTTTTTTAAGCTATAGTTTTCTTAATGTTGTTCAATAAATAAACTAATAAAAATCTCTATTTTCAAATAATTCTCTCTCATTAAATCCCCTTCACATTACATAAAATTTACTTATAATTAAATAAATAGAAATATTATTTTAAAATAATAATAGTAATTATAAATATATTATTCAATATAGGATTAAAAAATAATTTTCTCCAATAATCAATGGCCATGAGTAATTTCACAAGCAGATAGTGTTGGCTTGCTAGGGGGGCTTTCAATGGTAGTACTTCGCGACAGCGCTGGAAGGTTTATCAGCGAATTGGGGCGGGCCGATCCAGTTGAATTTGAGGAAGAGGTAGGAATCGGACGATGGAGGTCAGAAACGAGGAAAACGCCTCCGCTACGCCCGCCTTTTCAAAGCAGACGAGGCCGGCGCCGGCCTCCGTCGACTCCGCTGCAGTCTCCCAAAGGTTCGGAGTTGCCCCAGTTATTTTGTTTCCCCCATAATTTTTTCCTTCTCCTTCTGGCTGGTCAAAGGCGGCTTCTTTCCTGCGTCACACTCTCTTTTATCTAGGACGTGGTAGATTGATTGATATTTTTCTTGCAGGCTTCAGAAGGAATTGATGTCGCTCATGGTACGTTGGCTTCCTCCTTGATTTACCCTTTTTTTATGTGATTACTTCCACCGGATGTTTGGATTGCACTTTTGTGGCCATGATATGTATTGTCTGTTATCTTCTATATGGCATAATTTGGTAATTTGGGATCATGACGTAAATTATTTTCGATTCAGTCAGTTGTGGAACTGATTTATTATTCCGGTTGTGTTTGTGCACATTCAATTCTTGCTTCTTATCAAGGTTTTGTTTCTTAAAATAAAGAAAGTGATTTGACTTACGTTGCTTGTCAAGGAAAGGCCCATCTTTTTTTAGTTTTGATTAAGTACTCTGGGAAAAGTTTACTTCAATCCCAGATTGCAGGAAATTGCTATAAGCTGGAGGTTTATCTTGCTTGCGGTTATATTCATTGCCGGTAGATGAATCATGCTTGACGGATACTAATGGTGAAGTTTGGGAACTCATGTGAAATTCAATTCCTTTCAGGCATCGTTGGATTCAAATAATTTGATAAAAAAATAAAAGAGGTTAGTGCCCAGCACACTTGATTATTGGACCAATAGGTCCTCAGTAAAGGACCCCTTGTGGTGCCTTGGAGAGCTGGCTTGATATGGAAGTGGTGAGGCTTTAAATTAAGATTCGGTTAGGGTTTATAATATACTTCCAAGAGTTAGATTTATAGCTTTGTTCTTGAAGGCTCTTCCACTTAAATTATGGTATGTGGAACTTGCAAGTGAATTAACCAAGTATGGAGGTCTCCTTGCAAGGCTCGACCAAGAGGGCTAGCTTGAGATTGGGTATGTAAAATGCAAAAGGTTGATATAGATCCTAAGAAGTTGATAACCTATCACCTATGACCAAGACAAACACTATTTATTACCAACTATATGTACTAACTATATGATGCTTATTTCTTTAGTTGATCCTTTTCTTTTTCATTGGAATGCCTCAGGTAGTGCGAGGTGGTGTATCCATAGTTTAGAGAGGGTTAGAAGGAGTGAGAGGGACCCATTGATAAAGAGAGTTTAAGAGGAAATGGAATTTTCTACATATGTCCCTTATTCATAGAAAGAGAAAGCACTTGATTCAAATTGAAAACTAGTGTTTGTCATCCTTATAAGTGAGCTAAGTGGATCTTTCTTCCCTACTTTGCAGAAGTTTCACTTCTTGATAATAAAAATTAGACGGTATAAGAATTTTGATGTAGGACTAAATGCGTAGGTAACGATGCAACGTTGAATTGAACGCTTTTTAAATTAGAGCAACAATAATTAAGTTTACTTAAGCGACTTAAACAAATCTTGAAAACAAGAGAGAGACGATTTAAGCATAAGCCAAATTACAAGATAAAAGTTAGAATTATAAATAATCAGTTTCAATCACACTTAGCATAGCATGGAGGAGTTCAAAGGAAATCCCTATGTTAACATATAGATTAGGCACTAATTGGATCCACTCACTCATACTCTTGATGTAGGGCTAAGCGGATATAGATTGCACAACTTTTATGATGCCACAATTTAAAGGGAAAATTTAGAAAAGCAAAGACTTGGGGGAGAGTTCACCCTGATCAATTATCGGACACAATTTGCCACTGAGCGGGAGAGCGTTGTTCGTTGATAGCGGCGGCGAGGGAGAAGATGATCCTTTTGACGTAGTCTTCAATGATTCGGTCGATCTCCAAATTGATGTCGAAGAACGGCGACTAGAGGATGTCAATTTGATCTTGATCGTTGTACACAGACCCGTGTTCAAACTTGGATCCGCCATTCATGAGGGGACAACAAATTGAAGCTTGGGAAAATCCTTGGACAGCACTTTCCTTGCTCCACAAAATCTGGACAGCAATCGGGAAGACTTCCGATCTTTCCGTAGTTGGTCCTAAGGTGAGAAAACCCAAGTAGTCTGCAATGGGAATATAGGACAGCAGTTTTACAACTCTTGGGAAGTTACTTAGAGAGATTTGAATTTGAATTTGAATCCTAAAGCAATAAGAGGGAAGAGGGGGGGGGGTGGGCAACTTGGTGGATGGGTGATTGGGAATCCCAATTGGAAAGTTGATGAATTTAGGAGAGAGGAAAAGGGGAAGGGGGGCCGGCGGCTTGCATGGGGATGAGGATTTTAATTGGAGAGTTTAATGGGGTGTTTTAATTTGATAGGAGAGAGAGATTTGGGGGGGGGTTAATTAAAGTAATAATCAATTGTTAAGCTTAGAATATTAAATTAGGAAAGGGATTTAATTCCAATCCTATTTAAAATTCAATTGGCATGATTTGAAGGACCTTCCAAAGATAACTTCCTTTATTTTAGGAAAGAAATTTAAATTCAAATATGATGGAATTTGAATTCAAATAGTTTCCAAATTTAGGGGAACTAATTTAGGAAAGTAAGTGAATGCAAAGTTTGGAAAGTTTGGGAATCCCAAGGAGGGAGGAGGTGGCCGGCAGCTAAAAGAGAGGGAAGGGTTTAGGGTTTGATCGGCGGTTAGGGAGGAGGAGGAGGGCTTAAGGGCGGCGACTAGGGAAGGGATTTTGGGGGGGTTTTGGCCGGCGGCTATGGTGGGGAGGAGGGGATGGGGCTTGGCCGGCGGCTTCTGGAGGGGATTTGGCCGGCGGATAATGGAGAAGGAGAGGAATTAGGGGAAGAAGGTTAACCATGAGCCCGGACGCTTCCTGCAGCTGATGGGTGCTCCGTTGCCCTCACCTAGGGACTTCCAACACTCTCAAACACTCTCCAAAACACATTACAGGAAAATTTCATAATATCATTCATCATCCTCCAAAAGATGAGGAGGGGGCTTTAAATAGCCAACAAACAATGAGTAAAACAAAAGACAAACATGCCCCTAGGGCTTACAGAGGACTACTCCCTCAAGTGAGGGTATATATGAAAAATATGCAATAATAAACTCAATGCAATCATAATAATAAATCTAATACAACTGATGACTCAAAAGTAAAGCGGTACAATTGTGGCCGTAGATCGTCGGCCCCATCTTTGGTAAACTCTCCATGGTCGGATGTCCTCATCAAATTTCCTCCTTATGAGTAATTCTACACTACCCAAATCATCTCAAAAAAAAAAAAAAAATCTTGATATGTTGGCAATATGTTAATAAAGTTGCCAACATGTTAATAAAGGCAGCCTTATCATGTTAACGCCCATCATTAGCATGTTAATAAAACTACCAACATGTTCATGGAGACTACATATAAGTTCCATATAAGCTGTGAACACACCAAAACTTATGTTTTTGGGTGCCATGGCCTGGGCAATATAGCATTCTCCTTCCTTATTCCATGTTGCCTGGTGTGTGGCTACATTTATGGGCGTGTGTGTGTATATATATATATATATATATATATATATATATATATATATATATATATATATATTGAGAAAGTTTGACAATATTTTTTTTTTACACCTCCAACACTATTAGATCCAGCTGTAAAATATAGTTCTATGTTGTAGAAATTTCTAAAAAATAACAAGAAAGTAGTAACAAAATGGAAGTGTGGCTACATTCTGAAAAACAAATAGTGAAAAAGTTACCCCAAATAGTTTTGTATATTCATGTGTGCGCTGCCCATGCACATTACTGTAGGATGTTTAAGGGTATAGGATTTTTAATGCAACTAGGATGATGTAATGAATGTTGATTGCATGAAAGAAATAAGTATTCACATATCAAAGACCACTAATTATAGGTGCAATCTTGAAAATACTTGGAACGAAAGATAAAACAGTGATTGATTAAAATAAAAAAATGGCGAGAAATTGAAACTGCAAAAATTAGAGAGGCGATTGAAATTTCACCACCACAATTGAAAGTGCAATTGTGACAAATTTGATCTAAAATTGGATGCCTCATAATCCATTCAATTGTGAAACTGCAAACGCACTCAGGTGTTAGCATAGTAAAAGCCCAATAGACTTTTCAAATATGTAGATATGTACCGCTTGATAACACAACCTAAATGGGCACATTAATCATACCTCTTCATAGCAGCGATGGGAACTGCCACCGTAACCTCCACAGCTACAGGGATTGCAGATGTTGGCAGGGAAAAAACAGAAGGCACCGTCAAAGCATCTTTCTAACAAAATCACCTGCTTCAGGAACCGATTAGACTAGGCTACAAGATAATAACTTCTGCAGCACGTCCCAATTCTGAAGAAGCCGAAACTGCCACAGAATCAATCCTTAAGCAGCTCCAAAAACAGATAACTCCAAATCCATGAATTAAGCACTGAAATAGCTTCGAAACTGAGAACTCATTCATTTAAAAAGAACCAGTTAATCCAACAGCTATAGTTGAATAGTTTTAAAAAAAGATAATCCAGTTGTCACCTCTTCAATGCTACATGCCAAAGTCTAAATGCAGAAACTTCCCAATTATCCAATTAACATCATAAATCATCCATAACCATTGCTGAAACATAGATTGCATCACACAATCCCTTGTGATGCACATATGAATCATGCAAGCAACTTCTGATTTTATTGCATTTGGAGCCTCCTATATCATCATCTTTCATAGCAGGAGTACTATTTTCCACTTCTTTTTCATGATGACATGAGCCTCGAGGCGGACGTCTCAAATGCCTTTTTAAACCATGCATGATGTACATATTATTTTTAATATTCCAAGAATATTTGTCTTGGCAAAAGTGCTTGCATAATTGCTATTTCGAGTTATGGAGGTTGCTGGCAAAAATTATGGCGCTTTGCCCAGATGAAGTAATCACTAGCTAAGCGAGGTTACTGGAGTTTGTTCTTCCCCTCAAATGGTGAAGGCTAGATTACAAGTATGGAACACTTGTTTGACTTCATGCGGTTGTAATAGTGAATGCTGGAGAAGTAGTGAAGGATGATGATTGTTGGACACTAAGAGTCGAGCAATGGTGGTCGAGCTATGATGGTGGGCAATGACGGTCGAGCTACAAAGGTTGTTGGCAATGATCTTCGGTGCCAATCGGCGGATAAGGCTCTAAAGTTCTTCATATCTCTAAGCTCTATTCTATTCGGGTCCGGGGTCCCCCTCTGAAGTGGCATTTTGATAATCTTATCTAATTTCCCCAAACACTGCATCGGATGGCCTTTGTTGATTTCCTTGATCATAAACCAATTTTTAGCATTTAAGTACATTAATGATATCATCATTAAGTGATCTTATTCTTGTTGGATTTCAATCATTGAGATGCTCGTTTTAATTATAAGCACGTAATATTCAGAGATCATTTTATCATTCAATTAATGTCACGAAGTTTTCCAGCTATACTCTCGTTGCTTAATTTTGGTTCATTTGGACTCGAATCTAAACATTTTGCTATTGTTGGACTCGTCTCATTGAAATCTTTTTTTAGACGATATGTTTGCTATAAATTTTTTGAAATCGGAGTTGGGATGATCTTGAATTTAATTTTTGAAATTTTTAATTCAAATATTAGGTCGAGATTTTTGCTTGATTAAATGAATTTTCCAATGGTGGATAAAATATAATTTGTTTCTATCTTTTATCATTTTTATATCATCAAAACGTTGATGGACTTAGATTGTTATTTGGTGGAGCATATCTGGTTGCCATGGTAAAAACCTTGATATCCGACATGACACTATTAAAGATTCATTTGGTTCTGGTTTTTGCCATCTTAACATTTTTGGAAACACCATTTTGCATATTCACTTCTCTTTGATCTCATGAATATACAAATTGACTAATCTAATAGCTCATATTTATATGTGAGAGCATGATGGCTTTATGTCATACAACTAGTTAAATTCACACATTAATACAGCTGTATAAGGGCCATAAATTCTAATTTTTTTCTCAGGCTCATTTCACTTATATTTTCTTGTTTTTGTACTCTTTTTGACACTTACGGTAAAAAAATTTCATCGTGAACTTGTATAAATATTTATTGAGATCATAAATTATAGGTCATCCTATGAAACAGAAGTGGATGTCTTGCGTCTGCTACTTTTTTTTTGTGAATCTGTGGTTTGTTTTCTGCTTTTAGTTATGGATGGTGATTTCGGTGTGCGAGTTTGTTTCTTGTAGCCACAGTCCTTTTTTGTAGATGAGGATTGCGAATATTAGGAGTATTCTTAATAACTGTTTTGCACTGCCTTCGCCCACCATCTCTAGCTAGGGCACTCTTTGATGTCTGTTTTCATAGCATCTCATTTTTTATATCCTCATCTATCATATATTACCCTTCCTTTGAACCACAGATGAGCGGCAACCTTGGAGTATCTGCCTTTCCTGAAAGTGAAAACATATTCTCTTGGATAGGTACAATAGATGGAGGCAAGGGAACTCCATATGAAGGTTTATCTTACAAACTTTCATTGCGCTTCCCGCTGGAATACCCATTCAAGCCTCCTCAAGTTAAATTTGAGACATCGTGTTTCCATCCCAATGTTGACCAGTATGGGAACATTTGTCTTGACATCCTCCAGGTATTATTGCAGGCAATTGAAATTTCAACTGTTATTAATGCTGCCACTTAAGGCTAATGCAGTCTGCTTAATTCTGAAAGGACATGTGGTCTTCAGCATATGATTGCCGAACAGTGTTGTTGTCTATCCAGAGCTTATTAGGAGGTGAGCTCTCGAGCATTTCATCCTTGGGAATGCAGGTTTTTTTTTAATCAACGCTCCCAATCTTCCTTGTTGTTTGACACAGAGCCCAACAATGATAGCCCTCTCAACAGCTATGCTGCAACGCTATGGAGCAACCAAGAAGGTATGCATGTTTTTATTGTGTTTTTTGAACTGTTTTCTGTATTTATTCATCAAGCCTTATTAGTAATTTAGTGTGCTAAATGGTGTGATGTGGATCTGTTCCAATAGAGTTTCTTTATTATTTTTTCTCAAATAATTTCTTTGGTATTGCAACTTGTTTGAGCTGATTTAAATTCTTTCCTCGTTATCATTATGCCTTCTCTTGGCTTGAGTTTGTTTAGCAAACTATTCATCATTCTTCCTATTTAGAGCTGCATATGATCATCATCACGCCTAGTCTGACTATTTTGGGTTCTGTTACAAATTTTTCATCAGTCCTTCCTATTTGGATTTGCATATAGCGTTCATTCTAGATAAATATTTTTGAACAATTTATGACATGTTTGCCTTCTAATCGCATCACCTTTGAAGTCCGACATATTCTGATGCAGGACTAGGATGCTTTTAAATGAAAATTAGGATTTGCACGAATTATTAAAAGAGCATGAAATGACTAAATTACTAGCAATAGGAACGAAGAAATAAAACTAGGGAGGGATGCTTGCGTTTAGGCCAAACCACATATAAAATACTTGAACAAACAAATAGATTAGAAAATCAAAGTAAAGCTAATATAGGAGATGTTCATTCATAATCCCGCAATTAACAATAAGACAAGTAAACATAAAGGTTCACTCAAATATCCCTACGTTTACTAAGCTCTTTAGCAAATTAAGCGGCTTTGATCTTGTACGACTTTGTCACCACCTACAAGGTTAGGAGAAAGAAGAAGTAATTGACGAGGGAAGACAGTTCACCTTAATCGGAAAGGAATCGTCGCCGGATAGTATCCACTCGAATGCTGATGGTATGGGTGAGGAATCGGCGAAGTTGAGTGAAGTAGCTTTTGAGTGTGGAAGTGTCCGGAGGGGAGGCGGTCGTAGTTCGGCCGACGATGGTCCACTGTCCTTTTAGCCTTTGATCGTCGATTGTATCCACCAAAGTGATATGGATCCGTTCGAAGTATTCCTCGACGGTGTTGTCGAAGTCGAATCAGACGTCGAAGAACGGGGAACGGAGGATGTCGATGTTGTTGTGCTCGTCAAGTACCAAACCGTAGTCCCATTCGGGGACTTCCATTCATGTTGGTGGAGAAAAGAGGAGTGGAAGACGATGATACCTTGCTGTCCTTGAAGTTTGCTCTTGGGAAAATAGGGTTCTTACCTAGGAATCTAAGTAAGAGTGGGGAGAAGGTGGCCGGCCTAGTGGGGGAGGGTAGGGGGAATTAGGGTTAGGATTTTGAGGGGGTTAAGGCTTTCCAAATCTGAAGTTATTTTCAGATTTTGAATTTGGGAGGGAACTAAAAAGGAAACTAGCATTTAATGGGAGGGAGAGGATTGGAGAGAGAGAGAGGGGGAGAGAGAGGGGCGGCGGCATGGGTATGGGGGCCGGCGGTTTAAGTGGGGTAGGGGCTTAGGGAATTAATTAGGGGGTTGCCTAATTTAGGAATTGAGAAGTAGGAAAGTTTTAAATTAATCCTATTTGATTTAAATTCAAATAGACTTAAATTAGGAAACTTTCCTAAAATAAATTGGCTAGATTAGGAAAGGGAATTAATTCAAATTCAATTTGAATTTGAAAAATCAATTTCTTCCAAATTAATACCAACTAGATTAGGGAATCAATTTGAAAAGGAAAGGCAATGGGAGGGGGGGGGGGTGGCGGCTTGATAGGGGCGGGTGGGGTGTTGGCCAGCCGGCGGGTAGGGAAGAAAGGAGAGGGGGCCGGGTAAGGGGGAAGAGGGGATTTGAGGTGAGGGTGGGGGGATTTTAGCCGTGAGGTGGTGGGTGAGGTGGTGGGCTGCCGTGGGTGGTGGTGGGAAGAGGAGGCCGGCGGTAGGTTGGGGGAAGGAGGGGGAGGAAAAGTCAACAGAGCGACCACGAATCCGACGCATCTAGATTGGTGGGTATTGCGCACTCTCCCTCTCCTAGGGATTCTTCTCAAAAGCTCTCACAACTCAACTTACAAACACAAGAGTAGGAACATTTTGTAATAATCATTCATTAACTTCAAACGATACAATAGTGTCCTATAAATAGCCTCAACAAATGTCCCCATTGGGCTTACAAACACTCCGCCCTTAAGTAAGGGTAAAACAGTAAACTAAAATAAAAGAAACAAATAACATAATAAACTCAGAAATATAAAGACTCGATCGTGGTCGTAGATCGACGGCCACGCCTACGATAAACTTTCCAAGTGTGGATGTCCTCATCATTCTCCCGGGGTGGAAGAAAGCTCGACTCCGTCGAGTAAGTATCTCTGGTGCTGTCATAGAACTCCAATGCATTTGGATCCAACTGCTGCGACTCATCATGATCCAATCAAGTATCCTCCGACTCGGGTTTACCTTTCCACCTAATCAAATACCTTCGTCGTCCACCTTCCTTTGTAGAGATGATTTCATCGCTCAAGATCGTGTCCACTTTATCTGCTATGGGTGATTTAGGAATATCTGGGAGTGGAGGTAGGTTAGGGATCTCACAAGGTGGGGTCACACAAGGCTGTTGTATAAGTGGGTTCGGCGGATTAAAATCCGGACCTTCATATGCCACTAAATCTTCTATGTTAAAAGAGGGATTGATGTTGAACTCTGCAGGAAGATCTACTACATAAGCATTATCATTGATTTTCTTAAGTATTTTGAATGGACCAGCACTTTTGGCATGTAATTTCTTAACCGTTCTTTGTGGGAACTGTTCCGGACGAATCCGCACCATCACGGAATCACCAACCTCAAAAGTTTTAAATTTTCGTTTCAAATCAGCACGTAATTTATAATCAGTATTTCTCTTTTCAATTTGTCGTGCAATTTCCTTATGAAGTTCATGCAAATGTGATGCAAATAATGATGCAGACTCAGAAATTCTATACCTAGAACACATAGGAATGAGATCTAAAGATTGCCTAGGTTTGTACCCGTACACAATCTCAAAAGGACTTAGGCCTGTGGTTCGGTTAATAGAATTGTTATAAGCAAACTCAGCAGTGGGTAAAATGGAATCCCAATCCTTAACGTGCTCGCTAACTAGAGACCTTAACAGATTACCTACGCTCCTATTAACTACCTCGGTCTGACCATCGGTTTGGGGATGAAAGGCAGTAGAGAATTGCAATTTAGTGCCTAATTTCATCCAATGGTTTTTCCAAAAATAGCTAGTGAACTTAACGTCCCTATCAGACACAATAGTCTTAGGTAGGCCATGAAGACGGACAACCTCATTGAAGTAAAGTTTGGCAATATGGGAGGCGTCGGAAGTTTTGAAGCGGGGTATAAAATGAGCCATCTTGGAAAACCTATCAACTACGACACAAATGACATCATTTTTACGAAGAGTCTTAGGCAGGCCTAAAATAAAATCCATGCTAACGTCCTGCCAGAGACAACTAGGGGCAGACAACGGAGTGTAAAGACCAGTATTCTACTTCCGCTATTTGGCTAGCTGACACGTGTGACATCGGCTAACCAACCGACCAACATCTCTCTTTAGGCTGGGCCAAAAGAAACGATACTCCACGGATTCTATAGTTTTATCCCGTCCGAAGTGCCCAGCGAGGCCTCCGGCGTGGAGTTCCCAGACCATAAAATTCCTTAAGGAGGTACTTGGGATACAAAGCTTTTGGGCTTTGAAAAGATAACCATCCTCCAGGAGGAAATCGTCCACAAGGCACGTGCTGCCTGTGGACAAGAGAGATAGGTTTCTTTGAAGTTGGGGCAGTCCAAATAGTCCCTTTTCATTTGGTCAAAACCCACGACTTCAGCCCTCAACTCGATGGTAGTTGTCATACGACGACTGAGGGCATCAGTAGCTTTATTCTCAACTCCCGCCTTATGTCTAAGGGTATACGTGTACTCTTGAAGGAATTCTATCCATCGACCGTGGCGAGCATTCAACTTCTTTTGGGAGTTGATGTATCGAAGGGCTTCGTGATCCGAAAAGATGACGAACTCTTGCGGGAGCAAGTAGTGTCGCCAATAACGGAGGGATTGGATCACGGCATAGAACTCCTTGTCGTAAGTGGAATATCGCTGCCGGATATCGTTCAGTTTCTCACTGAAATACGCTACAGGATGACCTTCCTGGGAGAGGACTCATCCAATTCCGACCCCTGAAGCGTCGCAAGTCACTTCGAAGACTTTGGAGAAGTCAGGAAGTCTCATCACTGAGGCCTCCACCATTCATTTCTTAATGTCCTCAAAAGCTCTGGTGGCGGCAGGGGTCCAGTGGAAATCACTCTTCTTAAGACAATCAGTAATAGGAGATACGATTGTATTGAAGTTTCGTATGAATCTCCTATAGAAGGTGGCCAATCCGTAGAAGTTGCGGACTTCCTGGATGTTTTGAGGAAGAGGCCACTCAACTATGGCTTTCACCTTCTCAGGGTCAGCAGAAACCCCACGAGCCGATACGATAAACCCTAGAAAGATGACTTGATCTACGAGGCAAGTACACTTCTTGGGATTAGCGTACAATTGTTCTTTCCTTAAAACAGAACAGACTTGTTTTAAATGGTCAAGGTGTTGCTCAACAAAATGGCTATAGATAAGTATGTCGTCAAAGTAGACAACGACAAACTTACCCATAAAAGGACGTAACACTTGGGTCATAATTCTCATGAAGGTGCTCGGGGCGTTACTCAACACGAAAGGCATGACCATCCATTCATAAAGACCATCCTTGGTTTTGAAAGCAGTCTTCCACTCATCACCGGGTCGGATCCGGATCTGGTGGTATCCACTCTTGAGGTCGATCTTGGAAAAGAGAGTGGCACCCGTCATCATATCAAGCATATCGTCTAATCGAGGAATGGGAAAACGATATTTGACGGTGATTTTGTTGATAGCACGGCTATCAACACACATTCTCCAAGATCCGTCCTTCTTAGGAGTGAGAAGAGCGGACACTGCGCAGGGACTAAGACTTTCCTTAATGAAGCCTCGTTGCAGTAACTCGTCTACCTGCTTCTTAAGTTCGACATGTTCCGTGGGGTTCATGCGATAGTGTAGCAGGTTTGGGAGGGAGGCTCCAGGGACTAAGTCTATAGCATGCTGAATGTCTCGGAGTGGGGGTAGCTGATCAGGGAGATCATCCGGGAAGACATCAGCAAATTGCCCTAAGATAGATTGAACTTCCTGAGGAATGGGATCATCAGATTCTGTGGGAATCTCACGACCCACTAACGCGTATAGAGGCGCACCACGAGTGACCTCAGAGTCCAGAACCTTGGCGGTGACCAAGTTTAGTCCTTTCTTGGACTTAAGGGGGTGGGGTTTGGGTTCTTCCTTGACTCGGGGTTGCGATGGTAAAAGCTTAATCTTTTTACAGTGCACATTTCACCACGCAGATGGGAGATGTGTTCAACTTCTGAAGGCAATGGAGGACGGCGGTGTCATCGTCCTCCTCGAAGAAATCACCCTCTTCTTCAACTTAGTGAACTTGATCAACCTCGGGCTCAGAATCCTCCTCAGTAATCTCCTCTATAATGAAAACTTTGTAGGGACTGGAGCACTGAGAAGCGATATGCCCATACCCCTGGCACCGAAAGCACTTGGTCCCGGGACTGGACTGAGGGGTATCCGGAGTGAGAGGTTTACTTCTAAAATCAGGTCGGGGTGCAGGGGGACTAGTGGGAGGTCGGGTGGCACTTCTCGGAGTAGGCCGGGCAATAGAAGAGTGTGGGGTAGCACTACCAGAAGGTTTGTAGGGAGGTCTAGAATCATGGTGACGGCTAGGGTGCTGGGATCGACTCTCCTCAAGGTCTAGCACTAAACTATAGGCATTCTCAAGGGTAGTGACATTCCGGGCGAACAGCTCGTTGCGAAGATCTTCTCGCAACCCGGTACGAAACATGGATAAGATTTGCGCAGGGGTAGTGGAGGTCTCCCCTTTGCAATGAATCAGAAAGTCGTCAAAAGATGCAATGTAATCTTTGACGGGTTTACTACCCTGAGTTAGTCTATGCCACCTATCTAAGAGCCTAGGAAAATACGAAGGAGGAAGGTACTTCTGCTTAAGCTCACGCTTCATCGACAGCCAATCAGTGATGGGGTACTCATTGCAGGACTCCCTAAGGCTTTCTAAGTTAGACCAGAACTGACTAGCCCTACCGATGAGTTTCATACTGGCGAAACTGACCTTCCTCGCCTCGGAGATGTCATACCACCTAAAGAAACTATCCATACCTTTGATCCAGTCTAGAAAGAGCTAGGGATTGAGGGTACCATCAAAAGTAGGTGCATCGACCTTGATATTCTTCATCAGGGGAAGATCAGGGTCGTGGGGGTGCTCTTGCCTATGGTGGGGGACTCGATGAGGAGCTCGAGGGTGCCCCTCGTCCATAAAAGGATCGTCCCCGTACATAGAGGGTGGCGTAGAAGGGGTATACGGAATCGGGTGGCTCCTACCATGCTCTATGGTATCAAGACAGTCAGTGGTGGTTCTACAAAATTCAGCGAGGTCAGCTTGGTTTTCCTTTAATTGTTGGCTAATAGCATTCATTTGACCTACCAGTAGGTCTAACGTCCTTCCAAGTTGTTCGGGGTCCATTGCTAAGCACTAGGAAAGGTTTAGGGGTGACAATTAAGAGTGGACAGCAAGTGTAAGTGCAGGAAAAACACCCTAAAATGTCACTAACTGCTGCAGGAAACCTTAGGACAGCACTCTATACTATGGTGTTAAGACTCCTAATCAAGTAGCAAGGTTGTAGGGTTAAGGCCAGCACTTAGACACCAAAGAAAAGACCTTAAAGTTCACTAAATGTATGCAAAATTTTAATGGACAACAAACATAAATGGAGATTTAAACAATTTAAAAGATGCAATGCATGCAAAATTAAATAGGCTAGCAAGGTAACAACCTAGGATGAATTTCTAGCATGCAAACCTAGGTTAAACCATGCTCTGATACCGGATGATGCAGGACTAGGATGCTTTTAAATGAAAATTAGGATTTGCACGAATTATTAAAAGAGCATGAAATGACTAAATTACTAGCAATAGGAACGAAGAAATAAAACTAGGGAGGGATGCTTGCGTTTAGGTCAAACCACATATAAAATACTTGAACAAACAAATAGATTAGAAAATCAAAGTAAAGCTAATATAGGAGATGTTCATTCATAATCCCGCAATTAACAATAGGACAAGTAAACATAAAGGTTCACTCAAATATCCCTACGTTTACTAAGCTCTTTAGCAAATTAAGCGGCTTTGATCTTGTATGACTTTGTCACCACCTACAAGGTTAGGAGAAAGAAGAAGTAATTGACGAGGGAAGAAAGTTCACCTTAATCGGAAAGGAATCGTTGTTGGATAGTATCCACTCGAATGCTGATGGTATGGGTGAGGAATCGGCGAAGTTGAGTGAAGTAGCTTTTGAGTGTGGAAGTGTCCGGAGGGGAGGCGGTCGTAGTTTGGCCGACGATGGTCCACTGTCCTTTTAGCCGTTGATCGTCGATTGTATCCACCAAAGTGATATGGATCCATTCGAAGTATTCCTCGACGGTGTTGTCGAAGTCGAATCAGACGTCGAAGAACGGGGAACGGAGGATGTCGATGTTGTTGTGCTCGTCAAGTACCAAACCGTAGTCCCATTCGGGGACTTCCATTCATGTTGGTGGAGAAAAGAGGAGTGGAAGACGATGATACCTTGCTGTCCTTGAAGTTTGCTCTTGGGAAAATAGGGTTCTTACCTAGGAATCCAAGTAAGAGTGGGGAGAAGGTGGCCGGCCTAGTGGGGGAGGGTTGGGGGAATTAGGGTTAGGATTTTGAGGGGGTTAAGGCTTTCCAAATCTGAAGTTATTTTCAGATTTTGAATTTGGGAGGGAACTAAAAAGGAAACTAGCATTTAATGGGAGGGAGAGGATTGGAGAGAGAGAGAGGGGGAGAGAGAGGGGCGGCGGCATGGGTATGGGGGCCGGCGGTTTAAGTGGGGTAGGGGCTTAGGGAATTAATTAGGGGGTTGCCTAATTTAGGAATTGAGAAGTAGGAAAGTTTTAAATTAATCATATTTGATTTAAATTCAAATAGACTTAAATTAGGAAACTTTCCTAAAATAAATTGGCTAGATTAGGAAAGGGAATTAATTCAAATTCAATTTGAATTTGAAAAATCAATTTCTTCCAAATTAATACTAACTAGATTAGGGAATCAATTTGAAAAGGAAAGGCAATGGGGGGGGGGGGGGGGGGGGGGGGGGGGGGGGGGGCGGCTTGATAGGGGCGGGTGGGGTGTTGGCCGGCGGGTAGGGAAGAAAGGAGAGGGGGCCGGGTAAGGGGGAAGAGGGGATTTGAGGTGAGGGTGGGGGGATTTTAGCCGTGAGGTGGTGGGTGAGGTGGTGGGCTGCCGTGGGTGGTGGTGGGAAGAGGAGGCCGGCGGTAGGTTGGGGGAAGGAGGGGGAGGAAAAGTCAACGGAGCGACCATGAATCCGACGCGTCTAGATTGGTGGGTATTGCGCACTCTCCCTCTCCTAGGGATTCTTCTCAAAAGCTCTCACAACTCAACTTACAAACACAAGAGTAGGAAAATTTTGTAATAATCATTCATTAACTTCAAACAATACAATAGTGGCCTATAAATAGCCTCAACAAGAGAAATAAATAGAAAAGACTCAAATGCCCCCATTGGGCTTACAAACACTCCGTCCTTAAGTAAGGGTAAAACAGTAAACTAAAATAAAAGAAACAAATAACATAATAAACTCATAAATATAAAGACTCGATCGTGGCCGTAGATCGACGGCCACGCCTACGATAAACTTTCCAAGTGTGGATGTCCTCATCATATTCTCTGCCTTTTATGTTGTTGATACTTCTTTTCTATTCGTTATGCACATACCTAAGTCATCTCAATCTATCTTAATCTCCCAACGCCTTGTGCAAAAAAATGTTACTCATAGTCTATGATGTACAGACACGGACACGGCGACATGGATACGACACGACACGGACACGTCAATTATCGAAAATATAGGACACGAACACGGGTTGGACACGGTATTATAGTTTTATATTTTAAAAATAGTGTATAAAATTAAATAAGTATAATTTTAAAAATAATTTAGAAATAATAAGTCATTTAACTAAAATTTATGCTTAAAATGATTAATATTAGGATGTCAAGAGTCGGGCGTCGATGATGTTTATCAGTCATCGAGGGAGGAGATGAAAATACCTTCACTGCCAAAGAGAAATGAAAATGAGAATATTCGATGAATGGGGTATTAAGTGCGGACGATTGATTTGGTGTTGTGGATAGGAAATAAGAAATTTAGTTTTTATATTTTAAATAAGTAAAAAATTTTAAATACAAGAAATTATATTTTGAAAAAATCGTAAAATATTTAAGATGCAAGTGTCGGACACGTGTGTCCAATTTGTATTTAATATTTTTTTAATCGGACACATTTTCGGCATGTCCGACACGTGTTGGAGGAGTATCGGACGCGTGTCGTGTCGGATACGTGTCAGACACTGCACGCCTCTTTGAGGAGAAGTGTCGGTGCATCATAGCTCATAGTCTTTTGGACTTTGCAGGTTCTCATTAGAATCGAAAAAATATACTTTCAAGAGGTAGTTAGATAGTATATAAACAGTACCTAATCTACGGGTGGCAACCCTATAGTTAATTACCTCTTTTGATTATAGGAGAGCACTCTCAATTAAAGATATTAAAGATATTGTAAGACTTTATATTTGTTTTTATGCAAATCTCATCTTATGATTTGGTTTTATTTTTGTTGGGGGTTGGTTATAAATCTTTTTATGATCCTACGATTTCATCATTTAGGGTTTCCATTGGAGCTCGATCTAAATAGGATGAAGATACTCTTTTTGGAAATTTTACCTTGGATAGCTTTGCTAGTAACTATAGAGGTTCCCTAATCTAAAATATCACATATACTGAAGTTGGAAAACATGAAAAGGAAGTTAATTTTGCGCTAGATCTTGGTTAGTAGAGGGATTTCAACCCTATTAAATGGATAAAGTGGTGCAAAGATTAGAAGTAATGGATCAATGGAGACCTACGAGCTTTCAAAAGATGGTTCATTTTGTGATTTAGCAGTGCGCTTTAAGGATGAATGCTAGGTTTTGGGGCATGTATTCAATCCTTAACAAGCTCGTAAAATGTAAGCATGATTGTTTTGATCACACAGCTATGATATGTTTCTTCGTAAACCCATTCTTTATTGAATTTAACACCCTTGACATGTTTTTTTAACAGATGAGTAGAGAAATGACATCTGAACGAAGAAGTGAACTTTTCTGATTAAGTAATCATTTATATTTTATACTTTCTATTTATTATTTGTCTTTTTTGTATTTTTATATTTTGTTTATTATTGGAGCATGGATTCATCTTTCGAGGTGTAGCTGAAAAAGGATTTAGAGGTCTTCTATCGGAGGCTAGACCTAAGAGATATGATTATGATGGGTTTGATTGAATATTGTTGTCACCATGTATCGAGTCAAGTGGGGTTGATTTTTGTTGGGGAATTGTTGACTGAAGGGTTGTTTTGTTATGTGGCAATCAATAATCTTGTTGAAAGACTTTTTTGATAATTCCACTAATTGAAATTCCCACCTAATCCTTTATTATCATCGCTCTCTATAAGCCTGATTCAATTCTCTTAATTAGGGATTGAATTGAAGGAGAACACAGACATTTTTAAGCCAATTTGAGAGAATAAAGGAGAAGATCAGGACTTGAAGATCTTCAGCAAGGGTCCATAATGAAATATTATCTTCACTGGTGAAAGACTTAATATCAACCAGTAGCTCGTAGCCACCTTAGATTGTTAAGCGTCTAGGTGGCGACTCACGGTGTGGTTTGTATCACTTGGTACACTGCAACTTATGTTGATATGGGTTCTTGGTAGAATAACCAACTTGACCATATCATGTTGTGGATTATTTTTTTCCCTATGAAGAAAATATGCTTTTCAGGTTTAGTCGAAGCAAATCAAGTTAATTATGATCTAACCATCCTTGTATTGAAGCAAATCAAAATTGTTTTTGAATAAATCTAAATTTCTAGTGATAATCGAGTGTGTTTTGAGTTTCAGGCATAATTAGGTATTGAAAGTCAAAATGCGAAAATTTGACAATTTTGTAGAACATCGTGTGACACTGATGCATACCAATTGAGTAGCAAGAAAGTACGATTTAATACATTGCAACTCGCAAGAGGGCGTGCCTTTTAGGGTGGTATGGGTGACATTATTAACCAAGGCTATATGAGGATATGCTAATCCATATGAATCATAGATTGTCAACATCGAGGCAATGGCAAAATGGGATTCCTCCCTACTCATGCCAAAAAAGGCTAGTATCGATGACATCACAGAGCAAGGTTCTATGAGGGCCTAAGATGACCTTTTGAAATGTTGACTGTCATATCCTTGGTGATAGCTAAGTTGAGGGATCAAGAGGAGTGTGTTATACCTTCGTGTGTGCCACGACAATGCTTGGAAATGGATTCACCAATTTACCTTGCTTTTTTCATTTTCAACCTCCTCATGAGGGGATGTATTTACTACAGCGAGGGGATGTTACTACCCTTGATGTTGGGCTGCCTCCCTTAGCTTAATAGTAATAGTATTTTTTTCGCTTGTTTTTGTTTTTGTCTCTTGTCCTTGTTGGTAAAAATGCTTTTCTAACAGTATGTTATCTATTAGTTTTATCTACAAATAGTGAAGATGCACATCCTTAAGTTGCATATAATTTTGAATAAAACTTGAAGGGTTTGTTTGGGACAACATTTTTATTGTCTAGTTTTTCTGATTGTAATCACAATTTTATTTGGCTATTGTTTTAGTGGTGCTTTCAAGAAATTTTAGTGATAGGAAGTTACTTTTTACATAACAATCTTTACAAAAAAGTTGCAGCCATCCCAAATATATCCGAAATAATTTCATGTCAAGTACATCGATTGGTTGTCAATATCAATGTGTGTTTCATGCCATTTGTTTAAATCCATATATTATTACATGGATGTAGCATCTCTTTTAAAAATATTTATAACTTTATTAATTGGGAGTATATTTTTGTTCAGGATAGTCTTGTGTGTTCTTTTCCTCTAAATATAATAATAAAACTAGTGAAACATAATTTGTCACTAATTTTTCTGTTTCCATTGCAATACTTGGAATAATAAAGCTGCATTACATAAGCATGTGTTTTAATATTTTTCAAAAAAAAAAAAAAACTTGCATTTTATTGACATAACAGCTTAAATCTGGACTATTCGTTCAATGCATGATATGCAAATTACACCATATCAAACAAATTTTTAACCATTTTTTTACTGCATTGCACCATCGATTGTCTGTATCTGTTGATTATCGATCAAGCTACTTGAAATTGTTTTAGCTTAATTTTTGAGCTTTATGCGCTGCAGATTACAGGAGAATGGTTAACAAGCAGTACATGGAAGGTGTAGAGCAATTAGAACGGTGAGGAGATTCTCTCCTGCAGCACTCCCTTTTTGTTTTTGTGCTGGAGATAACTTTCATGCGTGTGTTCTCTTGCCATACAGTTCTCTCTTGCCATACAGTTCTGATGTAAATTTAAACAGCAGAAATATGAGAAATTATTACGTGCGGTCACCGGACATCGTCCGGAGGCGAATCAGGACGCGTCATATTATCATTTTGCTGTGTACGACATCTATGTACTGGGTGACGTGGTGCTTCTTGATTCGCTTCCGAACGGCCTGGTGACCGCACGTAATAATTTCTTCAGAAATAGAGGATAGCGGTTTATCTGAACTCCATTTTTATCCTTAACAGTTGGATAATTTGTGGATTGGGCTCAATACAAAGAACAAATTGGTTATGTTGAATATAAATAAGGATTTGATCATCATGAGGTGAACTTCCACTGAACTACTATAATCTCTCAGTGGCTGCAAATTTAGTTTCAGGTTTGCTTCCTTTGATGGTTTATTTGGGATGGTTGCAGATGTCTATAGAAGTTGTAGAATTATTATAAGAAAAAAAATATTTTAAAAATTAGGTAATAATTTTCTTACAACTTATATTTCA
Source organism: Dendrobium chrysotoxum (assembly GCA_019925795.1). Lineage (NCBI taxonomy): Eukaryota > Viridiplantae > Streptophyta > Magnoliopsida > Asparagales > Orchidaceae > Dendrobium > Dendrobium chrysotoxum. Next base: position 89,799,077 of record CM034305.1, on the reverse strand, counting down.
GTATGTGGCTATAAAAAATTAGGGTAATTCATATGTATATCACAAAATTTTTATATTTATTTATTTAATATGCAAATATTTCAATCACATAAAAATATTATAAATGTTTCCTTATTTAAAATAAAATATATATTTATATATTTTGATATAATTTAGATATTATATGTTAATATATATAAAAATTTAGATATGTAAATATATTAAAATTTTATGTTATATGTTTGTAAATCCTTCAAAATCATCACTTCTCTCGTGAGAAAATTTTTGGAAGCAATATATGTGATAGTTAAATGTGTGGAAAGGGGAGGCTATGATGACACAAGTAGCATAATAGTTAACTTTCTAGAAATGCCTATTAATTTCTAAATTATATGAAAATAAAATGTAAATGATATGAAATAATGAATACTCAATAGAGTGAAATAAGACTATTAATTACAAAGATGAGTTTGGAAGTGTTGGATATTTGTGATCATGAGTTGAATTTTATAGATTATATTCAATGGATTGGAGCCCAACTCTCATATGACAAGTGAAGGCCAATATAATCATCCAAAATGATTGGTGTGAACATTGGGTCTTGTAGAGGGAGATTCAAGAGTTGTGCTTGGGAGTATTGGTTATCTCCAAAGGATAAAGAATTGCTAATGTTAAAAAAATTTAGATTTTATTTGAGATCTTTTTTACTGTTTTCTAACGTAGTTTTTTTAAAAAATCGTATTTAAGAGGCAAGTTGATAGTGAATTGGTTATAAATTTCACTCTCTTGTCAGGCTTCATTTCTTATTTGAGAGTTTTCCATTGGCATAAGCACGCGCCCAAGGCTAGTTATCTCTCTTATGAGGGAAAGCATTTTTTATTGAAGCTAATGATACTTACTTTCATATTAATGCATTATAGTCAATGAAGTAAACATTAGGAAAGATATGGGACTAAGAGACGAGAAAATGAGCATCAAACATTTGTGTCTGGCTAATGTTAGGGCATTGGTTGTTGGTAAGCATCAAAGGATGATTGATGGGGAACACTGAAAAGTGGGCGACAATGTATGATTAGTTTAGTCATTCTCTTAATAAGAAAAGAGATCGGGCAAATGAGAAACTAGGAGAGGGAGGAATAAGATTATTTTTGATAGAAAATGAAGGGAAAGGAGCTTTCAAGACATAAAGCCTCATTTTTGCATTAAATTCTCATCATCCTTCCAAAATATAAGGTAAGGCAGCTCTTATTTATGCAGAAGAAATGAGGCTAAGATGACATAAATAGCCAAATTATTTGCTACCAAGTTATTCCTAAATGTTATGAACATAAGCATAAAATATAAATGAAGCAAAATAAGAACTATATAATGGCAGTAAAATGAATAAAGCTAACTCGTGGAGGCAGAGGTTTGGAGTCTGATTCTGATTTTGATCCAACAAAGTTGAAATAAGTTTAGTTTCAAGCAAAATGTTCTCAGTCATAACCTTAATTAGGCCATATCCAACTGAAAAACTCAATTTTCACTCCAAAATGTAATAATTCCTCTCCAACCGAACTCCATTTTCTAACACAAAAAAAATTTATGTATATTATTTCTCATACTTTATTTAACATAATTTTCAGATTAAAAACAATGCGACACCAATATCTGTTCACCCTCACGCAAATGGCGTTTTTTTGGCGATTGACTGGAGCAAACAACGGACGCCAAATGAGTATTAGGCATTCGGCTGGAGATGATCTTAGATTAGCTCCAATCGTGATATATAAGGATGCTAATAATTCTATCTCGAGCCAATCCGATTCTGGTTCAAGATCGGCTTTAAGTCATTTGATGCTATCCCGAGTTGAGTCAAATCAGATTAAGTTTTGGCTTGATTTGATCTCAATTTGATCCAACCATGACTCATTAACCTAATTTTCGATCTTCGAAAACAAATTCTAAGTTTAACATACATAGTTACACTCATATATATATATATATATATATATATATATATATATATACATACACATGCATATGAAATGATCTTTATAATAACCATTTAAGATAGCAACTCAGAAACATCTCTGTGTACCTTTAATTTGGAAGATCTATGACAAGATTTTCCAGCTAAGATATTCCCTTGCAGAATTTTTAAGACACGCATTAATCATTCCTGGAGTATATATTCATATCACTATCCTCTCATACCAAACAGCAATTTTGTTAATAGAAAAGCCAAATCAAGCAAAGCTAGGCTGGCATATTATTAAAAGCAAAGTACCACCTTAAGCACACAATAAAATAAAACCACATACACCAACTAGTTGTTTTTTACTAATGATATTAAATAATATTTTATATAATAAATAAATAATAATAGATTAGATTTTGGTGAATAAAGATATTTCTTTAGCAAATCAGAGAAAATGGGAGAGAATTCAAGAGTAAAACCCAAGCTTCACCATGCAGATGGAATGCTTACACCTGATAATGTTTGCTAACATAGCAAGCAATCAGAATGCAACGTCATACATTTGGTGCCAGACACAACCATATTACCTACCAGCTCCTCTATCTTCCCTCCCTCACACTAAATCCCACTTATCTACAAGCATATATAATTAATGTGTGAATGGCTGAATGCATGTGTGTATGAGAGAGAGAGAGAGAGAGAGAGAAAATGGAAGGTTTCTCCACTTATCACTTGGCCGCCATTTTCCTTTTCATCTTCAACATTGCCGCTAAAGCTCAAGGACAAGCAGGAGCAGGTCCAGCTGCTGCACCAGCTCCAGGGCCACCACCTCCACTTAATGTTACAGCTGTGCTCGAAAAGGGTGGGCAGTTCAGAACACTTATTCGGCTCCTACAATCGACACAACTTGATGAAAGAATCAGAGGCCAGCTAAACAATTCGAATGCTGGACTCACTCTATTTGCACCCTCTGACAATGCCTTCTCTAGCCTATCACCTGGCACTCTCAATACTCTTACCAACCAGCAGCAGGTCACACTGCTCCAATACCATATCATCCCTACACTCATCACACTATCACAGTTTCAGACAGTAAGCAACCCTCTAAGCACACAGGCTGGAGACAGCAGCCCTGGGCAGTACCCGCTTAATGTGACGACAGCAGGAAACCAAGTGAACATCTCCACCGGGCTTGTTAACACTACGATATCTGGAACCGTGTACTCTGATGACCAGCTAGCAGTTTATCAGGTCGACAAGGTGCTTCTGCCACTTGGTATATTCAGGCCCTCAGTGCCTGCTCCACCCCCAAAAGCAGACAAGAATGCTTCAGCACCTACTGAGGGGCCTTCCTCGAGAGATTCTGCAGATGCTTCTTCCACCAATGAATGGAGACCCTCCAGACTAGGGCTTCCATTTGCTGTCGCTGTGAGTATCTTCTATTGGAGCTTCTGAATAGTTCATATCATTACTCAACGTTGAATGTCGAAATATGTTTTGTAATAGATGCCCCATGGTTCTCGACTTCTTGTATTTACTAATAGAGAGTTTTGATTGATATTTGACGTACACATGCTCTGTAAACTATATGGCTTCTTTGATTTATTGATTTATATTTGGCTCAGCGTGGCGTCGCTACTTCATCATATCCTAATGTGTCATTTGCAGTTCACTGCGACCATCAAGTGTGTTGAGGAGATCAGGATAGCTCTCTACTCACCTTATATTCGCTTATGAGAAAGTCTTCATTTGTTCGGAACATGGTTATGTCAGAAACATTTGTGTATATTAACCTATTAAAATTGTTAAAAATAAAGAGCTTTTTTTAAACAGACAAATACAATCTTTCATATTTATATCATTCAACCCTTTCCCAGAAATGTTATTTTGAACAATAAAAAGCATTGGCATGTCATTTGACCGATATCTAAACTAAACAACCCATCTTACCATAAAAGGACAGATTTTTGGAACTTTTTAATTTTGTTACATATCTAAACCAACCAGGTTTGACAGATGACACAATAGGTTTTATGTATCACCTTCTGTTTTGACATATACATCGAATAAGTAGAAAATTCACAATCCTGAAAATACCCAGTCATCCACTACCTGCATGGAAAAACCAGGCCTTTAACCGCGTGTGGCGGGCATGATTACAATATGTATGTTCCAAGTAATAAACAATTCTACACGTACTATAACAAGTTTTCAAAACCAAATTGTTATATGAGGTAGTTCATGTTGACAATAGGTAAACCAAATTAGGCTAGGAATTATGCTATAGCTGGCCCAAACCCACCTCCTTGTGGCTCCTAGAAGAAGCTCATCATTTAAGGTTGATAGTCATGTGAGTATCTTAAGCCTAACAAGAACTGGGTTTTGATATCTAAGTGAAAGTATTTCATATATCAGAACATATCCCGTTCTATGGTCGATGAATAAATCCAGCATCATATCATATTGAAAGTTTTGGAAGATTCTGGATAAAAAGAATAAAATAATAAGTTTTTGCAAAATAAGTTTTGAACAACATCATAAGAATTTTACAGTCAAAAGGAGTAAAATCAACGGCCAAGAAGAATGACGAAAAGTAACTCGAGCTCTACAATGAGAGATTACAAAACTCATGTCAGAGTTCCTTCTTGTAAATTAGTTTCAAACTAACATTGCTATTTCACCAGAATATTCATCATATCAAGCCTGAATTTCGATGAAATATTTGAGTTGAAAACTTCTAGAATTAAATTCAAGGCCATCCAATTTAGGCAATCTTGTAGTCCAAATAAATATTTTGAAGAGACGAACGCAAAAACACCAAAAGTGTTCTGATCATAATCCAAATAACTTAAATAAAACATGTTAAAAACTTCGTGACACTAATTGAAATAACCAACAGTCTTCAAATTTTACGAGCTCACAGTTAAAACAGGCATCTCGATGAGAGAAATTCAATGAGCCCAATTTCACTCAATCCTAATGTCATTAAGGTATGGTTGTCCAATAGAATATTTGAGAATTTTGACTAAAATAATCAAAATATCACACTTTAGAAAACTATAAATAGACACCATTTTTCACATGAAGGGGAGTTTGTACTTTTCGTTGAGATGAGAGTGAGTTTAGGGATCTAATAAAGTCCAAAGGCTTACTGAAAATCACCATTAGTGACTATCATAGCTTGACCACTGTAGTCCAATTACTGTTTCTCGACCATAATCACCTTCTATGCAACAACGTCCATGTGCGACATCGCTAATAAGATCAATACATACTATCGATACTAATGTTGACGCCTATTGTCACCAACAATATTGGCGCATGCCATCTCCAATAAGATTGATGCATGTCATCGACACCAACTTCGATGCATGTCATTGCTAATAAGGCCAATGCACACCACTGACACCAACATTGACACATGCAGGCTTCGTTGCTTGCTATTGCCAACAAAATCGACATATGCCATTGAAACAAGGCCGATGTAGTTGTCAATGCCAACACCAATGTCAACCAACTTCATTGTTCGTTGTTGCCAATAACATTGATGCATGTCATGCCAAGGCCGATGTACATTGTCGTCACTAATGCTTACTTTGTCTCATACCATTGCAACAACATCGACTCTTGTCATCGCCAAAAAAGTTGATGCACACTATCACCAATAATGTTCATGCATGCCATCAACATCAATGCCGACTCTCGCCAACTCTATTGTATGCCGTTGCTGACAACATTGACACACGCCATCGCCAAAAAGGTTGATGCACATCACTGACACCAATATAAACTAATTGACTTTGTCACCCATCATCACCAACAACATAAATGCACGCCATTACTAACATGGCAGATGCATGTTGTCAACATTAACCCCAACGCATGTTGTTGCCAAGTATGATGTCACTCATCATCACCACCAATACTAAAACTTGATGTTGACATCAAGGCTTATGCTAAATTTATTGGTATATGATCTTCTTTCCTCAAAAGACAAAGATCAAATAGACCACCAAGGATCGCTTGAGGACAATTCAAATGCCTCAAGACATCTCCAACTTTCACAGTAGAAGCCATTTTCCACAGTTCATATCTGTTATATTATATAAACAATTTTCACAGCTGTGGGGAAGGGTAGTAGAATTATTTCAATTGGGACAGATCTCGTGATTTTTTTCTCTTTTTGAATTTTCATATAAAAAATCTTATATCACCTATGGACTACATTAAACTTATTCTATTGGTGCATATGCTGAATCTTCATTTAAAAGTGAGATGATAAACTCACTTTCTAGTGCGGTAAATTTTCCAACATGTAACAAGTTCAAATTTTAAGCTGGTAAAAAATAATGTTTTTCAACCCCGGGCTCCTATATTAGATGATATTTAGAGAGAGAGAGAGAGAGAGAAGGGGGGGGGGGGGGGGGGGGGGGGCGGCGTATAAATTTTAGCAGATATTTTTGTGTTAGGTCGGTGCAGGAAACCGCCCAGCCGGCCCCACATGGGCCGGCCTTTTTCTACAAGAGGCGGTTCAAACCGCCTCACCTAAGGGTGGGACCCACTTTGGCGGCAAAAAGAAAAGAGAGAGAGAGAGAGGCGGCAAGCCAATAAGGAAAGTGGATTTAATTAATTAAAAAGATTTGATATCTTTTGTATTAAATAAATAATATCTTATATTAGGAAGTTTTTAAGGAGGTGGAAATTTTAAGGAGGTGGAGAGGGCTATTTAAAGGGTATGAGGGGGTTAGGGAGTGGCATGCTTAGATTTATGATCTCTTGGGAGTTGTGTGCTCTAGACCTAGTGTCTAGAGATTGGGAGAGAACGATCATTCTCTCGAATAGAGGATCAATTGTATCTTTACTTTATATTTGCTTTACTTTGAGTCATTTAATAAAAGTACTATTTTTCTTGAGTTGTTTCATTCTTTTCTTGTGTCTTCTTGTTGTTTTTACCAATTTCTTGTTAGGGTTGCTTGCGAACTCAAGTAGATTCGATAGGATTACTTGCGAACTCAAGTATTTCCTATCAAATTGGTATCAGAGCATTATCTTGGGACCATCGGCGGCTAAAATTCTGTGATTTCAGTAGTAAAAACGTATCCGAAAAAAGATCTTTTGGCGACTCTTAGGAAGGAAGATGGCTGGGAAGAAGGTGGAAGTTTTGGAAGGTGAAATCAAGCAAATCAAATCAGATTTGGAGGAAAGGTTTTCCGATTTTTAAAATCAGATTTCTTCCAATAATGCAAAAAAAGAAGGAAAGTTCGTAATAATTGAAGAAATGTTAAAGAAATTACTATAAGTAAAGACCAACCCGGCGACATCGGAAGCAAAGGAAACTTTCGAAGGCCATGAGAGGGGAGGAAACCCTAATACATGGAGGAAAAGAGGAAATCTAGAGATAGAAATCTTTGAGGGAGAAGACGGAATGCCTCATCTAGAACCTCTTTCTAGGGAGGAAGTGAGAAGAAGAGCTGCTGATTTTACCAGAAGAAGAGAAGATACCACCAAGGAGCTGATTATGAAGGACGAAGAGGAGATTTTGATAACAGGTTTGGATACGATCGTTGGAGAGAAGATCAAGATAACTGGGGAGTACCTCCTCTTCACGAGATGGGAGGATATGGAGGATTCCGAGGTGACCTAAAGGTAAGAAAGCTAAAGATGCCCATCTTCGAGGGTGAGGATGGCCATGGATGGATCTACAAAGTGGAACGATATTTCACCGTCAACAGATTGACGGAGGAAGAGAAGCTAACGGCAGCAGGACTATGTTTGGAAGGAAAACCCTGGCATGGTATCAATGGCGTGACCTAAGCCAACCCGTCAGGAGCTGGAGGGAGTTCAAAGAGTTCTTATTAGAATGTTTCCAAACCTGTAGGGGAGGAGATTTTTATGAGCAATTCTTTGCCTTGACACAGGAAGAGACCGTGGCAGATTACCATGACAAATCTGAATACTTGGCCAGTAGATTGAACCGGCTCTCTGAGACAATACTGGAAGGAAATTTTATGGAAGGACTCAAACTGGAGATATGAGTAGCGGTTCGGGTGATGAGGCCAAGAGACCCGAGGGAGGCCATGGAGCTAGCCCAGTTGGTGGAAGATCAGAAGCAACTGGAAAGAGGGGCTAGAGGGAGTAACTCGGGGGGATTATATAGGATGACCACCACCTTCTTAGCCCCCAAGGGGCCAGCACCAGGGAGCCTAAAAGAAGTGCCCAAGGAGAGAGCTAGAGGAGGAGGAAGTGGGAAAAATTTCAAGAGGTTGACAGAGAAGGAGATGCAGGAGAAGAGGGAAAAAGGGTTATGTTTCCAGTGTGATGAGAAGTATACTCCAGAGCACAGGTGTAGGGATCGAAATCTTCAGGTTCTCACCGTCTGTGATGACGAGGAAACTAAGAAGGGAGGTGAGAGAGATGGATGACAAGTTGCATCTGGATGTGGCGGAGGTCTCCCTGAATTCAGTAGTAGGATTCACTTTGAATCATACGATGAAGGTAAAGGGAGAAATAGTAGGCATGGAGGTGGTAGTATTGATTGACAGTGGGGCTACCCATAATTTCATTTCCACTCAGGTCGTCAACCAACTGGGAGTGAAATTGGTGGACATGGTTATTATGGGGTGATGATGGGAACATAGAAGGTGGAGAAAGGCCAGGGAATTTGTAGAGGTGTGGTGTTGACCATCCAGGGGAAACCACGATGGGGGAAACCAAGGACAATTGGGGAGCACTCACGATGGAATTAATGGTAGAGGGGAGAAAGGTGGTTATCAAGGGAGATGCAGGGCTATCCAAAGTCATGGTATCACTTAATACCATGGTTAGGAGCATACAAGAGGTGGGGGAAGATTCTCTGGTGGGACTACATAGGCGGGAGGTGATCAGATTGGAGGAGGGAGGGGATGTTTCTCTTTCAGTGCAGCCCTTGATTCAGCAATTCGGTAAGGTTTTTCAGTCACCTCAAGGATGACCACCTCCACAAGAACACAAGCATATTTCTACATGTTCTGAGATACCAACAACTTTAACAGAGGACTTGGAGGTGATACTAGAACCCTTTGAGTTACAAGGGGTACGCCAGGGAGAAGGAGGAAAAGAGGTATTGATCAAGTGGAAGGATCTGCCAGATTACGAGGCAATCTGGGAACCTTACGAGAGGATAAAGCATCAGTTTCCTTCTTTCCACCTTGAGGATAAGGTGGCTATTTGGGAAGGCAGTATTGTTAGGTCGGTGCAGGAAACCGCCCTTGGGCCGGCCTTTTTCTACAAGAGGCGGTTCAAACCGCCTCACCTAAGGGTGGGACCCACTTTGGCGGCTAAAAGAAAAGAGAGAGAAGGAGGCGACAAGCCAATAAGGAAAGTGGATTTAATTAATTAAAAAGATTTGATATCTTTTGTATTAAATAAATAATATCTTATATTAGGAAGTTTTTAAGGAGGTAGAAATTTTAAGGAGGTGGAGAGGGCAATTTAAAGCGCATGAGGAGGTTAGGGAGGGGCATGTTTAGATTTGTGATCTCTTGGAGTCTCTTGGGAGTTGTGGGCTCTAAACCTAGTGTCTAGAGATTGGGAGAGAACGATCCTTCTCTCGAATAGAGGATCAATTGTATCTTTGCTTTATGTTTGCTTTGCTTTGAGTCATTTAATAAATGTACTATTTTTCTTGAGTTGTTTCATTCTTTTCTTGTGTCTTCTCGCTGTTTTTATCAATTTCTTGTTAGGGTTGCTTGCGAACTCAAGTAGATCCGATAGGATTACTTGCGAACTCAAGTATTTCTTATCATTTTGTTTTTGGGGTTATATACCAAAAACATGGTTCAGTATGTAGACATAGTCTTCAACTAGATAACATGATGAATCAACAATCAATGCAAAATCTCAGAAGTCCCCTTGCTATCAATTTATTTGACTATTCATTAGATCTTTTCAGTAATCCCAATACTTTTTCGAAATACATAACACTGACCACTTATTCATTTGGTGTGTTCTTGTTGACAATTTGAAATGCTTCACTCACATTTAACGAAAACAAACTAGGAAGAACCTAATAATTATGCCTCCAAATAGGTCAAGCATACGCCATATTCCACCACATAACAAACAGGTCTGAGTAGAGTCACAGGAAAAACATATGACCAAGGATTCTTGCAAACCAGAAGCAATTTTATTACTGAATGAGGCATATGTACAATAATATAAAAAAAACAATATCCTTGCAAGATTCATCATGGAATCCCCTGCAGGCCTTCACACAACGCCCATGATGAGCAGGCTTATGTATAGCAAACTCATCTTACATAAGAACAATCAACTGATCAAACCTTTCATACCAGCAAAACTCTATATAGATTTCAACGGTCAGGCAATTTTTCACATAAACAATAATAGAAATGGTTAAATATAACATATTCACAAACTTCAACGAACTATAAGAGCAGTACCCGACTCTTCTGAGGTTGGCTGAAGTGCGCTAATTTTGATGTTATACTTCTTAGAATTCCCGATTGAGCTTGAATCTGAGACATCTGACCCCATAGAAGATGAAGGCAAAGGTGAAACCTCCTCATAAGCACTGCCAACAAAGTTCCCACACTTGCGGCACTGCAGCTTCGTCTTATGCCTGAAGAGCCCCCATGAACGTGTTGAATTGAAGTATGGAAAACAACTAAGCTCATCAATCTGAGCAAACCTGCTCTCATCAATTGAATAGAAGGACACAATACCCTTCTTGATAGCTTTTCTATACTTTGTCCCAATGTTGGTAGTATTCCGATGTGAAGAACTCAAATTCAGTGAATAACCACAAGACCCACAACTACAAATTCATCAACTGCAATTAGCATTTATAAATTTATAATAGCATACAGGTTACTGGACAGTGACATCAAGTAAAATAAAATACCAAAAAACTGAAATTTGTAGAAAGCAACGCTAATGCATGTGAGAGTTATTGGGTTTAGTCTCAAATTTCATAGATGAAAAATATATTAGCGTAGAAATACAAGTATTGGCCCTATATATTGGCTTAAGTTTTTTGATTAATGTGTGCCAATCTATTGGCTCAATTAAAGCCCCCATTTTCCACCATCCTAACAAGTAGAATCAGAGCCAGTGGTTTGGTAGGGATCAAGTAAATCATGTGGTTTGTAGCTCTTATATCTTCTACCATGGTCAAGTCAAGTTAGAAAATAAATAACTCCTATGTAGGCTATACATGCTTTAGTGGACTCTTCGTATATGATACTTGATGTTGCCAAAAATCTTCCATTTAGGAGAGAGAGTCATGACATAGAGAGCTCTCACATGGGGGAGATTTGTTCAGACACACAAGAATTATTAGGTTTAGTGGCACATCTAATAAACAAGAAATACATTGGTGTAGAAATACTAGTGGCTCACCAATAGGCTTACAATTTTGGTTTAATGAGCGTCCATCTACTATTATAGTGTGCTTAATTTAGGCCCCATTGTCATTCTACCCACACAACAACCAAAACTAATTCATGAAAAATCATAGTTCAGCAACTATAGGGCTGGGGTGGTTTTGAGCCAAACAATCCAAGCTTACATCTTCTCCAATTATCGAAATGTTTTCACATTTTTGAGCTAAAATTAAAAAAACCTACTATAACAACCCTAAACAACCAAAATGAACTCGTACAAAATTAGAAAGTCCGCATCTTTCTCCATTTATTGAAACCTTTTCGAATTTTCGAACTGAAACTCGAAAAAAAAGTAACCAAACCCTAATTTTCTCACAAATGCACTAGCTGCTTATGCGACGCCCACTCAACTTAGAACCTAGAAGGTAAACTACCCAACTAAAGCATCAATGAAACAACCATAGCTCAGCAACTAAAAAATTAGTGTTTAGAACCAGGTGACGGAACCAGTCCAAAATATTCTTTGAAGCAAGACAGAATTGCAAGAGAAAGACGAATACCTATAACTTACATCCCTCATCGACGACAACTTCTGCATACTCCCCGACGGTGTACCTATCCCATACCCTCCTTCGAGAAACATCACCAATCCAATTGAAACTAACCACAGAGAGAGAGAGAGAGAGAGAGAGAGAGAGAGAGAGAGAGACGGAAGTAGACGAAGAGGAGGGGGGCAGAACCGACTGCGAGCGCTCTCAATCACCGCGGCCTTTTTTGCACGGCAGTCCTTCCTAATTTGTTATTGTTTTCGAGACTACGACAGCGCAAAAATATATTTACACGGTTGTGAATGGGCGGCGATCCATAGTTCCAAAATCGAAAATTTTAAAAAAAATTTTGCAATATGTATCATTATTGTTTTCAAAAATAATTTTGGCAAAATAAATCGGCGAATCAAACGTGATCCTAACTGGATTTATTTGAGATGTCGGCAAATGGACTGAATAATATATTAATATAAGAGTATTTATTATTTAGTATATGAGTAAAAAACATAAGAAATAAAAGTATATTTAATAATAATAATTTATTATAATGAGAAATAGGATAAAGTTTTATATAAATATTGAACATATATAATAATAATATTGATATGATAATATAATAATTTAAATAATTTTATTGTCATCATAAAATTAATTGGTATGTTGTGTAGCCTAGGGCTGTCAATTTTGGGTCACGGGTCGAACCCGAAATTGACCCGGCGCTATTCGGGTCAACCCGAACCCAACTCATTTTTACAAACGGGTCGATTTTTAGGACCCGAACTCGCTATCTTCGGGTTCGGGTGAACCTAAACTGACACAGATTTATGTGATTTGGCTGAAAAAGCGCGCGAATACAGCGAGTTAGCGACCTTCGATCGTTGTCGGGTTGGCGAATGGACAGGCGGATGGCAGACGTGGATGTGAGAATGCGAGACGTCGAGACTGACGCGACGGACCGGCGGATGCGAGTATGGCTGGGCTAGGCTGGCGAATGTGACGGCTGGCTGGGACGCGATTGCTTGACACGATGACTCGGTTCGCAGGCTTGCGAGGGCAGCAGTCACGGGACTCAGCGACTGGCGGACGTGATTGATTCGGCAATTCGGACCTGACGGACGACGCGACTGATGGATGCAGACGTGATTGACGCGAACCCGAGTCAAATCGGGTTGATTTCAGGTTTCCGGGTCAACCTGAATCTGACCCGATTTTACAAACGGGTCGAAATCTCTAACCTGAACTCGATCCAGTTCGGGTTGACCCGAATCCGAAATTTTCGTGTTGGGTTCGAGTCGGATTTTCTGGTCGTGTCCAATATTGACACCCCTAGTGTAGCCCTTAATGAATTAGATCAATCAATGGTGATCCTATGTGATATTTATTTGATATCACTGTAAATATTCTCGACAGTCACAATATTTCACTATTTGGAACCACATTGAACAAAATTAGCAGTCGATGTGCACTGTTGCCTATGATTTGGCACCGCAATCGACTAACAATGATGCATAGCATCATATGTATTCATATGTTTGTTATTAATTTTCGTTATTGTTTATCATCTAATGCCCATCAATGACCAATGCCAACATTTGTTTCTCTCCAACTTTTAATGTTTGTCATATACTCTCCATTGATCTCTAATATAGTCACTAGCCACTGCTATTAGAAGCCCCATACAATTTAAGTTTTTATATTATAATCCCATTGTCTCTTATCATGTGAAGGGCAAATCATTGTGATCAATAGCTATTAGTGGAACTTTTTTAAGTAGGCTAGACCTTATAATACTTGCCTTTGTAGGTTTTTTAGGTAAACAATTTATGTCTGATTTGTGTGGATCTCTCTATGTTTGGTGGATATTCTTACTAGCCAAATAATGATCTCCTTAATGAACATCACAAACAATAATAGCTTAGACCATTTGGGATCCAAATGATCGATTGCAATTCTAATGTATTGAACATTATTGATAAGAACTCATAGGCATGGAATAATCTCAATTATTCATAAGTTTTAGCATGACTTAAAGAAGCATATCTACGACTTTGTTTGAGACAACTTTCTTATTGCTTTATACAATAGATTTTTAGTACAAAAATTTTTTGAACTAAAAATTTTGATAAAAGAAAACTGCTTTAGAAAATAGTAAGAAAGTTGCCCCAAACGAAGCCTAAGACACATAAACACTGTATATTGTATGCTTTAATTAGTGAATTTGATTTTTCATTACCAAGCTTGTTTTATTTGTTTATTTTTTCTCTTACATCACTGAGCTTGTTAGTATAGAAGCTAACCCGAGTTTAGGTTGGGTAGGAATTTACATTTGTTGGATATTCAAAGTAAACTAAGTTGGGGCTTGCATCCATTGGATGACTTGAGTTTTGATGTAGCGGGTTTCTTGACTTTATGTTAATCCTAACTACTAATTAGGTTGATGCTTACATCCATTAGAAGACCTAAGTTTTGATTTAAAAGGTTTATTAGTTGTGTCATCCATGTTAATTAGGTATAGGGATGAACCCTTTTTTTTTTTTTGGTTTGATGGGTTTCTTAGCTTTGTGTCAGTTCTGTTAATTGGAGAATATCGTCTTAATGATATGTTTGCTTGTAATATTTTGGACATGTCGTCAAAGTTTGCAATAAATATGCATCTTTATTTTATTTGAAAATTTTGAATATTATCTTAACCTTTGTCTCTTTTATTTGGATATATAAGAACATTGTATAACTATATGTTGCACTAACTTGGAAAAAAATGAAAGTTGCATTGAATCAAAATTGTAAACTTTACTTAGGTATTGGGGTTTCTAAGGTGTTCTTACAAGATAGATCTTTATCATCATTATTAGTCTTATCCAAAATATCAATAGTCGACTTTATAAATCCTTAATTTTTATTTGTATATATTGACAACTACATTAGGTGTTGAATCAATTTTATGCAAACCTTATTACAAAATATCCATGCTATATTTGGTTTATCATGTTTTTTTACTAATCCTTTGAGATTAATTTTGTTTATCCGTATTATTTTTGTGCATTTTTACCCTATTTTACATATATCGAAATCATCTATATGTACTTTCATCTACCATATCTTAGTAGATGCTAGTCCCATCATCATCTATCTCAATTTATCATTTCTAGCTTTTCCACTCGATTATTTTGATATTTTCATTTTTGGTATGCTTAACTTATTTATGAACGAATTCTTTAAAGCCCAACGTACGTCCATATATTATAGCTAACTTATTGAAATTTCATAAAATTTGTTTATTTCACTATGATATCCTCTTATTACATAATATTCTTGTGGCACTTCTTTCATTTTGGCCGACTTGATTTTAATCAAAGAAGTATAATATGTGAATGGCTATTATTAAGGATTTGAAATAGCCTACTTGTATAATGATAAGATAACAATCTAGAAGACGATTCATTCTAATAAAGACCTAAGAAGAGTAATAAAGTAGTAACAAGTTAGTAATGAATTAATAGTCTTGTACATCTAGAAATGATCCCCATTTGGAGAAATTAGAAAGAATGAGGAAAGCCTCTCCCCAAATATATGTTTCCTCTGTTTATCTCCCAACCCAATTTTTAGAGTTGTCAGAGAACTCAAATCTACAATATATCAAGAGTTGTTAGTGAACTTGAATCTATCGTTTATCATGAGCCCAATAATGGGTTCATAATAATTATTCTCTTGTTGTACTTCTCTCTTTTATTGTCAACATTGATCCATTCCACCCAATTATTGCAAATAATCATCCTGCATCTAATCATGAACAACCATTGTGAAAGACAACTAGCCACTAGTCTCCACTGATTATGCATTTTCATTCTTCTGATCATGAATCATATTTTGATTCAAGATCATGTCTTCATGCCAAAGCTTCAATTTCATTATGTTTTGCATACATCTTCACTTGTATAGATCCACCAACCCCCTTCCAAAGTTAATTCCACAAATCCTTTCACCTCCGCACTGGTGCAAATCTCTACAAATCCTATCATCCCATTTCTTAGTAGATGCCCCAATCCTAGATTTGAACTAGTTAGTTTATCTACTATCTTCACCTTATATCCCACCCACTCATCATCGTTGATCATCCACTCCTCCCTTTAGATATTCCACAAGATCTATCAATATTCATCTCATAATCGAATTTTACATATCAAGCCTTCCACCATTGCATCCCATATCTCATGGTCATGTTCCAAATCTTGTTGGAGTTGTTCATTCCACTATCCTCTCTTCCCACATCTGAACCTACCTTTGCCTAAACATTATCCAATTCTCCCTCACACCAACCCCAACTCTATACAGGATATTCCTTACAAGATCATCAAGATTACATCACTAACATCACTTCATCTACATCTTTTATCACATCAAGATTTAAAGATTTAACAGATCCTTCTAAATATTTATCACCTCCCATGTTATCGATAACCACTTGGTCGACCTTGACAACAAGGTTGGTTCGAAGGGTGGGTGGCATTAAGGATATGAAAAAGACTCAATGTGTAGTGATATATTAATAAGCTTATGGATGATTAATTCTTAGATTAGAATAATAAGAGTCGTTAAAGAGTAAGAAGTTAGTTATCAATGAATTAGTAGTCTTCTATATCTATAAAAATATCATTTATTTGTAGATATTAAAAAGAATGAAAATAATAAGGTAAGTCTCTCCACAAATATATGTCTCATGCTCTCTATCTAACTGCTCAATTTTTGGAGGTTCCGACATACTTGAATTTGACGCTTATCTAAAGTTGCTAGCAAAATCGAATCCACTAGTTATCACGATCCCAATAATAGAGTCATAACAATTTTTCTTTTGTTTCACTGCTTCCTTTTGTTGCCATCATCAATCCATTCCCACCCAATTGCTGACATCAATCAATAACCATTATTGCATAATACCCATGCCCATGGGTCTCCACTAATATCACATTTTTGTATTATTTAGATCAGTAAACTCATTTCAATTTATGATCACATCTTTGCTCCAAAGCTTCAACTTCTATTATGTTCCACGTAGATCTTTGTCAGTACAGATGTGCTTATTGCCTTTTCAATGCTAATTTCACAAATTATCCCACCTATGATCCAACGTAAATCTTCAAAAATTCTATAACCCTAGTTCTTTGCTAATGCCTTGACCCTATATCAACACTAGTCTAATTGTCTACCATTTTCATCTCTAATCCCGCCCTGACATCATCATCAATTATCTTGTCCCGCCAAGATTCCCCCACAAGCCTTGTCATAACATCCAAGATCTTGTCTTCATGTTCTACATTTGAACGACATCATCCATTTTGCCACTATCTCTAACAAGATTCAACATCACCTCTACCTAACTACAAACCAAGCCTCCCTCACCCAATTCCCACTCCATCCAGAATCCTCTTGATAAGATTGTAAGATTACCTCCTCGATGTCACTTCATCCATGCATTTCATCTCGTCAATAGTCAAAAGATTCACAACTCTAGCCATCCAAGACCCGTTCATAGACCTTTCCATGTTCAAATTAAAAATCTTTATCGCCTCCCACATCATCAACCATTATTTTGCTCAACCTTCAAGACAATGATGCTATTTATGGGTGGGTAATGTTAGAGTTTTGAAATAGTATACATGTGTAATGATAGAATAATAAGCTTGGGGATAATTAATTCTTGTATTTGGCTAATAAGAGTAGATAAGTACTAAGAAGCCAACTAATAAGGAATTAATAGCCTTATACATCTATAAATAATCTCTATTTAGATAATTGTCTGGATATAACAATGGTGCTTTGCCGTCATCATCCTCCAACTGCTGTTCTGCATCATCGTCGTCGAACACGACCCGTTGCTGTTCTATGATCTCCCATACTGTTCCGAGTTCATCTTCTTCCATCGATGTTGAAGAATTGTGTTTCCTGCCAAACCACGGTACCTCCACTGCCTCCGTCGACGCGAACATTTTTGCTAAGAAACCAGGTTTCGCCTTCACCAAGAAACTAGGTTTCTACCCCGCGTCTCTTGAATGCTGTGACTATCGCCCATCATTTCCATGCCGTAAAATTGCGCTTCCTCGCCTGAAGCGCCACCGCCTGCAGGAACTCTAGATTCACCAGAGCCGTCTTCAAGTAACTTGCCAGGTGCTTTGTCCCATTTCGCCAGATCCGCCGAAAGCATTTGCATCTTCATGACCCGTCTGCATCTGCCTCTCCTCCATTCCTGACCCAAGATCTGGCTAGATCCACCTCCGATAACTCGAGATCGCCTCACCCCAGCATTACCTCATCCTCACCTCCACAAATGCCGTCTACAAATCCAACAACTACATTGGATCAAATGACCTTGACCGGCATCATGATCCTTGTCAATGGCATCGAGATCACCCGCCCCAATCTTTTCAACAATGGCCAGATCATCATACCCGACATCCAGACCCTAGTCGCCACCGCCGATAGCCCCTCCTCATCTCCAGATCCACAATTTCCCATCGCTCTCACCTCCCATTCTAGATCTAGCCGATTCTACCTCTCCTTCAACAATTCAGTTGAACAAAGTAGTTACTCTGCCTCTTCCATTCTTTTCCCTTCATGAGCTACTTGGAATTATCCAAATACACAGCATCATCCTCAAGAAGGCTTAATGGGCCAAATCCACCAAGAAAAAAAGGCTGAATGGACTGCTCTCATGAATCCCAAAGCCTAAAATCCATCTCCAAACTCACCTAACCATCCACCTTACTGGGCCTAGAATGGAGTGCTGCTTGATAATGATCAAAAGGATAACTTTTATTGGAATGGAAAAAGTTCTATCGAGTTCTTAATTGCATAAAATGAGCCAAAATAGTAGTTGCGACCCGTTGAGGTGCATAGCAAATCGAAGTGTCATGTCTTCGATACGGTTAGGTTAGGTCGTCGTAACATCTTATCTTGCTCTCGTCTTTCTTGCTGCCGCTATAAAAGCTTGAAATGTCTTTGATATCCGACCTCCTTGCCCATTCAATCTCTTTGATGAGGCCTGTTGTTACCTTCCAGCCATCTACATATCTGCCTTTGCTTTGTCACACCACAAGTCTAACATCCGGTCGTGAGTCACTCTTTAGGGTCTTATTGAACTTTCCACTTAACTGCACTACAAGACAAAATGCTCAACAAAACAAATTCTTCTCTCATTGTTTATTCTATTTATTCCCTTAAATTAATAAACCTTATCTTATCTCTATAAAAGCGCAAAAGTGCAAAGGTGAGAAAGTGTTGATAATGGTTCATAATTTATTTATTAAATAATCTCTATAAAAGCATAAAATAAAAAAAATTTCTTATGAAGTTTCTTAGTGAGGCTGATGACTTTATGGATCAACACACGTATACTTCTTTACAAAATTTTTTAGCTATATATATATATATATTTATTATGAGTGACCAAAATTTAAATAAATAATGCTATAAAAAATTATGTCAGATTATTCTGATAAAAAAAATGATTATGATAAATTTTAAAGTTTTTATATTTGTTTTGATATTAATGTAATATATAAATAATTTATATTACACTCATCTCAGTATAGATCTGATAATTTTAAATTTAGTCTTAATATTTCTTTTTTTAAGAAATTTACAAATATATCACAAAAATTTTATATATTTATATTCACTTATATAACATTCAATATTTTAAATCATACAAAAAAACCAATAATATTCATTCATTCAAAATAAAATATATTTCTTATAACATATATTTTAAATAATAAAATAATATATTATTAAATATAAAAATTAAATATTATATATATAAATTCATATAAATTTTCTCATATATATATATGCAAATTCCTTTTTTGGCACCCAAGCTAAAGAATGGACTTTTTCTTGTCGCCATCACCAAACCTAAGAGTTACTATTATTAAATAGGGAAAAACTATTTTTTTTTTTAATTGACAAGTGGCGAATATTCACAGAGATATTTGTGCCATTTTTATGCTGATGTGATGTTGTGAGTATTTTTGGCTTTTGTCAAATTGACAATAATTGCATATCTTTATTAAGCTTATCTTGCCGATCTTGTTAAGCAACAATGATAGTGATTGAAGAAGGAGAGTTTGGGTGTAAATTACAAATCATTTGTTGTCTTCTTAGATAATTACTTTTATGGAAAGAGAAGATATATTGATCCATTTGGAAACCCTAAACTAAGAGATTATGGTTCATATACATTATGAAGTGGGGAAATTATTAGGCTTTTCTAATTGAATAGTTCTCCTATTATAAAGTGAGCTATAAGATGTTAATTATTGCAGGGATATTGATATTTACAGTATAAAAGAATATTTGATATCATCGATGTTATTAATGATTCCTGATTAAGGGTTAAGAATAGATGACCGTTGTAAAAAGCCCAAAAGAAGTTATGATACAAATTTATAAGTGGTGGAGAAGATAGGCGAGGGTTATGATATGCACGATATCAGCATTGGCATAATATTTTAAACAATGAAAATGGAATGTAACGGTTAGTGCAGGCCCAAATGTAGTGACATTTTAAGCTTTTAGGTTGTAAATACGATTGTGGTGCACCGAAAAGTAGCTGTTTTGCAACGTAAGAAGAAATAATGATTGCTTTGCAAATTTCTTAAGGAACCTAAACATATTTAAATCTAGTTGAAATCTTTCAAATAAAAAGCTTTATTCTTCTTTAATGATGAGTATAAAAGCTTTTGTTCATTGTTCGTATACCCAATGAGTTTTTTAAGTTGATGTTGACCAAGTAATTAATTATATTGTAAGCCCTCTTAGTGAATCATTTAATGAATATAGTGGATCTTTCCTAATTAATATTGTGTCCCATCTTAGGGCTTACTTATAGTTAAGCCCTCATGGGGACTTTGAAATAATTGGAGATCCACCAATATGCATGTTTTTCCTACTAAGGCTCATTTTTCAATAACTTAACCAACCCCATAGTGTGTGTAATTAACATATTTGAGTGTTGCATCTTAAAATAGTATATAATTAAACACAATCATCATATTACCTTCTCCGCATCAACTCAACTATTTTTCCTACTTCAATACTCATTGTGTATTTATTAGACCTAGTTCTTTACTTGTCAACATCATTAGCTTTCTTTGTGGGTTTTATATTGCAGTACATGTTTAGTTTAAATTAGTGTGTTTATGTGAGAGATTTGAATTAGATAATTCTGAAAGAAATTGAAAGTTTATGTTTACACATGCCATTGAGCATCATCCTCTTATTAGGCTTTTTTTGAAACAGCTTTCTTACTGCTTTATGAAACAGCTTTCTTGTACAAAAATTTCAAATTAAAAAATATTTGTTCTAAGAAACTGCTTCATAAAGCAGTAAGAAAGCAATCCCAAACAAAATCTTAGTGTGCCTTCACTTTACCCAGACTTTGTAGATTCTTGAAGATGCTACTTTCACTCAATATAATCTAGAGAATGCATTTATATTCAGTGGGAAAATTTTAATGCTTCATGCATTTATCTAAATCTCACTTTCACTCTTCATTTATTTTCACGTAGCTGTTGTTTCACCTTAAAATTGATAGGCTAACTTCGTAGATGTCTTTTGTATCTCATAAATTTTTTTCATTGAAAAAAAGATTGAAAACAATTCATATAATTATGCACACAATATAAGGTAGTTGTCATAAGATGCCTATCCATAATTTACGACCGAACATATATATATATACCGCCTGCTGCAAATATTATCGCAATCAAACAATATTCACATAGGAAAGCTTGGCTTAATCAACACTATATTGTGAATGGCAGCCATAAGAAACTGTAACAACATGTCTGGTTATTTCTTCCTTCTTCCCATTTAATCAACAGGAGATTCATATATACTTCATCTCTCAATTGAAGGACTTCCATCATCCTGCTGTTAGAAATTATCTTTCTGAGAGCTTTCGCTCTCACCCAGCGGCCCACTGCACTAAATTCCACTCATAGCTATGTCAACATGCATGAATGTCTGTGCATGCATGCATGCATGCATTCCTTTCATGTCATTTTCTTCTTTATAATTTTAATCACGTGTTCATGCATATTGCAAATCACATCATGTCATTCATGCCAAAGGAGAATAAAATGAGATAATAATATTTATCTCATTTACAATCATATCATCATTCATAAAGAAGACAATAATTGGGAAATGAACAAACATTTATAATGAAATGTCATACTACTAATTAATGAGTAATTTGTTCTTTACTTCAGTATGATGTTGATGTATATGACTAGTGATGTTAGGTTGATATATGTGCTTAAGGAAGAATTATATTTATATTACATATTTAGGGAAAGGAACACAGTTTTATAATATTTATTCTATTATCTCTTTCACACTAACATCGATTTATCATTAAATAAAGGTTTGATTATTAAACTCATGAGCCTAAGGTTTCGTTTGGGATGGCTTTCTTACTGTTTTCTGAAGCAGCTTTCTAATACAAAAAAAATTAATTAAGAAACTTTTGGACTAAAAAACTGCTTTAGAAAGTAGTAAAAAGCCGTCCCAAATGAAGCTTAAATGAGTATTGTGTGGCTCATTCATTATTTGATGATAATAAATTTTATGTGGTGTAATATGATAATTTACTAGATATTTAACATATAATTCAATTAAGCAGAATACATAGAGATGATGATCAATCGCACTAAATATAGGCTTCGTTTGGGATATATTTCTTACTGTTTTATGAAGCAACTTTTTAGAACAAAAATTTCTTATTCAAAATTTTTTTAATAAATTGAAATTAAACTAAGAAGTTATAGATGATGAAAATAAATTGAAATTAATACATATTATTTACAATTATCCAAAATTTATTTATTATTTAAAAAAACTATTTTTTAATTTTTGGTAATATATTCAGTTTGATTTCACATTAAAAAAAAAGAAAATAAGTGAAGAGAAAATTTTGCGCATATAAGTTTTAGCCTTTTAAAAGGCCCCTAAAAGTATTATCGTAGGTGCAATTAAGAGACCGATTAGTGAAGGATATCCTAACATAGTATCTCAAAGTCCTTGCATTTAATTATTGTCTACAAGCATGATTTCTAGTTGATAAGGGTGAAAAGATTTCACATAAATGGTGATAAATTATTACATACAAGAAATAAAACTGGAAGAGTGATGATTAATATTAATTTTCTTACATTTTCTTTGATATTTTACACATAATTCAAGTAAATCAAATAATTAGGACACTAGTTACTTTGTATAAAACCTAAAATGAAAAATACTATATATATGACTTAGTTGAATATCATCTATTACTGTAAAGTGAGTTGCAATATACTACACTTTTTGGAATAGATAGAGAAGGCATCATTATAATATCACAAGCTTAGTTGTTGGATTAATTATTAGGAAGCTAAAGTTTTGTGCTGTAAAATGTTAGTTGCATCATCAATGTTGGCAATAATAGCTAAATTGAAAACTATAGTTTGGGCTGTCATGAGGTAAGGATTATGGAACACCTTGAGTTAGTTATGGTCGAAGTCCTTGAAAGTCAAGTGTATGCTTTAATATCACTTGAAAGATCGAGATGCGCCAAGAGTTCTAATATTTATTGATTTTTCAGATTTCTTACAATAATAACTTAACTAGTCAAATGCGGAAGCTGATGATTTGTTATATAAAGATGGTGATTATTCTCTAATTATCATAATAAAATAATATTCTCTGATTTTCACCAAGCAGTTATAATAGAAAATAAGATGCACGAAAATAAAGTGCGAAAAATAAAATCAAAAAGAGCACACCAGATTTATAGTGGTTCGGTCAAACTATGACCTACGTCCACTACCAGGAGCCTCCTCTCCGGGTATTGCACTATCACTATAGTGTCTCTCATTTAGCCCCCTCAGCTAGGCGGAGAAGCCCTTACAAACTCTCTTCCACCAACCAGGTGCGGCAGAGGACCGTACTCCTTTCACTGGCAGAGAACCTTGACTTCTTTTCACCCTCCTGGTGAGGCAGAGGACCTTGAATCACTTTCACCTTTCCCGGTGCGGCGGAGTAGCTGGGCCTTTTGACACCAAAGAGGTCTTCTTCTTCCCAAAGCTTCCCTCAAGACAAACCTTGACTCTTGGAGGAACTCAAGTGCAAGTTAGCCGGAGCCACCGTGTGAAAACCCCCTCTCACACTCCCTTGAAGCCCACAAGGATCTTCTCCCTCTCTTACAAACTCCACCCTTTCTCTCCCTAGCCCAAAGCTCTCTCTTCAAGCTTTCTTTTGAAGAAAACAACTCAATGAATGCTCAAAAAGACTCCTACAAAGTCTTATGAGAAAGCTTAAATAGAGTGCTTCAAAAAATCCTAAAAATCCAATTCAGCCGTCAAAGATCGTACAGTAAGATCGCAGGATCGTCCAGTACGATGTGCAGAATTTAACCTGTTAGTACTGTACGATCTCAGAATCGTACAGTACGATTAGTTCAATCGAAGTGCAGTTCGTCCAGAACGAATCCTGGGATGACCAAAATCGTCTCTGATCATCGTACAGTACGATCCAGTTCGTACAGTACGATCTAAATATCAAAATTATGCAGATTCGATTGAATAATCACAGGATTAATTTAGGCAATATTTTAAACATCGTACAGTACGATTAAGATCGTACAGTACAAATAGAACAATTTTCAAATTCAAATTTTTGCCTAATTTAATGATCGACGGGGTTTCTAATTATACCAGATCGTCCAGTACGATGTGGTGTTCGTACTGTACGATTAGTTATATTTCAAAAGAATTTTTTTCCAGAAAAATAAAATATTTTAATTAATTTCTGTAACACCAGATCGTACAGTACGATCCAAATCGTACAGTACGATGTACAGAAAAATTAAAATATTTAACATTAAATTTTCTCCCATTGTGTGTGTGTGCACGGTCACCAGGCTATCATGCACCTTTACAGGACTTGACTCAAGAAGTTAAAATAAATAAATGAAAATTACATTTTCTTTCAACATAACCTATTCTACCTAGTCTTGAGCCTTGAATCTTCAAAGACCAATGCCTGTTGTACCTGAAATGTTAGTCAACACATAAACATGTATACACAACAAACACTAGGAGAAATAAAGAGCCAATCAATAATATTGTTATCATCAAAATCATAAACTCGGGAGCCCGAGTTGTAACAGTCCGATCCTTATGCAATATTGGAGAAAGAAGGCAATGTTACAAAATATCTATAGATAGTTGTAGTGAAAATTCGCCAGTGGTGGAGGTCGTGGAAGTGATGGTGGGTTGTGGCATACTCTTATGTAGAAATAATATAAGTTCATAAGAGACAAAGAAGGTGGGCAAGGTTTGTGGTATACCTAAAGATAGTTGCATTACAACTTTATAAATAGTTGAATATATAGATAGGTATCCTTAAGCAAGCCCAACAAGTTCACTCAAACCAATGTTAACATAGTTAGTTGAAGGTATTCTAATTGTGGCTACGAGCAATAATATATCCAATCAATAATTTGAATGCTGACGGTTTAAAGTTTGGACATATACAATTAGAGATAATAATTTTGATAAATTTATGGCCTTTACAATGGGGCCATTAGAAATTAACAATAATATGCTAATATTTATTATGCGCATAAACTCTTTTATTAAAAGGATTAAATTAGTTTTATTAATATATATATATATATATATATATATATATATATATATATATATATATATATATATATATATATATATAACATCTTACAATTTAAAACAATCACATGGAAAATCATAAGTAAAAAATCTCACATAAATATAACTCTAACATAATAAAATAAAATCTTGAATAATAAGTATCTTCTAAATTATAAGAAAAGATCACTAGTAAATTAATAAAATATTTTTTGAATATCTTCTAATTATTTTTCATATTCATATTCTTATTTGAACTATTTGATTCGAGGAAAAAAAAATATTAGTAGTAAGAGAGTATATTATATGATCTTATTCATTTCAATTAGTCATTTAAAGCAAAATGAATCAAGCTTTTCATCTACATTGTTTAGCTTTATCAAACTTGAATGAGAAGACATGTCAAGATGTTGATGTTCACACTAGCTCTTCTAATTTTAGCTTCAAAGTAAGAACTTCTAATTATAACTTTGCATGTCTTGATTTCTTTCTAATGGTGACAAAACTTATCTATATCTTGATTTGCTTGGAGAATCTCATTCCATTCATATTAAAAGGAATTAATGCTTAGTGGGATTTGAAGATATAAAGTAACCCTTCTTTATTGGAAAAGAAAATTGGTTAGAGATGAAAGAAAATTGCTTCAAAACTAAGGCTTGGTTTGAGACTGTTTTCTTACTGCTTCTTAAAGTAATTTTTTAGTATAAAAATTAAATTTTGTATTAAAAACTGCTTTAAGAAACAGTAGGAAAGCCGTCCCAAATGAAGCCTAAAAGAGAAGACCAGTGGTACAATAATTGGGAAAAAATTTGAATATCCTCTTAGTATTTTTTGTATTTATACTCTCATTGAACTATTCGATTCGGGGAAAAAATGCATTATTGGTAGGAGAATAGATTATGAGGGTTTCATTCCATTCAATTATAATCATTGAAAGCAAAATGAATCAAACTTTTCATCAACATTCTTTAGCTTTATCAAACTTGAATGAGAAAAAAAGTTTAGAAGTAGTTGTTGATATTTGTTCTTGTAATTTTAGCTTCGAAATATGAATTTGCTTATAACTTTCCATATCTTGATTGCTCCATAAAGATGAAAAATATTATGTTTATCTTGTTTTGCTCGGAGAATCTCATTCCATTCGTGCTGAAAAGAATTAATGCTTAGTGATAATTGAAGACTAAAAGTAAACCCTCTTTAATTTATTGAAAAAGAAAATTGATGAGAAGTGAATGAATAAGATTTTCTTAGTTAATACCAATATTTTTTAGGGAAAAAGGTTAGGGGTGTCAATATTTAACCCGACTTGAAACCTGATCTGAACCCGACCTAAAAAATTTCGGGTTCAGGTCAACCCGTTTGACAATCGGGTCGAGTCTGAGTTCGAATTTCTGACCCACTTTTAAAATCGGGTTGGGTTCGGGTTGACTTGAAAACCCGAGTTGACCCGGATGACCCAGATCTTGCCCGTATCTCATCACTTGACTCCGCATCCCGCACCGCTCTCGACTTGCGCCCGCTGCTTGACCTCGCTTCCCGTGTCCCACACCGTGCACGACGCACCTACGCCTGCCTTGCCAAAGCTTGACCACGTGTCCCGCACCAATGGCCTGCCCTAGTGGCTTGCCCGTGTGCACATTGCTAGCCCTGCACTGACGCACTGGTGGCCTGCCTCGCCCGCACTCACAGCTTGACCCTATGTCCCACACAAGCGCAGGCCCCACACATAATTCATAATAACATTCAAATGTCTCAAATTCAACAATAAAATAAGAAAAGAAATCAAATCAATCACATATATGAAAAATCGTCAAAATTTTATATTTTATAAACAATCATTATAAAAAATTCAACAATCAAATATCGATAATCACTACTAAAAAAATAAGATTTTTGCAGCATTTATTAGCAGCAAATTAAATAGTGTTGCAATAGACTAAATACTGCAGCGGTCTAAAACCGCTCCTTTCGCTTTTTTGCACGTTAGAAATAAGCCGCGAATCAGAATACACGCGAATTGTAAAAAAGCCGCGAAAAACTTTAGAAATAAGCCAAAATAAGCCTTAGCTCTATTCTTCGGACGTCCCTTCGCGGTTTTTGATTTGTTCCGCGCGCGACTAGTCTCCTCCCCAACCGCCTCCTCCCAACGGACGTTGTCGCCGACATCGACGCCGAAGCAGACGTTGACGCCGACGCCGAAGCCGCTGCTTCCATTCTAACATAAACTTCACTGGCGTGCCGTAGACCTCGCGATCTTCTCCGCGCGCGACCCTCTTCCTCTCCAACTCACGGCGACACTAGCGCTGACGCTGAACTCGACATTGACGCAGATACTGACGCCGACGCCGCTGCTTCCATTCGCCGCCTTTATGTCGTTCGCACCTTACTTTTTCTCCTTCTTGAATCATACCTGAAACCAAAAAAATGTTGGGTAAGATTTCTATTAGGTTTTTTCATTTTGTGTGTTGATCTTCTTGCTTTGTTTTATTGTTCCTCTAATAACCTATATTTTTATATCTTTTTCTATTTTTTTTTAATCCAATCTCAATGATATTATATCTTCTTGCTGCTTTCTTTTTGCGTGGTGATTTGAATTAGGTCTTACCTAATTCCTAACGATAAGGAGAGGGGGAAATTATTGCAGGATTAGTTTAGGTTTAAAACTTGAATGAGAGGATATTAGGAAGATTTATTAGGCAACTATTGTTATTGTTCCAATGTAGGCATGCAGAGACATGTGTGGTGCAATTTCTGTCACATAAAAAAGAAAAAAAAATCTTTGGATGAACATATATATTGCCTTCTTATTAAAGAAATTATGTTGGATTTTAATTGTTGAGGGATATGTAACACTTGCAGTTACTATTTAAGTATCCAATAATTTGGTCTTTATAGGTTTTTGTTATTTGGTCAAGCAAAAATCACATGCACTCAATGAGTATTATAAATTCAAGATATCTATTAGTAATATTGATTTGTTAAAATTTAACTTGATATGATGGCTTATATTTATTTACAACATTCTCATATGTATTGTAATCATTATGATGCATTCTATTAATCCTCCACGATTGTAATAGAACTTGAATAGATTGAACAAATCAAAATAAAGATTATTAGTTTATCAATTGTAATTCATGAATCATGCAATTATTTTCATACGATCTTTTGTTGCATTTGAATAAAGTTTACATGGCCCATCATTTAAAGGCATGCTTATTTCTTTTTTAATTTTTAGTATTTAACACTGCCGTTGCCAGGTCCCAAGTCCTGGATGAGAAAAGTGGAGGGTTGCGTTAGGTAGTCGACAGCCAGCGTAAAACTTGTCGAATAATAATGACATGAATCCTTTAAGAAATTGTTGGAATTAAGTTAATGTGTCATACTTTAAAACTATGGGAACGAGTTATGGAGCATAGGTTGCGGCGTGATACTAATGTTTCTCAAAATCAATTTGGATTTATGCCGGGTAGGTCTACTATGGAAGCCATACATTTATTAAGAGGTTTGATGGAGAAATATAGAGAGAATAAGGAGGATTTACATATGATATTTATTGATTTAGAAAAAGCATATGATAAAGTTCCAAGAGAAGTGCTATGGAGAGTTCTTGAAAAGAAAGAAGTTAATAACGCTTATATTCAAATCATTAAAGATATGTATGCAGGAGCTATTACTTGTGTTCAAACACAAGGTGGTTTGACCAAGTATTTTCCTATTTCGGTTGGATTACACCAAGGATCAGCCTTAAGCCCATATCTTTTTGCTTTAGTCATCGATGTTCTCACTAGACATTTGCAAGAGGATGTACCTTGGTGTATGCTTTTTGCTGATGATATTCTTCTTGTTGATAAGACTAGAGAGGGAGTTGAAGGTAAACTAGAATTGTGGAGGTCAACCTTAGAGTCTAAAGGTTTTCGCTTGAGTAAATCTAAAACGGAATATATGGAGTGTAATTTTAGTAATAATAGACCTAGTGAGGGCATTGTGACTTTGGCCGATCAAGTCATTAATAAGAGTACACGTTTTAGATATCTTGGATCTATTGTTCAGAGTGATGGTGATATAGATGGGGATATTATCAGCAGAATCCAAGTTGGATGGTTGAAGTGGAGGAATGCATCGGGCTTATTGTGTGATAGAAAAGTACCCCTCAAACTTAAGGGAAAATTCTATAAGATGGTGGTGAGACCTGCAATGCTTTATGGTGCTGAATGTTGGCCATTAAAAGAGAAGCATAATTCTAAGTTAAGTGTTGCAGAGATGAGGATGCTCAGGTGGATGAGTGGCTTTACCCTTAGAGATAGGATACGAAATGAGCATATTCGTGAAAAGGTTGGAGTAGCTCCAGTGGAAGATAAGATTAGAGAGAGTCGCCTTAGATGGTTTGGTCACGTAAAACGGCGGCCTCCCGATGACCCGGTTAGGAAAGTAGAGGTCTTAGATTTGACTTATGTTAAGAAAGGTAGAGGTAGACCTAAAAAGACTTGGTTAGAAAATATTAGAAATGATCTTTCTTTATTAGATTTAAACGAGAATTTGACTTTTAATAGGACACAATGGAGAAAAAGGATTCATGTAGCCGACCCCACGTAGTGGGATAAAGGCTTGATGTTGTTGTTGTTGTTGTAGTATTTAAAGCTGATACTATTAAAAATATGAACTAAAATAGTTTCTTAATTATTGTCAATGGTTAAACTCTTCTTTTGTAAATCAATCAATATCTCTTGTGCTCCTAATTAGCACTCTTTCTAAACTCATCTTTGATGAGAATAAAAATTAGAAGAATAAATCACTCATAATGGACAGTAGAGGTGTCAATAAATGGCCTAATCCAACTGAAAAATTTGGATTTGAGTTGATCGGATTAATTTTTAAGTTGGATTCAAGTTGGAATCTTGATCCGATTAATTTTTTAATCAAGTCTGGATTGACCCAAAAACTAAAAATTGACTTGATTATTATTCATGTTTAGGTTAAGTGGGTTGGATTAGATTAAATTGGTCATTTTTAGGTTAAATATGTCTTATTTTATCTAAAAAAATGTATGATATCTATGATAAACGTGTCAAAAGTATCGAATTTGGGTCAAATGTTTTGACTTCTATGATAAAACGGGTCAGATTTAGGTCAATATTATTTTGGCCGGGCCAAATTTGAGTCAGACACGAACCTAACACGCCTGTCTAAATTGACCCCTCTAAAGGACACAAGACAAAAGGATGAAACCAATTTAATTCTTTATGTATTTTTATTGAATTCTTCAAATTTTGCTAACCTAGAGTGTAACTTAAGTTACAATAGATTCCCCAACTCTTTATTTTAACTACAATTGTGAATAGTCTTTTTTCTCCTAAGAAAAATTCTTAATTTTGTTTTCTCTAATAAAATAAATTTTCATCATTTATATCTTTGGTGCTATCTATAGGAAAGTAAGGAAACTTTTACAAAACTCTTAGGCAAAGTGATCTTGGTGGAAGGAAGTCATCAAGATAACAACACAAATTTTGGTTCTCTAGTGTGTTACCAAAGTCTATCCACCACATTGATGGTCTCATGGAGCTTGCCAATACCACATATAATTATGAACCAGTTCAGGTTGCTTATCCTCCTCCTTGTCCTCTTGGTAAAAAAATAAATGCATTAATTGAAAAGAAATCCATCTCCTACTTAAAATATTATTGGACAAAGGCCTCTTTAGAACTTAAGTCTACAAGTGTTCTTTTTTCTCCTAAGATCCATGAGGATTGAGGAAGTAATTCTACCTAAGTCCAAGGACCCACATGTAATGTACAAAGTTACCACCTATCCTTATCTTATGTCCCAATATTATTTTTTTGATACACATAAGTGTTATTTTTTTTTTCTCAAATACCTTCATAGATGCCATTCAAAGCAAGGTAGTTCAATTTGTTATTAGCATCGAGCATCAATGCTTTTGATTTAGTTATTTCAATCCCAACTTATCACCCTAAAAATGCCAACAAAAACTCTCAATCATTATTCTATTATAGGTAAAGAGAAAGGGAGTCTCTATGAGGCTAAATGTACATGTTTAACAAAGTGACACATGATTTCACTGATGGAGATAAGAAAAATATGGCAAAAGCTATGCTCATCCTGAGCCTTCGATGAGGGAAGTTTAAATTGTAACAATCCAAACTCTTAATTATCCAAATATTGTTCACTTTAGCCTAAGGGTCTCACGGTTTTGTCATGTTGGTGTAACTTCCCAAGAGGTTACCTATCTCAAGAGTTCTCCGGGATGAGCATGATTAACTGCGAAATTTCTTAATGAAGTTCCAACAATTACACCAAAAGATGCCTCGATGTTTAAGAATTTAGCTTTTTTTTACTTAAGGGATTTCATAATTTCTCCCATTTATGTAACTCACGTTCTCGTTAGTATCCTTATCTCAGAATCATCCACCAGGAAGATAGTATGATGCTCCAGAATCTAATTTGGAAGAATTATTTATTTATCTTTTAATAAATAATAATCATTGCTATCTAATATCATCTATCAGTAATAAATAGTAGAAATAGATTCTATAATTTAAAATATTAATGTACACATTTATATTCATTCTCAAAAATCATACTGAGCAAAATAACTATTTTTAGATGTCAAAATAAATTTCTGAGTAGGAATAGTTGTATTTTTAAAATCATCAAGTAAAAAATCTTAAATAAATATTCAAAACATTCATTATCTCAATATCTATAACATATAAAAAGTTATGCGGTGAAAATTTTACCAATACAAAATTATTCTCATTTTTCGCTAACGGAAATATAAATTTGATCAGAAAAATATCAAAAATATAAAATCTTTGAAATAAAAAATAGGATAATGATTCCTTACATTGAGACGAGAAAATATCCCAACAAGCTCGACTGACAAAAATTCTGCTACATCCAAATCTTAACTTTTTCTTTCTCTCTCCTCAAATTTTCTCTCAAAATTTCCCTAAACTGTCTTTGTTGCCGAAAATGAAAAGGAGAAAGGTTTTTTAAAAACTCAGTGACTTAAGATATTTTTATTAAAATAATAATTTAATATTATATTATTAATTTAATCAATTTCTTTTAGCATAGAATTCAAATAAATTATTTTAGGACTTCAAAAATTATAAGAAATATCGATAAAATAAATCATTTTATTTAAAAAATATTGGTTAAATTGGTTTGTAAAACGGACATCTAACGGTCCCAAAATCTCAACTTGTACCGATATATGTCAATTTCTTAAGAATTTTTACCGGCGCCCAATAATTACAAAAAAACTCGTGCAAGTAAAATATTACAATATCAATACTATATCAAAGATGGTTTGTGATTTGGAGTTATATTGACTCCAAAAAAATTTATTTACCTCGGGTCAAAATACGGGTTATTACAATATACCCACCTTAAAAAAATATCGTCCCCTACATTTTCCTTAAGAATTCGATATAAAATCAATATCAATCAAATCCGTACTATCAAAACTCAAATCAAATCAAATTAAAATCAAAATTCATCAAAAATTATACATTCATGTAGTTCATTCTATCATATGTCATTCAATTATGCATGCAAACTAATGCACAATAATCTACTAAATCTACCCAACTCTCAATCAAGTCCTACAGCTCTGGTAAAAATTTAATTCTTCCAATAACTATGCTCGATATAAATTGTGATGCCCCATATTCGAATTTGGAAGAATTATTCATTTATCTTTTAATAAATAATAACCAGGGCTATCTAATATCATCTATCAGTAATAAACAGTGGAAATATATTTTATAATTCAAAACATTAATGTACACATCTATATTCATTACCAAAAAATCATACTGAGCGAAAATTCATATTTTCAAAATTTAAACAAATTATCAAATATTGTATAAAATAACATTCTGAAGTTTTAGTTAAACTAAATCACTATTTTTAAACGTCAAAATAAATTTCTGAGTAGACAAAAATCATTGTATATTCAAAATTACCAGGTAAGAAATTTCAAATAAATATTCAAAATATTTATAATCTCAATATCTATAATATATAAAAAGTTATGCAGTTAAAGTTTTACCAATACAAAATTATTCTCATTATTTGCTAATGGGAACACAAATTTGATCGAAAAAATATCAAAAATATAAAATTTAAATAGGATAATGATTTCTTACAATGAGAAGAAAAAATCTCCCAACATGCTCGACTGACAAAAATCACTCCGCAACCTCCAAATCTTAACTTTTCTTTCTCTCTCCTCAAATTTTCTCTCAAAATTCCCTAAACCTTCTCTTGCCAAAAATGAAAAGGAAAAAGATTTTTTTTTAAAACTTAGTGACTTAGGATATGTTCATTAAAATAATAATATAATATTATAATTTTTGTTTAATTAATTTCTTTTAGTATAGAATTCAAATAAATCATTTTAGGACTGTAAAAATTACAGAAAAATATCGATAAAATAAATCATTTTATTTAAAAAATATTGGTTAAATCGGTTTGTAAAACGGACACCTGACGATCCCAAAATTTTCACTTGCACTGATATATGCTAATTTTTTAAGGATTTTCACCGGCGCTCAAAAATTAAAAAAAAAATTCATGCAAGTAAAATATTACAATATCAATACTATATCGAAGATAGTTTGTGATTTTGAGTTATATTGATTCCATAAAAAATATTTATCTTGGTCAAAATACGGGTTATTACCGATAAAATTCTAAAGGTTGCCTCTACAAGTTCAAGTGGTGACTCCAGCCACATAGCACTTTGTTCCATATAGGGTTCAAGAGATGGTTCCTATTGTGTAGCACTTTGTATTATATGACACTTAATTCCAAGCCTTTCGGCTGGTGCATTTCTTTGATATCATTTGTAATAGCTTAAACTCTTAACTATCAAGATATTGTCTTCTTGGGCTTAAGGACCTCATGGTTTTGTCCTGTTGGTGTAACTTTTCAGGAGGTAACCCATCCCAAGATTTCTTCGGGATGAGCGCGGGAGCTTAATTGCAGAGTTTTTTAATTAAATTTCAATCATTACACCAAAAGGTGACTCGATTTAGAATTTAGCTTCTTTTTACTTAAGGGGTTTCATACAAATTTTTTGTATTTAAGAACCTTCCTTAAACTATGGAGCAAATGCTGCAAAAGCCCATAAAGTTCATCAACACAAAGGTGTATGTGTCCAAAACTAATAACATAAATGCTTGCTCTTCTGTGCAACCAAGGAAAGGGAGTTATTCATGAAAAAACTTCATCTCCGCTCGAGGTGATTCAGGAAAAGCTTTGAAGAAGAAGAATTTTCTCTCATCATTTGTGGTCCAATCCATAAATATTATAACATGATTAAGGAAGAAATAAACAAGAGAAGTTTTGTATGATTAATCTACCTTTGTTCAATTATCCTCTTATCATAGTCATAGTAGAGATTTAGATAAGAGATTATTTTAAGTGGTTGCTCAAATGCATATGATTGAACATAAGTTCCAATTTTGCACGTATCATAATGACCAAAAGCACAATATTGAAAATGTAGAGTTCTTAGGTCTTAATCAAGAAGCTGCTGAAGAAGGGGCATTTTAAGGAGTTCATTACTTGTTATCAAATAAGAAGGAACTAATAGAGGAGTCTATAGCTAAGAATGACACCATCTAAATGAGTGGGAAGATGCACGTCTTCAATGGGGGAATTGGCCCTAGGCATCCCTATAAAGAAGTCTCAACATACTCACGAAATTTAAGGCTAGTACTCTTAAATCTATTCCTACTACACATCTTTCATTTATCAATTATAACCTTTTGTTATATTATAATATTTATGATATTGCTCTAGTGGTCTTGACAATTATAAATCACTATAGGTATTTCTACCTATGGTCGGCTCTAAAAGCTCTATCAACGTCCTATTCTCTGGTTTATTTAATAGCATTAGGGATTACATACAAACTACTAAGAATCTTCAAATATAATAAGATTGATAATTGGGTGAGAGAGAGAGAGAGAGAGAGAGAGAGAGAGAGAGAGAGAGAGAGAGAGAGATTATCATGAGGGGTACTCATTATGAATGTAATATGCGAAAATAATAACTGCTATACGTCGCGACACATACTCTACTTTTTTTAATCCAGAGTATTCTAAAGCATTATGTTATGTGATAGAATTGCCTATAAAGATTTGGATTTATGTGAAACCTTTATTCCTTATATCCTATATAAACTATAGGTTAGATCATCTTCCACATTTGGAAATATCAGAAAAGAATCTCTCTTCAATTCTCATTTTATCTCTCAAACAGTTCGTGTTTTGCTCTACCAATAAAAAAAATGAACGTTAGGTGATTTCAAATCTCATATTCATTAAAGCAGATAAGGATGAGAGTAAGAAAATATTTATAAATTAATAAACAATTAATGGAGCTAAAGTACAGCTAACACTAAAGACCTTTTAGGCTATGATTTATGCATTTTTTTATTAGGTTTTAGTAAATTGTTAACAACTTTATTTTAATTATAAGGAGTCAAATTTTCTTTAAAATTATTTTGAAGGGAAAATTTTCTTTTTTGAAGGGCAAAACAATAATTTTGTCATGTGAAAATAACTATCTTTAATATTCTTAATTATTGCTTAACAAATAAAAGATATCTTCCATATATCTTTCCCCTTTCACTTCATGGGATTATATTCTCTTGCTTAAAGCTCTTTTCACTTTTGTATTTCTCTTCTATAATCATCAAGGTTCACTCCAAGCCATTGAATCTCAAAAATTAATCAAAGTGTTCATCTTATCATTAAGAAATAAGAAAAAAGTTTGATGTTTAGTTTGATAGTTAGCTCGGATCCAACTTATTTTATAAGCTAAACGAAAATATGATTTTTATTGCATGTAGAAAAATTCATAGCAATAAATAGGATTTTATATTCTAACTTTGCATAAAGATCTAGTACATACACTGATGAAAAATAAGAATGAGGAAGACAATAGGTTTTTATATGAAAAATTCAGGAAAGAGAAAAACCACGGACTTGATATAGATGAAATGATCCACCATGTAAAAGTAAAGAGGTCTGCTCTTCCTTTTAAACTGGAGAAGATATGATACTAAGTATATAATATAAGCTTGATTTCTTGTGAATGTGTGGTAGAATATTGAAGATGCATTGGAAGGATGATGATGATGATGATCAAACGATGTCAAACAAATGATGACAATTGGGTAGTGTGGGTTGGATGATTGCGATCGGAACGCGATGATTAGGTGATGAAGGTTGAGCGATGATGGTCGAGGGATGGCAGTTGAATGATCGTGGTTTGACAATGATGAATGGATTGGGACGACAAAGTGGTTGTGGTTAGAAGACGATACTCAAGCAATGATTTTGAAGGTTAGCTAGAGCTTTAGAGGCCATTTACACTATTTTGGGCTTGCTATTTTGATAAATCTTGCCTAGATTTCATAGCACTTCATTAAAACATCCTATATTAAATAATTTGAATATATATTATTTACTCGCTATGTAAGTAATGACTTGAGAACCACTTGATCTTGGGCCCATCGCATTAGTCTTTTTAATGAGCTCAATTTGATTATGAGCATGTAAGCTTTGTAGACCATTTAGTCTTTCAATGAATATCTCAAAGTTTTTAACTATACTTCAAGTATTTGATTTGGGCTCTTTTGACTCTAGTTAGATCATCTTTGGAGCATTTGAGTTCGTCTTACTTAGGCGTTAAATTTGACTAAAATTTTCTTAAAATTAGAGCTCGATTGATCCTAATTTTTTTTTAATTTCAATATATGTAATACCTTGATATTATCTATCAAGTAAATTTTTAAAAGACATTTTCATTTTATTTAATTAGATTATATATATATATATAAATATGCACATAGTATTATTCAAATAAAAGAATTTTCATGTCTGTGATTTGTTGAGGGCACTTAAAAATTTGATAGTGTTGTCTTAAGAAAAAACCAATCAAATTGCAGCTGCCAAAGTCAAATTATGAGATTCCTTTATAGAAAAAGAAAAAGGAGAGAAAAGAATCCACCATTAAAGGTAAGGCCAAATTTTCAACAACAATGAAATCACAAAGTTGACCCTTCCATTTTCCACCCTTCTTTCAAATATACAAAAGGTTGTATTTATAAAATTTTTTTATTTTCATTTTACATTAAAAATAATTATTTCAAACTTTAATAACCTGAATATCAATTTAATTTTTTATAAATAAAGCAACTAATATTAATATATATTGCTAAATATTTAGAATTTCTCAACTCTTTAGCATTGTAATTAGAGAATTTAGAAATTTTAAGTCCTATTTTGATTAAAAAAATCTTTAAAATATTTTAAATTAATTTTCTATCCTAATATATAAAATTTTAATTTTCAATATATATATATATACACGTCACAACAAATTGCCTTGATCAGACATGAATTTTGATACAAATTTGTATTAAAAACTTCTAAATTAAAATTCTAGATCATCCAAACTTTGATTACAACAAGTTTATAGTCAAATTAAACATCTCAAGAAGACGAAATCAATGACACCAAATTCAATTCAATCTGAGCCCAAATGAACCCAAATCAAAGGACCAAAACACTCTTGGAAGCTTCAAAGCATTAATTGGATGACCAAACGATACCCAAATATGACATGCTTATAGTCGAATCGAGCGGCTCAATGAGACAAATCCAACTAGCCCAAGATCATCAAATTCTGACATCGTTAAGACACTTAAATATTAGATAAAACTCTATTATCGTGGGAATTATTATGAGCTGTCTGATTGAACACTCCAAATCTATCCTGAATCTTCTTGATATTTATTGATGATGTCACTCCAAAAAAATTATAAATAGCCTCTCTTTCTTCACATGAAAGAGGAGGAGAAGAGGAAGGAAGGAACAAGAGGAGAACTCTGAGACTTGAGAAATCCCAAAGCTCCACCTTGGGATTATCGCCGACGAATCCATGCCACCAGGTTGTTGCTAAATCTCCCCTCAACCATCATTGTCGGACCTCTACCTAACAGCCGTCAACGATCCTTCTGACCTCTGTTGCTCACCGACTACGATCTTTCTGACCACCGTCACCCGCCTAAACTCCTTTTCACCTATGCCGCCCTCCAGCTATAATCCTTTCGACCTCCGTCATTTGCTGACTACGGTCCCTCTAACCATCGTTGCTCGACTACGGTCCTTTAGACCATTGTCCCCAAACTACGATCCTTCTAACCTCCTTCACCATCCAATTACGATCCTTCCGATCTCTGTCGTCCATCGACTACGGTCCTTCCAGCCTCCATTGTCTATTGACTACCTTTCTTTTGACCATCATCAACCAATTACAATCCTACAAACCAAATGAACAGGTCAATACTCTCTCATGATATTGGGCTCTTCTAGCCCCCACCATGTAAAATATACTATATAATGTATATTAACTACATTGACCCAACACTTTTCTCTGAAGAAGGGCATCATTTATAATCAATTACAAATACTAGTAGATTCATTCAAACTGGGTCAGACCCTGCTATTTTTTTTCATTTTAGGATTTTTCATATAAAAAATTTGATGTCTCTTATGAATACTACATCACTCTCCTTTATCTATTTGCATGTTGGATCTTCTTATAAAATTAGGATGCTAAAATCTACATCTCTTAACCATCGCGAATTCTTCAAAAGACAATATATATATATATATATATATATATATATATATATATATATTTCTATTATATTTCAAAATAATAAAATCGATTGCTATTATTTATAAAAAAACAAAAATAGGCAAATGCTAATACTCTTAAAAAAATAAATAAAAAAAGATTTACAGTTTTACACATATGATTTTGTAAATAAATAAATAAATTGTTGGAAGTTTCCGGACTGATATAAAACAATGACTTTTGGCTTCAGTCAATTTTTTAATTTTTTTTAAGCTTTACGCTTTTGTTTTTGACGTGTCGATATGCGTTGAACTAACAGTTGGAGCCACCACAGGCGGAACGTTTGCGTGGGCCCCACCACCTGGGACAATAGATTTGGTAGGCAACATCCATCGCTAGAAAGGTGGCCCGAAAATGATACCATTCCCACCTTTAGTAGTTTGGATGGATGCTCCATTAACACACAAATCTGAGTGGAGGATATGTATGTGGCTATAAGGAGACCAATATTATCAATTTTGCCCCTCTTAAACTCCTCTATGTCACATTTGATCATTAGTCTCAATAACCATGACATGATTGTTAGGTGAAATCTCATCAAGGATGTTACTATATGTTGGAATATTTATGATAATAGAAAAAGATATTAAATTGAGATATGACCTAATTGAAATGATTTTATTGATATTTATCATTTGTTACAGATGATATTATTTTTTTTTTGTAATTGAGGGAGATAATGAAATAATGCATTAGATATAAAATATATAAAATGAATTCTATGGTGGAAGGTGGAAGAGCATTGTAGCATAGGAGTTGCCTTTAAGAGATCATATATGTTGTATATTTGTTCTTACTCTTTTGAGAAGGGGAGACCAGAGATCAAGAAGCGTAGAAAAATCCTGGTGCTGATATTGGGAGTTAGAGTTGATTGCATGCATCGGCCTTATGGGAGATGACTTGTATTGACATTATTAGTGAAGGCAGGTAACAAAATTAGCTGATGTCAGTGTAATTAATTGACAATAGTTAGAGGAACTTAGTTGAGCGAACAAGGTTGGAGGATCATAGATGTGCCACTATTGTTAAATGATCATAACCGGGCGACAATGTTTTGAGAACCGTTGTTGGGTAATGTTAATTGGAGGATCGTATTTGAGCGATAATGGTAAGAGAATTGTAATCAAATGATGATGGTCGGAGGATCGAAGTCAGACGATGGTGTTCGACAGATCATAGTCGAACGATAGTTGTTTAATGATCATAGTCGGACCATAATAGTCGAAGGATCATAGTCAGACTATAGTGGTTTGGAGACTGTAGTTATGTGATGATGATTGGAGGATCAAAATCAGGTGATGGTAGTTGAAGGATCAAAGCTAGATGATGGTGGTCAGAGAGCCGTAATCGAACAATTAAGGCTAAAGGATTCTAGTTTGGAAACAATGGTTGGAGGATCACAATCAAGCAACGATTGGTTAGATGACCTTAGTTGGGCAATGGTAGTCTGAAGATCATAGAAGGATGACAATGGTCGAAGGACTATAAGAGGGTGATGGGGATCAAATGATCATAGTTAAGCGATGGTGGTTGGAGGACCATGATCTCACTACAAAAATGTTTAGCATTTTCGGTCGAATATTTTGCTTGAAATGAGCAAAATTTCGTCAATAAATTTAGTTTCCATCGAAATTATATCTGCCATTAAATATTAATTGTTCTTCATACACAAAACATACATTGATATTAGATCATTTCTTAAAATCACTAAAAATTACATAAAAATTCTCCCTAATCTTTGCAATGATTTTCCTAAGATAAAACTTAGATAATTTCAATGTTTTATATCCACAAGCAACTACCAATTAGTAAGCCCTAAAAGTAGCACACTAACTTTTTTTTCTAATGTTAATGCTTCTCATGACTACAAAATTAACCTATATTAAAAATATATATTTTTCCATATGATATAATATAGGTAAGCTAATTATTATTATAACATATCAAAAAAGTGTTGTGACAATATCTTTTTTTTCAACACTGATTGTTGATCATAATTCAATTAGCCCTTTGACTTTTTATAATTTTATTTTTCAGATCTCAATCATAATTTCTTTTTGACTATTATTTTTTTTACTGTTTTTAAAAAATATTTACGTTAGAAATTTAGTTTTTACAGTAACTTTCAAAAAAAATATTTTCTCTATTATAATTTTATAACTACCTTTATAGAATTTATAATAGTTCCAAATGGATCCTAAGACTTTATATTGTAATAAAAACTAATTATCAGAGGGATAAATAAACAAATTAATTAAAAGAAAAAATATTTTTACATAACATTTAAAAATATTAGATACTTTTTTATTTTAATTTAATTATATAAATATTTAAATAATATTTTTAATTAAATAAATATTTATATCGAATTCATCAGAATTGTCAAATTTAATTATAATTATATTGCAAATGAGAGCGGAATATTTAAATAGTGATAAAATTATATTAACTTTAGTGGAATACAAAAGAGCCACTGAACTTTTGAAGGAAAAGTTTATTCAGAGAATTTCAAAGACTGTACTTGTACTATTATTCTATATCTGAAAGGGTTGGGGGTTGAAAGTAGATGCTGCCACCAAGGTAAAAATCTCTTCAAAGCTAATTTAATAGTCTGGTTGGTAGTCAAAGTTCTCAATCAAGAGCTATTAAATTCACGAGCCGTCTCAAACTTATAGAATTGAGCCCCCGAACTCGAGCTCAAACTCCATGAATTAATCAGGCTCAAGTTAGGGATTACACCCTACTTATATAACATTTTAATTATATATATACACACACACACACATTAACTTCATCTCATTCAGCAAAGTCTACAAGTTTGTTTTCTATTACCCACTGGCAAAGGGAAATATTCATTATTATTTTTTTGGAACGGGGGTATCTGCCCGCTGCCACCCCCCGAAAGAGGCGCTTGGTGGCGCAACTAATCTCTCGGTAAGCCTACCAGCAACCAGCCCCACAGGTGCATGACCCACAGTTATTTTCTCCACCTCAGGAGTCGTGCTGTATGAGAGGGGTTTCAAACTTGGGATGGGGGGATCCCAATCAAGCTCGCCCACCAACTCACCTAAGCCCGGTGGGGTGAAATATTCATTATTCACATCACACTTACCTACAGAACTACAGGAGAACAGTTGCATTACAACACACGCCACCAATTCAAAGTTCAAACAATACTTGTCAGGGTTATATACTGTAGCATCCTAAACTCTGAGCTACCGACATATTATTTGCTTTGGCCTAAGAGTCTCACGGTTTTGTCCTGTTTGTGTAACATCCCAGTAGATAAGCTATCCCAGAATTGCTCCGGGATGAGCACACTTAACTGTTGAGTTTATTAATGAAATTCTAACTATTACACCAAAAAACATCTTAATATTTAAGAATTTAATTTCTTTTACTTAAAAAATTTCACATATACTATTTCATTTCTGCTGCATGTTCATTGAAAAAAGATTACTGTAAGCTACCTTTACCCTATATGCTGAATATCTAATATAAAAATTGCTAGCTAGCTAGCTAGCTTTTCTGCTTAGAGAATTTTCATATTGTAGGCTTGCAGCTGCTATGCTGTATCTATGAGAGAGAGTGAGAGTGAGAGAGAGAGAGAGAGAGAGAGAGAGCATTGAACTAAACCATTGGGGGTCTAATCAATCCAATGTGCGTGTGGCTAACAACAAACCAAACGACTTTGATTTGGTGTAAAGTGGCAAATGAAGTCCTGATGCTCTTCCATGAAAGGCAAGATATGTATCTCCATTGTTGCAACTTGCATGGTGGCAACCTTTACCCTATCTATGTGCTTTATTTCCATCCTTATCATTTATTCCTTTGTTGAATAATTCAAGTGTTGCTTTTATCAACTAAACAAAGAAGGTTAGAATATCATTCAACCTCCTTTAAGCAATTAGAATAAGGCAAATTAATGGTTCATCTGTCACCATTGTTGTCTTGATCTTATTGTGCTTGTGGAAGAGAACATAAAAGGAGAGAGAGGAAAGGTCAGAAGTGTATGAAAGAGATGGTATATGTGGAAGAAGATGGAGCACATGCACTATTTAGTTTGGTGAGGTTCACCTTTAAATAGGAGCCATTGCTTACGAACTTTATAAATGTTTTGTTTTTTATGATATTTTTTTAAGCTTAAGATTTCGTTCGGGACATCTTTTTTACTGTTTTATTTGTTAGACTGCAACTGTAATTTCTGTTTGGTCATTACTTTTTGGTTACTTAAGCTTCGTTTGGGATGGCTTTCTTTCTACTTCTTAAAGTCGAATTCTAGTACTAAAAAACTGCTTTAAGAAGCAGAAAGAAAGCCGTCCCAAACAGAGCCTTAAAAATTTTTTTCTAGAAAGCTGCTTTATATAACAACTTTAAAAATTACTTTCTCTACAACAATTTTACAAGCAAAACATAAATTTTGTTTAAAATACTTTTCTTTTTATTATTATTATAATTTATACTTTTGAATTCTTCTTTTAAAAACCACCTGCTACAGTCTTAATAGTTGAGATCCATTGATAAGGAAAGAATTTTTCAAACTAATTAATAGTATCACTCTCCTAATGTCACCATCCCCTTCCATCCATCATAGGCAACATGTTCATGCACATATTCACTTCATGCATGATCACAACACAGTATCTCACAAAAGTATATAGATTCCATTCAAATAAATTCCACACATGATAAAATAATAATAATATTATTATTTATTAATATCACAATTATTGCAACATTGACTGTTCCTTCCATTAAAAAAGTCATTGATAATAGCTAGTCAAGAAATAACAAGTACAGTTGATATCACCTTCTCTACTTTCAATAAAGCTTTCAAAAAAGCTCATTGGTTAAAGCTTTGTTTGGAACGACTTTTTTATTGCTTTTTAAAATAACTTTTTAGTATACAAATTAAAATTTTTGTATTATAAAGCTGCTTCAAGAAACAGGAAAAAAGCCGTCCCAAATGAAGCCTAACTTTTATTTAGCCAATTTCTTAAGCTTCATTGAGGACAATTTTTTATCATTATTTTTTTTACTATTTTAAAGATATTTTTCTACTAAAAAATTATTTTACAAAGTAGTAAAAAAACTGTTTCAAATGAGCAGATAAATTGAATTAGACTGATATTAATAAACTTTTCTTTAATTATATTTAGGTTGCTAATGATTTAACTATATATAACTTGAATTTTAGAATTATTATATTTATTTTAAAATTAAGATTATATTTCATGAATTTAGATTATGCTATTTTTTAAGAAAATTAAAAATTTTAAAATATATCCTCATATAACTTTTATAAGAATATTTTCTTTTTTTCTATATAAGATATTTTGGCTTTATTTGGAACAACTTTTTAGACTTCTTTTGTGGTTAAAAAATTATTTAGTAAAAAATAATGTAGATTTGGAAGGGCAGTTTTTCATCATAATT
Source organism: Dendrobium chrysotoxum (assembly GCA_019925795.1). Lineage (NCBI taxonomy): Eukaryota > Viridiplantae > Streptophyta > Magnoliopsida > Asparagales > Orchidaceae > Dendrobium > Dendrobium chrysotoxum. Next base: position 89,754,322 of record CM034305.1, on the reverse strand, counting down.
TTAAAATTTTGTCTTTAAAAAGCAATTTTTATAAAAGCATTTTTGAAGGCTTTGTCTCGGTCAGCTTTCTACTGATTTGTAAATAATTTTTTAGTATAAAATTTTTTAATTCAAAAAATTTTTGTATTAAAAAGCTGCTTTAGAAAGCAGTTCCAAACTAAGCTTAAGAAAGTATCTTTTAAAAACAAAAATAGGAAAGCATATGGGTCTGTCCAAGACTGCTACAATATTTTGTAAATGTTATTGTAAAGTTGTTGTAAGAAAAATAATTTTTTAAAAGCTGATGTAAAAAGTAGCTTTCTAACATAAAAATTTATTCTAAGCAATAAAGAAATACTAGCAAAAAAAATTGTAATTGTAGTATGAATAATAAATCAATATGATAGTTGTCTCAAATAAATATTAAATTGCTTTAAATAAAATCTTAAATTTATATATTTATATTTAATTAGATTTTTATATATTAGAATCAATTAATTAAGAGTTGGTCCTCATCGAGTGGCGACGGAGTCGGGACAATGACGTGGACTTTGCCTTTTATGGAGCGGACACGTATCGGCGGCCCGAGCGTGGGGCCACCGCCAAAATGGCCCGTAAATATCCAAGTGGGGAACCGGCCTTTTGTTGGACAGAACCAGTGGGCCCTCAACAGCTCGGCCGGCCCGGTCTGGCCCCGAAAGAGCACGCAAAGCCACAGCGCGGCACGTCAGAGTCACGATATTAAAAATAAATAATTTCAAACAAAATAAAAATCGAGTCAATAATTGCGCGTAAAGGAAACATTGCGGCCACGCAATGCGCGTTATTATGGATTCCGGCGATGGGGCCCGCAACCTTTTTTCGACCGGAAAAGTGGGGCCCAGTTCTAAGTGCTGCACTACATTCAAAGCGCAAATGGATTTCATGTTGTGGAGAGTTAGGTCGTGCTGTTGTAGCCGTGACAACGAGTGGAGTGCTCGATATAAAATTACTTGGATGGAATAGTAATCGATATATCATCAAAAATCATCTCGGTCCTATGAGAATCTCGATGTAAATCTAAATTTAAAATTTTCAATATAAAATTGAGATCATATAAATTCTGATTTCAATAAGTTTATAGTCAAATTGAATATATCAATGAGACGAACTCAATGACATAAATTTAGTCTAATCCGAGCCCAAATGAGTCCAAATCAAAGGACCTAAACATACTAGAAAGCTTTAAAGTATTAATTGGATGATCAAATCATATTTGAATATGACATGTTTCTAGTCGAATCGAGCGGCTCCACGAGACAAATCCAACGAGCTCAAGATTGCCTAACTCTGACATCGTTATAACATATAAATGTTTGAAGAATGCTCTATGATCGAGGAGTTGATACTAGCCGTCTAATGAAATACTCCAAATTTATCCTAGTTCTACTCCATATTTACTAAGCATGTCACATTAACAAAACTATAAATAAACCCTTATTTTTCACAAGAAGGGAGGAGGAAGAAGAGAATATTTCTAAGGCTTGAACAATTCTAGAGTTCCACCTCAGTACCACCGCCGACAAATCCGCACCATCAGGTCCCCACTGCTATATCTCAGCCTGACCATCACCACTGACCTCCATATGGTTGTCACTGTCGGACCTTCCTCTCACCACTATTGCTCGTCGACTATGGCCACTTCGAACACCGTCACCTATCAACTATAGTCCCTCCGACCACCGTCGCCCACCGACTACGGTCCTGCTAGACCAACGTTGCCCACCAACTAGAGTCCGTCTGACCTCCATCGCCGGCAGATTGCGGTCCCTCCAGCAACCGTCGCCTCGTCGACTACCATCCCTTCGACCTTCATTGCCTGCTGACTATAATCCTTCCAACCATCATCGCCATCCAACTATAGTCCCTCTGACCACTATCATCTAACTGTAATCCTTCTGACCATTATCGTCAAATTACGATCCTTCCGACCTCTGTCGCCCGCTAACTACAGTCCTTTCGACTATTGTCGCCCAACTACAGTCCTTTCGACCATTGTCATCTGACTAGGATCCTTCCGACTTCCGTAGCCCACCGATTACAATCCTTTCGACTACGGTCGCCCAATACAGTTCTTTTGACCACTATCGTCTGACTACAATTCTTCCTACCTCTATCGTTCCCATAACTATGATCTTTCCGACCACTGTTGTCCAACTATGATCCTTCCGACCAATATCATTCGATTATAATCCTTTTGACATTTGTCGCTCAAACACAATCTTACCAACCAAATGAACAGACAATCACTCTCTTGAGAACATCTCTCATGATATTTGTGTTCTTTTAGCCCTAACCATGTAAAATGCTATATATGATGTATATTTGCTACATTGATCCAATGCGTTTCCCTGAAGAAGGGCATTATTTGTAATCAACTACAAACACTAGTGGATTCATTTAAATTGGGCAAGGCCCCATAATTTTTCTCTCTTCAAAGGGTTTTCACGTAAACATTTTGGTGTATCTTATGAACATTACACCCCACTTTCTTATCTTTATGTGTGCTAAATCTTCGTACAAAACTAGGACGTTAAATTCTCTATCTCTCTACCATCATAAATTTTCTAAGACGCAACAATAATAATTTAGTTTTGGCTCAAATTATTAATTTTGTAAAATAAATTTTTAAATTCTAATTGATATGTCACAAAAAATCATTCTGATCGCGCATGAATCTTGAGGCAAAATCAAGTTGGAAACTTCCAAAATTAAAAATTGGATAATCCAAACTTCGATTTCAGCAAACTTATAGTCGAACTGATCGTCTCAAAAATTTGAACCTAACGACACAAAATTCAACTCAGTCCAAGCTCAAATGGGTCCTAATCAAAGACTCAAAGCACTTTTGGAAGGTTCAAACTACAATTTGGATTACGATACATGACATGCTTATAGTCGAATCAAGCGGCTCGACGAGACGAATCAAACAAGCCTAAGATCATCAAATTCTGATATCATTAAGGCATTCAAATGTCCGATAAACACTATATGATCGGGGGAATCAATACGGGCAATTCGATGGAGCACTCCGAACCTACCCCAGATCTTCTCTATATTTACAGGGTGTACCACTCATGAAAATCTATAAATAGACCCCCACTCTCTACATGAGGGGGACCTTTAGCTAGAGATTGGAGAGTGCTTTGAAGTTTCAAGAGCTCCTGCACCACTGCCCAGCCGTCGACTGCAAGCGGACTTCAGCTCGATCGCTATCGGACCACCGCCCGGCCGCCAAGCCTCGCTAGACTTCCACCTGGCCTCCGGACTTTCACCCGGCCGCTGACCGCCACCGAACTTTCACCCAGCCATCGGACTTTAGCCAGACCATCGTCAGACCACCGCCAGCCCGCCGATCTCCGCCGGACTTCCACTGGCCGCCGAACGCCTCCGAACTTCAGCCCGACCATCGTCAGATCACCACAGAATGCCTCCGTACTTCCACCTGGTAGCCGAGCATCATCAGACTTCTGCCCGACCTTTGTAAGATCATTCCTCGTCAGTTAAACTTCTGCCCGGGCACCATCAAACTTTTGCATGACCATCGCCAAATTTTTGCCTAACTCTCCAAACTACTGTAATTTGACTGCCTCTAAGTCAAGGGACGGGTCAACATTTATAATTCACTCAAATTTAGTGGAATCTTTTAACCTGAACGAGGCCCCATAGTTTTTCCCTTTTTTGGCTTTTCACATTAAAAATTTTGTGTTCTTTATGTGTGAGTTAGATATCCGTGCAACACTAAGACATATGATTATAACTCTATCACCGCGTATATTCTAGCCCGTAATAATTTGATGCCGTCTGTGAAAAAATAATCCCACAATCCTAAGCACTTCTTTAAGGGCCAATAGGCATAGCAATCACATCTTGGGAGCCTCCCACTCCAAGACTCACCAATCTAGGAATCATTTCATGAACCAGGGATGCTAGGCATCTGTCTCTTTTCACCCCGGTGGGTGAAACCCTACCGGGGAAGGGACATCATGACCATCCCTGAAAGATAGCATCCGAAAGATGGAGAAATATCAGAATGAGATCCTTCAACTCCTGCGAGAGATGTGGCGACCAACGTTAACACCACATGAAGAGATTCTTCTCCCTCGAGATCCACCACTAACTGAAAATGTTCAACCCGAGCATCTTCATGTAGAGATTTCTCTTCCTCGGTTAAGGATGCATTATCCATCACGTTAAGATAATGAACTTGCTGACATAATAAGCTCTACCCATCTTTCGCACGCAGGTTGGCATCCTCGCATTCCTCCAGACGTCCCCAAGGACTTAGCCCGACCGCACATTATTGAGCTTCCTCGCAATGCTCTATGGCATGAACTACAAAGATTGGTCCAAGAAAAGTTCCCTGTGGGAGGTATAAGATAATCTCTTCATCAGTGAAACTTCCAGGAGTCATCACCCCTGACTGAAGCCATCCTTCAACACCTCATTCCAGTAGGATTCAAACTACCAAGCATCGATTCCTACAACGGGACATACGACCTGTATGAGCATAACGATCACTATAGAACCAGCATGCATATCCAACGAACCTTTGACGTGCTTCTCTGTCAGGTTTTCCCTACCACGCTTAAGGGACAAGCCCGAACATTATTCTATTCACTTACAGCTAGAATAATCCCCACCTTTGTCAAATTGGCCAAAGTGTTTGTCGGATACTTTGTCGCCATTTGAAGAATTGCTAATGATTTTTTTCACCTCTATGGGATTCACCAAAATGAGGGAGAATCACTTAAACAGTATTTTTAATGATTTTTTGCTGAGGCTCGACAAATTTCAGGTATGGATCCCAAATGAATTAGAGGAGTTTTTCTCAGAGGGCTTCATCTTGGCCCCTTTTACTCGAAGCTTATGCGAGACACAATTCCTTCATAAGCTGACCTGATCCTTCATGTAGAGGCACAAATATCAATAGATGAAGCTATCAATGCTCACAGAAAGTAATTTGAGCAAACTCTTGGAAAACACAAGAATCCTTTTATAATGGATGACTCATTCTTGCAATGAAAAAAACCTGCCTCCTAGACCCCCAATACCACGACGCAAGTTTCAACAAGAAGAGGAGTATACACCACTCAATGCCTCTCAAGAAAATGTACTGATGGCCATTTGAGATCAATAAAATATTAAGTGGCCTAACATTTTGAAGTCGAATACAAAAAATCAGAATCAATACTATCATTTTCATCATAGTCGTAGACACACCATTGAAGCTTGTAAGCCGCTCAAGAATAAATTGGAGAGACTTATCCGATAAGGCTACCTTCGACAGTTTATTCAAAGTTCACCTGCTCGAGATGCGGCTTGTCCCATTATGGGGCAAAATCAACAACAACAAAGATAACCATTGAATAATATTCAAATGGATGGCGAGATTAAATGACCGCACAGTTTGGGCATTTGTGTTATTAATTCTATTTATCTTGTGTCATTATGCAGCTCTTTCATATTAAATAGGATGTCACTCTAATATTCCTAATATTTTTATTCCAAGTTAAATATCGTGTTGTCCCGTATGTATGTCTTATGTGGTGTAACTCTTATATTCCTAAGTCATACTAGGGAGCTGTTATATTATCTTACATAGTATAATAATGTGTTGTTCGCTTTATTTTGATATTGTCACCTTCTTTAAAATGGATTAAAATGGCAATAAAAATTAATGATGAATCTAATCTCTTTAGTCATGATTTGAGAAATATGTAATCTTTATTATGTCTCAATCACTAAATAATCAATCTTAGGAGGATTCGATCTAACCTCTTCCATATAAGTTAACATTATCGTGCGATGTTTTGACATATAACCTTGGATATGTCATACATTCTTGGTGGATTCTCTTGACCTCTTTCATATAGGTTAACATTATTGAGCAATGCTCTGACATATAATATCGGATAGGTCATACATCATTGATGGATTCTCTCAATCTCTTCCATATAGGTTAACATCATAGAATAACGCTCTGACATACAACCTTGAATAAGTCATATATTATTGGTAGATTCTCTCGGCCTCTTCCATATAGGTTAACGTCATCGAGCAATGCCCTGAAATATAACCTCAGATAAGTCATACATCCTTGGTGGATTCTCTCGACCTCTTTCATATAAGTTAACGTCATCGAGCAATGCTCTAACATACACCTTTGGATAGGTCATACATCCTTAGTGGATTCTCCCGACCTCTTTCATATAGGTTAATGTCATTGAGCAACGCTCCGACGTACAACCTCAGATAGGCCATACATCCTTCCATACAGGTTAACATTATCAAGTAATACTCTAACAAATAACATCAGATAGGTGAAACAACCTTAGTGGATCATATTAACCTCTTTTACATAGAATACAGCTCAATATTCTTCATCACTTTACAATTTGACCATCAACTGTCACCATAAGTCTACCCTAATTTATTCAACCAATGCCTGGATGTTGACTACAATCTGACTTCCTCTCGACCACCATTAAACTTCCACTCGATCACTATCGAACTTATGCTCGATTGGTGTGGGACTTTCTCTTGACTGTCGTTAGACTTCTACCCGACTATCGTCGGACTTTTACTTTACCTCCATCGACTTACACCAGGTCTCCACATATTACAGGGTTCCACATGTCCGCTGATTATTTTTGGATGTCTTTCAATGCATTGTTATTGGCAGATCTCCTACCTGGTGAGGCCACTACTAGACTGTTCCCTAATTCTTGAGAAAATTTGAATCAGCGAAAGTGAATCAAGCTTTGATTGCCATCAAAGTTCTTCGAGCTAGCAATCCAAGGGGGAGCTAGGAGCCTACGTAAGAGTACCAGGCTTTGATTGCAGCCACCAGTATTTAAACTCTTGCCAGATAATTTTTCCTCCAATGGGAGTGAACTGGAGCCTGCGTAAGAGTATCGGGTCTTGATCTCCTACGCCACCAGTGTTTAGACTCTTGCTAGACAATTTTTCCCCCAATCGGAGTAAACAGGAGCCTACGTAAGAGTACCAGTTCTTGATCGCCCCCGCCGTCGGTGTTTAGACTTTTATCGGATAGTTTTTTCCCCACTAGGAGTGAACTGGAGTCTGCGTAAGAGTACCAGACTTTGATCGCCACCACTGGTATTTAAACTCTTGCCGGACATTTTTTTCCCCAATATGAGTGAACTGGAGCCTGCGTAAGAGTACTGGGCCTTGATTGCCGCTTTCGGTATTTAGACTCTTGCCGGATAGTTTTTTCCCCATTTGGAGTGAACTGGAGCTTGCGTAAGAGTACCATATCTTAATCGCCAACCTAAAATTTTTTAAATTTTTGCCAGTTCGATGGACCAGCTAAAAAAATTAGTGCCTTTTTCTTAGCCCCTAAGGGGATATTTATAGCTTTCAAAGGAGATTTGAAGAGAAAATTTCTGATTTTTTAAATAGATTTTAGAATTTTTGACATTAAATAATAAAAATGTTATACAATAATTATAAATTTTGCTATTAATCTTAAGTTATACGATAGTTATATAAAGTGGCTTTATAATTATATAAATATTATTATAACGTTATTATAATAATTATATAAGTTAACAATATTAATTATATCAGTTAATAATATTATAACTTTATTATAACTTTACTATTACTTTATTATAACTTATATATTATAACTTTATTATAACTTATATAATTATATCAGTTAACGTTATTATAACTTTATTATATATAACATTATAACTTTAATATATCTGGTGGAGATGCGATGTGTTAGTTAACTATAATAACTTTGTTATAATGTGTCTCAATAACTAATGTTATAAATAAAAAATTTCGAGCTTTTATCAAAGCCTCTTGGTATAATTATATATATTCTGAAAAAAAATTGAATTATATATATTATTATATAATTAATGGCATCAGTTATATATATAATTATATTCGTTATAATCGATAGCTTAGTACTAATATTAATTAATTAGTTAGTTAAGTTAATGATCATATATGTATATATTTGTATATATTTATATATATACATAATTTTATCCCATAAAAGTTTGATTTGGACATTTTAAATACTGATATTACACAAATATTTTTAGACTTTGTAAGATTCGACGTCCAAAAATAGGAAGACAACTGATACACCACAAAAAATCATTCTGATCGTACACGAATCTTGAGGCAAAATTAAGTTGGAAACTTTCGAAATTAAAATTGGGATAATCCAAACTCTGATTCCAGCAAACTTATAGTCAAACTGATTGTCTCAAAAATACAAATCCAATGACATAAAATTCAACTCAATCCAAGCTCAAATGGGTCCAAATCGAAGACTCGAAGCGCTTTTAAAAGGTTCAAACTATAATTTAGATTACCAAATGGTTTCCAAACGTGACATGCTTATAGTCGAATCGAGCGGCTTAATGAATCGAATCCAACGAGCCCAAGATCATCAAATTTTGATATCATTAAGACATTCAAATATCTGATAAACTCTCTATGATCAGGGGAATCAATATGGGCCATCCAATGGAGCACTCCGAGCCTACCCCGGATCTTCTCTATATTTATAGGGTGTGCCACTCATGAAAATCTTTAAATAGACCCCACTATCTACATGAGGGGGACTTTTGGCTAGAGATTGGAGAGAGCTCTGAAATTTCAAGAGATCCAGCACCACCGCCCGGCCGCCGGACTTCAGCCCGGCCGCTGTAGGACCACCGCCCGGCCACCGACCGCCGCCGACTTCTACCCGGCCGTCGACTGCCTCCGGACTACAGCCCGATCATCGTCTGATCACCGCCGACTTCCTCAGGACTTTAGCCCGACCTTCGTCAGATCATAGCCGATCGCCTCCAGACTTCTACCTAGTAGCCGAGCATCGTCAGACTTCTGTTTGACCTTTGTCGGATCATTCCTCGTCAGCTGAACTTCTGCCCGGGCGCCGTCGGACTTCTGCCCGACAGTCGCCAGACCTTTGCCTAACTCTCCAAACTACTGTAATTTGACCGCCTCTAAGTCAAGGGACGGGTCAACATTTATAATTCACTCAAATTTAGTGAAATCTTTTCACCTGGGCGAGCCCCTTGGTTTTTCCCTCTTCGGGCTTTCACGTAAGAAATTTGGTATTCTCTGTGTGTGAACTGGATATACGTGCAATGCTAAGACGTAGGATTATAACTCTATCACCGTGTATATTCTAGCCCGCAATACTAATTATGATTATTAAATATATTTTCATTTATTTCTATTTTATAATTGTATAATTTCATATGCATTTTTATAAAAAGATTTTATTATATGTAGTTAATCAAATACGAGCTTTCGTTTGTGGTCTGCTTCAATCTTTTTTGAGTTTATTTGAGATAACTTTCGAGCTACTTTGCTTTTTACATAGCAGTCACATGTAATTTTGTTGATTATTATTTTCTCAAGGCATTTAAAAATTTCTGTGATGAAAAGCTACTTTTACAACCATAATAATTATAAGTTATATTCTTCACAACAACTATACAATCAATTTTATAAAACTATAGCTTTACCAAATAAACCTTATATTTAATAAAACCTAGTCATCTAGGCTAATGAAAATCTTTAAGAAACATTGAATTAATATATCCAAAAAATTAATTTCAATTAAGGGGCTATTTAGGGTCTGCCAGGGATAGAGGTGCAAATGAGTTAAGCTCAAATCAGGCCTAACTCGAGCTTGACTCGCAAGCCAAATTTTGAGCTCAACTCGAGTCAAGATCGAGCTTAACTCGCCATTAAAAATAAGCTCGACGAGACCTTATCGAGCGGCTCATCAAGCAGCTCAATTTTGCGATTCACACGTAGATGTAGCACCTTTCGCAGTTCGTATGCACTTTGCCCCTTCCGCCATTCGCACGCAATATGTACTTACTTATGAGGTTCGCATGTAATTCTGCTTTGGTTCACCCCCCGTAGTTCCTCCTTAAGCCTTTTGTATCCGAGGCTCAGAGCCTACATCCCCCAGCCCACCCCCCTTCAAGGGGTGATAGCCAATGAGGTTGGTAAAAGGTAATGGGCAGCAATGTTAGGGGCGACCAGCGTATAATGGTTGAGATGCATGACCGTGATTAGTTGCCGACAGAAAGTATGGCTGGTGAGTGGCAGTTGGGGATGATAGCGGAATTAGCTTGCGATATATTTTGGAATTCAATTGAAAGCAAACATATATAAAATACATAAAAATGAACTAAAAGAAAAAAAAATGAATTCACAAGGAGTTTACATTCTTTTTCATCAAACCAAATATAAAAAATTTTAAATACTCTACATTTAAAATAATTTATTTATTTTTTTCAACCAATCAAATAACCTCCATGTTCAATCAAGGCAAACATATGATGCTCACTTTAAGAGCATACATCCACCTCTAAAAAATTGGAAGAGCTGGTCTAATATAAGATACCTCATGGGCACTTAAGAAAAATAATGCAAGAGACAACAAAATATATTCTCACACATGTTTGTTATAAATTATCTATAAGCCTATAATGGAAGGGGTTGAAATATTCTGAAATGTTGTTGCTACATAAATCTCAAGCACTATGATGATCAAAATGATTATACTAATTTTTATTGTAGGTTATATGTGACACCCTTCTCAACAATTAGGCAAATTTTAATACAAAGCAGTAGACATATACTATGAAGGACAACTTTCATAATGAAACTTAGGGAGCTACAAGGTAATAAAGTTATATTCAAGAGATCATTGGTGGCCAGTTCATTTGTTCTCCTTAGAAAAGGGGAGTTTAGAAATCAAGTAATCTTACATAAACTTAGCTATCTATGTAGAATTTCAAGATTTATGTAAATGCTAGACATCAACCATGTTGATGATGGTGTGTATTGATTTTTGTGTCAATGGTGGCATTGGATTGATGTTAATAACATACATCAATGTTGTTATCAATGGTGTACATCAACCTTCTTAGCAATGTCATGCATCATCATTGATGTCAATGGATAATACTATATTTATTAAAAATGGAGGGCATCACCATTATTTGGTCAAGTGACGGTGGTCAGGTAATTGTAGCTAGACAATGGCGCTCGTAGGACCATTGTCGGAACAATGTGGTCGAGTAGAAGTAGTTGAGTGATGTCATCAGGTGATGGCGGTAATCATATATGTCGATCTTCGAGTAGAGCTCTCTCAAAATTTAGGTTCAAGTCCATGTCCTAGCTCCAACTTCAAGTCTAATTTTTTTCTCCCCTCCATGTAAATAATATGATATATTAAAAAAAATTAGCATTGTTTGTGATATTTTAGCCAAAAGTCCTGAATTCTTAATAGGATGATTTATATTAATTTCCTTAGTTATATATCATTTATTATGCATTCAAATACATTAATGATATTTAAATTAAGTGATCTTTGGCTTATTAAATTTCTCTCATTAAGACATTCATTTTGACCATAAGCACATAAGATTTGGAGTAAAATAATGTCAAAAAACTTTTAATTATACTTTGAGTGCTTGATTAGGCCCATTTGGACTTATATCAAGGTAGTTTTATACCTAAATATTTAGAAATCGGGCAAGCTTATAAGAGAACTAGGCTAAAGCAAATGATTACATTCTAAGAACTCGTTCTTGCCATGCTAGAACATATTATCAGTTGGCCCTAGCAAGTATAATGTATAAAGTCACCCCTCATGATTACTCAGGTGGGTGACCTCATGGAAAGCTATTGATTGACTGCTCAAATATTCGACCATCAAAATATGTCAGGTCAATGACTTCTTAGAAACTCAGCAAACAATTTCATCAAGTCGAATATTCTAATTAATGTAACTGTTATAATATTTTCTTTTTTTATAGCCATGTATGTTGTCAAATTCCATGATGCTTAAGCCCCAACCCAAATCAATAAATAGGGGGTTGAAGGGTGAATTTAGTTTATATAACTTTTCTATATTCGAGCTCATTTTACAAAATTCGAAGAGCTTATCAGTCTAAAACCATTCTTTTCTCTTCATATTTATCTATTCTCTTTTCACTCAATATTCTCAATACATCTAGTTATGATTCACAAACAATTTTGAATTCAACAAATATCATTAAATTCACCTCATCAAAATATTCTTTTGGACTGTAAGATTTCTTAAGCAAACTTCATATAATCTTAAATTGGACAAATTTTAGAGAGGAGCTCATTATTTATCAAAATTAGTATAAGGAACGTATTTAAGAAATAATTTAAAAAGGAGCAAAAATGTCAACTGATGTCAACTGAATTGGCGCATTCTGAATGCACCAAATTTTTGAATGCCCCATATGATTTGGTGTATTCAACTTAAAATAAAAAAATAATAAAAACGAGGTGAGAGATAGATATGAGGAGGTAGAGAGAGAAACAGGAGAGAGAGGATGGGGAGAGAGAGAGATAGAGATGGGGAGGGAGAGAAATGTGAAGCCATGGAGAGAGAGAAAGGCAGAGAGAGATGACGAGGAGAAAAAAGAAAGGGAGAGAGAGAAATATAAATTTAAATAATATATATATATATATATATATATATATATATGCGCTTAAATATTATTTAAATATAAAAACTATAAAATTTTGTAAATGATAACTAAACAAGAAAATTTATATAATATTATTAAATATTTAGAACTCTTCATCACAAATTAAATTCCCCACCTTCTCATATACCCTAAATAGAAAAACCATTTCTTAATACTCGAATCTGCCACGTCAGATTACCGGCAGGCGGCGGCGCTCATTCTTGCGAAAGTAGGCGGGAAAGCGACCGGTGATAGGCGGTAGCCCACATGGCGACATGGCCGGTTCCGTAAAAACACCAAACCTTCAACTTCCTTGACAGCACGTGAGACGCACGTGCAGCTCTTGATAAAAATGGCAAGGTCTTTACGGGAAGTTAGTGGCGAAAGTCGAAAGCCTTCCGTAGAAAGAAATATACGTTAATAATTTAAAAAGAAAAGGCTGCTTTTTGTGGGAAAATGATAGGTAATGACTGCTGACAATTGGTTCGTTGAATAAAGCCACAAATTATTGAGGTGGAAGAGAAAGTGAAAGCTACAATATTATTTATTGTATTTTTTATTTTATTATTATTATATTATATGGTTTGTATTTTTTTTATTTAAATTAATGATGAATAATCATATGGATATTATAATATAATCGTGATAATTATGATGCTTGTTGCGGACTCAAATATACGCGGCGATAGAATTTAAATTTCCGTCTCAGCGTTGTACGTATATCCAGCACACAAACAGAATTGAGATAGTAACACCATGATTTTTACGTGGAAAGCCCTGAAAAAGGGAAAAACCACGGGGCCACGCTCAGTTGAAAGAGTTCCACTAGTGTTGTTTGAAATACACAAGGCTGATTCGTCCCTTAAATTCAGGACGATCAGATTATAATGAGTATCAGTTACAAGGACAAGCAGAGTTCTGACGTCACTCGGGGTGTCGAGCAGAATTCCGACGTCACTTGGAGAGAAGTCCGGCGTCACTCGGGTGTCGGGTAGAATTCCGGCGTCGGGCAGAATTCCGACGTTGCTCCCGTGTCGGGCAGAGCTCCGGCGTCCCTCGGGCACCTGGTGGTGCTTCGGTGGTGTTCCGACGGAGTTCCGGAGGTGTTCCGGCGGTGGTCGAGGAGGAGCTGTTCCCTCCTAGGCTTCTCTTCTCTTCTTCTTCTCTTCTTGGCTTGGGTCCCTCTTAAGAGAAATGAGGGGCTATTTATAGTTTTTCTGGAGTGGCATAGCCCGTAAATAGATGAGGGATCAAGGGCAAATAAGGAGTGATCCGGATGAACGGCCGATATTGAATCCCTTGATCGTGAACCGTTTATCAAGCATTTAAAGGTCTTAATGATATCAGAATTCTACGACCTTGGGCTCGTTGGATTCGTCTCGTCGAGACGCTCGATTCGACTATAAGCTCGTCAAAATCGGAGACCGTTTGGTAACTCAAATTGCTGTTTGATGCTTCCAACAGCACTTCGGGTACTTGATTTGGACTCATTTGGGCTCGGTTTGAGTCGAATTTGGTGTTGTTGGATTCGTATTTCCGAGACGCTCAGTTCGACTATAAGCTTGCTGAAATCGGAGTTTAAATAGTCTCCGAATTAATTTTTGAAGTTTCCAACTTGAGTTTTTTCTCGAGATTCGTGCCCGATCAAGATGATTTTTTGGCGATATATCAATGCTAATGAAGATTAGTATTGATTAAGTTACAATTAGTGGGATAGTCAATGTGATATTTGTTACAATATAGTCTTTAAAGTTGATGTTAGATGAAAAATATTATAATGATTAATTTATTAAAAAGAATTAGAATATGAGTTGTGCACTTTAGTATTGCCCGTTAATATACGTGAAAATAATAGAAAGACGGTGAGAGAGAAGAGAAGATAGTTATATTTCTAGATAATGTTGTATTAAAACTTGAAAATTCTTATTATGGTGAGGAAAAAAAAGGAAATTTGAATTTTTTATGTCTTAATAATAGTGAAAATAGGATAAATATGTTCGATGGTTATTTTCTTGGAAAAATGTGCCTAAATGTTTATTTGGGGCCATATTATCTCTAGTGAGCAATAAGTTTTTATATTCGTAGGCTACTTTTGAAGTCCAAGCATTTTGAATGAGTCGAATATTTTCGAATTTGAACCTAATTTGAGTTTTTGTTTGAATCTCAAACCCAAATTTGAACCTAGTTTGAATCAGAACCAGGTTTAAACTAGTTCAAACCTTGATCAAATAAGTTTTGAACCAAGTTCGAATTGAGTTTAACTCGGTCGCGAACTCTTATTCTCCTTCACATGTTGTTGGGACTATTGACGTTTTCCTCCAATGTGCTCCTTCCAGGAACACTTACGTTCACATGATGTTTGTGTCATGCCCCAAGATCAACTTTAGAAGAATTACCTATTTGAATTACTTAACTAATCAACCATCACTTCTATAAATTCATCAATATAAATCAATCTAACAGAAATAACTAAAATCGTATAAATTAAAATATTCACTATTCATTCCCTGAAATTATATTTATAATAGCCATGAGATCACTTACAATCCATAATATATCCCAGGTTCCTAACTATAAAAGAATAAAATAAAATACATAACAAAATAAAAGAAGAACCTAAATATCTCAATCAGTCTCACTCCACACGATCCTGACCCCTTCCTTGACCTGGAATTAATTAAAATCACATAATGAGCTTACAAAACCATACATAAATCCAAATTTACTAAAGCTTTCAATGTAAGGCATAAAGAATCAATATGCATGCTCAGTTCAATCGATATAATTAATATCATTTAATCTCATCAATGATCAGTTATCATTCATAAGACTAAAAAATGATCAATAATAAAAGCAAAAAAATTATTTCAATGAATCAATAGTTGATATGGGAATCAATAAATCCACAAAATAATCATATAAAAAGCATTTATAAATTAGTAAATAAATCATAACCTACAGGTGTCAATATCATCATACTTACCTATTTTATCTATTATCAATCATATGCATTATATATAGTAAATACATTTATATGTATCCATTATGATTTATCTATCAATATTATCTATACACATAATAGTTCTACTTATCAATATTATCAATGCATGCATGCTTTATTATATGATTCAGCAAGATAGAACATCTATCTTTAATATGATATTTTCATCATTTTTTAACCTCAACTGCTTCCCAGTTGGTCATTAGTTATATCAGTTATATCAATCATATCCATCATAATTATCATTTATCAATAAATCAATTATCATTATATGTGGCTTTCATTTAATCAATAAAGAGTCATCACTCTCTGACCGTTGGCACAATCGGTCATCAGTTACAGGCTACAACTGGGATAACACCACAAATTATTTTTAAAGAAAACCTGTTAACCCACCCTCCTATGTAGAGTAGGGGTGTTAGTGAGTCGAGCCAACTCGCGAGCCTACTTGAGCTCACGAGTCGAGCTTATTAAGCTATGAGTTAGAGCTCGAGCCTATACTTGAGCTCATCTATTAAACAAGCTCTAGTTCGAGCTTGATGAGGCTCGGCTCATGAGCTCACAAGCCGGATCGAAATAATATAACTGAACTTTTTCTATTAGCTAAATCTTTTTTCTCTAAAAGTAGTTATTACAGTTGGATTTGAAAAAAAAATTAAAAAAAAAAGGTTGCCTAACATTAATGAAACAGTAGTGAAGTACCATTATTATGGCTGAATTTGTAAAAAAAAAAAAAAAAACAACCTAGCATTAATAAAATGCAATGAAGTACAATAGTTTTTTTTTTTTTGGAAAAAATAAACCTCACTAATAAAAAACTAGTGTTATTCCCTAAGGAAAAAAATAAATAATAAAACTATTTCTCTTCTTCTCACGCAACCACCGTATCCGACACAGGCAAATATGCGATCAATAATCTTCCTCTCCATGAAGTTGGGATCTCACGAGCTACTCGTGAGCTCATTTTTACCACCACAAGCCGAGCTTGAGCTCGCTTTTTGAGTTCAACTGGAGTTTGAGCTCGAGTTCGAACTAATGATCTGATCGGGGAGTCAAGCTCGAGTTAAGCATAACTCGAGCTCGACTCGACTCGTTTACACTGATATTTGTATTATATTTTAAGAGCCAACCTTTATTAATTACAGTTTTAACTGCCAGCCTTTCTTGTTTATACAAATATCATACTTATTTCTATCAATTATAATGATATATCTTTAATATATGAAATGCATTTTAATATATAAAATACAACATGAAATACTCAAATCTATAAAGTAGTCCATAACTTTAGAAAATTATAACTTTCATTTCACCCAGTAGAAATCAATAATATTACAATCAAAATATCCATAATATTCATATCTATCATATACAAAAAGTTACACGACAAAAGTGATGTAAATCAGGAGAAAATATATTTTAACGATTTAAGAGAGAATAAACACGTCAAATTCAAAATCATTGAAAACTAAAGTGAGATTTAGATTACTTACAACAATCAGAAGACTTTTTCTAAGCGCCACAATGTTGTATGTACTACAGGAAAATTGCTTATTATCGATGAAAATCTTTAATTTTTTTACGGATTTGGACAGTTCTGGCGAAAAATTTTCTTTTGATAAAAGCCGCGTAGGAAAACAAATGCGACAATATTTTTTTCTGCCAAAAATTATTTCTGATGGATTTTGGCGATTTTCTAGCAGATTCAGGTCTCATTGAGAGAGGCGGACGGAGCGGTAAAAAATAGGCAATTACCGCATGAAATTGACGATGACCAAACTGCCAGAAATGCATGCCTATAATTTTTGATGGGTCATCCGCTCGAAAAGCTGTTGGTTTGCCATCAAAAATTTCTGGCATCTTTTCACCCTTTTTTGTTGCATTTTATTGCATCACCCCGTATTGAAAATTTTTGATGGAGATTCCGCTGGAAAGTCGCCAGAAACCTGTAGCACTATAAAAAAAAATTGGCAACCCTTTATTATTCCACTATAATATTTACTTAATAAACCTGCAGTAGTTAATAGATGTAGATATAATAATATATGTCATCATACAATATTGCTACTCAAAACATAATAAAACCATTCAAAATATAATTCTAAAACTTAAAAATTCAATCGTTCAACATAAAAACTGTTTAAATAAGTTTTCAAAACATAATAATAAGTTCTCCAAACTACTTCAATAACTTAAACACAATAATAAGTGGTCAAAATAAGTTCTCTAAACTACTACAACAACTTAAATATTAAGTTATCTAATCATCTCCTGACTCCTCGCTCCCCTCTGATTCATGCACAAGCTGCTGACCCTTTTTCTTTTGATGTGCGCTTAAATATGATCACAGCTCTGCCTACATCTCAGTCTGTTGTATCAGTATGTTGGCATGTATCAGTTTCATCTCCTCTATATCTTTAGTGAGAGTAGTAACCCTCTGGCAGATGATATTATCAACTCCACTATAACCAAAAGATATTGAGGTGGATGTATTGGTCTCATATGCATATGCCTGAGAACCTAATCCATACGCCCTCCCTTTATGTCTCCCTCCAATGCCTACGACCACGTGTGATACTCAGAGTACTACATCGATTCTGAAGATGATCCCTCAATAATAAAAGCATGACCCTCTCGAAGTCGTACAAAATTATCCTGCAAGAGACTAAGTCCATAAAAATCCAATCTTGTTTATCTCTGTGACCACTGAGATATTTTGAAAATAAACTTGCACAGCTTGACTTGCTAGTATAAATGGATCAAACTTGATTTTTGTGCTTTAAACATGGACATCTAAACATTCCATCCGACTTAAACGAAGGTAGTTGACATGCGACGTGAACGAAAGTATCAACTCCCTGAATAAATTCATCTACCAATGCTTTTCATCCTGATAATAATATGTTATACATCCAATACCTCTCCTCTTGGATAGTCATATGGATGTTGAATTAATAATACTAAAATAAAATAAATATATAAAAATCTAATATTTTGATGTGCAACTCCAAGGATATAAAGTGCCTAGGTATCAAAGTCTACATAACCATTAAATTACACCATATAAATTATCTAATTTATAACTAATGAATGGCAAAAAACCTAAACCATGAAATTCAAAACTTTTCAATGACAAGTTAGTAAACCCTAAACACTAAAAATTGCATATAATCTTGAATGAATTCATTCTAACATCACTAAAATTCTTTCATACATCACTCAAACTCATGTATACTCATTCAAATTGAAATTACCCTTTAATATATACTCAAAGAATTCATTACATAACCCTAAACCCTAAGAAATTAGTTAGTGCACCAAACTAAATGAACAAAAAGCTCTTTAAACATGAAAATATTTACTATAAAATAAGATCTATGAAGTTATACAACATTGAGTGAAAAAACTCTACAACAACAACAACAACATCAAGCTTTTACCCCACTACGTGGGGTCAGCTACATGAATTCTTTTTCTCCATTGTGTCATGTTAAAAGTCAAATTCTCATTTAAATAAAAAAACTCTATAATTTCAAAATAACACATTATCTAACAGCTTAAATTGAGTTAAAAAGAAAATGAGTAATGAGAACTAGTTTTACCTTGTAAATCTTAAAGAAATGGAGAGAAATGAGCTAGAAATTGCTTGGGGGACTGAGAAGCCGTCGGCTTCTTCTATGGGCAAAACTCTATGAAAATTATGAAGAGAGGTAAGTTGGGGTGAAATAGGGCCTTTTCTGACAGATTTTACCAAAAAAAAATTATTTATCACCGGCAGGCAATCCGATGGAAAAAATAACAGGAGTAGCAAATACCAGTGGAAAAAATCCACCATTATTCAATGATTTTTCTATATTGATGTTTTATCTAGGATTACTATAGAATAGAGATTCAAACACCGCGGCAATGAATTCTGGCACCGCTTTGCTCTTAAGCCAATGTCGAAGCATCACAAAGCTTAGTCGACAGCTCCCTAGTTCAAACATAAATTTAGTTTTTTAAAATATTTTTTATATTTTTGGGTTATTACAGTTTGTCCTATTAATGTCATCACTAAGCAAGCTCCAATCATAAACGCCTTTCAGTTTCATATACCACCAACATTGTCGATGCCATCTCTAAGTGAGATTATGATACGAGTAACTCTCCCCTTCACAAGTTGTTAGTCTTATCACCACCATCCCCAACTAAGCTCCCATCACAAACACAACTTACCTTCACATATCATCGATCTAGTCAACACCATATCCAAGCAAGCTCCTATCGCAAATACCTCTCACTTTCTCATGCCACCTGTTCCATCTACATCACCTCAAGTGAGCTCCGGTCCTTTCCCACTGTGATGTACCATGAGCACCTATCGTGAAGAGCAACTTTCATTGGTGAGGAGCGGCTTCGCTCAATTTGATTTCATGTTATAATGAGGTCTGAACTTTCTTCAAATGTTGTTTGAATCTACTTTGAGACAGACTTGGATGCGGGTTTGAATGATATGTGAAGAATTGTTTCAATTCGAATTAGTAAGAACCAAATTCATTTTTGATTGTCTTAAATAAGTAGTCCGTGATACAAGTTTTGGTAGTTCATCTATACAAGTCATTAATCCTTTGTGAGTACTATCTTAAATTGCAGTTCATGAAGTCAAATCAACTCTAACCAAATTTATTTATAAATGTCTTCAATAAGTGGTTCATGTATATAAGTTGAATCGGTTCGAACCAAACTTATTTGTCACTGTCTTCAATAAGCACTTTGTGTGTACACATTCTAAAATTTTATTCTGATGTCATTGGTGACTTTAGAAGAAATGGATTCTAGGAAGCTATCCAATCTGACAAATCTCTCTAACAAATCATCAAAGCGGATATCCTTAGATTCACCAAAAGTTGAATTTCAATAATCTTAAATGATATCTCGAGTTTCTCAACATTGAACTCAACTTTGAATTTAGCAAGAGCTTTTTTCACAATTTCAATGTCAAGAGCACTCAATCGATAACTCTATAAGTCTTCCCATCTCACTTTATTTTTCAAAGCTACTTTTTTTCATTAATCTAACTACAAGGTGAGTTAGTGAATTGATTATATGATTGCCTATATGTCACTCAAATGCAATAGGGGCATATTCTAATATCTTTTTTGTGGCCTCCATTCAAATAGAACTTGGGAGAGAGAAATCACCACTATCCTCTATTGTTGAGAGAGATTTTTTAGAAGTTCACTTACAGTAGCAACTTTAACTGCAATTTCTTCACACTCTCATCCACTTCTTTAATCTTTCTCAAGGGAGGGGTACAAGTCTCCCCTGGATCTCTCTAGCCTCCTTATCATTATTCTTTTGCATCAACGTCGTGAATGGCAAGGCCTTCGTAGAAAATTTTGGAATACAATTTATGGCCTAGAAGGAAGAAGGTTGGGGAGAGACTAGTGTTGATAACTTCAAAAAAGAAAGTAGGAAAGTATTTATAGAACTTTCTCCATGCAAATCAACAAATGTTGAATTGTAATGAATATTTTATTGTTTAATATTTGATTCCATAAAAGAATATCTTTTTTAATCATTATCTTATTCATTTTGCAAGTCACCTTTGAAAAGATAGAAGAGAATCAAGAAACTAAATGTACATTCAAATATTTCAAGAACGCGATTCAAGTTAAAACAGTCCAAACCTAACAGCTCACTCAAGAGAAATGCTTGGAAATATCTTTTAGAAAAGTAAGCAATGAGGCAACTTCACTGAGCAAATCAGTCACACTTCAAATCTTCTTGCATCTCTCTTTCTCTTATGAGTTCTACTAATAATATTACAGTCTTGCAAGTAAGGTTCATGTGTCATTCACAGACAAATCTAAATCCAAAAATAATAACAAACATAATAAACCCTAACATATCCTTCTCAATAGAAGAATGCTCATTAAACTACATACAAATATGCAATTACATTAGTTAAACAACTAAATTTGAAATCACTACTTAGCTGATATAGACAAAAAAATCAGATCATTCTATCTAAAATTTAATTTTTGATATAAATTTATTTTTAGAAAAATGTAATATAAGAGTTCATTAATTATTCTTGCATTGAATTAATTTCAAAATAAATTCAAAAATTTTACAAATAATCCTCACCCAATTTTTCTCCATAGTATTATCCAAAAAAAATGATAAGTAGGTGAGGATATGCTGTTCATAATAGATTTTAAAACTCCTCTATTTATTTTAAAATAAGTAAATATTTATCTATTTATTTGTACAATACTATATTTGTTAAAATAAGTCTTAAAATTTTAGCATTTATTTTAATCAAATTTTAAAAAAAATATCCAATACCGTTTTAAAAAAATGTTTAAAAATATCAACTAAAATATTTATTTTAATTATTATATGATCTCATTCATTAATATTAATGTCATATTAATTAATTTTTATTTTGTTATTTCGAACAATAACTCTCACTATCATAATTTAATCTTAAATGATTACCTAATTTAGATGCGTTTGAGGACCCCTTCAATTCGATTGGGTACACTTCAGTCCTATCTGATAGTATTTTTGGTAAGGGGATATGTATGTTAATATAGTATAATTAAATTTTAAGCTTAAAAAAAATCAAGTTAATTTTTATGTATATATATATATATATATATATGATATAAATATTATGATAGTTTTTGCATCCTAGAACATTTGTGTCGGTAAAGAGATAAAGAGCTTAATGTCTTAGCTTTGTACGAAGATCAAACCCACATATAAATAAAAGAGAGGGGCCTGCGGGTGACGAAGGTCAGAGGGATCGTAGTCGGCGAGCGATGGATATCCTGTGAATGCAATTAATAATTACATATCTTATAATATTATACTATATTCATTATATAAAAATCTATATACAATAATCAGGAGATCGCTATAATGACTACTCTATCATAAACTCTTAACTACAAAAGAATAAAAGATAATATAAATAAAATCAAAAGAAAATCTGAGAATCTTTATCAATCTCAATTCAACTGGTCATGACCATTTTCCTGACCTAAAATTATTAAAATTCATATAATGAGCCAAAAAACTCAATAGTAAGCCAAACTCACTAAACCTTTCAACACAATGCCATAAAAATTAATATGCATTCTCAGTTCAGTCAATAAGATCAATCTCATTAATGATTAGTTATTATTTTTAGAGCTCAAAATAATCAATAATAAAAGTAGGGAAATCATTACAATGAATCTAGAAATCAGTAACATGCATGAGAAGCAGTAAATTAGTAAAATAATGGTATTATAATCATTCAAGCATCACTAAAAAGAATCATAGGCACACTGGTGTCAATATTATCAATCTTACCCTCTTACATATATCCTATCAATTATATGCAACCAATGCTTATATCCATTCATATATTATATATATACATATATTACTACTCTATTTATCAATATTATTAATATATACATGCATCAGTGTATGATTCAACAAGGTAGGACATCCAGCTTTAATGTGATATTTTCATCCTTTCATCTATTCCTTCTTTATGTTATTATCTTTCATTTACTATTATTATTAGTACATGTAACTTTCAATAATCATTAAGAGTCATCGCCCTCTGCCCGTCGGCATAATTCGATCATCTGTTATAAGTTACAATCGGGATAACACCACAAATCATTATTAAAGAAAAATCTGTTAGCCCACCCTCCTATGTATGAGATTATATTTTAATAGCTAACATATTTTATAGTGTTAACAATAAATTTTTCTTGCTTATACAAATGTCATAATTAAAATGCAAAATGAAATAGTCAATTCTATTCAATACAAGAAAATCTATATAATATCTATAACTTCACAAAATCATAACTTTAATTATACCCGATGAAATTTAGTGATGTTACTATTAAAATATTTACACTATTCATATCTATTATATAGAAAAATTTATACAGTAAAAACTCAATAAATCATGAGAAAATATATTGTTATCAATTTAGGAGAGAAGAAATCCGTTAAACTCAAAATAATTGAAAACTAAAATGAGATTTGAGTTACCTACAACGAATAGAAGAAATCTTTGAACAAAATTGATGGACAAAAAAGCTCATAACAACATTCTCTCTCCTCCCTCTCTCTTCCTTCTTTGACAAGACACGGTGCTGAAATTCAAAATTTTCATTTAAGGAAAAATTATTTCAAAATTTTGAGTTATTACAACTTCAAAGATAGAATCTTCTATGTATAAAAGCAAAAAGGTTATGATATCGCCCTTATTTAGTAATTCTAATAATTTTCTTACCATGAGACTTTTGATCTCCTTTATTTTTAAACTGATGATCTATACAACTTTTTTAAATAATTATCTTAGTGTTCTTAGTTACCAGGCATCCAATCTTGGCCTCCAACCGAAAATATTTTATAATGAAAAGCCCTTTTGAATGGTTAAAATGATAATATTGAGATTAGTTTACATATCTAGATTTTTTTAAAGTTTTAACAACTTGAGGTAATTAGAATTTTGGCTTTTCATTAGAATGTTAGCCTTAGATGTATTTGATGGGATGGAATTGGATGACTCATGCTAAATTTGGTGAGAAGGACATCTCTAGTCTCTTGAATGCTCCTTTTTTTAATTGAGGAAGCTTGTCAATTTCTTTTTGTGAATTCTTATTTTTGCTTAAGAATCATTTAAATTACTTCTAATAGACGCTAACCTTATCAACAATTATTTGTTCTTCTACTTGATGAATAAGATCAGCACATTAGAGTAAACTATTTTTCGCATTAAAGAAGAGTAAAATGGTTCAAGGCGAAGATTTTTAGGAAAAGTACCTCATAATAACTTTTGATCCACTCTAAAAATTTAACATGTTTTAGAAGAAAATCTTTAAAAATATTCTTTTAAGGGGCTTTTTTTATTTTAGCAAATCGTACAAAGATGGGAGGAGTCCTTGATATTATTCTCATTAACAAAAAATTATTCAAGAAAAAACTTCGCTAGATCGAGAAAATTATGAATAATTCTACCATAGAGAGAGAGAGAGAGAGAGAGAGAGAGAGAGAGAGAGAGAGAGAATAAGAATATGTGTGAGCTTATCTCTTAAGAGTTATGAGCTCATAAGAATTGAGGTCTCATCATAAGGATCAATTATAGGTAACTTGAACCCTACAGAAATAAGTTGTTGGAGAATTAAATCAATCATAGGCTAAGATTCTTCAAAGTTATAGCGACGAGTAAGTTGGTTTCTTTCCCTCATCCACTTGAACAATGTATCGCAGCTCATCTCTTATAACATCATGAGGGGGCATTAACAAGAAGAGATTGATTTAAGTCCTCCCGGAAGATTACAAGTTGGCAGAATAGCACAGAAAGGAGGGATTAAACTTTTTGTGTCGATAAATTGCTCTGGAAGATGGGAAGCTTTGTGAATATATTCAAATTGTCTTGCCTCTTTATTTATTTATTTTGTAGCTAGTGAGCTCCATGATGAGATGATGGTACTCTGTTAACTAGCCTCATCCAAAAGTTGAAGGATTCCATCCTATTTCTCTTCTATCTTGCATCTTCATTCCTCCAAGGTTTGCTCATTGAGGCATACTACTTTTTAATTATGATGTCCGTGATTATCAGACAAATTCCTAGTTTGTTGAGTGTTGGAATAAGAAAAACTAATACTAGTGGTATAACTCATATCAACCTTTGAATCGATGGTGCTAGTAGATTAGGATATGTTTCCCATAGACAATTTTAAACTATTGTATGCTTATAATCAAATCAAGCAATCCAACAAGTTGAATCCAATAAGCTTAATAATTTAATTTGAAGGTAATTAAGGCACTTAATTTTTGAATAAATTGGCTTTGATTAAAGGATTCAATCTAGGTCATTCATTATTTAAGCTTCGTGTAAAACTCTATTTATCATTGTGAATTTTTTAAGATGCAAAGAACTCTCAAACTAACACCTTAGTCCACATTCCCTATTCTTCATCATCAAATCATAATTCAACTCCCAAGTTCTTGTAGATGCGTGCAATGCTAAGGAGCATAGATTATCACTACAACACTAGTGACAACCTATCTCGTTACACTCTTAATCTATCCATGATGCCAGACAAGTAGCCTCGTGGCCCTCGCCCTATCATGGAGTCTTAACTCAATTGTTAATGTTAGTTGCATTAGTATTATAGTATTTAGACTTTGCCATATAACAAAAGTGAATTATTTGTGCATGTGACTGAATACTATTTTATAAAATTTTGATCAATTTCTTCTGTCACGTTCTCAGGATCGTAATTTATTTCTCAATTTCTACAAAAGTATTTAAATAACATTTCTATTTTCTCTTTATTATAGGAGTTCAAGTATTTTCCAGCGTTACGATATCCGACCCAATATGAGCCATCGGATCAACCACAACCCGATTATACTTTTAATTTGGTCCAAAAGGTACTTGATCATATTCATATTTAGGGTAGGCCCAATCCAGATCTGACTTTTGATAGCCCTAATCATTACAACTCAAATAACAAAATTATTACAATTTAACCTAATAATCACACACATTACTTTATAACATATCAAAAGACAAAATTGTCAAATCGGATCTTTGTCAACAATTGATTTTTGATAAGATTTTATGCCCGAAATTTAAGTTATGCCCGACCTTATCAAATTGTACTTATCAGATGAGTTTAATCTTTTGGATTCTTTCCTACATATAATGCTTTTAAAATTAATATATTTACCTTTTTTCATAAATTTATAAAAATGTCCTATTTACATGTTTGATTTAAAGAAAATAAAAGAATAGAATTATATGAAAATAATATTTAAATATTAAATAGTAAAAATACTGTTGTTAAAAGTAAATTATGAAATTCAAAACTCAAGTTTGCTTTGGCAATCTCAACTTTGTGAGTCAATTTTGAATTTTATTTATTAGCATGACTCAAGTGTTTTGAAAATTTTTTCTTTTGGGTCATAAATTTTGATTCATTTATTTTTATTTTATAATTCATTTGTTAATAAGAATTTGACTCTTAACAGGATACATTGGAGAAAAAAGATTCATGTAGCTTGTTGCGTCTTGGAATATTCGTAGCAATTGAGAGAGATATAGTTTAACATCTTAGTTTTGTACGAAGATCTAGCGCACAAACAGATAAAAGAGTAAGAGTGTAGCGTTCATAAGAGGCACCAGAGTTTTTATATAGAAACCCCTGAAAAGGGGGGAAAAATCACGGGGACTTGCCCAGTTTAAATGAATCCACTAGTGTTTAAAGTTGATTATAAATGCGGCCCTTTTTTGGGGGGAAGGCATTGGCTCGATGTAGCAAATATACATCATATAGAGTGCGTTACATAATGGGAGTTGAAAGAATCAGTGTTGACATGTTCATTGGTCGGGACCATAGATGGTGAGCGATGTAGGTTGGAAAGACTGTAGTCGGGCGATGGAGGTCAGAAAGATCGTAGTCGGGCGACGATGGTTGAGAAGAACATGGTTGGCGAGTGACGGAGGTCGAAAAGACCATAGTCGATGATAATGGATAGAAGGTCCTAGTCGGTGGGCAACGAAGGTTGAAAAGATGTAGTCAGACGATGGTGGTCGGAGAGATTGTAAACAGGCAACAATGGTATAAAGGACCGTAGTTGCCAAGTGACGGAGGTCGAAAAGACTATAGTTAGTGATAGTGGTCAGAAGGAATGTAGTCTACAGGTGACGGATGTCGGAAAGACCGTAGTCGAGTGATTGTGATCGGAAGGACCGTAGTCGGGTGACAACGTTCGAAAGGACCGTAACGTGCAATGATGGTCTTGGAGACCGTAGTCTGGAGAAGGTGGTCGGAGAGACCGTAGTCAAGGGGTGATAGAGGTTGAAAAGATCGTAGCCGAGTAACTGTAATCAGAAGAACTGTAGTTGGCAGGCTATATGGTATCCAGGCAGAAATCGTTGAGATGGCTAGTGGTCGGGCGGAAGTCCAATGAAGGCCGGTGGCCAAGTAGAAGTATGGTGACAATCGATGGTCGAACATAAGTCTGGCGAAAGTTGGTGGCCAGCGAAAGGCAGACGACGGTCGGTGGCCGGGTGATGATTGAGGAGGAGCTTGGTGGTAAGAGCGATATCAGATGTCTCTTCCTTTCCTCTCTCTTCCTTCCTTCGTCCCCCCGTCAATGAAGAATGATGGGTCTATTTTTAGTTTTCTCGAATTGACATGGCCAGTAAATAGAAAAAAGATCAAGGGCATAATGGGAGTGTTTCGAATGGACGGTTGATATCAACTCCTTCGATGTTGGACCGTTTATTGAGTATTTAAATGCCTTAATGATGTCAAAATTCAACAATCTTGGGCTCGTTAGATTCATCTCGTCAAGTTGCTCGATTCGACTATAAACATGACACATTTGGAGATCATGTGGCCATCCAATTTATGGTTTGAACCTTCTAAATGGGCTTCGGGTCCTTGATTTAGACCCATTTGGCCTCGTAGAATTCGAATGGTCCTAATTTAATTTCGGAAGTTTCCAAATTCAAAATTACATTGAGATTCATGTCCGATCATAAAAAAATTTGATGATGAATTATAGCTGATCCCATGTAGTTAAATAAACACTTGATATTGTTATTGTTGTTGTTGTAATTCATTTATTAATGGTCCAATAAGAAGTCTGATACACACCTGATTTGAAAATTTGAGTTGCTGATTGAATTGATTAATTTTTTTATATGATTCGTGTCTAAATATTGATGAAATTTTATTTTAGGTCATAATTGATTCGTGTTGATCCAAATAACGTGTGATTAACGGGTTAAACAGGTTGGGCTCCATAAGTTCAAGTAAATTTAAATTTGAGTGAAATATTTAGACCCGTAAATTAAATGAATTAAATTCAAATAAAATCAGATCAATTTCAGGTCGCCCTAAATTCTAAACTCATATATATTCAAGTTACCAACTCCCAGTAAATTAAAAAAATTTACTTGTTTTGAAAGCCTTTACTTCTCCTCCACCGCGGCACACCAGACCCTCCCTTCCCCCACCATTCCCTCCACCACCACCACCAACAAGTGGCTTCCTTGGCCCCGCCGACAGGGACTCCTCTTCTCCTCAGCAGCGTCCCCCACCTCCTCTCCTGGCCCCACCGCCCTTTCACCCCCAACTAAATATAATCTATCCTATGCCCTTCTTTCCCCTTCGATTTTTATATTCCGACACCACCTCCTCCCCGCCGCCGGCGATCTTTCCATTCCTATCACCCCGATTTCCCAATATTATATTCTTACTATATTTTTTCACCAGCTTAAATTCCTCAGTTCATGGTGTCTCGCTATGCCGACGCCGGTTAGTGCCGCGCGGCAGTGCCTCGCCAGCGATTCTGCTTCCGCCCTCGACGCCGCTGTCGCAGCTGCTCATCGCAGATCCCACGCTCAAACGACCTCCCTCCACGTCGTCTTTGGCCTCCTTTCCTCCACCTCCTCTTCCCCTTCCCCTTCGCTCCTCCGCGACGCTCTTACTCGTGCTCGCACCTCAGCGTACTCGCCACGCCTCCAGTTCAAAGCTCTCGATCTCTGCTTCAGCGTCGCCCTTGATCGTCTTCCCTCCACTTCGGTCTCCGAGGGTGATGAGCCCCCGGTCTCCAACTCGCTCATGGCGGCCATCAAGCGCTCGCAGGCAAATCAGCGCCGCCATCCGGATACGTTTCATTTGTACCAACAACAGCAGTCGGCTGCGGGGAATACGTCGCAAGCGTTTGCCGGTGTCAGGGTCGAGCTGCAGCAGCTGGTTCTCGCAATCCTCGACGACCCGATCGTGAGCCGGGTGTTCGGCGAGGCGGGATTTCGGAGCTGCGATATAAAGCTTGCTATCCTGCGCCCGCCGCCGCCGATTCTTCGATTCCCCCGCGCTGCCCGATGCCCTCCGCTCTTCCTCTGCAATTTCTCTGCTAGCGAAGGGTTCGGGTTTCACTTGCCGGCACACCTCGCCGCCGACGCTGGCGACGAGAACTGCCGGCGAATCGCTGAGGTCATTGTAAGGAAGAACGGAGCCGCCCGAAATCCGATGCTAGTCGGCGTTGGCGCGGCTGAGGCGGCAGGGGACTTTGTTCGAACGGTTGAGCGGCAGAATTGGGCGGGGCTGCCTCTGGAGATTCGGGGTGTGAGGCTTGTGAGCGTTGAGAGGGAGCTTAGCAGCGGGGATAAGGAGGTGATTTGTGCGAGGATGGAGGAGTTGGGAAAAGAGACGGATGAGCCTGGGGTTGTTGTGAGCGTTGGGGATTTGAACGGTTTGGTGGAGGGGACTGAGGATGCTACAAATTGTTTGGTTTCGGAGCTGACGAAAGTTCTCGAGTTGCGGCGGGCGAGTTTGTGGGTGATGGTGTGGTCGGCGACTTACGAGACCTACTTGAAGTTCTTGTCCCGTTATCCGATGGTTGATAAGGTCTGGAACTTGGAGTTGCTGCCCATCACTTCTCACAGAACTGGAATGGGCGGATTGCAGCCAAAACCTCCAAGGTTAGTTTATTGACAAACATTTTCACCGATTTTGCTGCTTTCTTTCTTTGAGCTGCGGGGACCTTTTAAAGAATAAAAATATGTGCAGCGGGGACTTAATGATTTGATAAAATTTGATTTTACAATTGTAATGTTTGGATGTTACAGGTTTCAGTATTTGAGTTTGCTTAGTTTCATCTATGAAGTTTGCTCTGTTCATTCCTAGCCAAAATGTTTGTTGTTTCAATTTCAGAGAGCTTAAGAGTTAGCATGTTAGATTTTAATTGCCAAGATTGAACAGCTTAATGAATCTATAGAGAAAGGTTTTTAAGATGTTAAAAGAGTTTGTTTTGTTAATTCTGCTTTTTGAATAGATTTAGAATTATAGTTCTGCTATTCAATGCTACATAATCTTCTTTTACGTGGGTTCCACATTTAACTGTGCAGCTGTGCTACATGCTCCCGTTTTACCTTGCAAAAGCTATTTGCAGATTGTTTTTACGAAGTTGCTTGCTTATTCTGACTGTTCTAGCTTTTTTGGAAATATAAAATGATTGATTGATTACCTGTTGTTGATGAAGGAAAAGATAAAATGAACAATGTAAGACATTAAGGTTGTTTGGTTTGTAGTGGAAATTTTGTCGTGAAAACAAAAAGGTTGTTCACGTCACCTCAACGAAAGGATATGGCTTGCAGGAAAAATAACATCTTTCAAACTTCAGAAGTGATTAGCAAGCTTGGCCACATTTAGTGGATTTTATTGGGGGGTTGATTAAAAGATGGGTTTTGTAGAGTACAGGATGAAACTTGCATCAAACGAAAGTAATTTTTCAACATTTCTATTTTTTTGCACCTCTTTTTCCACCAATTAAACTATGTATTGTTTTTGACGTTTGAACAAATATTACAGTTACCTCATGTTCAGTGCTATTTTTGGGCTGGAGTCCCCATCTATATGATATTTGAATTATTACTTGGCCTAACACACATCTATGGTAACTGGAAGTTTCATACAAGCTGCGCTCATTTGGTTTCAAAAAAATGAAAAAAATACTAAAAGTTGCTTTACATAGGCTCATATCTCTGAGATGGAACTGTTGATATATCTCAATAAGCTCATATTTCTGAGGTGGAACTGATGATATATCTCAAGTCACGTGGGTTTTTTAATTCTGTTGCTGGAGCGATATATAGATTGTATCGCTAACCTTTTAAGAAGTTTAGGTAAGAATAATGTGAATATGATTCATGTGAGCGTTCGAGAAGACTGCATAATTAAATTCAGAAGCTGTAATGGTTGAATTCTTTAAAGTATGAACTTGCTGTTGCAGAATGTATGCATGTTTAATAGATTTAGATTAACATAAACTTCCACAAATTTCATTTACTATCTTGGGAAATGTCCTTTCATTTTCTTTATGGAGTATAGAATTGTGCTTCTATTTTTGGAGTCACGTTAATGCATCACAAAGAAAATAAAATAAAAAACCGTTAATGCATCACAAAAGTTTAAAAGAAACTAGCTCTAATTCAAATTTCCTTATAATATTTGTTCAAGTGATCATATTTTCTATATTACCAAATGATTTTTAGTTTTTTGCTTTGGTGGGTCATATCTTTCTACAATTCACCAATTCTTTAAGAAAATGAACCTAAACTTTCATATTCGTATCAATACTATATGCATGCACTTTTCATGTGGATGTAGATGATGTTCACCATTGAGCTTACATTCTTCTTTTAATTTAGTTGTGTATTTTAAAGTGCTCGAAGATCAATTGGCACATAACTAACAGAATAAAATATTTGATCATGATTATTTGTGTTGGGGGTGGAAGTAAACCACGCAATAAAACAAATAAAAAAATAGAAATGCAGGGGAAAGTAAAGAACACCAGGATTTAATGTGGAAAAATCCGAAATCGGAAAAAAACAACGGCTCCACAACAAGAAATTCACTATGAAAATTGGGAGAAATTTGTATAGACCTCTCTTCTCTCTCTTTTTCTCATTGCTACTCTTCTTTCTTACATCGTTCTTACATAAGAACAAACAAAGAGATGCAATACTTACCACCAAGGGACGCCACCCTTAAAAAAATGAGAAAGAAAAACTGTTCAGCCGGCCTTGCAGCGCTACGGTGCTAGTTTGGAGCGCCACGGAGCTCAACGCTCTATCTCCAATTTGCCTGACAGCGCTGCAATGCCAAATCTTGAGCACTACAGCGCTTTGCTCTCTGTCTTTTCTCTAAGCAAACTATGCAATATCGGGGCACTCAGGTACACAACGTCGGGTCACTCTGATACACAATGGCGAGGCGTAGTGCGAAGAAAAATTGGGGAGGACCTCCCACACCCCAACGAGCATGACAAATTGAGTTGAAGTCCGTAGCAACAATACAACCCGATTGATCGACACAATCAGATTCCACACAGACTAACAATTTGAATAGTTGTTATATTGAAATGTGGCTACCTTTTTTTATGGAGTTGATTAGCATTTAAATTAGAGGGGGAAAATGCCTTGGCCACAAGTTTATAACTTTGGGAGAAATCAGAAATCACAAATTAGAGGGAAAATTTTCTCTACATCCGATTTGATACCCGTTAAGTTCCTGCTCATCTAGCATCTAGTTAAGTTCCTGCTTATCTAGCATCTAATAATCGATCGACTTTTACACATTTGAACTCCAACCTCGATCTGTATCACTTTACCAACTATTATTTATTTGGTATTCATCACTCTATTAACTTTTGCCATCATACTTGTATTGCCCAACCCTTCTTATCACTAATTTCCCACCACCCTCCCTCACAAATGACAATTAGGCCTTCATCAATAATGTTACCCTGATTATCCTCGTTGACACCAAGTCGACCTTCATCACGGACACCAAGATGGCCTTCCTTGCTGATGATCCATTGTAGCAGCCATGTCCATCTAAGTAATGACTCCTAAGCTACCACAACCAAGTCACAAAAACCTTCTCGATCCTTTCTTTTGTTGTAGATTTTTTATGACATTTCTCTTGTTAGTTTTGTGTGGAATCTAATTATGTTGTATTGTTGCTCAGACTCAATTCCATCAATCGAGCTCGCAGAGAGGGGGGGATGAGGTTGCAGCTGGTCCTCCCCTTGCTTGGGTTCGGATGCTTTGCACCTAAATTTTTTTTCCCCTCATACAACCGCACAACACTATAGCGTTGTATTGTCTGATTGGAGGTAGACAAAAAATGGAGCACCGTAACGCTTCAAATCCCGACTCCGCGGAGCTATAAATGCTATGCTCCAAACTTAGTGCCGCAACTTTGCAAGACAGGCTGGGTAGTTTTCTTTCTCGTTTTTCATGAAGGGTTACATCCCTTTGTGGTTTTAATGTGTTTTCTCTTTGTTAATTCTAGTATGAGAACGGTATAAGAGTGAAGAGAGACGATGAGAGAGTGAGAGTAAAAAAAGATCTGTATAATTTTTCCCAATTTTCATAGTGAATTTCTTGGTGTGGTGTGGCTTCGTGGTTTTTTTCCGATTTCGGATATTTCCACGTTAAATCACGGTGTTCTTTCTTTCCATTGCAATTTTTTATTTCTTGTTTGTTTTACTATGTGGCTTTACTACCCCAACATCTCTAACATTTATAAGGACAAGATTTGTAATTGTCAGTTATGATAGAAGTTCTTTAAATGTCATTTAATTATTATGGACATCAGCCTTCATTTTTGAAATTTGCAACATTTTGTTGTTTCTCATGTTGGGTTTGAAGGACCATTAACTGTTTGAGAGATATGTTGTGACACAAACACAAGAGGGTTGCTTGGTTTCAAGATGTAGCTCAAACCTTGTGAATCTCAAGATGCATGGCTCAGTTTGACTACATAGAAAATGTTGGTAGTCCACGTAGTTATCTCCCATCACAGCCTCTTCATATTGTGAAATGTTCTCTTTGTTTTTTCTTTTGTGGATGATTTCAAGAGGGCGGCTGGTGATTTAGGAAATTATTGATAAGGAATATGGATGTGGATTTATTGGTGTTGCGAGTAGGTGACGTGAAATATAACTATATTTGTGACCAACATTTTTTAACAAGGATTATTAGTAGACAGTTAAAAACTGTTGTAATACAACAGTTTCAAAGGTCTATGAAGATGAACTTTATGATCATGGTAATGATTAATTTACGCATATTATCTATTACTAATTAATAGTTTTGGCAAAAATTTGTCACTTTTAACATAAGGATAGCAAACATGATTTATTCATTCACAAGATAATCTAATGATCGCCTAAAATCTAAAATTTCTACCAAAAAACTACCAATGATAAAATTCATCAACTTATCGAGTTCATGCTTCAAAAATAAAACCCAGTGCATATCTTGTTTGGCAAATTTCAATCACAATGTAAAATCAGTAATTAAATAGTTTAAGTGACAATAATAAGATAGAAATCATCCAAAGGAGAGTAAGGTCTCACGTTGGTACAAAATATCTCCCCTTGGAAGTAGCTTCTCAGACTAGGTGGCAGAAAGGCGACATACTAGATAGAAGGCAAGATTGTAGCTGGGATTAGTAATCACACGAAGAACAGTGAATCAGCATACAAGACTAGACAATATAAACAAAATAGAAAGGTGGCAAATAGTGGCAAAGGGAGTAGCAGGAAGTAGCCAGCTAGAACCTCAATTTGGCTACAAAACCCAACATGCAAAGCTAGCTACTCCACAATGTCAACAAATACAAAGGTATGAAGGCAATAAGAGTAATTCAATGTGAAAATAGTAACAGGATATCGATTGTAACACAGGGACAACAAGTAGAAACACATATACATCGACTGAAAGGAAATAACTAAATGCATTTAGATGAAACCCTGTAACAATTCAATTTTGACGGACTTTGAATCCTAAAGATGCTGATTGGAATTCATTGGGTTGAATTGTATACTTTCAGATTCTATCAAATATGCTAACAAGAACAACAACAACGTTAAGCTTTTATCCCATTACGTTGGTTAAGCTACATCAAGCCTTTATCCAACATGCGAAGACTAGAAAAATTCTCTCTCTAATGAATTGAGAATTTGATATTCATCAAAAAAATCTTGGTACACTGGATAATTATTACTCTTTTTACAAAGTAAAGCATGAATCATGAATCATCACTTATTGGTTTGTTATGCCAACGTCTAAAATATCTTTAATATCCATCATCAATTGTGGAACCAATCTCATCATTCATGATAGCTTTAGGAATAAGTTTAATAGATTTGTCTGTTAAGATATTGGATGTGTATTTGCAAGAAGGGGAGGTAAATAGAGAATAGTCTAAAGATGTGATAGTAGGTTCATGAAATAAAGTAAAAAATGTATATCGAGGACGTGATTATTACCAATATTTCTTAGAATTTCTAATATAAAAGTGCTATCCCCTGTAATAAAACTTTATGCGACTGTGCCTTTCTTACAATTAATTTTTTAAAGGCTCCTATTGGATTCTAGACATGGATTCAGGGTTTAGGTTGCTCACATTAACCCCTTCTAGGTCCTTTGAAAGAGCTTCATGCACTGGGCTTACTAGCTGAGAAGACTTTTGGCCTTAATGGCAATAAATCAACTTTGAATTGTCTGATTTACCTTCTTTCAAAAGTTTATTGGCTTTATTCTATGTGGAAGACATAAAATAACGTACCAATGTTTTTTTTTTAAATATTGCGGTCGCGCTTCCCCAAGCAATTTCTTGTATCAGAGATATAAATCCTCTTGCACGGGGCATACAATCTGATTGGTGGCTTGTCTTGTGGCCTTGTATTCTTTGTGGCAAATTTGCTTCTTTTCTTATGGGTCATTTGATTGCTTGTTGAATATATATTAGAAAACGATGACTTTTTTTTCTTTATTTTATGTGAAAAATAAATTTATTGTGTTTGGGGGGGATGTGAGGTATTTATGAAGTCAAATTAATATTAAGTTTTTAATCACATCCAACTAAATGATGGAGATAGTAAATTTCATTATTTTCTGGAACATGTTTGCTATATTTAAGCAACCAAATGGACTCTTATGATATTTTCTTTGTATTATGAATTCTTTCATGTCTGCCCTTACCTTTCAGGGGAAAAAACCCTAATTTGCCTTGACAACTGTTGCTGAGGAAGCAAAATCAAAAAAGAAATACTTGTAGGTTGAACTGATTGAACTGCTTTGTATTCCGAAAGAAATATAGAAACTTTATTTCCTAAATGGATGTGAATAGTCGGGATTGATGGTTTACACCTTCATAAGTTTCACAGTTTTCCAACATTTCTCTATAGCTTAGCAAGTTGATGGTTGTTTAAACCCTGAGTTTTCAACTTCTCATGGGATATTTTGACATGGGTCACGAATGCAGTTTACAACAATATAATCACCTTTGTATTCTATCAAAAAAATGTCTTTTAACACAACAATGTGTAGGAAATGTTTCAGACTGTGCATGATCAGTCCTCTTGAGCTCAGGGGATGGGCGAAGTTCTCATTAACCGAATCATTTTTAGTACCTTTTTTATGTTATGAACTACGATCCTTGCATTGTTCTATCCATCAACTTTTTGTTTCTATGAAAATCCATCTTTAAAATCTCCTTGGGGATATATGCATCTTTCATGTAAACTCAAAATATATGGTAATTAAAATGAAACCAAGCACGTAGTGTGTGCAAGATATACTCGCAGAAGATTGTTGAACAATATCAACTTCATAGCATGCCATGTATTAGGGCATAGTGTGTGTTTTACGAGACCATTAGAACTGATAGGGTCCAGTGAAATATGCTTGGGTAATTGGAACTGAACCAACTGAATTTGCTGGGCCAGCGCCACATTTGTGCCTTTTTATTGGTTTCCAGAATACTATTGCATAAATACATGCACATGAATGTAAGCATGTCCGCACACATATATGCATATGTGCAAATGCATACATATAATGTATGCTGTCAGACAAAGATACATATACATTCATGCACATATACTGATAAAATTCTGTGGTTTGAAAAATCTTCAAATGAACCGAAAGCTAAAATTTACTAGGGCCAAATGAAATGCAAAAACTGAACTTCATAAAATTTTTGATCTATTTGGTCATAGATATTAGATTCAATCCGGGCATGAACCTAAAAGAATAAAACTCATGTTTTTTGTTGCCTAAATATTCATACATCTTTAACAGATATTTGAGGAAGTCCTCTACTTAATGATGATCCTTATTATATTTCTAGAAGCAACACACTGTTCACAATATTTTGCTGGTTATTGCAAACCTGAATCATACAGTGCATTGCATTAAACAATATGTTTCTTGATATCTGGTGTTATAAGAGTTTTGGTTCATTATGTGTGCAGCTTGATGGACTCATTTGTCCCATTTGGCGGTTTATTTCCGCAAGCTTTTGAATCAATCGGGACATTAAATAATCCATCTCAGTCAATGCCTCGTTGCCAGATCTGTAACGAGCAGTACGAGAAAGAGGCTACAGTTTTTTTAAAGGGGAACGACACTTCACTTGAAGACCCAGAAAAAACCGTCTTACCTTCTTGGCTGCAAAAAGCTGATGCAGTTGGCATCAAAGAAGGATTTGATCTCCCAAAGGTGCGTCTTCTGTTAAATATTTTTCTGTTCTAAATTTTTGTGGAAGCTTTTGAGAACTCATTTTTATCTATCTTAGTTGTTCATACAACTTACCCAGATATTACCTTTTGATGGGCCATTGTGATTATTATTTGCAAATTCTCAATGGATTTAGTTCATATTTCAACTTTATTTTCCGTTTTGCATCAAGTAGATCTACTTTCACCCATTACAGGTTAAAGATGACAAATTTGTTTCAAATGCAAAAATTATTGACTTGCAAAAGAAGTGGAATAAATACTGCCAGCATGTCCATCGACGTTCCCATATAGTGGAGGCAAAAAATTACCAGGTGATTCCTCACTTTGTTGGTATTCCATACATTTCTGATACAGCAAATTTCAGTAAGAGTGTCACAAACCCCATAATACCTAAAAGCCAAAACAACTTTGGAAATGCATTCACTATGTCAGTGGGTGGCGTGCCAAAAACTACCACTATCAACAGCCAAAGCATCTCAGTTCCTTTTGTTGTAGAACCTTCACACATAGACTTGACACCTAATCTTCATGACAAGATTTCAAAAGTTGAACCAATTTTGGCTGGAGGTTTCCAATCTCATCAAACTGCTCCATCAGATTTGGGCATTCAGGATGGCCATACTTCTCCATCTTCTGTAACCTGTGTGACAACAGAATTGGCTTTAGGAGCTGCTAACAACTATTTCTCTCTGGAAGGAAAATTAGCTCCAGAGGGTTCATCTCAGTGCTCCACACCGAGAAAGATTAATGAGCCTAGTCAATGTCTTTCAAGAGTTCATTTTCATGCTTCTTCTCCCCCTTCTTTTCACAATACCCCAGCCAAAGGTTCTTATATTCATGCACATTCTCTTTCAAGTGGAAACAATTGGAGTGGTGTCTCTCATACTGAGCAACGGGTTCAGAGTTCACCTAATATATTTCAAAAGTTTGATGCGAGCAATTATAAGGCATTCTATACAAGCCTAGTAGC
Source organism: Dendrobium chrysotoxum (assembly GCA_019925795.1). Classification (NCBI taxonomy): domain Eukaryota; kingdom Viridiplantae; phylum Streptophyta; class Magnoliopsida; order Asparagales; family Orchidaceae; genus Dendrobium; species Dendrobium chrysotoxum. The sequence goes on along the minus strand of CM034305.1, from coordinate 89,715,681 downwards.
TAAAGTTGGTAGGCAAGAAGAAGCATTGTGGGCGATTAGTGAAGCCATTATTCAGTGCAAAACTAGAAATGAAAAGCATCATGGCCCAAGCATGAGAGGTGCCATCTGGCTGAGTTTTCTTGGCCCGGATAGGGCTGGAAAGAAGATGGCAGCCCTGGCACTAGCTGAGTTGATATTCGGCTGCAAAGAAGATCTGATCTGCATTGATCTTGCTTATGATGATGATAATTTCTGCCAAGGTAGTGTTATTGATCAAAAAGGTTTAAACAACTGCAACACTAGTTTCAGGGGGAAGACGATTATTGATCACATTGCTATGGAGATAAGCAAGAAACCATTGTCAGTTTTCCTCCTTGAGAACGTGGACAAGACTGACTTGCTAGCCCAGAACAGCTTATCCAATGCAATTCGTACTGGTAAGTTTTCTGATTCTCATGGGAGAGAAGTTGGCATCAATAATTCCTTTTTTATAACTACTGCAAAAGATCTTCCGGGGAAGGCTCACTCCCCTATAAAAGAGAAAATCAGCTTTTCTGAGGAAAGGATTTTATCATCTGAGCGATGGAAAATGAAGATTTTGGTCGAGCCCCTCTCAGAGCATGAGTCTTTCCGCTGTAGCCCAAATTCCAAAGTATCAGTTATATCAAGACAAGAATCCAAGAACAATCCTGTACCTCCATGCAGAGTATTTATAAGCAAAAGAAAGCTGGATTTTTCTGGTGAGCACAAATGCCAGGATGAATACTCTACATCAATAAAAAGGCCACATAGAAGTTCAGGCATTGACCTGGACTTGAATCTTTCTGCTGAGGAGCTAGACCAAAATGGAGACTGCAATAGTAGCAGCGAGAACACTTCCATATCAGATAATTCTCACGGCTGGTTAGAGGAATTTTTTAATCTGATGGATAAAACGGTTTGCTTCAAGCCCTTTGATTTCGATTCCCTTGTTGATTATGTACTGAAGGAAATCAGTAGGGGCTTCTGCAGCAATTTTGGATCAAATTATATGCTTGAGATTGATGAAAAAGTCATGGAGCAGATTCTTGCAGCCACATTGTTCATGAGAAATAAAAGTGATTTGGGTGTTTGGATTGAAGAAGTACTTTGTAAGAGTCTCAGTGAGTTGAGACAGAGACATAAGCTCCCAGATTGTTCTGTTGTGAGACTAGTTGCAAATCAGGATTTGCTGATTGAAGAGAGTGAACTCGGTATGTTCCTTCCTTCAAAAATTATTTTGGAATGACTTCAACAGATCGGTGTAATTAATTGTAATTATGTATAATCTGGCATTAGGGTTTATGCTGTATTAGAATTGTCATCATTTCAGTCTTTTATTGCTTTTCTTGGGTTCATCAGGGTCATGCCCGCATATAGAATAGAATATCCTTTTTGAGTAGTTCCAAACATATGATGGTTCACATCCTTCACTGAGAATAAATGAATATATGGCTTTCTGTTGTATATGGAAAATCATTTCATTCCATGTGAAATGTTATTGTAAGGTGGCTTAGGAATTCTACTAGAATTTAACAAGAATGCTAAGATGAGAGGGTCTGTAGGTTTGATTTATGCCTTCATTTTTTTTTAATGAATTTATAATCATTGAATTTATTTTAAAATAAATTCATTATTCATTTAATTAATAAAATTTCAATATTTTTTCTTATTTATATCTATTTAGTACATTATTAATATGCTCATTGAAGAGTATTTATACTATTAAAAAATGACTCCAAGGCACATTTATTAACTACCAAAAACTATAATACTCATAAAAAATTCTATGATTACTAAGATTCACTAACTCAATCTAAAGATCCATTTATTGACCCTATCACTTTCTCCTACTCCCTTAAATTGCCTTGTACAATATTATATCTACTTAGCTTAGATTCATTTCACTTCAATAAATAGACAACCAAATTTACTCTAAGTGCCTAATTCTTTCCGTTTCATAAGTATTTTGATTTAGGCATCATTTGGGATGACTTTCTTATCACTTCTTAAAATAACTTTTCAGTATAAAAATTTAATTTTTATACTGAAAGGCTGTATTGAGAAGCAGTAAGAAAGCTGTCTCAAATGAAGCTTTAGTTGAAAGCCATTTGAATTGAAACCAAACTACAACAAAGAACAAATTTAAGGATAAGACAAAACATCTTAATAAGTACTATATAATAACTCTTTTAAAATTTAAGGCTCTTCCAACATATGTTACTAACCGTTATACCAATTAATATCTATCAAGAGAAGCTTGCTTTGTCTCAACAATATATATATATATAAGATAATTTTAGGTGTGTTATAAAGAATAAGTTCCTTATGATATTAGTATAAATTGAAATTAAATAACTTTTAAGGTTGTGAAATGTTTCATAAATAGATAATGACCAAGCAACCTAATAATTCTCTATTAGGATACCTATTAACATCATATTTTGAAGACCTTCTAGCTATTTGGAGATAATGAAAGGCTTCATTTTTTTAATAGTCGTACATGTAATGTAAACATAATATAAGAGCATAATGCTCTATATCATCAAAAAATGTCCAACCAAAAACTTAAATAATTTAAGAAAATAGTGGATAATCTATTAATAATTTTAAAATTTTAAAATTAATTAATAATTTATAAAGTTTAAAACATACATAACAAATATCTATCCACCTTAGCAAGTCAAATTCTAATAATATGATATGGTGTTATGTTATCACATGAATAAGATGGCTACTAAGAATATGCATCCAATATCATGATTAAATGCACCTTCAATCAATTATAAGGTATGATAGTTTTCCTGAAGATTAATCTATGAATAGGATACCACCAACTGAAGATTAAGGCTTCGTTTGGGATGACTTTTTTACTACTTTCTAAAGCAACTTCCTAGTACAAAAATTTCTTGAACTAAAAATTTTTGTACTAAAAAGCTGCTTTAAAAAGTATTAAGAAAGCTGCCCTAAATTAAGCCTAAGTAATATAATTTATTGAAATAGCTTTTCAAATGAGTTGTGACCACTACAAATTTCTTGTGAAATTGTATGGGCTGACAAACTCTCTAGCATTTTCAAGACAAACTCTCTATCAATATTTATGGACTTGATGAAAAGTATTGTGCTCCTACAATGATGCTTCCCTATAGGGATTAGGATTTGTGTTAAGGCAAAATAGATAGATGAATGTCTACACTTCTAGATTAATCAAATCAATCAGAAGGACTACCTAATTAACATATAATTTGCTCTCAAGATATGAAAACATTATCTCCATAATGTTTGAGTGGAAGTCTTCATAGATAATCAAAGTTTCATGTATTTCTTTAAATAAAATGACCTCAACTTGCTACAAAGAAGATTATTTGTTTGTTGAAATATCATAACTTGCACATTCAACACCACCCAAGACAGACCAATGTAGTGATAGATATTTTTAGCAAAAAGTCTAAGCATTCTAAAGGGTTAAAATATTTAGATTATCATCATTATCAAGTGGATTTAATAACTAATCATGGCTCAAAAGGAGGACTCTAACCTATAAAATTAAAACCACATATTGAGAGGAATAATCAACAAGATTTTTAAGAGGATTATATTGAAGCCCTTTGATTTAGAAGATGTCTATACATGCAAAATAAAGGGAAATAGATTAAATCCATTCTATGAGAGGATTACACATCAAAATAAATTAGAAGTGGGTCGATATTATGATGGATTTTATATTACGATTTTCAAAGTCACCTTACATACAAGTTATTCTTTTGGTGATCATAGTTTGAATGACCAAGACTGCATATATGATATTTAGCTAGTAAGCTGATAGAAATTTTAAGCAATTAATCCAAATCTTATAAGATCTAACTTAGATGTGTATGGTGGACTTTGTTTGTACGTGAGTGCAACGTTTATCCTTCATAGAATTGATGATCAAACAATGAATATCAGGCTAATATTATAATGTAATTATATGAGTCACTATATAGAAGGAAGTATAAGCCCCCCTCATGTTAGAGAGAGCCAAGAGAAAATATTTCACCATAGCCTCAATTGATAAATGATATTTAAACAATTTAAGGACAATTTTAAGTAGTTTAGGGTTGATAAAAGAGATAGTGGACATAAGATAGTGCACTTCAAGTTATAAATTGAGCATTCCTTAACGTTAGCTTAATAAAGGGAGTAAAATGATTTAAACTTGTTGCGGGCTAGAAGATTCGCGACGGCAGAGTGAGTAAAATTTTCGTCTTAGCGATGCACGAATATCCAGCACGCAAACAGAAAGAAAGAAGTAAAACATCCAATCTTTTTTACGTGGAAAGCCCGAAGAGAGAAAAACCACGGGGCCTCGCCCAAATGAAAAGATTTTACTAAATTTGAGTGAATTATAAGGGTTGACCCGTCCGTCTACTTAGAGGCGGTCAAATTACAGTGGCTTGGAGAGTTGGAGTAAAATCTGGTGATGTTCGGGCGGAAGTCCGACAGCGTCCGGACAGAAATTCAGCTGACGAGGAATGATCCGACAAAGGTCGGGCGGAAGTACGGTGGCAGTTAACGACCGAGTGGAAGGCCGGCGGAGGTCGGCGGCTGGGCAGTGGTCTGACGAAGGTCAAGCCGAAGTCCGGCAGCAGTCGACGGCCGGGCGGTGGTCCGACGAAGGTTGGGCTGAAGTCCAGCGGCGGTCGGCGACCGGGCGGTGGTCCATTATGTATTAAACCATCTAAATTTTTTTAACACCTTGGCTTCCTAAAGAGCTTATTAATGTACATAGCATTATTCAAGTGTTTTTTCTCAAATGATATACACTATATTTGACACCCAATTTCTGATATGATCAAGAGAATATGATGATTTAACACATTCTAAATTTTGAATGCCAACTAAAATGCATCTTAATGCAACAACAATAACAAATACATAACAAAGAGATTATGAAGGTCAAGGTTCTTTATTACAGCTAAATGAAGAAGAAAGTTGTATTGGAACAAAACTCAAGGTAAGGTGTAGGTATCCAAATATTTTTAAAATGATGGGTATGAACTTTGAGATAGAATTTTCTTAGGAAAATAGATTATAACATTGTAATTACTTAACATTTTACTCAATATATTGGGCCAAATGAAAAGGTAAGTCATAGAATCAATTTAACTTATTAAGAAACTAATTTTTGAGTAATTTATGAGATAACAAAGTCAATTTTATGATTTATTGAATAACTTAGTTATTTGTTGAGAAAAATCAATGTTTTAAAAATCGGATCGGACTGGACCGCTTTAGACATGAACCAGACTGAACCGACGATTCAATCGGTTAACTGACAAACTATGGTGCTAGTTTTCAAAAACAAGTTCAGCTAGTATTTAATTAGTGAAATAATTTAATAAATTTATTATTAATTATTTTACTTAATAAATTAATTTAAAATTTATATATTTTAGTTAAATAAGCATAAAAAATGCTTTATCACATAGCTCAACATACCATGTGACTTCTTTACCCAAATGAGCAAAAAAGCTTATATAGACAAAACAATACTAATATATATTGTCGAGGTGATATGGGACTAAAAATTAAAGTGAAGTTCTCAAGTTCACTATACATGCACTATATATTTCTACATATATATTTTTTATTAAAATTTAATAATGCAAATAATATTTATTTTTTATCTATTATTTTTTCATTTTATTTAATTAACTTATATATATATATATATTATTTTCATCTATATTTTAATAATAAATAATATAATATGAATTTATAGATATAATTTTATAATGTGTATTTTGTATACATTTCATGGGTACAAAAATTATATCTAAACATATAAAATAATTTAGAAATTATTTATATTTAATTTTAAAAATATATATGTAAAGTAATTTTATATTAAATATGAATTATATGTTTATAAAGTGTGATTTTAAACCTCCAACTCATTCTTAGTTTGGATATTTGGTATCTATAGTAGGATGGATTTGTGTTTACATTTAAGGTTAGATTGTCATATTATTATATTAATTTTATTAATTTTTAATAATATTATTATTTATTACATCATCCAGTTCGTCCCCAATCGAAGTCGAACCGGTCAAACCGTGACCCTCTCCTTCTTTCAGTTATTGTCCGGTCCGATTTTCACAACCTTGAGAAAAACTCAATGCTTTAGAGCTTATTTTCATTTGATGAGTAGTTTTCATAATCAAGAGGAAGAGAATGCGTCAAATAGTTAATAACTATTCAGAGTAGTTCTCCATGTGAGACCAAATAGCCGAAAAGGATGGGTGATTCACTTGAACGCCTTCGAAAAAATCTAACTAAAAAGGATAACATAAATTATTTTTTGTGAAAGCAATTAAACCCCTTATTATTACAATATCAAAAGCTATGAACCTTTATAATATGCAAAGAATATAGGTAAAATGTATCTATTGAGTATACATCATGTTTCCTAATCATTCAAATGCTGCACCCCACCATTAGATGACTATCATGTGGTTCAATCACCATCATTGATATCTCATATGTTCACCTTAATAAGATGCATGAATCTATATAAGTCATGACATGCATGCATGATTGAATAATGAATTAAGGAATAAAATCAATATAAAAAAAGGTTAAATGTCGAAAGGTGCATACATACATAATCAAAGGATCTATAAAAATGATAATAACTAAGTGATTATGACAATACATCATTAAGGCATGAAATGCATGGAGAAGAGCATTTATGAAAGCATCTCACTATCATAGATAAGTAGTCATTGTCTCTCTCATTAAAGTTATGACCAAATTCATAGTTATGTTATACATGTCATTGCAATCATGATCATGCAGAGCTTCATGTGTTTATTGTGCTATTATATTGAGAATTTTTATTATCTAATATTTATTTATATAACCTTATTCCTTGTGTATTCTCTGGAGGATTTTGAGAGGCTTCCAATTGAATTTAGGCAATTATCATATGAAATGAATGGCTTCAAAGTACTCAAATGTCATTACATTTAGTCATTTGATGAGGCTTTACTCTTCGAGGACTCTTCTCGACAGCATAGGAAAAAATGGTAAAACAATTCAAATGACTTGAGAGAAGATTGTTTCCTTCAGAAGTCATGGATGGACTGTCAAGTCATGGTTTGTTACTTGACAGTATCATTCTATCATTTACTCTCTGTAGCTAGAATTATAGTTGTGCATCGTCGCTTGTTGGTTTAATTAGTTATGTGGCTAAATTAGGGGTATAAATTGAGTTGAGCCGAGCTCAAGTCCCACCTAACTCGAGCTCAGCTTATCCAATCAATAGTAACCTTTAACTGGAGCTCGAGCTCGAGCTTGGAATAAACATAGGCATGAACTTGACTCAAGAGCATGTTGGTGCTAGAAAAGCTCACCAAAAAAGGTTGCAATGGCTTCTCGATGGAGAAGACATCACTGGAGAATATTGTGGGCATCGTAGCTATAGCGCAGTGGCGGGAAAGATTATTACATGCGGAGTTCGAACACAAAGAACCGTTCGGTTTTGTGACTGTGAACAGTAAAAGCACAGTTACTGTTCATCAGTGCGCTTTTATTGTTCACTGTTGCACTTTTATTGTACTTTTACTGTTCACAGTCACAAAATTGAAAGGTTCTCTATGTCTGGACTCCGCACGTAATAATATCTCCAATGGGGGAGGGGTAAAGCTCAATTTTTTAAAGGGAAAATTGAATGATAGTTGCATTTAATGCAGAACTAACAAAAGTTTAACTTTAACGCATAAATGACAGTTTGAATGTAGAAATGATAGCTCCATACCTGCAACTTTTTTTTTTTAATCTGAAAAACAGTACAACAAATTTTATTTTAAAAAATACTAGCCAGCCCGTGAGTTGACGAGCTAAGTTTTTCAAAATGCTAACTCTAGCTCATTTAATACTCTAGCTTGAATTTGAGCCCAAGCTTGAGCTCAAAACTCCTTAAGCTCGACTCACAAGCTTGTTAGCTAGTCGGGTTCGAGCTGGCCCAGTTCATTTATGCCTTAAGCTAGATGGAATATTTTATGTCTTCATGTTCATATGCCCATGTGTTGGAGCAATCTTTACACTTACTTTGGATTTTCCATTTCTCTTTTGGCATAATGTCTTCACTATTATCATCATATCATGTGCATTTTATTGCACATAGTTCAATGATTATTGTTTTAAGTGATTCATGTGACGTGACAGTTGAGTAGAATTCTCTATTTAGCCTAACAATTCATTACTCATTCTCAGTATTTTATATCTTTAATTATCAACATCATCACTATATAGTTCATTCTAGATTGGTGATTAATTGTTATTAGTGAATTATAATTTGTAGTTCGCATTCTCATTATTATTATTTTTTTGTTATCATCCTCACGCATTAGTTGTAACAACCTAGAATTATATAAATAATTTTAAAAAGAAAATCTAAAATTTCTGAATTGGAGTACTAAGGCATTGTGCTTGTGAGTGTAGTGGTGCTGGAAGGCACCAGGTAAGTGCCACTGTGGTGTTGAGCTCTCTAAAACTTTAGGAAAATAATTCCGTGCAGCAGCGCTGGGCTGGTGCTAGGCGATTTGCCATGCCACATGCAACACTGGGTCACATAGGTACTGCGGCGCTAGACACTAAATAGTATTTTTATATATAATTAAATACCACTTATCACCACCACCATCCCTCCCCCATTCTCGCTTGCTTGCCGTGGAAGGAGTCGAAGAGAGGAAGAAAGGACAGGGAGAGGAAAGAGAAGACTGATTAAAGTATTTTTGTATGTAGATTTTATTTTGAGATTTCTTCTGATCTAATAGGTAGCCTGAATCATACCCTTGTTTTCAACATTTGTCTCTTATCTATCTTTCAATCAATCTATCACATCAATTTGTCTATCGTTTCTTTTAATAGGTGGCTTTCAAATAATTTATAAAGAGTCTCTCTCTGCCCGTCAACGTAATCAGTCAACCAGTTACAATCTAACATTCAGGATTACATCACAAATCTTAAATTTTAAAGAAAGCTCATCGACCCACCCTCCTCTACAGGGTATTATATTTTAATAACTAACTCATATTAATTATAGTGTTGACAGTCAACCTATCTTACTTATATGAAATGACTTTATTTATCAGGCATCAATTATATCATTCACATTCAATTCAAAAATCATATTAAAATGCAGGTTTGCTACCGTGAAATACATGTAAGTCAATTATATGCTGAAACCCTAATTCCCTACAATGCAAATAAATCATGTAAATCATTTCAAGCTGTCATTTTATCTGTATATACAATTCAATAAACTAGCCAAGTCACTCAAAAAATCATAACATTTACCTGGTGAAATTCAACAATATTACAGTCAAAATGTTCATAAGAATCATATTTATCATATAAGAAAAGTTACACATTCTAAAGTTTGATAAATCAAGAGAATGCAATTTTATCAATTTTGGGAGGATTAAAATCATTGAAAATAAGGGTAAGATTCGAGCTATCTATCACGATCAAAAGAAATGTCAAAATAAAACCAGAGAACAAAAATACCTCGATCAATCTTCTCTATCTTGTCCCTCTCCCTTCTTCCTTTCTTCGGCTCCTTCCCCGGCAAGCAAGTAAGAATGGGGGAGGGATGGTGGTGATGATAAGTGGTATTTAATTATATATAAAAATATTGTTTAATACCTAGCACCACGGTGCATATGTGACCTAGCGCCGCAACGATGCATGTGACATGTGTAACAGCCCAAACTCTTAGCTATTGAGATATTGTTTGCTTTGGCCTAAGGGCCTTACAGTTTTATCCTATTGGTGTAACTTCTCAGGAGGTCACCCATCCCAGGATTTCTCTGGGATGAGCATATTTAATTATGGAGTTTCTCAATAAAATTTTAATCATTACAACAAAAGGCACATCTACGTTTAAGAGTTTTCTTCTTAAGTGGGGGAGATTATGAAACCCCTTAAGTAAAAATAAGATAAACTCTTAAACAATGAAGTGCCTTTTGGTATGAGCTGTGTGATATCATGTTATATTGGCTTGGGTTGTGACACCCTCGATCCACCTTAGCCTGCTGACCATGGTCCCTCCGACCTCCGTCGCCTGCCGACTACGGTCCCTCTGACCTCCGTCGTCTTACCAACAAAATGAACACACCAACTTTCTCTTGAGAATAGCTCCCTTATCATTGGATTCTTTCAATCCCAACTATGTAATGTGTTCTATTTGATACAATGAGCCAATGCCTTTCCCCCAATGAAGGGCACCATTTATAATCGACTACAAACACAAATGGAATCATTTCAACTAGGCCAGGCCCCATGATTTTTTTCTTTTTTTAGGATTTTTCATGTAAAAATCTTGTTGTCACTTATGACTCTCGCACCCCTCTCTCTTATCTATTTATGCGCTAAATTTTCGTACAAAACTTGGATGTTAAATTCTACATCTCTCTACCGCCACGAAAGTTCTAGTTCGCAACAAGAATAAATGTGATGGACAATTGATTCATGTATTGCATACTCCTATTTATATACATACACAGTTTAACCAATGGAGCATTCATGACTTTACAGATTAAATATACTGATACAACAAGTATATGATATTACTATAAATATAGCATATTGATATGGCACATGTACTTGCATGATTCATCAAACTGACAGAATGTTAATATAGAATAATTGTTACAAATTTCTAGATGTCATATGGATTTTAGTGATATATGATTCCTAAGTTTTCATATTTACTTATCATGTTGACTTATGTCATTTATTGATTGACTGATAGATAGCATATTGATTTCATTGTCTTGCATTGAATACTTTGGTATATTTGGGTAACCTATTGGGCTTTGTAAGCTCATTATTATGGATTTCATATATTTCAGGTCAAGGAATGGGTCAGAACTTTGTAGAGTGAGATTGCTTGGAAATTCAAGTTTTTCTTTGATTGCTTATATTTTATTTTATTCTTTTATAGTGATGAACTTATGGATCAATGATATAAATGATCACATGGCTATCGTAAATCAGATTTTGATGAATGAATATATACTAAAAGATTTATATATATATGATTCTTAATTGCTTCCATTAGACTGATTTATATTGAATAGATTTATAGAAGCTCTGGTAGATTAATCAAAGATAAAATAGATAATTCTTCCAATTTAGATCTTAGGACGTCACATTAACATATCTTGATATCAACCCAAATAATTACTTGTTGATTGCAGATGTTGATTGCATTACTCGTTACAAGTTTATGTATTATTATAGTTTGCTAAGATCATCTTAATTTTACTCATTCATTGATCAATCACTTATTAACATCATATATCTTGCACATCTACATTCATGTAAGGTAATACTCTTGTCTTTGACTTTTCTTATCTATTGTACATATTATGTAGAATTGTAAAGTAAGAGTTTCAAATTATTACTTTATATAGAATTGTAGTGTAAGAGTTTTCAATTATTACTTTTGAATAAGTAAAACATTATTCATATAATTATAAAAATGGGGAGATTATGAAGAATGCTTCAATTGAGATATTTTTTTACTTTTCTATAGTATTTTTTTAATACAAAAATTTTTTAAAAGCAATAATTAATAATTACCAAAAGCTATCCCAAATAAAATCTTAATCCCTTGACCATTCAAATTTGATCCAAAATAATCATATTTGAATCACCAATACCTAAATTGAATAGTTAAATAGTTTGGATTAAAATAATCCCATATTAATAATCCAAAACCTTTTTGTTATCAATGAACAATCATAAAATAACCTATTTTTCTATCTTTAAAGGGCAATAAGCTTATAACCCCAACACATAAAGAATTAGATAGAACAACTAAAAAGTTAGATGAGAGAAGAATTTCTTGTTAGGAACTTTTAACTGCTAACCGATTGAAAATGATAGCTGGGCTACTTTCTTACAGGTAAGAAACTTTACAATTGCAAGCAACGCCATATTAGCAATGAAACAAGAACAGTCTCTCCATGGACTCCTCAAATTGCGAGCTTCTCTCTCAAACTTATTAATGTTCCTAAACTTTGCTTATTTCAGATGAACAAAAATATACAAATTAAATACTAAACTGCACCATAAATCATCTTCTCCAACCTTACATCTCTGCTCAGCAGAAAATCAGATATCTACTTTTGAGCAAAAATGTCACACATTGCTGCAACCAGACACCCATATGAGCAAGCCGAACCATTATCATTTTCATTTTTACAGTTCTGTAGTGAGAGTGCAAAATTTCTTCATGTTGGCTTTAGTTTGATGGCTTCATCTTGAGAATCTATCCCCAATGCCTGATATTTGATTTAAATTTTGAAGGGCATCCTGAGCATAGGTTCTTGTGTTTGCATTTCCATGCTTAAGTGCTTCTACCAATGCCTTGACCAGATCTGAATCAGTAGAGCACTGTTCAGCCAGTTTCTTCTTTTGCAAAAATCTATCCAACATCAACGCGACTCTTTCCTGGAGCTCTCCTGGAGCAAGTCCTTTGAAAAGAAGAATTGCCTCCTTGAAAAGGCCAAGCTCCTTTAGTTTTTCAGCGGCTTCTTCAGAAGTCTGAGTGTCTGGAATAAGTGTTAAAAGCGCTTCAACAGCTGCTAACTGTACGTCAACGTTGCCATCATCCATCAGATCAATCAGCTGCTTGATTGCATTTGCTTTCAGAAGGCAGAAAGAACTATCATCAGTGCACACCACACTGTGAAATGGGCATTGGCTAGGAACCATAGGAGGCTTGCCACAAAGCAAGACAAAGTGAGCGCAGCACCCAGTAGGAGCTTGAAGTTCCGAGTCTCTACTTGCAGATGATAGGCTAGCTGATTCTGATAGGTACTTCAAACCAAGAGCTCCAAGACGTTTTGCTCTGTGACTAGAATGGTTATTGAGTTGTTCCCGGAAAATGGACATGAAGTGAGTTTCTTGAATTAGGGATATAATTTTTGGGTCATGATTCCTTGAATAGTGTAGAAGGAGACCGAGAAGACCATCTATCATGTTTCTAGCGTCCTTGGAGTTTTTTCCAAGAGAATTGGACCTCTGCATCTTAACCTGACTGGCTGACCATGTCAGAAGATCTGGACCTAAGATATTTATCACCTCACTGTCCGAAATTGGAAGGTTTGAAAGGATACAAGCAATATCAGTTTTCTCACCAAGTGGACATTGAGCATTCAGTAATATTTCTTTGAGAAATGAAAGTTTTCCTGAAGCCCTGAACTCTTCAAGAGTAACTTGCCCCATTTTTTCTGATAATAGACTCAGAAGCCTATAAGAATGAGCTCTACATGGCTCATCAGAATGCTCAAGAAACTGCAGAACTGTTTTTATGCCATTGCCACTTTTTATATGTGTGGCTACCGTATCTGCACTAAGAAAAATTCAATATAAAAAGGAAAAAAAATGATAGAAAGCCAAAGAGGTAATAAAAAAAATCATTACGCGGACATTAAATCAATATAAGTAGCTAGCCAAAAAGTTAAGTCAATAGAAATTAATGAAAAACATGTAACAAAGTTTGAATGATATGAGGACTCATTTGGGCTTGGAGATCGAGAGCACAGTTTAAGTTTTGATATTATTTAGACTTATTTTGTGCGTGAAAAATGAAATCATTATACATAAGAGGTTTGTGTAGTTTCAAAACCCATTGTGATTATGTTAGACCGGTCCAGCCAATTTGAAGGGACCAGCTTACGCCAACAAAGGTGGAAATGTCTATCTCCTGTATACACCGAACACAAGCCGCAAGGGTTAGGGAGCTGTTTTGGAAGGATTTTTGAGGGATTTGGGAGGGAAATTTGAATGTAGGGACTGTTTAGAGATTTCCTTTTAAATTGTATGCATTAAATAGTTGGTTTTCCTAGGATTAGGGCATCTTGAATTTGGCTGAAATTTGAGATCTCTTAGTTTCTTTGGGCTCTAGTGGCATCTAGAGATGTGAGAGAGAAAGATCCTCCTCTTGAATAGAGGATCAATTGTATATTGGTATTTTCCGTTTCCCTTTCGTCAAATAATACAAATTATCCACTGTTTCGTGGTTTTGTGTGGATTTTTGTGGAGAATTCTCACTGTTTTCTGAAGATTGATAGGAAATACTTGATATCTACAAGTGTTTCCTATCAGATTAACAATCACATCCATGAAAAAAAAAAAAAAGAAATCTAACATTTTATCAGCTAATGCATCCAAAAAAATGATTTAGGATGAATTAATCCTCACTGCTGATAATCCGATGGAGCCCTGGATCCTAAACTAGAGACACTTTTCGCTCCAGCACACAAAGAGATCATGTGGCTGTTTGTTTTGTTGAAAAAGAAATACAAAGTAAAATGGATAGAATGTGAAAGAAATATAATATATTTGATATATTTAGAATTATTTGAATGAGTGTATAACAAATGCATGTGATTCCTTATTTTTGCTTGGTTTGAAGTAAAATGAATGTAATATAAAGCAAAACAATAGTGGTGGTCAATGGCCGACGACAATGGGGAGGGCAGCCGTGGCAAACAAACAACAACAGACACTGTGGGCTGCTGCTGTGGCCAACAGTGGGTGGCAGTGCCAAGCGACGACGACCATGGAGAACCGATGGTGGCGATAGCAGCAGTGGCGGCTAGTAGCAAGAGTGAAGCCAGCTTATAATGTGTTGGAATTCAGCCAAAAATGATTGAATTTTGAATATTTAAAAAATAAATAAACTACAAAGTGAATTTGGATTCGCCCAAATTTGACTCTGCATTCCCTTTTCATCAAACCAAACACAGAAATTCTTAAAACCCCTGCATTTGGAATACTTTATGCTTAATTTTTATCAAGCCAAACAATCTCTATGCCTCTTTACTCTACAGGAAATTGAAAAATATTTTAGAAATCAATAATCTTTAATTCAAAACCACCAATAAAAACAAATGGAATCTTCACAAAATTAGACATTTTAGGCTTAGAGAGGAATTTGATCTCCAATATATAACTGTTAGAAAACACGTACCCAAAAGCAGAAAAACTGCAATTTTCAGAAGAAAACAGCAACTTGATAGCAGCAACCTTGAGAAAATTGTAAAAAAATCTGAGAGAAAGATGAAGGATTCCACTAACGGATGAAAAAAAACAGCAAACGATACAAGTTTCTTCAATTCGAGAGGAAGAAACGACTCTCCAAATCTCGAGAGACTAGAGCCCAAGCACATAAGAGACCTTAAATTTCTAATTCAAATTCAAGATGAAACCCTAATTCTAGCATTAGTAACTAATTAAAGCCAAAGGAGAAATATAAAATCTCTAAACAGTCCCTAATTCAAATATTTCTCTCCAAACTTTAATCAAGGTGTGGGCCCCATAGGAGCAGTCGGCCCCTTCTCTCTCCCTTCCCTGGGCCGGCAGCTGTAGTATAAATCGGTCCACTGGGGACCGGTTTAATAGGAGCAGCCGGCCCCTCTTGGGCCGGCCTAACATAGCCTAATGAAAAAAGGATGCAAGTCTTCCTTTAGTAATTTCTCTTGAAAGGTAATCGAGAGTACTATGGTTATAGCAAATGACAGAAAAATGCTAGACTATATATACTTATGGCATTAAGAACAAAAGAAAAAACAACATACTCGAACATCAATTCATATGCATGGCATCAAAGGTTAGAGCATGAGTAAGAGAAGTACGAGGATTCTACATTCAAATTTGATGTATTTGGATTTTGATTTTTATGAGCATCCTAACTTGGAAAAGCAAATGTTTGGTTTTAAATAGATGGAAGAGAACTAAAATTCCAAAATTGAATTTATAAAATTGGCATATGGGGACCATTCCATATGGCATACCTGATGTGAAACATGCAACTAAACAAGAATTGCTTCGGAAATTAATACAGATTTGAAAAGGACTTTGCCAATTATAAACCTTATGTTTCACCCAATTAGATTCTTAGAAATTTCAAGCAGAAGTTTATGTAATAGCAAGCGATTACAAACGATATTAACATGATACTTGCAAAGCAACAACAAAATAAGAAAGTAAAACTAATGTCAATGATTAACAAGAATCCACAGTTTAATAACTTGAAATATCACCTTGAGATCCCTCACTCTCACTCATGAAAGTAGTGCTTTAGCAGAAGAAGATTGCAAGCAACCCTAGAGAAGCCACTAGGAGACAAGTGACGCCTACAGTATTGTTCGCCGGAGAAGAAGTCGGAGTTGAAGAAGTCGGCGGTCGTCCAATGATTTGCCACTGCCCAGATGATTGTTGCTCGTCAATCACCTCGGCCAAGCTGAAAAGGATGCGGTCGACGTATTCTTCGACGGAGTTGTCAAATCCAAAGCCGGGATCGAAGAAAGGGGATCGTAGGATGTACACTAAGCCTTGGTGATCATAGACAAAACCATGATCAATCTCCGAATCGGCCATACATGGAGTTTAGTCCTTGGTGGGGCTTCATGTAGAGGAGGAGAGAAGAGATGAAGGGAAGGGGGTTTGAGGATTTCGGCTAAGGAGGATGTGGAAGAGTCTTGGTTAAGGTTAATGGGTGGGGGAATAATTTAGAAAATTCTGAAATTAAATTCAGATTTTCTAAAGAGAAGGGAAAAGGATTAATTTGAATTCAATAACCCAATTAAGGCAAGGGGAGAGGGGCAGCGGCTAGAGGGGATAATGGGAATTTAATTTGGGTCTAGGGATTTAATTGGAGAGAGAAAGGGGAGAGAGGATGGGCCGGCCATATGGGGAGGGAAAAAAGAGTCTAGGTTCAATGTATGTGGGTCCAAAAGGATTAATCATTGATTGGAATCAAATCTGAATTTAATTTCAGATTTGATTTATTTTAGGGAGGCTTCCTAATTGGAGTTTTAACAAAAGGAAAGTATTTGAATTTCAAATATTAATTGAATCCAAATAAAACCCTTTCCTAATTGCCATTAGGATATTTTAGGAAAGTA
The DNA here is from genome assembly GCA_019925795.1 of Dendrobium chrysotoxum. Lineage (NCBI taxonomy): Eukaryota > Viridiplantae > Streptophyta > Magnoliopsida > Asparagales > Orchidaceae > Dendrobium > Dendrobium chrysotoxum. Next base: position 89,698,714 of record CM034305.1, on the reverse strand, counting down.
ATTAGGAGCCAATGGAATTTGAAAATTCAAATTGATGGTGAGGGTGGCCGGCGGCTAGGAGGGTTGGCGGGAGGGGATGCCGGCGGTTGAAGGGTGGAGACCGGCGGCTGTAGGGGCGGTGGGGTTGCCGGCAGTGTGGGGTGCTGGGAGTTGCGACCGGCGGGTTATGGGGGGAATGAGACGTGGCTAGGGAGGGCTTTGGCCGGCGGCAAGGTGGAAGGGTTAGGGGTGGTGGCGGGTATGGGAAGAAGGAAAAACAAGAAAATAGAGAAAGCCAAGAGCTCACCCGAAGGGGCTGTTGGGTACTTCGTTTGAGCCTCTCCTAGACTTCACCTCTCCTCTCAAGAGCTCACAAACAAGAACTCAAAATCTGAAAATTTTATTAATTCATCATCATCTTATACAAAACAAAAGACCTCTATATATAGGCCTCAATAATAAAGACAAGAAGAAAGACTCAAATGCCCTCGGAGCTATAATAAGAACTCACTCCCCATAGGGATACAATAGGAAAACTGAAATGCAAAATAAACAAACATAAAATACATCAAAAGTAAAGGCTCTGAATCGTAGCCTTTGATCTACGATTTCGTCGATGGTACACATGTTGAAATCTCTGATTGATATCCTCATCATTCTCCCCAGGTGGGAGAAAGCTCGACCATGTCGAGTAAGCATCTCTGGAACTCTCGTACCACTCTAGCAGATCTGGGTCCAATCTCTGTAGCTCATCACAATCGATCCACGTGTTCTCCGTCTCCGATTTCCCTGTCCATTGAACTAAATACATTTGGCAACCACCGCCTTTAGTGGAAATAATCTCATCACTAAGTAGTGCCTCAATCTTCTCCGCAGTGGATAAAATAGGAATGTTTTGGAGTGGAGGTAGGCTAGGGTTCTCACTAGGTAGGTTCACACAAGACTCATTATTTAGTGAATTAGAGGGGTTAAACTCTGGACCCTCACAGGCTACAAGATCTTCGATGTTAAACGTAGGATTAATGTTAAAACCTTCAGGAAGGTCTAGCACATAAGCATTACTATTTATTTTTTATGTTATTTTGAAAGGTCCTGCGCTTCTAGCATGTAACTTTTTAACGGTCCCTTGTGGAACCGCTGCGGACGAATCCAAACCATACAAAGTTGCTTGGATCAACCGACCGCCTTGGAAATGAAGGAAAGGAGTCTTATCCCCCATTGAGTTTGTGGGATACAAAGAAAAGATATGGTGCGACATCTTAACCATGGATGTTGGTCAGGTCATCCTTGGCCACCCCTGTCTTTTCGATAACGACGTTCATATCTATGGGAGAATGGAAAGAAGATTAAGATGTTACCCTCCCAACCTAAGTCTACTAAGGATGAAATAAAACCCACTCCCCTTAAACCTAACACAGGCTTAAACCTGTTGACCGTAAAAGACCTAGACACTGAACTAGGATTAGAGTCACCCTTATATGCTTTAGTAGCTCGAGAAATGAGTGTTGACCAGGAAGAACCTATCCCAGAAGAGGTTCGACCCCTCCTGGAGGCCTATGCCAATGTTTTCCCTGAAGATTTGCCTAACCATCTCCCACCTCTAAGGGACATCCAACATGTCATCGATTTAGTACCTGGAGCATCTCTACCTAACCTCCCACACTATCGCATGAACCCTATGGAGCATGCTGAACTCAAGAGACAGGTAGATGAGCTACTGCAACGTGGCTTTATTAAGAAAAGCCTTAGTTCGTGTGCTATCCCCGCCCTCTTGACCCCCAAGAAGGATGGTTCATAAAGAATGTGTGTTGATAGCCGCGCTATCAACAAAATCACGGTTAAGTATCGTTTCCCTATTCCTCGACTGGGCGACATGTTAGATATGATGACCGGAGCCACCTTATTCTCTAAAGTTGACCTCAAAAGTGGCTATCACCAAATTAGAATTCGTCCGAGAGACGAATGGAAAACTGCTTTCAAGATGAATGATGGGTTGTACGAATGGACAGTTATGCCTTTTGGTCTGAGTAACGCACCAAGTACGTTTATGAGAGTTATGACCCAAATCCTCAGACCTTTCCTAGGAAAATTTGTAGTAGTTTATTTTGACGATATCAAGATGATGTGAAACATGCAAGTAAACAAGAATTGCTTTGGAAATTAATAAAGATTTGAAAAGGACTTTGCCAATTATAAACCTTATGTTTCACCCAATTAGATTCTTAGAAATTTCAAATAGAAGTTTATGTAATAGCAAGCGATTACAAACGAGATTAACAGGATACTTGCAAAGAAACAACAAAATAAGAAAGTAAAACTAATGGCAATGATTAACAAGAATCCACAGTTTAATAACTAGAAATGTCACCTTGAGATCCCTCACTCTCACTCATGAAAGTAGTGCTTTAGTGGAAGAAGATTGCAAGCAACCCTAGAGAAGCCACTAGGAGACAAGTGACGCCTACGATATTTTTCGCCGGAGAAGTAGTAGGAGTTGAAGTAGTCAGCGGTCGTCCAATGATTTGCCACTGCTCAGATGATTGTTGCTCGTTGATCACCTCGGCCAAGCTGAAAAGGATGCGGTCAACGTATTCTTCGACGAAGTCGTCAAATTCAAAGCCAGGATCGAAGAAAAGGGATCGTAGGATATCCACTAAGCCTTGGTGATCGTAGATAAAATCATGGTCAATATCCGGATCGGCCATACAAGGAGTTTAATCCTTGGTGGGGCTTCATGTAGAGGAGAGAAGAGATGAAGGGAAGGGGGTTTGAGGATTTCGGCTAAGGAGGATGTGGAAGAGTCTTGGTTAAGGTTAATGGGTGGGGGAATAATTTAGAAAATTTTGAAATTAAATTCAGATTTTCTAAAAAGGAGGGAAAAGGATTAATTTGAATTCAAATTAACCCAATTAAGGCAAGGGGAGAGGGGCGGCGGCTAGAGGGAATTATGGGGATTTAATTTGGGTCTAGGGATTTAATTGGAGAGAGAAAGGGGAGAGAGGGTGGACCGGCCATATGGGGAGGGGAAAAAGAGTCTAGGTTCAATGTATGTGGGTCCAAAAGGATTAATTATTGATTGGAATCAAATCTGAATTTAATTCCAGATTTGATTTATTTTAGGGAGGCTTCCTAATTGGAGTTTTAACAAAAGGAAAGTATTTGAATTTCAAATATTAATTGAATCCAAATAAAACCCTTTCCTAATTGCCATTAGGATATTTTAGGAAAGTAATTAGGAGCTAATGGAATTTGAAAATTCAAATTGATGGTGAGGGTGGCCGGCGGCTAGGAGGGTTGGCGGGAGGGGATGCCGGCGGTTGAAGGGTGGAGACCGGCGGCTGTAGGGGCGGTGGGGTTGCCGGCAGTGTGGGGTGCTGGGAGTTGCGACCGGCGGGTTATGGGGGGAATGAGACGTGGCTAGGGAGGGCTTTGGCCGGCGGCAAGGTGGAAGGGTTAGGGGTGGTGGCGGGTATGGGAAGAAGGAAAAACAAGAAAATAGAGAAAGCCAAGAGCTCACCCGAAGGGGCTGTTGGGTACTTCGTTTGAGCCTCTCCTAGACTTCACCTCTCCTCTCAAGAGCTCACAAACAAGAACTCAAAATCTGAAAATTTTATTAATTCATCATCATCTTATACAAAACAAAAGACCTCTATATATAGGCCTCAATAATAAAGACAAGAAGAAAGACTCAAATGCCCTCGGAGCTATAATAAGAACTCACTCCCCATAGGGATACAATAGGAAAACTGAAATGCAAAATAAACAAACATAAAATACATCAAAAGTAAAGGCTCTGAATCGTAGCCTTCGATCTACGATTTCGTCGATGGTACACATGTCGAAATCTCTGATTGATATCCTCATCATTCTCCCCAGGTGGGAGAAAGCTCGACCATGTCGAGTAAGCATCTCTGGAACTCTCGTACCACTCTAGCAGATCTGGGTCCAATCTCTGTAGCTCATCACAATCGATCCACGTGTTCTCCGTCTCCGATTTCCCTGTCCATTGAACTAAATACATTTGGCAACCACCGCCTTTAGTGGAAATAATCTCATCACTAAGTAGTGCCTCAATCTTCTCCGCAGTGGATAAAATAGGAATGTTTTGGAGTGGAGGTAGGCTAGGGTTCTCACCAGGTAGGTTCACACAAGACTCATTATTTAGTGAATTAGAGGGGTTAAACTCTGGACCCTCACAGGCTACAAGATCTTCGATGTTAAACGTAGGATTAATGTTAAAACCTTCAGGAAGGTCTAGCACATAAGCATTACTATTTATTTTTTATGTTATTTTGAAAGGTCCTGCGCTTCTAGCATGTAACTTTTTAACGGTCCCTTGTGGAACCGCTGCGGACGAATCCAAACCATACAAAGTTGCTTGGATCAACCGACCGCCTTGGAAATGAAGGAAAGGAGTCTTATCCCCATTGAGTTTGTGGGATACAAAGAAAAGATATGGTGCGACATCTTAACCATGGATGTTGGTCAGGTCATCCTTGGCCACCCCTGTCTTTTCGATAACGACGTTCATATCTATGGGAGAATGGAAAGAAGATTAAGATGTTACCCTCCCAACCTAAGTCTACTAAGGATGAAATAAAACCCACTCCCCTTAAACCTAACACAGGCTTAAACCTGTTGACCGTAAAAGACCTAGACACTGAACTAGGATTAGAGTCACCCTTATATGCTTTAGTAGCTCGAGAAATGAGTGTTGACCAGGAAGAACCTATCCCAGAAGAGGTTCGACCCCTCCTGGAGGCCTATGCCAATGTTTTCCCTGAAGATTTACCTAACCATCTCCCACCTCTAAGGGACATCCAACATGTCATCGATTTAGTACCTGGAGCATCTCTACCTAACCTCCCACACTATCGCATGAACCCTATGGAGCATGCTGAACTCAAGAGACAGGTAGATGAGCTACTGCAACGTGGCTTTATTAAGAAAAGCCTTAGTTCGTGTGCTATCCCCGCCCTCTTGACCCCCAAGAAGGATGGTTCATAAAGAATGTGTGTTGATAGCCGCGCTATCAACAAAATCACGGTTAAGTATCGTTTCCCTATTCCTCGACTGGGCGACATGTTAGATATGATGACCGGAGCCACCTTATTCTCTAAAGTTGACCTCAAAAGTGGCTATCACCAAATTAGAATTCGTCCGAGAGACGAATGGAAAACTGCTTTCAAGATGAATGATGGGTTGTACGAATGGACAGTTATGCCTTTTGGTCTGAGTAACGCACCAAGTACGTTTATGAGAGTTATGACCCAAATCCTCAGACCTTTCCTAGGAAAATTTGTAGTAGTTTATTTTGACGATATCAAGATGATGTGAAACATGCAAGTAAACAAGAATTGCTTTGGAAATTAATAAAGATTTGAAAAGGACTTTGCCAATTATAAACCTTATGTTTCACCCAATTAGATTCTTAGAAATTTCAAATAGAAGTTTATGTAATAGCAAGCGATTACAAACGAGATTAACAGGATACTTGTAAAGAAACAACAAAATAAGAAAGTAAAACTAATGGCAATGATTAACAAGAATCCACAGTTTAATAACTAGAAATGTCACCTTGAGATCCCTCACTCTCACTCATGAAAGTAGTGCTTTAGTGGAAGAAGATTGCAAGCAACCCTAGAGAAGCCACTAGGAGACAAGTGACGCCTACGATATTTTTCGCCGGAGAAGTAGTAGGAGTTGAAGTAGTCAGCGGTCGTCCAATGATTTGCCACTGCTCAGATGATTGTTGCTCGTTGATCACCTCGGCCAAGCTGAAAAGGATGCGGTCAACGTATTCTTCGACGAAGTCGTCAAATTCAAAGCCAGGATCGAAGAAAAGGGATCGTAGGATATCCACTAAGCCTTGGTGATCGTAGATAAAATCATGGTCAATATCCGGATCGGCCATACAAGGAGTTTAATCCTTGGTGGGGCTTCATGTAGAGGAGAGAAGAGATGAAGGGAAGGGGGTTTGAGGATTTCGGCTAAGGAGGATGTGGAAGAGTCTTGGTTAAGGTTAATGGGTGGGGGAATAATTTAGAAAATTCTGAAATTAAATTCAGATTTTCTAAAAAGGAGGGAAAAGGATTAATTTGAATTCAAATTAACCCAATTAAGGCAAGGGGAGAGGGGCGGCGGCTAGAGGAAATTATGGGGATTTAATTTGGGTCTAGGGATTTAATTGGAGAGAGAAAGGGGAGAGAGGGTGGACCGGCCATATGGGGAGGGGAAAAAGAGTCTAGGTTCAATGTATGTGGGTCCAAAAGGATTAATTATTGATTGGAATCAAATCTGAATTTAATTCCAGATTTGATTTATTTTAGGGAGGCTTCCTAATTGGGGTTTTAACAAAAGGAAAGTATTTGAATTTCAAATATTAATTGAATCCAAATAAAACTCTTTCCTAATTGCCATTGGGATATTTTAGGAAAGTAATTAGGAGCCAATTGAATTTGAAAATTCAAATTGATGGTGAGGGTGGCCGGCGGCTAGGAGGGTTGGTGGGAGGGGATGCCGGCGGTTGAAGGGTGGAGACCGGCGACTGTAGGGGCGGTGGGGTTGCCGGCGGCGTGGGGTGCTAGGAGTTGGGACCGGCAGGTTATGGGGGGAATGGGATGGGGCTAGCGAGGGCTTTGGCCGGCGGCAAGGTGGAAGGGTTAGGGGTGGTGGCGGGTATGGGAAGAAGGAAAAATATGAAAATAGAGAAAGCCAAGAGCTCACCCGAAGGGGCTGTTGGGTACTTCGTTTGAGCCTCTCCTAGGCTTCACCTCTCCTCTCAAGAGCTCACAAACAAGAACTCAAAATTTGAAAATTTTATTAATTCATCATCATTTAATACAAAACAAAAGACCTCTATATATAGGCCTCAATAATAAAGACAAGAAGAAAGACTCAAATGCCCTCGGGGCTATAATAAAAACTCACTCCCCATAAGGATACAATAGAAAAACTAAAATGCAAAATAAACAAACATAAAATACATCAAAAGTAAAGGCTCTGAATCGTAGCCGTCGATCTACGATTTCGTCGATGGTACACATGTCGAAATCTCTGACTGATGTCCTCATCAATACCTTATCAGATCACTTTACCATATTACCTTCATTGATAACTCCACTAAAAAGGTATATGATTTACTTTCTAAAAAATTAACTTTTTTATCTTTAAACTTTTTAAAGGTGGAAGAGCATGGTAGAAAAAGAATCTCTTACAAAAATCAAATTCCTAAATACAGTCAATGTAGAAGAGCATGATAGAGTTTTTGCGTGGCTAATGAGAACCATATGGAGGGAAAAGTTCCGATAACACCACTGCATAATGAGATTTTTGAGCACATGAACATGACTCTAAATGAAAAAGAGTTAGAAGAATGTGCTTGTATGAAAGATAGCGCAGTACAATAGGGAAGATGTCATAAGAACTATAGCTTATCTAATTAAAGGACCATAATTCATATGTACTTTGAACTACCTAAAGAAGCTTGGAGTAGCAAAAAGATAAACCTTTTTCGTTAAAGTTTTTTTTGTCTTTCTTATGCATATATCAATAAGCTAAATCCTAAATATTAAAAATATTATCTCATTGGATATTTAGTTGACAATTTTGATTACAGATTTTGGAATGGTCAAAATCATAAGATCGCCAAAAACAACAATGATATATTTAAAGAATTAATAATGTAAAAATGCCATACAAAGTTAATTTCTATAAGTTCTTACATTAAAGTTTGATATCCAACTGAGAGATTACCAGGTTGGAGCCTACTTTTCTACAAATACTTACTATAACTAATCCCTAATATTAGGTTAATCAATTCATATTTCTAAGAATGTGTTAGCATTTCATCATTTGATGTCAAAGATTATAAAAGATGAAAAGGTTTGAACAAAAATAAAGAAAAAATGTGAACTAAGAAATAAAGGCCATAGAGAAGGAAAAAAAGTGATTCCACACAAAGATAACATTTCTATGTCATGAAGTGTAAAAATAGACACCAGATCACCGCCAAAAGGTGTTAGAGACAAGTAATGTGATGTTAAACGCAAATATGATGGTACTGAAAAATACGATGTAGTGTTGAGGCAAGCATGGTAATACAAAAAAATACTTTTATTGATGTAAATAATAATATGAGTTAAGGTTATGAAATACTAAAAAAATACATGAGTGTTGAGGCACTCGTCCTCATGGCTCACGCAAGGCATTGCACTTCATTGATTGTAGGGATTTTTCGCTTCTTCACTTCTTGGTTCTTTAGGGTCGAGTGATTCGTGCAGGGATACACCTTGCCTCGCACCCCTAGGCAAGACTCCAATATTTCCTAATCTCCAAGAACCCACCTCTAATGGTTGTAGTCAAATCATCTAGGGTTGCGGCCCGACTCTCCTTTTCACTCACAGACCGTCACCCTCCCCTCACTATAACATTCACATTTCCTTTATTCTAGGTCTACTCTGCTCATGTCCTCGCCTCTATTAGACTACACTGCTTAGGTTTCTCTCTCCTTACTCCCAATTCCTCCTTAGCAGTCTCCCTTCTTAGCGGATCCTAGGGATTTTATGGTTCCCTTGGAGACACTATCACCGCCCCCTGCTCCAGTCTATCAAGTCATCACACAACTCCTCAAATTACTTGCACCTCTCATTCTTTTGCATATGTGGTAAGTAGTTTATCGGAGTCATAATCGCATCCTTCTTCCCAATTCCCATTATTTTTTCACCAAGTCTCAAATACACATTTACACAAGCAAGCTTCTACTTTCCAAGGCAAAATTATGCTCATTTTCACTAATGTTGAGATATATGAATTTGCTCGACCATTTTTCTCTATTATGAGCAAATTCAAGTTTGGCCAACCCAATATAGACATCATTCTCAAATTCATATTAGATTTAAGTTGGTTAGTGAATATTTTGCTGGTCATATTGAACATTTTAATATCATTATAAGACTTTCTTTGAATCAAATTAAATTAGACTCTTCTCTCGCCATACCTACTGTCAATGACTTTATAATGTGAATGCTAAAGTGATTTTCCCATTTTTGACACTTCCAAGGAACCACCTATCACCCCTATATGGATGGCTTTTCCTAGGTTACATTATCATTAATTTAATCAATCCGCATTGGCACACTATCTTGTGGTTATTATTAAAAGGTTAAATTTGTAAGCATCTCTCACTACTGCTCCTTCAACAAGATCTTTAGTCACAATTGTACTGATTACTTCAATGTTCATTCAAATTTAAGGAAAATAACGTTTAGGCTCAAGAGGTACACTCAAATGGTCAAATCATTCATTCTCCCAATGGTTGTTGCCCCTCCTTCAGCTTAGGTTTGCATTCAAAATTAGGGATCAATTGATTTTTCTTTGGAAGCTGAACTACTGTACCTATCATTGCTAGTCATACAATTATATTTTCTACATCACTTACTAATAATATAATGGATACTAATCCTACAACTCTGAACTTCCTCATCCCCTACCTATTGATGAAGCTATAGATAATCATAATTTATAGCATCCTTTTGAGTATGATGGGAACATTCTAAATGATGAGCGCTGGTGGATATAACAGTTCATATCTTGTTCAACAGACGGTGCCAAAATAATAAAGAAATCTATTGTCACTCTATTATTTTCATAAGGCTTCCAATAAGGCGGTCCAAATGAGTATTTTTTAAATTATAATGCATGCTTGTGATCCATGCTATCTTTATTTTATGTTATATATTTTCTTTTTACCCTTAATACAATGCAGCTTTTAATTTGCCTCCTTAAACAACACGAATTGAATAGCCCTTCAGGCTTGTTTTATATATTTCCACTTATGGTATAAAGCTTTTTCCAACCATTTTTTGTAATGTAGTTATCTTTCGCATGCTTATGTGTGTTTCAGGCGCTGCACTTCAAAACATTTCCTCCTGTACCTTCATATTATTGTTTCTAAGTTCTTACGTAGTTAACAGCCAGGCTTACTTTAAGTTTGTTTATTACTTCAGTTACGTTTGCATTAACTGGCTTGTACTTTATACATTTCCGCTATTGGTATAAAGTTCTTTCCCGGATTTTTTAATGTGGTTTTCCTTTCAAGTTAATCAAGCCTTTGGTAAAGCAGAGTTCTTCAATAGCACTAACTTGGTTTTGGCAATCGTCTTTTGCTTGAAATTATCCGTCTGAGTTTATTGAAACCAATGAACCTAAGGCCATTCAGATTGAAGCATTTGATTATGGCATTTTTGTGGAGGTTTGGCAATTTATATCAGGTGGAGTGGGGGATTCTAGGCATCTTGGAGAGGGACCTCTAAAACTTTCATCTTTGTAATTCAGAACCAATTACAATAATAAACTTGGGAATATAAAGTCATTCATATTTATACACTGTTTGCGTAAAATTAAGTTCATGATTTTGAGGATATAACAATTATGCAGGCCATATTCATTAATTAAATGTCTAATAGCCTAGCTCAAGTGTCCACCAAAATTTTTGAGAGGAAGAACGTGCAACCAGATTTACTTCTTAAACTAAAAACAGTCTATAAATATGTCAAAACACCTTTAATGTCTAAAGAATTTTCAAGACATTAATTACTTAGCGATCAAGCATACCTGAGGCTTTTGGGGAAGTTGTAACTCCACAAAGCGTAAGAAGAATAGCAGCTTGAAATTTGCATGACACAAGGTCTAAAAGTCCCAGAAGTTTATGGATGATGAAAGCTGACTGCATTTCATGGCCTTCATTATCAGCAAATGATGACTCCCAGTGCCCAGGATTCGATACAATTTTGGCAATTGTTAATGCTGCCAGCTCCTTTGAAGAACCACCCAACTGTTTTGTAAAGAGAATATTTGTAAGTGCTGGGAGCAGACCCTGACTGACAAGGACAGCAGCATTATCACCAAGTGATGCTAGATTGCAAAGCGCTTGCAAGCTTGGTTCCATTCCTTCAACATCAGAATAAAGCATGCCTACCAAAACTCTACCTCCTTTCCTAGCAATGTAGTTTTTGCCGCTGTTTGTCAAATTCATCTTCCCCAAAAGTTTCACAATCTCCATTTTAACATCTTCAGAACCTAGTTTTCAAACAGAAGGGTTAGAAGATTTGATCAAGCCCTTAGCTCAAAGATGCTAAAAAGAGATGCAGCTAAACTAATAGGGTTCAAATCTGAAGAAGGTTTTTATCAAACCCAGCCCACAAGTTGTTACAAAACTTAGCCATGATATAATGATGGCATAGGAATCGATTGAAGCCAATAAATTAATTAATTAGTAAATTAATTAATCAGAAATACTCAAAAATCTATCTGACAAGTTAAATTCCTTGAACTTAGTTGGTAGGATGACACCTACTTTTTTAGTTGTTTATAAAATGTACAACTGCCCATGCCAATCATAGCAGACTAATAATAGAAAGGTTGAGTTTTTAAGTATTATTGTAACAATAGTTAAGAAAATGTTTTGATTCCTTCTAAAAGTTTAGCAGTTGAAACAAAATTGAATATAAATGTTTATTCATCCATGGCTCAAATGAACAAAAAGGTTACAGGAATTTCAAACTTAAACATTTGAACCAATCATTGAGGCAAAGAATCAAGCAAATAAAAAAAATATTGCAAATGATGTTCAAGGACATGAAAATGACTCAATAATTTTGAATCCTTAAACATATGCTACAGTTTAATGTAATAAAGAAAATTGAAAAATCCATCATTCCTAATGATTTTCTTGGCGCAAACATTAATGGTGGTTATAAAGAGTTAATAAACCACTTTAAGAAATTGTACTATCTTGAATACAGCTTAATTATGCAAGATTTTAAACGAAAGAATAGGACAGGCCTTAAGAAATACTTTCATTGCCACTGAGGCTTTAAGAAGATTTTTATTGCTGTAATCGAAGCCTCGAGCAAAGCTTTTGTTCCCTTTAAAGTCAAGAAAGCAGGAGAAAGTAGCATTCTATTCCATTGTAATCTGTTCACACAAAAAGTAAGGAATGTCACGAAATCCTGTTTTCAAGCTTTTTGTTTTCAGTGAATGGGAATTTCCCTAAAATATGGGAGGAGCTCAAACCTCCTTTATGAAATTAAATGTATTGTTTTTAATATAAATGATGAATCACACATAATGGCTAAAAAATAATGAATCGATTCAAGGATAGATCTTATTTCCTACTTAATTCAACTTTATTTTCTACATCACAAATGAACACGATCCAATACATGTAACAACTTAAAAGACAAATTACTAGAAAATTTAGGGCATACCTTCACAAAGTCGACTAAGCAATGGTTGATATCTTCCTTCTTTAGATAGATATTCAATATTTCCTTCAACTTTTTCCATGTTTTTGAGCACATCCTCAGCTAAATTAGACAATGCAGGTTGATTTGAATTTCCAGCAATGCTCGTGAGAAGATATAAAGCCCCTTTCTCTAGAGCCAAGTTTGATGAAAATTCCTCATCAACTGAGAAGTCGAGCAATATTCTTAATGCGAACTCTCTTTCCTTCTCAGAAGTTTCGCTAAGGCTCCGTATAGCCAAACGAGTGATTCCTTCTTTAAGCATTATAAGCTGGATGATGAAAAGTATGATTATCAGTTTTGATATCATCTAAACTTCTAATTATGAATAAAATTAAAAAAACCTGAATTACAGACAGAAATAAAAGACAAATTATGTACGTTAAAAAAAAACGTGTGGATTAGGGGATATCTAAGCATGTAACTTCACCCCTTTTTTTGCTTAGGGCTCATTTGTATGCTTGTAGATAAAAAAATGTTTTAGGAGGATTTTTTTTTTTTTTAGTGCGAAATAAAATTCTCACTTTTAATGATATTTTAAAGCGGTTAGTGAAGTTTGAAATTTCATCCAACCAAATTATAGATTTAACAAATTTATTTTTTAAACATGATTTCTAACTTCAAACAACCAAATGAGCTCTTAATTCAATTCCCTTTTTGTCAAAAGGCAAATAATTAATAGAAGGATTGTCATTAGTGTAACAATGAAAGAATGCACAGTAATATGTATGCATTAAAAATAGTAATAATAACAAGTTTCAGTAATGACCAAACAATGTCAAGTCAATAATTTCAGCATATATCACCATGATAAATTTGAATAAAACAAAGAACAACAATAAGTAGATATGCCCAACAAAGCTTTTAATGAAGAGATCATCATCTCTCAATGATTTTGTCAATAGTATGAACTTGTTAGATCCACCGAGATCCGTCCATCACAATGGAGGCCAATCTGACGTAGCTCATGAGTGCATAACAATAATAACATACGAACTATAATTATCAGCCATGCAAATCACAAGCAATATTATTTCATACATTTTATCCATATTTTTAGCAGTCATGGTATACTCATTCAAAATGCAACACATCACTAGAAATTATAGAGCTTTCTAACATGCTAATCAAATTACCAAGTAGTTTCAGCAAAATTAATAAAATAAAGCTTAAAATTAAATAGATGGGCACAATGTAATAAGGTGTCAACAAATATGCTAATACTGATAATAACGAAATTCAAACATACAAAACAGATGCATCAACAACAACACGAATGTAAAGTTTGTTGAATCTACCTTGTGCTTAAGTTGTATTTTAAGCAAATAGGGCTAGGAAAGACTGAAAACCCGTAAAATAGAACTAGTGCACACAAGTATATGGGAATGCCAGTATGCCACAACAAGATCATTATACTACATCACATTCTTAAACAACACCACCAAGAATGTGTGATTTTATCTTATAAGAAAATAAATCTCATGTATTTTCAACTTTTATGAAGTGAAAAAGCCCTGTGGAGTGAGATAATCAAATGCCTATGATCAAAATATAGTGGGGAAAATGATTCCATATAATTCAAAAATTATTGTGCAACTCAGGATCCGTATGGAGTGAGCGGTCCCAAGAACTCTATAGCAAAATGAAGTAGCATAGATGATCAATAGAACTCTCAATGAACATGCAAGGAGCCTGAGATTGCATGTAAGTATTACTAAGGCCTTCTAGGTAGATGTAAAAGACACAACAACATAAATGATCATCTAAAGACTATCTGTTGCACTCAACTTAGGAGTTTCTAAAGAAGATTAGACATGCAAAGAGATACATTTGCATATTTGAAGATTTTTTATTATCTATCATATATTTTTGTTGATCAAATTGTTAGAAGATAAGCTTGATCCAAAATTCAAAAAGAACATCTTCAATAAATATTGGGGGAGATGAGTTTAGCTATAAATTTTAGAATATTGAAAGTAAGAAATTTTCAGAAGTAAAAATATTTTCTTCGATGAATATATATTATAAAAAGGCTGTTCAAGCGCTAACGCTAAAGAAATCTATACTCCATAGCATATTGAAGTGGAGGAGCTGCTTATGTAGAATAAAGATAAGAAATGCCATAGGTAAGTCAAGAACAGACAAAGCCTAGCAAACTTATGACCTAAGTCATAAGTGATTGTGTTCTATATTTTCCATTGACACAAACAAAATGATATATATATCCTTATCCTCAACTTAGTGTGAAATATAGTCATACCATGCACCCCACTTTGAAATTTAGTGGATTATTCAATCTCCATGCAGCCGTAAACATTCGTGGATCTTACTAAACCACATAAATTTTGTGTGTTCCTATGTTTGCGTATTTGTTTCGTTTGATTTCTCATCTTTGTGCTTTTGCTCGTCACTATTATCCTAACAAATAACACATGATAAACCTTCTTCATGTGCATGTATTCTTGGATAAGCAGAATGGATTAGTTTTATCATCTTTTTTTTTCCCTATTTGACTCTTTTCTTTGTTTTTGTTTATGGATAACGTCTTAAGAGTTTTAGTAACCTTTGATAGATAGAAGAACCATTTAGCAATGGTTACTGGTTGAATATGGAAAGCTATACATTTAAGTTTACTTTAGTCACTAGTTTCTTGTTCAATAAGTTGGTTCTTGTTCAATAAGTTGGTTTCACATAAGGAAATAAATCTTAAAATATTAAGGAATGACACAACTTCTAAAGGCGCACTGAGTTTGACTCCAAATGTGGTGATAGTACAAATTTTATTCATGCCTGATAAAGAGGATGGGTGTATTAGATATTGGCAGAGAATCAATAAGTGGTTTTCCTCAAAGATTTTACTCCTAGAACACTGGATGATCCCATTGGTCACAGCAAAAAAATTTCAAGAAAAGGAATATAAAGAAAATAAAGAAATCGTCTCTATAATATTGAGAAAGTGAAGTACCAAGCATATCTCTCATTAACATGCGTCAGAGATATGAGATGGGCCTGAAGTAGTGGAGCGCTGCCTAAATCGTGACCTGGAGGTCATGGTTCATGAATTTGAGGGTGGGCCGGAGCAATGGTGTGTTGCATTAATTATGACCTAGAGATCATCGGTCTATTCATGAAAACAACCTTTTTTTGCAATGCAAGCTTAAGGCCATATGCATCAACCTCAAAATCCTATATTAATGGGAGCTTCATAGGCTGGCTACACCCTTTTTTCTTTACCATATAGATATCTCTATAGCAGAAAAGCTCCAAAAAAACTCAAATTTTATGCTAAGCAATTTCTATATATGTTAAAGTCAAATTTTGTAAAGTTTGATTATGATCAAACGGCCAATCTCTTTCTTGTTTTATCATAGAGGAAAGGATTATAATTAAATTTTAATTCAAGTGCATGATATCCTGATTTCAGCCAGTTCAGAAAGAATTACTTAAGAAAAGCTTATTGACGTTAAATTTTGATTTTAATTTCTAATTCTTTGGTAGGACCAACATCCTCTTATGGCACCATTTTGTAAGCAAGTAATGGTTTCAGGTAAAAATAAAAGTTTCATGGTATTATTCATTGAAAAGTAACAAAACACAAAATAAGTGTCAAAATAATAATAACCTCTAACTAAAAATGACCTTTGGTTGTATCAGAGCACGCCACATATTATTCCTACACTTTGAATTGCTGCAAGTATAAGAATATATCTCTATAATACATATCCCCGAAGTTTAATTGAACTTAAGAAACTACCGCAATATATCTTCTTCAAAACCTCAGATGCTTAATAAATTGAGCTTAAGTTGTTATTGGATCAGAAAAGGAAGATTTAAGGTTTAATTTCAGGAAAATCAGGGCTTAATTTACGTTCAAAAAGTGGGAAGAATTGATCATTGGTGTTAACTGGCATAATGTATGGTTTTGGATGATGAAACGTGAAAGCTAACTTCTTCACCATCTGTTTTCGACCAGAGAACTGGATGTAATGTCTAAAAATTAAGTTAAGAATTACATTTGAGAGCTCTCATAGTCAAGAGACGCTTTTACCTAAATTATGCAGCAAACAAGCGAGTCGAAGAATATATCATTCTGGTTAGTCAAAGACATGATGAACTACAAAATGTTGCAATTTCGCTTCTCTAGCACGGAACGGTAACAAAAAAAAGGGGCTTTAAGCAATTCAACGGAAGGGACTTGCGAAGGCAGACCGTTACAAACAGCAAATCACCATTATAAAATTTCAAATCACCAACGAAAATAGAAAAAAAAATACTTATTGCTCCAAATAACTAAAAAAGCAACTGAGTTGAAAACTCCTTTCCTCCAAATCAACTAATGGATAGCCAAAGATTAAATAACTATAACATAAATGGTCCAAAGGAAGGATAATTTCAACCATCATATCACATTATTTAGCATGTACTGATTTGAAGAACAAGAATGCGATATCAAACTAAATGTTTGTGAGTTCTCATACGTTCAGATTTTTCTTATTAAAAACAGGCAGAAAATACATCAACACTAGATGAAGGGCCAACATTAATGCAAAGTATAAGTAACACTGCCATATGAGTAGCTTCTAAGGAGGTGATTAAAATGGAGCGATGGCATAGGGAAATTTTAAAAAAACATGATTTTAGTAATGCAGACTGTGATCACAATAATTAGTATGCTGCATACCTTGCTCTCTTCATCCCTTGCCATGCTATGCAATGCCATGAGTGCTTTCCACCGCAAGTGTGACCCCATCATCTTCGATTGTTCCTTCAGCATTTGAATCACAAGATTAACAATCCTAGCATTTCTCACCCTATACCTACTTTCAGGATGCTCCTCCGAGATTCTATATATACTATCCAACACCTTCTCCACACTCTCCGCTGAACTAAGCCCTCCTTCACCAAGGTATTGCAATGCAACTTTTATCTGCACTTCAATATT
Organism: Dendrobium chrysotoxum; assembly: GCA_019925795.1. Taxonomy (NCBI): domain Eukaryota; kingdom Viridiplantae; phylum Streptophyta; class Magnoliopsida; order Asparagales; family Orchidaceae; genus Dendrobium; species Dendrobium chrysotoxum. The sequence goes on along the minus strand of CM034305.1, from coordinate 89,681,488 downwards.
TCGATTAATCCACTCCTCAATAGCCCCAGCAAGCCCAATATTCCGCTTGAGCTCCAATGAGACCTGCTCCTGGCCGGTCATAGGGCAGGTTGGAACTCTTCCATCCTCCCTGCACCTCTCAAACCATTTAAGAATGGCGGAACGATCATAGTTCTGCGAGGACTCCAGCACCACAGGATCCTTCATAACCTCCTTAGTAAGAGGGCAAATGAAGCTCTTGAAGGGAGGGATCTGAGCATTCTCTTCAAAATCCTCGTCCACAGATGCGGTCGTGAGGCAGGTCTCAGTCGACCAACTATCGAAGATCTTCTCAAGAGACATCAGGATCTTGCGCTCAGTGACCGAGCTCAAGCCAGATGAAAGAACAGATCTAAGCTGCCGGATATGCTCGGAGAGCTTACCGTGGTCGCAGAGGTCAATTCCCAGCGCTCGGGCGATGTCCATGATGATGGCGCTCTGCACCGCTTTGCTGCTCGACCGCACCTCCGCCTCCTTCTGCAATGTCCGGTAAACCCTGTCCTCATTCTCCGTCAGCTGTGCAAAAACTACTATGAGAACAAGAAAACAAAAAGGAGAGGAGTCAATAGCGAGAGTTTTACTCTTATATCCGAGAAGGTAAAATCACGGGAGAGATCGGCGGCCTTCTTGCGGAGGTCCGGGAAGGGAGAGAGAGGGGAATCGAAGAGGTTGAGGGAGGAAGAAATGGAAGAAGCAAGGGAGCGCAGGGAGGCGCAGAGGGGTTCGCAGTTGATAAGGATTAGGATGCGGCTTGGACGACCATAGGCGAATAGTGGGGCGCGGGAGGCTTCTAGGTCGCCGGCGATTCCGCGGATGGCTGTAACGACCGGCGGGAACGAGAGGTCCGCGAAGGCAGCGACCTGTTGGAAGAGGAGTTGTAGACGACGGACGAGAGCGATGAAGCGGCGGGGAGGGTCACACGTGAAGTCATCATCGTTGGAGCATATCTCAGCGAGCGTGCGGGTGATGGAGTCGAGGGAAGCCGTCCCCTCAGGCGGCGGTCGAGCTGGCGGCCGGGGGTTGCTAGCGGCTGACTTCATAGGATAGCACGGCGCTGGGAACGGGAGTCGTGGTTGGCGTGGGGTTGGGTCTCCTAAGGTAGACGGGTAGGTGCGTCTTTCCTTGACTGGAGTCTGGAGACGTACCATTTGCTGACAGCGTTACTCCGACTGGTGAGTGTGCAACTGATTACCGGAAAGCTTTGAAATTAATCAATTATTTTATTTTTTTAGCTTTTTTTTTAGATTTTGAGTTCATTTATTTTTAATACATATATTATTATTATTATTATTATTATTATTATTATTATTATTATTATCTAATTATATTTACATATAATTAAAAAAAAGAAAATAAAAAATAATAACATAATAACATAATAAAATAATAAAATTTAATGATAAAAGATTAGAGTTTATTACTTTGTGTGAGTTTGAATCTATTAATTATAAATGATTATTGGTAATGACCATCAATTTAAGGCTATATCTGCAAATGATGAAAGTCCACATGAAGTTATGAATAACTTCAGCAACAGTCTTTGCGAGTGCATTTTCTTCAATCGATACTATTAAATGATATATTATCACTAATATATATTTATTTTGTCCATTCACAGGAGAGAAACAACCAATTAAGCATATCCCCCAAATAATAAAATGTCATAAACTTGAGGTCGACTGTAACTTATGAGAGGGTTGGAGTTATATATGCGCAATTTTTTTATACATGGAATGCACATGTATTAGAATTCCTCTTCATATTTTCTTAGTGAAATCATTGCCTCGGTATTCGATTGGGCAAAGTTTAACCTTCTTAGTAGTGTAATACTCATAACACTGAGCTTCATTAAGAATATCAACAACTTCATGTTCCTTCACCTACCTTAAGTATGAAGCAATTGTTGACTTCTTGAATAACTCACCATCAATGAGCAAGCACTAAGCTACCCTTGTTTTAATTTGTTGACGATTATTGACATTCGCCAATATGGTGCCCAACTTCAAATACTTGATGAATAGATTCACCCAACTTGACCCTGGGGCTTCGTTCACCTCCATCACTTCCACTTCTTTAAATGTGGGGTTAGTAAGCTCCAAAGCAGTCCTCCCTCAGGATTTTGCATTAGAAAGCAAATTAGTAAATTGGTTGTATACTTTAGGGATGTGATCTATTTTTTAAATATTCAAACTTCCTAATTTCCATTTTGACTTTAAATATGTATTTCTAAAGAGCTTCCTTCCTTGCTTCATACTAACCATTGATTTGATTCAATACAAATTGTGGGTCAAAGAATGTTGTCAAGTTATTTGCCCTACTCCAACAATAAACCTTAAGACAATGATTAATGCTTCATATTTAGCTTGATTATTGTCTATTTGAAAACCAATTCTAATAACATGACAAAGTATTTTTCCCGCAAGGCTTTTTAAAATGTCTTTGATTCCAAATCCATATACACTACAGGTCTCATCGACATAGAGACTCCACAATACGTCTTATTTGATAATTGCTTTTCTTTGGCATGGACTATACTAAAGTCAACCAAGAAATCAGTGCCACACCTAGATGGCAGTCCTTGGTATGTATGCAATTTGAAACTCACTAGCTCCATAACCCATTTGAGTAGTCACCCAAAGTGGTTCGGCTTTATCAGGACCTACTTTAATGGATGGTTGATTACAACTTTAATCAAATGCACCAAAAAATAAGGTTGAAGTCACCCCACATAGATAATCAAAGCCCAAGCGAGCATTTTTATGATTGGGTAGTGTAGCTCGATCCTATAAAGATTTTGCTCGCATAATATATTGCCCACTGATTCTTCCCTTCTTCATGGATGAGAACCAACCCCTGGCTACGAACTTTGAAGTTGGAGCGACAAAGAGATGAGCGACTTTAATTATTGAAAGGTGACTTCACGTTTCTTATTCTAGGCAAAGTGATTAGCACTTAAAATTTTAAAGAATGGCAAGCACTTGTTGCCCGACTTTGAGATGAAACAACTAAGCCCGATAATTCGTTGTGCCAATCTCTTCATGTGCTTCATTTTTCAAGGCATGAGCATTTTGAAAATTGCTTTGATTTTCTTTAGATTCATTTTGATACCTTATGAAGTGAACAGAAAGCCCAAGAACTTCCTTGATCTAGCTTTAAAAGTACACTTCTAAGGTCACAAATTCATGTTATAAATTTTCATAGTAAAAAAATATTTTTGATATCTTAATGTGTTATATTGGGTTTTTTGCTTTTTTAAGGAAATCCTCAACATAAACCTAAACATTTCATGCCTTGTCATCTTGAAAAATATAATACATCATCCTTTGATGTGACACCTACTTTACTTAAACTGAAGGGCATTACATTATGTTAATAAAATCCATCACTTGTGTTAAAGCACCATCTTTTTGGAATTAGTTGGTGCATCATGATTTGATGGTATCTGTATGTGTCCAATAAATTCATTGTGGGGTAGACAACTATAAATTCAACTAAAGTATCAATCTATGGCAATGGATAACTATCCTTGAATAGGCCAAGTTTGAGAAGAAGAAGTTAACACATATATGATATTTGCCATTCAACTTTTATTCCATTACTATATTTGATATCCACTATAGAGACTATACCCTCCTGAATGAATTCAACTTTCCCTGAAATTGACCATAAATTGGTTTGGTAGTATAGTGACTATAGTCACCATTGGCTGAATCTTTTTTTTAATTTATCTCACATTTAATCGATATTCAATCTATGGAAAATGACATTGATGTTCACATCCTACATTTCGTTGGCCAACCAGGCAAATACCTCCACATTCATCTTGAAAGTTATAATCAACTTGACCCTTGACTCTTCATTAAAGCGATACTAATTTTAAAGTTTGATTTGTATTTTTTTTCGTAGATTGACACGTTTTAAATTACTTCAGTGGTTTCTAACTCAAACCTTTTTTCATGTTAACTTGAAGAATTTTTCTTGAGTATTCCACACTGCTTTGAGATAGCAAGCCCTTGATTGTATGAAGTTGCCACTAAATGTTACTACTTAACCACCTGATAGGAACTTCACAATGACATGTTATATAGAGGAAACTACTCATACAGTGTTCAACATTTGTTAACTAAAGATTATGTTGTACGTAGTTGATACATCAACTATGATGAAGTCGACCATTATAGTAAACTTCCTTTCTCCTCCCCATATAATTGACAAGGTGATTACCCCTTTTGTCTCTATACTCTCCCCACAAAGGCTTAAGAGAGGATTAAAGGTGGCACAAAGCAAGAAGCGCCATAATTCATCCTTACAGAAACACTTTTGAATATTAGGGATGTCAAAATGAGATTTTGAGTTGGGTTCGCATCCAACCTGAAATTAACCCACCTTCAACTAACCCAACCTGATTAGTTAAACGGGTCACAAATCCAACCCAAACCTGGCCCACCTCTAACCTGATTTGATAAGACACGCTACCCCGCGAGTGCGAGTAGGCGAGCGTCGAGCAAGAGCGAGGGAGAGGCTGCGAGCAAGCGAGCGGGCTTGGCCATGAGGGCAAGCTGTGAATGGGTGAGCTCGAGTGCGAGTGCTAGCACAACGTCGGCGTAGGTCGTGAATGCAACGAGCGAGGGCTGCAAGAGGAGATATAATAACCTGAATTTTAATCCTACCAAATAAATTTTTTTAAGAGTTATTATAAGTCCAAATTATAAATCCTCTTCGCCATAACATAGATATTATAGTTTTTTAATTATACTAATTTTTTCATAATTTTTTAACATTGGTACAAATCCTTAATAAATTCACACCTATCGATACAAGTGGGGTTTTGGGACCGTCAGGTGTCCATTTTGTAAACTGATTTCATAAAAAAAGTTTAAATAAAATATGTTATTTTATGGATACTTTTTTATAATTTTTTAGCCCTAAAAATATTTATATAATTATATTTGATACATCCTCAAAAAATTATCTAGATCGGGCACGAATCTCGAGGCAAAATCAAGTTGGAAACTTCAAAAATTAAAATTGGGATCATCTGAACTCCGATTTTAGTAAACTTATAATCAAACTGAACGTCTCAGAAATACAAACCCAACAACACCAAATTCAACCCAATCTGAGCCCAAATGGGTCCAAATCAAGGACCCGAAGTGCTGTTGAAAGGTTCAAACCACAGTTTGAATTACCAAACAATTTTGAAATATGACGTGCTTATAATCGAATCGAGCGGCTTGACAAGACAAATCCAACGAGCCCAAGTTCATCAAAATCTGATATCTCTAAGACCTTCAAATGTCCAGCCAACGGCCCATAATCAAGGGATTCAACGTCAGTCGTCCATTCAAACCACTCCCCATTTACCCTTGATCTTCCGCCTATTTACGGGCTATGCCACTATAGGAAATCTATAAATAGAGCCCCCTCTCCTCTTTGAAGAGGACCCCCGAATCCTAAGGAGAAAAGAGAGAGATCGGAGATCGCTCTTGTTTCCTTGCTCCTCCTCGACCACCGCCGAGTTCCGCCAAACCACCGCCTGACGTCAAAGTTCCGCCGGACCACCACCTGACGTCCTCAACTCCGCCAGACCACTACCTGACGCCCTAGGTGACTTGCTTGGTCGTTTAGTTCATTATGTGGTTTAAATGATTTCAGGCCATAAAAGAAGTTCAGGAGTGTGAGACTTATCAGAATTTTTAAGGTTATATTTTTTATTTTAATTATTTTTTTATACTCAAGAATGGAAGGATATATTATGATTATATGATTTCTGAGTATTATATTTATATATAATTTATTTTTTTGGTCAATGAATATAGATGTATTGATGTTTTAAATTATAGAATTTATTTTCGTTATTTATTACTAATAGATGAAATTAGATAGTTCTGCTTGTTATATAATAAATAATAAAATAAAAAATTCTTCCAAATTAGATTCTAAGACGTGACACTAGATGTTTTCAGGTCAAATGGTTATTTTCGGGTTCCTGGATTATCTCAAACCGGACTCGATATGTCAACTATGTCAAAAAATCAACCCTAAATAGAAATTTTTTGGTCAAGCTCGAGTCAAATTTTTGGGTCGTGTCATATATTAACACCCCTATTGAATATAATGTTCACTGAGTTTTTTGTCTCTATGAGGATGTTGTGGACCTTATAATTGGCCATGAGTGTTATAATAACTATTGCAACATTATATGACTTGCCATTTATAAGTTGATCGGCATCAGTGAATATAATTTGGGCAACTCAATAGTAGGTGCCATCACGGTACTCATTGAGTTCATCTCTTCTGATCTAAGATGTTTGAGGCTTTCTTGATGATAAATCTCCTCACCAAATCCTCCATGGATAATAAGAACCACCCTAGTGATGTAGATTGCTTATGCCAAGATTGATTCATTATATGTCTCCTCCATTGGCGCCTTCCCTAGTATTTGTCATGCTACAATATGAATACAACAATATGAATACAACAATATGAATAAGGTCTTTAAGTTTTCTTACTTTAATGAGTTCCTTGACTAGAATCTGTAGGTGCGTACAATCCTTAGTGTTGTGGGTGTGGTCACAATGGTTGGTGTAGTACTTTGATTGGTCATACAGATAACCATTGGCTCCCATGTGTGCCAACCTTTAAAAGAAGTATTCATATTGAATAGCCTCAATTAACTCAACCATATAAACTCGTAATGGAGTCACAATCTGTAACGACAAATATGAGGTTGCAGTTGCCTTCCAACACGACATTCATTGCATTGTTCTTCATTATATACTTTCCCATTATAAGGACGAGTTGTCGGATGTTGGAAGAATCTTCTCTGATTATTATAATTACTTCTCTTAGCTTCTTGAATCCTAGGGCAACTATTGTAGTCTTTGGAAAATCACTTAAATTTTCCTTTGATATGGATTCTATCATTTCTATTGGATGCCACAGATGCGCAAGCCTCCATATTTTATTTTTCAGCATTTATGTGTTTGTTTGTGAGTTTAGGCAATTCAATAAATATATTTAGTTGTTGTAGGGCAAGTGCATACCGAAAATGTCCCTCTTGTAAACCTCAGGTGATAACATTTTACGTGATAACCGGCTCTAAATCCTTCATATCAAGCATCTCCTTTTAAAATTGAGTAATGAAACTCCTTAATAAATCATCTGGTTCTTGCCTCATTCAATATAAGACTTGAGAGTTTTATAATAGCCTTTGCACACTGGTGAATTATATAAAGAATAATTTTTTAAGTTTGGTGAAGGAAGTAATGACACAGAGTGGTAGATGTGGTAACCACCTTGGTGGCAATTCATTGAAGGTAGAGAAGAAGAGCCTATATTTCAATGCATTATTGATATCCAAGAGAGAGATAGTTGACTAAAAGTAGGTGACATGGTCAATAATATTTATCCTTTTTTTACAAATTTAGATGAGGGATTCTAAATTTTGTTAGAGGCTTAGCCTCAACAATCTTCTTCAAGAAGGTATGGACAAATGAACTCCTCTTTTTTATTTTCTTTTTTGTATGATAAGGAGTCAAAGATGACTCCTCTTTGTTGGGCAATAAGTTTCATTAATGACTGGAATATAGGCCAAGATTCTGGCTTGAAAAAGTCTCCTCCTCCTTACGATATTAACAGATTTGTCCTCTTATTTGAAGGTGCTATGCTTTACGTAGTACTCCTCTTTCAATTATTGGCATACTTCTTGCTCATCACACCTTTTAGAATATTAAATATAGAATTATCCATGAATCTCACACAACTATACTTATAGTACTGAGTAAAAATGAGAATAATAAAGAAAAAAGAGAAAGAAGAGTAATAAGCATTGATATTTCAACAAAATAGGCTTCAATAGAAAAAATTATGTCATATATAATCAATTGAATAAAGCTACATAAACTAAGCTCACATCTTGACCTCCTATTTATAGGTTGAGGTTGAGGCTTGAACATTACAGCACTTGCTACGTACATGACTACACAAAATAAGAGAATATATAATATTGTGCAGCCTAATCGGAAGTTTCGACTTAATGAAGTCGTCTCTCGATCTTTGAAGAAGCTATTGACTTGATAGTCAGATAAACGAGTAATCGATCATTAGTTCATCTTAAGAAGTCATCCTTCATTGAATAGTTGTTACGATCGACTTCATAGATAGTAATACCCGTTAGGATCAATTGTTAGCTTTATTCATTCATTGGGATAGATTCTTTGATCATAATCATTTGTATAAGATGACTTCTTTGATAAACCACAATTATAACATAATACATATATTTATATTTATATATATGTTCGTAATTGATATATTATCAAAAAATTATCTTGATCGGGCACGAATCTTTAGGCAAAATTAAGTTGAAAACTTCCGAAATTAAAATTGGGACCCTTGAACTCCGATTTCAACAAACTTATAGTCGAACTGAACATCTCGAACATACAAACCCAACGACACCAAATCCGACCCAATCCGAGCCCAAATGGGTCTAAATCAAAGACCCAAAGCGATGTTGGAAGGTTCAAACCACAATTTGGATTATTAAACTATTTCCAAACTTGACATGCTTATAGTCAAATCGAGTGGCTCGACGAGACTAATCCAATGAGCCCAAGATCAATAAAATCTGATATCACTAAGACATTCATATGTCCTATAGACAGTCCACGATCAAGAAAATCAACATCAGTCGTCCATTCAAACCACTCTCAATTTACCCTTGATCTTATTCCTATTTACTGGCCATGTCACTCTCAGAAATCTATAAATAGACCCCTCACTTCTCATGGAAAGGGACCTAAGCAAGAAAGCAAGAAGAGAGATCAGAGATCGCTCTTGCCACCTAGCTTCTCCTCGACCACCACCCAGACTTTCGCCGGACCACCAAGTAACACCTGGACTTCCACCGGACCACCAGCTAATGCCCTGACTTCCATCGGACCACCGCCTGACCACCAACTAACACTCGATCTTCTGCTGGACCACCACGTGACCCCCGAACTTCCGCCAGACCACCAACTGAAGTCCGATCTTCTGCTGGACCACCGACTAACATCTTGTCACAATCCAACACGACAAGAACTGATCCTATCGTGTTAGGTTGCGACAGAAAACCCTAAGATCTAGTTTTGGAATTGCTTTTCTTTTTCTTTTCAATGAATTATAGAACCACAGAGCTGCTACAAACATCCAAGTATACGGAAAACTCATCCATTCTTTCTTCTTTCTTTCATCAAAAATAATGTACACTATAGTGCATGGATATAAACAGAAAGTACAGAACAGAAAAGCAACCTAGTCATGACTGTACAAGAACGGCTAGTCCGACACTTCCTTCCCTTTCCCAGAACCTAAAAACCATAAAGATAACCACAGTGAGCTAATAGCTCAGCAAGATCACACTAGCCGATCTAAATTCTCAGATCCACACACAAAACTGAAATCTCAAAATAAAGCATGGAATTCAAAGCATCAAATAGAGTTCAGATATTATCACAAAAATTATCAGAACATCAACAGAATTTATCAGACCACAGAAATCATCTTATCACAGCAATCATCAAAAAATGAATCAAATTCATCTCACAGAATCGTACAAATCACATCACAAAATCGCATTTAAAATCACATATCAGATCGCATATCAGATCACATATCAGATCATGTATCCCTGACATAGATAGAATCTCAGAGGATTCCGGCCCCTTATGCCTCCCTTCCCAGACACAGACAGAATCTCAAAGGATTCTGGCCTCTTATGTCTCCCTTTGTGCTTACAGCACCAGAACATATCAGATTATCAAATCAGAATTCATTTTTCATATTCCCGGACCCATATAGAATCTCAAAGGATTCTGGCCCCTTATGCCTCCTTTCCCAGACACAGACAGAATCTCAAAGGATTCTAGCCCCTTATAACTCCCTTCTAATATCATTCAAATCACATAAAACATCAAATCATATCATTTTCAAAGAAATCAAATACGCATCAAAATACAGTAAAACGGTATAACGACAGACAACAGAAAATCCAACGAATCAAAATTCACAGTTTCAGAACATTTCCAAATTACCATAGATCGGGCATAACATCATTTTAAGACTTTCATTGCACTGAAGCACTATTTTTTGACATCCCGAAAATTTTTTGTTCGATAAAAATCTCATAGATTTGAAAATAGCCGATAAAATTTTTTAAGAAAATAGTCAAAATGTACATAATAATAATCTCGACAACGTACCAAAAGTTACGCAGTAAAAGATTTGCCAGTGCAAAGTTATACACGTTTTTCGCTAACGGAAACATAATTTTAATCAAAAAATCTGTCAAAAATCACATTTCTGAAAATTGAGATAGGCATAATGTGCCTTACCTCGAGTCGATCAACTTTCCCAACTGCGGCTACGGACGAAAATGGACCGAAGTCGCCCAAAATGCGAATTTTCTCCTCTTTTCCTTCTCGTTCTCTCTCTAGCCATTTTCTCTCTCTTTCTCTCTCCAAAAATCACATAAATGTTATATTTAATGAGCTGAGATATTTTCAGTTTGTCCCGGACGATCATGTCGTTCGTCCTGGATGATCAGTTCTTCGTACGGACGAAATTACTGGACGATCGGCTCTGTAAAATTTTTGTTCTGTTCGTACATACGAACTAAGTTTGTACATACAGTTCGTACAGACGAACTGCTGTACGATCGGCTCTGTAAAAATTTTGTTCAGTTCGTACAGACTGTTCGTACAGATGGCTCCAGGTTCATACGGTACGAACTGCACAAAAATCTTGAATTTTCTCAATTCGTACAGATAGTTCCAGGTTCGTACGGTACTAACCTACACCAAAAATCTGAATTTTCAAGGGTTCTCACAATCTACCCACCTTAAAAGAAATTTCGTCCTCGACATTACCAAAATAAACGGAGTCGGCGACCTTACCAAAATAAACGGAGTCAGAACAGACTTGGATATAAATGTCTCATATCAGATTCCTTCTCCCAAGTAGCCTCTCTAGCTGTTCTATGCTTCCACTGTACCTTAACATAGGAATCTGTTTAGTTCTCAACTTTCTTACATCATAAGCTAAAATCCTTTCAGGTTCTTCTTTGTATTGTAGATTTGCCTAAACTTGAACATCGTCAGCAAATAATTTCTTCCTGGAATCAGATATCCACTTTCTCAGAGTTGACATATGAAACACATTATGTATATCAGACATCTGTTCAGGTAATAATACCCGGTAAGCAGAATTTCCAATCTTCTCAATGATCTCAAAAGGTGCAATATACCTTGGACTGAGTTTGTTAATCCTTCCAAATCTGCTAACGCCTTTCGTTGGACTGACTTTGACATATACAAAGTCACCAACCTAAAATTTAACTAATATGTGCTTCTGATTGTAATACTTATGTTGTCTATTTTGTGTAGATTTTAACCTTTCTTTAATCAGATTGATCTTTATCACAGTATTATCCACAAAAGCTGAACCCATCACTTGTCTATCTCCCACTTCTGTCAAAGTCAAAGGAGTTCTACACTTTCTGTCGTATAGAGCTTCATATGGAGCCATACCAATACTGGACTGATAACTATTATAATATGCAAATTCTATCAGTGGGATATAATCTTCCCAACTGCCCCCAAAATCCAAAACACACAATCTCAAAAGATCTTCCAGTACCTGAATAATCCTTTCAGACTGTCCATCAGTCTGCGGATCAAAAGCCGTACTGAAATGCAACTTCGTGCCCAATCCTTGCTGAATTCCTCTCCATAGTTTGGAGGTAAATCTGCCATCCTGATTAGAGACAATCACTTTCGGCATACCATGTAGGGCTCGTTTGGTTCGTCAATGTTCTTGAAAAAGCTTGTTCTAAAATTGTTGTGGAGAGAATGGAGTTTTAAAAATAGCGTTTTATATAATGGAGTTATTATATAATGTTGTTTGGTTAAACTGCTTTTTATGTGCTTATTCAAATTTTAAATTAGATAATAAGTGTTTGATTCAATTAATAATTTCAGCTTTTTATCATAAATGACAAATTTGCCCATATATTAAACATTAAAAAAATTATTTTTTAACTACTTACATAAATAAAAATATTCATAGAATTTGTAGACAATATACTAAACAATTGCACGACCATGTTAAATTAAAAGAAACACATCAATTTATATAATTTGTTTATCATTAGTGTTCGTTAAGAAAAAAGAGAATAAATATAATGTTCTTGAAAAAGTTTTGTGTTCCTTGTAAGCATAAATAATCCTATATTTACAAGTAAAATGAGTGATAAAAAAATTATGCAATGAAAAAATATCTCATAATAATGAGATACCACTTCCATCCGTCATGTTGTATAAATCAATAATCTACAATTTTGTCTTGCCAGGGTAATATATTGTGTCAAATATGCTGTTTCGTAAGTTCTAACGTGGTAAATGATTAACAAACCCCATTCAGTACAATCAGCAGGGTTATTCTTTCTCCATATCATTTATTCACTACATGTTTATGATGAAGGTCAGTACATCATTTCGAATGGGCGTTCTTCATTGGCCTCCTCTGCTTCCTTCAAAAAAAGGTTTTCTCAATCTTCTTATGCTGAACATTGCATAGAGAATCCTAATTCAAATATTGAAAATTTCCAATTAAATATGAGACACCCACTGCATTCATACAGTTTTGATAAAATTATTTGAGTACATAACTACTCTCTCCGCATGTGAACCATAAATAAGATAGCAAATATACGTCAATTATTCAATCACAACATATATCCATATTGTCGTGCTAAAGTATAACACATCATGCATGATTGCAGAATTTTTCGTATCGTACAGATGAAAATATGCCTCACAAAAAAGACATCTTCGGCGAAATACTTGGGCATAACAAAAGTTGTTCAAGTTCAACTCTTAAAAAATGCTCATCCTTTAATCACATGAACCACTAACACTAAAACTTACATCAATTGAACACTCAATTCACGTTTTATTATAGTTAAACAAAAAAAAACTAAAACTAGGTGAAAATAAAAACCACCAAATAACAAAACTAAACTATTATCGTCTCATGTTCACTTTGGCGGTACTCAAACTTAGCAACTTTCAATTTTCACCAGGATACCTGAAATAAAAGAAGAATATATTATAAGTATATCATCAATGATTTACGAATATATTTCAACTAGATTTACTAAAAATTATTTATACTATATTTAAATATAAAAAAATTAATTTAAATGTAGTACCTATTACAACTGTATAATTGCATTGCAATAGTCTCTCTAACTGCAGCCATATCGTTCGCACCTTCGCCATCAAGCAACTCTACAGAACAATTTGTATTGTCTAAGGGTTCAACTTCTTCTTCAAATCGGAACTCCTGTGCCTCCGGATGACAAAAATCTTCATCGGCATCACATGCATCAAATTCTGGATCACTCCTTGAGTGATGTCTTCTTATATAATTATGTAGTGCCATTGTAGCCACTACAATAAGCTGCTATTTTTTGAAAGAATAATTTGGCATATCTCGTAGAATTCTCCATTTCTTTTTCCATACACCAAATGCCCGTTCTATTACACTTCTTAACGAGGAATGTCTCCTATTAAATACCTCTCGATGCCCTGTAGTTGGACGACTTCCTCGTCGAAAATCTGGTATATGATATCGCGTCTCTGGATATGGCTTAAGAAAACCTCGTTGAAGTGGGTATCCAGCATCAACTAAATAAAATTTACCTGCTACCATATATGTTACTTTTCTCAACAACTTTAATATAAAATATCCTTAGTAAAATCAATCTTACTTATAAATTCAAAATTACCTGATGGTGGTGCTGGAAAATTGTACATCGGACTCCTTAAAACATGTTGGAATATACGAGCATCGTGAGCTGATCCCTCCCATCCTGCTGCCACAAATATAAAACACATATTAAAATCACAAACTGCCATCACATTTTGTGTTGGTGAATGATGCCGGCCTATATACGGAATTTGATCTTCAACAGGAATACGAGCGTCTACATGAGTTCCGTCAATAGCACCAATGCAATCCTTAAAATATGGCATGTACCTTGTATCATTTCTAATTTGTACAGGGATATCACGAAATTCTTTATCTTCTGGTACAATATTATCCATAGCTAAATTAACCAATGCTCGAACCCCTAAAGAAAAATATCTACTTATTGTTTCTGTAGAATGCTGAAACCTTTCTGAGGTTGCTCTTATGGATTCATTGTGACTCAGAATGAACAAAGTTAGTCCAAGAACTTCTCTACTACTTGTTCTATGGGAACCACAAAAACCATAAAGTGATTCTAGCTTGCAAAGTAAGTCAGTAAATATAATTTGTGACATCCTAAATATATTATGAAACCTAACGGGATGCCCACTTAGTAAATCTTGTACCCATCTATCTCCACTTTGACCTGATGTCATGCAAGGCCTTCTGTTCAAGTAAAGTGAGAAATAATCATTTTGCAAAAAACTTGAGCCAACCATGATATTACTAAATTGTGCAATTGCCATTTTTTTAATATTTAGCACTTTTCCATCGTTAGACTCATCACTGGAGCAACTGGCATCATCCTCCGACATACTGTATCTGCAAAAAAAATTATAAATTAATAACGAAATCACTCAGAAAAATTAAGATCAATTAAAAAACATTAAATTAAAAAACAATCAATTAGATACAGATGTCTAATGATGTTGTGGTCCCATGAATTTGGCTTTTATCCATTGGCACTTGAATGTCCTAAAAGTATGATAAGAAATAATGTAAAAGGGAAATAATGGGCAACCCGGCATCATATATATTAGATGCAGGTCTTAGTACCTGTGAGCAACACAGTGTTTGCTACGATCTTGGCAAAAAATCTTGCTGAGCGATAAAATTGAGATCAAAACTAATCATATTTAAGAAAATCCTATTTAAGAAAATTGGCTTAGAGCGATAAAATTGAAATCAAAACTAATCATATCCACTAAAATGAATAAAATCTTTTGGCTTCAAGGGTTTTAAAAAAAATTTATTGCAGGAGAGTCTGAGAGATAAAAATGATTAACAAAAATTCATTCCTTCATTCACTTTCACTTCCAACGCAAACGAACTCAAAGGGAGAACACAACAAATGCCTGCACATTGGGAACCACCAATTCGTATTTCTTCAAAATCATAACAGCTCATTTTCTTTATTCTTATTTTTAATTTTTTTATTTAGCTTATTTCTTTCCAAATTTAATTGCTCATGTGCTTTCATAAGCTGTTAATCAAGAGAAAAATGGCCAATTAATCACCTCACACAATTCATGGTAATATCTGTATAAACAGCCAGCGTTATCCAGCAAAATAAACCATGGATGATATAGGATTATACTTGTCGAATTTGCCCACGTTTCTATAAAGTGGAATCATATCTAACAAATTATTATTCTATCACATCATAACAATGAAATATTTACTTACAAATCAGTCAGAGTCAATAACTGATTTGTAAGGAACATAATTGGAAGCCACCAAGCCTGCCAGCTAAGATACAATATTACCATTACTATAGAAGATAGTTTATTCGTAAAACATTGACAATACACTTGGTTTTCAAGTAACAGTAGAAACTTCAACAACCTATGATTGTGAAGCTTCTACTGGTGATCCACAGATGATGAATGGAAACGAGTTTAACATTAAAACAGAGATATACACCTTGGCACATTAGATCAAGGTAATCAATTGATTTGAAATTTAATGAAAAAATAAAATCAAATAGTGGAATGCATCTCTTGATGAAATACAGTAGTAGCAAATTCCAAATTTAACAACAAACAATGATCTACAATAACGATGTGAAACTCCTGTCGTATCGTCTTTTTAAAAACCAAACTTTTCTATCATTTGGAAGTCCCATGAAAGCCTCCCTTTGATTCCGATCTTGTATATACTGCACGGCAAAGTCATAAAAATCTGGATCATCAAATATCTCAGGCATTTTTGATATTTCTTCCAATGCATCTGCAATTGTCAGACATTTCCTTGTAGTAGTTGGTGATGATAGTGCAGAGCTAATAGATTTAGCAGCGCTTACGAGCTCCCCAATATGATCAATGAACATTTGTTTTCCACCTGGTTTGGTTGTTCTAATTTTTTGTTTTTTATGTGTAATTGGTCGAGTATAATGTGATCTTTGTGAATCACCTATAATAGGATCATCACGGCTGTCCGTATTTACTGTATTTGCCTCATCATCTTGTTGTTCTTCTTCAGAAGATACAACTTCTTCTACATCTCTGAGTTCAGGAGGCAATACACCTGAGTTTGGGACCCATACATCAGCACCAGTAGCAACAACACGACCAAACATAATATCTAATTTTTCCTCAAGTTCAGGCATTATTCCATTATACCGAAACTTCTTCGCGGAAGGAAAAGCCTACAATATAAGAGGACAAGTTGATTGATAGTGCGTTCTATTATTTTGAATAATATAACTTAACATAAATATACATGCTACTGTACCTTTAATTTCTCGATCCACCACTCATTTGAAGCATCAATTGTTTTCTTCAAAGGGTTCCATCCTATTCCAGTTTCACCGCGCATTAAATCTTTCCAAAGCTTCCACTCCTTCTTCAATTGATCCCATTTATTTTTTAGTTGAGTACGATCATAGGTTCGACCAGTACGTTCTTTAAAATTTTTGCTTAAGTTTCGCCAACCTTCCTTACTAAAGTGAGTAGTTGGTCTGTTTCCCAATTCTATCTCCTTAATACAGATGTCACAGTAAATTAAAATAGTTTCCATCTCCCATGTTGCTTGGGCACCTCCTTCTTTCTGCTTTCCCATTTTTTTGTTAATTGACCTATGTAATAGTAAGTTAGTCAAATGTGTTAACCCTAAAATTCCAATAATAATACAAATAAATATTATAAAATTAATTGGTACTAGTGCAGTCTTATATATTGGCTAATCCAACGTTAAAGTTGTCAATACATTAAGGTTCCTTTGGTTCCAATAACAGGATGATCAGGTTGGTCAACTTCTTTGCAAGATTGTCTCTTCACCTTGCATGATTTTTTTCTCAAGAATCTGCAGCAACAAATATTGCAGGATACCAATGACACCATTAAACATAAGCTAATAGACTGCTTAAAATACAAAATGAAGAAGAGCTTGTAAAATAATAGAAGAGACAGTTCGTACTTCAATTCAGCCAACAAATTGAGTTTCCTCTGCAATGCCTTGTTTAATCTCTACTTTTTTCCTTTAGTTTACTGAAGATTGTTCACATTGAAGTTGCTCATAACCTTAGAGCGGGTCAATATCTCTACAAGTTTCTATTTTGGGTGTGTTTAGGTGAAATTATTTATGATTTATTCTGCATTATGTTGCATGATTGATTTACTTTTGTGTGTTTTAACTACAGACTAGTCCTCAACAGTATCCAACTAGATCTGTATTTGAGGATGCAACGCTTGAACTTGTGAGGGACTTTTTCTAGGCTGATGAGTTCCGGATAAAGAACAGGTGGGATGACATGCTTTTGTATCAGGCGCAATTGGAGGAATGCTTGGTTACCGGAACAATGACGGTTCATTGGGTTCGAAAGGTGAGATAGCTGTTTTCCTATAGACAGTGAGCTACGGATGGGTAGCTATATCTCCTACTTTTCCTCATGTTGTTTCTTAATGCATGTGTTGCAGTTCCCCTTCTTCTACAGTGATAGGGAGTATACCATTGGGCGAAGGATTTGGGAAGTAGATGGAGCTTATTATTGTGTGACAAAGGTATGTTGAGGAACATACAGTCCACTTGTCTCTCTGTTGTTACATTCACGAGTGAGCCGAACTAGCTAGTTGTGATGTACTTATGAGGGGCTGCGCTCATGTTTTTTAAAGCACCGCATGAACTATGATATTTAGTGTATTTGGCACCATTGTACTTTGCTTAGGACTAAATAATTTACAACCTTCATTATGACTGAGAAACCTTCATTATAGCTCAAAATTGTGATGGCTTGCATAGCATAATCTTATGTTATCTATTTGGTGAGTAAAGAGAAGGGGAAATTATACTATTCTGGTAATATAACATTGCTATATTTATTGTTTAACCACATTCACGATTGTCCATTAAATTCCTTTAGGAACTACTGGTTTGGAAAAATTAAGAGCCTAAGCTCTGTTAGGAATTAGTTGTCACCCCTGCATTGTAAGGGATGGGATGACAGATTGGTTGTTTTACTTTATAGAATCTGCTTGGAGTTAAATAGATGAAAGTTTAGGAACTAAATCAAAATCAATATAATAAAATTTGAATTAAAGTTTAAAAGTTATGGTATGCATGATGTGATAATTGTGTTGAATAAAATAGTTGTAATGGAATAATGCCTGAACTTGAGGAAAAATTAGATATTATGTTAAGTTATATTGTAGGTCATAGCACACTTCGCTTCAATACTCATTCTAGGAAATCCTCCATATATGTACATAGTAAAAACAACTCCCAATTCTTAGTGATTGGTGACAATAGCAAGTCTCCATATCCAGTATATGTTAAAAGTACCACCTCAAAACGAATAGAGATGGCCACAAATTAAAGAATGAGTTCCAGAACAAAGACATATTACTTTGTTTTGATGCCTACAAAATTAATAGGGATACGCTTGAGAATTGATCAGAAAGTCAGCTCTTTGAAAGAGAAAATTACCTTCAGACAACCATATAGATATTTGAGAACATATACACTACGTAACACCATGAGAGAATGCTATTAAGTATGATCAAACTAATGTATTAATGAGGTTAGAAGTACTATTTATGGTTCCATTTCACAGCAATTATACAGGAAAACATTAATAAAACAAACTATAAATAAATTTTGGTTTGCTTTATAGCACTACACGCACCTGATTAGAAAAAGTTAATATAAAGACATTAGGTCACTGTACCACGACTATGCTAAGTGCTTCAAATTGACAAGATCATGAGAGCATGTTATGCATCTGTTTTAACCGTTTTCCAAAAATAGCATGTACTTTTATGATTCCAATTGTTACATGACGATGCGCAATGCAATCAAGCATAACAAAACTATTAATGAGATTTGTTTCAGTGTACAATCACATTCCTAGTTGATTAGAAACCTAGCATCCTGGCGTTCCCTCAAATACTAGAAAATTTGGGAACTTTGTTGTGTAGCTTCCTCAAGCTTAGTGCCACAAACCTCACTTAGCAATTTTTTTGGAATTAGGGAAATTAAAATCTTGGTTGTTACACTTAATAAGAAGATTATATAGATAATAGATTTTTTGTTGGAATTTTTGAAAGCGATAATAGTCCCACTATAACCATTTTGGAGTTCTTGAGAGTGAAAAATCTTCAATCATGATTAGTCACAAATTATTTTTTCTCCCATAAGCTTCATCACCTCTTGAGAATCTATTTGAAAGAAACGATGGTGAAGTTGTTATATTTTTTTTGCCTCTTGACTTCTCTAATTTAGAAGATGAGAATATAAAGAAAACCCCTGCTAATGAAGACTTGCATTTTAGATTTTTATGCACAGTAAGGGAGAAGAAGAAGAAGAAGAAAGGGAAAAGAAGAAGATAACATATGAGAAGAGGAGGAGAAGGAGAAGAGACGAAGGGGTTACCTTGTGTGAGAGAGAGGGTTGACGGGAGGAGGGAGATCTGCGGCGTCCTGGCTCGGCTCGAACGGAGGAGAGGCAGAGATGGGGCTTCCGTCTCGTTCGGCCGTGAGAGAGAGGAGAGCTGGGACTTCCTGCGGCGTGCGAACAGAGGGACGAAGGGTGTAGCTTGTGTCCACCTCTATTTGTTGGTTTGTGAGGAAGATTTGTAGCGGCGAAGAGCAGGAAGACGCCTCGTGCGTAAGGGTAGAACAGAGAAATCGGAGAGAAGATCACGGACCGCTCTGAAAAAGGAGGTCAGTGACAGCGTTCGCGTTTTCCCCTAAAACGTAGGTCTTCCGAGCGCGTGAAGTAAAAACAGTTTTAACAAACAATAAATTTAATTTAGTTTTGTGGTTTTAAAAACGGACAAGCAGCAAAATCGTCTAATCAAACAAAGCCGTAATCTGATAATTTCTTTAACATAGATCTGTGCTAACTTGTCTACCGAATCTGTCTGTCTAATCGGAAGAAAATGGGCAGACTTCGTCAGTCGATCTATAATAACCCAAATAGCATCATGTCCTTACCTTGATCTGGGGAAACCCATAGCAAAATCCATTGTTACCTCTTCCCATTTCCACTCAGGAATAGGTAATGACTGCAAAAGATCTCCCGATCACTAATGTTCTGCCTTCACTAACTAATAGGCTTCACATTTCGAAACATACTCCACTATATCCTTTTTCAATCCAGGCCATCAAAACATACTTTTCATATCTCCGTACATCTTACCACTTTCTGGATGAATAGTGTAACATGAATAATGAGCCTCAAGTAGAATCTCTTATCTCAGATTTCCAGAATTAGGGACCCAAAGTCTATTCTCACAGAAAATAATACCAGAATCAGCAATTCGTAATTCAGGTTTCTTACCAGACTTGATCTGATCAATCAACTTTGAATATTCAACATTTGATTTCTGAGCTTCATGAATCTTTTCTTCTAAAGAGGATTGAATGAGCATCTGAGTTATTCTTCCTGAATCAGTAGGAGATATTACCTCCAACTGTAGTCTTTCCATATCTCGTATCAGATATTCATCAGAAGTGAGATGTGCACATGATAAGCAAGAAGACTTCCTGCTCAAAGCATCTGCCACCACATTAGCATTACCAGGCTGATACTGTATGGTCAGATCATAGTCATTAATCAACTCAAGCCATCTTCTTTGCCTCAAATTCAGATCCTTCTGAGTGAATATGTACTTTAAACTCTTATGATCTGAGAAAATCTCACATCTGAAGCCATACAAGTAATGACGCCAAATCTTCAGAGCAAATACAACCGCTGCTAACTCTAAATCATGCGTCGGATAATTCTTTTCATGTGGTTTCAATTGTCTTGAAGCATAAGCTATTACCCGACCATGCTGCATTAAAACACATCCCAAACCTTTTAATGAAGCGTCACTGAATACTTGGAATCCTTCCGTATTAGATGGAAGTGCTAACACTGGAGCAGAAGTCAAACAATCTTTCAATCTCTAAAAAGCTGCTTCACACTCTGGTGTCCAAACAAAAGCTACTGACTTCTGAGTCAATCTCGTCAAAGGTGTAGAAATCTGAGAAAAGCCCTTCACAAACTTCCTGTAATATTCAGCCATACCCAAGAAACTGCGTACCTCAAACACCGTAGTAGGCCTTGGCCAATTAGCAACTGCTTGAATTTTCTGTGGATCAACAGAAATACCTTCACCGCTCACTACATGCCCCAGAAAAGAAATGCTTTTTAGCCAGAACTCGCATTTGGAGAATTTCGCATACAATTGATGCTACCTCAGAGTCTCTAATACAGTTTTCAAATGTCTGGTGTGATCTTTCTCAGAAGCAGAATATACTAGAATATTGTCTATAAAAATAATTACAAACTGATCCAGATATTCTTTGAACACTCTGTTCATCAAATCCATAAAAATAGCTGGTGCATTCGTCACCCCAAATGGCATAACCAAAAACTCATAGTGTCCGAATCGAGTGCTGAAAGCTGTTTTCATCACATCAGCTTCTCTTACATTTACCTGATAGTAACCAGATAGCAAATCAATCTTTCATAATACAGAAGATACAGCAAGTTGATCAAATAGATCATCAATATGTGGCAATGGATATTTATTCTTGATAGTAACTTTATTCAGTTCTCTATAATCAACACACATACACATCATACCGTCCTTTTTCTTTACAAACAAAATAGGTGCTCCCCAAGGCGAAACACTAGGATGTACGAATCCTCTATCAACTAACTCCTGAAGTTGAACTTTCAATTCTGCAAGTTCTTTTGGTGCCATCCTATATGGAGCTTTTGATATCGGGGTCGTACCCAGAAATACATCAATGCAGAACTCAACATCTCTGTCCGGAGAAAAACTGACTAACTCCTCAGAAAATACATCCAAAAAGTCTCGTACTACTGGGATGTCAGAAATAGAACCCGCATCTATATTCATATCCCTGATTGATGCCAAAAACACCATACAACCCTTCTTCCACAATCTTCTCACTTCTAATACAGAAATTCGACAGGATAAAACACCTCTTAATCCTTGAAATACACAACTTTCACTGCCCATAAATAATGTAACCCGCTTCTTCAAACAATCAATTTGAGCCCTATACAAACTCAGCCAATTCATACCCAAAATCACATCATACGAAGAAATCGGCAACAAAATCAAACAAGACTCCCACTTCTTATCAGAAATTTCAATCTCACATAAACAAAACTTTTGGGCTATCATAGTATCTCTAGCCAGCAAAATAACAGAAAGCGAAATAGGTAACGGGATTGAATCCAGTTGCAAAACATCAAAGCAACGCTCAGAAATGAATGACTAGCCCCAGAATCAAATAAAACGTGATAGGGATGTTCAGAAATGTAAATCGTACCTGTCACCACATCTGGAGCATCTCGAGCCTCTTGCTGATTCAAACTGTACACACGTGGCTGAACTGAAGCTGGAGCTACAGAACTACTAGGTTCCCTCTGATTACCTCTGGGTGGTCTCCTTGCCACAAAACCCGAACCACTAGCTCTACCAGATGATCCTTCAGAAATAGTACGGGGAGGAACTGTCCTCGGCTGGAATGTCGGCCTAACAAAACTCTAGGATCTGAACTCAGATCGTCGGTCAAATCCGACTTGTGGACACTCTGCTATCTAATGTCCTATCTGACCATATCTGAAATACTGACCAGTCATTCTGTAACACTGGCCAAAGTGTCGTCGTCCATAATTCTGGCACACATGTGCCCCACTGAAACTGCTGCAGATACTGACTGTCCACTTCTTTTGGAATCTCCAGATACAAATATGTTCTTCTTTCCAGGGAAACTACTACCAGAAGTATCACCACTGAATCTCTTTCTACTAGCAGTCCACCGCTGCTGAGCAGCCATCAGATCATTTTCTATCAATTGGGCTCTTTCCACAGGCTCAGAGAAATCAAAAATGTGAAATAGTACCAGGGGTTGCCTTAGACTATCCCGAAGTCCTCTCAAAAACCTGTAGCACTTCTCTGTATGAGTGCTCACCAACTGTGGAGCATATCTAGCCAAAGCAGTGAACTCTGCCTCATATTGCATAACTATTTTGCTCCCCTGAACCAACCTCAAAAAAATCTCATGCATTTGCTGTCTTACAGAAGAGGGTACAAACCAGGCTCTAAACATATCAGAAAACTCCTCCCAAGAAATGAGAGAGTTCAATCTCCCTTGGAATTTCTCCTCTTGCTAGCCCATCCACCAGCGCTCTGCCTCCCCATCTAATAGAAAAACTGCTAACAGTACCTTTCTCTCAGAGGACACTGCATATTATCAAACGTCTTTTTCAGTCTCCTCAACCAGTCCTCTGCCTCTCTAGGCACAACAGTACCTTCAAATCTCAGGGGTTTCAATCTCAAAAACATTTGTAGATGTCTGTCTACCTCTTCAGATCTGGCAACAGGAACTCTGCTCTATGCCTCACCCATTATCTGGGCTATCAAAGTAGCAAACTGTGAAACTGTATCGGAACCAACTATGGGAGCAGAACTATATACAGGAGCTGCCTAACTAGCACTTTGTTCATCGGTCATATTCGGGTCTGGCAGATTCATGATGACACAGAATATGGAACTATGCACATAAAACAAAAATAATAAACACCCAAACAACCCAAAACTACCCCACCAGACTTACAGATCAATGCCTATAGCTCTGTCTTACAATTCAATTCCAAAACTAAAGCTCTGATACCAAAAAGATTGTCTGAACTCAACACGACAAGAACTGATCCTATCGTGTTAGGTTGCGATAGAAAACCCCAAGATCTAGCTTTGAAATTACTTTTCTTTTTCTTTTCAACAAATTATAAAACCACAAAGCTGCTACAAATATCCAAGTGTACGGAAAACTCATCCATTCTTTCTTCTTTATTTCATCAAAAATAATGTACACTACAGTGCATGGCTATAAACAGAAAGTACAGAACAGAAAAGCAACCTAGCCATGACTGTACAAGAACGGCTAGTCTGACACTTCATTCCCTTTCCAAGAATCTGAAAATCATAAAGATAAACACAGTGAGCTAACAGCTCAGTAAGATCACACTAGCCGATCTAAATTCTCAGATCCACACACAAAACTGAAATCTCAAAACAAAGCACGGAATTCAAAGCATCAAATAGAGTTCAGATATTATCAAAAAAATTATCAGAACATCAACAGAATTCATCAGACCACATAAATCATCTTATCATAGTAATCATTGAAAATTGAATCAAATTCATCTCATAGAATCGTACAAATCACATCACAGAATCACATTTCAAATCACCTATCAGATCACATATCAGATCACATTTCAAATCACATATCAGATCACGTATCCCTGACATAGACAGAATCTCAGAGGATTCTGGCCCCTTATGCCTCCCTTCCCAGATACAGACAGAATCTCAAAGGATTCTGGCCCCTTATGTCTCCCTTTGTGCTTACAGTACCAGAACATATCAGATTATCAGATCAGAATTCATTTTTTATATTCCCGGACCCAGACAGAACCTCAAAGAATTCTGGCCCCTTATGCTTCCCTTCCTAGACACAGATAGAATCTCAAAGGATTCTGGCCCCTTATAACTCCCTTCTGATATCATTCAAATCATATAAAATATCAAATTATATCATTTTCAAAGAAATCAAATACGCATCAAAATGCAGTAAGATGGTATAACGACAGACAATAGAAAATCCAACGAATCAAAATTCTTAGTTTCAGAACATTTCCAAATTACCATAGATCGGGCATAACATCATTTTAAGACTTTCATTGCACTGAAGCACTATTTTTCGACATCCCGAAAATTTTCTGTTCGATAAAAATCCCATAGATTTCAAAATACTTGATGAAAATTTTTTAGAAAATAGTCAAAATGTGCATAATAATAATCTCGACAACATACCAAAAGTTACGCGGTAAAAGATTTGCTAGTACAAAGTTATACTCATTTTTCGGTAACGGAAATACAATTTTAATCAGAAAATCCGTCAAAATTCATATTTCTGAAAATTGAGATAGGCATAATGTGCCTTACCTCGAGTCGATCAACTTTCCCAACTATGGCTACGAATGAAAATAGACCGAAGTCTCCCAAAACGTGGATTTTCTCCTCTTTTCCTTCTCTTTCTCTCTCTAGCTGTTTTCTCTCTTTTTCTCTCTCCAAAAATCACATAAATGTGATATTTAATGAGCTGAGATATTTCAGTTCGTCCCGGACAATCGTGTCGTTCGTCCCGGACGATCAGTTCTTCATACGGACGAAATTACTAGACGATCGGCTCTGTGAAATTTTTGTTCTATTTGTACAGACGAACTAAGTTCGTACAGACAGTTCATTCAGACGAAATTGTTGTACGATCGGCTCTGTAAAAATTTTGTTCAGTTCGTACAGACAACTCCAGGTTCGTACGGTACGAACTGCATAAAAATCTTGATTTTTTGTCAGTTCGTACAGACAGTTCCAGGTTCGTACGGTACTAACCTGCACCAAAAATCTGAATTTTCAAGGGTTCTCACACATCTCGACTTCCGCTAAACCATCGCCTGATGCCAGACTTCCACCGGACTACGAACTTCCGCCAGACTAAAAGTTGCTAGAGCTGTGCCTAACCTCCGTTTGTCACTAGATTTCAATTAGATGTCACCCTTAAGGATGATTCAGTCAACTGTAATCTACTCAAATATTAGTGGTATCATTTCAATTAGAGGTGTCAATATTTGACATGACCCAAAAACCTGACACGAACCCGATCCAAAAATTTCGGGTTAGGATCAGCCCGGACCCGAAATAGGTCGGGTTCGGGTTCAATAAATCGACCCGTTTTCAAAATCGGGTCAGGTTCGGGTTGACCCAGAAACCCGAAATTGACCCATTTTTACCCAGAAACCCAAGATTGACCCATTTATGACCCAAAAATCAGAGATTGACTAGAAAACTAACAATTTTTGGTTGGCCCCGGGTCATCCGAGTAGTGTCGGGTTGACCCGATGTTTGATTGAAAAATATAGTAATAATTTTAAAAATGATTTAATTTTCTTTGAGAAATATTTAATTTTTGAAATTTTAATTTTAAAATCGAATACTTATTATGAATGATATATCACCTCGAAAGGTGAACATATCGTTCACTAATAGGTTCAAATTTCAGAAAATTTGAATTTATTTTGATTATCATAGTCAAACTCAAGGAGAGACAACATGTGATCCCAAAAGATCAAAATAATATTTAATCCAATGCTCGACTATAATAATCTAGCAAAAAGATCATTAATTTCATGATCAAAGTTATAATAATAGAATGACATATCTATCCGAGGAAAGAAAATGTCACTCATTATTAATCATTTGAAAATGACGATAATGATCGTTATATTTGATTTTCCCAAAGATAATTAATTAAAGGTTTTAAAAACTTAATTTTGAAAATCAGGTCTGGATTTCTAAATCTCCTATGAGCACAAGCCCTCGTAGTTAATTACATCGTAAGAAACTAGAAAATTTCCTACGAATACTCTCGATTAAAACAGCGATACGAATTTTATTTGGATTTCAAAATTTGATGTCAAAGGAGGTAGGGACTTGAATTTTTAAATGGGATTGGTTCAAGATTGAACACTTTTTTCTGGAGTCAAAGGAAGAAGGGCAGGGAGTATTTTGAGATTCTGAAATAATTTAGAAAATACTCCAGCCCATTCTAAGTGTTGGGCTCGAATTTGATGGAAAGAGATTTAATATTTAAGTGATCAATTTTTATTAAAAAGTAGAAATTAGATTCATGGAGGTTGAGGTCTTAAGATTAAAAATCTGTCTCATATTCTAAGTCTAAAATGGGTACTGAGAATCAGTAACTCGGATCCTAGCTAATACAATGTAATCCTAAACTTACCCCAGCCTGGATTGGGGAGCCAGCTAAACCACCTAAACGCTTTAAAATTATGTATCTAGTCTTTATAAAAGAGTGGTTAGGGATGTTATTTAAGATTGGTTTAAGGAGTTGAGATCGACATCTATAGCAGATTTCTAATTAACCCATTGACTTATGTTGGGTGAAATATTTAAGCTAGAAATGCAATTAAGAATTAGACTCAATTTTAATTTGTCACCAATGCAATGCATGCTAGTTAACTCGATTAAATGCTTAAAATCAAAATGAAGCAGTTTTAAAAATCATGCTTAAAATAGATTTTATTATAGAGATTGCACAACATCCCCTTGGACAGAACTGCACCCTAATAGGTTAGGTGGTCTGTCAAAACCCGCACACGGGGAGGTGTCTAACACGGAAGAGAAAAGTCAATATGAATGCATGAAAAACCCCCGGCTAGTCTGGGCTTACTTCTTAAAGGCGTTAGAGTTTCTATCTGAGCCTAAAGTTTTTAATTTTAATTAAAGTAGAAATAGTTTGATCGTACCCTTACGAGCCTCCGATCGGATTTCAGGCTAAATCAAATATGACATGCAAGATCACAAAAAAAAACTAATAAAAACAGGCAAATCCTAATCACAATCAACATCAATCAATCATTAAATTAAATCAATTAAATTAAAATTCAAATTGAAAGTCCATATGGCAAGTGCCACTTAATTATACAACATAGGGTCTGCAGGAAAAGTAAAGTGACCGGGTACCACTGACTAAAACCCAGATTCTACTCCTAAGAGGATTCTACTCCAAAGACTCAAGTGACTTTAAGAATGGGTCTTCTCGTTCTTCACTTCTTCGTCTTCTTGGAACTCCTTAGATCATCGGGTCCGGATATCTAAGTGAAAAGAAACTCTCCCTCGAAAGGGATGTTATCTTTTCTCCTTGGATATTTAAAAGATATCATAACTTGATCTTCCAAATGGAGGAAGACTCTCCCCTTAGGGATGTCTTCTCCTTTTTGGAATTCAAGTTGGATATAAATATCCCATCTTAAAACACTTAACACTTATAACTCAATATTGAATCAAATTATATTTAAATTTAAAAGAAAAATCTAGACTCGATTATGCAGGGTTATCCTAATAATCAATAATTAATTATACATTCCAAGTAGTTAATATTTTAAAATAAAAAAAATGCTCAGTCACAGCCACACTTTGCCATGCTCTTTTAATTTTAAAGGGGGTCTTAGCATATTTTGAAACACCTATATAAAATAGCGTTAATTTTAAAGCTTAATTTTATTGTGCCCCCTTTAATTTTAAATATCCTATATGAGCATGGCCACATGCATAAGATTAAATTAGTGCAAATCCTCCCTAACTTAGGGGTAGATCTAACGTACAATCAATCATATCACAGAGTTCATAAATTAAATAAAAAATCAATCAATTCTATTACTAGCAAACAACATGTAGTGAAAACTTGAAAACCTGGCACACAGCAGAAAAGTAAACGCCAGCCTAGCCTAAAACTAGAGTTGGTTGTCCTAGCAAACCATCTAAAGTGTGTGAGGTAGATTGTTTGGGTTTGATATGTCTTAAATAGGATCATTAGTTGAAATTGTTAAAGGTTCTGGTTGGTTGAAAAGGCTTTAAGGAGATTTTAATTAAAGTTTAAATCTTAATGATTTGAAATTGATTTTAAACTTGATTTTAATTACTTGTTGGATATCACCTTTGTTGCACACCGAGACTGTGAAGTTTATTTCACCTTCCTTAGGGTTAATTTAATAGCCTCGTAGGCCTGGGTTACCTAGTGGTATCTAGTAAAATTAAGTGATTTGAGTTTGATTAAGTTTGAAAGTTAATTAAATTTTAATTAAGATTGATTGGTTGTTGATTTTTAAGTTTTAATTTATTTAAATTTGCCAATAATTGATTCATGGCGTTGTGCCACCAGGCTTGAGGAACAAAGCCTCCTTAGGATACGTAGCCCCACAGCCTGGAGTAGTCCAGCCGATAAACCAAGTTAATGTATTTGAATTAAGGATTTTAAATTTAATTAAATTATTAAGAATCAATTTATTTTAAGTTTAACACTCCTTAGAATTCATTCATGGCATTATGCCACCAGGCTCGAGGAACAAAGCCTCCTTAGGACAAGTAATGCAACAGCCCGGAGTAGTTCATCCTAAAAACTTCATCCTTGGAGTGGTTGCTATATATTAAGGGGGTTGGTTAAATGATTTAAATATTAACTTAACATTTTCTGGAATTTGGAATTTGGAATTTATTATCAAATTTTGGGATTTTCTGGATTATTTTAATGATTTAATTCAAAGGTCAAAAGTTGACTTTTTGATTAAAAGTGATTTCTAGAAAGTTAATATTTTATTAAAATACTAGACCTTAATACGATTAGTTAGACTGTAAGTATGCTGGAATTGGATTTTTCTATATTTTATTATGAAGGTTTGAAGTTTTGACTTGATTTTGAACTAGGTTTGACCAAAAGTTGACCTTTTTTAAATGTGTTTGATTTCTGAAAACTTAATATTTTTGATAAATATTAGATCTTAAGATGAGTTGAATGCTTTTAAGTTTGATTGATTTGGAGTTTATTTGAATTAGTTATGAATTTTTGAAGTTTTGAGTATTTGTTAAATTATTTAATTTATTTAATTAAAGGCCTTTTAATGATTTAAATCCAAATGACCTTCCAAACTCCTTGGAATCAACTCCAAAGGTCAGGAATGATCTAAGAAGAGATTTCTAAGTGTTTGAGAGAGTTTTGGAATTTTTAATTATTAGAAATATTCTAACTTTTCTAAATGAGTCCTTAATTATTGTCCTTAATGATGTCACTAAATTAATTGGGTTTGAATCAATGTTCCTAACCCTTGGACACACATATAAATGCACACATAATAACAATCAATTCCTAGATCTAGGAGAACCCTAAACTAAGTGGTGTGTGTATGTCCTAAACATGTAAATCAAATTGAAATATAATTAATTGAAGGATTAATCAATAAATAATTAATAATATAATTATTCATTGATTAATCATTACTCCCCACAAATTCTATTCAATCATGCTTAATCTAAGTTTAAAATTTTAAGGGATCTCTCAAATTAAAGATTTAAGTACGTATAATTTTAAAATAAGTTTTAAAGCATATGTATATATATAATCCTAAATGCAAATTTTAAAATAAATTAATTCAAAATATAATCAAAATCATTTAAAACAATTTGAGAGATCCTCTGATCATTCAAGATAATTTAAAATAAATTTTTTAAGGTTAATATCTAATTGAATAGTACTTAAACAATTAAATAATTAAATAGTTAAAATATTTAAAATAGGTTAAATATTTTAAATCTATTTTCAATTTTAAATTGAAGCATATTAAATTCTTAATAATTTGATATAAAATAATGAATTTAATTTGATTAAATTTGAATTATAAACAAAATTTTTTGAAGATTTTAATAATTAAATATATTTAAAATAGTTAAAATTAACCACTATTAAAATTAATTTTAAATAATAATGAAATGGCTTCAAAATGCTACCCAAACATCAGGAAGATATTTAAAATAAATTTTGAGAGATTTCAAAGATGTTTAGATTATTTTTAATCAAACATTAATTAGAAAAATTCAAATATTAAATATTTGAAATTAATTAAAATATGTTAATTATTTCAACTCGATTTTAATTTTAAAATAAAGAGCTTAAAAATCCAAGCAGTTTGATATATTATACTTAATTTTTTTGAGTTTATTTGAATTTTTAATTAATTAATGAAATTTTCTGATTTAAAAAAGGATTAAAAAATATTAGATTAATTAAGTCTTAATCTGACGGTGGCAGACTACGTGGCAGCTTCTGGTTGGGCCATTCAATCTGCGGCAATCATCAGCAATGATTGCGCAGAGGCGCAATCATTACCCCATGATTAAAGTGCGGCGGGCCCACTCATCCCATTTAACCACGTCGACATTTGATCGCGGCTGTCCGATCTTCCGCCGTTCTTATTGAACGGTCAAGATTGAGGCGGACTGAGATCTAAGCAGTTACGCGGACCACGCAGTTATGTAGATCCGCGATGCTGTTTGATTAGAACCGCTGATCGAAGGATCAACGGCCCAAAAAGCGTGCAGCTCATGCATGCCTAAATCCAAAGCTCCAATAAGAAAAATGGCTCGTTCTATTAATATACTCTACCAAATTGAGAAAAATTTTAAACATAGGATCCTTAAATGAACAGAAATTATGGGGAATAGTTTTAAGCGTTTGAAAAGCGCTTTTTTAAAACGCTAATTTAAACTAAGTGTTTTGAGCTAGGGTTGCGATTTTACCTTGATTTATTGGACAAAATGCATCGTTTAAAGGATGGTTGAGCTTGTTGACTGTCCATGCATATCTTCCTTATTGAAATAGCATTCTGAAAAGCCACGGATTGGGAGAACTTGACCTTGGACGGACTTGGAGCTTGAGTGGCCGAAAGCTTGCTGCCGGCGAGCTTCTAATGGCCGGATTTTTAGTTGGGAAACAAAATTGGGATGGTTTAAAGCTGAAATGAAATCAAAATTAACCTGGAGGGGGCTGGGATAAAGAGAGAGTGTAGGGTGTAGAATGATGCTCCAAATGAGGATTTCAACCTATTGAAATGTCCTCTCATCAAATGGGCAGCTAGGATTGATTCAATAGGTTCCTAAGATGATGCCAAGTGTCCATTGATGGTTAGAATGGCAAGGGTAAGGACCAAGTAAGGACACTTTTGTGGAAAGGTGATCTTGTCCCCATGTGAGCACATGGGAATGATAGCAACCCTAAGATCTTGATCTAAAGGTCATGGAGAGCCCTGAGAAGGTTCTAGAGCCTATTAAAATGGCTGGAAGGGTTTAGATTAAGGTATATTAGGATTAAGGGGTCATTTGACCAAGTTTGACCACCCTAAAGCCTAGGTTTGATGGTTTGATTGGTCCCCATGCCACATGGTAGATGAGGTGGCATGGGGGAAGGCCTAGGAGTCTATTGGGACTGCTGAAGTGGTTAGATTTGGAATGGGTTAGCCGAGGCAAGGGTTTTGGCCATTTTAAAGCCATTTGGAGGCTTCTTTGACCATTTGTTGAGTGGTTTGACCAGTCAACAGGTCAAATCAAATGATGTGGCACCTAGGTGACATCAAGGGATGGTTTGGAAAAAGTTTGATGCCTAGGGATTAGAATTTAGATGAGTATATGAAGATTTAAAGAAGGAATGACCATGCTTTGACCCATATGAACCTATTGTTGATTGTTTGACTTATCAAACAGTCAACCTAAGCCTAAGTGGACAAGGCATAGAGCTTAGAAATTAATTGAATGTATCTCAAGGCTTTAATGTGATTTGCTTAAAGTTTGAAAAAGGGGTTTGAAGTGATTTGACCAAGTCCTATAGTTAACTTGGTCAACTTTGATTTGGATTTAATGGTCCATCATTAGACCATGGATTAGGAATTGTTTTGAAGCTTGAGAAGGATTTGATAGGTTGAATGAGTTCAAATAACCCATTAAAGCCTTAAAGGGGATTTAGGTCAACCTAGGTTGACTTGGTCAACCAAGTTGACCCAAGACCTGAATTTGAACTCAATAGGTTTAATTTGATATTTTGAGTCTAGTGAAGGTGGTCTCAAGGTCTAGGGAGGTCATTTGGTCAAAATGACATGTTTAGGTCTTTAATGGGCCTTTTGGTCAACCTAGGTTGACTTGGTCAACCAGGTTGACCCAGGATTTGGTTTTGAGTCCAATAGATTTGGTTTGACATTTAAAATTTGTTGGAGATATTTGCATTTGATTTGGAGCTTATTTGATCAAAAGAGACTATTCATACCCCTAAGGGTATTTTAGTTATTTTGATTCCTGGTCAACTGGGGGTCAGGGTGAGTCCAACAAAATATAGTTTAATGTTCAAGATGTCAGGATTAAGGGTCTGGGTGTGATTAAAAGCTTTGGAGAAAGCTCCAAGGTCAAAATCCACTGGGTGATAGGTCCAGTGGCATAGGCCGTAAATATTTGAAAGTTTTACAGCCTTTAGATTTAAATCAAATTTCTGGAGTTAGAGACCTCATAATAAGCTCAAATTTGGAGGGTTACCTCTAGAGACATGTCACATCAGTATGAAACTGACAGATCTTGAATCAGAGGTCATTTGACTGGGTTTTAAAATGTTCAAAGGTTTACTAGAAAAGGCTTTCAGGACTGGGTCTTTAAGCCTTGAAGTTTGATTTAAAAGTCTGGATTTGAACTGGATTTTTGATTTGAATGCTAGAACTTGAGCTACCTAAGTCATTTACAATCATTTAAATGATTATAGATGATTAGATAGAATTAGGGTCAGGTCAGAGGCTGAAGCAACTGGATCTGAGTTGTTTAAAGGTTAGGATTGATCAGGGGTTTGAATTGACTTGAGCTCTGGATTGATTTGAGTCTTGAATAAATTGATTTAAAGTCTGGGTTGGTCTAGAGTTTGAATAGATCTGAGGTCTGGATAGATCTAAGGTCTTGGAGGATCCTAAGACCTAGATTGATCTAGGGAAATCCTAGGGTCTATAGTAGATCATTGGGACTGAAGTCTAGGAGGATCCTAGAGTTTGGAAGTCCTAGGGTCTGAGGTCTAGAATAACCCTAAGATCTAGATGGATCTGGAGGAATCCTAGGGTCTAAGAAGATCATATGATTTAGAGTCTAGCAGAATCCTAGGGTCTATAGTAGATCCTAGAGTCTGAAGTCTAGGAGGATCATAGAGTTTAGATTAACCTGGAGTTTGATTGAATTGAGTTTAAAATTAATATGAGATTAAGATTGATTTGAATCTGGATTGATCTTAAGATCAGATTGATCCTAAGGTCAAGATTAATCATAAGGATTGGAAAGATCCTAAGGTCTAGATTGGTCCTACTAACCTCATACAAAAATGAGGTCAACATCAGGACCCGAAGTAGGTCGGGTTCGAGTATGAAAAACCTACCTGTTTGCAAAAATGGGTCGGGTTTGGGTTGACCAGAATAATGTCGGATCAGTTTCGAGTTTGAATCAAACCCGACCCATGACCCGAAATTGACACCCCTAGTTTCAACTGAATGTGGCACCGTGGTTTTTCCCCTTTTCAGGATTTTCGCGTAAAAAATCTTGTGTTCTCTATTTGTATGCTGGATATTTATACAACGCTGAGACGTAAATTTTTGACTCTACTGCTGCATATATTCTAGCCCACAATAATAATTAATTAAAAATAATTTAAAATAATTATAATGAATCGGGTGGACTCTGGTCAAAATAATTTCCATTTCTCTTAGAAGTTGGAGTCGACTTCTTGTTGCTTTTAACTAATTCTCATACATTTTCTTTTTCTTTGGGAGAAATGTAGTATATTGTTATTACATCACCACTGTTATTGATTCACTGCATTGTTTACTAATTGACTTATAATGAATATGTGATTATGATACTATAGTGATACTGATATTGAATGGATGGATAACAAGTGTACAACATTATATAGTTTTACTGTATTGATATGATTATAACAGTCTTTACCGATGATTTTATTTTACTTCTTTATATGATTTATTTACTAATTGATAGTTTTGATATGATACGACGACTACTTCATTGATTTGACACCTAAATTGATTTACTAATATCTCCATTACACATTTTTACTATCTTTTGCATAGTACTATTTTTATTGTTTATAGATTCTACTACTACTGCATGTAAATTTTATATTTTATGCACTGATTCTTGATCATATTATTATTACTATTATGAATTGACTGATGACATGCATACTGCTTCGTTAATATGCTTTGAATTCAATTTTAGAATTTTAGCGACTTGCTTGGTTGTTTAGCTCATTATGTGGTTTAATTGATTTCAGGTCATAAAAGAAGTTCAGGAGTGTGAGACTCAGAATTTTTTAGGTTATATTTTTTATTTTAATTATTTTTTTTATATTCAAGAATGGAAGGATATATTATGATTATATGATTCCTGAGTATTATATTTATATATGATTTATTTTTTTGGTCAATGAATATAGATGTGTATTGATATTTTGAATTATATAATTTATTTTCGCTATTTATTATTAAAAGATGAAATTAGATAGTTCTGGTTGTTATATAATAAATGATAAAAGAAAAAATTCTTCCAAATTAGATTCTAAGACGTGACACTAGATGTTTTCAGGTCAAATGGATTATTTTTGGGTTCCTGGATTATCTCAAACCCGACTCGATATGTCAACTATGTCAAAAAATCAACCCAAAACATAAATTTTTGGGTCGGGTCCGAGTCAAATTTTTGGGTCGTGTCATATATTGACACCCCTATTAAATATAATGTTCACTGAGTTTTTTTGTCTCTATGAGGATGTTGTGGACCTTATAATTGGCCATGAGTGTTATAATAACTACTGCAACATTATATGACTTGCCATTTATAAGTTGATTGACATAAGTGAATATAATTTGGGCAACTCAATAGTAGGTGCCATCATGCTACTCATTGAGTTCATCTCTTCTGACCTAAGATGTTTGAGGCTTTCTTGATGATAAATCTCCTCACCAAATCCTCCATGGATAACAAGAACCACCCTAGTGATGTGGATTGCTTAAGCCAAGATTGATTCATTATACGTCTCCTCCATTGGCGCCTTCCCTAGTATTTGTCATGCAACAATATGAATAAGGTCTTTAAGTTTTCTTACATTAATGAGTTCCTTGACTAGAATCTATAGGTGCGTACAATCCTTAGTGTTGTGGGTGTGGTCACAATGGTTGGTGTAGTACTTTGATTAGTCATACAGACAACCATTGGCTCCCATTGGTGCCAACCTTTTGAAGAAGTATTCATTTTGAATAGCCTCAATTAACTCAACCATATATACTAGCAATGGAGTCACAATCTGTAACGACAAATATGAGGTTGCAGTTGCCTTCCAACACGACATTCACTGCATTATTCTTTATTACATACTTTCCCATCATAGGGATGAGTTGTCAGATGTTGGAAGAATCTCCTATGATTATTATAATTTCTTCTCTTAGCTTCTTGAATCCTAGGGCAACTATTGTAGTCTTTGGAAAATCACTTAAATTTTCCTTTGATATGGATTCTATCATTTCTATTTGACGCCACAGATACGCAAGCCTCCATATTTTATTTTTCAGCATTTATGTGTTTGTTTGTGAGTTTAGGCAATTCAATAAATATATTTAGTTGTTGTAGGGCAAGTGCATATCAAAATGTCCCTCTTGTAAATCTTAGGTGATATCATTTTATGCGATATCCAGCTCCAAATCCTTCATATCAAGCACCTCCTTTTAAAATTGAGTAATGAAACTCCTTAATAAATCATCTGGTTCTTGCCTCATTCATTATAAGACTTGAGAGTTCTGTAATAGCCTTTGCACACTCGTGAATTACATAATGAATAATTTTTTAAGTTTGGTGAAGGAAGTAATGACACAGAGTGGCAGATGTGGTAACCACCTTGGTGGCAATTCATTGAAGGTAGAGAAGAAGAGCCTATATTTCAATGCATCGTTGATATCCAATAGAGAGATAGTTGACTAAAAGTAGGTGACATGGTCAATAATATTTATCCTTCTTTTTAAAAATTTAGATGAGGGATTCTAAATTTTGTTGGAGGCTTAGCCTCAACAATCTTCTTCGGAAAGGTATAGGCAAATGAACTCCTCTTTTTGATTTTCTTTTTTGCATGATAAGGAGTCAAAGATGACTCCTCATTGTTGGGCAATAAGTTTCATCAACAACTGGAATAGAGGCCAAGATTCTGGCTTGAAAAAGTCTCCTTCTCGTTACGATATTGACAGATTTGTCGTCTCTTATTTGAAGGTGCTTTGCTTTACGTAGTACTCCTCTTTCAATTATTGGCATACTTCTTGCTCATCGCACCTTTTAGAATATTAAATATAGAATTATCCATGAATCTCACACAACTATACTGATATTACTGAGTGAAAATGAGAATAATAAAGAAAGAAAAAAATAAAGAAGAGTAATAAGCTTTGACATTTCAACAAAATAGGCTTTGATAAAAAAAAATATGTCATATATAATCAATTGAATAAAGCTACATAAACTAAGCTCACATCTTGACCTCCTATTTATAGATTGAGGTCGAGGCTTGAACATTACAGCACTTGCTACGTACATGACTACACAAAATAAGAGAATATATAATATTGTGCAGCCTAATAGGAAGTTTCGACTTGATGAAGTCGTCTCTCAATCTTTGAAGAAGCTATTGACTTGATAGTCAGATAAACGAGTAATCGATCATTAGTTCACCTTAAGAAGTCATCCTTCATTGAATAGTTGCTACGATCGACTTCATAGATAGTAATAGTTGTTAGGATCAATTGTTAGCTTTATTCATTTATTGGGATTAATTCTTTGATCATAATCATTTGTATAAGATGACTTCTTTGATAAACCACAAGTACAACATAATACATATATTTATATTTATATATATGTTCATAATTGATATATTATCAAAAAATTATCTTGATCGGGCATGAATCTTGAGGCAAAATCAAGTTGGAAACTTCCGAAATTAAAATTGGGATCCTCGAACTCCGATTTTAACAAATTTATAGTCGAACTGAACATCTCGAACATACAAACCCAACGACACCAAATCCGACCCAATCCGAGCCCAAATGGGTCCAAATCAAAGACCCAAAGCGATGTTGGAAGGTTCAAACCACGATTTAGATTACCAAATTGTTTCCAAACATGACATGCTTATAGTCGAATCGAGCGGCTTAACGAGACTAATCCAACGAGCCCAAGATCATTGAATTCTGCTATCACTAAGACATTTAGATGTCCAATAGACGATCCACGATCAAGAGAATCAACATCAGCTGTCCATTCAAACCACTCTCAATTTACCCTTGATCTTATTTCTATTTACTGGCCATGTCACTCTCAGAAATCTATAAATAGACCCCTCACTTCTCATGGAAAGGGACCCAAGCAAGAAAGCAAGAAGAGAGACCTGAGATCACTCTTGCCACCTAGCTCCTTCTTGACCACCACCCAGACTTCCGCCGGACCACCAAGTAACGCCTGGACTTCCACCGGACCACCAGTTAACGCCCGGACTTCCGTCGAACCACCGCCTGACCACCAACTGACACCCGGTCTTCCACCGGACCACCACGTGACCCCAGACTTCCGTCGGACCACCAACTAAAGTTCGATCTTCTATCAGACCACCGACTAACGTCTTGACTTCTGCTGGACCACCGCCTATGCCGGACTTCCACTGGACCACCAACCGACGCCGAACTTCCGCTAAACCAAACATTGCCGGAGCTGCGCCAGACCTCTGTTTGTCACTAGATTTCAATCAGACATTGATTATTGTAATCTAATCGCCCTCAAGGACGATCCAGTCAACTATAATCTACTCAAATATTAGTGGAATCGTTTCAATTAGGGGTGTCAATATTTGACACGACTTGAAAACCTGACACAAACCCAATCCGAAAATTTCGGGTTAGGGTCAGCCCAGACCCGAAATAGGTTGGGTTCGGGTTCAATAAATCGACCCATTTCGAAAATCGGGTGGGGTTAGGGTTGACCCAGAAACCAAAATTGACCCGTTTTTTACCCGAAAACCCAAGATTGACCCGTTTTTTACCCAAAAATCGGAGATTGACTAGAGAACTAGTAATTTTTGGTCGGCCCCGGGTCATTCGAGTTGTGTCGGGTTGACTCGGACTCGAAGCGGGTCGGATTCGGGTATGAAAAATCAACCCGTTTGCAAAAACGAGTCGGGTTCGGGTCGACCAGAAAAGTGCCGGGTCAGTTTCGAGTTCGACCCGAACCCGACCCATGACCCGAAATTGACACCCATAGTTTCAACTGAAGGTGGCCCCGTGGTTTTTCCTCTTTTAAGGGTTTTTCACGTAAAAAATCTTGTGTTCTCTATTTGTATGCTGGATATTTATACAACGCTAAGACGTAAACTTCTGACTCTAATGCTATGTATATTCTAACTCGCAATAATAATTAATTAAAAATAATTAAAAATAATTATAATAAATCGGATAGACTCCGGTCAAAATAATTTTCATTTCTCTCATAAATTGTAATCGATTTCTTGCTGCTTTTAACTAATTCTCAAACATTTTCTTTTTCTTGTGGAGAAATATATTCCAACATTTTGCACTCAGATGAGTATTACGTCGTGATTCGTGAACAATATACACCGTCCGATCATTCAAATCTCTCATTCTCTCTTGTCCATTACTGCTCCGCTTCACGATTTCTTGTTAGTACTGACGATTCATTTCGACAATTGACGGTGAGCAACGAGAGAGCGGAGAGGTCACTTGCTCTCTCTCTCTCATATATTTTGCCGTCTTCCTAAGATCCGGCTTCCACAACTTCGCCTCGCCTCGCCTCGCCTCTCCCTCTTATGTCTTCTTCCTCTTGGAAGATCCGGAAGGCTTAACCCCACCTAGATCAGCCGCCGGAGATCTAAACGTACTTGCCCGCCGATCCCATCACCATGGCTGCGGCCAACGCCCCGATTACCATGCGGGAGGCCCTAACGGTGAGCTCTTAACCCAGCCCCTTCGTCGCCATCGCGTGCGCTCTTTCACATGCAAATAGAATGGAGTCGGAGGTTATCGGATTAGGCTTGTTGCCGCTCGCATGGATCTAAAATTCGTGCCACAGGGAGAATCCCTTAGATCTATTGAGATCTCGATCTCGATCGCTCGTTGCTGGGCTGTTTTTTGTTCGGAAGCGTTAATGATGTTTTGTTTAGATGACTAGGGTTTTCTTACGGGTCTTTTGTTTGCAGCTTCCCAGCGTTGGCATCAATCCACAATTCATTACGTTTACTCATGTGACCATGGAATCGGACAAATATATATGCGTTCGGGAGACCTCTCCGCAGAATAGCGTTGTGATTATTGATATGAGCATGCCTATGCAGCCCTTGAGGAGGCCGATTACTGCAGACTCGGCTCTAATGAATCCTAACAGCAGGATTCTTGCCCTAAAAGGTTCTAGCTATTCATTTCTCAGTTAGAACTGATGAATATTTGGGATGATGATTTTTATAGCTATATGCAGCAATTTCTATCTTTTATTTGGGAGATAGAAGGTCATGTTTTTTTTGCTGGTTGAGTGCCTTAATTTACTAGTCGGCTTTGTATTTTGTGCATCTGATCAGCTGATCATCAATAATTTCCCTTTTTGTGAACATCAATGAAAAGATTTGGGGCCGGAAAAAATTACCATGTTGTTTATGCGTAGAATTCAATAACTTCCACTGCATCTCTTGATTTAGTTTATTTTAATTATATAGCATTCATCCATAAAGTTGCTTATTTTCAACGGAGTTTTATCTGATTCTTACTTTAATTCATTACATCAAGTTCTATACTTGCACGAGAATATGTGCTCATCGTTTGAGATAATGCTTTGTAGTAAAACAGGATGTAAAATAATGCTAAAATGCATTTGAACATGTTGAAGAACTATTGTAGCTGATTATTATTTTTTGGGAAGATTTTACCCTTTTACTTGTAAGGCTTTTATCTATTCTTTCTTTACATCTTGAACCCTGAACCCTTATATTACCCATATTGCTCGTTGTAATTAAATTTTGAAGCATCTAACCTAATTGGTCCATATCCTTTATTTGTTTGAGTCCTCTTAGGCATTGATTAATTTATCAAGATTTTACCTCATATATATCATCTCACTAATATTTAGATATATTTCCACACCATCTAACCAACATACCTCTTGGTTTCTTGCAATGTGTTATTAGTTGAGCTTTTTTTAAAAAAAAAAAAATTTGCATCATTCTCAAGTCCACTAGACTATCAATATGTCCACTATTATAAATATTAAAACTTTAAAATCTTTAAAACTAACATTGGTGAGGCTTATGTTCATAATGCATGGCCAGATCTCTAGGGGTATGCTTGTTATGGAATCCATAATGAATTCCAAGTATATTTGTTTCTTTGATGCTATCTTTCATTTAAGCTTGACAAAAAAGATCTATTGTATACTTACAGGCTGCTTGCACATAACTCTTTGCAATAGTAAATATTCTAATTAGCTTTGTTGTAGTTATAAGTTTAGTCAGGCTTGTTCTTGCAATTGCAAAACCAACTCATAAGGAATGTCTTCTCAATTCTCCTCTTTTGGTTTTCTTCTTGATATTTTTTTTCTCTTGAGAGAACTAATCCATAGGGCACTCATAATTTTTTTTTTTCCTTTGAGAGGTTAGAGTATTGTTCACCTCTCTGTATAGGGGATGTGATGCATCTAGTTTTCTTAATTTCTGTTTTGATGTAATATGAACAATTATAGTTGTGTTTTCTATTTTTGTTTTA
This sequence comes from Dendrobium chrysotoxum, assembly GCA_019925795.1. Classification (NCBI taxonomy): domain Eukaryota; kingdom Viridiplantae; phylum Streptophyta; class Magnoliopsida; order Asparagales; family Orchidaceae; genus Dendrobium; species Dendrobium chrysotoxum. Next base: position 89,639,911 of record CM034305.1, on the reverse strand, counting down.
TGTTTGTTTTAAGCTATCCAATGATGGAAAGCATCCCGTGATCTATGCGTAGGAATTGTTTGGCTTGCTTCCCTTGGGTGTGCCGTCTTTGGGGTCCTTTGGGCTATTGCTGCTGTCGGTTTGGTCTTGGGCTGCTCTCGGTTTTGAGCTAATGTTGGAATTCTGGTTTGGGTGAGCTGAAGTTTAGCTCATTAATTCCTAAAGGCATGAAGTAGAAGCTCATAAATGGGAAAAGGTGTGTGGAGTGGCTTGTGTCTCTTTCCCTTCCCTTGTGTCTTCTCGGTTTCCTTCTTGCTCTCCTCGGTTTCTCCCTTACCCTCTCGGTTTTGGTGGCTTTTTGCTCTTCCCTTGAGGTGCTGGTTGATTTCCCCTTGTTGCCTCTTCGGGTCCCTCATCTGGCTGGTTTTCCCGAGTGGTGCTGGCTGGTTTTCTGTGCTGGCTGTATTGTTTTTGGTGCTGCCTCTTTGGGTTCTTGGCTGGGTGGTTTTCCCGTGGTTGCTGGGCTGTGTATTCCGTGGCTTTGCTTTTCTTTTTTCTCTGGTTTCTGTACCAAATAGTGGGGGCTGCTGTTGGAGACTTTTGGCCTTCATCTCCCCCTCTTTTTATTGGTTTTGTGAAAGGTCTTTGACTGTTTGGATTCCTCTCTCTTGCCTATAAATATGAGATGTTTTGGAGAGGAATGAGTTGTTGAAAATTGTTTGGCAAAGCCACTAAACCTGAGGGTTTTCTTCTTAGAAGAGCTTGAGAGCTTGTTCCATCTTCTTTCTCCTCTAGGAAAGCTTGCGAGCTTCTCCTCTTTCTTCTCGGCTTCTAACCCCTTCTTCTCTACGCAAGTTCCACTCCACCTGTATCCTTCTTCTGGTTCCGATTGGTGAAAGTTGTGGCTGTTTTTTGTGGTGAATCGTGGTTGTTTTAGTGGAGAAGTGATGGCTGTTTTGAGGTGACATTTGTGGGCTGTTTTGGAGGCATTTGTTGGAGGAGTTTGGTAGAACGTTGGCCCTTTGCCTTGGTGGACCCCTGGTTTGCAAGCTAAGCATTTTTCATTTTAATTTCCTACACCCAATGCATGTGAAGAGTCCGTTTGACGGATGTTCTGAGGATAGCGTTGTTTTATTTTAAATTTGTTCTTTGCTAACTTTCTTTTGTCTAAGGTTTGTTGGACGTCGGTTTTCTTTCTAAGTTGAAGTAAAAGTCTTATTCTCTAGTCTATTTTGTTCTCCAATTGCGGTTTTAAGTTGGAAGGTGAGTCTTGTTCTTTTCTTTTCGTAATATTTCTCCTCTCTTGGTTTTTGTTTTCAAGTTGTCTACATCAGGATGTAAACTATAAGACTAGACCACTTAAATTCTTGTCTTTATATGCATTATTTCTTAATACTTGTGCTAGTTTTTTGCTCTATGCAATTTTGAGTAACTTCATTCAATCATCTCACATTTCTTTGAACTTGGAACTAGCAATATTCCACTCATTTATCCAAATGGATGAAGATTTTTGAAGTTCAAATTTGGTGCTCTTGGTGAGATGAATCAATTCAAATAGAAATGAACCTTTGGAGACATTTTCAAAATCAATCAAGACAACTATTGCAAGTAGACATTATATGCCTCTCTATAGGTAGATAACTAATGCAATTCTTATTCATGTAGCACTTAACACAAGCAAGTCAAAAAATAAACAAAAGTTTTGATGTCTTAGTTTAGAGAGGGATGAGTCATGATCATTATGCACTTTCAACCATTCACAATGGATTAGGGGGAACCTATTACGCCCACGCCAGCTACGGGCGGGAGCCAATCACCCGGTTCTAAGGAATCAGACCCAACGGGAACAGGGAGGGGGTTTCATCCCCCTTTGTGGGGCCTAGCAAAGCTATAGTTCATTATGTAAGGAGGAATTAAGGAGAATTTATTTAGGGAAGTTTTAATTACAATTGAGAGGGAATTATTTATGGCAAAAGATTTAATTTGAATTCAAAATCTAAGAGGGAATTATTTAGGGAAAATGGATTGATTTGTGAGGGAATTATGGGAGCCTATTTAAGGGTAATTATGTTGTTATTTTGGAGTATGCAAGTTATTTTTCTGCTGTAACTTTTTTTTATGAGTTTCCTAGCAGCATTTAGGATTTGTGAGAGAGCCAATCTCCCTTTCGAATAGTAGATCATTGTATCTTTCTTTCTTGTGAAGTGATAATAAAAAATTAATCGCTATCTTTGTGTTCCTACAATTTTCTACGTGTTATATTGCTGCTTTTTTACTTCCAAGCCGCTTCAAATTGGTTTAGAGAGAGGTTCTTTGGAGAGATAGTAGCAAAGAAGGTGGATACATTGGAAGGCTAGATGGAGCAATTCAAATCCGACGTGGAGGAGAAGTTCTCAATCATGGAAGAAAGGTTTTCATCTATGGAAAACTGATTTAGAGGGGTGGAGGAGACGATAAGGTAGCTCATAGAGATGCAATCCAAAACTCCACCGATGGTTCCGATTGCCAACCCCAACGCAGAGTTGATCGAGATTCCCTTGGCCTAAACTAAGGGAAAAGAGATCGAACGGGAAGAGTTCGACGAAGAGAGTTCCTTTCATTAAGAGCCACCTCCTAGAGCTCTGATAAGGGGTGGAATAGGGATTTTAGATAGGGGTGAAAACAGGAAGGGAGTTTTATGGTGGAGGTGGAAGGGTGACCGACCACTATGGGAGACCGTTTGGGCAAGGGAAGTGGATAACCGGAGAAGGAGTTGGACGAACTGAGCCATGGGGATCAGGTAATGGGAGGTGGATGGAAGAAAGGTGTGAGTCCCACCCTCAATACACAGGGGGACCATTGGCTGGAAAGGAAGTTAGGGTGGAGAGGATAGGATGAGGAAGTTGAAGATGCCGGTGTTGGAAGGGGAGGGTGCCCTTGGGTGGGTATACTGGGTAGAGATGTATTTTGCGGTAAACGGGTTGAGAGAGGAGGAGAAGCTTACAATTGCAGGGTTATATTTAGAGGAAAAAGCTCTTGCTTGGTTCCAGTGGAGGGAGGCGAGATATCCGGTCCATTCGTGGGGGAGTTTAAGGATTGCTTGTTGGAACGTTTCAGAGCCATTCGGGAAGGTGACCTATGTGAGCAATTCCTTGCCTTGACTTAGGAGGGGTCTGTCATGGAGTACAGGGAGAGATTCAAATTGTTGTCGGGAAGATTGAGGGGAATTTTGGAGGAGGTGTTGGAGGGAACTTTCATGAAGGGCCTCAAGCCTGACATAAGAGCAGACCTTTGATTGCTGAGGCCGAGGGGGTTAAAAGAGACGATGGAGCTAGCCCAAATAGCGGAGGATCAGAGATAGATGGAAAGGAGCAGCAAGAGCGGAATTGCGGGAGGCTCTTACAGAAGTACCTCGACTTTCCTGGCACCGTGGACCCATACAATGTCATTTCAGCGGGAGGCACCAAGGGAGAAGAGTGGGGGAGTTTGCCCTGGGGCCAACTTCAAGCACCTCACAGAAGCATAGGTGCAGGATAAGAGAGCGAAAGGTATATGCTTTCACTATGATAAGAAGTATGCACCAGACCGTCGGTGCAAGGATCATACACTCCAAGTCCTTATGGTTTGTGAGGAGGAGGAGACTGACAGTGATGATCTGATGGAGGAGGCAGAAGAAGGAGATGAGCATTTACGCTTGGATGTGGCGGAAGTGTTCCTAAATTCAATAGTGGGATTTACTCCAAGTCACACCATGAAGGTAAGGGGGCAGATCAGGGAGCAGCTAGTGGTGGTCTTGGTGGAAAGTGGGGCTACTCATAACTTCATCTCAAATTAGATCGAAGGCCAGTAGAGATTGAAGTTGTTTGATATAGGGAGCTTTGGAGTTATGATGAGAATAAAAAAGGTGGAGAGGAGTATGGGGATATACAGGGGGTTGGTGCTGACACTCCAGGACATGCAGATAGTGGAGGATTTTCTTCCCTTGGATTTAGGGAGCACTGATATGATCTTAGGAATGAAGTGGTAATAGACGATCGGGGAGACAAAGGTGGACTGAAAATCTTTGACTATAGAGATTCAGGTGGAGGGGAAGAAGTTGGTGATGCGAGGATATGCCAGCTTGTGCAGAACCATAGTTTCACTCAAAATCAAGTTCAAGACGATACAAGGAGCTGGGATGGGCTACTTGGTGGAGTTACAGAGCCTAGAGGACATCCGAGACTCAAAGCTAGTCGAGGTCCTTGATTGTGCACAACAGCTTTTGCTGCAGTTCTCTGAGGTTTTTCAGCAACCTAATGGATTACCGCCGCCCCGAGAGCATGAGCACGCCATTACCTTGAAGGAGGGCGCAACTCCTATTAATGTCAGACCATACTGGTATCCACAGATTCAGAAGGATGAGATAGAGAAGCTCATTACAAAGATGAATGAGACAGGAATTATTTGGCCCAATGTAAGCCCTTTCTCCAGCTCCGTATTACTAGTGAGAAAGAAGGATGACAGTTGGAGGTTTTGCGTGGATTACATGGCCCTGAATAAGAAAACTATGATGGACAAGTTTTCTATCTCCTTAATCGATGAGTTGGTGGATGAGCTGTTTGGAGCAGTCATCTTGTCGAAGATTGACCTGAAGTCAGGATACCACCAGATCAGAATGAAACTAGGGGATGTGCACAAGACAACTTTTAAGACTCATGAGAGTTACTACGAGTTTTTGGTGATGCCTTTCGGCTTTATTAACTCCCCAACCACTTTTTAATCCCTCATGAACTGAGTTTTCCAACTCTACCTCAGAAAGTTCGTCTTGATATTTTTGATGACATATTAATCTACAATCGTACAGAGGTAGAACATGTAAACCACCTGAAGACTGTACTGGAGACTTTGAGGGAGCACCAGTTGTATGCCAACCTAAAGAAATATTCTTTTGCACAACCACGGGTGGAGTACCTGAGACGTGATGAGCAAAGCCGGGGTAGCAACAGACCGTTCCAAGATTGAGGCTATGCTGGATTGGCCTTTACCTAAGAACCTGAGGGAGTTGAGAGGGTTCTTAGGCCTCACTGGGTACTATCGAAAGTTTGTGCGAGGGTATGACAAAATAGCATGGCTATTGACTGAGCAGTTGAAGAAGGATAGTTTCTATTGGGGAGAAGCAACGACACAGGTTTTCAAGCAGTTGTAGAAAGCCATGACCAGCATGCCATTGTAAGCACTTCTTGACTTCAGCAGGCCACTTGTGCTGGAGATGGATTCATCAGGATACAGATTAGGGGTGATCATCGACCCATTTGCTTATTTCAGTCAAGTGCTCACTACAAGGGTGAGGCTCAAGTCCGTATATGAGCGGGAGTTGATGGCAATTGTCTTAGCCATCCAAAAATGACGACCCTATTTGTTGTGACTATATTTTATCATCAGGACATACCAGAAGAGTCTGAAGTTTCTTCTGGAGCAGAGGATGGTGACTGAGGATCATTAAAAGGTGTTGTCCAAGTTATTAGGATATGACTTCGAGATTCAATATCGCCCAAGCTTGGAAAATAAGGCCGTAGATGCACTATTACGAAAGATGGACGAGCCACGATTGATAGCTCTGTCAATACCTATTGTCTTAGATTGGGAAGCTCTGAAATAGTTTAGTGAACATGATGAGGGATTGAGGAAGATCGGAACCGAGTTGCTGTAGAACCCAGACAGATGGTCAGACATAGGTGGTGCGTTTGCATGGGTTTCTAGAATCCATTGTATCAAAGCGAGACAAGGTATTCCTTAGCCACTTTTGGAAGGAGTTGTTTCGTTGACAGAGAACAGTCTTGAGGAGAAGCACATCATATCATCCCCAGACAGATGGCTAGACATAGGTGGTCAATAGAAGTGTAGAGATCAATTTGAGATGCTTTGTATCAGATATGCTAAAGAGTTGGGCAAAGTGGATTGCTTGGGTCGAATATTGGTACAACACCTCGTACCATTCAACAACACAGACCACCCCTTTCAGGATTCTTTATGGGAGAGATCCACCTCATTTGATTCATTATGGACATAACACTACACCAATATCCAGTGTAGATTAGTACTTAGAGGAGGTATAAGGTATTATTTGAGCTAAAGGGATATCTGTTTAGAGCCCAACAGATCATGAAAAGGAAGACTGATGAGCACAATAGAGTACACTTCGAGCCAGGAGTTATGATTTACTTAAAGCTGAGACCCTACAAGTAGAAGACATAGCCAGGAGAAGGAATGAGAAATTGTCCCCATGATACTTTGGGCCTTATGTGATTTTGAAATGCAATGGAGCAGTGGCCTATTGATTGAGGCTATCACATTCATCAGCATTGCATCTAGTCTTTTATGTCTCACAGTTGAGGAAGGCGATAGGAGATCACACACTATCTTCTCTACTCCTGACTTTGTTAGAAGACATGAATGTCATTTTGAAACCCTTAGAAGTAAAAGGTGTGCGCGGAGGAGAGATAGGGGCACAAGAGGTGCTAATCAAGTGGAAGGATTTGCCAGAGCACGATGCTACATGGGAGCCCTATGAGCGATCAGGAGATAATTCCCATCCTTCCACCTTGAGGATAAGGTGCGTCTTTGGGGTGAGTATTGTTACGCCTACGCCAGTTACGGGCAGGAGCCAGTCGCTCGGTTCAGAGGAATTGGACCCAGCAGGCGGGAACAGGGAGGGGGTTTCGGCCCCCCTTGTGGGGCTTAGCAATGCTATAATTCATTATGTAAGGAGGAATTAAGGGGAAATTATTTAGGAAAGTTTCAATTATAATTGAGAAGGAATTATCTAGGGCAAGACATCTAATTTGAATTCAAAATCTAAGAGTCAATTATTTAAGGAAAGGGGGCTGTAGCTTTTCTTGTGAGTTTTCTAGCGGCATCTAGGGTTTGTGGGAGAGCTGATCTACTTCTTGAATAGTTGATCATTGTATCTTTCTTTCTTGTGAAGTGATAATAAAAAAATCAGTCCCTATCTTCGCATTCCTACCATTTTCAACTTGTTATCTTGCTGTTTTTTACTTCCAAGACGCATCAGAACCATATGTCCAAATGCCTCTCTTGTCAAACTAAGTAAGAGGTCTTATGAAATGTTGCTTAGCCTTATTGCAATAAGTTTGGTCCAGTAAAAAATCCATTCGGATTTCCAAGAAAATTCCATCCAAATTTTCAGCACCAACACCGTACACTACATATGTCAGATATCTTTCCCGTAGCTCTCTTCCGAGAAAAGTTTTTGAAAGATGTTTAATTAGACTCAAATAAGCACAAAAGGAGTATTATAACTAAGAACTTAGGCTCTACAAAACTATGTTCTTCTCTTTTCTAAAATTATTGCGATAAGAGTGACTAAACAATAAATCAAGTAAGGCTAAGCGTATTTACATTTGTTGGTGATGGTCTCTGTATAGGAGCTCAAGATGATCACCTTTGAACAATAATCTACAATTACAAAGGGGTAGTCATGGCCATCCTTTTTCTTCAGCAATTCTCTTAGTAAGTCCATGGAATTGCTTTCTCATGGGTTTGGACAGACAATGATATATAAAATTTGAACTTTCAGTTTGCAGGTTTTAACCTATTGTACAATATGCACCCTTTCACAAATTGGTCCACATCTTGTTGCATTTTGGACCAATGGACTTATGGACATAGCGTTGCAAGTTCTACCTATTCTCATCCACACCAAAGTATCCAAACACTTTGGATAAATGGGCCTCTTGGGATCCATTGTAATGAGTGACCCACATGGAGAATTGTTGGGTTGCGTCATTACATTCATGAGCAATTCTTAGACTTTTTTTATTTTTTTATTTTTTTTTTATGATGAAATCTTGGTACATTATGAGATTTGGCAGTGGCTTCTCTAGCCGGAGGTGGACGCCGTGCTCATTGTACTGCTCTTTGACCACCTTGAAGAGTCAATCAAGCTCCTAAATCAACTTCTGCATGTGCACGCCACCAAGCTTGCCCCAATGCCCACAGGGTAAGGCATCTCCTATCTTCTTGAATTGATCAGGAATTTTTGGCCATCATTGAAAATCTTTCTTGCTTGGTATGATGTTACCATGCCCACTGTGGGATGTTATAGTCTTTAGCAGGAAGGTCTTTCTATCTTTGGTGAATTGGCATGGGTAAGATTGTTGATGTTGCATTGCCTTCCTATCATGAATGTATGAACTACCAATGATGACTTGACAGATGTTCAGGGGAACTACCTCACAAAATATCTTGTTGATGTTGTTCTTTGTGATTGTGAATCTTACTTGAAATTGATGAGTAATCTTCATCTCTACCTTCTAGATCAGGACCAAAGTATCAGGGCTTGGATTGGATATGGTGTCTGACCCTCTTGCCTCGAATTGATAAAATGAGGTTCTTTTGACTGTCATTATTAATGGTGGTGTTGATCAACCCATGCTTAACTTGTATTGTCAAAGTGAATAACTCATGTATTTGCATTGGAAGATGACCCAATCCTTGTATCCTTCGATATTGCCATTGGAGATAGAGATCAACTTGGTATGGTCCACTACAACAATATATTTGATATTTCTTTCCCATATTTTTTTTTTTCAATTTTTCAAGATAGAGTTCAGGGTGCAACTTCCAATATTATTCCTTTCAAGCCAAGTATCTGATAATGGTTATAGAACTTCACATAGGCATTTGCTTTAGAGGAAGGGGTGGGCTTTGGTGCATTGCCTGCCTTTTTTCCTTTCATCTTACTTTGGAGAAAAATAACCGAATGATTCTTTGATCTTCTCCCATCTAGCTTTCTTTATTCATTCTACTATCATTGCTATTATATGAGGCTAATTAAGATCTGTGATTGAGAGCAGGTGAGTTCATTTTCCATTTGAGAGTGAAGCTTTGAGCTGTTCTTCATCAATGTTTGTATGCTCCCAGGATTTACTCCCAAAGTGATTGCGTATGCCTAAAGTAAACCTTGTCTTGTAATCATGCATAGAAAAATTAAAAAAAAAAATTAAAATAAAATGTGTAGAATGTCCTCGGCTTTACCTCAGGTTGCACCACTTCTTCCATCGATCTACCATATAACCTATGGGATATAACTCATTGTGAATCAACCTATAAATTATCCTTAAATTACCTCTTGATAACCAAGCATTTTTAGATGAGCATTCCACCTCACAAAAGCATAATGGTTAAGTTTCAGTCGGGTAAAAGCAAATGAGTGTTGTACCCATATAAGGTGAAATAAGTCTCAATATGGTCAATCCACATGTAGGATATTTTCATGTCAATTGTGTTCATCATAATTGAGTATTTTTACCTTTGTTTCTATGGTCTTGGTCTACACTCATTTTCATTTGTATTCTATTATCCGCATCCGCATCATCTCCACTTATGTTTGTAGCTTTCTTTTCATTGGGCATTTGTTTGTGTGGTCATGGGAGGAGATGAGGGAATGCAGTTTGGGTCACTAGTAGTTGTAGTGATAGAAGATTGCATCTTCATTAACTCCATAATAGTAGCCATTAGCTCTATCAATTTAGCTATTGTTCAACCAGATTTTTTTTTTTTTGGGTGGGGGGAGGGGGGTGGTATTATTAACTATTTCATTTTGTTCCTCTTCTTTCTTGATTTTTTGCAAGTATCTGCAGGAAAAAAACCGTTCTCTATAATTTTGATATCTTCTCTTTTAATGTACCATGCACTAACTAATGGGATTCTAATAACAACTTGATTAGATGCTAATCTCCTAATGCTAAGCTATAAGTCTATAATGAGATGTTAGAATGGAATATGAAAATGGTATAGGAATTTTTCTTTAGGAGCCCTAATGACGCATGAATCAAGGTGCAAATATCTGAATTGACTTTTTGTTGAAGAAGACTTCTCTCATTGTTGTTGGTCTACTTGTGTTCACGAGTGATTTTGATTTTTTGCTTCTTGTACACATGTTATAGCTGACTGTGTACAACAATCTAGTACTCTTCCCTTTGTTGAAAATCAAGATGTCTTATTTTGTTTGATTTGGATTCTTGAATTAGAAATCCAAAATGCTTCCTTGTTGTTTCTTGCATGTACAACAATAGGAAGATGGTCTATGTTGACTATTGTCTTTCCTTCTGTGACTATAGTTTATAACAATTGAGATAGAGAACAACGGAGAGCTGGCTAGTGGGGTGCTTGCACTTCACATATTTCGAGTTATTATAAAAACATCTATTTTATAGAAGTGTGTTGAAGGGTGAGGTGAATAAGAGAGGATCCTTGGCATGAGAAACATCTATTATATAGGAGTGTGTTGGAGGATGAGATGTAGAAGAGAGGATCTTTGGCATGAGAATAACCATCTCGCAAGGAATATCTTCTCAGTTTCCATCTTTCAATAATCTTCTCAACATTTCTTCCCCTGAGGAAAACCACCTTAGGTCCTTAGGACGTTTGTGCTCGTTTTTTTTTAATTTCCTTGTGATAGGGTATGTGTCTCACAAGATCGAAACACTTAAATTCTTTTTTTTTATTTGGTTATGTATTATCTCTTGATTCTCATGCTAGTTTTTGTTGTAACTAGTTTGTTATAACTCTACTCAATTGTCTCGTAGTTTTTTAATCTCTCAACGAGCAATCCTCCATGCATTCATCAACATAGAAAGCAAAGATCATGATGCATGCATGCAGAAGGCATCTTATTATGGATAGGCAAATCCTTCTTTAGTCAATCCTTTTGGCTTTTGGACCCATCCACTAATTAGCCTTCTATACTTGGGCCATATTGTGTAATCACATTTTGTTATTTTGAACCTAATGAATCACAATTTTCTTTTATCTCGAAATATTGATGTAGGCAGGGGGGGCGACTGATTTTTGGCTGATTTGGGTTTGAGCCAAGTTTAGTTGGGTATTTAAATAGTGGGCTTATTGGGGCTTAATGGGCTTGACCCATTGAGGTGTATTGCTGTTTGATGTTTGGAAAGAAGTTGGGATGGGGAGCTGGCTGCTTGCTTTCTTTTCAGTTCCCTGGGTGTTACCTGTTCGGCTCCCTTGCTTTGCCCGTGGATTTCCTGTTCAGCTCCCTTGCTGATTGTTCGATTCCTGCATATATTTATGGCTGGTTTATTTTGGCTATTGGGCTCCCAACGTGAGTAATTTCTGAATTTTTCTTCTCTTTTCTGTTTGGGTCATTGGGGCGGCTGGGTGGCTGTTTGGCTCCCTTTCTTCACCTATATATTGGGGCTGTTTTGTGGCATTTAAAAGAAGATTTTGGAGAGAAAATATTTGGAATGCGAAACCTGCGGGTTTTCACTAGCTTGCGAGCTAGCCTTCTCTTTCCCCTTCCTCTCTATGACTTCGTCTCAGGCTTCTTATCTATTTCTTCTCTCCGCAAGTGTCCACCCTATTAGTATCTTTCTTCTCAATCAATGAAGGTTTTAGGTAATTTTATATTATGTTTTTCGTGTGAATTGTAAGTGTTGTCTTTTCTAAAATATATAAAAGTTTTAAAGTGTTGTTATTTCCTTTTATTTAAAGTTGTAAGGAAAGTTTGTGTTCGTTCGAATTGTTTTTAAAGGAAGAAGTCATCTTTATTTGCAATCTTAGTTTTTTCTTAAAATTTTGATTGCATCAATTTGATATCAGAGCTTTAGGTTGTTTTGTGTCTTCCTTTTTTGTAAAAATAAAAAATAAAAAATAAAATTATGGACCTTCATCAACAAACGGTGAATCCAATTCAAGAAAAAGTCAAATCAGAAGTAGGAGAAAATCAGCTAAATGATATTGAAGTCCCAATTCCAACGAGTCAATGGATCCCGCTGCAAGGAAGTTCTACAGATCCCATACAGAACGAGTTGTATAAAATTCAATATCAAATGCACTTGTGTACGGAAAAATACGAGAAGAGAAAGAAACTTTTGCAAGCCTAGTTTATGCAAGAAAAAGAAGTGATCTAGAGAAAGTATGCGGCCTTGATTCAAGAATTGGATGTGGCACCTTCAACTCGTCAGGAAAGTTCTAAAGTCATCTCATCAGGAGATGAGAACTTTCCACCAGGGGAGAATTTGATGTAGGTAGGGGGGGTCGACTGATTTTTGGCTGATTTGGGTTTGAGCCAAGTTTAGTTGGGTATTTAAATAGTGAGCTGATTGGGGCTTAATGGGCTTGGCCCATTGAGGTGTATTGCTGTTTGATGGTTGGAAAGAAGTTGTGATGGGGAGCTGGCTGCTTGCTTTCTTTTCGGTGAAACCTGCGGGTTTTCACTAGCTTGCGAGCTAGCCTTCTCTTTCCCCTTCCTCTCTATGACTTCATCTCGAGCTTCTTATCTATTTCTTCTCTCCGCAAGTGTCCACCCCATTAGTATCTTTTTTCTCAATCAATGAAGCTTTTAGGTGATTTTATATTATGTTTGTCGTGTGAATTGTAAGTGTTGTCTGTTCTAAAATATATAAAATTTTAAAGTGTTGTTATTTCCTTTTATTTGAAGTTGTAAGGAAAGTTTGTGTTCGTTCGAATTGTTTTTAAAGGAAGATGTCATCTTTGTTTGCAATCTTAGTTTTTTCTTAAAATTTTGATTGCATCAAATATGCTAGAAATATGTGATGGAAAGTGGTAGATTGCATTTGCACCTTCTTTATTGCTTCATAAGCATTGGCAACACACTTAGTTTTGTTCATCCATCTTTGTGAGAGCAATTAGGACTTCACACTAGACCTAAAAACAATAACAAATTGCCAAAGGAATCCTTTGATTCAAGAATCAGGATCCTACCATGACTAACATAGTGTTTTTTACTTTGTTATGCTTATTTGATAGGTTTTTAGTGTAAAGGAAACTAAACCTCCCTATTCTAATGGCAAATATTAAATATATTTATTGTGCTGCTGATTGCTGAAGAAAAAAATAAAAAATGGAAAAATTCAAATTATTGTCTCATAATATGTTTTTGTATTGTGAGAACATCACTTTTGGTTATCATTGAAGTTAACATATTAATGAATCAAGAAATGTTGAATATTCATATTGAATGCTTGTAATCCAATATTAAGTTGTTTTTTGCCTAGCTATTGCACATCATTATTGCTACTGCCTAGCTCCTACACTTTGATGTAGTTGCAACAATACTTATTTGCATACTTGTACATTCAATCGTTGTGTGCACTTAGTTGTTTCCTTCTTTGTCCTTTTGGTCCCTGCCCTGCCAATCTCTGATGTTATTTCCAGCATTTGTTGATTATGGGTCCCAAGCCCCACTTCTATTAGACCCATATGCTTTTTGAGGATTAATGAGGGTTATTTCTGTATTTGGTTGAGGTAGTCAATTACCTCTCTTTTGCTTGAATCATGAATCAAACCTTTTGCATGTCATTAATGGCTTTTTAGTAGGTTTCGTTATATAAATCTACAGCTTATGAGAACTTGTGATGTCACAATGAACAATTGTAATCTCACTGATTTGCCTCTTAAAACATTATAGGCCCTATTGTCCTAACTGCAGCTTATTTTTGAGTTCTGATTTTCTTTGTTTTTGTTATTATGTTGTTGTTATGCTTGTTAATGGTTTTGACTTCAGAATTTGATTTTGATACTCATTAGCTTCTTATTCACATGACCTTATTCATGGTTTTTAGCACTCTTCCTTCATCTCAATAATTATTTTAGAACCGATGCATATCATTAGATATCTTTAGGATTCAATGATTCGACCTTACCACATGATACTTGAATATCAACATAGTTCAGAGTTTTGATACTTATAGTGTTAGTATGCTAATTAATGCACTGTAATTTTTTTGTGATTTTAGATAATGTTGTATAGTTTGCATGCATTTTACCACTTTCATACATTGCACCCTTGCATCATTCTTATATTATTTTTTTCTTGGTCTCTTAATATATGACACTTACTATGAAGCCACTAAAGAGAAGCTGGACGAGTTGTCCATAAATCTAAATTTGTTAAAATCAAATCATAATAACATGACCAAAGAACAAGCAATCATGATTCTACACTTTCTCTTCTTACACACATATTTAGACAATTTTACAAAAAAGAGAGCCAAAATGGTCTTAAAAAGAAAGCCAATTATCAGGATGACTTGTGCGGATGGGAGGGTAAAAAGGGATATAGATCAATTGAGTCCAAAGCTCATGAGGTGTGATTTGGGCACCTGCTCAATCCTGAGCAGGAATTAGGCTTATGGTCAAACCTAAGTCGTAGGATTGAGCCCAAGCAGCCCACAGATTTAATTGAGCTCAAGTTGGGCTTAATTACAAGCCCAATTCAACTCGATATTGAGCAGGGCCCAAATTAGGCTAGTTTAATCAAGAACTTATATTAGACTCAAGTTTAGTCCTTAGAATTTGATGGAATTGACTATGAAGCTAGATCTAAAAGGGCTAACTTGACTTGAGGCATAGTTGAGTAAAACCAAAGTGTGATTGGGTTCGTGAATGGGTCCAGAGTCGAGTTAATTTGTTATATTTGAATCAAAAGACCTCATTATGGCTCGATCAAGATCTAAACCCAAGTTTAATGAATTGATTAGTTTTAATTAATAGATTGGGTCAAAATAGAGGGGCCGAAGTATTTCTAACTTATCTTGAAACCTTTTAAGGTTGACCAAGGCTTGGGCCAATGCCATGATCAATCTTGATCAATTAGGCTAAGTAGAGCGAGTTGGGCCAAATTGACTTGGAACCAATTTATTGTGTCGATTGGGGCTTCAGCTGTGCAATTGGATGCATGGGGCTCAAAATTGAGCCAAGTTGAGTAGTTTATATGGTTAAATTAGCCCGATTAAATGCAGGTACCCCTTTTCCCTAATTAATGGTTAATTGACCAAGCCATTTAGTAAAGAAGGTCAGTTGATCTAGCTCAAGATTCACTTAAGCTAAATAGGTCAACCTGTGCTCAATTGAGCCCATTAGGTTTATGGGGTGTGGATTAATGGGATGCTTGATTTGAAAAGGATTGAATGAAGTATGTTAGTCATTGATATCTCCTCTACCATATAGAGGAGATGTTGGTAGAGGAGATGTTCGCTCTAGGGCCGACAAAGCAGAAAGAATGTATTGTCTCCATGTGGCAAAGGAAATACCATCATCATAGGGCTTCAAATTGACTTTACCCTTAATATGACTAAGTCATGGTTTATTGAGAGTATTTGGGTCACAAGGCTTGTTCAAGCTAATTAAGGACATATTGAGCCTATTGGGTCCTTCTGGATTTGTCAAGGTTGTAAATGAACCAATATGCTTATCAAGATACTCATGTCCTAGCTCAGTTAGAGTTCATTTATAATCATTTAATTAACTAATTGAATAAGCTTGAATGCTTTTATAAACAATCAATTAATAAATGAATAGGCTTGAACAACCTTGTGTTCGATTTAATTGTAATCATGAACAATATCATTTAAAGCTTGTGAATAAACTTATTAAGCAGTGCGATCTATGCTCGATAATATGCTCATTTAATTCTCGATTATTATTTTATTTTATATGTGATGATGTGGGAGTCTTGTTCATTTCTATTTTAAATTACTTTATTCATAAACACAAGCTACTTGTTTATGCATGTTAAAATTTTTGTTTAATTAATAGTTCATTTAATTAAAATCTCGTTTTTAAGCTCAATAGGCTGCTCAGTAGTTTTGCTCATTAATAAGCTCGATAGGCTTGTCATTAATAGGCTCGATAATGCTTTTTTAGTTAATTAACAAGATACTTATTAGTTTTGCTTGTTAATAAGCTCGATAAGACTCATTTAGTTAGCTAATGAACTGAGCTCAAACAATCATTATTTTAAACGAGTCGAGCTTGAGCATTACTACAAATATTCGATTCGAGTTTGTGCTCAAACAAGGTTTTTGCAAGTGAGCTCAAGTTCGAGCAAGCTTCTGCTCGAGTTAGCTCAGCTCAATTTATTTGCATATTTACTGTTAGGATTATCCCAATCAACTAGTCTTAGGTTCGGTCAATTAAGACCCAATAGAGATATCAACCAAGTTTGTACTTTGGCAAATGAGCCCACATTGGGTAAGCACAGTGTCTTAATGTAGACTACACTAAACCTAATAGAACTACAAGGGTCATGAAGGTTGTCCACTGGTTCAAGATTATATTGATCCATGCATGGTTATACTAATTCAAGCAAGAGGCCATAACAGCTTAGCTCGGTTATTCCATAAGATGATCAGGGCTATGTGGACCCTGACATTTTCATAGATAAAAGTAATTTCCACTTCTAGATGTGGAATCTTGGATATTACTTCTATGAGGGTTGTTTGGTTGATTAATAAATATGTATAAGCATGCATGTAGGCATACATACTATGTAAATATTAATAAACTAAAAATAGAATATTAAAAAATGTTTTTTTTTTTAATTTTTATTCATTACAAGTATAAAATTATATAAATGATGATGATTTTTTCCCGTACTATGAATGTTGCATTACATTATTTATGGCATAGAGTATGTATCATATAGGATGCTATTATGCATGCATCACAAAGATATAAGCATGCTATTTTTTTACTAAATATTACTCTATATAATGTAAGAGTATCACAACTTTCAAATATATATGTATAAAATTGGGTTTGTTTGATTAGGTAGACCAATAAAAATGGAGGGAGAGTCATATACTCTTACTTGAGGAGAATTTTTATTGGTCTACCTAATGAAAGATGGTATGACATGGGTATAATTGTGGGTTTCATATGTGTTTACTTCCAGCACTTCCTACTTCTCACTTTTACACGGAGGTGTATTCATTGTTTGGTTATAACCAAAAATCAAATCAAATCAAATCATTCTTATTTGGTTTATTCGGTTTTGCGTTAAAGTATTGGTTGGATTTTTTATTATAATTTTGACTTTATTTGGTTTTTTATGTTTTAGTTTGGTTTTTTTTTGTAAAATCAATCAAACTAAAAATTGAATTATATTAATTTATTCAAATATTAAATCAATAAAATCCACGAATTATAAATAAATAATTGATAATAAACAAGTGGCATGAGGATTATTGTGGATATTCTTTATTTCACAGGGCAAAATTATACTCTAACTGAACTGACCAACCTAAAGTTTTGTTCGGTTCAATTTGATTTGAAAAAAGTTTGTTCAATTTGCTTTTCTAAATTTTAGGACTAAAATCATTTGGTTTTACTGATATGAAAACCAGACAGAACAAACAGATAAATTACACTCCCCTACTTACATGCAAACAAACAATCCCTTGGCACATACAGTAAGATTTAAACTACTTTTAAATTTTCTCTTCTAATTTTTTGTTTGAAGCACGTAGCATTTTCTTTTTGGACTGGAGGGAGGCAATAGCTTTAAATGCATATTATGGTAATTTAATTATGAAAAGGATTCAGCACATCTAGCAAACCATAAGTTGTTCCATGTCAAGTTAGGAAAAAAAAGAGAAAGAAAGAAATAAATTATCATAGCCACACACATCTTCAGGATATGTGAACAAGTTTGATATGCAGGGAATGTGTTTCTTATGCTTAATTTCGACTATTGGGAGACTATTTGATTTTTCTTTTACTTTTCTACTTTTTCCTTCTGATCTTTCCGTTTTGGTTTTTGTGGTTGCCACCTGTTGACCATCTTAACCTTGTTAAATATGCAGCTCAATTACCTGGAACTACTCAGGACCACCTGCAAATATTTAATATTGAGATGAAGGCCAAAATGAAATCACATCAAATGTCAGAGCAGGTAATGTGCTAGTGGCTTTAGAAAAAAGATTGCTGCCAGGATCTCTTTTTATAAATTTCCGATCTGCAGTTATTCTACATACTTTATCTTCTTCATTCTGAATTAAATTATTTCTTGTATTGAGAAACTTTTAGGTTGTCTTTTGGAAGTGGATAACACCTAAGATGTTGGGGTTGGTTACGCAAACGTCGGTATATCATTGGCCAATAGAAGGTATAATTTCTAATGTAGCATGGCCCTATGCTGTATGGCTTCTACCAGTATATGCATCTCCTTCAGTTCTGACAGTACTGATAATAATGCATGTTATATTTGAATCAGGCGAATCTGAGCCAGTAAAAATGTTTGACCGGACAGCTAATTTGGCAAACAATCAAATTATAAACTACCGGTGTGATCCATCAGAAAAGTGGCTAGTTCTTATTGGCATTGCACCTGGTTCTCCAGAGGTACATTAGTAAGAACGCTGTTTACTAGTTTAGTTTAATTATTAGTTGCATTGAGAGGAGAGGTCTAAAGGGGAAGCTTCTTGAGACTGCTCTGGAAAAGCTTTGTTCTGTTGGATTCTAGACAAACTTATCTCTCTTTTTAGAAATCCGTGAAAAAAAAGCTAGGGATATAGCCATAATGCATAGAGATCTGTTTTGAAAGCTATTTATGTATTGTGGTACACTGGGATTAATTTTTTGTTCCCGACTAATTTATCACCTTGTTTATTACCGGTTTGGATATTTCGTGTCTGTGTTGCACTCTTTTAGTTTGCCGCCCAGCATTTTCTGTCTGACTATTTATCACGTTTCACATCTGCCAGATCTCTTACATTTACAGTCCGTCTGATTTGAATTTTCTCTGAAGTCTTCAACATTCCACTTGTATTTTTGAACTTCACTAGCAAACATTTTTTTGCTTCCATCATGTTCTTTCCAAAGCTTACTTCCTGCCCCTTTTTGCTGGCATTATGCTTCTTTTAAATCATGCAGAACATATATAAGATGATTTAGGCTTTGTTTATTGAAAATCCATGCAATGTCATGTGAACATATGGATTGGGTGGCAGTATTTATGGTTTATATTTAGGACTTACCAGCATATCTTTTATTATTATTTTGCTTAAACATGTTAGCACAAGGTCTTTGGTTCAATACACCATCGGCATGTATTGAATTGATGCCATATTGTGTGCTATGGCTATCTTCTCAGCTAAAAGCGTTCCTTCTTTTTTAAATTTGCAGAGGCCACAACTAGTGAAAGGAAACATGCAGCTTTTTTCTGTTGATCAGCAACGCAGTCAAGCACTCGAAGCACATGCTGCATCATTTGCTTCATTCAAAGTGAGCAATTTTGTTTCTCCGTGTTCGCTGTTGGAAGGTTTTTACTGTTCATATGACAGCATTTGTTTCACTTGGTTGACTTGGTCATGCTGGTCATTCTTGCACAGGTTGCTGGAAATGAAAACTCATCGATTCTTATCTGTTTCGCCTCAAAGACCCACAATGCTGGTCAAATAACTTCCAAGTTGCATGTGATTGAGCTTGGGGCCCAGCCAGGTACCTGCTTATCCAAACGCTACTATCTTATAGCTTGATATATTGTTCTTTTCTATTATTTCACTAAGATTTGCTGCATGTCTGGCTTCAGTCCTGGACGAGTATAATTGGATGTTGATACTAGGTTGACAACCATCATAAACTTTTGTCAAAACCATTCATGAATCATATTTCAATTGATTACATCACCAATTCTCTGTAATTTGCTTTCTGGATTTTCTGCGTTTATCATTGTTTTTCATCATTTAAATAATGGCAATGGAGTTTTGCATGTTGTCTTTAGTTAAATTTAAGCATTTTCTTGCATTTTGTGAGTTGTTAGCTCTTGCTAAGGCCGTCTTTACCTTGTAGCATTATGCTCTAGTCTCTTTCAATAAGAGTTGTTTCACTGCCTATTTTGACATATACTTCTGCAGTTATGCTGATATATAGATTTCTCTTGATAGAAAAAGCACTCAAGTTTTGGGTATATGTACAGGCAAACCAGGCTTTTCCAAGAAACAAGCTGATCTGTTCTTCCCACCTGATTTTGGTGATGACTTCCCTGTGGCCATGCAGGTACAATTTTCAGTTCTGATGATACCAAATTTTGTGGATTTTACAAGTCCATTGATGATTGAAGTTGACTTGCTTAATTAGTTATCATTCTCCTTGAAAATGTTAAAAGTGATTTAAAAAAAAGAATTTCTTGATTGTTCTTTACGGTGGAGACCATGCATGCGTGGATTCATGGATTTTGTGGTGTGAAGGGTGGTTGGTCCTATGTGTCAATATCTTTAAATTGTTAACCAGTGAATCCAATCTATTTAGTACGATGTTCTTGGTGTGCTCATAAACCAGAAACCTATTGAGCTTGCTAGATGCAGATTTTCATGTGCCGAGCGGTTGGTATGTTGATGGTGAATTTAGATTGATTCAAAACATCTTCATTCCGAATGATGACAATCTGGAATCTTCATTTCTCATTCCATGATTTATATTATGCTGCTTTTGATTCTCTTTAATTTGCTTGATTTTTCTTCAACCTTAGTTGCAAGATTTGGTACTATATTTGTGATTTGATCTCGTTTTAAGTTACAGAAAGAAGTAAATTTCCCCATATAGGTAGCAACGTCTACTAAGGTGTTCTTTTCTTGTAATTAGATAGTTTTGTTTTTATAGCTGGTTCCAGACGAGATACTTGTTGCTTGATATCCTTCAATTATTTGTAAATGAAATTGGTTTGATATTCTAATTGCTTTACAAATTCTCTTTTCTCTTATAAATGTGGCTTTGACATGATTTTGTTATATTTCACATTTTCATGATTCATATGTACTTATGTGCTGGTACTTCGAATATGTTTGTAACGATATATTTAGAACACTACTGAAATTTTTTTATGCAACTTAATAAATTTGGATTATTTTTTACAAATGTTTAGGATTTGTTTTCATTAAAATTTGGATTTTGATTTTATGAGATTATTTCACGTTAAATTAACCTTTCATTAATTTTAGGTAGTTTGGGTAACCTTATTTTTATAACTAGGGGGAGTTTTTCCTTATAATAAATCAATGAATGACATGATAAATTATTGTAGGTTTTTTTTCGGCCTCCCTTCTCGGAATTATTCTTTCCTTCTAGCATTCCCTATTCTTTCTTCTTTCAACTCTTTTCTTTCTTCCTTAAGTAATTTTTTTTTCAACTGACTTCTTGCCACTTTTTTGTCCACCTCTTTGGTTCTTCTTTACATTGGATTCGCCTTCTTCACTTCATGACTTCATCACTCTATATTAATTGGTATCAAAGCCGTACCATTATCTTTATTCTTGTCAATTTTGTCCTTGTTATGTGATCCAAATTCTCACACCTTAGCTTACCATACACGCCCACATGTTGCACTTATCGCTTCAAGCTTCAAGCTCACACAAGTCTCCTCTCACACTGTGTGCTTCTCCCATGGAGTCTTCTGCTTCTATGCTCACCTACATCAAACTTCCACCCACCCGATTCTGCAAATACAATGATTTCTTCATCTTCTTATACTATCTTGTCTTTTTGTAGCCCCACTCTATATCAAATGGTATTAGAGCTTCATTGTAATCTTGTTCCTCTTCGATCCCATCCCTGTTGACTGCACAAGTTAGAGACGAGAAGACTTTTATTTCAAGCTTATTATTAAACACCTCTTAGAATGAGTACTGCCACCAGTAGGCAAGATTGATGACAAGTCCCTACAATTTAAGTTTACCAGATGTTTACTCTCTATAAGTGGCCTACTTTGAAAATCTTACTTGAGAATCAACTTGAGTTGTCTTGGCTCCATGAAACAAAAGATATTTTGGAGAAGATTCATACAGGTGAGTGTGGAAATCACTCAACTTTTAAGAATTTAGTAAGGTGTTTTGGAAAAGATTCATTATGGTGAGTGTAGAAAGTGCTTAAGGAAAGGATACTTTTGGCCTACATCAAACAAGATGCTAAAGAATTTATTAAGCGTTGCAAGAATTGCCATCTACATGGGAATTTGCTACATCAATTGAGCCAACCACTAGCACTGCTACATTAATCAATTTAGGAACTGGTGTAAAACCTGCAATAAAACAGAGTGCACTTGCTGGATAGCTAAGAAATGGAAGGAATTCTGAAACAGAGAACAAGTATATTGAGTAAAATATATCTTCTGTGTTCTTTCTTCCTCTCCTCCGTCTATAAATACATCTCAAGGTATTACTTCGTTTCTTTTATGTATTTGGCTGATACATCAAAAAGTGACTACTATCATAACTAAAACAGGACGAAAGCTGTTACTAGATAGTGGTAAGGAAAACAGAGCATAAACCAGTGTAGGTAAATTGTTCTTGTTTTTTATTAAGGGTGTTAATATTTGATGCGACCCAAAAACCTGACCTGAAAATTCTGGGTCCGGGTCCACCCGTTTGGAAAATGGGTTGGGGGTTCGGGTTAAACCGAAAATCCGATATCAACCTGAAATTGACCCGGGTCCAAATCCGAATCGCGCTCTGCCTCTGCTCGTCTCACAAATCGAGATCGCCCGTTGCTTGCAGGTTGAGTTGGCCCCCATCGCGCTCGTTGCGCACGCACGGACGCACCCGCTTGCAGAGACGCACGCACTCGTGACTTGCCTCACCCACTCGCGAATTGCCTCACCTGCTTGCTTAGCGCTCGCGTACACCTCACGTTGGCGCTCGCCTCACCATGCGCTCGCACTCACCTCGTTCGAGTCTCCGTGTTGGGTCGGTTTGACCTGGATTTGGGGCAGGTCGGGTCCGGGTTCAGATTTCTAACCCGTTTGTGTATTCAGGTCAGGTTTAGGTTGGAGCAATCAAGGGTGGGTCAGTTTCGGGTTGGACCTGAACCCTACTTGAAAACTCATTTTGACACCCCTACTCTTTATAATGCACCGCATCCTGTCTCCCCTTTTCCAAAAGAGTCCATGATTGGTGTGATGTTAGCACTAGTAAGCTTGTCTGGAGGCCAATATGAATATATATCAAAGACTTTGAAGTTTGTGAAAATGTAAATGTCAGGTGGTAGTTCGACGATATATGCATTATCATTAACGCATTTGAGAATGGGAATTGGGCCAATCTTATGTGGACTTAGTTTTTGGTAAATTCCTGATGGAAGCTGTTCTCTGCGAAGACGTACCATTACAAGATCTTCGAGTTCAAAAACATTCTTCCGCCTATGTGAATCTGCAGCTTGTTTGCAAATTTCATTGGAGGTTTGTTAGCTTAATTTTTACTTCCTGTAAGATGTCCTTGTACTGCTCAGTCACCTTATCAGCTGCAGTGTTTTTACATTTGGGAAGGACTGCAATGTCTAGGAGGTGATTAGGCATTTTAGTGTAAACAATGCTGAAAGGATAATGGCTGGTGGATCGATAAGTCATAGAGTTATAAGCAAACTCAGCTTGTCCAGAACATCTTCCCATTGCTTTAGACGAGTTTGCACGAGACAACACAACGTATTACTAAGAGTGTGATTAACTAACTCACTTTACTCATCAGATTGTGGGTGATATGTGGAACTGAGTTTGATTTCAGTCTTCAATTTTCGCCATAGTTGGCGCAAAAATGGCTGATGAACTTCACATCTCTATCTAAAGTGATGCTGCGAGGTAAGCCATATAACCGGACAATCTCTTGGAAGAAGAGGTGGGCTACATTCATGGCATCAAAGGTTTTTTTACAAGCTATAAAATGCGTCATTTTTTTAGAAGATGATATTTAACAAAGGTGGATGAGATATTTTGTTAAACTTTTTAATGAAGAATGTGAAAATAAAATTGACTGTAGTGACCTTAGCACCCTAAATGAAAATAAAGATTTCTGTTTTTATCGGTGTATTAGTAAAACCGATGTTAGAGAGGCTTTAAAGAAAATGAAGGGTGGAAAAGCTATTGGACCTGATGATATTCCAATAGAGGTGTGGAAATGCTTAGGAGATGAAGGAATTTTTTGGCTTACTAAACTTTTTAATACTGTTTTGAAGGCTAAAAAGATGCCAGATGAGTGGAGAATGAGTGTGTTAATCCCTATTTTTAAGAATAAAAGTGATGCACAAGATTATGCGAATTATAGAGGAATTAAGTTAATGTGTCATACTTTAAAACTATGGGAACGAGTTATGGAGCATAGGCTGCGGCGTGATACTAATGTTTCTCAAAATCAATTTGGATTCATGCCGGGTAGGTCTACTATGGAAGCCATACATTTATTAAGAGGTTTGATGGAGAAATATAGAGAGAATAAGGAGGGTTTACATATGATATTTATTGATTTAGAAAAAGCATATGATAAAGTTCCAAGAGAAGTGCTATGGAGAGTTCTTGAAAAAAAAAAGGAGTTAATAACGCTTATATTCAAATCATTAAAGATATGTATGCAGGAGCTATTACTTGTGTTCAAACACAAGGTGGTTTGATCAAGTATTTCCCTATTTCGGTTGGATTACATCAAGGATCAACCTTAAGCCCATATCTTTTTGCTTTAGTCATGGATGTTCTCACTAGACATTTGCAAGAGGATGTACCTTGGTGTATGCTTTTTGCTGATGATATTCTTCTTGTTGATAAGACTAGAGAGGGAGTTGAAGCTAAACTAGAATTGTGGAGGTTAACCTTAGAGTCTAAAGGTTTTCGCTTGAGTAGATCTAAAACGGAATATATGGAGTGTAATTTTTGTAATAATAGACCTAGTGAGGGGATTGTGACTTTGGGCGATCAAGTCATTAATAAGAGTACACGTTTTAGATATCTTGGATCTATTGTTTAGAGTGATGGTGAAATATATGGGAATATTATCAGCAGAATCCAAGTTGGATGGTTGAAGTGGAGGAATGCATCGGGCTTATTGTGTGATAGAAAAGTACCCCTCAAACTTAAGGGAAAATTCTATAAGATTGTGGTGAGACCTGCAATGCTTTATGGTGCAGAATGTTGGCCATTAAAAGAGAAGCATAATTCTAAGTTAAGTGTTGCAAAGATGAGGATGCTCAGGTGGATGAGTGGCTTTACCCTTACAGATAGGATACGAAATGAGCATATTTGTGAAAAGGTTGGAGTAGCTCTAGTGGAAGATAAGATTAAAGAGAGTCGTCTTAGATGGTTTGGTCACATAAAACGGCGGCCTTCCGATGACCCGGTTAGGAAAGTAGAGGTCTTAGATTTGACTTATGTTAAGAAAGGTAGAGGTAGACCTAAAAAGACTTGGTTAGCAAATATTAGAAATAATCTTTCTTTATTAGATTTAAACAAAAATTTAACTTTTAACATGACAAAATAGAGAAAATACCTTCACTGCCTAAGAGAAATGAAAATGAGAATATTCGATGAATGGGGCATTAAGTGTAGGCGATTGATTTGGTGTTGTGGATAGGAAATAACAAATTTAGTTTTTATATTTTAAATAAGTAAAAAATTTAAATACAATAAATTATATTTTTAAAAAATTCATAAAATATTTAAGATACGCGTGTCGGACACGCGTGTCCAATTTGTATTTAATATTTTTTTAATTGGACACGCTTTCGGCGTGTCCGACACGTGTCAGAGGAGTGTCGGACGCGTGTCGTGTCGGACACTGCACGCCTCTTTGAGGAGAAGTGTCGGTGCATCATAGCTTGTACCTTTAAACTCTTGATAGATAGAGCACCGTCGAACAAACTTCGACATATCCCTTCACAAACAAGGCTAAAAGAACTTGGTTGTTAATCAAATCTGAGTTTTTTCTTTGTCGACATGAGCTGCCAACCCCCCACAATGAGCATCTTTGATTAGCTGTTATCTTCACGTTGATTTTGGTATCCATAGCAATTTGCCTTTAAACTGAAATCCATGTCTAATTGAATATTCACCAACTGGGACTTGCATTTGTGTATTGACTTCAAATTTTAGCAAAGTCTCGATCTGATGGATACAATTCCTTCAAACATTCCAATTCAGTGAGCTCCATCTAAAGTTGAGTTAACAAAGCAGCTCTTCTACTAAGAGCATCAACAACTTGATTTTGCACTCCTGATTTATCCGTTAAAGTAAATATGAATTTTTGTAAAAATAAAATCTAGTGAGCATGCATTTAGCTAATTGTTTTATGGTTATTGATAAATTTGAGGGCTTTTTGATCACTGCACAAAACGAAATCTTGATGTCGTAAATAATATTCTTAGTGTTTAAGAGCGTGGACCATTGCATACAACTCTTGCTCATAGATTGTCCGACTTTGTCGTGTTGGATTGAGTTTCTCGCTATAGTACTCCACTCGATCAAGTCTAGACAGTACTGCGCCGATGCGGATTGCAGAAGCATCGGTGTCCACTTGGAAAGGTTTGTTGAAGTTCGATAGCGCTAGAACTGGGGTTGAACTCAAAGCATTTTTAATAGATTCAAAGCTTCTTTGCTGCTCATCAGACTAGCTGAAATTCTTTTTCTTTAAGCAAACCGTTATGAGAGCCATGACAATACTGAAACCACAAATGAAGCAGTGATAGAAATTAGCGAGTTGTGAAAACTGCAAACATGGAACAATGAAGGGGGGTGGGCAGTTAAAGACAACAATAATTTTACGAGGATCTACCTCTACTCTATTAGCTGACACAACGAAGCCAAAAAAAATATACGCTATGTGTTGCGAACTCATATTTAGCAAATATTAAGATATAACTTATGAGTCCTTTGAGTTTGAAAATTTTGAGTTAGGTGCTCCACATGTTTGACTATAGTTTTGTTAAAGACAAGAATATCATAAAAAAGTCACAAAATTTTGCTAAAAACAGTTTCAATACCTCATGAGCCGCATAAAGGTAGCAGGAGCATTGCATAAACTGAATGACATGACCTTCCATTCGTACAACGCTTGCTATGTCCTAAATGCAGTCTTCCACTCGTTGCCTGGGCGAGCATGGATTTGATGGTAGCCGCTATGGAGATCTAACTTGGAAAAAATACAGGAACGCTAGCTTATCCATTAAATCTTCAATACGAGGCATCAAGAAACAATACTTCGTCATGATTTTGTTTATTGCACGACTGACAATGCTCATACGCCATTTACCATCATTTTTTGTAACCAAAAGCGTAGGAACAATACACGAACTTGGTTGAATGAGTTGTTTGTCCAAGAGTTCCTCTACAATTTCTTGGAGAATATTATGTTCGTTGGGGCTCATCTTATAATGAGGGAGTTTGGTAAAATGGCTCCAGATGTGAGGTCAATTTGATATTGTATGGTTTGTAATTGTGGCAATATTGATGGCAAATTGGGTGGTTCTATATCAGAAAAGTGTTGTAATAATTCCTGAACGTGGCTGATTGGAGTTCTTGACAGAATGTTCTTCTGTAACCACCAATGCATATATTGTAGCAACCTCACGGCCTGGTAGCAATAAAGCCGAGCCATAGACTATATTAAGGGTTGTTTTGCTCTTTTTACTCTTGTGTGAATCAACATAGTGAGGTAGTAGCCACAGCCGTTTCCCTTTCCAATCAAATGAATAAGTGTTATGTCGACAATCATAAACAACCCCTTGATCATATTGCCAAGGTCATCCCAAAATGATGTGACAGACATTGTGACAGACATCCATGTCAATTACATCGCACAATACTTCACACATGTATTGCTTGCCAATAGAAAATGTCTTAAACTTGAATTTCCATTCTTTTTTTACCCAACTAATTTTACATAGATGTGGATTCTTAGTAGTTTTTAAGTTGTAGAGATTGAGATATAACATTTTTGGTGCACTTGTTATCGAGGAGTAGTTCAAATGCCTTCCCATTCACAGTACAATGGGTACGGAAAATGGCATTACGTTGGGAATTTATAGGTTGGCGAGGTGCTAATAACAATCTTTCCAAAATACATACAATTGTTTCGCCTTCATTAGCTACCGGATCTTCATTCTCTACTTCCCTGTCGTCATCAATTGGTGTTAAAACATCTTTTGACTCACCTTCAACGATTTGTATTTGTGGTCTATTAGGACATTCATCAGACTTGTGTCTAGGTTAGAAGCACCTAAAGCATTTGAAGTTAACAGGTTTAGATTAGGGATTGTCTTTGGTCATGACTCGTTGTCTTACAGGAATTTTCTATTCTCCACTAAAGTTATTGCTCAAACCTAGTTGTAGAGACTTGTTTTGTCTAGTTACAGGTTGATGTGATTTAGTTTCAGCACAATTCTCGCTACTATGTTGTGAATTGAATGAATTTTAGAGTGCTGATTGAATTGAATTTCACCTTTAAGAGAAAAGTTAACAGCCTTTGACAATGACCAAACATAATTGAGCTCTAATTTGTCTTGTATGGTGTCTTTCGCACCACCGATGTAACGTGCTAGCAATTGACTATCAGACTCATTGAGATTATTTCGAGCACTCAACCTGTAGAATTCCTCTATGTTCTCATTTACACTATGGTTCCCTTGTACACGATGTTGATAATTCATATAAAGCATTTGTTCAAAATCAGTTGGAAGGAAATGTCCAAGTAGTAGTTGTTTCATCCTATACCAACAGGGATGCACCCCCTTCCTTCACGATGACGTGTTTGTAATAGTTGTTGCTACTATGCACTCGCGCCACCTTTCATATGACAAGCCACATATTTCACCCACTTCTCTCGAGGGATCTCCATATATTCACAAAATGTTTCTACAGCTCTCTCCCAATCAAGATAATCCTCAATGTGTAATTGGCCGTCTAAGAACAGAATGTCTAGTTTAACTCGAAAATCACCATTATTTTGATAATGTCAGTCATGTTGTCTACTTGTCTATGCACTGGATTTCTAAATGGGTTTTCACCTTCATCTGAATCTGAAAAATCGCCTTTATGTTGGGGTTCAAAATTACTTTCCGAATCAATAAGTTCGTGAGCATTCCCATGGCGCCTCCGCGCTAAGTTGCCACAAACATTACCACGACCTGCCAGTTGTGGGTGCTGGTGCTGCTTGTCTGTGAGTTGGATGATGTCCTCCATCAAGCCTGATGTCTTGTAATTCTCTTCGCGCTTCAACTGAAAAACAAAAGAATTCAGAGGAGAGATCTTCTAACTATCTTGCCATGCTTGTGCGCTTTGCCCATAGTGCTTCTAAACTTTGGTCTAAACAAAGAGTTGTGCGAGTATTTTCGTCCGACATTGCTTAACGATACCAGCCAATGAGTAGCTCTTTTACCAACTTGGTGTAAAACCTGAAATAAAACAGAGTGCACTTGTTGGATATAGCTAAGAAATAGAAGAAATTCTGAAACTGAGAACCAGTATATTTAGTAAAATATATCTTCTGTGTCTTCTTGCTCCCCTCTGCCTATAAATGCATCTCCAGCTATTACCTCTTTCTTTTTTGTGTTTGTCTAATACTATCATAACTAAAAAAGGACAAAAGCTGCTGCTAGGTAGTGGTAGCGGAGGTAAATTGTATTTTTCACAGAAGTTTTCCAAATGATTGATCCAATTTGATTTTTTTTAAAATTATGCCTCCCATTTAGGGTAGTAATATAATTTTGAACTTCATGATAATCATATTCTAGATATTGAAAAGCCTAACTTTCAAAATTTCTTCTAAATTGCGCTTTTGTTATTTTTTGAATGACTAAGCTATTTTATCCTACTTTTAGCTGATGTGATGTGCAATCATAAGTTTTGATACTTATTTGATGTAGGACGTCTTAGGGTCTCGGATTTATAATGCAATTAGAATGATACAATGAATGCAGTTCGCGCAAAAGTAAATAAGAATTCGTAGAAAGACCATTAATAACATAAAGGTTTGCTTTTTTTAGGTGTAAAATAAAAAATATTTGAATGTTGATATCAAATGATAATGCAATGATTGAGTAATTCATTGAAATAAATGAGAAATTTAATCTAAAAAAACAGTGAGGATTTTTTTTCCACCACAATTGAAATTCTAGTTGTAAATGACCAAAATTAGGACCTTGCAACACCAATAACAAAATAATTTGGAAGAAATGGGTGAAACGAAAGAATTTACCTAACAAGCATGTTCCCCGGAATTTGCTTGTGTGACTTTGCACCATGCTTGAGAGGATGCACATCTACCAATCAGGCACTAAATTTAGAAGAAGTATGAAATTTAATTCTTCAAAAGCTAGCTCTCAATCTGTAAATGCCTCAGCCTATTTATCATATCTCTACATAATTCGAGTACATTAGATGAAGCCAAATCACAAAATCTTTGATGGGATGGTTGTGGCTGGAGCGAAGAAGAAGCTGCACAAACAGGATAGATTTTGTGGTACAAAGTCTAATGGATGGGCCAGCGAGTAACGTATCATGTTCTAATTCGATAGACACGAGCTGCTGCTCCTCAGAACACTTGTGAGGTTGCAGTAAATAGGATAGAAGCAATTAGGTTAAACCGTGTTCTGTTGTCTAGCAGGTGTGCTGTTTTGCTATGTCGTCTAGTAGGTTTGCTGTTTCGCATGAGAGAATACATGTAAGACCGCTGATATCTGAATTGACACATTGAAGGGGCAAATGAGGCCCAAAGTTATCAGCAGGCTGCTGAAGGTGAAAAAAGGCCCAGAATAACTAGTAAACGCAATCATTAATCTAGCAACTAATTCAGCCCAATTGAAAATTCATGATAGTCGTCGAACGATTGGGACAGAAACATAGAGCTAGTTGCTTAAACAAACAACACCAAAGGCTGATGTAGGCAAACTAGAAAGAAAAGTCAAGAGAGGAGAACACTAGGACAAATGAAAACCAAACTCGATTTAAACTAGTATGCAAGCTTTCAAACAAACACCAAAACAAACGAAAAGTCAAATCAAACGAAACAAAATAAAAATAAAAAAACGCTATCCTCAGAACAACCGACAAGCAGTTTCCTCACATGCAACGAGAAGTAGGAAAAATATGATAAAGTTCTTACGCTTGCAAACCAAGGGTCCACCACAGCAAGAAGGGTCCAACGTCCAATCAAACTCCTCCGGCAAATGTCTCCAAATCAGCCAAACATCTCCCAATAGCTCAAGAAGAAGGATACAAGTGGAGTGGAACTTGCGTAGAGAAGAAGAGATTAGAAGCCAAGACAAAATAGAGAGGAGGGAGAGGTGGAACAAGCTCACAAGCTTTTCCAAGAAGAAGAGAAACTCTCAGGTTTTAGAGACTTTGCTCACAAATTTTCAACTCCCCTCTAGCCTCAAAACACTCTCTATTTATAGGAGAAAAGGAGGTAGCCAAACAACCAACAGCCTCCAACCAAACCAATAAAAAAAAAGGGAAATAGAAGGCCAAAGAGCATACCAGGACATCAATTGAAAAGCCACCAGAAAACAGAGCAAATACATCTACGGAATAGGCTACCAGGGAAGGAACTGAAGAGGCAGCACAAGGGGGCGGAACCAGCAGGAAAAACCCAATAGCCACCCTCAAGAGGGAAAGAACAATCCACGGGAACAGCATCAGGCATAGGAAATCGAGAAGACAAGGGGAGGGAAAAAGACAAGTTCCACCCACATAATGAGCTAATTACCCCACCAATTAATGAGCTAAACATCAGCTCATAATGAGCTAACCAACAACTCAAGCATTAATGAGCTAGCATCAAGAAGATCCCAATTTTACAGCTCAACACCAAAGCAGCCACAGCCCAACCCGAGAGCAGCCAAGGCCCAAACCGAGAGGCAGCAAATGGCACCAAGAACACAAGGACCCAAAAACCTAGCAAACCCAAGACTTGCCATGCCCAAGCACATGCTACCATGATCATTGGATGATCTCCATCATTGGATAGCATCAAAAAAATAAAACACAACTGATATTCAAATTATATCAAAATAAAAAAAAAAACGTCAAAACATGAATGCATCAAAGGCCCAACAGGGAACCCACAATATTGATGAACTGAACCAGACTCTAGAATTGGGTCTTATCAATTAATTTAAGCTTTATCAAGCATCTATACCGTTCTATCCAACTATGAGTCCAATTAGCTAATTCAGTAATAGGAAAATCTAAAGGAGACATCCCATCCTTACAGATATTTCATCATAATCATGTCCAAAAAATAACTGAAAATGAAAATTACTAAATGTTTCTCGTGTTATTTATTCGCTTGATGTTTATTTCCTTCACTCAAGCTGAAGTAGTTTCAAGTTTATGTTTATCATATATTGTGTTTTGTAGATCATATAAATAGGCTCGGAATGTCACTGGGCTTGGGAATAACTAAAACTTTGTAAGCCAACAAAAAATTGTGCAACTTTTAACTTTGTTAGTCTCTTTAGAACATTCTTAATTGACATTATGGAAGGCTAAATCTTGTTTCTAGGGAAAGTTCATATAGAGCAATAATTTTCTGTAAGGAAGTTCATTTAAATACTTTGTCAGTTATATTAAATCCGGTTACCTTGACTCCTTAAACCAAAAATTTAATACTGAATAATGTTTATAGAAGGGTGTAGATTTGGTTGTAGAGTTTTCCACATTCTGAACATTTGCAGTTCTAATATTTGAAAATTTTGCTGCATTTGATCAAGTTCTAAATTGGCATCAATTTTAGTATGTTTCTTGGATTTATCGTGTTTGTAAGTCCTTTACTTGCATAAACTAAAGTTAATAGTAATGATTGTTGAAGAATTCATTAAGGTGACCTCGGATACTTTGGAGATAAGGTGAATTGTGACAGTGATGAAATACGAAACTCACTTGCATGGGTGTTTTGAGAATATAATAATGAATAAAATATATATAATTTCTGGGAATTATTACTTTTTAGCGCTGGTAGAAGGCTTTCATTTTATCCTTAGCTAGTTTCTTGTGTGAATATTGTTTGTTTTGTGGGCTACTTTTGAAACTGAAAAGTTTTAGATCTTTACTTTTTTGAGTATTTTCCTTCCAGGTTGAGTTTCTTGTCCCTTCTTTATTGTAGATCATAAATGTTTTGTATGTTTCTTCACTTCATATGTGTTGCATTACCTTCACACTATTTTTTATAACTCCTATGAAATCTTAAGCTTCAGAATTTTATTTTGTCAGGTGTCATCGAAGTATAATTTGATATATGTGATTACAAAACTTGGCCTCCTCTTTGTATATGATTTGGAGACTGCTGCAGCAGTTTATAGAAATCGAATAAGCCCAGACCCTATATTTCTGACTTCAGAAGCTTCTTCGGTTGGTGGATTTTATGCCATTAATAGAAGAGGGCAGGTTCTGCTTGCAACTGTGAACGAGGCAACTATAGTGCCTTTTGTTAGTGGCCAGGTAACCTCTTTAATTTTACTTTCTCTTTTATATTACCCTACAGCTTACTAATATGTAAATTTGGTACTTTAACAGTTAAACAATCTTGAACTTGCTGTAAATCTTGCGAAACGAGGAAACCTTCCTGGGGCAGAAAACTTGGTGAGTCATGATTTCTTGGTGTTATCCTAGAAATTGTTGTACAGAGGCTACCTTTTGTATTGACTCAATATTTATTATTTCACGAGTCTAGTAACTTGTTACCAAAATTCATTGCATTAGACATCCATTAGATGATTGGTCATGAGATTTCATAAATGCTTCCTTGAAGTTCTCAATGAGTTGTTATGATGCCATTGCTTTTTTGATTGTATCACGCTGGTGACTCTTTTAGTGCCATTTCTCTGATATCCTTATTCATTGACACTAATATTTGAAGCATGATGCCGATTGTATTTTGCTTGTCTATTGGCTTAATTTTGTAAAGTGAGATTCTCTTTTCCATGAAATAGCAAGTTTAAAATGGTAGTTTATTTGGATAATTTGGTAGACTCGGAACAACATTATTGTTATGACTCAATGTTTAATATCTTACTGTTTTGGCATTTTTCTAACTACACTTGAAGCTTGATTAAGTTTCATGAATTTTAAAGAATCCAATTCTACATAATCTAAATTTGGTACTATTGTTGTAGATTAGAAGAAAATTTTCGATAACAAACGCATGTAATATTTGGCATGACACAACATCGACACATGTTGGGCACGACAAAGGCATGTCTGCAAGAAATAAAAATAATTTCAAACACATGTTGACCTAATGGGAACATAACTGGGAAATGGAAGGAGCATAACATTTTTATTTATTTGTTTAATTTTTTAAGAAGGCAAAAGAGAGGGGGGGGGGGGGGGGGTTGTTGGGGATATTGAATGATGGGTTTCTCTTTTGCTACTGATTGACATTATTTTTGGGGGTGAATAAGACTTATGTAGAGATTCTTTTTATCATGTAATAGAAGGATGTTTGTTCATAATTTATTAGCTTACACACATTAAGAGAATATGATGTTATTCTTGTTTTTTTCATATTTGGCTAAAACTATGTTATAATTGTTATGAAAATTAAAATTTTTACTTCATATATCCATAAATACATATCTGTATTATAATATGGTAAAATTATGTCAGTGACTTATATTTTTCAAGAGTTGCATGTCCTAGGGGTGTCAATTAATGACCCGACCCAACAACTTGATCGAAAAATCTGAATTTGGGTTGACATGTTTAATAAATGGGTTGAGTTCGTGTTGGGTTTTTCGACCCATTTATTAAACGGGCTGGGTTCTCCATGAACTCACTTTTGACCTGTTTAATATTTTTTAACTTAAATTTTTTACTGTGGGTATAATCTTATTTTTGTTCAAATATCTTAAATTTTATTGTTAATAAGTTATAATTTTTTTAACCAAAATTGGTTTACGCGTTGGGTTCAGGTTATTCATGTTGTTAGCAGGTCGGATTCGGGTTGTTCTTTTTGTCCTTTTTATTAAACAAGTCGGGTTTGGGTTGACTGGATTTAGGTTGGACTCAAATCTGACCCGTCAACCCGTTTTAACACCCCTAGCGTATCCCCATGTCTTTATATGTACTCCACAGTTAGCCTCCTATGAGGGAGGGAAAGTGGGGTTGTGGGGCACGATCCAGAAAACAATTATGTGCACTTATATTGTTTTAAATCCTTTTTTGTTGTGATGATTCCAAATTGTTTGATGAAGTCTGCATAACATGTAATTCTTTCTAAACTGATGTCCAGTGTTGGTGCTAATTGCCTCGCAAAGTTGATATAGTAACATCCTAATGATTTTTCATAACTGCTCTGATTCCATGATTCAGGTTGTGCAAAGGTTTCAGGAATTATTCTCTCAAACGAAGTATAAGGAAGCGGCAGAACTTGCTGCTGAATCTCCTCAAGGACTCCTCAGAACTCCGGAGACTGTAGCAAAGTTTCAGGTATCTGTTCATCCCACTTCCACACTTTATACAATGTACTGGAACGTATCTTTGTTCGTCATTACTGCTACTCCATGATCTATGGTTACCAACATTTGCCATTGTGGACACTGGTAGGACTTGACACACTTAGTATATGTGATTATATTTGAGTGTGTATATATATTAAGAATTAACATTTATGACCATATTCGTTAGCACATAACAAAATTTAGAAATGTCAGGTGAAAAAAGCATCAAAAGAAGTGAGTGAGGGAGAATGATAAAGAGGGAATCCATAATAAGACTGGCTCTATAGGTAATGCGTTATAGCAGGATAGATCATGTCTAATGTATTCACTTGGTGTTTAATACTGCCTAAGGGGCAGCCAAGAAGAGTTTACAAATTTTTTTTTTAAATGGAAAAAAGGCACATTTTAAATGGCATGTATGGCATAGTGTCTATAAGTATCAAAGTGTCCTATAGGGTGTTCAACATGACAAGAAAGCCCTTTAGTATTGTCTGTTCTTTGCACATATTACTGCAAGTCAGCCTTATCTAAGTGCCCAATATAAGTTATGTTAGAATCATATTTGTCATGTATTTTTTTTTCTGGATGTTTGTTGCAAGAAATTTTCATTTTAATATAATCTATTTCTTATTATCTAATTTTGCTGATTCATTGGTAATTTTAATTATTTTTTTGCAGAGTGTGCCTGTTCAAGCTGGGCAAACACCACCCTTGTTGCAGTATTTTGGGACATTGTTAACAAGGGGCAAACTCAATGCTTTTGAGTCTTTAGAGTTGTCTCGGCTTGTTGTGAACCAAAATAAAAAGAATCTTTTGGAGAATTGGTTGGCTGAGGATAAACTGGAGTGCAGTGAAGAACTTGGGGATCTTGTGAAGGTAGTTGGAGTTCAATACTTATTAAAAAAAAAAAACTGCATTTCTATTCTTTATTTTATTTGTTGAAATTGTTCAGCCATCCCCCAATTTCTTGTATTTTGGGGCATTCTGGACTTGCATTTTGTTGCTGATGCCATAAGGCCTCATGGTTTGTGTTAATCCTTGATTCTTAATCTTTTGTTATGGTTAGACGGTGGATAATGATCTAGCGCTTAAAATTTACATAAAAGCAAGGGCTACTCCAAAGGTTGTTGCTGCTTTTGCTGAAAGACGGGAATTTGATAAAATTCTTATCTATTCGAAGCAGGCAAGTGATGCTACTTTTAAATTATGTAATGCAGCTGACTTGGTATTTGTATACAATCTGAGAATTTAGGATTCAGATGTCTTTTCTTCACAATTAATGTGCTTTATGATGCATACAGGTTGGCTACACACCAGACTACCTTTTCCTTTTGCAAACTATTTTGCGGTCAGATCCACAGGTAAGGGATGAGTATAGTCTAATCATATATATTCCTCTAGTTCTAATAATGTGTGAATACACATGCAATTGAGATATGAGCAATTCCTGCTTTTCTGCTATGATTTTTTTGGGGCAAAATAATGTCCTGTTGTAGTTAGTCAAATTTGTTCATTATGTCCTTTCAAACTTGAACTCTGTTGGCTTTTCGATTGTGCTTGGCTGCTTTTGCAGTACAAGTTGGTATCTAGAAAACCCAACTTGAGTATTTCAATATCTAAGAAGGCTTTGTGAAACTTTCAATTTGAGAACACTGGCTTATAGTGTATTCCATAATTGCCCTCAGATAACAAGCTTCTGTTGGAATTATACTTTTTGTTCTCCTTCAATAAAACCTTCTTCTAGTCCACTTTAGATGCTAATATACTGCTTTCTTATTAGCTGATTTGTTTATGAAATTAATGGATTGATAGGGAGCAGTAAATTTTGCTCTCATGATGTCTCAAATGGAGGGTGGCAGTCCAGTTGATTATAATACGATTACAGATCTCTTCCTCCAGGTACTTCAATTCTTCAGTTCTTCAATTTCACGTGCATACACAGTTTTATATTTTGATAGCTAGTACTGTTGATAGTAATCATTAAGATATTCCTAGACTGGAAATTGGTACTGAGTTTGTTTGCCTTATGCATTTCCTTTCGTTTTGATAATCCTTGTTGTTTTTTGGGTGTAGAGAAACATGATCAGGGAGGCAACAGCATTTTTGTTGGATGTATTAAAGCCAAATCTACCTGAACATGCTTTTCTTCAAACCAAGGTGAATTCTCAAGGGACTTGTCTTTTGTATTTTTGGCCACTTGGTAGATAATCTAGCTAAGATATGGTATTGCTTCAGGTATTGGAGATTAATTTGGTGACATACCCAAATGTTGCAGATGCTATATTAGCTAATGGTATGTTTAGTCACTATGATCGCCCTCGCATTGCTCAATTATGTGAAAAGGCTGGGTTGTATGTGCGAGCTCTCCAGGTTAGTTTGCTTGCGTGCTTGGGCATGAACTTTTTTTTTTTTTCAGATGTGTCTGGTGATTAAAAAAAATGGTGGTTGATGCAGCACTATTCTGAGTTGCCAGATATCAAGCGTGTCATTGTGAATACACATGCAATTGAGCCACAGGTATGTTAATTGCATTGACATTAATGCATCCTGCTGTATATGTTTATGCTGAACGGGTAATCTTTTGCCTCCAGGCCCTTGTGGAGTTCTTTGGAACACTTTCTAAAGAGTGGGCATTGGAATGCATGAAGGACCTTTTGTTAGTTAATTTAAGAGGCAACCTTCAGATAATAGTGCAGGTAATCGTTTGTCTTTATTTTTTTAAAATGTGAATTCGCTATGAAGTTCTTTTTTAACTGCAGTTAATGCTCCCAGGTGGCAAAAGAATACTGTGAGCAGTTAGGTTTAGATGCCTGTATAAAGATTTTTGAGCAATTTAGGTCCTACGAAGGTCTTTACTTCTTCTTGGGATCTTATTTGAGTTCTAGGTACACTTTTATTGCTGCTAAATATATATCCCAAGACCAGGCATAATCAAGGTAAAATATGTTTATGCTTTCTCGGCAATTGCTACAGTGAGGATCCAGAGATACACTTCAAATATATTGAAGCAGCAGCAAAAACTGGACAGATAAAAGAAGTGGAGCGTGTTACAAGAGAATCTAACTTCTATGACCCTGAAAAAACAAAGAACTTCCTTATGGAGGCCAAGCTCCCAGATGCAAGGCCCTTAATAAATGTATGTGATCGCCATGGATTTGTTCCGGATTTGACTCATTACCTGTACACCAACAACATGCTGCGGTACATTGAAGGATATGTTCAGAAGGTATGTTTTGTACAGCACAACCTGACTTTTGCGTTTAACAAATGATGAACTGCATTATTAAAGTTGCATTGATTACCCTGTGCGCCAGCATTTTAAATTTTATTTGGTTGTAATACTTGTAGGTGAACCCAGGGAACGCCCCAATGGTTGTTGGGCAGCTTCTCGATGATGAATGTCCAGAAGATTTCATTAAAGGCCTTATTCTTTCTGTCCGGTCCCTCCTTCCAGTTGAACCTCTTGTGGAGCAATGTGAGAAAAGGTTTGTCAAATCTTTGTTCATGTGGAACAATTTAATCACCCTGACCAGAAATAATGTGATATTTTTAAAACTCTATGTCTAGAAACCAAGTTATCTTTTTGCTATGTTATGTAGAAATCGCCTTCGCCTTCTTACACAGTTCCTGGAACATCTTGTGAGTGAGGGAAGTCAAGACGTGCACGTTCATAATGCTCTAGGAAAAATTATTATCGACAGCAATAATAACCCAGAGCATTTCCTGACCACCAATCCATATTATGATTCCCGTGTTGTTGGTAAATATTGTGAGAAGCGGGATCCTACTTTAGCAGTTGTTGCCTACAGGCGAGGACAATGTGATGATGAACTTATCAATGTTACAAACAAAAATTCCCTGTTCAAGTTACAAGCTAGGTATGTGGGACTTCTTCCCTTTTCTTGTGAAATATTTTAATCTATTTGAACTGGAACTGGTTTATTTTTTCAATAATTTCTTTATGCTCTATGATGAAAGTTTTCTTCATTCAATGCCAGGTATGTAGTAGAAAGAATGGATGCTGATCTCTGGGCCAAGGTTCTTGAACCTGAGAATGAATATAGAAGGCAGCTTATTGATCAGGTTGTTTCTACTGCTTTGCCTGAAAGCAAAAGCCCGGAGCAAGTATCTGCAGCTGTTAAAGCTTTTATGACTGCTGATCTCCCACATGAACTTATTGAACTTCTTGAAAAGATTGTGCTCCAGAACTCTGCCTTCAGTGGAAACTTCAATTTGCAAAACCTGCTGATTTTGACAGCAATTAAAGCTGATCCTTCGAGGGTCATGGATTACATTAATCGCTTGGACAACTTTGATGGGCCTGCAGTTGGCGAAGTCGCTGTTGAAGGACAATTATATGAGGAAGCTTTTGCAATCTTTAAGAAGTTCAACTTGAATGTGCAGGCAGTGAATGTCCTGTTGGACAACATCCGAAGCATAGAGAGAGCTGTAGAGTTTGCTTTCCGGGTAGAAGAAGATGCTGTTTGGAGTCAGGTCGCTAAGGCTCAGTTAAGGGAAGGACTGGTGAGTGATGCAATTGAGTCATTTATTCGTGCAGATGATGCAACACAATTTTTAGATGTTATTCGTGCTGCTGAAGATGCCAATGTATATCATGACTTGGTGAGGTACCTATTGATGGTGAGGCAAAAGGTGAAGGAGCCTAAGGTGGACAGTGAATTAATATATGCATATGCTAAGATTGATCGTCTTGGTGATATTGAAGAATTCATTCTTATGCCAAATGTCGCCAATCTTCAAAATGTTGGTGACCGTTTATATGATGCGGAGTTATATGAAGCTGCTAAAATAATATTTGCCTTTATTTCAAACTGGGCCAAACTGGCTAGCACACTTGTAAAGTTGAAGCAATTTCAAGGTGCTGTTGATGCTGCTCGTAAAGCAAACAGCTCAAAGACATGGAAGGAGGTTTGCTTTGCTTGTGTTGATGCGGAGGAGTTCCGGTTGGCACAGATATGTGGGCTTAATATCATTATCCAGGTATCATTTTTTTATAAAAGAAGCTTTTACCTTCCATGCAGTATAGACTGGTCATGCAAAGTGTTTCTGATGAAGCTTCACTTATATTTATTGATTTCTATGTTGTAGGTTGACGACTTGGAAGAAGTCAGTGATTATTACCAGAACAGGGGATGTTTCAATGAACTTATCTCACTTATGGAGAGTGGACTTGGTTTGGAACGTGCACACATGGGCATTTTTACAGAGTTGGGAGTGCTATATGCTAGATATCGAGAAGAGAAACTTATGGAGCACATTAAACTTTTCTCTACACGTCTCAACATCCCAAAGCTTATTCGTGTTTGTGATGAGCAACAACACTGGAAAGAGCTCACTTATCTTTACATTCAGTATGATGAATTTGACAATGCTGCCACCACAATTATGAACCATTCACCAGATGCATGGGATCACATGCAGTTCAAAGATGTTGCAGTTAAAGTTGCCAATGTTGAGCTTTATTACAAGGCTGTGCATTTCTACTTGGAAGAACATCCTGACCTCATCAATGATCTTCTCAATGTGCTAGCCCTACGCGTGGACCACACACGTGTGGTTGATATTTTGCGCAAGGTACACTAAACATCTTTTTGCGGTTAGTGTTGGTAGGTTTTACTTAAAAGGGATTTGAAAAGAAGCTTTTGCTTACTAGTATCTCGGTGTTAAGTAATCTCGTTCTTGGCTTTTTTGCTTGCTACCATCTTGAGAAGCTTATTCTTATTACTATTTTCCCCTGAGCATAGGCTGGCCATTTGCATATCATTAAACCGTATATGGTTGCGGTGCAAAGTAACAATGTAGCTGCAGTCAATGAAGCATTGAATGAGATATACGTAGAGGAAGAGGACTATGAACGACTTCGGGAATCAGTTGATATGCATGATAACTTTGATCAAATTGGACTTGCACAAAAGGTGATAATAGTTGTAATTTACATCCCGAATATATTTCGCAAATATACTTATGTGTTATTTTGTCTTGTTGTCGATGCAGCTTGAGAAGCATGAACTTCTTGAAATGAGGCGAATTGCTGCTTACATATACAAGAAAGCTGGAAGATGGAAACAATCCATTGCATTGTCCAAGAAGGACAAACTTTACAAGGATGCCATGGAAACTTGCTCTCAGTCTGGGGACCGTGAGCTTGCTGAGGAGCTGCTTGTTTACTTCATCGAGCAGGTGAATGGTTACTTAGCTGTGTCATTCTTACCTGTTACTATAACACAAATTATGACTGTGTTTTGAACAGTTAAAATACTACTTTGAATAACTTCCGTCATTTTATGCTGTAGATAGATATCTGGTACTGTTTAATTGTTCATTCTACTTAGTATAGTCAAATTTGAGCTGAGCAATATCATAAAGATCTCCAATTATATTAGTATGCATATTTGTAATCACATCAGTTTTCCCTTCCTCGCTTAGTCATCATGAGAGTTGACTTTATTGTTCTTTTTTTTGTTGCTTAGTGGAATCTGTTCTTTAGATTTTTTTTTTAAAGGACATTTTTAGAGTTTAGTCACTTGGACATAATTTTTGCCTTGTAAATCATTCCAAAAATATATTTAGTTGTTATTCCAAATCTTGGTTGCCAACAGTGCTTTCTCTGTGGTCATCATTCCTTTTCTGGTGCATTTGAGTAAATAGAGAAATAAATACAATAACTCTAATTTTTAGTTCTTGCAATGAGTTTGGGGCTGCAGCCTCTGTTCCACCCCTGCACTGGCAAAGTCAGGAAAACAATTACTCTGTGGTTGGTGAGCGGGAAAACTGAACAAAAAAGCTTGTCATCATATATAGACTCTAATTTTTTTATTTATCTAAAATTAATATGCTGGGTGTTGATTCCTTTATTATTTTTTCCTATGCTGGCAGGGTAAGAAGGAATGTTTTGCTTCATGCCTCTTTGTCTGTTATGAGCTGATCCGGCTTGATGTAGTCCTTGAACTTGCCTGGATGAATAACATGATCGACTTTGCCTTCCCATATCTTCTTCAAGTAAGCTTACATTTTCATGTCCTTCGTTTTTCCTTCGCATTTATCTTCCAATCATCATGATCTCATTGTTCCATGCAGGTTATACGTGAGTACACGGGCAAGGTAGATGAGCTCATAAAGGATAAAATTGAGGCACAAATTGAAGTGAAAGCCAAAGAAAAGGAAGAAAAAGACATGGTAGCCCAGCAGGTATTTATTTCTCTTGGATTAAACAGCTTTGTATAAACTCGTTGAATGTGATGTGTATGGTGAAACTCTCTTGCAATTCACTTTCGCAGAACATGTACGCTCAGCTTCTTCCTCTCGCCTTACCCGCTCCACCAATGCCCGGCATGGGCGGAGTTGGTGGAGGCTTCATACCCCCACCGCCGCCAGCAGCAATGGCTGGGATGGGCATGCCTCCGATGCCAGCATTTGGCATGCCACCGATGGGAAGCTACTGATGAAATTTTTTTGTTTTACATGGCTTATCAATGATGCAGAAATTTTTCCAAAGTTATAGTAGCCACTTAAATACACACATTAAAGGTAAGGCTTAATCTTCTATTAATGCTTCTTTTGGTAGCAGCTGCAGTTTTTCCTTCATTTGGTCTCATTTGTTCTTTCCCTGTGTTATCTTATCCTATTCCGGTGTAGTGGCCATTTGTATAGGATACTTCATACTCTATAGAACAATTTTGTTTGTCTTGTAACAAGCTTTTGCACCATCGTGGGTTAATGTAGGATTGTGTTGTGTGAAATTCATTGGGATGGCTATGAACTACATTGTATTCAACGTATTAATTCTAGACTTGTTCCTATGATTTTTTTTTTTCTTTTTTTACTATGCTGTCTGTGCCTCTTGCATGCTCGTTGCATTTGGTGGTCTTTTTGCTGCTTTGTTAGGGTTTAGGGTTTAGGGTTTAGGGTCAGAAAATCTATGAAAGCATTTGGTGGTTTTTTTTACTAAGGAAATTGCTTTCTACAATAATTTTAATAAGAAGTTTTTTAAAAAGTATTTCTCAAATGAAGTCTTAATGATGTATTAATAGTTATTTTTATTAAAAATGGTATTATTAAAGCCTTGAAGGTGACTACCAATAATTCATAAATAAAATACATATTTCTCAGTTCCATAAGGAGCTCTACTGCATCAAATTCAACCAAACAACCATTTTAACTTGATTTTAAAGCTCAATTCTAATAAGTATTTTGAAACAAATTAACCATTAGCAATGTTTGAAAAGGTTTGGTAAAGGTTTTTTTTTTCTTTAATAAATTTACATGATATGAATTATTAGAATATTAAAAATAAAAAATTAAATTAAACTCCATATTAGTTTTACAAAATTTGATTTAGGTTTCATATTTTCTTATTAATTTTTACAGCAATTTTTTTTAGTAAATTTATTTTAAAACCTGCAAAAAATTGATCAAAAAATGCCCCAAATAAAATCTTTATTAGCCTTAAAACAAACTTTTATAGAT
Organism: Dendrobium chrysotoxum; assembly: GCA_019925795.1. Classification (NCBI taxonomy): domain Eukaryota; kingdom Viridiplantae; phylum Streptophyta; class Magnoliopsida; order Asparagales; family Orchidaceae; genus Dendrobium; species Dendrobium chrysotoxum. Next base: position 89,596,456 of record CM034305.1, on the reverse strand, counting down.
GAAGTTGAATATGTAAAACAGTTGAATTGAGGTCTGAATGCCCTAATTCATACTGTTTGCATTTGTCTCGTCCAGCTTGGGGCAACTATGCCAAATTAGGAATAATTTACTATGCCCTCTATCATCTGGAGAAATGAACCATAACAAATTTTTCACATGTATTGTCATTTACATAAGCATTAGTTCAAAATCATATGATTTATTTTAAGATTAGTATTCTATAATTATCTTATGAAGTTGCTATTCTCTTTTATTGTGGGTGCTTATTAAATTTGAAGGCAAAGATGAATATCCATATCTTTTTATTTAAGTTATCCTCTTACTCCTTTTATCATCATCAAACCAACTATATGGATGTTTTCTATAAGTTACTTATCCATTTTATGTGCTCTTTAAGAAGTGTTGTAAAGGTCAGGGTCTATAACCAATGCTAAATATGGAGAGATTATTTTGTGCGGACACCGGATGGTATTTCTGTCCGGTATGCTCGGTATCTTAGCCGTGGCTCGGTACCTGACGTAGCATATTTTTATTGGAGTCTGGATGGCATCCGGACTCCGCACAGAATAATTTTTCAAAGATATAAGCTTTTGGTACATTTATTCAATTTATTTTAATATTTTGTTGAGTTAGGCTTCGTTTGGGACGACTTTCTTACTACTTAAAACAGCTTTCTAATATAAAAATTTAATTTTTAAACTAAAAAATTATTTTAAGGAGCAATAAAAAAATCTATCTCAAACGAAATCTTAATTGTAGTCATAGAGTCTACTATTAGCAATTTTTTAATTCATATTTTCTAATATTTATTTTTGTTCATGAAATCCTCTAATAATTATATTAGTATATAATGTGTCTACAACTAACATTGAAGACTCTGACTTATATTTTATTAATTCAATTCATTTTTTATCATCATTGTATTGTATTAAGGTTGAGTATAGTAAGCAAACATAATTTTAATATGGCCTTCTTCCATCTCTATTGAGCGAGGAGAAATTTAACCATCTATGACCTACAATTATTTTTCATTTTATTATTTTACATATATTTTATTTTTATATATGATTATCTAATTCATCAATAAAATCCTTTAATTTTTTAATGAGGACTAAATATATAAACCTCACTTGAAAATCTACTTTTGCTCCTATATTTCACTAATTACTCACATACCTATAACAAAAAAAGCAAAAAAAAAAAAAAATGTATACATAAAAAAAGCTTTGGACCAAAAGTGTAACTTTTTTTATAGATTTTAAGTCTAAATTCTTCATGATTTATATAAATTTATCATTCGGAATATCCGTATCTTTATTTCAGGATCATCGAATTATAAAATAAACATGTAAAACAATAAAATGAAATATATGAAAATGGATAAATATAAAATCTTATTATTAAAGAAAAAAATAAAGAATAAAGAGTATTTGATTAGAGATTTAAAGAACCAATATAAAATCTTATACATAAAAGGGCCTTTATAAGTCTTATTGGAGGATCTAATAATGAATTTTAATTGAAATTTTCCATCCCTTTCTCATCTCTATCTCCGCCTATATAATATTATGGAAAATCACATGCTTAACACCAAAATCTTATGTTAGGAAGTGGATGCAGAAATCAAATTCTCTTTTGCTGAAATTAAATTACAGCATTCCAAATGCAATCTCCACGAAGAATTAAGAGAAATACTGGAAAAAAAAAATCTTTTTAATACATGAAATAGGAGAAAGGCAAACAAGATACAATTGATTCTCAATTGGATAGAAGGATTTGGCTCTCCCAATCTCTAGCCAACTGCTAAAAACCAAACAAAAACCTAAGAACTCTCCAAATTTCAGCAAATATCAAATAACCTAACCCTAGATTTACAATCCTCCTTAAAATATATAAAACAACAAAATACTTAAAACAGCCATTCTAATTTGAATTTCCTACTAATCCCCCTTTTAATTTATGCATTAACTCATGGGCCCCACCCCCATAGTAGGACGGACAGTTGTGGGGGCGGAATGCTTCTACCTAGCATAGTAGAGAACCGATCCAGCCTCCTAGACCTGTCTAACATCTTATTTCGGGGCTGTTTGGTTTGCTGCATTTAGAGTGTAAAGTAATCCAAATGCAGGGGTTTTGAGAATTTTGGTGTTTGATTGGATGAAAAGTAAATTCAACGTAAAGTAAAATAAATGCAGTGTATTCTGTTCTAGTTCATTTTTGGTGCATTTAGAATTCCTCCGATTTGGGCGACTTCTAAATACATTGCAAACTCAAGGGCATTGCAACACTTTGTCGGCCACCACCTTCGCCACCACCGACAACCACCTCTGACCACCATCAACCACCACCTTTGACCACCACCGCCGGCCACCACCTCCGCCACCACCGGCAACCACCTCTGGCCACCGTCGACCACCACTGTCGGCCACCACCGACAACCACCTCTGGCCACCATCGACCACCACCTTTGACCGCCACTGCCGGCCACCACCGTCGGCCACCACCTCCGCCACCACCGGCAACCACCTCTGGCCACCGTCGACCACCAACTTTGACCGCCACCGCCGGCCACCACCTCTGCCACCACCGGCAACCACCTCTAGCCACCGCCGGCCACCACCTCCACCACTACCGACAACCACCTGTAGAATATTATATCTTATAATCTCAAAAAAATTTATAATAAGATAGTGCAATAAATAAATACACTAGTTTTATTTTATAAAATCAAATAATATTAATTATTATAAATAAACTGTTTTTATAAATACACTAGTTATAATACCAAAAAAATTATTACAAATATACCGCTTTACTTTACTCTGGATATACCTAACCAAACAAGGGAAACAGTTTTCCTGCGTTTACTTTACATACAACCAAACAATCTCAAAGTATTCAGAATTCACTACATTTACTTTACATTGCATTTACTTTACACTGCATTTTCTTTTCCGGCAACCAAACAGCACCTTCAAAACCCTAGAAATGTTTTTTTTTTTTTGCTGGTTTACAAGCTGAAGAATGTCATTTGGATTTAGTAAATCCTATGGATGTTAATTTCTAGAAGCTGTTTCGATGGCTAGCTATTGAATGTGAGCTAATCCTTGAGAATTGTTTGGATGAGTGTTGAGGATTTGGGGGATTTAAGGGGTTTTTGAATTTCGTAAATGTTTTTAGGGGTTTTTACATACATAACACTTAAAACCTCTTTATTTACTTATCTAACACCTAAACTTTAATATTTACCTTTCTACCACCTAAAAGCCATATCCCTCATCAAATATAACACTCTGTTTCTATCCCGTCAAAACCAAACCCCGAAAACTGTATTTCACGCGGGAATCCCCAAAAGCTGTATTTTGTGAGGGAATCGTCTTCTCCAACTTGTGCGAATACCTTCGAACAGATGGACGACGAGGAGGACTGCAGTCCTAACCTGCTCGACCAGCCACTTGGCTCGCAATCGCCCCTGGAATGCCCGTTTAATCGGATGTTATGCCGGAATCGGACAATAGCTCTGCTGACGAATACTCAATCTCTGTTATGAGGTCTCCCATAGACCAGGACCTGCATTCCGATGACTTCGTTCCTGACGCAGAACCACCGAGCGGCGGTCTTGGGAGCTCCGCCCAGGTTCGTGATCCGACCCCAATAATCTCTGTGGGGGATGCTATTTCTAGTGGGAAGGCTTCCTCTAAGATGGTGTATGACTCTAGGAGCAGGATGATTGTGAAGGACTCTTCTTAGTGCAGGTGTACAAATGTCCAAGATATATGCACCTCTCATCTTGTTGCTACAGGATCTTGCCATCACAGAATACAGGGAAGAAGATACCACAAGCAGAATACAAAACTTAAGCTTTATTAGATGATCTATGTGTATTTATAAAGTGGAAAGCAACAGTTTTTGAATAGTGGAGATGTAACAACCGCAGAGAACGAGTAGTGGGCTTAAGTTGCTGAAAACTGCTATTAAGTGGTTTGCTTACATAAGTGCCATTATAGTTAGGGTTCGATTACTGAAACTTCTGTAGGCGGTTTTGGAGGAAGAAGATGACGATGATGATGATATTATTGTGAATGAGCTGATTGTGCAACACTTGCAGCGGGAGCATAAGTGGAAGCAAGTGGAGCAGGCTCCGCCCGCAACCTTGCAGACAAAAAGCGAATTTTTGACGGGGGTTAGCTGGCTCCAGATTGCCAGAGACATCTCCATGTCTGCCATTGCTCTTATTCTATCGGCCAACCCCATCTCGCGTGAACGAACGAAAGACGACGACTCAACGGTATTTCTGACGGCGTTAAAACGGAGTGGTAGAATTGAGGGAAATGAGGGTTTTAGATGGTATATTAGTAAATACAATAGTTTGAGTGTTGAATATGTATTTAGGATAGTTTCAAGTGTTATGTATGTCAAAAACCCATGTTTTTAACATTTGACATTTCTCTATCATGCTTTGATGAACCATTCTCATTCAAGAATAGGTTGCCAGTGATATGATTAAATGAAGATGAGTCTTTCTTCAAAGAAATATTTATATTATGTTATTTAATTTTTCAGGTAAATCCTACATAGAATTATCGGAGAGGGGTATTTTTTTTATTTTGATTGCTCTGCAGCCGACAAATATGACCGTTTTTATATGACTATATTTGACATAACACATGTTATAAAAAATAATTTTTATTTTGATAAAATGATAAAAAAAAAATTCATTCAATTTAGCATGGATAGATATTCAAAAGAAAAGTTGAAGGAGATGATCACAAAATAATATGTGAAGAAAACAATACACAAATCAAACATAGCCGTGTAGAAATTAATTTTGTGGATATCCCCGCCAATCCAGGATTAAGAAAAAAAATTATGGATTATCATCCTAACGAGAGGGACACTGTTATGAGACATTATTTGTTGAAAAGACCGTGTCAACCGCGAGATCATGAATTCCCGCGTACTCAATTTGGAGATTGTTTTCGCAAATTTAATCCATCATGGTTTGATCACAAAGCTTGGTTAGAGTACAGTATAACAAAGGATGCAGCGCACTGTTTGTTTTGTTATTTGTATAGACATCAAATTGGATAACAGGCTAGCGGTGATAGTTTCTATACAAAGGGTTTCAGAAATTGGAAAAAAATTGATAGATTTCAAATTCATGTTGGTAACAAGAATATTGCACATAACATTGCTAGGAAAAAATATGAAGATTTAATGAATGAGGACAAGGATATCAGGTTTGCTTTTAAAAGACCTTAGCAGAATCACATAGATTATCGTACAAGATTAAATACAAGTGTAGATTGTGTATGTTTTCTTTTACAACAGGGATTAGCATTCCGTGGGCATGATGAATTAGAAGATTCTGAGAATCAAAAAAATTTTCTCAAATTGCTGCGTTTTCTTGCTAACCACAATGAGAACATAAGTAAAGTGATTTTGAATAATGCTCCTGAAAATAATAAACTAATTGCTCCTGAAATCCAGAAAGAAATCACAGAAACTGCTGCATTTGAAGTCTCAAATGTTATAATGAATGAATTGAAGAATGATGTGTTTGCAATTTTACTTGATGAATCTCGGGATATATCAGTTAAAGAACAAGTTGCTGTTGATTTACGTTACGTGGATACACGAGGATGTGTTATTGAGCGTTTCATTGGAATATTTCATGTAGGAGATACAACAGCTCTGACACTAAAATTAGCTATTGAAGCTCTTTTTGCGAAGTATCAGTTGAGTGTGGCACAACTACGTGGACAAAGATACGATGGAGCAAGCAACATGTGAGGTGAGTTTAATGGACTAAAAATATTAATTATGAAAGAGAACTCTTCAGCTTATTATGTGCACTGTTTCGCACACCAACTTTAACTAGCATTGGTTGCAGTCGCAAAAAATCAGGTCCAAGTTGCTTCGTTTTTTAATGTTGTGAACAGTTTGTTAAATATTATTGGTAATTCATGCAAAAGAAGAGATATATTAAGAGAAAAATATTATGACAATAATTGAGCAATGAAAAGTTGAGAGGTTACTAAAGGTCGAGGTTTAAATTAAGAAATTGCTCTTTAAAGACCATGAGACACTCGTTGGGGTTCCCACTATAATTCACTCATCAGTTTAATTCTTCTCTTCGAATCTATTATAGAGGTTCTTGATATGATGACTTATGAGGGATCTAGTAGTGACCAAAAAGATGAAGCATATTCTCTACTTGAATCTGTGCAATGTTTTGAATTTATTTTTAATTTGCATATGATGAAGATTATATTAGGAGTTACTAATGAGTTATCACAAATACTGTAGAGAAATATTCAAGATATTATAAATGCAATGACTTTGGTAAAAGTTTTTAAACAAAGACTCCAAAATATGAGAAATGGTGGGTGGGACAATTTGTTTAAAGAACTTGGATTATTTTATGAGAAAAATAACATAAATGTCCCAAATATGACTGATATATTTTTGATGCGAGGAAGATCAAGACGTCGTATTGAAAGTATAACAAATATGCATTATTATCAAATCGAATTGTCTTACACTGTTATAGATATGCAACTTCAAAAGCTCAACAACAGGTTGGATGAAATTAATACAGAATTACTTATGTGTGTGGCATGTTTGAATCCATATCAATCATTTTCAACTTTTGATAAATAACGATTATTACGCCTTACAAAATTTTATCAATCAGATTTTTCAGAAATGTATCTCATCATACTAGACAATCAAATTGAAAAGTTTATTATTGATATGAGATCAAATGATGCATTTATAAATTTAAAAGTACTTGGAGAACTTGCTTAAAAAATAGTGGAGACTAGAAAAAATAATATTTTTCATTTGGTATTCTTACTTATGAAGCTTGCTCTGATATTGCTAATTCCAACTGCAACAGTTGAACGAGCATTTTCTGCAATGAAGATTATAAAGAATCATTTATACAATTGTATGGGAAACTCTTGAATGAATCACTGTTTACTTATATTGCAAAGAATATTTTCAATAGTATTGACAATGACTTGATTGTACAATAATTTCAAAAAATGAAAACTCGACGGGACAAATTATAGAAGACAGATATGAAGAATTTCAAGATTTGTGTCTCAATTGTAAATTTTTTGCTTTATTATATATTTTTTGTTTTTATAATGATTCTAATGATTTAAAAAAAAATTAAAACAATCAATGCCAGTCCCAAGCTCGGATGAAAAATGTTAAGAATTTTTTTTATCTTCAATATTTTATGCCCCCATATGAAGAAAATCCTAGCTCCACCCCTGCTACCAGCCATCGCAGACCACCGTCGGCCAGGGGCGAAGCTAGAATTTTTTTCTTGTGGGGCACAAATCATTGAAGTAAAAAAACCTTCAACCTTTTTCATCTAAGCTTGGGACCGATATGGACGATTTTAAAATTTTATTTTTAAATCATTAGATTCATTATAAGATGATAAAATATTTGATAAAGCAAAAAAACTTACAATTGAGAACAGTAAACTTTGAGATTCTTCTTATCTATCATCTATAATTTAGCCCGTCAAATCTTCATTTTTTGAAATCGTTGTACAATCAAGTCATTGTCAATACTGTTAAATATATCCTTTTTAATATTATAAGTTAACAGTCATTCATCCAAGAGTCTCTCAAGTCTTCATTTTTTAAAATCGTTGTACAATCAAGTTATTGGTAATACTGTTAAATATATCCTTTTTAATATAAATAAACAATCATTCATCCAAAAGTCTCTCATACGATTGCGTAAACGATTCTTTATAATGTTCATTGCAAAAATGCTCGTTCAAATGTTGTTATAATTGACAATATCAAAGCAAACTTTATAAGTAAGAACATCAAAGGATAAATATCATTCTTTCTATTCTCCACTATTTTCTGAGCAAGTTCTTCAAGTCCTTTCAAATTCATAAATGCATCATTCGATCTTAAATTAAGAATAAAATTTTCAATTTGATTATCTAGTATGATGAGATCCATTTCTGAAAAATTTGACGGATAAAATTTTGTAAGGCATAGCAATCATTCTTTATCAAAAATTAAAAAAGACTGATATGGATTCAAACATGCCACACAAACAAGTAATTCTGTATTAATTTCATCAAACATGTTGAGCTTTTAAAGTTACATATCTATAACAGTGTAAAATAATTCAATTTGATAATGATGCATATTTGTTATACTTTCAATACGGTATCTTGATCTTTCACGCATAACAAATGTATCAGTCATGTTTGGAATATTTATGTTATTCATCTCACAAAATATTTCAAATTCTTTAAACAAATTATCTCACCCATCATTTCTTATATTTTGAAATTTTTATTTAGAAACTTTTGTCAAAGCCATGACATTTATAATACATTGATCTTTTATTTATAGTACTTGGGATAACTCATTTATAACTCCTAATATAGTCTTTATCATATACAAATTGAAAACAAATTCAAAAGTTAGCATAAATTCAAGTAGGAAATATACTTCGTCTTTTTGCTCACAGCTAGATTCCTCATGTATCAATATCTCAAAAACCTCTATTATAGACTCAAACAGAAGAATTAAATTGACGAGTGAATTATGATAGGAATCCTAAGAAGTGTCTCCTATTTTTTAAGAGTAATTTCTTAATTTAAACCTTAACCTTTTGTAACTCCTCCACTTTGTAATTACTCAATTATTTAATCATAATATTTTTCTATTAGTAAATCTCTTCTTTTACATTAACTACTAATAATATTTAACAGATTAGTCACAGTATTAAAGAAGGAAACAACTTGGACATGATTTTTTGCGACTGCAACTAGTACTAATTGGAGTTGGTGTGCAAAACAATGCACATAATAAGCTGAATAATTTTCTTTCATGATTAATATTTTTAGTCCATTAAACTCACCTCATATGTTACTTGCTCCGTCATAATCTTGTCCACATAATTATGCCACGCTCAACCCATACTTTGAAAAAAGTGATTCAATAGCTATCTTTAGTATTAGAGCTGATGTGTCCCCAACATGAATGATCACAATAAAACGCTCAATAATATACCCTCATATATCAACGTAACGTAATGCAACAGCAACTTATTCTTTAACTGATATATCACGAGATTAATAAAGTAAAATCACGAATACATTATTTTTTTAATTAATTGATTATAATATTTGAAACCTCAATTGCAATAGTTTTTGTGATTTCTTTTTAGATTTTTGAAGCTATTAGTTTATTATTTTGAAGAGCGTTATCCAAAACAACTTTATTTATATATTCATTATGGCAAGCCAGAAAGCGCAAAAGTTCAAACAAATTCTCTTAATTCTCCGAATCTTCATATTCATCATATCCATGGAATGCTAATCCTTACTGTAAAAGAAATCATACACAATCAACACTTACATTTAATTGTGTACAATAATCTTTACGATTTTGATTAGAAAGTCTTTCAAAAGCATATCTGATATCTCTTTCTTAATTCATTAAGTCTTCACATTTACGTCTAACAATATTGTGTGCACTATTGAATTACCAATTTGAATATGAAATCTATCCTTTTTTTTCAATTTCTAAAACCCTTCATGTCAAAACTATCACCGCTAGCTTGTTCACCATTCAGAGATCTATACAAATAACAAAACAAACATAAGCTGCAACTTTACTTATACTATATTCTAACCAAACTTTGCGTTCATCAAACCATGCAAGATTAAATCTATAAAATTAATCTCAAATTTTTTAGCGTGGGAATTCATGACACCGTTAACACGGTCCTTTCAGCAAGTAATGTCTCCGAACACTATCCCTCTTATTAGGATGATAATCCATAATATTTTTTTTCTAAATGCAGGTTCGACAGAGATATTAACAAAATTTATTTCTACAGAGCTTTGTTGAATTTGTGTATTATTTACCTCACATAAAATTTTCTAATCATCTCCTTCAACTTTTTTTTTTTGAAATACATTTCCATATCTAATTTTAATTAAAATTATGTTAAGAATTTTATGCTTGTAACACAAAAAGGATTATATACTAATCAAATGATAAATAACTAAAAAATATACTTATCAACTATTATAAAGCAGTAGAGACTGTTACAGAGCAGTAAAGACTATTACAGAGCAGTAGAGCACTCGTAATTCTTTGCTTCTGAAAATATTCCTGAATGCAAAAATTACAACATTAACAATTTTTATTATGAAGATCTAAAGGTTTTCTATAAGGTTGTTTATACAAGTTGCAATAGCAAGATTATTAAAAAAAATTAGATCACCTAATCATACAAAATCAAATCGGCTTAACAAATAAATAGAATAAAAACTAGGAATGATAGTAAAATTAATTAAAATGCTTCCAAAAATTAGGAAACAATTAAACTCCAATTATATTAATGATCAGCTAAGTAGCTGAAACAAATTTACCTTAACAAAGAAATAGCAGAAAAACCAATTATATAAATGATCAACTAAGCAACTAGGATACAATGCTTCCAAAAACTAGGAAACAATTAAACTCCTATATGATTTTGTTTTTTATGAGAAAAAATTAAACTCCAATTACAATTAAACGCCTGAATTTAACCAAGCTTTTGTTAAAATTGCCTTTTCATCTCCAATGCGCTTTGATGAATAATTGCAATATATTTCCCAAAATAATATATTACATTTACCATAACAAAGAAAAGTAAAAGCAGAAAAATCAGAGAAAAAATTCTGTGAGGTTTTACTTTTTTGCAATTCTTCCCTGAGAGAAAAAATGTCTGTGAGGACTTGCTTTATGAAGAATGTCTTTAAAAACAAGCAAAAGTTATTTTCCAAAGAAATGAACTAAAGAATAGTACCTTTTGATTCCTCAAATCTCCCAAAGAGACAAGAACTTCGTCTTCCACACGAAATCTGCCGACTGCAGTCGCCGTCCGCCGTCCCGTCACAAGCCAACTGCCGATTATAGTCGCCGTCAGTCGTCCCATCGCAAGCCGGCGACACGCCATGAACAAGAAAGCAGCAGCGTCATTTTGGTTCCCGTCGCAAACCTATTTTGTTTTGCGATTTGAGTTGTTCGGTTTGTCTGCCTAAAAGAGCCGAAGAGTGAGGCGGTAATTTTAAAACCCAAAAAGACACCCTAAAAATTGCTTTTATTTGTAATTAAGTAGACATAAATACATTTAATTAAACATTAATTAAAAAGTCAGTGGGGGCCCGTGCCCCCAGGGCCCCCATGATAAATCCGCCCTTTGTCGCCGGCTGCTGTCCACCACCACCATCACCTGACGCCACAACCAATACGGCCGACCGCCGCCAACCATCTCCCACCGCCAGTCTCAGCTCACCACCACCGCATGCCACTGTAGTCCACTGCCAGCTCACCGCCACCAACCACCATCGCCTATCACCGCCACCACCGTCGGCCGCTGCCCACCGCTACCGTCGATCCCGGGCACAACCATTTCACACATTACATTTCGTTCACTTTACTTCAAACCAAACAAAAAAAGATAAAGTCATGCATTCCTTCTACACCACATTCATTTTTCAAGCAACCAAACAGCTCGTAAGCAAATTTTGACACAAGTAAAAAAGGCATTTTAAGAAATAAAATAGCAAGTGAAGATTTTATAATAATAGCTCAAACTATATAAACAAATAGAGGTTTCACCCTTGTATAGTAACCATGACATAAGCTCCATATCAACATTCATGAATGGCTTCAAAATTCCAATTCTTCAGTAAAAACAGCCAACCAAAAACAATATTTCCAGTTGAAAAAGAACTGAAGTTTCAACAGGTACCTTGCATCAAACATGTGGCAACAGATAAGACCAAAATAATGGCCTGAATAGGAATAAAACCCTATCAGAGTAACTATGACAATAAAGCTTCACTTGGACATAAATCCATAGCTTTTAAAAGAAATTCATCATTTAGGGCTTTATAACCAAGGACATGAAATTATAATTAAAAAACTGTCAACAGGTTGGCTAATTACAAAGAATTTAAAAAGAAACACCAAAGATACAAAAAAAAGGAACTGGACAAAAAAAAGCAGCATTCCAAAAGAATGCTAACATACCATTAAATTTTAAAAAAAACATACTAAACATGGAAGAAAAAAGAAAGATGATATAGTTCACCATTAATAAGTTTAGAATCAAAAGAAAATTTGAAAAATATGAAAAAGAAACTAAAATTTTTAATTCAAGTAATACAATACAAGAAAGATAAATGAAACTAAAACTACAGTTTTAAAAAGGCTGCTAGTGATATACAAGTAGTCTAAAGTTCAAATATAATAATGATTGCTATCCACTAAACGAAAGAAAGGTTTTTTTCATAATAAAATGGCCGCACTTTATTTACTTGTATATGCATATAAGAAAGCCAAGAAAACAAAAATACTACTAAGTTTTACAAAAATGATCACACAAATAAAACAAAAGTGATGCGGTGCATCTAGGAATAGTATAGCTTAGGAACATTATACTTAATTTGTACTTACTTTTCTAGACATTTATAGAAAATTCTATTGTTTAGTTACATAAATCTTTTGAAGGTAGAGATATATGAATTATATTTTTGGATATTAACAGTATTTACTATTTTTGGTGTTCTTGCTTTTATGAGCTGTTATTTGTGATGATTCTTCACTGACCTCCCCACACTAATTGGAATTAGAGCTGACTTCGGCCCTTGACGTTGATCAGAGCCGTGGGCTTCTTCTACATCAACCCTTGACGTCAATCGGGGATTTGGATGCTTTGGAGAGACCATGGATGAAGATAGGCTACCAATGATGTTCGAAGCCTCCACCAGCCGGCAACGTCAAAGCAATTCTCCCCCGATGGCAATCATATTGTCGGACATCTCCACGCACGATCCGCATGTGCCTGTGCTTGTCCAATTCGTGCGAACGGCCACGCACGTTGTCCACGCCGCTCGCAACAACATGCATCTGCCCGTTTTTCGCTTCAACCATGCCCGCGCCTGCGTGCCCTATCCCACATGCGTACGTCTCCGCTTCGACCAAAGCCAATGTTTGCATCTCCTACCCCTCGCGATCTGACCCGCTTCGGCCACTCTCCGATCCGCCTTCCATGCTTGCTCGTGACAACATGCCTCGACCTGACCCTATTCCCGCCCGATCCAGTGACCTAAGTTCCACAACCCGCAGCACGACCCCGCCGTGCCTTTACTCTTGTCTCGTGCACAAGTTCGACCAGCACCTTCGCTCCGATCCCGCGCACAAGTCTGATCCCTCTCAAGGCGCTCCGGTCTTCCACACACCGGGAGTATGATGTGGTGCATCTAGGAATAGTATAGCTTAGAAACAGTATACTTAATTTGTACCTGCTTTTCTTGACAGTTCTAGAAACTTCTATTGTTTAGTTATATCAATTTTTTTGGAGGTAGAGATATATGAATGATATTTTTGAATTTTAACAGTATTTATTGTTCTTGGTGTTCTTGCTCTTATGGGCTATTACTTATTTGTGATGATTCTTCATTGATCTCCCCACATCAAGAAAGATCTAATTAAGCAAGCCAAACATGGAAAATGATAGGGCCAAAACTATTGAATGCAGCACCAACCATGAGAAAGAAATCATGAATTGCATATGATGAATAGAAAATAACAAAAGAAAGTAAGAAACAATTGTAATACTACTTTTAGCCTTAAGGATATTAGCAAACTTCAAATCAAGATCGCAATATCTGCCAACACACTTGCGACTGAATGATAAACAAAATCAGGGGAATACCTTGACAGGCTTATGAAAGCGAAAAATGTTAATCGCTTCAAGAACTGCCTTCACAATAAACATGAAACCAAATACCATAAGGTTCTACACTGCACGATGAAAGCTAATGGCAACAAAGAAAATAGAAAGAAATATATTAAGAAAATAAATTAAACAACAAGAAAATAAACAAGAGACAAAAGGATGCCCACTTCTGGTAACTGCAAGTAATAGCATTGGTGTAACTGTAAAAAAAGTTTGCTAATACAGATAAACAAATATAAAAATTCAATTAATGTTGATAAAGATCAGCCCTTCAACACGTATACAACTTTGCAGAAAATCAAGTGACCCATTTGTAACTAAATCATAAACCACATGTATCCCTCAGCAACATTAAAAAACAAACGATAGAAATTTCCAACTCCAACAAATAAAAAACAAAATCAGAATTCACAAACCGAGCAAACAAACCAAAGTTTGAATACCGTAATTCAATATTTTTGCAACATTGCATGAAGCAAAATGGATTAATTACGTAAAACAAATTCCAGCCACCACAAATTCAAAGGGGCGTGTTTCTTGACGGTCCAAATAGGGGTGTAAATCATACTGGTATGTGCGCTAAATTAACCAGAAGGAATGTAACTCAAGCTGGCATGTGAGCTGGATTAACCACAACTTGTTAAAAGGATTAGCAATCTGAGCATATGCTGAGCCAATGAGATCAAGCCCAAAAAGTTGAAGCAGCTTGTGCTATAAAAGGAATCAAACTTAAACTAGCTCAATTCTCATCCACAAAACAAACTCGCTTATCTTAATAAGAGGAAAATTGAAGTATAGAAAAAAAAGTAATAAAACTATCTGAAATCATCGTCATTATTATCCTTCTCAAATATCCTGATTTTATGAATCTTTCATTCCTGCTTGTGTGTTGCATGTAATCTTTGGCAAGTACTTTTTCACGACTTCTAACCATAATAACTATGCTTTACCTCTTTCCAATAAAATTGCAATCACATAAATTATGCCTTTTATGGTTTATAGATACACCTTCTAATATATATAGTTTATGTTCAAATCATTTAAGTTTATTTTCTATAGTCTTAACTTCAATAAGCACTTTTTCAATAATCAATCTAAAATTCCCATTTTGCATTTCTTCGGTCTAGTTTAACATTGCATCATAACATCCTTATTGATACAAACTCACATGCAATTTTTCATTAAAAAATTGAACCAAACTTATTCCAACTTAAATTTCCTCATTCATCTTATCCCCATCAACAACTTTCCCTTCTCCTCTGCTTCTCCAGTCTTCTACTTTATCCTCATCCACCTCTTCCATCTCATCCCTCTCCTTTATTTTATCATGTCTCTCCCACCACCAGTATCATTATCCTCATCATCACCATCATCCATCATCCCCTTGTCATCTTCTTCCTCTTCTTTTCTATTTACTTTTCACTCAAGTTTGATCCATCATGTGATCAAAAAGACACGATGATCCTTTAGCTCATTCTACTCTTCATCCTACCCAAGATCTTCTTCTTCTTCTACCTCTTCCCCCTACTACTACTATATTTCCCCCATTATCCTCTTCTACTATATCTCCCTCCCATCATTATCAAAATGATTGTTGTATATCCATTTTCCTCCTAGTCTCTTTTTCAAATTTCTGCTTTTTTGTCATGGTTTGTGCTCTTAAATATTGGATTTTTAGCCTTTTCTCCTTGTCCTATGAAAAAAGTGGAGCTGTTTTGTGTCTCTAGAAGGATCATGGAGCAGCTCATTGAGCTCAACAAGTCAGGCTAAAGTATGGGCATAAACTCAAGCTCAAATCCTATCCATTTTAGTCAACTTTAGCTCAACCATGTTTTGACAGTACTCAAACTTGCTTAGAATCATAAAAATATACATATTTATGGAAGGGCAGAAAAATAATGCTTCAAAATTTAAAATTGCTTCCAAGCAAGCCCATTATGAAAGATTATTCACATTCAGTATAGCGTTCAACAAATACTGATCATGATATAGGAAAAACTTATAGCCATTAGCTGCTAACATTTTCACAGCCAGGGCACTCCAGGGCACTCGGCAAGTTTTTCCGTCTAAATTGACAACTTTTTTATAATGCGGCAGAAGGAAAATTGATACCATAAATCATGGAAAAGATAGCGTAGAAGCTTTTCAAAGTGAAAAACGAAACTAATATAAATTAACTACTTCAGGAAAATTCAGTAAATGACAATACCTTCTTCCAGGCCTCACAAGCCTCAATGCAACCTCTGCAGCAGTGTTTGCAGCAGAGAGCACATCTGCTGCCCTTCCACTTACTGGCCCTTCTTGAAGTACATGAGTTTTTACAACCACAGCAATAAACCCATCTATATGGCAGCCCACATGACTGAAGAACCACAATAGAGGAAAAATGGCTTATGGATCAAGCCTTCTTCCCTTTGCAACCTATATAAGGAACTGTAGAAGTATAAAACCATGCATAAGCAATTCTTATATCTTCACAATATCATTCTCCTCCAAAACTGCCTCATCATTCCAGTATTCCACAATGGTGAAAAATGACAGACAGTATGGTTCACAGATATGCAAGTTGGGAAGGCAACTCCCCTTATAATTTTTTTCTTCACATTCTTGTACATACTGCCAGCTTGCCTGCATTAATTAATCTCCAGATACAGCACCTTATTAACAACTCACGTATATACATTCCTAAAATTTTATGAGTTAACACAAAACTACATAAGACTAACATGGTAAACACTCAGTCTCGAATAAAGGCATCTCCCTTCTCGCAAATGTCGACTATCTTCGCTTTGGGCTTGCACTCCGAAACCACCAACTGAATAGCCTCCGTTACATCGGCAAGGAAATGGCAGCAACAAGAACTACGCCAACACATGATGAATTGCTTCTATATCGTAAAACTGAAGAAAGTCAGAGCATACTATTAAACGATCTCAGCCGCATTCTTGTACTTGGTTACCACATCGCAGGAAGCGAGATCCAACTCTTTCTCCTCCTTCACCTCGTCATCCGACATCTCCACACCCAAAACTGCGTTTCAAAATCAAAAATAGAAATTCAGTTCGAAACGAAACCATAAAATTCACAAAAAAACGATAAGAGCAAATCCTTGTGAGAGATCGGTACACGCGAAATAAACTCAATTGAGAAAAGATTAGCCGTGAGCATCTCCTTAGGGTAGATAGCAAGAAGGGATCACTCGGGCCAAGTTTTTGCCCGTCGCGCAGGAGGAAGAAGGCGGTGAGCGGGCACATACTAAAAAAAAAACATATGAGGCGGGAGGTTTAGGGCAACACCATCTATCGTTTATATAGGCACGAGAAACCCGTCGCACGCGAGCTGCACGTGGGAACTTGAGCCCTACACAAACTTGACTGATTGCCGCTTCTGGAGTAATCATTAGTTTTGTTCATTGCAGCTACTTTGTCTATATTAATTTGCCGCGTAGTACGCTTTATGAACAAGCTTGGTTTTTAAATTGAGATTATTTTTTTTTATTTGGTCTAATTATTTATGCAAATTTTAGAATTTTTCAGAGGAATAGTGCTTATTTTGGTTAATATAGAGAGAGGTTGATGGGGGTAATAATTAATATAGTTGTTTATTGGTTCTTAAAACAATGACACAGAGGATGTGAAATACATATTATA
Organism: Dendrobium chrysotoxum; assembly: GCA_019925795.1. Lineage (NCBI taxonomy): Eukaryota > Viridiplantae > Streptophyta > Magnoliopsida > Asparagales > Orchidaceae > Dendrobium > Dendrobium chrysotoxum. The sequence continues at coordinate 89,579,015 of CM034305.1, read as the reverse complement.
TAGCCCACAATGGAGGCTAAAAGGGAGTGGTTGCATGTTAGCAGGAGATATCGATAAGCAATGACTTAGTCGTAACATGCGGGAATAGCTAATAAGTTTATGTGCGAAGATTATTAGATGTGAAAAGAGATATCAAATGATGTTTACTCTTATCTATCATGAGATATCAATTACTAGCTAATTGTGTCAGGTTAATGATGTGAATGATGTATATTCATTTACTCAATGACTTGGGTGTTTGAGGGTTGAGCAACTCATTAAAAGGGGGAATAACGTAAATGTATCACATTTGGATTATTCCATGTGGAGGTGAAGAGATAAAGCACATTACAATGAGACCTATTTTTCAAGGTGTTTGGTTGAGAGACATATGCCCATTATATGGCATTTCTAGTTATCATCTTCACAAAACAATTAATGAGGTCTTCTTTGGCTTGTTTTTAAATTATTCCATCTAATTTAATTCATCATGTGTTGTAATATCTTGTTGACTTAGCTACCCATGTTAATAAGGATATGCTTCACCTCATTATTGAGGCATGGCAACCCTTTATCTCATGGTCACTCTCATGATAATGCAAGTAGAGTTTTAAGCAACAAGGATTTCTAAGTTTGTAGCATAGAGATGTTGGCAATAAAAAATATTATTTTTTCCTTGAATCATAAAAAAATTTATTAATTTCATTACCAATCTTCGAGTAGATATTATGGCCAAAAGCATCAAAGAGACACGGCTTCCTATGGCTCTGTAAAATCTTGTGTTGAATTAATCAATCATTTTGGTTTGATCAAATGAATATGAATTCTCGTTTGTGGGCTCTAAAAATTCGATTGGATTACACTCCCAGCCTCTCCGCACCATCGGTCTATTTTTCTTATTTGATGGTGAGGTAGAGAGTTTTAACAAGATTAGATTCCGAGTGAATTTTCAGAAGGCAGATTGGGTTTTAGATAAGACACTACCCAGAGATTTCACCCTCATTTTGTGAGGACTTTATGATCTGAGTTCTGGTTTCTTATAGGCGCAAGCCCCTATAGTTAATTACCCCTCCCGATAATGAGAGAGAACTTTCGATTAAGGCTAGTCGTTAAAAAGCTCGCATAGATTGTAAATCCAGCGTATAATAGCAACAATTTTAGGGTTTGAATTTGAGATTTGAATTTAAGATTTAGAAATTTGTCACCATGAACTTAAAACTGGTGGTCGGGGGAATGAAGACGAGCCCGATCAAGATCCCATGGTTCCGTCGTCCCGGGCTGTCATGATCCCTGGTCTACTTAGTCAGAGGAGGTAGTCGACCCAACCTGACAGAAGGTACCTTATCGGCAGCCATGGGTTGCTTCATCCAAGAATACCTTGTAGACCTGGGTTGGTATTTGTCTAAGGGGATATATTTGAATCCACCTTAGCTGACAAAGGGCTTTGTGCCTATCGAATATACCCTATGATTCATAACTCAAGGGTTTGGCGCCGTTAGGGAACATACGGGCTTTGGCCGTGATCGTAATATAATGGTGCCATTTTGCGGCAAAACCACCCGATTAGAGGGCACGTGTCACGTCCCTGCTGGCAAGAGACTATTTGAGGATGAATCGTAGCGATACACCCGACACGCATTCGCTCTTTGTGAGCTGAGATTAATTTCAAATTTATCACCCCCGACAAACAGTTGCGGGAGGTGGATTGGTTTTTAGTTTTTAGTTGATAGATTTCATTTTAGAGATTTGGAATTTTGTTTGATTTGAGATTTGAAACCCATCCGGTTGAGATTTCCGATCGACATGGCCATCATCGGGGTGACGTTAAAGTCACTAGTATTTTCGTAGGATTTTGGGAGGTATTTTGTAATTTAAGTCGTGTCGACTCCAGTCCTTTCGAGGAGGAGGATGAGACTCGAATTTAGACCCGTGCAGCATTCTCAGACCATTAGATTTTGAAATCGTATGCGGTGGTCGGAGCACATGCGGGTAATATCATTTGACCCTGCGCAGCATTCTCAGACTTTTGCGTTTAGAAATTTATCGTATTTGTCGGAGCACATGCAGGGATGTTTAGCGCTTCAGTTTAAAGGATCATATTTAATACATAATGAGGCATTTAAAAAATATTTAAATATGATCCATTGTGTTAGCAATTTTATTTAGCAATGCCCAAGATTTCATTTTAAGGGCCTACGAACGCCTTCTGTCCGCTTGTACACATGTTGCGGATCCGGTGGCGTTGTGTTGGGATTTCATTTAGAGATTTGTACGCCTTCTGTCTGCTCGTATGGGTGTTGCAGATCCGGTGGCGTTAAATTGAATTAGATTTTACTTATTGCATTTAGTTTGTTTTAACTCCTCTAAACGTCACTTAGCACAGTTCGTAGAGAGCATTTGCTCAATAGGTACTAGGAGATCGTGCTCTTGTTTATAGGAGAATTATCTTGCTCGCTACAAGTTCTCCTATTCTCTCCCATAGGTGGTCAAATTTATTCGATACGAGCCCCTTGTTCTTGCATGTAGGTTAGTTGTTGTGGGCACTATGAATTCCATGTTCTTGCTCACATATGAAGTGTATTAGGGATTAGAAGTTTCTAGCCACTATCCCTAGACATGCTAGTTTGTTTTGTACGAGCTTCTTGTTCCTACTCAAAGAGTTATTAGAGAGCTGCCCATTTGAAGAACTATTGGAGTGCTGCTCAATTAAAGAGCTATTGGAGAGCTTTTGGCGAGCTCGTGTTTGAGAGCAACTCAATAGATTGTACTTAGATTGGATTATTGGAAACATTGATTCTTTGCATTTTTGTTTTTTGTTTTAAATATATTAGTTAATAAATGAATTTTAATTAAAGTTAAATGTTCAATTTATTAGTTAAGGTGTATTTTAAAATTATATATAAATGTTAAATTTGATTTGATATTGATTCGATTAAGTTGATTTGCTCAATTAAATTGATTTAAAAGCTTTAATTATTTAATTTGATAATTTAGATCTTATGTTTTGAATGTATTTTAAAATTATTTATTTATTTAAATTAAATTGATTTGTTTATTGAATTGATTCAAGTTTAGATTTTAAGTGTATTTTAAAATTACTCAATTAGTTTGAATTAAAGTTCCAATTAAGGCTCGATTGATCTTAATTTAGGTTAAAGTTTAAATTGTTTTGTGAATTTATTTAACTATTTAAATTTAGTTATTCAATTTTAGTTAGTTGAATTTAATAATTTTGAAAGCTTCAAGTTTTCATGATTTCTATTAACCAATTCAATTGATTAATTCAAAGCTTAGTTATTTGTTGTATTTATTAATTAAAGTTTCAAGTTGATTAAAGTTTAATTGAATGTTCTCCAAAATTCACTTAAGTCCAGAAATTTTATTTTTCTAAGTCCCGAATTTATTAGTAAATTTCGGCAGCCTCCCGGCGTCCCCTCCCCGGCGCCGTGAGGTAAAGAGGGCATTTGCCCTTTCAAGTCCGCCCGGCCGGAAAGATAATCGACGGCCGAGGGCTTCGGGGCGTTGTCGGGCCTCGGAATGGTCTTTGGAAGGTTTGTGTGATGATTATTATCTGCCGATTGCGAAGATTGGACGCAGTTTGGTTGCAGATTAGTTGTCGACGATTCATTGATTGTGATGCTTGATTGAAGACCCCTTTCCCCCCTTTTTTATTTTATTTTAATATATATATATATATATATATATATATATATATATATAATATTTATTATAGTATAACTCAATATAATATAATATATATTATTATTATATAGAAATAATGATAATACATATTATATTATAAAATGTATATTATAATATAATATAATATATATTATTATTATATATAATAATATATCAATTATATAGAAAGAGGGAGGCGGGACAGAGTGGGGACGAACGCCAGGCTAGGGCTTGGAGATGGGTCGGAGGTCGCGAGCGCCAGGTTTGCCGGCGGCGTCGGTTGAGGCGGGAGATCGGCAAGCTTCTGGTCGGCCGGCGACGGAGGGTCCTTGGTTGGCGTCGGCTTAGATCGATGAAGGGTCCGGACTCAGCGGGCTTCAGTGGTCAGTGAAGGAGTTCGGCCGGCGGCTCCGGCTTGTGGATGGGGTGGAAAGTCGTCGAGGTCGGGTTGGCTTCGAGCTCGGAGAAGGAAGCACAGGCGGCGGTCTGGAGAAGACGGTCAGAGATGGTCCAGTTCGGTCGTCGAGCGAGAGCACTATAAGTTTTCTGAAATCTTCATTTTTCCTCCTATTTCTGTGTGCGTGCCTTTCCGATTCTGAGAGCGGGAATGAGAGGCTTTCGCTATTTTTGTGTCGTGAGGAGCGGTTGTGGAGATCGTGGGGAGCAGTTTGGTGAGATCGTGTGTGAGCGAGGTTCCTCCATGTGGGCTGGTCGACAGTTATCGGTCAACATCGTTGTGGAGCACAATAGTGACAAACACTACAATGTTAGTTAAACCATTCCTTCTGATTAACAGATGTTATTAGGCTATAACAACCAAAAAATGAGCCCATCAACCTCTATCAATAATACAAAAAATTTGGTAAGATCAAACTCAAATTGAATCAAAATAAATCATGAATCAAAACTCGTCGAACTAAGTCAATTTTTATCATACACTCGTGTAGTTCATTTAATTACATATCATTCACTTATGTAATTAATTATGGATGCAAACCAATACATCTTAATCTACCTAGTCTACCCGACTCACAATCAATTTTTTATAGCTCTAGTATATTATTAAAATGATTAGACAATTATTCTAAATTTGATTTTGGGGCATTACAAGTGTGATGTCTCAGAATTTAATTTGAAAGAATTATTTATTTATCTTTTAATAAATAACAAACAGAGTTATCTAATTTCATTTATCAGTAATAAACAACAAACAGATTCTATAATTCAAAACATCAATGTACACATCTGTATTCATTCCCATAAATCATATACAATACTCAAGATCTATACAATCATAATATATATATATATATATATATATATATATATATATATATATATATATATATCATGTCATGAGTACAAAAGAATAGCTAAAATAAAAAGAACCTGAACCTGAAGGAATCCTGACCAGCCTTACTCTCTCGATCTTCTGTCTTGGCCTGAAATTATTTAACCACATATAATGAGCTAAAAAGCCTAGTAGATCATCAAAACCTACAACTGAAATTAAAGTATAGTAAATAAGCAATATGCATGTTAATAATTAAATCATAATAGTAACATTCACATGATCATTAAATCAATGCATAAATAGTAAAACTCTAAGGCGCAAAAGATAGTAAATCAGTACGAGTGTTAAACTACTTAAGCAATTATCATATCAATACTATAATTAATAGAGAAATCGTATGGAGCGATAAAATTAAATTATCAATAAAGACTGTCGAAATCAAATCAATGTAGTAAAATCATATAGGAGTGTACACATGTTATTCATTTATTATATATCAGTATTAAATCAATATCTCAAGCGCACACTCAATATATCCTGTATATCACATGTTTAATGTATATATCATGCTTTTTGTATAAATAAATCAGTAATAGTGTTAATAATAAATTCGTACAATAATATGAATAATATTACAATAGCATTCATTTCAGTAATCACACTAAACAAGTAAGATTATGGCTATCACAATATTTTTCACTATTGATGTCACTATTAGTAAACTATTGGCTCAGTAAACTGAGTCGTCACTTTTTGCCCATTGGCATCGTAATCATCCCCTTATAACTCCCAAACAGTGTATTACATGAATCAGAAGAGGATAACAATAAACTACAATATTTAAAGGAAAGCTCATCGACCTACCATCTACAGGTCAATCAGTCTCATAATAGGGTCAACTAGTCTTTTACACACGCATTATTATCACAATATTATAACAATAATCTCAGTCACATATCCACATTCATTTTTAATGTATTGCAGTAAATAAAATATAATTATGCTTAATTTAAAAATATCAAAATGTCATAACGGTAAACAAAAAAATCATACTAAGTAAAAATTCATATTTTCAGAATTTAACCAAATTATCATTGCATAAAAAATATTATGAAGCTTTAGTTGAACTAAATCATTATTTTTAGACATCAAAATAAATTTATGAGTAGACAAAAATCACTGTATTTTTAAAATTACTCGAGAAAAAATCTTAAATAACACTCAAAGCATTTATAATCTCAATTTTTATAACATATATAAAGTGACGCGATGAAAGTTTTACCATTACAAAATTATTCTCATTTTTCGGTAACGGAAACATAAATTTGATCAAAAAAATATCAAAATATAAAATCTTTGAAATCAGAAATAGGAATGTTCCTTATAGTGAGACGAGTAAATCTCCCAATTGGCTCACTAGCAAAAATCGCTTCGCGACCTCCAAATCTTAATTTTCTTTTTTTTTTTCTCTCGTATCTTTTCTCTAAAATTATTTTTCGCCATTTCTATGTTAGCCATTAGCCAAATGGAGAAAGGGATTTTAATAAAAAATTTTAAGTGGATTAAGATATTTTAATAACATAATAATATAATATTAATATAATTATATAATTTAATCAATTTTTAATATACAATTCATATAAATCTTTTTGGGATTTAAAAAATTATATAAAAATATTCATAAAATAAATAATTTTATTCAGAAAGTGCTGGTGAAATTGGTTTATAAAATGCACACCTGACGGTCCCAAAATTCTCACTTGTACTGATAGGTGTCAATTTCTTAAGAATTTTTCACCAGCGCCCAAAAATTATAAATAAAATCATATAATTAAAATACAATAATATATATCTTATGGAGATGATGGTTTTCAAGTTTGACTTATAATGACTCCTAAAAAAAATTTGTCTGAGTCAACATGCGGGTTATTACAACAGGCCTTTTGACCGGTCCCTGGTCCAATTGGTTGAACCGATCAGTCCAATCCATTTTTTAAAATCTTGGTTAGAAATGGCAAGTATTTAGATGCTTTTGTTATTTTGATTGATATAAAATAAAATTAGTGGCTATAGTATATTAATTAGAAGATAAAAAATATGTAATTCTTCCAATTAAGATTTTGAGGCATTACACCACGGACCTGCTTCAGACTTGATTCATAGACTCATACACATGCAAAACACTCATACACATGCAAGAAGTGATAAGCACTAAGATTTAGTGAATTACCTTTACCAAATTGGATTAGAACATATGTAGTCGTACACAAATTTAGCAGGTGTTATGTTACGCATTAAAATCTAATTTGAAAGAATTATTTTTTCTTTTATCTTTTAATAACAACACCAGAACTATCTAATTTTATTTATCAATAATTATTCACAAAAATAAATTCTATAATTCTAAACATCAATGTACATTTGTATTCATTACTCAAAAAATTATATATAATATTTATGAATCATGCAATCATATCATATTTATCAAAATCCTTAGTACAAAAGAAATACTAAAACAAAAGAAAATAAACCTTAGGGATCCTAATTAATCTCTCACTCCTGTTCTCTTATCTTGACCTAAAATCATTTAAATAATATATAATGAGATAAACAAACTAGCAAGTTACACTAAAATCCTATAATTGAATTTAAAAAACAGTGAAGAAGTAGTATGCATATTGATGAGAACATCCGACCTTGGAGAGTCTACCAGAGATGGGGACGACGATCTACGGCCATGATCGCACCGATCTACTATTGATTATCATTGTATTAGATTTACTATTTTATTATGTTTTATGAGTTTTATTGTATTTTTTCTTTTTATGCCCTCACTTGAGGGCCTAGTCACATATATGCCATAGGGGCAATTGAGTCTTTTGTATTTTCTTTATTGTATTGGTTATTTAAAGTCTATTCCTCCTTTTTTAAGGAGCTAATGAATGATATTATAAAATCTTCTGCACTTATGTGTTTTAGAGAGCTTGAGAGCTTCGGAGAGAACCCTAGGTGAGGGAATCAGATCACCCACTAGCCGCAGGAAATGTCTGGGCTCGTGGTTTTTTTTTTCTTCTTCTATCTCCTCTCCTCCTTCTACCTTGACTGTCAGCCACCCCTAACTCCCTCCACCCCTCTCGCCTGAACCCCACCACCACTTCAAACCCTAGGCTGACCAACCCCTTTCCCACCCTATAAGCTGCCGGCCCCTCCCCATCTTCCCTCCAAAGTCGCTGGCCACCTAAGCCCTACCCACTCCTCCTAGCCACCGACCTTAGCCCCATCCTTTCCCCCTAAATTTATTCTTTCCTAAATTAAATCATTTTAATTTTAGTAAGTTTTTGAATTCAAATTTAAACAAATTTGAAATTTGAAATTCTTTCCTAAATTATTTAGTTTAATTTTGGAAAGTCTTGCCAAAATCTAAGATTGACTAGATCTGAAATTGATTGGGAATCAATTCAAATTCCCACATTCATCGAACCTAGACACTTTCTCTCCTCTCTCTTAGATGGCCTCTTACTCTCTCTTCTATCTAATTAATGCATCCAATTAAACATCCAAATCAACCCATTAATCCCTCATGCCCAGCTGCCCCCTTTCCTCTCTCTATCTCTCGTTGATTTGCAACTTAATTAGCATGTCACCTATGCAAGAAATTAACTCCAGATCTCTCTCCCCTGCTGTCTACATGATTCCCCCACAATATTCACCTAGTTTCCTATCATCCAGAGAACCAAAACTCTGAAATCTTCACCACTCAAAGTGTTGTCCAGATTTCTGGAAAAAACCTGTGTGTTATCCAAGAATTCCAGCCAACTCCTTTGCTGCCCAGAAGAAGATCAAGTGCTGTCCATAAGAAGATCAAGTGTTGTTCAGAAATTCCTGCATTCCCCCTTGCTGTCCAGCCACTTGGAGAGGATGTCGTTTGCTATCCTGACCTTTCTGGACATTACTGGATCATTGTCCAAGAAATTCCAGCAAGAATAGTTGCTATCCTGATCTCCGAAAATCCACTACATGTTGCCCCGAAGTTTCAAACTCTGATAAAGGTGAATCTCTTCTCCAAAATCCTTTCCTTTCTAAGTTTTACCTTAGCTTGTGGACTTAGTTGCTTCACAAAGGTTGTGTTAACTTTCTACGCTAAGCCTAGCAATTTAGAGAGTTGAGTGAGGGATTTATTTTTAATAGTGACTAGTCTCATTGTTAACTTTGGGATTTATCTTTTAAAATCTTTCATGTATATGATGCTTGAGTAGCTGATTAATTTGTGATCTTAACATTTAATTGTGTAACTTGGATTAAGTTAGTTTCATCCCTTAATCATTTTACTTCATCGTTTAAATCACTACAAGCTTACTAATTATTATTGCTCTTTAAGTTAAAGCGTGTAAGATTCTTATTTAACATTGCCTAATCATTTAAGTCATGTATTATATGGTATCAGAGCATGGTTTGCATGGAGGAGCATGTTTAAAATTTTTTATCTCTTATCTTAAACATATAAATTGCATCCTACACGCATCATTTGAAATTGCTTGTAACGTCATATTACTTTCTTAGTGTTTTCATAATTCTGAGTCACCTTAAACTTTAGAATGAACCCGGAATAATTACACAGGACTCTAGACTTGTTGGTAGGTCAGATGAACAACATTAGTCAATAACTTAAGAAAAACCAAGTTAACATAGTTGAGCTCCGTAGAACTACAACTGAACAATTCGATACCTTAGATCGAGGTAGGAACCACCCTCCCCTTTACACACCTTCTAGACCTCCCTCCATATACGGGGATGATACTTTTCAAGATGAGGGACCTCCTCGTGCCCCTTATCGAGCCCCCAGTATGGATATGACCATAACCCCGATCCTGATATTCCACTAATAAAGAATATTAAAGTGGATGCCCCAACCTTTGATAGTACACTCGATCCCCATCTCTTTCTGGACTAGATCAAGGGCATGGATAGCTTCTTTAAGTGGTACAATATTTCTGAAGCCAGGAAGGTTCACTTCACTGAAATGAAGCTCACTGGTAGGGCCAGTCAATTCTGGTCCAACCTAGAAAGCCTTAGAAAATTCAGAAATGAATATCCTATCACTGATTGGCTATCGATAAAGCACGAGCTCAAGCAGAAATACTTACCTACCTCGTATTTCCCCAGGCTCCTAGATAGGTGGAATAGGTTGACTCAGGGCAACAAATCAGTCAAGGATTACATCGCAGCTTTTGATGACTATTTGATTCGTAGCAAGGGGGAGACCTCTATTACCCCCGCCCAAATCCTGTCTATGTTCCGTACCAGGTTGCGCAAAGACCTATGCAATAAACTGTTTGCCTAGAATGTTACCTTAGGAAATACCTATAGCCTACTGTTAGACCTTGAGGAAACTCATCCCCAACACACAAGCCGACACCAAGACTCTAGGCCTTCCTACTGATCTTCTAGTAGTTCGAATCCTCACCACTCCATTGTACGCTGACTCTGGGAAACCCTGCCCGACCACTTTATGGTCCTTCCACACTCTGTCCCGACTTTAAAAACAAGTCTCCCACCCTAGATACCCCTAGGTCCCACCAAGGAACTAAGTACTTTAGATGCCAGGGGTATGGCCATATCTCCTCCCAGTGTTTTAGCGCCTATAAAGTCACTATTATTGAGGAGATTACTGAGGAAGAGCCTAAACCCGAGATTGACCAGATTCACCAAGTGAAAGACGATGGTGAATTCTTTGAGATGCGCACTGTCAAAATCTGTTGCCACTGATGATTGGTGTAGGACTATAATTTTTCACACCTACACCAAAATCAAGGATAAGAACTGTAAAGTCATAACGGATTATGGCAGTTGCATCAATATTGTCTCCTCCAGCATGGTGTCTAAGCTTAACATATCTGCCATTCCTCACCCCAACCCCTACAAGGTAACCTGGGTCAACTCCACTACTTTAGAGGTGAAGGAACGAAGCCTCATACCAATCTCATTTATTAACTATAAGGAGAATTTTTGGTGTGATGTACTGATAATGGATGTCGAACAAATTATCCTAGGGCATCCCTAGCTCTTTGATAATGATGTCTATATCTATAGGCGCTTAAACATCTACATGTTTGAACAGGCGGGTAAAAAGATCAAACTTTTGTCATCGCAGCCCCGGGTTAAGGATGATCTTAAACCCAATCTTGTCAAATCCAAGAAGGGGATAAGTCTTGTGATTGCCAAGGTTCTGTATTCTGAGTTAGCTCAAGGTGCATCGTTGTATGCATTAGTCAGTTGTGAGACTTCCACTGAGTCTGACGAGCCTATCCCTCTAGAAGTCCAACCCATACTGAGTGATTTTGCTGATGTCTTCCCTGATGATCTCCTTGATCAATTACCTCTACTTAGAGACATCTATCATGCTATAGATCTTATCCATGGAGCCTTCCTCCCCAATCTGCCTCACTATCGCATGAACCCCACAAAAAATGTTAAGCTTAAGAAGCAAGTGGTTGAGTTAATGCAACGAGGCTTTATCAAAGAAAGTCTTAGCCCTTGCACCGTCCCAGCCCTTCTTACACCGAAGAATAATGGTTCCTAGCGAATGTGTGTTGATAGTCGTGCTATTAACAAGATCACCGTCAAATATCATTTTCTTATCCCGATGTTAGACGATATGCTTGATATGATGATGGGAGCCACTTTTTCTCTAAGATTGCCTTAAGAATGGGTACCACCAGATCCGGATCCGACCCGGTGATGAGTGGAAAACTACCTTTAAGACCAAGGATGATCTATATGAGTGGATGTTTATGCCATTTGGGTTGAGTAACGCCTAGAGTACTTTCATGAGGATCATGACCCAAATGCTACGTCCTTTTATGAGAAAGTTTATCGTTGCCTACTTTGATGACATCCTTATTTATAATCAGTCCGTGAGTCAGCACTTAGACCACTTAAGATAAGTCTACGAGGTATTAAGGAATGAACAACTTTATGCCAATCCTAAGAAGTGCACTTTTCTTGTTGACCGTGTTATCTTTTTGGGTTTTATTATTTTAGCCCAAGGGATCTCTACAGACCCCGAGAAGGTGAAAGCCATTGTAGAATGGCATGTTCCTCAGAATATCCGGGAAGTTCATAGCTTCTATAGTTTAGCCACCTTCTATAGGAGATTCATTAGAAATTTTAGTACCATTATATCTTCTATCATCGACTGTCTCAAGAAAGGTGATTTTCACTGGACTCCGACTACCACCAAAGCCTTTGAAGAAATTAAGAAAAAATGGTGGAAGCCCCAGTGATGCAACTTCCTGACTTCTCCAAAGTCTTCAAAGTTACATGCAATGCTTCGGGGGTCGGAATCGGAGGGGTCCTATCTAGGAAGGTCACCCTCTTGCTTATTTTAGCGAGAAGCTAAATGACATCCGACAACGCTATTCCACGTATGACAAAGAGCTCTATGATGTGATTCAATCTCTTCATTATTGGCGACACTACTTGCTTCCACAAGAGTTTGTTATCTTTTCATATCACGAGGCTCTACGTTATATCAACTCCCAAAAGAAGACGCATGTCACAGTCAATGGGTCAAATTTCTTCAAGAATACACCTATACCCTTAGGCATAAGGCTGTCGATGCTCTCAGTCCTTGTATGATGACCAACACTGAAATGAGAGCCGAGGTCGTAAGATTTGAACAAGTCAAAAGGGACTATCTGAAATGCCCCGACTTCAAGGAGACTTACTCTCTTTTGTCCATAGGTAGTATACGCCTTGTGGATAATTTTCTCCTATAAGATGGGTACCTTTTCAAAGCTCAAAAGTTTTGTATCCCTAGCACTTCTCTTCGAGAATTCCTTATTTGGGAACTCCAGCCAGAGGTCTCGCTGGACACTTCGATTGTGATAAGACTATCGAAGCTATAGAGTACCACTTCTTCTAGCCCAGCCTGAAGAAGGATGTTGGTAAAATGATCAATAGGTGTCATGCTTACCAACTGGCCAAACAACATAAGCAAAACACTAGTCTCTACACTCCTCTAGTTGTTTGTAGCTGCCCGTGGTAAGATATTAGTATGGACTTCATCCTAGGCTTGCCCAAGACCTTTAATAGGAATGACGCCATCTGTGTTGTAGTTGATCACTTTCCAAAATGGCCAATTTTCTACCTTATTCCAAGACATCTAACGCTTCCCATATTGTCAAACTATACTTTAATGATATCATCAGATTTTATGGTTTACCTAAGATTATTGTATCTGATAGGGATATTAAGTTTACTAGTTACTTCTAGAAAACTCTCTAGATGAAAATGGACACTAAACTACAATTCTCCACAGCATTTTATCCTCAAACTGATGGCCAAACTGAAGTGGTCAATAGGAGTATAAGTAATTTATTAAGGTCTCTAGTATGGAAACACATTAAGGATTGGGATTCTAAACTCCCCACAGTCAAATTTTCCTATAATAATTATGTGAACCGCACCACTGGCTTAAGTCCTACTGAAATTATTTATGGGTACAAACCTAGACAGCCTTTAGATCTCATACCCATATGTTATAAGTATAGAATTTCTGAGTTTGCATCTTCATTTGCATCGCATTTGCATGGACTACATAAGGAAATTACACGCAGAATTGAACAGAGCAATATTAATTATAAACTTTATGATAATTTTAAACAAAGATTTAAAATTTTTGAGATTGGTGATTTAGTGATGGTGCGGATTCATCCGGAACGGTTCCCACAAGGAACTGTTAAGAAGTTACATGCTAAAAGTGTGAGACCATTCAAAGTAGTCAAAAGAATCAATGACAATACTTATGTGGTGGATCTACCTGCAGAGTTCAACATTAATCCATCTTTTAACATAGAAGATTTAGTAGCTTATGAGGGTCCGGAGTTTAACCAACCAAACTCACTTCAAACTGAGCATTGTGTGATCCTACCCTATGATAACCCAAGCCTATTTCCACTCCTAAAGATTCCCAAAATACCTATAGCGAAGAAGGTTGACATGATTCTAAGTGATGATATTATTTCCACAAAAGAGAGTGGACGAAGAAGGTATTTGATAAGGTGGAGAGGTAAACCAGAGTTAGAGGATACATGGCTAGAGCGTGAGGAGCTTTAGCAGATCGACCCACATGCACTAAAGTTATATGAGAGCATCTAGGATGCGTAGTCAATGGAGTCGAGCTCTTTTCCACCCCGGTAGAATGATAAGGACATCCGACCTTGAAGAGTCTATCAGAGATGGGGATGACGATCTACGACCATGATCACACTGATCTACTTTTGATTATCACTGTATTAGATTTACTATTTTATTATATTTTATTAGTTTTATTATATTTTTTTGTTTATGCCCTCACTTAAGGGCCCAATCACATGTATGCCCTAGGGGCAATTGAGTCTTTTGTATTTTCTTTATTGTATTGGCTATTTAAAGCCTCTTCCTCCTTTTTTGAGGAGTTAATGAATGCTATTATGAAATTTTCTGCACTTATGTGTTTTAGAGAGCTTGAGAGCTTTGGAGAGAACCCTAGGTGAGGGAATCGGATCACCCACCAGCTGTAGGAAATGTCCAAGCTCGTGGCTATTTTTCTTCTTCTTCTATCTCCTCTCCTCCTTCTATCTTGACTACCGGCCACCCCTAACTCCCTCTACCCCTCTCGGTCGAACCCCACCACCACTTCAAACCCTAGGCCGACCAACCCCTTTCCCACCCTACAAGCCACCGACCCCTCCCCATCTTCCTGTTGACCTTGAAATGGGCCCAGACCCATGCCTTGGGTCAACCTGGTTGACCTGGTCAACTCAGGTTGACCCTTTAGGCTTATATGGGACCAAATCAATTAAAACATATCTTTGGGCTCCACCCCTCATGCCTTAGACCCAAATTGACCCATATCCTTTCATTTGATTTCAAATCAAATCCTGAGCCTCTTGGGCTCAAATCTCTCCACCCTTAGACTCAGTGGGTCAAACCCAACCCATTGGACCCAGACCTGTGCCCTGGGTCAACCTGGTTGATCAGGTCAACCCAGGTCGACCCATTTAGCCCTTAATGGGTCTAATTCAAATTCAACTCAATCCAAACCCTTTCCTTGAACTCCAACCCCATCATTTGGACCTATTTGACTAAGTTGACCAAGTCGGCCTTTGACTTGGTCAACCCAAGTCTCCTTGGGTCAATTTTGACCTATTTAGGTCAAATCTCCTCTTTTAAGACATTTAAAACCCTTCCTATTGAGCCCATAACCCAAGACCACGGTAAGGGACCTCTAATCTCCCTACTAATTGAGCCTAGACTTAATCATAGCCGTTGATCCTAGGGTCGAGCTTATATATAGAAGCCTTAGGGTTCATAGGAGGGACCTTGCTCTTTCTCTAACCCTAAGTGCTCTCAACCCGACCCCTCTAGTTTATAAGCTCCCTAGGTCCTCTTCCACCCTTCCCAAGTCAAAGTCACCGTTGAAACCCCGCCGGCGGTGAGATCTCCGGTGAATTGAGGCTTGGAACCTTCCCAAGTGATTTTCCATCGATCCACGGCTTATCAGACCACGACTTCTGAAGAAGATTTATACGTGGATAAACAACAAGTTCAGAGAGCCTTTAAACGGTCTAATCCGTCCATAAACTGAGGTGAAAAGTTCAACCCTAGTCTAGGACACATAGGGCAAAATAGCTTTTCGAAAAGCATGTTTTAGGCCATAATAGTTATCCCCCATGAATGCTCTTCATCCATGGATGCTACGTTTAAAATTTTACAAGATTTGATCCACCCGATTGCGAGAACGAGACGAAAAACATGTTGTGTCTCAGTTTCGCCCTAGTCTCGGGCGTATGAAATGTCCGCCGTTGATCGTTTGATCAACGATGGAGATTTCGTCGTTCTGCGGTCTCCTTTGATTACGTGGTTCCGCTTTCGATCCGGCGAGATCAAGATCGTCCATCTCATACCGCGGGAGATCAGATGGTTTCACGGAGCTGCTTGCGAGGATAAGTGGCTACGAAACCGTGGCAATCATTGCCGCTATCATTGCGCTAATGATTGCCACTGTAACAATCATCACCCGCAGACTGCGGAACTAATCCCTAGCCGACGTGTGGCCCGCACCGAGCCATTGCTACGACAATCATTGCCCGGGACCACAGAGCTAGTCCCGAGCCGCCACGTGGCTGACCGCCGCCGCCGAGGGTTTATTTAATATAATTAATTTAAAAATCTTTTTTAAATCTTTTTTTAATCAAAAAAATTTAGAAATTAATTTTAAATTATTTAAAAAATAAAAATATGATGTTGTTATTATTATTATTATTAAATTAGTATTATTATTTTTAATTATTATTATACTATTATTATTATTTATTATTATTATTGTATTATTATTATTATTATTATTCAAAATTTTTATTATTATTATCTTTTATTAATTACTATTATTATTATTATTAATGTTATTATTATTAATATATTATTATTATTATTATTATGATACTATTATTATTAATATTTTAAAACTATTTTAATTATATTATTATATTATCACTACTAATATTTTAAAACTATTTTTAATTATATTATTATATTATTAATATTAATACTTAAAACTATTTTTGGTTATATTATTATTATTATTATTTTGAAATTAGTATTATTATTAGTAATATTAAATTATTATTTTAAATTATTATTTTGTTGTTGTTATTATTAATTACCATTATTATTATATTAATATTGTTATTATTACTCTTATTATTATTTATATATTTTAAAATCCATAAATTTTAATACCTATTTTATTTTAATTTAATAATTATTTTTAAGCATTAATTATTTTAAAATATTTAAAATTACTTTAAAATACCTTTAAACTTCCAAAAATCATAACTCCCTCGTTTTAAATCGAATTTTGACGCATAATACCTCGTTCTTTTTAGAAAAATATGAAATATAATTTGAAACTATTTTTAGAGCCTAAATCTATCTTTTCTGGGTTATTTCTGTATTACCTAATTACTTAATTATTTTAAAACTAAAAAAATATTTTTAAATACAAAATACTTTGAATCCTTGCTGAGGTGGGTCAGTAGATCTCTAACTTCTATACATTGAACTATTTTTAAATTATCTTATTTTAAAACTTATATAAACATATATTCTAATATTTATATATTTTAAAATTATTTTTAAATTATATAAGTATTTAAATTCTCTAATTTTGAGAGATCTACTTGTGAAATTTTAAACATAGACTAATCCTATGAATAGCATTCATGTGGGGAAGGATTAGTGGATGATTAGGTCTCAATCATTCACTAATCACTTCATTAGACCCGTTCTACTTAGTGTTTCGTAGTCCTTGCAAGTGTAGGATGCACAAACACCTAGTTTAGGCTCTCCTAGATCTAAGGACATAGTGTGTTTATGTTTGCATTACATTTCCTTTATGTTACCCCAAGGGTTAGTTCCAAGCATTGATTCAAGACCTATTTAACATAGTGACATCTTAAGGACAATAATTAAGGATCCGTCTAGTGGACTTAGAGAAATTTCATGAGCTAGGATTCACCACTGATTGACTTGAAACTTGAACCATATGAACTTAGTGATATCATAAACTC
This sequence comes from Dendrobium chrysotoxum, assembly GCA_019925795.1. Classification (NCBI taxonomy): domain Eukaryota; kingdom Viridiplantae; phylum Streptophyta; class Magnoliopsida; order Asparagales; family Orchidaceae; genus Dendrobium; species Dendrobium chrysotoxum. Next base: position 89,561,447 of record CM034305.1, on the reverse strand, counting down.
TATGGAATTTTCTAAGAATTTTTAGGACCCATTAAACCCCTTAATTAACAAACCCTAATTTACCCTTTAATTAGGACCCGATAACTTCAGAAAAATCTAATAAATTCAAACTAAATTAGAAAATTACCCATAATATATCAAACTCTTCAAAATTCAGTCTCTAACCCATGAAAATTAAAGCCACTTTAATTGAACTTCAATCTGAACCTTAATTTAATTTTGATTAAAAATTATCTTTTAATTAAATTAAATAATTTAAAATTATTAAAAATTCCAAATTTCTCCCAAACACTTGGGAACACTTCTTTAGGTCATTCCTGACCTTTCAGGGTGATTCCAATCAGTTTGGAACTGATTTGGATCAAAACCCCTAAAACAGCCTTTAATTAAATAATTTCGATAATTCATTAAATGACCTAAACTTTGAAAATTTATAACTAATTATAAAAAATTCTAAATAAAGCAAACTCAAAGACATTCAACTTACATTAGGGTCTAATATTTATTAAAAATATTAAGATTCCAGAAATCAACTTAAATCAAAAAGGTCAACAATCTGGTCAAACTTAGGTAAAAATAAGGCCAAAACTTCGGAAATTCATAACTTTGGATTGAAGAGTCTAAATTGGGCATGCTTATAGTCTAATTGATCGAGTTTAGATCTATTATTTTATAAAAATTCTAACTATTCACAAAGCCCCTTTAATCAAAAAGTCAATTTTGGACCCCTTTGACTTAGTGGATAGGATGACCCCGAACCTGCCGACAACTCACTGACTCAACTTAAAATTCAGAAAACATCATCCTAAGCTTTCAGTTAACACCCTAATCTGATAATGAATCAGTTAACTTCACCCCTCTTTAATCTCTACTCAACTAAATCAACTTAATCAACCCATGATTATTACTGGGTAACACAGGCCTACGAGGCTATTAACTTAGCCCCAAGGAAGGTAAAATAAACTTCACGGTCTTGATGTGAAACAAAGGTAGTAATCACTGAACCCTTAAAACATATCTAATTTGATCCTTAACATATTAATATTTAAACTCAAACCTAAACCTCTCTTGGGGACCTTCAACAAACTTGGGCACTAGATAACTTCAACTAATCACCCAGCTTAGGATCTATCTTAGCTACACAGCCTTTTACACACACTTAGATGGTTTGTTAGGGCACCACTTCTAGACCTAGGCTAGGCCAGTATTTACTTTTCTATTGTGTGCCGATTTTTTTGAGATTTTACTACATGTTGTGATAGAAATATTGTTGGTGTGTTTGTTTACTTTTACTGCACTCTGAGAATTGATGTGATTGCACGATAGATTACCCATATGTTAGGATCAATTTTTGATACTAATGATATTTTCTGCAGGTGGCCATGCTCATGCAGCGCTAAATAAAAGGGGGTAATAATTATGATTTAAATGCTAACATTATTTCATACATGCGTTTCTCAGCCCCCTAGATAAATGAGGGCTAAAATAATAAATCATCATATAACTACTACAAGTGCTCCAGAATTGCTTAGCCCTCAAAATAATTAAGAGCATGGCCAAGCGTGACTGTAATGAGTACTTTTATTTTTATATAAACTGTTTGGGATGATTTTTATTAGGATAACCTTGCAGGAGAGTCTAGAATTTACTACTTTATATTAATATAATTATTTATAATATTGGTATTAAGTTGTGAAAGTGCACCTTTGAGTGGTGATACATAGATCCAAAGGTTGGATTCTTAAAAAGAAAAGGACACACATTATGAGGATAGTCCTTTTCTATTTAGGAGTCCAAATTTGGATCACTTCACTACCCAAGGTGGAGAGAATAACCTCCCCTTTAGGGGAGAGTTTTCTTATCCACCCTGGGTATCCATTTACAACAAATCCAGTGAGCTCGAAGAGAAGGAGATCCAGGAGTCCAAGGAAGAGAAGATCAAGAAGCTGAAGACCAAGAGTATCCCACTCAAAGTCACTTGCGTCTGTTCTAGGATTAGAAATCCGGGTTGTTGGCAGTAGTGCCCGACTACTTTAATTTTCTGCAGACCCTGGATTGTAATTAAGGGCAGTTGGCTTATGAACATTTATTAATTGGTTTGATTATCTTAACGTGTTTTATTTGTAATTATGTGCCTTTGGGGTTGCCTGATTTTCTTAGTTTATTGGCGATTGGCATGCTGCTTTTGCTTTAGCCTGGACTTCGTTAGGCTCTCTAAGGACTAAAAAATCTTTTCTACTCATAACTAAAATTTAAAAATTTAAGATTTAAATAACTTAGAAAACTAACGACTTAGGAAATTACCGAAATCATCTGGGGTCGCATGCATATTAATGCATTCTCTCTCTCCTTCTGTAAGACACTTCCCCGCCTTCGGGTAGAGTCCGGATAATCTGACTTATGAGGATGAAGTGCCGGGCCTGAGAAAGCCAAGTCTACTTCTAAAAATTTATTTTTATAAGCCTTTTTAAAATTCTATGCATATCTGATCTGAAACTGTTAACCAGCATGTATTGCATTAAAAATCAACTAAATTAAAATTTTAATTACATTAGCTCTAGAAGCATTCACCCTACATAAGTCTAGGGCCAATTAGGAAACTCTCTAGACGTTGATCATATTTCCAAGAACTATAACCCACCCACCCATCTTTCATAAAATGACTGAACTCATAATTTTGAAGCGACTAGGTGGTTAGCTGACTCCCCAATCCAGGTCGAGGTAAGTCCAAGTTTTGCATTGCATTAGCTAGGACACGGGTGTTGGTGTTACGTAGAACACTAAACCCACTCTAGATCTAGGATTTAAGGCTACTATTATTTCATAGTGTGCCTCATAGGTAGGTAAGTCTTCTATCATCTAGAGACTATAAACTCTACCTATCCGCGTCACACGAATGACGCCACCTCTATCCTTCTCTCTTGTATGCTTTGAGTGTTTGATTTTCTTTTCTCTAGTTTCCTCCCACTACCCTAGTCCCTCTGGATGCTGATATGAGCCGCATCTATGGACTAAGCCTAGTTGAACATTTCTTCCCCTTTGAGTAGGACTTCATAGTTTCCCCCTTATGTACCAATCCCAATTTGGGAAGAATAATATAGAATCCTTAATCGAGAGTATTCTTAGGCTCTAGCCCGAGATGTAATTAACCATGGGGGCTTACGTCCGTGGGAAACTGAATCCCACTATCAAATAAACCTCACTCGAGCTGATATATTGGGTGGGGGAAACCCGTTGTGATGATCAGATCGTACATATTATTACCCATCGGAGTGTGCTGGCGAGAGCCGCAATCCTCAATGGTTAATCGCATGTGTAATCGAATATGCCCTCCCATTGGCGACACCGCCTCCCCCATGGGGCGGTGTTCTGTTTCCCTTTCGGAGGTCCACACTTCCCTCTAAAGCCACGACCACCTAAGCCCTACCCACTCATCCTATCCTTTCCCTCCTAAATTTATTCTTTCCTAAATTAAATCGTTTTAATTTTGGTAAGTTTTTAAATTCAAATTTAAATGAATTTAAAATTTTAAATTCTTTCATAAATTATTTAGTTTAATTTTGGAAAGTCTTCCCAAAATCTAGGATTGACTAAATCTGAAATTGATTGGGAATCAATTCAAATTCTCACATTCATCGAATCTTGACACTTTCTCCCCTCTCTCTTGTCCGGCCCCCTTACTCTCTCTCCTATCTAATTAATGCATCCAATTAAACATCCAAATCAACCCATTAATCGCTCATGCCTAGCCGCCCCCTTCCTCTCTTCTCTCTCTCTCTCTCATTTATTTGTAACTTAATTAGCATGCCACCTATGCAAGAAATTAACTCCAGATCTCCCTCCCCTGTTGTCCACATGATTCCCCCACAATATTCACCTAGTTTTCTATCATCTAGAGAACCAAAACTCTGAAATCTTCACCACTCAAAGTGTTGTCCAGATTTCTGGACAAAACCTGTATGCTGTCCCCAACCAACTCCTTTGCTGTCCAGAAGAAGATCAGGTGCTATCCAGAAATTCCTGCATTCCCCCTTACTGTCCAGCTACTTGGAGAGGATGATGTTCACTCTCCCGACCTTTTTGGACATTACTAGATCGCTGTCCAGGAAATTCCAACAAGAATAGTTGTTGTCCTGATCTCCAAAAATCCACTACCTGTTGTCCTGTCCAGGAAATTCCAACAAGAATAGTTGCTATCCTATTCTTCGAAAATCCACTACTTGCTATCCCGAAGTTCCAAACTCTAATAAAGGTGAATCTCTTCTCCAAAATCCTTTCCTTTCTAAGTTTTACCTTAACTTACTTAGTTGCTTCTTAAAGGTTGTGTTAACTTTCTACGCTAAGCCTAACAATTTAAAGAGTTGAGTGAGGGATCTATTTTTCATAGTAATTAATCTCATTGTTAACTTAGAAATTTATCATTGAAAACCTTCCATGTATGCAATGCTTAAGTAATTGATTAATTTGTGATCTTAACCTTTAGTTGTGTCACTTAGCCTAAGCTAGTTTCATCCCTTAATCGTTTTACTTCATCGGTTAAATCACTACAAGCTTACTAATTATTATTGCTCTCTAAATTAAAGCGCGCAAGATTCTTATTTAACATTGCTTAATCATTTAAGTCATGCATCACATATCATTAGTCAATTTATAATATTAATATTCATATGATCAAGAATTAGTGCAAAAATAGTAAAACTCACATGTAGTAATAGTAGAATCTATAAACAGTAAAATAGTATGGTATGAAAGTCATTAAAGCAGTATAGTGGGGAAATCAGTAAATTAGTACAGGTGTTGAATCCATAAAGTAGTTGTCATATTAGTACTATTAACTAATAAATCAATTATATAGAGCAGTAAAATCAAAGCATCAGTAAAGAACTGTCAAATTTAGATCAATGCAATAAAATCTTATAACACTGCACATATACTATCCAATTATTCTATATCAGTATCAATATCTTAATCATATGCTTAATATCAGTGAATATATGACAGTAACAGTAATAATGAATCAGTAGTAGTATCAGTAACATTATCAATGTCTGTATCGATACCAGTAAATTCAGTGGCTATAGCAGTAAATCAACAATAATAGTAAATATGTATATTAACAGTAAATTAACATAGTATCAATAAAATAATAAAATCGTACAGTGATATTAATCTATAACATATATTTTATTAATCATACTAAATAAGTAAGAATTATGGCTATCACAGTGTTTTTCAGTAATCGTTAATCAGTAATTGGTAATTGTTAGCTCAGTAAACAGAGTCGTCACTCTTTGCTTATCGGCATAATAATAACTCCCAATCATTGTTTTGAAAATTATTATATCGTTAAGGATAACACCAAACCACTATATTTAAAGAAAAATATGTCGGCCCACCATCTTGTACAATTCAATTAATCTTGAACCAACGGGTCAACCTGTCTTTATTTATCTTTTATACACATTCCAATAAAAATAATAGCAATCAGCTATTACCTAATTACATACTAGTATTCATTCTCAATGCTTGTATTAATAGTATGCTTAATAAAATACCTACTAAGTAAAAATATACAGTTTTAAAATAAAATGAAATTATCAATAATTGTGTAAAATACCATTTCAAGACTTTAATCATACTATAACACTATTTTTTCAAGTCTAGATTATTTTTTATTCAATCAAAATAGCACAAATTTTAAAATATCCGATATAAAAATTTCAGAAAATACTCAAAATGTTTATAATCTTAATCTCAATAACATATAAAAAACTACACGGTGAAATTTTTACCAGTCCAAAATTATTCACATTTTTCAGTACGAGAAATAGAAATTTTATTAAAAAATTTGGAAAGACTTCAAATTTTCTGTAACTTGATCGGACAACTTTCTCAACTGGCCTGATGGCTAAAAAAGACTTAAAGCAGCTCAAAATGGAATTTCTCTCTCTAAAAACTCTGATAAACCCTCTCTCTACTTTGGTGGCTGTGATTGAATGAATGAACTAAATAATGGATTTTAAAATATATAAAAACAAAGATAATGGCCTAGTGCGCCGGCGCTACAAGCTAGAGTTACGGCGTTAGTTTATTTTTCCAAAATACAAAGAGTGGAGCGCTACAATGTCACTATTTGGGCTCCTCGTACTGTAGCAATGCTGAGGTGCTTGGACACTCGGTGTTGAGATGCTTAAATAATAACATTTTTCAGATTTTACCAAAATTCACTCCGGACCTTAGGACTCATGCTAGAACATGCATAGTCATTCTCAAGTATTAGAAGATTTCAAAATACATGCGAATAGACGCAAAGCATAATTCAAATCTTTACTTTTGAAAATTCCTTTTTACATTTTTGAGTTGTTACATGTTACATTTGGGTCCCATCACAGCCTTGGTCTTTGGTTACTTACCATTATTTTTGGGACCACTTCATTATTATACTACTTATATATGCGAGTTCTATCATTAACTAGATGTTGTTTTCTTTTGGGGGGCATTCATCCCTAGAACCTGATTTTGGTTGCAACAACATATATTTTGCCTTAATTTTTAGGTATTCTAATGACCGTTGTTGCCTTTCTTCTATGTTGGCTCTTCATTATTTGGACCTATAGATGAACATGGATGCATATGTTCTTTTTTTTGATATACTTTTGATGATCTTGATCAATTTTGAATTGGGGCTATGATAATTCCCTACTCAGCATTTTTTCGACATCTCTCCAAATATAACTCTATTAGGAGAGTAAAATATTAAATTCAGACCTATATTAAGAAAGTAAAGACAGACCTAAAAATATTTGATTAAAAAGTATTAAAAATAATATTTTTAATTAAATTTAAATAAAAATTAATTTTTTATAAAATATAATGTAAAAAAATAATTCAGGCAGCTAACCCCACGTTATAGAATTCGTTATTGTTTACTAATAATTAGGATTTGTAAATAGACCGCAGAACAATTCTATCCATTTAGTTATGCCATCTCCAGCGAAAAACCTTCACGATCGTGTCAAAACTAACTCCTGCCTAAATTTCATTAAAAACCTTTTCTGTAATCGTGTAAATATCAGAAGTTAATGGGCTAGAGAAATATTTGTACGAGGACACGTAATAGCTGATGATTGGATCGGGGAAAAAACTAGTTAGAATTTTTAATTTTATTTGTTACAAATTAGATAATTTCTTACAAAAGTACCCTGAGTAAAGCCTGGCCTACGTAGATCTGGCCGCAATATTTGCTAACAGCTGCCGCCCTTTGCCCTCGACCTCGTATGTATTTTCTCTTCGTAATTATAGTTCCTCAAAGGCCTAACTGGTTTCCTCTTTTTAGGAAGAAGGATAAAATTTACAAATTAGGGAAGTTTTTTTTTGAAACCCTAGCTTTCTAATTGGGCGTTGATCATCTTGATCCCCTGAGACGAAGGTGAGTTCGCTTGTCCGATCGCTTTTCTCTCTTATTTTTCTGCATCATTGCCAGCAAGCTACTAGCCATAGTCATTCAATTTTAGTCGTGATTTCTCTGGAGGCCGGCGGGATTTGAAGTAATTATCTTACTTGAATGAGTTAATTGTGGTTATGATTTCGGGTTTTAGCTTGGATTGGTAATTTGTTAGGGTTTCAATTAGTTGTGAAGCTTGTGGTGCTTGTTTGGCTGGTTTGGATTATTGGTAATGATTTTTGCTATTTATTTGATCTGAAATGATGTTTCGGTTTAGGTTTGTTATGCATAATGCAAGTTGATCAGATAGAGTGGCTATGCAAAAGAATTCGTTTTTTTTGGTAATGCTACTCTGTGTTTTGCTATTGGTAAACAAAAAGGGAATTTATCGGCGTTGAGTTGCAAAATTTCTGTTTCTCGTTAAATTGGTTGCTCTGCTGTGGTTTTTGGTTTTATATTTGGACGAGAATCATGATTTAACAGTTGAGCACTTTAACGGATCCGCTTTCTTAGACATAATGGTTTGCTTTTAACTATGGAATTGAGTTGCGTAGTTTGTTAACGTACATTGTTTTTCTTTCATATATTTATCTTTCCATTTTGCTTTTTTTGGGCTAAAAAATGAAAAAGCTGTGATCAGTTATTTTTTACGGCATTGCCAAATATGGCAATCTCCATAAGATTTCATGGGTCTTTAAGGTTATTACTGCAAATTTCTAATCAATCAAACACATTCCTTTGCTAGCCAAGTTCTTTTCATTAACCACATATATTTACTGGAAAAGAAATGAAAGGCAAGTTTGATAGGCTGTGTTCTTTTCGTTCTCCTACTATTTTATGTTCATTGGTCTAGTATGTTTATCAGTGGATTTAGGTTAAATATAATATTTCACAAATAATCTTGTTTTTTATTGCAGGTTTTGCTGTTTTCCCTATTTACTTGTTGACTTGATACAAATCCTCTTATGTCCAATGATTACAAGCAACACTTATTGCTACATTGTACTCTCCTCTTTGTCTGGATTCTTAGTAACTTTAGGGCTGTGTTAAGTCTTTGAAATGGCCGCAAACAGCAGATTTGATTATTCTTTGAGTAGCCCTGATGGGCCCACTTATTCCAATGGGCAGCGGGGATCACATTCAGCTGCTCCCCTAGAAAAGTTGGGAAGCTTTCGTGAAGGTTCAGATCGTATCCTCTCCTCACCTCCTGGCGCATCAAAGACTAATTCTACGGCATACCAAGGAGATATGACTTGCTTACTGCAGTCTCTTGCTTCAGATCTTAAGGTCATTACTGCTGATCATCGCTTAAATCGATCAGGAGAGATGAAAAGGGCAGTGACTAATATCTTTGGAACATCTGCCAATGATACTTCATCAGTGGCATTGGGCACAAAGCCATTAACTTCTTCCTGTTTGGAGGAGATTAAACGCTTAAAGAATAATCTGCAAGACTATGTTACCAAAGCAAGGTACAGCTCCTGGTTTCATATCATGTAATTTAATTTTTTTATGCTGTATTTATTTGAATAAATTTCAAGATACATTTTTCAGTGATTGACATTTAAAATTTCCTTTTTCTTGTTTCAATAATTATTTTTAATTTTCTTTGAAATAAAATGGGCTGACAGCGATGGTTATAAATGAAGGCATCTCCATTAGGCCTTAAACTGATAGTACAAATCTTGAAATACTAGGAAGAAAAGTCAAGTTAAATTTGAACATCTACTAATGCTGATTTGTCAAGCTGTGAGTGAGGAGATCAGCCATGTAATCCCTTTCACATGTTTTTGTGGAAAAACTCCTTAAAAATAGATTAGCTCTCTCTTATTATTCTGTTGTTGTTGTGTCTTGAAAAGTTCGTTCTCATTGTGGAAATCTTTTATTTTTTCTAGATGTCATTGGAACAACCATGGATGTGACGGTGCCCTTTATTTCGCTTGGTACTGAGTTTTGATGGCCTTATATCATGTTCTTGTCCATTCAGCAAACAAAGTCGTTGGGTGGGACAGAGTCATTCATCTAAACTTGCATTATGTAAAGATGCAGTGTTAGCCTTTATCGAAAAGTTGTTTCAATTTTTACTGTTTTTACATACATCATTTCTTCAATCCTAAGGGTTTAAAAACTAATAAAAAATAATGATATTATTATTATTTATTATTTTTCAAGCATACTTTGTTTTAAATTGTAGAGGCCAGATTCGTTAAATCTTCTTCATCCTTAGCCCCAGCCTCAAACTTTTTGTTGTTAGTTACTTTTGACTGTGTAGGCAAATGGTGAAGAGTTAGAAATATTGAGGATTATTTATATTCTTGTTCTTAACATGAATTTTAGTAGAAGCAATGAACAACAGAATAACGTCCAATTTGATAACTAATTTGGTTTATTTAAAAACATGCTAACATAATTCATGTATAGAAGGAAAATGCAACATGATTACTAAGAGGTAGGCCAAAGCATGAATGTAGAATGATTATTCACCGGACTCAATTAATTGGGATAAGACTGATGATGATGATGATTTCTACCTTTGAACTTAGAACCTTGTTAATGGTGAAGTGCTTGAGATTTAGAGTATCATTATTTTTTGTTCGTGAAAGGTGGTAAGACAGTTGCATGACTATTTTAAAGTTGTTCATGCTATGACTTCTTTTGAGGCCAATCATCTCTTGAATGTCTGCATAGTTATAAAGGTACAGGTGTATAAGTTATTGTATACTTGAATTTATTAAATAATTAGATTCAATCTTATTCCTATTTGGGAAAAGCAGCGATCATGATTAAACTATTAGAAGTACAACTTTATGCTTAGAAGTTAGAACCTTGTGAATGGCCATTGGTGACCCTTTTTCATACTAGTTGGTTATCGACCATTTGGAGCAGTACTGCTGCTTCATCTTCAGAGTGGCACATTTTTTGTTCTTATTATTATTATTTTTAAAATTTATTCTGGTTTTTCTTTTAGTTTAAACAAATGCTTGTTCCATGCAGGGATAGGGTTAAATTTTTTGGTGATGCTTCTTCGAAGATTGACAAGTTCTGTCATATTATCTTAAAAAAACGCTCTCGAGTTGACTCCTTATCAGGCGAGCGATCTACTGGATTAAATCAAGGAAGTATTTCTAAGATTGGGCCTCAGAGTCATCTGTCTGGATGTGTTCTTGAGGTTGGGTCTCAAAGATTAGAAGACAAGGCCAAAATTAGTGTACCCAACAGAAGGATTCGAACTTCTCTTGTTGAGGTATAGCTTTGCTTCTTGATTCTCAGTATTATTGTCTACTTATTTTATGAAACCAGTTACCACTTTATATTTAACTTTTTTAGATAATGTTTTGCTTAATTTACTGTCTGTGATCTTCAGCTAGTGTTTAAGAAAGTATTAGCAATGCTTAAACTTGATTTACATGTGAACTAAAGTTCAGTCTTTCTTCTCTACAGTCTTTACTCCGTGCTAGTATCATCAAGCATCACCATTTACTAGGTTTAATATCTATAATACACGCTTTAGTTATAGCACTGTTCAATTCTTTCTTTCCTTCTTTTTTGCAATATTTTTTGCGATTGTCAATATTTGTGGTTATGTTGACCATTAATGATAAATTTCCTCTCATAGTGTTTCACACAAAGAGTATCATAACGTGTAACATTCCAAGTTTATAACTTTCACAACAACCATCCTTGGTTAAAGAGATGGATTATGTATGGAACAATGGGTATCTTCATTATTATTTTTTGTTTGTGGTTTCTCGATAAGTGTAGATAGAGGGCTTATCTGCTTGTTTGATTTATTTTGATGGATGTACAGGCTAATGGAACTTCCAGAACCTCTGGGCCTCTGGAGAGGGATAAAGATATTTTAAAATCAACAAATGGCAGTGCAGCTCAGGGGGATGAGAATGATCGAGGATTTTCAACGGTTGTAGATGGTTGGGAAAGGTCAAGGATGAAGAAAAAACGCTCAGTAATTAAATCAGATGTTTCAGCAAGTTCTGGCCTTGTTAAATCTCAATGTGATCGGGAAACTAAACGAGTAATGCAGCAAAAGCTTGGCAGTGATGTTCGACCAAAACTTAATTATTCACATAGCTTCAGGTACAAAATTCTGATTGTTCAGCTCTTTGGCCTCTTCACTTTTGTCACCTCAGAATTTGTTAGTCTTAGTTGCACATTTCTGTTTTTTAGTTCAGTATAACTTGGCAGGAGTGTTAATTAAGTGCAGTTTTTCAGGTCAGGATCCAATACTAATACAAACCTTGCTGGAAAGATAGATTCAAGTGCTCAACAAAATGCTACCAGCGTACGTTCAAGGAATGAACAAAATCATGTTTCAGTCCCTAATGACAGAAGAGATGCTCGATTTTGTCCTGATACTGAAAGTCCCTCTCTGAGAGTTATTAGCAAGTAAGACATTTCCTTAGAGTTTTCATTTTTTGTTGATGAGCTATATTAGATAGTAATTATGGGTTATATGTCCTTCATGGTATTTGAAGCAGCAGATCATTCCAATAGGAATAATTAATAATGTTTTCCTTGTGTGTTATTTGGGCTAGTTTGCCATTTTTCTAATTATCATATGTTTTTGCTGTGCCTAATTCTGAGAAACTGCTATTTATTCCTTGTTTGTCCTGAAGTTTGATTTTATATCACTTAACATCATGATCTGCATTTTTTTTTTGGCTGCTTCATCTTGCTCTGAAATCATTTTCTTACTGCCATGGGTATTCAGATTTAACAGCCGAGAAGATACTTGTGTTGCAAGTACCACATTGCCAAAATTTGGATCTGCTCGAGGACCACGCTCCAATTCAGGTTCACTGTCCAAAACATCTCCTAACATCCATCGAGTGGTGGGAAATCCTGAGGACATGGAGCCGCCTCAAACTCTTGGTGTTGTCAATAGGAAAAGATCAGCTTCTATAAGGTCCTCATCACCTCCTGTAGGCCAGTGGGCTGTACAAAGGCCACAAAAAATGTCCCGTTCTTCAAGAAGGTCGAGTTTGTCCCCTCTTATTTCAAGCCATGATGAGTTGTCTATATCAGAGACTGCAGAAGATGCATTGATCAATCATGATGATTTGGCGGGGACAAGACGTGCATCTTCGAATGCTTCCCAGCATAATAAAATGAGAGGGGATAATTTTACACCAGCTTCGTTGTCAGAAAGTGAAGAATCCGCTGTGCAAGAAAACAAGCTTAAAGATAAGGTTAAGAAATGCATGGATATAGAAGGTAAACCTGTTCAAGCTGTTCATAAGTTTACAAATCTTATCATGCCATCAAGGAAGAATGGGATGGCTGTTGAAGAAGATTGCGGGGATGTTGATCGTAGGCAAGGGAGGATAAGGCGAGGATTTGCTCCTGCAAGGTCTGGTATGCCTGCAGCTATTGAAAAACTTAGTGATGTTGTCACTACAAAACAGCAGAGGAGTGCTAGACATGGATCGGAGAGAGTTGAAAGGTGATTAGTTATCTCGTCTAGTAACAGCAATGTTTACTTTCTCAACTATCAATTTAAACTAATTAAATAATTAATTTCAACTTGAAATACAGCCTTTTCTAATTATATTCATCTTATTTATTTTATTCAGTAAGCCAGGTCGTCCGCCTATTAAGAAGTTGTCTGAACGCAAGAGTTATGCACGACCAAGACAATTAATAAACAGTTTATCAATGGAGTTTTCTGGTACTTTTTTATATCGCAGGACAAATTAATCTAGTCATATAGCTTACTCTAATTGAACAAATTCGTCAAACTTTTGTACTAAGTATTTTTTGTTTCCTTTTTTATGTGTTTGCGTTGCCTTCTGTCAGATGAAGTTGCTGATGATCATGACGAGCTTGTGGCTGCTGCAACTGCTGCCCTTGATACTGGTATTACCCCACTCATATAACTAAGTTTATCTTTATATTTTGGGAGAAAATACCACCAATCAAACTAAAACATGAGGCTTTGCTTGCCACAGTAGTTACCTCTTGTTTGAGGTCGCACATTTAATCACATAAACATCTTATCTGCCAAATTAATGCAAGGCTGTGCAAGAAAAATCCTCCCAAAGCCCCACAATTGGTGGGAACCTTGTCCTTGGGTATCATGGTCTTTTTTCTTGCCATTTTTTCTTAACAAAGCCATCTTTTTTATTTGCATATTTGTTGATCAGGACGGATATGTTTCGGTTCATTCTGGAACCAGGTAGAACCCATCTTTAGTTTTGTTTCCACGGAAGACACAACTTTCTTGCGTGAACAGGTAATAATTGGATATATGCTTGCTACCACTTTATTATACTTGTATTTGTGCATTTGAAATTTGGCTTGTTGAGGGGAGAAATTATGTGATCTTATTTGCTGACAATAATATCTATTTGTAGCATTTAAGATGAATACAATAGACATAAATTAAATGAGAGAATAAAGATAAGTAATGGAGAATCAATATAAATCTTCCCAAATTATATGCTCTCCTTTTATGATGATTTCCTAAAATTCCTAATTCCTATTATGCTAACACTCATTCTCAAGATAGAGCGTATATATTTATTAGCTTCAACTTGTTATATAAGCAAAAGAATGAGAGAAGACCAATAGTTTTGGGCAAGATATCCGTCACTTATTTTGAATTGGAAATATGAGCAACAATCTTGATAGAAGGCATAACATCCGGTATGAAATGACTATCAAACATAGATGAATTTGGTCCTTTCATGAATTGCTAGATTTCTGACAACATATATGGCTACATGATCGTTATAATGTAGAACCATAGGCTCAATTATTGAAAAACCTAATTCTTTTAACATCTTGACCTACATCATTTCATATATAGAATGAGCCATGTCTCTATGTTATGTTTTAGCAATATACCTAACTACAACAATTTGATTCTACCACTTAAAGGAAACTATATTAACTCCTAAAAAATATTGTATCTAGAATTTTATTTTCTATAATCAACATTTCTAGCATATTCAATGTCAGTGAATGTTGAAATATTATAGTACTCAAGTTGGGTGTACGACTAACCTTTTCCAAGAGTTATTTATTTATTTATTTGAGAATATGAAGAACAACATCTCAATGGTGTGTTTGTGTTGCACTAGTTCATAAATATCACAATGAAATCCTATGTTATTTATTTTTTTGAATAACGAAGAAAATATTATCCGACCCCACATAGTGGGATAAAGGCTTAATATTGTTATTGTTGTTGTAACAAAGAAAATATGATTTTGAGAATAATAATTGATAAGTGGCCAAGGTGTATGTGATGAAGCTTGATTATCTTTTTATTGGACTTCAGGGTTTAGGAGAGAAGAAATAACATTGAAGTTGTATAAAATTTTTTGATTAATTAATTCCTCATGGTGGTTTAGACCATCCCTTTTTTTAGCAAGCCTAATCATCCTCTTCACATCTCGGTCCTGAAAGACACAATATGAAGGATAAAATACAATAATGCATTGGAATCTTTAGTTAGCTTTTGCATGAATGTTTGATTGGTAAATTGTTTAGGCACAACAACAACAACATTAAGCCTTTATCCCACTACGTGGGGTCGGCTACATGAATCATTTTTCTCCATTGTGTCATGTTAAGAGTCAAATTTTTATTTAAATCTAATAAAGAAAGGTCATTTCTAATATTTTCTAGCCAAGTCTTTTTAGGTCTACCTCTGCCTTTCTTAACATTAGCCAAATCTAATACATCTACTTTCCTAATCGGGTCATCAGAAGGCTGCCTTTTTATGTGACCAAACCATCTAAGGCGACTCTCTCTAATCTTATCTTCCATTGGAGCTACTCTAACCTTTTCACGTATATCCTCATTTCGTATCCTATCTCTAAGAGTAAAGTCACTCATTCACCTGAGCATCCTCATCTCTGCAATACTTAATATTATGCTTCTCTTTTAATGGCCAAAATTTTACACTATAAAGCATTGCGGGTCTCACCGCCATCTTATAGAATTTTCTCTTAAGTTTAAGGGGGACTTTTCTATCACACAACAAACCCGATGCATTCCTACACTTCAACCATCCAACTTGAATTATGCTGATAATATCCCCATCTATTTCACCATCACTCTGAACAATAGATCCATGATATCTAAAACGTGTACTCTTGTTAATGACTTGATCGTCCAAAGTCACAATCCCCCAGCTAGATCTATTACTACTAAAATTACACTCCATATATTCAGTTTTAGATCTACTCAAACAAAACATTTAGACTCTAAGGTTGACCTCCATAATTCAAGTTTACCTTCAACTCCCTCTCTAGTCTTATCAACAAGAAGAATATCATCATTGTTTAGGCACATTGACAATATATTTGAGTATGAGGGATTTGTTTATTAAAATATCTCCTTGATTAGCCACAATGGTAAGGAATTTATTGATCATGATTAGTTTCTTATTATTAGGACTTGGGGCATATGAAACAAAATTTACGAGAGTTAGTTGTATGATATATATCTTCTGAATCGATGATCCAAGAGTTGGAAATGGAGATCTCTATGTCTTTAAAGATATGAAAAGATGTGGTTATACTTGAGAATGCACGAGAACAATTACTTTATATAGATGTTCTTTTAGGTTTTCCTTGCAAGCATTTTTGTCTTTATGTGTCTTGTAAATGACACAATTTCTTTTTCCTTTTAAGAACATGTGAACGGATCATGGCTATTTATAATAGCTCTTTCCATTCATTGGCTTATTGAATGGATGTTTTGTAACTCTCTTGTTTGATTTAGATTGCATTTCCTCAATTCTTAGAGTACTTGAGATCAAGGGTATTTGAGTATTGTTATTTTTGTCCACAGAGAGGGAAAATTGTAGTTATGTTAACTAGAAAAAACAAAAAAGAAAAGAAATGCAACAATGCAGTAATGTAGGCTGTAACAATGAGTCTAATTTGCATCAATGCAACGATGAATGCTGCAACATGGAAAATTTCTATTGCAATACAATGATGAATGATGCAATTATAGAAGAACATGAGAAAAGGAAGAGAGTGTGACAATGAAGGCTGCATGAATGTAGTAATGCAGCGATGAAGGCTATAGTAATGTAATATAAGGAAGAGCAAAAGCCTAGGGTTCTAATATCATAACTAGAATTGAAGATAATTGGTTGAATGTTTCATTCTAACATTTGTGTAGTATTTATGCAATCATATGAGAGCTTCTAATAGGAACCATACAAAATCAGGAAAGAATAATTACAAAATAATTAAAATAATATGTAGATTAATGAGTTGGAAAAATAATAATTATAGAATAATAGCAATAGTCCATGAATTGATGAATGTGCAACAGGGATTTCATGAATCAATGATGTGATAGTAGAAGAGGAAGGAAATAAGGTAGAAGTCTTGATGAGTGTGGCCCAACTTGCTAAAATTATGTATCCGTTTTACATTAACAAAATAACAACACCTTAAGTGAGTCAGAATTGGATTGAGGCCTCAAATATCAAAATATTTTAATAGCAAAAGAATAAAATAATGACTAGTAGTTGGTGACGGGAACAACACTCAATGATGATTACCCAATTCACAAGCAATACATTCAAATTTAGAAGGAGGAGAGGTGACAAATTTTGCAGTTGAGTAGGCGGGGTATGGCTCAAGCGATGGTGCTACTAATAAGGGGTAATATTGGAAGCAAAGGCAGAAGAAGTGTTATATTGGAAGCAAAGGCAGAAGAAGTGTTTGTTGTTAAATAATAGATGTTTCCATATTCAGCATCTTCACCAATCATCTTTTTGAAGTTGTGATCTTGAAAAACATAATATTGTAGATAGAAAATTTATGGAAAGCTTGGGAACTTGTAATAAATATGAGAGTGATATATTGGGAAGGGTAGGCAAAGCTTTTTTTAGAAATAATGGATTGGGAATATGGACAATTATTAGAGGAGTTAAATGAGTCATGAGTAGTGAAGAAATAACTTATGATTATCTATCGTGTGGGAAGATGCTCTTGAATCTAAAATCCATTACATACTAGTAAATGCAATAACAACAGAGCCTAAGGAAGAGTTTTCTGGAGAAATTGTGAGAGGTCATTTATCTGTTGAAGTAAACAATCATATTCATCCTAAGCATCTTAAGGAATTGTAACAAATCTGGAACCAGAATGAGGCAACAAGACAAACTTATTTGTGGATTCACGTTAAGTTGTAGAAGGATAGTTATATTTTTCCAATACTCGTTCAAGAGGATGAGTAGTGCTGCTACAGTGCATGTTAATAGATTTTTTTGTCCACGACCACTACCGGTCCATCCTCCCTAGCTACATCCCTTCTTCCATCTCACGAACTAACAACAAGGGAAAAATGATCATGAGCTTAAGGAGAAAGATTTGATAGTTTGGTGATGTAAAGAACTTGAGATGGACCACTAACAAGATTGGCTATGGTAGAGTTGATCAATTGTTGAGGTTTTATACCATGGAGAGATGAATGAAAGCCAAAGAGGAACTTTGCTACTGGAAATCTTCGTTTTGTTATTGCCAAGAGAATTTGATCAATAGTGAAGAAATTGCACTGGAGCAGTTCTTTATGTTACTCTTTCAAGGTGCTATAGTACTCTTAAATTGACCAGTTATTTTTGTTGGAGAGAATTATATTTATAGAGTTTAGATCTTTGGAGATATTATTGTATTATAAGTAGATGGAATGAAGTCCCACATCATTGCAACTTTATCTTGAAATGTGATGGTAGAAGCATTAAACTATTCAAGAAGGTGAAGGATCCAACCACGAACAACTTGTCATGTTTTAATGTCTTTTTTGTGCCCCCTCTCTTCATTGCATTTATTATATTTTAGAGAGGAGTAAAATATGAATTTCATATAGCATGTTCATGTGAGAAGATAGGGAGAGAAATCTAGGCACTTTTTCAGAATATTTCTACCTATCAAAACTCATTAAAATTTTTATGAAATACTTCATATTTTAAAAAGAGAAATTATTTATATATATTTATATTCATATTTTAATTTTTTACGCTCTAGATCTCCTAAAGAAACTTCATTTTTAAGGTTAATTATTTCTTAGGTGGTGCGCAAGAATACTTTCAATAAAAAGAATTAAGATTGTATTTCAAAACTATTCAGTTAGATTTATCAAGGAATGGTATTGTCATTTCAATAGGGAGGGCCTTATGTTTCAAGGCTAAACTAGACCATATGATAGAGGGTGTATCACTGTATCTCAATGGGTAGTCATCTTGCAACAAGCGAGGGTCTACACAATGACCTCACAACACGACCTCAAAGGGATGAATAAGCTCAAATGGGTTGATGGGTACATAGGAAGAATAAGGAAAATGTAGATATGACCTGATCAAGACTTCATGGATCTTTCATCTCAAGTCATCACGATTTAGATTCACTTATTCGCAGAGGCAGTCGATGCAACTCGGCTTGAGAAACTCTATCAGCAATCATGAATTGTATCATCCAGAGGAGTCATGTGATCTCAAATTAAGGAAATAAAACACAAATTCCTAGACAGACATTTATGGTGGATGGATTTTGGAAGGAACATAGTGCTTACTTCTTTCAAACTAGAAAGTATTTATGCAATTAGAGAAGGATAGGGAAAATTCAGCCAAAATAGTTAAACTATACAAATTGGCATTATAAATCTATCTATATTAGGAATGCCATTAACACATCCCATATTGTTCCAGACCACCACCTAGGCGAATAAAATCATGAAATCAAGTCAGTTGTAAGTAGAGCAAGTATACTTCACAGGACATGATTGATGTAAAATTATCTGTCATTAATATGAAGGTTTTACTGATATGCTTTATGATTTAGGACATGATATGCTTTTGTGAATCATCCTTGGTTCAATGCTGATAATTGATTCTCCCTTGTGAAAAAATATAGGACGCACAAAAGAATTGTATATCTTCTATTTTTTTTAAAATTGCCATAAGGATTATGTAATAATAAATAATTTTGTATGAAAATTGATTTTACCTAAGGTTGATTTTATAGTTGATTATTAGTTTAATTAGCTTGTAGAAAACATATTTTTGCCCATGAGCATTGCGTTTAGCGACAAGTTTTAGACAAACAATACATCGTTAAAAAAATATTAAAAAATCATTCAAATGCAGCATGCAAACACGCCATAAAAAATCAAAGAGCGGTCGGTTGCAGCTAGGTCTGCAATACATAAAAAAAAAAGCGGTCATTGCATATGCATATAAAATGCTAGACTCAGGGAAAAGTCAATTGTTGCTTTAGCTTTATTAAACCTTATCATTGGATGCTAGATTTATAATGAAAATGTATGTTTTCTACAAGTCATATGCTTTCCATTTTGAGAGTTTCAGGGTGTCATTACTATGTAGAGGAGGAGCATCATTATGAAGGAGTTTGTCATATTATTTTATGAGAAAACGAATGCACTCAACCACCAGGTCCACAACAAATAGTTGGTGCCATTAAACTTTAGGTCAATATTTATGATGGAGGGCCTTGCTCTAGTAAGAGAAGAGAAAGAAGCCATAACACTGTAGAGAAATGTACGAGGAATCTAAGATGTACTCAAATTTTGCCTGAAATAAATCAAGTTTGATGTAGAAACAACTATAAGGATGCATATGGGATTAGGATGGGTTGGACTAGTTAGGCCATGCAGGGATGGCAATGAGTGTTGCTAGGGTCAGCTATTAGCGAAATGGGTCTGTGTTGGAATGTGGGCAACCTCGATATTGAGCTAGCGATGTTTCGAGTGAGTAGACAGGCACAATAGGAGCATGAATAAGAGCATGTGGACCACAAATATGAACATATAAAAGCACATGAGGGGTTTGTGGGTTGTGAGTGGGATGGATAGAGGGCGTGCATGAGAATTATTTAAGCAATATAAGGGTTCATAGCATGGGATTTGATGCATGCAAGTTTTGCAGCAGAGATGAAGGGTAAGGCTGAGAGCGTGCATGAGATTCAACGAGCGGTGTGGGTTGCAGCCGATGGAGACACTTAAGCACGTGCGTGTAATTGCATAGAAAAATAATTTTTGTGCTAAAAAAAAGATGAGAGAGTTGGGGGAGGGGGGATGGCTAGGGCATAAGTTTAACCATACTTTGATACCATGTTTAGGAGAGAAAAAATAGTTGATTTTAGTCACTAAACAATGGTGTCTATTTATTGGCATACATAATGAATACTATGGGAAGAAAATAAAGGAGAGAAAAAATATCTCAAGGGATAATAAATATTAATCTTCCAAAACTATATACCCTCTCTATATAATGATTTCCTATTAATAATTACTTATATGTTAGCATGAGTTATTTCTATTTAAATAGATCTATATTACAATTGAGTCAACTGCAAGAGTAAATGGTCCATAAGTTGATTCACATAAATTTCAGGTGCCAATATCCTGATGTCAATAGCGCTGCTAATAGATTCACAAATGAACTCATAATACTATTTTGCTTATTTTGTTAATTGTCTCCTTTGCAATGGTCTTCTGAACTTTGTCTGCTTTCTTTCTGCAACTTCCTATTCTATGCAATGATATGTGCTAATAATTAGCTTTGTCTTTATTTATGAAGGTGCATGTGTTGATTGGGCTTAGGAATAATGTTTCTTTTTCCTTATCCTTTTGATCCAGTGAGATTTGGCAAATTTCAAATCACTCCCTTATATTAACTTCTCCATTAAATTTCCATTAAAACAAAGGGTACGTTAGACATTTTACATTGAAAACTTCTAAACTCTAATTTTGATTAGTCTAGATTCTGCAATCATGTGAAGTTTGGTTCCTAGGCTATTTCTTTGTGATTGCTCATTACAGTGGTAATTTAATCAAATGTAATTAAACTTATTACTAAAATGATGTGCAAGTGCTTCATACACAACATTATTTCATTTATTTACACTAGATATGAAATATTTATATATTACTATTAAATTTAGGTTTATTTTAAAACATCCACATATTATAACATCTGCAAATATTGTAAAAAAATTATAATCTTATATATCAAAAAATTATCTTTTATAAATTTAACATTTATATTACGATAGAAATTTGATTTAAAAAATACATATTTTGAATCTAACAAAATAAAATATAAAAAATTCTTCAGAAGTTCTTACAAGAAGTTAGTTACCTTGGAAAGCTATATAAATAGATCAACTTATTTTAATAGAGTTTTGTAAAATTATTTCTTAAATGAAATGTGAACAGAAAAAAAGTTCAAACACACTCTTTCGAGATAACTATGCTGATTGAGATAAGTTTATTAAGGTGCTAAGTTAGTAATCTTTACAAGCATAATTTTGAATGTCTATGCTTGATTCTTCAGTGACTTTCCTATTTCAACAAATGCTTATAATTAACACCATCATGACTTGGCTTGAGAGCTTAGGATAGAAGGACAAAGTTTAAAGGCTTTTTACATATAATAAGAACTTTCAAATAAATATAGAATGCAATTTCTATGAACAATCCTCCAAAGACATCAAAAGAGCAACTAATTCATTCAAGTTTTATTCATCTCAAAATGGCAATAAGATACAATATTATTTTTTGAACATGTGCAAAATATAATTGCACATCACTAGGTGCTCTATATTTGCTGTGAACAAATTATCTTCTATCACTAATTTATTCAACATCATTTTTTCCTAAAAATATTTATTAATTAACAATTGTGAGTTATAAATATAATTTATTCGATATATGTCATTTCTAAACTACTATAACTTAAGTGAATGAAGAAACATTATGTATGTCAATTATCATAAATGAATTCATATAAAATGATAGAACAATTGCATTTCATTCATGAGTGAATAAAAAAAAAATATTTTGCTGGGCATTAATAGCATGAGCAAGAAAAAGAATATTTCATGCCATATCATATCTTATTTTATAATACAACTATCACAGGGGCTTCATATTATTATACCATCTAAGATATTTCAATATTTCCAACCATATCCCAATACTATGGTGAGGGAAGGCATTTGAATCTCTGTGCGCAAGAATAGAACATTCCTAATACTATAAGGGTTCAAACTCCATCATTCAATTACATATGCAAAATTTCTATGTATAAAAGGAAATAGAATTCCAAATTTCTAATTTAGTTACATACCATAAACACTCTTCTCATTTGATTCTTAATAGAACACAATGGAGAAAAAGGATTCATATAGCCCACGTAGTGGGATAAAGGCTTGGTGTTGTTGTTATCGTCGTCTTAAACACTCTTCTCCTTTCATCTTTTGCGAAATACCAAATTTCCATCTTCTCCTAATTGCTCTCCTTTTTCACACCAAAATCCTAACAATCTTTTTTTGAAATTCAAGGCTAGAACTTGAGTTTCCAATTGAATAAAAAAAAACTTTGAAATTAAGTGGATTGGGGTTTAGTTCTCACTTTGCCTAGTAATGAGGAGGATGCTGAACAAGTGAAGGTAGAAGAAATCCCAAAACTTACTTTTTTATACTACAAAAATGACCTCTATTGGTCTAGCAAGACTCAATCAATGCCACTTATGCTTCTGCTCATGCGTTTGCGGTGCCTAATGCACAATCACTCGCTTGTCCTCTTCTCTCCTATTGATTGTGCAATCTCCTACTCACTGTGTTTTCTTTGCCCGCTCGTTGCGCTCTCTTTGCTCACTCACTCACTATACTTTACTCTTACTCTTTCTATCTCATGCAGTCATGCTCGCTTGATCTAGCTTTTTCTCTCAATTTGTCTCTCTTCACCTTTATTTAAGGCTGAATTGACTTCTAGATAAGAGATAATTATTAAAGTGACACAATGTTTATTCTTTTTTTTTCCTAGGTTTTTACAAATATTATTTTTTTCCTGCTCAATATTCGTCTATTTCATATTAAGATAAGAAGAGAATTATTTATTAAATTTAAATTATTAAAATATGTTAAAATGACAATATCTAACTAATAAAAAAGTTTCTAGATAATAAATATTTGAATCAAATTCTAACACTAATATTTTTGACAATTAATTCATCTCAAGCCCGTTTATCTTACACCCTAGCGTCTCAAACCCATTTTTCTTTCATCCAAACATTAGCCCTTGCGGCTGAGATCTTGCCATCGATTTGAAAATATTAAATTTGTTTTAGTAATTAGATGTAATTTTTGTTGAATGATTAAACTATCTGTTATTAACCGATGTTACAACAACAACAACAACAATAATATAAAGCCTTTATCCCACTACATGGGGTTGGCCACATGAATCCTTTTTCTCTATTATGTTATTTTAAGAGTCAAATTCTCATTTAAATCTAATAAAAATATCATTTCTAATACTTTCTAACCAAGTCTTTTTAGGTCTGCCTCTACTTTTCTTAACATAGGCCAAATCTAATACATCTACTTTCTTAACCAGGTCATCGAAAGGCGGATGTTTTATGTGACCAAATCATCTAAGGCGAGTCTCTCTAATCTTATCTGCCATGGGAGCTACTCTAACATTTTCACGTATATAATCATTTCGCATTCTATCTCTAAGAGTAAAGCCATTCATCCACCTGAACATCCTCATCTCTACAACACTTAATTTTATACTTCTCTTTTAATGGCCAATATTCTACGCCATCAAACATTGCAGGTCTTATCACCATTTTATAACAATTTCCCTTAAGTTTAAGGGGTACTTTTCTATCACACAACTGGCCCGATGCATTCATCCACTTCAATCATCCAACTTGAATTCTACTAAATAATATTCCCGTCTATTTCATCATAATTTTGAACAATAGACCCGAGATATCCAAAACGTGTACTCTTTTTAATGACTTGATTGCCCAAAATCATAATCCCACCACTATATCTATTATTGCTAAAATTACACTCCATGCATTCGGTTTTAAATTTACTCGAACGAAAACTTTTAGACTCTACGGTTGACCTCCATAATTCAAGTTTTCATTTAACTCTCCGCTAGTCCTATCAACAAGAAGAATATCATCAGCTAAAAGCATACACAAGGGTATGTATATCTTCTTGCAAATGTCTAGTAAGAACATCCATGACTAAAGCAAAAAGATATGGCTTAAAGCTGATCCTTGATGTAATTCTACTAAAATAGGAAAATACTTTATCGAATCACCTTGTGTTTGAATTCACGTAATAACTCTTGCATACATTATCCTTAATGACTTGAATATAGCCATTATTAACTCCTTTCTTTTCTAGTACTCTCCCGGGCACTTTTCTTGGAACTTTATCATATGCTTTCTCAAAATCAATAAATATCATATGTAGATCCTCCTTATTCTCTCTATACTTCTCCATCAAACCTCTCAATAAATGCGTAGCTTCCATAGTAGACCTACCCGGCATGAATCCAAATTGATTTTGAGAAACAATAGTATCACGTCGTAACATATGCTCAATAACTATGGGACATATGCTCAATAACTCTCTCCCATAGTTTTAATGCATGACTCATCAACTTAATTCCTCTATAATTCGCACACTATTGTGCATCACCTTTATTCTTAAAAATAGGAACCAACATATTGCTTTTCCCCTTATATGGCATCTTTTAAGTCTTCAAAATAATATTCAAATATCTTTTTTGGGATTTGATATTTTGCCAAACCTCTTTGAGCTTTATAATATCTGGCAAATATTTTTGGAGAGGTGCATGATAATTAAACCTTTTTAATTAACCTTTTGCTTGCTTAAATTGGAGACATTGTGTACTTTTTTATAGCTATGAATTGATATGACGTTCTTTTGTTTTTTTGTCAGATTGATCAGGAACATGTTGTAATGCCATCAGCAGCAGTTGTTGCCAACAGGTGCGAAAACAATGCCTTCTCTAATGGAGTTAACTTTTATGGATGTGAGAGAGAAACAGTATTCGCCAAGGAGACAACGAAATCAGACCATCTTCTAGAACAATTTATGCCGCAGTGTGTGTCATACTCTGGAATTTCGATTTGTCAGGCACTTATTTCTGCTATAATTGAAGAAGATGACATGGATAATCTTTACAACACCAGTGATTGCGCGGAAGCATATTCATGTAATGATTATGCTGCACGTTTTGAGCTTGACAAAGACTTGGAAACAAAAGGTTTGAACTTGCATCTGCTGGAAGACTGCCAAACCACTGGAAGAAATTTAGATTATTATAAAGTAGATCCTAATCGGAGATTCCATGATGAAATTTCACGGGAGAGGTCGGGAACGAATGGAATTTCTGAAACAGTTAATAGACCATTATCAAGTCCTCACCAACCCTTAAATCAATTGGCACCAAATCAAACAACGCCATTTAGCACATATTGTTCTGAATTTCTATACAACCAGATGAGCATCAATGACAGACTTATTCTAGAGCTGAGTGAAATTGGGCTTTACCCAGAACCTGTGGTACGTTTGTTTTTTGATTTCTATGAGAGACAACTATATCTTTGATGATTATTTTTGCTTCATGTTATAGATTTTACTTCTGTTCTAGTTGCTATTTGATGGTGGCCAGCTTATGCATAATACTGTACACTTGGCACCTATGCTCATGCCATTTATTGAGCTTCATGCTGATGAAATGGGTTTCCTGCTGTCAGAACCCAAATTGATACCGGATAACATGAAGGAACTAGGAATGATACTAAAGAATAAGTATGAAAACATTAAGAAAAGTAACAATATAAGTATGCCTCACATGGAAATACAAGGAGATTACCTCTCTTGCAAGGGTTTTTTTGTCTCACAGCCGATCAAGTATCAAAATTCTGGAACACATGAAGATGAAGGATCTTCAGATTCACAATACGATTCTTATTCTTGACAACTATCTTAGATGACTTGAAATTCCTTCTTTTGTTGATGAAAGAAATAATAAACCACAAACTAACTGTTAATAAACTGCTAACATTATACTAGTAAACTGTTAATTACCTGATAATAAATTGACAATAAACTTGATTACGTATGCTAGAATAGCCCTAACAAATAATGTAGTTTAAAAGAAATAACATAAATAAAAAAAATGTATGAAAAAAAAGAAAAATTTTGAATTAATGTCTGCATTAATTCCCATGGCTACAAATTACTTCACGTCAAACAGTGGCAATGATAATATTCTCTAAGTACACGTCATGTCCATATGTTATATATAATCAATTAATGCATGGTGCATTTAATGAGCTAGAGGTGAATGCGATTTTTAAGGAGCAACAGTGATGTAAATATGAAAACTAATACTCATTGGAAACACCAACTGTGCACGTTGAGACAAGTACTTAAATCTTTTGAGTTTTGATCTTTGCCTCAGTTGTTTTCATTTCTTCATTTTATTTATTTTTTTGTGTAAACATAAATATGTTGATACTGTTTAGAATGGGTTGCATTCTCTAAAATTTGAGTTATTTTGGTTTAGTTCCCTGTGTTGGTTTGAGGATTTGAGCTGGTCCAGTCACTGGTTTCTTGCTTATGTTATTGATTTTTGGTTATTGTAAGCACTGTTGCTTTAGGTCATATCTCTGCTTGATGGCAGGGAGTTATTGCATTCTTACTGATCTATAACCTTTTAGTTTCCTATTTGGGATGTATTAATGGCGCCTACTTTGTTTCCACTTTGCTTCTTGAAACTCGCGGCTGTTTGCATTGTTTTTGGAAGTTGGTTTCATCCTGGTACTGTAGTTCGTCATGATTTTCCTATTATGGCTGAAGGTTGGGTCTTCTGATTCGTCATACTGGGCGATTCCCATATTTGCTTGCTGGCGACTTCATTATTTTCTCAATTGATGGAAAAAGCTCGTATTCCTTTAAATCCTATATCTGCACCATAGTTGGGCTTTGACATTAAAAAAAAAAAGAAAGGAAGTTGGGCTTTGACATTCCTTCTACATTTGACTGCACTGTAGTTGGGCCTTAGCTTCCCTTCTAAAGTTTTAAAAGTGATTGAATGCAAGGTTGACATATCCTAAACCTGTTTTGATTCGTGTGTTGCTGTTTTTTCCTATTTTATGAATGAAAACTTGCTACTTTTGAGGTTTTAGGAAAGATTATGATAAACTACCAATTGTGTTCAAATTTTGATTTTAAATGTCTTTAGGGTTGTAGAAATCAATCAACTGCTTGATAAAATTCTTGTCTCTCAAATTTGTGTGTGCTGGTTAGATGTTAATTTTTCAATTACGGTGCAAGTCTTCTTGATAAATTTCGGTGTAAGCTTCTTGTACCAATGTGAGATTTTGATCTTCAATTTGTTGACTTCTATCATTGTTTCCTTTTCATCTATGTATTTTGCTATTGGTTTTGTGTTTGGAATTAGAATTTGATGAAGTTTGCTATAACCTAGCTTTTCTTTTGCAATATGAATCGTAATCACAATACTTATTCTTGATTTCAAATTTTATTAAAAACTTTAGACTTTGATGTCTTAAAATTATTTTTTCTGCAGCAAGTGTATTTGTTTTTTAGTTTTTCATTCAATGATATGAAAATTTGCATTAACTTTTGTGAATTTTGATCATTTATGCATTCTTTTATTATCAATACCTAGGTTAGAATCAGTAAACCCTAAATCTTAAGATATCCAGTATCAAATTGGTATCTGAGTTTATGATTTTATCATGATGTCAATTAGAATACATTAATTAGGTTTATAAAAAATCAATAAATGATACAATTTAAATGTAGTAAGTTATGTTATGGTTCTAAATAAATACAACATAAATACCATGTGGTTGAAAATTACATTCCTTCATTTGATGTGAGATATAACCTTGGGGAACTTTAGAGTGGATCAATAATTTGGAAACCCGAAAAAGTCATTCTCATTTATTTTGATGTACTGTGCAAGTGAAATAAAATTAATATGGGTTGGCATGAAAAAAAAAGAGTAATAGTTGCTCTTTGATGAATGTAGGGACCAATTGCATAATCAATTTAAGAGTTCTAAATGGAGCGATTTTAATATATTTAAATATTATGCAAGGTTTACATGTCTTTTAGCTGCACATGGTTTACTTATAGATCATTTATTTACCGCTACTTATTTTATTGAAGGTCTTAGGCAAGGGATTATGAATGAACTAGGTTACAATTTACAAAAAATATTCTAGGAGAATTATGTAGATATTTGGA
This sequence comes from Dendrobium chrysotoxum, assembly GCA_019925795.1. NCBI lineage: Eukaryota > Viridiplantae > Streptophyta > Magnoliopsida > Asparagales > Orchidaceae > Dendrobium > Dendrobium chrysotoxum. The sequence goes on along the minus strand of CM034305.1, from coordinate 89,532,878 downwards.
TTTTGAAGCATATTATGATTATTCTTAAATGGATTAGGCATGTTAAAAAAAAACAATGAAAAAAATAAAGCAATGATATTAAACAACTAAAGTAAACATCAAAACTCAGAAGGTTGATGTGCTCGTCTAAATGCGTAGGATTTATGCTTTCAAACACTATAGTATTTTTAGATTTGCATCACTTCTGTTAAAAGGGTTTCGTGTTTTTGATCAAGTAAGAATTTTATTCCTGCTATAAATAAATGACTCAGAAATCTCTTATTTATAGATAGAAAAAATAGCATGGTGCTAACAAATTTAATGACTAATCATAATAATCCTAAAAAATAATGAAATTTAAAATCATAAATAACTCAAATATCAATGCATCATAAAAATTATAATTTATGTCCACATCATAATTTGTATGGACTAGTTATTTAAATTGCTTCTTGTTATGCTAGTTTCATTACTTAAGCATTATGTATTATTTAAGGAAGCATGTGATAGGAAGTGCTTGTAGAATAGGAAGTGCTGGTAGAAATTCACTATTTCTTGGCTGACATTTAATTTCAGCAGCTCCAAACACAATCCCTAAGAAGAATTAAGAGGAATAACCAGAGAAAAACCTTTTTAATTGATGATATAAGGAAGAAAAATAAGATATAATGGATCTTCAATTGGAGAGGAAGATCCAGCTCTCCCAAATCCCTAGCCACCGACAAAAGCCCAAACACCCTAAGAACAATCTAATTTCAGCAAATAACACATAACCATAACCCTAGGGAGACAACCTATTTAAAACAAATAATAATGATGTAAATCTCAAAATAGCCCATCCTTTGAATTTTCCCTCCTAACCAAGCCTTAATTTCCTTCTTCAAATGGTTGCTGGACCTCATCCCAAGGGGGAGTCGGAGTTTGAGGCAGAATAAGTTTGCCTCCTGTAAAAAAAGAGCCAATCCCTCCTGGACCAACTGGACTGGTCGCTTCTGGACAGTTCTAACAATACCCCTCTCCCAAAGACCCACCTTGTCCGCAAGGTGGAAAGACTGCTCCCCCCTTAATTTCCTTGTCATCACAAATGGTGAGAACCGACGAGTTCGGTCCTTACATTTGTGCCCTGTATACCTCTCATCACATCTGAAACAAAATCCCTTCGCCCTCTTCTCCTGTAACTCTGTTCTGTGAGCTTCTTGAAGTTTTTCCCAGGTCTCCCTCCTACAATCTTCTCCTTTGGGTCTCTTAAGAGTACCCGATGTTGGCTCCTTGGATTTCAAAAAGGTGGTGGTCATCATGTACGAACCTCCTGAGTTGCTGCCTCCAGCCCCTCTCTTCAGGTGCCTCTGATCCTCCACTAATCGGGCTAGCTCCATAGCCTCTCTCAAATCATGAGGCCTCATCACTCTAATTGTCACCCGAATCTCTGGTTTGAGCCCTTTCATAAAGTTCTCCTCCAGTACAGTCTTCGGAAGCCAGTCCAGTCGGCTGGCCAGGTGCTCAAACTGCTCATGGTACTCCACTACTGTCCCTTCCTGTGTCAAGGTGAAAACTACTCATAGAAGTCCCCTCCTTTGCTGGTTCGGAAATGTTCCAACATACAATCCTTAAACTCCCTCCAGATCCGTATGTGTCGCCTCGTATCCCTTCACTGATACCATGCCAACACTTTCCTCTCCAAACACATCCCGGCCACTGTCAGTCTCTCCTCCTCTGTTAACCTATTGACGGTAAAGAACTTTCCACCCTGTATATCCACCCATGCGCATCCTCTCCCTAAAAAATAGGTATCTTCACTTTCCTCACCATCGGATCTCCTCCATTCCCTATGTTTCCTCCATAATTTCCCTTTCCCCAAGGGGGTGGTCCCCCCCAAGTTTTCCAATCATCCCTTCTACGCTCGTACCCAAACCTTTCGTTAAATTCTCATATTCTCCTTTCAAATTCAACATCTGTTGGATCATAATTAGTCATCCTCCTTTTAAATTCAGCCCCTCTCCTTTCAAATTCAGCACTCCTTCGGCCATAATCAGCCCCTCTCCTTTCAAATTCCGCTTCTCTCCTCTCAATTTCAACACTCCTTCTTTCATGTCCGACCCACTCACGCCTCTCCCTATACTCTTTACCCAACTCCTCCATAGTAATAGATTCTAGGGGAGGCATTCTCTCTTCTCCCTTCAAAATCTCCACCTCCTGATCTTCCGTTCACCTTATTTGATTAGGATTTTCCCCACTTTCTTGGCGGTCGGCGGCTTCCCTCGCCTTCAACGACACCATTTTGGGTTGGCCCTCGAGCAAGTTCTTCAACATCTCCTCCATGATGGAAAATTTTCTATCGATTTTCTCATGAACGGTTGAAATTTGACTTTTGAAATCTAAAAATTGAGTTTGGAGATCTAAAATTTCAAATTTCAATTGTACGATCTCCCATTCCAACACTTCTACCTTTCTTCCTGCCATGGGTACCCGGATCTAGGCTCCAAACAACAAAAACGTCCAAAAACAGCGGATTTGGTCTTTAAACAACAAAAATTAGCAATACGAAGGGGCAAAACGTAGCAGAAATTAGTACTGAAGTCCTATTTTTTCACCCAAGACAGTTTGATACCAATTTGATAGGAAGTGCTCGTAAAAATCCACTATTTCTTGGCTGACATTTAATTTCAATAGCCCCAAACACAATCCCCAAGAAGAATTATGAAGAATAATCAGAGAAAAGCCTTTTTAATTGATGATATAAAGAAGAAAACAAACAAGGTATAATTGATCTTCAATTGGAGAGGAAGATCCGACTCTCCCAAATCCCTAGCTGCCCTAAGAACAATCTATTTTCAGCAAATAAAACATAACCCTAACCTAGGAAACAACCTACTTAAAACAAACAATGGTGTAAATGCCAAAACAGCCCTTCCTTTGAATTTTTCCTCCTAACCAAGCCTTAATTTGCTCCTTCAAATGGCTGCTGAACCCCACCCCAAAGGGGGGCGGGAGTTTGAGGTGAAAAGGGTCCGCCTACTGTAAACAAGGGCCAGTCTCTCCTAGACCGGTCTAACAACATGTAATGCAACGAATACATTCCTTCAACATAAAACTTTTGATAAAATTTTAGGATGACTAATGTCAAATGGATTCCATTTTATGACGGTTTATGGTTACATATTTTCATTTTTGCTGCCTGCGCCTGTTTCATTATGACTGCAAATTTGTTATTCTTTTACTCTCCTATGGCAGATTATTATGTTTATGGCATTTGTTGCCCAACATTTGGTGCTCTGTTCCTTTTCTTGCGAGCTCAATTTATAAGCACAAAGATTTCAATGGCAATTATGTATTGTGTGGCTGAATACATCTCACGTAAATCAGAGTTTTAATGCAATTTTAAGATTGAAGTGGATACATCTATAATCTAATGGAATAAATTAAAAAAATTAAAGATTTGAGAGTTTTGTTGGGAAAATATTGGCGTAATCGATCACAACCTTTTTAAAGATGCTTCATATTCATGTTAAACTTTGGTTTTGTGCTCTTGATAGTAAACTTTTGTAGATTGTTAATGCTGCACTTGCTTTATCATTTTAGCCTGATTTGACATATGGAGAAGGTGAAGATATCACTAAAGGCATCCAAATACTAGAGGAGAAGCTCCATGAACAGGTATTTATTTCAGTGTACAGCAGTTGTTTTTATTATCATTCAAATTTCTTCTTCCATCATCTTTTTTATTTGTTAAGCTAGTTGATTTTATTATGTATCGCATTTGTGTGTGATACGCACTTTGTCTACTAATTCAGTTGGAAAAAAAATTGTGATACTGCTATACCATGTATATCTGCTTCTACCCATTTGAAATCTGAATTCACGCAATCTATTATAGCCCCAGCTGGGGGGGGGGGGGGGGGGCGTGGGGGCGAAGGAGAAAAACAAATTAAAACATTCCCTGATGTATAATTCTCATTATGTGTACTTATAACATTTTGATATTTAACAGGCTTCTAATCGGAAAAACTTGCTTCGTAAGTTAGAGAAGGGTGTTATGGATGCCAATGAACTTCAACAGAGGTAGGCTTTCCTATGTGCTGATCATTGTCTTCAGCCCTTATTTGAGATGAACATGTTTTACTAAACTTAAATACTTTAGACTTTATATCTTCTTATCAATTGTTCTCAGCGCGCAATATTTTTTTTACACATTTTGTAACTCTTCTCCAATGTATTGCAACTTACAGTTTCTTCTTTTTCTGACTTCAGGAAACTAGAGCATTTGGCAATGGATTGCCTTGTACTGATGGCATATGACAGATATATGGTAAATTTTTTTTTATGTCATCATATAGCCATTTCAATAGTTCTGCTTTATTGATTTATATTCAATTTATTGTGATAAGTTGCTAGATAATTTCATTGGTACATTCACTTACAATAGTTTACTTAATTTATCTTTCCTAGTCATTTATGGTTCTACACGGTTGAAAGCATATTTCCAAATTTGCTCAAGATTTGTATTCATCTCAAAATTTTCTCCATCACTTCCTTCATCCATCATAGGGAAACTCTTTGCTTATTCCTATAGAACATTTCATTTCTTGAGATCTTGTTTGCCAAAAAATATGTGATCCACCAGTTATTTAATTCAAACTTCTTGGAGATTAAATGAGAGGCATCCAACGATTAGGAATTTTATATAAAATGCTGGTAATGGTTGCCCTTTTTCATGTATGGCTCTGGTCTCTGGACATGAAAATATTGACATAGTTATGACCTCTTTCAGAAAATTCCGTGGTTTGTATGTTGTTCGTATTGCCTTTCTCAAAACTTGTGTGGTTGCTAACCTTTGAGTTTTATGCTCCCTTTCACTTCTCTTGACAAAATGTGACTACTCATTGCCTAAACAGGGTTACCTTCATATTTTGCTCAACACCTGCCTCTCTCCAACCGCACAACTCCTTTCCAGCTATTCCACAATGCCCGCAAATGAAAATAAAAGTGCCACCTGATCTATTTTCAGGGAACTTCACGTATATCCTGCACCTGGATTTCTATGTAATTGCCCCACCTATAGCCTCTTGTTTTCTTATCTCATTTGGCTGCTCCGATTCTGTTATCATGTACACTCCCCCAAAATAAGCTAACCATTTTCCGGGGGGTTAATAAGAAAATTCAGGGAGGATGATGACAGGGAAATCAAATTTCTATTGGTTTGTTTGTTTGTAGCCATTGTGTGGTGAGATTTGATTGTACTTTTTGGAGAGATATCTCTAGGAAACCAATTAGATCATTAAATATTGACATAGTAATGACCTCTCTTTTGATATCTCTAGGTAACCAATTAAATATTGAAATAGTAATGGTTGCCCTTTTTCATGTGTGGCTCTGGACATGAAAATATTGACATAGTTATGACCTCTATTTAGAAATATCTTGCTTGGTATGCTGTTCTTATTGCCTTTCTCAAAACTACTGTGGTTGCTAACCTTTGAGTTACGTTCTCCTTTCACTTTTCTTCAGAAGATGTGACTTGTCATTACCTCAACACTCAACAGGGTTACCTCATATTTTGCTCAACTCCCGCCTCTGCTATTACACAATGCTCGCAAATGAAAATAAAAGCCCCGCCGTATCAATTTTCACCGAACTTCACGTATATCTTCCACTTTGATGTCTATGCAATTGCCCTCCTTCCACTTTTATGATTTTCTTATCTAATTTGACTGCTCCTATGCTGTTCTCATTTGCATTCCCCGAAAATAAGCTAGCCATTTTTTGGAGGGTGGGCGGTTCATATTAAAGTTAAGAGAGGATGATGACAAATCAGTTTTCAATTGGTTTGTTTGTTTGTAGTGTGTGGTGTGGTGAGGTTTGGTTGTTATAAACGAGCTGCAAGAGTTAAGATGTTTGAAAGGGATGTTAGGCTGGATGCTCTTTGGAGAGATATCTCTCGGCAACCAATTAGATCATCTTCAGCAACACCATCAGACATCTAAACTTACCAATTAGATGGTAATGCTAATCGGACCACCGTAGACATCAGGTGGGATGATCCCTATGGATGCAAATTCAGTTATAAGTTTTGGGTGGGACATTAGCGATGTTTCCTCTGTTATAATCTTAAACCTGTAAGTAATTAGGACAAACCATAGAAGTTGAGACAGCCATGTTTTTGTCTAGTTAGTTAAATTTGCTGTAGTCAGGAAGTTCATATGTTAAGTTGTTTTCGCTGTATTTGTCTTGAGGAGAGGTATATATAGATTGTGCTGTATATCATCAGATGATATAGAGATATATTCTTGTTGTGTTATTACATCTCATGTGTCAGGAGTAAGATATGATAGTATGATTTATATACTCATTTCCTTCTCAGAAAACTTGAATGTTTCACTCCTGTTTCCTACCTATTCTGAAATATGCACTTTGGATGCCCTTTTAATTCAGAAAAAGGATCCTATTTTCAATAGTTGTATTTAAAGGTAGTCTTTTTCTTGGACTTGACATCATTTTTCTATGATCTACTAAACAAGGAGGCTATTTAGCTGATTTTATATTGGGGATGAGGATTATGCTATTGTTCACTGATAATATAGTTATTTTTTATTTATTTGTTGCTTTGGCAAGCAGTCTTGCTGGGGTCCTAGTGCTTCTGGAAGCAGGAATGTGAACAAATTTGCAAAACATGCTGCCCTGGCATTCATCAAACGAACATTAGCAAGATGTAAGAAGTTTGAAGAAACGGGTATTAGTTGCTTTCATGAGCCTGTTTTCAGGGACATCTTCCTTTCTGCATCTTCTCGTAGTGGCCATTTGAACGTTACAGACCTTCCTGCTGATGGTGAGCCTTTTTTTCGTTTTCACATAATTTGGCAGTTCTAAAATCTCTCTCTTTTTCTGTTGTTGTCTCATATGCTCTGCTTGGAGTAGATGCATTTCCTTACGGTACATTCTATTTTGCTGATATGAGCACAATCTGATGTTTTGACTTTTGAAACTGTTGGAATAGTTTGTTTTTATAGCTTTCACTTGTTGTAATGATTAGTTTAGGGAATATGATTTGTTCAACTTTTGGTAGAAGACTGATCACGCTGAACTTTACCAATCACATCCCATTTACAGCCTCACAAATTACAAGAAGGGTGGATGCTCATGCTAAATCTTCCAATGCTGCACGATCAATAAATCCTCCTATAGAACATCCATTAAGCAACGAAGAAACCTGGTCAAATCACATTAAAAAGAAGGAAGTGTTACTTGATGATGTTGTTGGCAGTACATCTGGTCCTTTGTCTCGAACTCCACCAGGTCTTGGAAGTTCTTTAGTGAGCGGTGCAAAAGGAAAGCGAAGCGAGAGAGATCGGGATGGTAAGGGATACAACAGAGACTCAGTCTTTAAGAATTCCACTGCCAAGATCGGTCGGCCTTCTACATCCATCTCGAAGGGGGAAAGGAAGAACAAAACAAAGCCAAAGGTCAAGACAACACAATTATCTGCTTCAGTCAATGTTCTTCATAGTAAGACTCCTGATATATCAGGCACAGCACCGTCATTTCCCCATACAACATCAGGATCAGGAACTAGTAGAGATGTTAAGCAGAAAGAGGATTTGAACTTGCTTCCAGGAGCTGGAACAAAGAAATCAGCCAATGAAAATGATCCTATTGACTTGAGTAACCTTCAAATTCCTGATATGGACGTTGTTGATTTTGGCGGTCAAGGTCAAGATATTGCTTCATGGTTAAACTTTGAGGAAGAAGGAATACAAGATCATGATGATTTCATGGGGCTTGAAATTCCTATGGATGATCTCTCTGAAGTTCACATAATGATATGAGATTCAGAAAGCTTGTACAGTTTCTGTTCAATAGGCAGTTCCATAACCATACTGGCACTGGCAGCTTAAAACCTGTGAGTTGTCTATAGATTCTTTTAGGGTCCCTTAAATGGGCTACTTAACAGTGACAAGGACTTTTCTTATGACCTTTTAGCTTTCTTTCATCCATACCATAGATGGATCTTGATTGTAAATATCTTTTGATCTTTGTAAAGGCAGGCCATAATAGCCAAAGCTTTGTTTATGCCTGCTTTTGACATCTACATAGCAGGCTGCTGTGCCAATTGTATATACATTTATATCTTAATAAAAGTGCCATTTTCCTTTTATTAGCTTGGATCTGACAAGTTGATTATGATAGTATAAATATTTTTTGAATTAAAAATTTTGTATTAAAAAGTTGCTTTAAAAAATAACAAGGATGTTTAATCAAATAAGACAACTTTAATAATTAAGTTCATCTATAAGGCTCTATTTGAATGTTGGGAATATAAGTGAAAGAAAAAGAAAAATAGTAAAAAATTACAAATTAATCAATAGTTGTTTATTCATAATCACTTTTGGCTTATCACTTAGCTTTTACTCTCCCCAACATCAACAATTAAAAAGACAAGGAAATAATTTATTCCACTTAATGTTGATTGAAAATTTTCTTTGCATTCATGAATGAGTAAGTGCTTATTTAGTTGGATTTAAGGCTTCGTTTGGGACGGCTTTCTTACTGCTTCTTAAAGCAGTTTTTTAGTATAAAAATTTTAATTTTTAAATTATAAAGTTGTTTTAAGAAGCAATAAAAAAGTCATCCCAAACGAAACCTGAGAGTGTTAATATTGGACTGATATAAAAATTTGTTTCGGATTCAATATAAAATTTAGAGTTTTGAGTTGATGCTGTAAGATCTACATCGGATTCAGGTCAGTTTAAGGCTTCGTTTGGGACAGCTTTGTTACTACTTCTTAAAGCAGCTTTATAGTATAAAAAATTTAATTTTTAAACTAAAAAATTATTTTAAGAAGCAATAAAAAAATCGTCTCAAACGGAGCCTAAGTAATCTGAAAAAATCGGGTTGGGATTAGGTCGTGGCGAACCGATTTCGATTTGAATTAAAAATAATGAATGCTTAACCCTTTTGTTTTTCTTTTTTATTTTTTCATTATAAACACATTCTATTCTTTATTTTTGTTAATATTTTAAGTTGTCATATCCAAATTGAATTATCATATCCATTCTGGTTCAAACTGATGACAATAGCCTAAAATAAAAGAATTTACAATGACACTTTCTTAATTTTTCCTTTATTAATAAAATTGAATATATATATATATATATATATATATATATATATATATATATATATATAGATTATAAACTTTCACTTATGAAAAAATAAAGGGATTCAGAGCAGATTAACCGCAGGAACATGAAGCAATATACTGTTCCGACAACAACAACGACTGGTATTGGCGCCGTTGCTTTCGAGCGGTTCAGTTCCGACTTCCGAGTGCCAACTAATCAACTCAATAACCGTTGAAACTCCACGCGGTTTATATACTTTTGCTCTCTTATATGAAGAGAGAGACTTGAAAAAGAAGAAATGAATGGAGATCGTAAGATCAAAGGATCATGGACTGCAGAAGAAGATGCTAGGCTCATTGAGCTGGTCGAGCAGCACGGCGCGCGGAATTGGACTGTAATTAGCGAGGGGATCCCCGGCCGCTCCGGCAAGTCGTGCCGGCTGCGGTGGTGCAACCAGCTGAGCCCTGCCGTCCAGCACCGCCCGTTCACGAAGGAGGAGGACGATCTTATAGTCTCGGCTCACCAACGCTATGGGAACAAATGGGCGACTATCGCTCGCAGTCTCCCAGGCCGTACTGATAACGCCATAAAGAATCACTGGAACTCAACGCTGCGCAGGCGTAAGCGCGTGGCTGCAGATACTTCAGCTTCATTATCATCTAACTTGGAGCTGGAAGTTTATGAGAAAAAAAGAGCGCGTGGCAAATATATGGGGGAGGGGGAGGTGGAGGTGGAGGCACCGACGTCAGCCATGACGATGGTGCTAGATCCGGATCCGATAACATTTCTTTCTCTGAGCTTGCCCGGAGGAGGTGGTGGTGGTGATGGTTTGAGGGGTGAGAAGGAAAAAGATTCAGGAGATGGGTTTTTGGAACGTAGAGACGGAGAAGGTAGTAGAAAAAGTTAAACCAAATTTTTTTTTTTTCAAATATAAAAGTCTTTCCTTTATTAATTTTGGTGGTTTGACTGTCTCTCGCATTTATTTTGCTGATTATTTTATTATCTTTGTTACAATAATATTAGTAATCTGAGGAGAATTATTCTTTTTTTGGAGATATTTGAATAGGAAAGTGGCCTTCATTTTAAGAAAAGCTCTTTTATTGTTGATAAAGATATATCGGGAGACAAAATTAGCAGGATTATAAATATTATTGGATTTAATATTCAATTTTTACCTCTTTATTACAAGGGCATTTCTCTTCATAAAAGTCATAAAAAAACTTTTTAGTTTGATAAAATGTTTTCCAACATTCGAGAGAGAAATTGAGTTTTATCGAGGGGTTCTTCGTTGGGGCTTCACATCTTGGCCGTCTTTCATGCTTCCTCGTCGATCGCCTTCAGGATCTCTCAGTCAGTCATCTGTGCGTTTCTCAGGAAAGTTCTCTAAACCTTCTTACAGTTGGTTAATTTCTCTTTCAAGTCGGTCAGTTGCCGGCTATTTGATTTGTTTGTTGTGGTATTTCTGTTTTGGGATTTTTTTCCTCGTTTTCTTGATTTTTTGTCTAGTGATGGCTACCTTCCCTCTTAAGAGATCCGATCTAGGTTTTATTGATGGTAAAAATCAACCTCGATCTTTTAGAGAGGCTCTCGTTGGATCCTTTTCTTCTTCTAATTTTTCGACTTAAAAACAACCACTCATCGTGGTTTGCCTTCTCTTTGGATTTCTGAAGAGGAAGTTCAAGCTTTGGTTGTTCCTTTTGAATTTGCTCTTGCCGAGAAGTTCCTGTTTCATCGTCCTCCTCTGGATGCCATCCGAATTTTTTTTACTTAAAATTATTTGGGGAATTCTCCGTAACTTTGTTGGACCCTAGACATGTGATAATCAAGTTATCAAACGATATGAATTACAGTCAGGTTTTTGCTCACCGGTCTTATTATATTATCAATTGCTACATGAAGCATTTTAAATGGTCCATATACTTCAAAATATGTCAGGAATCTCCTATCATACTCATTTGGGTATCTTTCTTTGATCTTAGATCGCATTTCTTTTCACACCGTATTCTTCATGGGCTTGGATCTCTCTTTGGTAGGCCTCTTCAGACTGATAGCACAACTACTGTTGGGTCCAGACCATCGGTTGCTCGTATTCTTGTGGAACTTGATATCACAAAAAAATATCCTGATTCCCTATGGCTTGGACCAGAGAAATTCATATATGTTCAAAAGGTTGTTATTAATGATTTCCCTCAATTCTGTGAGCAATGTAAATCTATTGGGCATAACAAGGCATGTTATTATTTTTTGCTTCATCCACATTTAAGAAAACCTTATATTAATATTAACAAAGGTAAAAATATTACTGATAATGAAAATATTGCTGTTAATCCTCCTTCATATGATGTTCAAACTTTAAATGATTCCCCTAGTTCTAAAGTGAATTTTGATGGGCTTGACCTAATTGTTCAGATTCGTGTGATTTCTTCTAGTGGAATTAATGTGAATGAGAATGAGATTTGTGTGGTGAATCCTATGAAAAATGAGCAACATGGTGAGTCTAATTTTCCTGCTATCAATTTGGTTCCTGATTCCAATGGGTTGTCTTTCATTGACAATGCGACTCTCTTTAATTCTGTTAAGGATAATTCAGGCACTCATTTTGCTAATGGCATCGAATTTGGGGATCAATTTAATGGGGGTAGAGCCCAAGTGAGCCTTCTAATTTAAACTAGGAGGAAGGGGAGGTACACTCTGATGTGGATCAAAATTATTATGTTTAAAAGAAAGATCTTAATTTTAATCTTGCTCATGGATCCCTTGAGGATTTCAAACTCCCTTTGAATGAAAAGAAAAAAAATCTAATAAGAAAAATAAGGGTGGTTGCTCATTGGATTCTAGATTTACCAGTTCTAAAGCTGCTTTTAAACCTGTGTGCTTACGATTAATATAATTATTTGGAACATTCGGGGAGTAGGTAATCTTGCTTCCCGTTCTCATATTCGTAACCTTTGTAGATTACATAGTATTCCTTTTTTAACTCTTCTGGAGCTGATGGTTAATAGTTCCATACTTCTTATTTGTCAAAGGCAGCTGGGTTTTGATTTCTCTTTCTCTAATTTCAATGGCAAGATTTGAATTTTTTAGAAGGCTAATATTAGCCTCTCTATTATTAGGATTTTGATCAGGTTGTTTATTTCTCTCTTTCCATTTTTGATGTGTCAGTTATAGTTTCTTTTATTTATGCTAAAGGTACCAAGGTTGGTAGGATTCTTTTATGGCAGCAGTTAGTTGATTTTGGCAAGTCTTATGGGGGTCTTTGGTTTGTGGGTGTAGATTTTAACATTATTTCTAATGCTGCTTAAAGAATTGGTGGCTCTCCTCCTAACTTAGCTGCTATGGATGACCTCAATAATATGATGCTTGAATATGGGCTTTCTATATTGGTTTTCATGGCCCTAAGTTTACTTGGTCTAATGAAAGGCTTTGGGAGAGACTGGATAGAGTTACATTTAATTTTGACCGAATCTCTTTATTTCAGAATACTAAGGTTGACCACCTTAGTAGATCAAGTTTGATCACGCTCCTTTACTTATTATCATTAGTTCTATGAATTTTAAACGCTTTAATCCTTTTAGTTTTCAAAATATGTGGTTGTTATCTGTGGATTTTTATAAAATTGATGAAAGGAGCTGGTTGGCTCCTTTGCATGGTTTTGAGGGTCCTAATGCTATGGATGTTTTTGCCTTAAATATCAAAATATTAAAACAAAAGATTAGATGTTGGAATTAAAAGTTTTCAAGAACATTTTTATTAACATTGCTAAAGCTAAAAAATGAGATTTTGAATTTGGAAAATATTTTTATGACTCATAACTCTGAGAATAATAAGGTGAGCTTAATTAATGCTAAAAATTATCTTATTGATCTTCAGATTAAGGAAGTGGAATTTTAGCGTTAGAAAGTGAATTTTAAGCATATTTTATAAGGGGACAAGAATACTAAGTATTTTCATGCTTTGGCTAAGAAAAGAAGTGCTAATTTATTAATTAAAAATATCAAGTTAGATAATCATATTTGGTCTGAGGATCAGATCACTATATGTAATTTACCTACTTCCCCTTTTCAGGACCTTCTTGGTGGTTTTAAGAGGATGGCTCCCATGTCGAATTCCTTGTTTATTCCTTCTCTAATTAATAGGGAGGATAATGTCCTTTTGGCTGTTGTTCCTTCCATAGATGAGGTTCATAATACCCTTATGGGTATGAATAAGGACTTGGTTGGTGGCCCTGATAATTTTACTGTTGTTTTCTTTCAAAAATGCTAGAATATTATTAAGAGTGATCTTCATAATAAGGTTATTATTACTTTTTTTAATGGGGCTGATATGCTTAATTTTTTTACTACTACTTCGATTGTTTTAATTCCTAAATGTAATAATCTGAAGATTTGGAATGACTTTAGACCTGTTGGTTTACGCTATACTTTTAATAAAATTTTTTCCAAAATTGTTGCTTATAAGTTGGCTCTTTTTCTTCTGAATCTACCAATCAAATTGGTTTTGTGAAGGACAGAAGTATCTCCGATAATGTTCTCTTCGCTCAAGTCCATGATATAAATTTTAAACTTAAAGGTCATAACTTGGTTTTGAAGTTTGACATCTCGAAGGCCTACAATAATATTAATTGGTCTTTTATGTATAGTATCATGCATCTGTTTGGTTTTGATGACACTAGTATCTCTTTAATTAAGCACTTAATTGAAATTATTTGGTTCTCCGATATCATTGACGATAAATCCCATGGTTTTTTAAAGCTCGTCAAGGTTGTTGACCTTATTTTAACTCAAACATGGGGCAAGAGGGTTGACTTGGTCAATTTGACCAAGCCAGGCCCCAATACCACCTCCCTTGGGTTCAATGGGTCAAACCAAATCTGTGGAGCCCAAACTCAGGCCATGGGTCAACTTGGTTTACCAGGTCAACCCAGGTTGACCCAACTAGCCCAAATGGACATGTTTTGGATTCTAATCAATTTCAAATCATACTTGGCTCAATTCTCCACCTACTTGAGTTTATTTGACCATGTTGACTGGGTCAACCCTTGGCTTGGTCAACCCAAGTCTCACATGGTCAAATCTGACCTATTTTGGTCAAATTCAACCTTTTTAATGCATTTAAATCTTTCCAAACCATGCCTTGACTCAAATCACGACCAAGGAAGAGGGTTTTCCCTCATAATTCACCCTAGATTCAATATAGGCCATTGATCATAAACCTAAGACTTTAAATAGAGATATTAGGGCTTCTTCATGAGGACTTTTGTATTTGCTCTCACCCTAGACCCTCCTAACCCGAGAACTCTCATGTGTGAGCTCCCATAACCTCCCTCCACCTCTCCCAAGCAAAATTCGCCATCAAACACCCGTCGGAGGCAAGATCTAAGACGAACCGAGAACACAAACGTTCCAAGGCTATTTCCCATCAATCTGCGATGTTTCAGACCGCGATTCCAACTAGGGAAATATACGTAGACAATCTACAAGTGCAACAAGCCCAAGATCTCCCGAATCCATCATTTGGATTAATTATAATCTCAAACTCTAGACTAGAACACCTAGATCTAAATAGCTTTCACACAATATATTTTTGACCGCGAAAATGGTCCCCCATGAATTCTCTTCATGCATATAGTCTAGGTTTAAAATTTCATTTAATTTGATGCACCAGATCAAGAGAACGAGCCAAAAATGTTTCTAGGGCTCGGGTTATGTATCCTGTTCGCTGGGAGAGACTGGGACCGTTAATCTTGTGATTAACAGTCGTGATTTCGCCGTTCCATGGTTCAGATCGACCATGGAATTCAATCCCGTGGCTTCGTTCTCCTTCCAGTGAGATATTGACCCTGGATTCAAAACCGCGCGAGATCGGACAGCTCTGAAGCCTCGCTGACATGGTTAAGTGGATGCCACATCTGGGGTAATCATTGCCGCGGTCGTTACGGCAATCATTGCCGGCGACGCAATCATCGCCCGTCTAGGCAATGATTGTCCGCGGTTGTAGGAGCCAATCCCGCTCCGAAATGTAGCCGCCACCATTTTTATTAATTAATATTAGTTTTAAATTAGTTTTAATAATTTTTTTAATCTGATTTCTTTGAAAATTTATTTAAAATTACTTTTAAATCCAAAAATACATATAATACATCAAAATTTTTAGAATATATTTTTATTTAGTTTAAAATTAAAATTATTTTTAAATTTATTATATAATTTAAATTATTTAAAAAATGATTATTTTTGGCTATTTAATTAATATTTAGATTAATATTATATTAAATATTATTTGAAATTTAAAATTCCATATTAAAAATACTTTAAATAATTAAATGATTATTTTAAAATATAATGGTTTAAAAATTAGGGTAATTTAGGATATTTCCTTTTATATTTTAAATAAATTTTAAGTCTTAACCCTTTTAAATATTTAATTAATATTTATACTCATTAATTAATTATTTTTAAATAATAATAGAAAAGTATATTTATCCTTAAAATTAGAGAATCATTTATAATTATTTAAATCTAAATTAAGTCAATTATTATTTTAAGTAATTTATTTTTAATTATATATTTAAATACTCAATTAGCAATTAATTAGATTTAAATTCAAATATTTTTCTTAAATTTTATAAATTTTTTTTTAAAAATTATTTTAAAATTTTAGAGACCTTTAATGTTTAATTTAATGTAATTTAATAAATATTTTTAAATATTAATCATTTTGAATTACTTTAAATACTTTTTAAATATTTTAAACTTTAAAAATCTATAATAAATTTATTTTAAACCTGAAAATTCTATATAATACCTTAAATTTTTTTAGAAAATTAAATATTTTTATTTAAAATTATTTTCAAATATTAAAACCCTATTTTTCTTAATTATTAATTATTATTTAATTACTTTTAATACTTAATTACTATTTAAATAAATAATATATTAAGTATTTTAAAATTAAAAATTTATTTTTGAAATTATTTTTAATCTCCCCTTTGGGTGACCAGTAGATCTCTATATATATATATATATATATATATACATTGAACTATTTTTTTATTACTGTATTTTAAAACTTGTATATATTCATATTTTAATATATATGTATTTTAAAATATTTTAAAAATTATATATATATATATATTAATTCCTTTAATCTTTGAGAGATCCGAACGAAATTTCAAACATAGGTTATGCATGTGAATAGAATTCATGGGGGAGAATTAGTGAATGGTTGAACTTTGATCATTCACTAATCACATCGTTGATCTTGCTTAACTATTATTTTGTTTCTTTTTGCATGTTTAGGATGCACGAGTACTTAGTCTAGGCTCTCCTAGTTCTAAGGACATGGTGTGATGTGATGTATTTCATTTTCCTTTATGTTACCCTGAGGGTTAGTCATTAAACATTTGATTAAACCTAATTAATGTAGCAACACCTTAAAGACAATAATTAGGGACCTATCCAGAGAACTTAGAGAACTCCTAGGGATTAGGATACACCTCTGATTGACATGAAACTTGAAACATTTAAACTTAGTGACATCTTAAACCCCATGGAATTTTCTAGGAATTTTTTGGACTCTCCAAGTCACTTAATTAACAAACCCTAATTTTTCCTTTAATTGAGCCTCGATTACTTCAAAAAATTATAACAAATATAAATTAAATCTAAAAATTACCCATAATATATCAAACTCTTTAGAATTCAGTCCTTAATCTCAAAAAATTAGAAGCCCCTTGATTAGACCTTAATTGGAACATTAATTTAATTTGATTAAAAATCACCCTTTAAATTAAATTAAATAATTAAAAAATATAAAAATTTCAAATTTCCCCAAACACTTGGGAACTCTTCCTTGAGTCAACCCTGGCCCTTAGAGGTGATTCCAAGAAGTTTGGAGCTGATTTGGCTCAAAATTTCTAAAATGCTCTTAATTAGGCTATTTCAATAATTCATTAAATATCCGAACTTGAAAAAATCATAACTAATTCTAAAAAAAATCTAAATTGAGTAAACTAAAAAGCATTCAACTCTAATTAAAATATAATATTTATTAAAAATATTAACTTTTTAGAAATTGGTCTAAATTAAAAAGTCAACTCTTTGGTCAACCGTAGTTCGATAACTAGGGCCCGAAACTTCTTAAAATTATAACTTTGTGTAGAAAATCCTAAATCCAGCAAACTTAAAGTCTAACTACTCCTTATAAGGTCTAATATTTTATAAAAATGTTAGAACCAAAAAACTAGCCTGTTTTTAAAAGTCACCTTTTGGCCCCCTTTAACTTAGCGGATAGGATGACCCCAGACCCCCTAAAACCTGCTAACTCAACTTAAACTTCAGAGAATACAACCCTAATCATTAAAACTGGCCAACTAACTAAATTAATTAAAATTGACCCTAAGAGATTAATATTTAAACCTTCATTAAAATTTCTCCTTTTGACCTTTAACAAACCGAATCACAAACAACCTGAACTAATCACCCAACATAGGACATATCTAAGGCCACACAGCTTACCACACACACATAGAATTATTTTCTAGGGCACTACTTCTAGCTCTAGATTAGGTCAGTGTTTTTCTTTTTTATTTCTGTGATATGATGCTCTGCATGTGTAATATTCAGAATTTCAGGTAATGAAAATTTAAAGTCAATTTTTTTAAATATTAAATAAGTTTAAATAATATAATTTTAACTTTTATTATTGTTAATTAGATTATTGATAACTTATCAATTAAGTATTGTTAAGAAATAAAGTTATTAGATAAATTTCAAAAGTTTGAAAAGAAGTATGCTTTGCTTGTGTGGTGGCAATTCCGCTGGGCCCATTCCAATGGGTTTCACATAATCAAACCAAATAAATTAAATGCTAAGTTGGCTGTGGAAAGGAGGCATCTATTGGTGGAGTAATTCTCTATGAGAAGATATAACCGCAAATAGCAATTTACACTAGCCTACAAGGAGCAGTAATTCGGTATAGTACATGAAGCAGAATTCAAAAAAAAAAAAAAGCCTAGGAGGATTTCAGCACAATGTCTGGAATCCCTATAGCAATCTTCAACAGAATTTCTTGTAGTAGAATTTCAGCCTAGTGAAGTGCAAAATTTCCTGTAAGCAGTTCGGCATAGTGGTGAAGTCTCTGTAGAACAGTCTAGCAGCGTTTTCAAACACTGTGAAGGAACATCTATGAAGAAGATTTCGACATAGTGCTGAAGGAATTTTCTTGTGGCTGTGAAGGAAAGTAAAACAACAATAACGTTTGATGTAAGTGTGCAAACAAAAGAAGAGGAAACTAGGGGAAAGAACTATTAAGGTAAAAGATTTAACTTCTTTAATGATTTTTTGGAATTTTAAATGTTAAGGAAAGTTTCTAAAGAGGTGTATAAAAATTGTAAGGTTAGGATTCATCAGATACATACATGCAAAAAGAAAGTTTGGAGGTGACTCATAAGCGTAGAAGAATAAGAGGTAGAGAATTGGAAGAGACGGCTCATCACGAAGTAAGTTATGTAAATCTTAATTTATAAATGCAAGAATTAATATTTCTAGACATATTTATGATATCACTTGATTTAATTGAAGTGATAAATGCATTATGAATATTCCAATAATACAAATTATTATACTTCCAAATTTTCATGTATGATCAACCACTTGCATGTATATATCATTGAAGTTTAACATAAGATTCATGATGATTACTGTAATATTTTTCTAGTTGATTATAAATTGAAAAGAGCTCATTTATTTCATATTGTCAACATATTCTGGCATGTAAATATTAAGAGAGATTCTTATACAAGTTTGTACATGACAAGTCAAGTATGAATAATGATTATGGAATGGGTACTGAATATCTATTTAAAGTAAAGTTTGGCTAAAAAAAGATATATAACTTATAATGTCAGGTGAGGCAAAAGGGTCCTCATGTACACTGCATTATAAGTGGGGCAAAAGAGATCCCAGAGATATGTTACCTGCATAGCAGGTGGGGCAAAAGGAATTTCAGAGATATGTTACCTGCATTACAGGTGGGGCAAAAGGGACTCTAGAGATATGTTACCTGCATTATAGGCAGGGCAAAAGGGACCCCTAAAGAGACAAAAGGGACCTCTATGTAATTCAATGGCGATAATGCCAGGTTTACCTGAGCTTCATTGAATATTTTTATAAAAGTATAGCCAAATCTTTTAATGACTAAATTGATATTCAGTATAAATTTAAGAGAAAATAAAGGTTAAAGCCAAACAGTATTTTATGATGTATTCTTAAGTTTGTTTAACTTTTATTTATGTTTTAAATGTTATGAATTTATAATCATGCATGTAAAAATGTTATTTAAAATTGCATAACTTATGGAGCCTTATAGCTCACTAGTACACTTCTTAATGGCTGTTATTACAGGAAAAAGAAAAGAAAAGATTGATGCTGACTAAGTTGCAAGTAATTAAATTTCATATGCTAGTTTTTTAATCTATGTGTAAGACTAAGCTTAAGGTATGAAAAAAAATTCAATGAAGGATTTATTTGGTTTTCCTTAATGGCTCTGTAATTGTGTCTTTGTTAAATTTTAAATTATTAGATGCTTCCGTTTGATGAGATAAATGATAAATGTTGGATGTTTTATAAAGATTTTTAAATGTTCAAAAGTATCATATAATTGATTGATGAAAATGTTATGTTTATGTTAGTAATACTTCCAGTACTGTTTAGGGGTACTGTGGGGTGTTACAAAAGTGGTATCAAAGCAAAGTTTAAGGTTTCGAGGATTTAATTACGGAAGCATAAGTAAAGTGAATTGTCTAAGAGAATAAGATTGATCTGATGAATTTATTACAGAGCCTAGGAGAGTATGGTAATTCTAAGTTAATAATAAGTCTAACTTTAACCTCGCTTATATGTAAGCATATGAAAGTAACATTTAATTATGTGTACATGATTATATAAATGTGTACATGGCTATATAAATGCATAATTCATGATATAATGTATTAAAGATATAATGGCTAAAAGAATACCTGAAGGGACCAAGGGTTAGTCGTCTCAGCTTGATAGGACATCTAAAGGTCCTAAAAATGTGACACCAGTAGGAGACAACACACCCAAAGTAGATCATACACCAATAGGATCTGATAATGCTAACATAATAGAAGAGAAATTAATGCAAATATAAATGATGAGTATGATGATGCAAATAATGGAAAAGATGTAGTCTATGGAGAGATCTGCAGCACCTAATGTTTCACCAATAATCACACCAGTCACTCTTACCACTCTTGGTAGTAGTGCATATGTTGAGGCAGGTGACTCTATGGAAGCAGAAATAGATAAGCATTTAAAGTTATTCCAGAGTTTAAAACCTCTATTATTTAAAGGAAGAATAGATGCCAGAAGTGCTGAAGGCTGGATTATCATAATTGAGAAAATTTTGAATTAAATAAGATGTCCTGTGAACCGACGTGTGTCCCTGGCAATTTTTATGTTAGAAGGTGAAGCAGAAAGGTGGTGGAGGGGAAAACACATGGAAAAATTCAAAGGTAAAGTAGAGGATCAAATTACTTGGGAGGAATTTGAACAAATCTTCAAAGAATGGTACATTCCCCCATCAGCAAAATAGTCAATGCAGGAAAACTTTATAAACTTAAAGTAAGGAGCAAAGGTTATTATTCAGTATGAAGCAGAATTAACATCTCTATCAAGGTATGCTCCTCAGCTGATCGGCACTCTAGTTGAAAAGTGTTATAGATTTTTGAAAGGTCTGAAGGATTCATTGAGACAGACATTAATTTCTCTTCACATAAAAGATTTTACTGAATAAGTGAAAAGTGCCAGACTGTTGGAAAATAATATAGAAGTGGTCAAACAAAAATGGGAGCATGATGGTAAAAGAGACAAGGTGATCGCCAGGGAGGATCATCAAAAAGGCAAAAACTCCAACATAGTCAATAACAGCAGTCTATGAAATTACCTGCAATACCAGTTTATGTAAATTATGGAAAATATCATCCAGGAAAATGTTTGAAGAATTCAGGAATAAATTATCTGTGTGGGGGAATCATGATATATCAAGAGAAACTGTCCAAAGAATGTCGAATGCAGAGGATATAAAGGCATTCAAAGGATAAAGCAGTACAGAGGTGCCAAGCCACAGATGAATCAATCAGACTTAATAGTACTTCCATTGGTGGAGTTTGAAATAATTTTGGAAATGAATTAGTTGGTCAAATATTTTGCCACCATTGAATGTTGAAAGAAAATGATCAGATTTGATTTGCCTGGAGAAGAGGTATTTTATTTTTAATGTGAGAGCAAAGTAAATTCCACATTGATTGCTTCTAGTTATGTGCATAAAAAAAATTTTACGAGCAGGTGAATTAATTTTCATAGCAAAGTTAGAAGCAACCAAAGAAAGGAGTGATGATATAAATTCTATTCTTTTAGTGAATGAAATTATAGATGTTTTGTAGGAGGAATGGAAGGATTTTCCTCCAAAAAGAGAGGTTGAATTTTCAATAAATCTTCAACCTGGAATAAATTCAATTGTGATAACACCTTACAGAATGGAAACCAAGGAATAGCAAGAATTAAAATGTCAACTGGTGGAATTGATTGAAAAATGTTTTATTAGACCCAATGTATCTCTTTAGAGTGCACTTGTATTATTTGTCAAGAAGAAAGATCATTTAATGCGACTCTCTATTGATTACAAAAAATTAAATAAAGTGACTATTAAAAATAAGTATCATCTTCCAAGAATAATTAATCTATTTGATCAATTAGCAGGTGCTTCTATATTCTCCAGAATTGAATTTAGATTAGGTTACCATCAGGTTAGTATAAAAGAAGGTGATGTTGAGAAGACTACTTTTGGTAGCAGGTATAGGCCTTATGAATTTTTTTGTTATGCCATTTGGACTAACCAATGCCCCAACAATATTTATGGATATAATGAATAGAATATTCAATGTCCTAGACCAACTAATGAGATTAGTAGGATATTACAGAAGATTGGTTAAAAACTTTTCTTAATTTGCTTTGCCTTTATTTAAGTTGATCAGGAAAGATATTAAATCTGAATGGGCTAATGATTGTGAGTAGAGTTTTTAAGAATTAAAACAATATTTAACAACTGCACCAGTGTCGAGAATTCCTTCTAGAACTGAGGGATTTCAATTATTCAGTGATGTTTCTCTGAAAGAATTGGGTTGCGTATTAATGTAAAATAAAAAGGTGATTGTCTATGCTTCTAAACAGTTGAAGACTCATGAAAAGAATTATAAAACTTTAGAATTGGTTGCAGTGGTATTTGCCTTAAAGATTTAGAGAAACTATTGGTATGGGGTGAGACGTGAATTTTTGCAGATCATAAAAGTTTGAAATAGATTTTCACTCAGAAGGAATTAAATCTAAGGTAGAGAAGATAGTTGAAATTAATAAAGGATTATGCTCTTGACATCCAGTACTGTCCGGGCAAAGCTAATATAGAAGCTGATGCACTAAACAGAAAGTATAGAGTACAATTAAATTATATATTGACTATGGAATAAGGGTTGATTAAGGAAACATAAGCCTTACAATTAGAAGTCAGAATGTAGAGAGATAAAGATTCAGTTGACCTTAATCATATAACAGTTCATCCTTCTTTGGAGGAAAGAATCACTGAAACTCAAAAGATTAATACTGAATATCAAAAGCTTATGGAGTAAGGATAATCAAGAATAAGAAAGGGTCTCAGTGTTGATAAACAGAGAAGAATCATGAGCAATGGGCATTTATGGATACCAAAATAATCTGATTTAATTCAAGAAATTCTATATGAAGCACATAATTCAGCTTATTTAATTTATCCAAGAAACACGAAGATGTATAAAGATTTAAAGATTTTATTTTGGTGGCCAGAACTGAATAGAGATGTGGCAGAATATGTGGCTAAATATAAACAATGTCAAGTTGTTAAAGCTGAGCATCATAAACCAGCTGTATGTTATAATCTTTACCAATTCCAGAATGGAAGTGAGAAGAAATAGCTATGAATTTTGTTACAGGATTTCTCATATCAAGGCAAGGGCATGATTATATATGAGTGGTGATTGATAGGTTAACAAAGTCAACCCATTTCCTACCTATCAATTAGATCGATTCAGTGGAGAAATTGGCCAAATTGTTTGTGAAGGAAATTATCTAATTACATGGAATTTCTAAAGGTATTGTATTAGATAGAGATAGACGTTTTACATCCAAGCTATGAAAGAATATTCATGGAAGTGTGGACATAAAATTGAAGTTCAACACTACATTTCTTCCACAGACAGATGGTCAATCAGAAAGACTAATTCAAATGCTAGAAGATTTATTAAGATTGTGTATTTTAAATTTTGAAGGTAGCTAGGAAGACCATGTTCCATTAATAGAGTTCACTTATAATAATAGCTAACAATCCGGTATCAAGATGGCTCCATATGAAACTTTATATGACAGAAAATGTAAAACTTCCTTAAGTTGGTTTGAAGTTGGTGAGAGGTAATTATTGGGTCCACATTTGGTAGACTAAGCTATATAAAAGGTTTGATTAATCAGAGACAGATTAAAAGCAGCTCAAGACCGCCAACAGAAATACTATAATCCCAAACATAAAAGAATAGAAATTGAAGTGAGAGATTTTGTATTTTTGAAAGTGAGACCAATGAAGGGTGTTGCTAGATTTGGCCAATGTGGAAAACTCAATCTTAGATATATTGATCATTTTGAAATAATTGAAAGAGTGAGACAAGTTGCTTATAAATTGGCACTACCTATAGATATGTCTGACTTTCACAATATTTTTCATATTTCAAAGCTCAGAAAGTAGGTTTCAGATGAATGTCAGAGGGTTTCTCAGACTGACATTAAACTTCAGAAAGATTTGACGTATATTGAAGAACCTGAAAGGATATTGGAAAGGGATGTTCATAAAATGAGAAATAGAATGATTCCTTTTGTAAAGAAAAATGGAAGCACAGGTCCATAAAGCAGGCTACATGGGAAAAGGAGACAAATTTGAGACAGAAGTTTCCTCACCTATTTGGAGATGTATGAAAAGTTGAATTTCGGGGACAAAATTTTATTAAGGAGGGAAGATTTGTAATATTCAAAATTTCACGTAATGAAAATTTAAAGTCAATTATTTTAAATATTAAATAAGTTTAAATAATATAATTTTAACTTTTATTATTGTTAATTAGATTATTGATAACTTATCAATTAAGTACTGTTAAGAAATAAAGTTACTAGATAAATTCTAAAAGTTTGAAAAAAAGTAAGCTTTGCTTGTGTGCTGGCAATTTCGCTGGGCCCATTCCAATGGGTTTCATGTAATCAAACCAAATAAAATAAATGCTAAGTTGGATGTGGAAAGGAGGCATCTATTAGTGAAGTAATTCTCTATGAGAATATATAACCACAAAAAGCAGTTTACGCTAGCCTACAGGGAGCATCAATTCGGTATAGTACATGAAGCAGAATTCAAAAAAAAAATGCCTAGGAGGATTTCAGCACAATGTCTGGAATCCCTATAGCAATGTTCGGCAGAATTTCCTGTAGTAGAATTTTGGCCTAGTGAAGTGCAGAATTTCCTGTAAGTAGTTCGACATAGTGGTGGAGTCTCTGTAGAACAGTCCGACAGTATTTTCAAACACTGTGAAGGAACATCTGTGAAGAAGATTTCGACATAGTGCTGAAAGAATTTTCTTATGGCTATGAAGGAAAGGAAAACAACAATAACGTTTGATGTAAGTGTGCAAATAAAAGAAGAGGAAACTAGGGAAAGAACTATCGAGGTAAAAGATTTAACTTCTTTAATGATTTTATGAAATTTTAAATGTTAAGGAAAGTTTCTAAAGAGGTGTATAACAATGGTAAGGTTAGGATTCATCAGATACATACATGCAAAGAGAAAGTTTCGAGGTGACTCATAAGCGTAGAAGAATAAGAGGTAGAGAATTTGAAGAGACGGCTCATCAGGAAGTATGTTATGTAAATCTTAATTTACAAATGTAAGAATTAATATTTCTAGACATATTTATGATATCACTTGATTTAATTGAAGTGATAAATACATTATGAATATTTCAATAATTCAAATGATTATACTTCCAAGTTTTCATATATGATCAACCACTTGCATATATGTATCACTGAAGTTTAACATATGATTCATGATGATTACTGTAATATTTTTCTAGTTGATTATAAATTGAAAAGAGCTCATTTATTTCATGTTGTCAATACATTCTGACATGTAAATGTTAAAAGAGATTCTTATATAAGTTTGTACATGACAAGTCAAGTATGGATAATGATTATGAAATGTGTACTAAATATCCATTTAAAATAAAGTTTGACTATAAAAAGATCTATAACTTACAATGTCAGGTGAGAAAAAAGGATCCTCATGTACATTGCATTGTAAGTGGGGCAAAAGGGACCCTCGAGATATGTTACCTACATTGTAGGCGGGGCAAAAGGGACCCTAGAGATATATTATCTACATTGCAGGCAGGCAAAAGAGACCTCTATATAATTCAATGGAGATAATGTCAGATTTACCTGGGCTCCATTGAATATTTTTATGAAAGTATAGCTAAATCTTTTAATGACCAAATTGATATTCATTATGAATTTAAGAGAAAATAAAGGTTAATGTCAAACGGTATTTTATGATGTATTCTCAAGTTTGCTTAACTTTTATTTATGTTTTCAATGTTATAAATTTTATAATCATGCATGTAAAAATATTATTTAAAGTTATATAACTTATGGAGCCTCATAGCTCACCAATATACTTCTTAATGGCTGTTATTACAGGAAAATGAAAAGAAAAGATCTATGCTGACTAAGTTGCAAGTAATTAAATTTCATATGCTAGTTTTTTAATCTGTGTAAGACTAAACTTAAGGTACGAAAAAAAATTCTAATGAAGGATTTATTTGGTTTTCCTTAGTGGCTCTATAATTATGTCTTTGTTAACTTTTAAATTGTTAGATGCTTCCGTTTGATGAGATGAATGATAACTGTTGAATGTTTTATAAAGATTTTCAAATGTTCAAAAGTATCATATGATTGATTGATAAAAACATTATGTTTATGTTAGTAATACTTCCAGTATTATTTAGGGGTATTGTGGGGTATTACAGCATGTGACACATGTGTTGGTTATTTTGATTTACTGTGATGATGAGCTTTATTTTTATATTATATTCATGATGTGATGTGCGATAGATTACCCGTAGGTTAGGGGCGATCTTAATACTAATGATGTCTTCTACAGGTGGCCATGCTCATGCAGTGCTGATAAAGGGGGCTAAAAATAATAAATAATAATCATATAAATACTTGTTACAAGTGTTTCAGCTGCTTTGCCCCCAAATAAATAAGAGCATATCCAAGTGTGGCTAGCAATGAGTACTTTACTTTCTATATATAACTACTTGGGATGTATTATCTTTAACTACTTAGGATAACCATGCAAGAGAGTCTAGATTTTTCTTTTTCTTTTTTTTTATAATATAATTTACATTTGATGTAATCAAATTATTAAAGTCTTTTAAAAAATGAGACATCTTAAGTATCAGAGATCCAAAGGGAAAAGAAAGGCCCTTTATAGAGAATTTCTTTTTCATTTGGGTGCCCTTCTAAAGGACGAACTAGAAGAAAATAGAAGGAAGATGATCTGAAGAAGGACTCGAAGGCAAAGATGAAGATGAAATGCATTATTTTTAAGACTTGCGTCATCCTGTAGGATTATAATTCAGGTTGTTATTGGTGGGGCCTAGCCACCATTACTTTTCTATAGACCCTGGGTTGTACTTATGTGGCACTTGCTATGGACTTTGGACTTTCTTTTACTCTGGTTATTTTATTTATATTGATGTGTTTACTCTATTTGTGTAGTATAAATTGTTTGTTTTTCTAGGCTTCTTTCTTGCATGTGTGTGAGCCTAATTTCATTAGGCTCTTTAGGAATAAAAACTTTTTCTACTCGTAATTAAAATTTAATATTTCAGAAATTAAATAATATAGAAATTTAACGACCTAGGGAATAGCCTAAATCATCCGGGGTTGCATGCATATTAATGCATCTTCTCTTTCCTTACTTTAAGACACTTTCCTGCCTGCGGATAGAGTTCATATAATCCGACTTATGAGGATGAGGTGCTGGACTTGGGGAAGTCTAATCTTTTAAAAAAATTATTTTTAAGCATTTTTAAAATTTCAAGCATTCATGATTTGAAGATTTCAACTAGCATGCATTGCATTAGAAACTAACTAAAATTAAAATTTAATTGCATTAGTTTTAGAAGAATATTACCCTTCATAAGTACAAGGCCACTTAGAAACCTCTCTAGATGTCGGTCTTAATTTCTAAAGACTCAGTCACCCACCCATCTTTCATAAAGATCAGACAGTATGAATTTTATACGACTAGGTGGTTAGCTGGCTTTCCTTTTTAGGTAGGATATAAGTCCAAGATGCATTAGCTAGGATACGGGTGTTAGTGTTATGTGTAGAACACTAAACCCATCTTATATTTAGGGTTCAAGGCTACTACTATCGGTGTCTCGTAGTATACTTCATCAGTGGGTAAGTCATCTATCCTTCAGAGGCTATAAATCCTACATATCTACGTCACATGGATGATGCCACTCTCATCTTTCTCTCTTGTATGCTCAGATTGCGTTGTTAATTTTCTCAAGTTTTTTCTCATTACCCTAGTCCTTCCGGATGTTGATGCGACCCATGTCTGTTGACTAAGCCAAGTTGCACCTTTCCTTCCCTTTGAGTAGGAACTTTCTAGTCTCCTCCTTATGTGCCAATCCCATCTAAAAGAATAATATAGAGTCCTTAATCGAGAGTCTTTTTAGGCCCCAGCTTAAGATATAATTAACCACGGGGGCTTGCACCCGCTAGAAATTGCATCCCACATCAAATAAATCCCACTCAAGCTGATGTATCGGGTAGGGGAAATTTCGTGACTTTGATCAGGTCAACATATTACTACCCATTGAGGTGCATAGGTGAAAATCACTATCCTCAATGGTTAATCGTATGTATGATCTAATTTGTCCTCCCATTGGCCTGCTTGCGAAGAGTGCATAGGCCTGCGACCGTTTTGTCCTACGGGATAGTGCAATCGTATCATCTGCATTTTGTCCCGTGGAGCGGTGTCCTTTCGGAGGTCCATAAAGGTGTGAGGCAAGGGATTATTCTTTTTCTTGCTCTGTATATTTTATCTGCTGAGTATCTTTCAAAGGGTCTTCACTATATTTTTATTAGATATAACTCTTTGGCATTTATGAATGCTTGGGGCTTTTCGTGTTCCCATTTGAGTTTTGCAGATCATTTTATTATTTTCAGCAATAATGCTTTAAATAATGTGAAAATGATTTATAAAATGCTTCAGGTTTTTGAAAGTGAAAGTGGTCTCAACTTCAACCACAAAAAAATGCACTTTTGTGCTAGGCAAGGGCATGTCTAATGATAAGATTTATAATATTATGTGCTAGACTAGTTTTCAAAAACAACCTCTTCCTCTCTACTACCTTGGGACCCCTCTTCATAAAGGCCATAAAAAGAGCTTTCTTTTTGATAAAATTTTCACTAAGATTAAGAATAGATTAGCTGCCTGGGAATTTAAGTTTCTGTCGATGGGGTTCAAACTTGTTCTAATTAAAAGTGTGCTTTGCTCTATGCCCATTTATCTTCTGCAAACTATAAACCCTACTATATAGGTTTGTGATAGGTTTGAGAAGCTCATTAATAGATTTTTCTGGGGTTCCTCTTTGAATCATAACAAATTCATTAGAGAGCTTGGAACTCTTTTGTGCTCCTTATTTCCAATCTGGGTGCTGGTTGTGGGGGAATCATAAGAGACTTTAATGGTGATTTTATTATTACTTTTGCTATTAATATTTCTCATTGCAATGTTATTGTGGTTGAATTAACTGCAATATATCATGGTTTAAAGATTTGCTCGGTTAAGAATATCAGAAATATTTTGATAGAATCTGATTCAAGTCTCCTAGTTAAGATCATATCTTCTAATTCTTATTTCAATGCTAGTCTATTTTACCTTGTTAGAAAAATTATGGTGCATCTCAATCATTTTGAGTATAAGATCTCTCACATTTGGAGAGAGGAAATATTAGCATTGGCTGATTTGCTAGACGTGGTACTGCTCTTGATAATTTTGTTCTTTATGAAAAATTAAATGACATTCATGAGCTGATTAGCATCGTGAGGCTGGATATTTTGGGCATGTCGTATATCAGAGATTGTAAATGACCTTAGGGGCTATATATATATATATATTCCTGATTGTGTTAATTTTGTTTTGTCTTTGGGAGGGTTGTTTGAGTTGGTGTTGTTGGTTGGTTGATTGTTTGTTTGTTGCTTGGGTGGTTTTCTACAACTTCTTTGTGGTGCTACTTATGGTTGTGCGGGTTGGTGTTTGGTTGTTTTATCCTTCTTGGCTGTTATTTCCTCTATCCTGGGTTTGCAGTGGATTTCTTAGGTTGTTGGTGGCTATCTTTTTGTTTTTCTTTCTTTGTTCTTTGGGGCTAGTCGATTCATTTTCTTTGTTTATATTGTTGTGTTAGCTTCTCATTTATTGTGGTTCTAGTGATTTCGGTGGTCTAGGCTTGTTTTGGTTGTCTAGCTAGTTTTTTTTTTTTTTTTTGGGCGGGGGGGGGGGGGGGGTGTTCTTTCCTATTTGGTTCTTGGTCTGTGTCTGTCCTTGGTTGTTCTCTTTGGTCCGGGTTGGTTATGGGGGATTTGTTGTCTAGCTCTTGTTCTTCTTGGTTTTCTCATTTGCTTTTATTGAGTTTTCTACAGGTTGCCTCCATGTTTTTGGTTATTGGCTGGTTTGCTTGATTGGTGGAGCTTCTCTGTTGGAGCTATGATAATTTTGATCATGTTGGGGATAATTTTATGGCTATATGTTTGATCCCTTTAGCTATTTTCTTTTATTTGGGTTGATCTTTTTTGGTATTTATTTTGCAAAATGTTGCTCTTTCATCCTGAACAAGCTTCATGTATATCAAGCTTGGGCTCTGGGTTTGTTTCATCTTTCATTTTTGGGCTTGGCTCCTTTCTTGCCATAGCTTATTGCTAGGTTTCTTTCATTTCTTCTGTTTTATCTTGTATTGTAATAGGGATCATTAGCTCTTTAGGTTTACTTTTGATTTTGGGTGTAGCTCCTTGAGCTGTAGTGAGCATTTGATGCTTTTAAGGACTTATATTTCTTTTGATAATTAACACATAGGCCCGATGGTGGGTACCAACCAAAAAATAAATAAAAGCTTTCCAACATTCAAAATAAGTTAGCTGCTTGGGAATTGAACTTACTGTCTATGGGAGCTAGACTTGTGTTAATCAAAAGTGTCTTATTCTCTTTACTTATATATTTACTCCAATCTGTTAACCCTACATTGGAGGTTTGCTCCAAATTATGATTTAATCGTGATGAGAGATAGCTACAATTATTATGTATTTACATCACAAGATATGGCTAAAATTGGCTTTTGCCTGAACCAAACAATATTTTGATGGGAAGTTTTGATAAAGCATATTTATAGAAATTCAATTAAATAAAACATCCAATTTTAATCAACCATTGGAATTGATTAAATCATATTTAAAATATAATATTCAAAATTACAAAATAAACAAAATTTCATGTCAATGATAGCACCATTAAAATTTCTTAGATTTTTTTTAAAGAAAATAGGAATACTAGTTTGTGAATGCAAATTGGAATAAGTGAATAACAAACTGTCATTTTTATTTGCTAAGCTTTGCAATTAAGATGTTCATAATCATTTGTTAATTAGGGAAAGAGAAAACATTTGTTAGTGCTGGATTTTATTAAATTATTTTCCTTCGCTGGTTAATTAGGGAAAGAGAAAATTTTGAAATAATATATTTGGGTCTCCGCTGTAAATTTTTTTACACGCAATAATACTTATATCATTAGAAGATTCAAATCAACACATATATCTATATCTTCATGCTGATTGTATTACAAAATTATGGAGGATTTTGTTGGAAGGCTTGTGATGAGAATGTAATTTAGAAACACAAAGCAATGTTTTACATAGAAGTAATCATCATAGTCAGCAAATTTGCTACATTGATCAGATAGAAGGTTGCACTTTCTTCTATTTATGACCACTTGAGTCATCAAATGTAGCCTTTGAAATTACAAAATGTCCATTTATAAAATATATTTAAACAAAGCCTTTGACATTATATTTATTTTAGGTTGGCTCTTCTGTTGAAGCACTAATAACTTTAGGGTTGTTGGAAAGGATGAGTTATTATGTGTGGACACTGGACGGGGAGAACCATCTGGTTTATCTCTGTGAACAGTAAAAGCACATCTCACTGCGCTTTTATTGTTCATGCTGCGTTTGTACTATTCATAGATACAAAACCGGACAGTTCTTCCCATTCGGTGTCCGCACAGAATAATCTCTCATTGGAAAGGTTGTTGGGGGTTAGGGCTACAAATGAATCGAGGTTAGTTTCTGTCAATTTTTTGTTCAAGTTGTTCGATTTAAATATTTATAATATCAATTTTTTGTTCAACTTGTCAATTTTTTAGCTTTGAAAAACTATTTGATGAATTATTGTTTTCAATTAGGAAATATTGTTAGTTCATGAAAATGGTGATCATGAATTTATAATGTATTGCCTTCAATTGGTGATTCATATATATCTATACTACTTGTTGCGTCCTGGAGTATTCGCGGCGGTAGAGAAATATAAAGCTTAGCGTCTTAGCATTGTACTAAAATTCAGCACACAATCAGATGAAAGAGAGAGGGTGTAATATTCATATGAGACACCAGAGTTTTTACGTGGAAACCCCTGAAAGGGGAAAAAACCACGGGGCCTGGCCCAGTTTGAATGAATCCACTAGTATTTGCAGTTGTTTTCAAACGAGGTTCTCCGTTTTAGGGAAGGACTTGGCTTGATATAGCCAATATACATCATATAGAGTGCATTACATGGTGAGAATTAATATATACACATTTGATAGGTCGGTTGACCATAGTTGGCAGACGACGGAGGTCATAAGGATCGTACTTGGCGGGAGACAGGGGTCAGAAAGACCGTTGTTTGGTGATGGAAGTCGGAAAGACCGTAGTTGACAGACGTTGTAGGTCAGGGAGACTGTAGTCTGAGGGTAGAGGTTGGGAGAACCTTTGTTGGTCAGGCGACGGAGGTCAGAAGAACCGTAGTCGGCTGGCATTGGAGGTCAGATTGACCTTAATCTGATGTCAGAGGTCAGGAGGACCTGAATTGGTAGGGTGACGGAGGTCGAAAGGACCATAGTTGGTGTTCCGATATAACTTTGAACATCAGGTGACGCTTCGGCGGAAGTTCGGACCTCATGTGGAGGTCCGGCAGAACTCAAGACGTCAGGTGGTGGTCCGGAGAAGAGAAGGGCCTCAGGTGGTGGTCCGGCGAAGTGCAGGGCCTCAGGTGGTGGTCCGGCGAAGTGCAGGGCCTCAGGTGGTGGTTCGGCGAAGAGCAGGGCCTCAGGCTGTGGTCCGGCGAAGAGCAGGGCCTCAGGTGGTTGTCCGGCGAAGTGCAGGGCCTCATGTGGTGGTCCGGCGAAGAGCAGGGCCTCAGGTGGTGGTCCGGCGAAGTGTAGGGCCTCAGGTGGTGGTCCGGCGAAGAGCAGGGCCTCAGGTGGTGGTCCGGCGAAGTGCAGGGCCTCAGGTGGTGGTCCGGCGAAGTGCAGGGCCTCAGGTGGTGGTCCGGCGAAGAGCAGGGCCTCAGGTTGTGGTCCGGCGAAGAGCAGGACCTCAGGTGGTGGTCCGGCGAAGAGCATGGCCTTAGGTGGTGGTCCGGCAAGGAGCAGGGCCTCAGGTGGTGTTCCGGCGAAGAGCAGGGCCTCAGGTGGTGGTCCGGCGAAGTGCAGGGCCTCAGGTGGTGGTCCGGCGAAACTCCGGCGGTGGTCGAGGAGGAGCGAGGGGGCAAGATCTCTCTCTTTTTCTCCTTAGGAATAGGTCTCCCTTTTCATGAGAAATGGGGTCTCTATTTATAGAATTTCGTGAGTGGCATGGCCCGTAAATAGGAGGAAGATCCAGGGTAGTTAGGGAGTGGTTGAATGGACGGCCGATCTTGAATCCCTTGATCATAGACCGTTCGCTGGACATTTAAAGGTCTTAATGATGTCGGAATCTAGCGATCTTGGGCTCGTTGGATTTGTCTCGTCGAGACGCTCGATTCGATTATAAGTATGTCAAATTTGGAGACCTTTTGATAATCCAAATTATGGTTTGAACCTTCCAACAGCGCTTCAGACACTTGATTTGGACCCATTTGGGCTCGGATTGGGTCGAATTTGGTGTCGTTGGGTTCGTATTTCCGAGACGCTCAGTTCGACTATAAGTTTGCTTGAATCAAAGTTCGGATGATCCCATAATTAATTTCGGAAGTTTCCACCTTGGTTTTGCCTCGAGATTCGTGCCCGATCAAGATAATTTTTTGATGACGTATCACTACTATTATAAAAGCCGCTTGAATTTCTTTCCACATCAAATTTTGGCCATCCATTTTATTTTTTCTAAAATTATCTTGTCCCTACATTGTATTATATACAACAACAACAACATCAAGCCTTTATCCCACTACGTGGGGTCGGCTACATGAATCCTTTTTCTCCATTGTGTCCTATTAAAAGTCAAATTCTCGTTTAAATCTAATAAAGAAAGATCATTTCTAATATTTTCTAACCAAGTCTTTTTAGGTCTACCTTTACCTTTCTTAACATAAGTCAAATCTAAGACCTCTACTTTCCTAACCGGGTCATCGGGAGGCCGCCGTTTTACGTGACCAAACCATCTAAGGCGACTCTCTCTAATCTTATCTTCCCCTGGAGCTACTCCAACCTTTTCACGAATATGCTCATTTCGTATCCTATCTCTAAGGGTAAAGCCACTCATCCACCTGAGCATCCTCATCTCTGCAACACTTAACTTAGAATTATGCTTCTCTTTTAATGGCCAACATTCAGCACCATAAAGCATTGCAGGTCTCACCACCATCTTATAGAATTTTCCCTTAAGTTTGAGGGGTACTTTTCTATCACACAATAAGCCCGATGCATTCCTCCACTTCGACCATCCAACTTGGATTCTGCTGATAATATCCCCATCTATATCACCATCACTCTGAACAATAGATCCAAGATATCTAAAACGTGTACTCTTATTAATGACTTGATCGGCCAAAGTCACAATGCCCTCACTAGGTCTATTATTACTAAAATTACACTCCATATATTCCGTTTTAGATCTACTCAAGCGAAAACCTTTAGACTCTAAGGTTGACCTCCACAATTCTAGTTTACCTTCAACTCCCTCTCTAGTCTTATCAACAAGAAGAATATCATCAGCAAAAAGCATACACCAAGGTACATCCTCTTGCAAATGTCTAGTGAGAACATCGATGACTAAAGCAAAAAGATATGGGCTTAAGGCTGATCCTTGGTGTAATCCAACCGAAATAGGAAAATACTTGGTCAAACCACCTTGTGTTTGAACACAAGTAATAGCTCCTGCATACATATCTTTAATGATTTGAATATAAGCGTTATTAACTTCTTTCTTTTCAAGAACTCTCCATAGCACTTCTCTTGGAACTTTATCATATGCTTTTTCTAAATCAATAAATATCATATGTAAATCCTCCTTATTCTCTCTATATTTCTCCATCAAACCTCTTAATAAATGTATGGCTTCCATAGTAGACCTACCCGGCATAAATCCAAATTGATTTTGAGAAACATTAGTATCACGCCGCAACCTATGCTCCATAACTCGTTCCCATAGTTTTAAAGTATGACACATTAACTTAATTCCTCTATAATTCGCACAATCTTGTGCATCACCTTTATTCTTAAAAATAGGGATTAACACACTCATTCTCCACTCATCTGGCATCCTTTTAGTCTTCAAAACAGTATTAAAAAGTTTAGTAAGCCAAGAAATTCCTTCATCTCCTAAGCATTTCCACACCTCTATTGGAATATCATCAGGTCCAACAGCTTTTCCACCCTTCATTTTCTTTAAAGCCTCTCTAACTTCGGTTTTACTAATACGCCGATAAAAACAGAAATCTTTATTTTCATTTAGGGTGCTAAGGTCACTACAGTCAATTTTATTTTCACATTCTTCATTAAAAAGTTTAGCAAAATATCTCATCCACCTTTGTTGAATATCATCTTCTAAAAAAAGTACTTTTTGATCTTCATCCTTAATACACTTCACTTGAACTAAATCCTTACTACTCCTATCTCTTTGTTAAATCCTTACTAAATCCCTACATTGTATTATATATAATTAATAAATCTTAAAAAATATAATAATTACTGCAAATTAATGCCCGTTCATTAAAAATGTACATAATTAATAACTATTAAATTTAAAGTAATTAATAAAAGTAAACTTATAGAATTCATATTAAACGGCTCTTAAGTTTATCGTAGCATTAAACACAATTAATTAATGAATTTACAGTAATTAATAAATCTATACTAATTTTTATGCGTGGATTAAGATTCTTCCCATAAAAAATTTCTATAGCCAAAGTTTCTTCAAACTGCTATTGACTGGAAGAAGAAGATTTGTTTTACTGGTTCAACTTTTTCACTCTTTTTCATTGTTTAGTTGAAGCACCATACTTATAACTCAAGTTCATTAATTTTGTAAAGTGCGTGCAAGAGAAGTGCAAGTTTGATAGTGGTGGTTTATAACAGAATATGTCACTATGTAATTTGTTGTTTTTCTTTATGTGAGTAAAGAATACTCAAGATTCTATTGAATATTGCACAATCTTTTACAACTGTAATTAAATATTTACGTCAAATTTATACTGCTATTATAACAAGTTGATTGAATTTTCTTCCATATCAATTCTTGGTCATCCGTTTTAATTCTTCTAAAATTATCTTGTCCCTTCATTCTATTATAAATAATTAATAAATTTATATTACTATTATAAATGTTGCTTGAGTTTCCACCCCATCAAATCATGATCGTTCATTTTAATTGTTCAAATAAATCCTAGCCTTTAAAAATTAAATTTTGTGTTCTCTCTCAAATTAAATATTACTATTTATTTAAGACTCTCCCCTATTATAAAAAAGAGGTCCGGTTAAATGCGTGAGAATTCATTAATAATCCTCAATATTAAAATGCAACTTCTGATTCTTCCTACAATAAATCTCAACCATCTACGTGTCAGTATCTTTTAAATCATGACATTTCATCTCTCAAAATTATTGGTATTCCCATACTTATAATTCTTCCAGCCATCCATGTGTCTTTAGCTTTTAAATCTTGATTTCTCATCTCTCAAAACTATTTATATTCCCACACTTATGATTCTTCCAACAATAAATTACAGTCATCCAGTGTATTTCGCTTTTAAATCGTGACCTTACATCTCCAAAAATTGTTGGTATTCTCAACAAAACTATTCTTAAATCCCATAGCCTTTTGAACTCAGACATTCCTTGGTTGTCTTTTGGATTTTCGGTTTTCTACAGTTAAAGAGCTCTGTGGCCGATAGCGGTGGGAGATCATTGGTTACTATATGCAACCAGGACTCTCCTCTTTCTCCAGGAAGACAACACTCTAAAGCCACTGGTTATAGAGCTAAGCCATCCCCATCCAGACGGCGAAGTGCTCGGTGCCATCAGTCGAACTGTCTTCACTCCATCGAAGAACAGTGACAACGATAGCGATGGCTGCATCAAAGAATCCATTTGGTAGCTCGGTAAGGCTTATACCTCCGTCAACGACTCTGGCGTCCACCAAGTCATTAGTCATTGGTATGCACAAAATTGAGTCTTTAGTTCATTCAATTCTCAAAAAAGGTTTGACTTTCAATGAATTTGCATAGATTGAAGACTCATGCAACCATAGCTCATCGACAGCTGAGTGTGAGGCACCAAATTCATAAGCTGTTCAGGCCGCACTATCGGGACATGATGAATATAAACGCGCTCACATGACAAATTCTCATCAACGCCGACAACATCTCAAGGCCACTGTCTTCCCCCAGCAAGTATGCCATGGAAATCTCCTCAGTTGTGATTTAAATATTTAAAGCTTCTCCACATTTTTTCTATTGGAAGGCAATAAAGAAAATTGATCTTGTCTAATCGAAAATATTTGACTTGTATTCTTCAATTAAATACCGGCAACCAAATGCTTTTGGTTCTACTCAATCTAGCGACGGTCCATAAATCTTTCTGGAATTTCTATTCTGTTATCTCATTCTTCAATTGACATCTCTTATGTTTCATTTGATGAATTCACTAAGTTATAGAAGAACAAACTATTTTTCCTTACAACACAATTTGCTCTGTTTTTGTATTTCAAAAAGCATTAGAAGTAATGTCACTAAAGCAGTTAGTACAAGAGGCTGGATTATTTTTCTCCTACTCTCCTTAACCTCACTTGCAAGATTGAAGGTCTATGGAACTCTATGGATGGGACCTCATTGCTAAATTGTTGTTATATATAACCTATATTTTTATTTGGAAGCATGATAATACACATTTCACATTTTGAAAAGGCATTAAAACATATTGAAACCTCTATTATAACTTGCATCACTATTAAACTAGGGAATATGAAAATCTTATCTTAGGCTTGGATAAATGATAGTTTGTGGTGATAATATAATTAAAATATTTTTAATATAAATTTTTAAAATTTTTATTCACGTTAATTTAATGCACATGCAATAAAACTAGTATTTATAAAGTCTTTCAACATTCTTCTTTCTGATGAATGTGAGCCAATAGAACAATTTCGACAAAATCAAAATGTTCTATTTTGGGAGATTAATTGTAACTAACAATTTGAAATAGTTAAGGATGATTTTTTTTACGGTTCTTTCAATTGAGTTCACTTTGCACGATGGAAGACTGAAGTATCAACGTATACTAAAGCTATTTTGTTTTATATCAAAGAATGCTGAAGATTCTCATAAATTTGACAAAAGAAGGCCTGTTCAAAAAATGGCTTTGATCTTGTTCGACTTGATATTTAGCTAGTTCGACTTATAAATGTATGTGGCAATCAATATTATTTAAAAGTTGGCACCTTCGTTTAATGAGTCAGTCAATCAAACACAGAGGCTTCGTTACTGCTACTTAAAGCAGTTTTTTAATATAAAAATTTTAATTTTTGTACTAAAAAGTTGTTTTAAGAAGCAGCAATAAAGCCGTCCGAAACAAAGCCTAAGTTCCCTTAAATTCAACTCATTTACAATCATAATACTAGAAATATGCTTAGCCGTATGGTTTGCTAGTATTTATAAGCATACATTTGCGATAGGTTTTTCATGACTATACTTTTTTTTGGAACTAATTTAGTCTTCTGGTATGTGCTATTTTAATTTTAAAATCAATTGATTGTGAACTTCAATATTATACATAAACTTGTTTCTTAGTTTTCATCTAATTTTATTGAGTGTATTTAAAGAATAATAAAAGTTTATATGCCTTGTTGCGGGCTAGAATATACGCGGCAATAGAGTTAAAATTTTACGTCTTAGTGTTGCACAAATATCCAACTCACACACAGAAGACACAAGATTTTTACGTGGAAAACCCTGGAAAAGGGAAAAACCACGGGGCCTGGCCTAGTTAAAATGATACCACTAGAACTTGAGTAGGTGACAGTGGGCTGACCCGCCTCCAAGGGCAATCATATTACAAATATCAACCGTAGGGTTGAAGTCGGGGATATGTGAAAGTCCGATGTCACACTGGAAGAACTTCGGGGTCACCTGATGATCTGGCAGAATTTTAGGCCCTAGGTAGTGGTCTGGTAGAACTCCGAACCCTAGGGGATTGTTCGGCAGAGCTGAGGACGTTAGGTGGAGGTTCGGTGGAAGTTCGGGCCTCAGGTAGTGGTCTGACAGAGTTGAGGAAGTCAGGCGGTGATCCGACGGAGCTCAGGGCGTCAGGCGGTGGTCCGACGGAGTTGAGGACGCCAGGCGGTGGTCCGGCAGAGCTCAGGGCATCAGGTGGTGGTCAGGCGAAGCTCAAGGCATCATGCGGTGGTCCGACAGAGTTAAGGACGTCAGACGGTGGTCCGACGGAGCTCAGGGCGTCAGGCGGTGATCTGGCGGAGCTCAGGGCGTCAGGTGGTGGTCCGACGGAGCTCAGGGCGTCAGGCAATGGTCCGGCAGAGCTCAGGGCGTCAGGCGGTGATCCGGCGGAGCTCAGGGCGTCATGTGATGGTCTGATAGAGCTCAGGGCATCAGGCGGCAGTCAGACGGAGTTGAGGACGTCAGGTGGTGGTCCGGTGGAGCTCAGGGCGTCAGGCGGTGGTCCGGTGGAACTCCGACGGTGGTCGAGGAGGAGCAAGGAGGCAAGAGCGATCTCCGATCTCTCTCTTTTCTCCTTAGGATTTGGTGCCCTTTTCAAAGAGGAGAGGGGGCTCTATTTATAGATTTTTGGGAGTGGCATGACCCGTAAATAGGAGGAAGATAAATGGTGATTAAGGAGTGGTTTGAATGGACGGCCGATGTTGAATCCCTTGATTGTGGACTGTTTGCTGGATATTTGGAGATCTTATAGATATCGGATTTTGGCGATCTTGGGCTCGTTGGATTTGTATCGTCGAGACGCTCGATTCGACTATAAGCACATCATATTTGGAGATCGTTTGGTAATCCAAATTATGGTTTGAACCTTTCAACAGCGCTTCAGACCCTTGATTTGGACCCATTTGGGCTCGGATTGGGTTGAATTTGGTGTTGTTGGGTTCGTATTTCCGAGACGTTCAGTTTGACTATAAGTTTGCTATAATTGGAGTTCAGATGACCCTAATTTTAATTTTGGAAGTTTCTTACTTGATTTTTTCTCGAGATTCGTGCCTGATTAGGATAATTTTTTGATGATATATCATGCCTATTGATTATGTATAAGTTATTTATAAATATGTAAATATTGCTAGTAATATTTATATAGCATTTAATTTTATATTTTATTATTTTTTTTTTTAGTTTAAATTTTTTTTATTAACTTGTAATATAAAATATTTCATTAGCCAAGCAACTTAATATATGTCGGAGGCATATAAATAAAAGGCACCGGCCACCGGCACCTCCAACCAAACCAAAGTCGTAGCTACTAGATAGCCCTCTGTCAACTAATGCCCAATGGCAACCCCCAAGCGAGTTCTTCGGCACAGCAAATCGGCCAGCTAAGAGCTTTTTCTCCGTCTCTCTTCCTTTTTCCCGAGTTTTCCCTTCCGTGAATTCTGATAGAAGGAATCGAGGAAGGCAGCCTTTCTCCATCGCTCAACCACCGCGATCTTCTCTGGCTGTCTCGCTTTAGTATTATCTCCTCGTATTTCTTCTCTGGCTTCGTTTGAGGATGAGGGGATCGAACTCGAAGCCACGGGCGTCGGAGAACGGAAACTGCGAGGCTGCGGACTGGGAGCTGAGGCCCGGAGGGATGCTGGTGCAGAAGAGGGAAGATGAGTTTGACTCTGCGGTTCCATTGATCAAGATTAAGGTCTATCATGATTCGTATCAGCATGACGTTACCGTCCCGGCCCAATCTACATTCGGTAATTTCTCATTTCCCTCGAAACCTCAGGCCTGCTAGGTCTTCAAGTCAACCCAGCGAGTTGTTGTGTT
This sequence comes from Dendrobium chrysotoxum, assembly GCA_019925795.1. Classification (NCBI taxonomy): domain Eukaryota; kingdom Viridiplantae; phylum Streptophyta; class Magnoliopsida; order Asparagales; family Orchidaceae; genus Dendrobium; species Dendrobium chrysotoxum. Next base: position 89,492,065 of record CM034305.1, on the reverse strand, counting down.
TTGATTACGGTTTCATTGTGAATTGCGTGTATCGGGCGATTCGATTCAGGTTGTTAAAGATGGCCAAAAGACGGTATATAATATAAACTGTCTTTGGACTTTGAAGACTTTGAGAAATTAGGTTTTCCTTTTCGTTGGCTAACGTCCTACGCTGATTTTATAATTGTTTCTTTTTGCATTCAGTCCTTTCTTGTTAGTTTGTATTTGAGCTGAAAATTGTGAGGCGGGCATGGTTTGTTTCTGTTTCCATTTCTTTGTTATTTTATGTTTTCTTTGTAGATACATGCTTGATTTTGTGTGATGGAATGTGCTTTTTTGCCTTGTGAATGGATTAACTAGAAGTTAATTAGTGTGATTTGTGTGATCTAAAGGGGAACTGAAGAGAGTTCTTGGTCAAGTGACTGGTCTCGCACCTGAAGAGCAGAGGCTACTTTTCCGGGGGAAGGAGAAGGATGATCATGAGTACTTGCACATGGCTGGAGTTAAGGACATGTCGAAGGTGGTTCTATTGGAGGATCCTGCAAGCAGGGAGAGGAAGATTGAACAGATGCAACGGAATCAAGGAATTGCTAAGGCATGTGAAGCTGTTGCAGGTGTAAGGGATGAAGTGGACAAGCTTATTGAGAAGGTGTACACCTTCTGTTGATTTTTAATAGAAAAGCTATTACATATCACTTGTAATTTTATTTAATGTGATTTTTTTTTTTGGGTGCAGGTTAATGCCTTGGAATCTTCTGTGCGCAGGGGTACAAAGGTAGCAGACCAAGAGTTTGTGGTTTTAACCGAGTTACTTATGAGGCAGTTGCTCAAATTGGACAGCATTGAGGCAGAGGATGAAGCCAGAGTGCAGAGGAGAACTGAGGTAGGAAAAAACCAATTTCATTTTATTTCTTAAAATTGTGGATCCTGATATCATCAAATACTATCACATGTATTAAGTAATATTTTTTTATCCTGCAGCTATTAGATAACAACACTTTTTTTCAAAATGAATCTACATTTTGGTTCAGAAAATGGATTGCTTGAATGTCAAAATAGTGGATTAGGATACTTTTATTCATATGATTGCATACATTCGTTGTTGCCATGTGTTGTGAGTATTATGGTGACTTGGACTTTCATAACGAAAACAAAGAAATGAAGCAAACAAGGACGACAGGTGACTTTTTTATTATGAATGAACTATAATGATGCCCATATTTGAAACAGCTGAATATAGGCTCATAAGTTACTTTCCTTTATATATTCCTTTCTTCCTAATACACCCACTTACTAATTCTATCCTCTAAATATTCTCTATTTGATACTTCGCCATGCCATTCAATTGTATGATTATTGATTCTGTCTGATCCTATTTTTCTCTCTATTTAAATCATGATTGGATCTAGCTTCATCTTCTACCTCATAATTATAGTTTCAAGGTGCCTTTTCATAATTTCCATATCCAACATGCTCCAAAAGGAATTCGTTTTTTTTTTTAATCAACCTTTCTTTAGAAATTATATATATGTATGTATTATAATGATAATTTTGCATCCTATCCTGCAATTTGATTCAGCATTTTATAGCAAAGAGTACGAAAGATGGATATGTTTGCACTAATGGAGAACCATAGATTATTCAGATCTAATGATTCAACTACATGCAGGAGGAAAAGTATGAAAATAAATTTGATAGGTATATGTAGATTATTCTAGTTGAGGGTGTCAGGTCTAAGCATTATGTAAATTGTCTTGTTGCATTGCAAGTGGGGGCTGCTCGTAGGCTTTAACATAGAATCCATACAACCTTCTAATCCTAAAAAAATACCCTAAGATAATTGAATGGTAGCCATTTATAATTTTTATGAAGGCCATCTTAATATTTATCCAAAATATTTCTCATAGTTATTAATAATAAATGGTGTACCATCATGATATTTCCCCTTGGGCTGACTTGACCGACACCGTCCTAAACTAAGGCTTGGCTAGTGATGGTCTAGTGGAGATTATCGCACTAGTATCTCCAATCTCATTTATGAATAAATGATATCATAAATTTCAATGCTAAGAGCTCATGGGTGGTGATAGTTTGAAGTTTTGATTGTTGGATTGGCAAGGATATTTACAAAAATAGTTCATTGCCTTTAATTTTGGGTTGTCGAGAAATGGTGACTATGCCCTACTATTTTGACATGAATAAGCTCTATTAAAAGGTGATATTAAGCTCTATTGAAAGGTTGGCATGAATTTTGATGCGATTTGATAGTGTTAGGGCTAAAGCAACCATTGTTGCATGGAGATTGTTGGAGCATGAATCTCAACATTCTTGATCAGACAAGCAAGATTAATCCATAGGTGTTAGTTTTGAAGAACACATCAATTGCAAAATAATTTTTTGATATTTTATTAAAAGTTCAAATGCTTCCTTTTTCAAGTAATAATTATAATGCATCATTTTTGCAAGATTCGGGGAGATTGAAATAGTGTCCAAATTTGAACCACTCAACCACAACTACTATCTAGGATGTTTCTCTTGGGATTGTGGGTTGAGTTGCCTTAAATTAACCCCTTTTTCTATATGGCAATTCACCAAATTTTGAGCTAATAAAAAAACTCTTGCAATGATTTGATAACTTTGAAGCCCAAATTGTGTTGATAAATGATTTCGACCAGCTTTCTTTACATGGATCTAACATAAAGGGTGAGCTAAATGCTATTTTAAAGCTCTAAAACGATCTCGTGATGACTTCAATTTATTTAGGAATTAAAATTTATTTCAATGTCATGATTTGGCTAAAAAATTATATCTAACTATTTAAAATAGCTTAGGAAAAGTCTTGGACCTATCTTGGCCCAAGCCTACAAGGTTGGGCTCACTCGGCTCAAATTTTATTATCATATAAGAGGTTTAGTACCATGTATGTCTCCTCTAAAAGGCATGTTTTTGACTCCTTCCACAGCCAATTCATCATCGCTTCTTGCTGAAGACATTAAATAGGTTTAATCCAATTGGAAGCTGGCCCTAGACTTACTCTAATCGGAGGCACACCATACCATCTCTATGAGTTATTTCTACCATGCAATACCTCAATTAGAGGTAGCGAACACAATTTAGAGGTGGTTGTAAATACCTGATAAGCCTGGTACTTATACTAATGCTTTTTATATACAGAGCATTAATGCTCTTGCTTTGCAAAATTATAATATGTGAAAAACTTCAAGACACGACTACATTCTGAGCATAAGCATGATTCTCCCTCAATGTCTTCCTTCATAATTTTCCTGTAATGTGGTGTTGAATTTTGTATCCACTTGGATTTCTGTGAAACCCTACAAGCATCCTCGTGTTGCTACCAATGCCTTCATCAAGTAATTGGCTTTGCTGCAATCGTGGCCCGTAAGACATGCACTATAACCATTTTTTGTTGGACTTACGTTGTAGTTGTCACTTATTAAATTTGTGTCACAGTCATCTATCTTAAAACCTGTACCATCTGTTCGGGAAAAAGAGTGGTTGAGAGCAATGATGGTCATGAGGACAGGAAAACTTGGATGCAAGGAAGATGCCGGAAAATATGAGACAAATTTATATGGTTCACGCAGCTCACCTTGGCTTATTGATTAGGAGTTTGGCTCCCAATTAAGATGTCCTAGGTTCGAGTCTCGCGTATGTTGTGTGTGTGTGTGTTTGGGTGCTAATATTTAAAATTGCGCAATTGGGTATTGAGACGTTTTTTGTTCGTGAGGCAAGGCTGCCTTAAGGCGTTTTGAGGCATAAGCTTCAAAATAAAAAAATTGCGTAAAGTGCAAATAAAGATTAAAAGTAATTTTTAATATAATACCCAAATAATATGTAAAAAGATGACAAATTATCTTTTTATTGAACTATGAAGTAGCAAATTGATATACATATGAAATAAAAAATTACGCTAGACGTTAAATGGCAAATGATAAATTGCATGAAATATAATTGAAATACAAATATTACATAAGAAAAAAAAAATTAAATATAGAAACTGCATAAAAATATCATATAACATTAAGTTCAACAACAAATTCTTTCTTTCTCAGTTCCCTACTCATCCATATTTAATTTCTAAAAAAGGTTGAAATAGTTGGGACCAGCTAGAAAATCATATGTACTGTCATTACTGAGGGTGTCTTTATTTGAGTCGTCATTATATCAAATTGATCTCTCCCATGTCTCATCCTGTGGAGTCCAATATCTCTCAATATGCTTCTTCTTCATTTATTTCAGTCATCTTCCTCTTTCATAAATATTTTTCATCAACAGAAAGGTGAGATTAATACTCCAAAAATTTTAGAGGAGGAGGAGGTGGTGGTGGTGTGTTGCTTTCAAGTGATCCTTGATGGAGGCTGCGATGGTAGTGGTTGTGGCGAAGGCGGTGGGCTGGAGGTTGAGGAAGTCAAGAGGAAGTTGCAGCGACTCAGGGGTGTATGAATGTGTGATTTATTTGGGGCTTTACTTTAGGATTTATGTAAGTTTTAAATAAAAAATATATATAAATTAGGTGAGGCGTAAGCCTCATGCTAGCGAGGCAAAGCGCGCCTCAATCATGCTAAGGTGCAGGCCTCATAAAAAATAACTCGAGGCATTTTTCACTAAAATTGTGTTGAGGTGGGCCTTAAGGCGAGCCTCATATTGCACAATTTTAAGTAATGGCTGCTCCTAATTCCCCCCCCCCCCCCAAAAAAAAATTATATGGTTCGATGAAATGAAATTCACGTACATATATAGATGCATAGAGGACAATGACCACTACTTTCAGATGTGCGTATAGGATTCAAATATTTCCTCGACTTTTTATCTTCACTAAATTCCTCTCGTTTTTCATTATTTGTTTAATTTGTTTCCTAATCTCTATTTTTTTATAGAAATTCAAGGACTCTAAAATCCAAAACAATAATAAGATTTTAATATATACTATATAATACATTTCAGTTATATAATATATATATTGATCAAGACCCTTCTTCCTCTTCATTGTTTTGCACTTACATCTAGTCATCGATTGAATAAAAGCCAACTCCAGCCATGAACTCCTCTCCATTGACATTGCCTCTAGCTCCAATCATTGGCCACCATCACAAAATATTTAAATGTGATTTAATTTTCCTCTGGACTGTAAAATTCGTGCCGACTCATTATTATGCATTACAAATTGTCATCAGGTTCGCCGCATACAGCATTATGTGGAGTTGCTTGATGCGCTAAAAGTGGCAGCCAGAAATCCAAATCCCTCAAGCAACAGCAGCAATGGAACCACAGTTACCACACAATGGCAGACATTCGACTCAGGTATGGGGAGCTTAACTCCACCTGCAGCTAATCCATTTACCCAAATAAATGATAAATGGGAAAAGTTCGAGTAGAACAAACAAGCATATCAGTGACATGAATGCTACCTCCCTTTAACCTATCCTTTTGAGAGTCCCCACTGCTACTTGTATATTATGTTGGTGGCCTTATCAAACTATTAGTTATCCCCTTAAACATTTTTATCATTACACGACTGAATATATCAGTATGTTACAGAGAAGTTAGCTCTCTTTTTCAGTTTTTGATTGTGCATCTTATGATGTATTGTTGTTTAAGGATTTGTTGAGGATGACTGTAGTCTTTTATAAAGATGATTGTAAAATTATTGTGAAATAAATAACTTTTTTAAAAGTTACTATACAAAGCAGCTTCCTAGTATAAAAAATTTTTTAAAGCATTGAAAATGATCAAATAGATACTATGGTTGTACCTTGAAAAGCAAATTAATAAAAAAGTTGTTACAAATTAAGCCTAAATCTATAATTATCTGCATTTATGATCAATTAGCCTTTGTAACTTGGACAACTTCATTCCAGTTTACAGTAAGATTTTGTTTGGGACAGTTTTTTTATTGCTTTTTAAAACAATTTTTTAGTATAAAAATTAACATTTTTATACTAAAAAATTATTTTAAAAAACAGTAAAAAAGCCGTCCCAAATGAAGAGTAATGGTCTACTAACTTCTTTTTTTTTTTAATGAAAATTTAAGGTTAATGAAACTATATGTGAAAATTTTAAAACGTCTTTAATGAAAGAATTACTGGGGACTTTTTTAAAAGCTAGAAAATCCTTTTCTTGCAAATAAAAAGGGTATATAATCTAGTTTAAATTCGGACGTGTTAGGAACAATATTAGCTAATAATAGTAATCTGAGAATGCTGTTAATTTTCTGCTAATTATATAATAAAAATAAATAAATAATACTAGTAAAGGAATATTTTATTTAAAATATGCTCCTATCTTATGCTTATTTTTTTATTTTATTAAATATATTATTCTGCAATCAAAACTTTTTCCGTATGCTCGATGTACTTATATGAGGATAGATATAATTTTGTAGTAGTAAATTAATATGCTAGAGAAATTATTCTGCCTCATTATTATTAACCCCAGCTCTATAAAAATTTGAAAATCAAAATTTTTATTAAATTAATTTTAAACTTAATTTTAAAATTAAAGCCTAATCTCAGTCTAATATATAAATTTATTTATCAATAATATGTTGGTCAAACAAATAGAGCCTTCTAAATTTAAATTTTTTATCAAAGGCTCAATGCCAATATTTATAAAGGTTGATAATAAACTTTTTCCAAATCTATCATATAATCACAAGTTACATTAATTATCTTATCTTATTCAAAAAAAACTGAGCAGCACAAATTTAATTTAAGTAAAATAAATTCAATCTCAAAATTTTAAAAACTATGCAGCTAAGGAAACTGATGCCTACTGAATTTGAAAAATTAATTTATATATACATCCAAATTCATTATATATACATATATGTACCAAAATACAAATTTAGGTTTCATTTGAAACAACTTTCTTATAACTTAGACTTCGTTTGGTACAGCTTTATATCACTACTTTTTTCCTATTTTCTAGAGATTTTTTAACTAAAAAATAGTTTTACAAAGCAGTAAGAAAGCAGCCCCAAACGAAATCTTAAAGTAGCTTTCTAATATAAAAATTTTAATTTTTGTACTAAAAAATTGCTTTAAGAAGTAGTAAGAAAGTCGTTACAAATAAAACCTTAATGTAAATGTGATAAAAAAAAGTATCAAATGCTACAAACATGGCAGTCAAAATTAATGTACTCCATTAAAAAATACCTGCCTTTAGAGACTTGCTGCAACATTATGGTAATTCCACAACTAAACATCTCAATAAGTTATCAAACCATAAATATATAATGTCATTATATGTCATTAATTAATGTAAATGATATAAATATTTCCTAACCCATTACAAGAAAAAAGATTAAAATTTCATGCCTAAATGGCCACAACTCAGTTCTACAAAAGCCTGCAACTCCCTCTACAAACAGAATAACAGAAACAAAATTGCACCCTAGGGCTTGAGTGAAAGCTTGACAAAGTATAGTTGGCTTGTTGATGGTGTATTTCAAGAAAGATTATTACGTGCAGAGATCAGATACAATGAATCATTCGATTTTGTCTCTGTTCACAGAGACAAATCGGACGGTTCTTTGTGTCCGATCTCCGCACGTAATAATTTCTCGTATTTCAGGAAGACTCATTGTCAGAGAGTTTCAATGCTTCTCTATAAACTTCAAAATCATCAGAGCTCCACCTGCAAATGAGATGGAGATGAAACGTAGCCATTTTGATCCCAAGCAACCGCTGCAAACAAAAAAATGCCTTTAGATTCAAGAAAAAAAAATTGTATGAAATAAAAAATTTAAAGAAAAAAAGTCAAAGTAATTGTGGTGTGTGTTTTATGATGGCAATTGTGCTCAACTAAGAAAATACAATGTCCCAAACATTAAAACTTAAACCTATGGCTTCAATTATCATCTAAAATAGTTATTGTAGCAGGCAAGCAATTTGAACATTGATGGATAAAGAACAAGAAAGGAAATAACTACATAATCTCAAAATTTTCATCTAAAATAGCTCCATTTGTAAGAGTGTAAGGGGCAAGCAATTTAAAAATTGATGGATAAAAAAAAAACCAAGGAATAGATAAATTCATGCACCCTCATAATTTTCTCTCAAGTTTAGAGAAAGCAAAACTTCTATAATATGCATAATTGAAGGAAATTTTAAATGTAAAACTTTATAATTATATAATTATGTAGCCCTTCTTAATTCCATCACTGCCCCTTAGCTCTAAATAGTGACCAAATTAGAATTAGGAAGGGTTGAGTACAACCTTTGCTCCCTCCAATTTGGGATAAATCTTTTTAATAATCATAGAAAGATACATTAAATCTTGGCTTCATGACCACCCTCAACACCCGGCCCTAGGCTCAAGCAAAATAAAGATATAATAACAAAACTCTTAAACAAAGAACCATTGATATCTTGGCCATCGGCATACCAATGTACGAGCAGATTCAGGAGATAAGTGCTGCCCTTCCTCACAAACAATGTAGTCAGAAACCAATTCTACAACTCCTGCAATTTAATAACTTATGAGGGCTTCTGCTTCAATAAGTGAAAAACTTGTAGCTCAGAAAAAAGATTGGTACAAAAAAAATGATGAAAGTTCAGACCTTTGTTCAAGCGAATTGGCAGACCTAGTTTTCTAAGAAATGGTTCCATCTCATGACTGAAATGCTCCAAAGGACCCTCTTTCAGTTCCACCTGAAAGAAACAAATAAAAATACACAACACTAGAAATTAACAACGAGATGAAAATTACATGCAGAACACGGCTGTCTTAAAAACATTATGCACAAAGAACAATCATTTTCTTTATATAGTACTGCCGATGTACATTAAATTATCAACAGCAGTAACCACAAATGAATATATGCAATTTTAGTTTCTTTTAATGAGGAAGCTCGATTAAAAACGAGCTGATGAAAATTTTGCTCAATGTATGCAGGGCATTGCTAAAAATCCAATATCAAATAGAACTCAAAGTCTGAAAAATAGAAGAAGATAAAATAGTGAGCTTAGGCCATTACAGTAACCATGCAGGTATGAGGGCCCAAATAAAGCGCTAAGATTTGAACCATTGACATTGTAAAAGAGGGAAAAAAATATAAGAAACATAACATAAATAAAGAAAAAAAAACTAAAAGAGATCTAGGATGAAGTATTGAAAATTTTACCAGAGCTACTCACAACAATTTTTTGTTACTCAATTATAAATAAGGAGGTTGTATTTAGATAAAAAAAATATAGTTGATGGTTTACAAATAAGTGTTGAAATAATAAATACTTAAAGCATATAATTGCCAGACTCAACCTCGTGATGGAAATAAGAGTGGAGATGTTTTGAGTTAGTTCTGCGTAAATGAAATCCTTTAAATTTGTATAGAAGGGGAACTATTAACAAATTTACAACTTTTTGTTGTCTTGGTTCACTGAAATTTTCTCATGTTACTGCATAATTTTCATTAAATTAAGTCCAAAGTTCAAAGTAGGTTAGAATTATTACTAGATCTAGAAGAGGTGAGGGGTATCTCAGAATGATTCTTCTCCATGCTTCTACAACATTCTTATTGCTGATTGCATACATGGTTCAACCTTTTAATTGTAAAGAACCACAATATTTAGCCTAACACTGCACTTACTTGGCTCGACACAATTGAGCAAGCACAGAATGTTATGTTGTTGACCCGTATGCTATAGAAAACAGGAACAAAAAAAAAATTATTTCTTACCTGTCGGACGTCCCACGCATCTCCGCACGATGTCGTTCGAATCCCGCAGATCCAGCTGTTCGGACGTCTGATCGTCGATCTCTGTATACCTAACGCCGCCTCTCCCATGTAGCTTTGATTGCATCATCCTGCCCAACCCCTACCTTGCTCGTCGTTAAATACCGGAGAGAACGAGCCTTCGACCTCGTCATTTTTTCCTCTTTTTGTCTCTTTCGAACTCCTACTCCCGCTCTTCCTCTCTTGTGCGATCAATGGAGCCAAGCCAAAATCACAATCTCCTCCTTCTTTGTCGATCGCAGCCAACCCAACTGCCCTAGTCGACGCCTTCTATTGGATCGGAATCAACGACAGGAGCTCCACTTGCTGTGAAGATAACTATCTCCCTTGCACCGTCGCTTCTTCGCTTCCTCCGTTGTCGCTCGACTTCGCTCCATCAACGACGTTTTCTTCATGTCAGAGCGGAAGTTACAACATTTGATTGGAAGTAACGAAGGAAACTCGCTTGCTGTGAAGGTAACTTTATCCCTCATGCGAGCTTCTTTGGCCATATCCCGTAAATCCACCGAATTACATGAGTAACCTAGGATTTGCGGTGAAAAGAGAGAAATGAAGGCTTTAATTTGCTGTGAGATTTACTGGTTCTTAAACCCTGTTTGAATCTTGCAACCCGATGGCCAGATTAACATAAATCCTATTCAAATTAGCTTAATCCTGCTCAAATCTTTTTTGAAATTTTGTTTAATTAACTTAATTGTAATTGATTATAGTTAATTATATTTAATTATAATTAATTTAAATCAATTATAATTGGTTAATTACTTTAATTTATAATTAATTTTAAATTAAATATAATTAATTATGATTAGTTTTTAATTAATTATAAATTAAATATAATTAATGCTTGATTAAATATAATTATTATAATTAGTTTCTAATTAATTATGAATTAAATCTAATTAATTTATAAGTAATTTTAAATTAGATACAATTAATTATACATTAGATATAATTAATTATAATTAGTTTCTAATTAATTATGAATTAAATCTAATTAATTTATAAGTAATTTTAAATTAAATATAATTAATTATACATTAAATATAATTAATCATGATTAATTTTTAATTAATTATAAATTAATTTAATTTATAATTAATTATAAATTAAATATAATTAATTATAAATTAAATCTAATTAATTTATAATTAATCTTAAGTTAAATATAATTAGTCATAGATTAAATATAACTAATTGTAATTAGTTTATAATTAATTATAAATTAAATCTAATTAATTTGTAATTAATTTTAAATTAAATGTAATTAGTTATAGATTAAATATAACTAATTATAATTAGTTTATAATTAATTATAAATTAAATCTACTTGCAAAAAAAGAAAAAAAAGGAAAAAAAAAGAAGAGTGGAGAGGGGGATCCCTTTTGTTCAGTTCTAAATCCCGTCCTCGACGCACGTGACGCGCCAGTGGACCCCCTATACACGCTCTTGTAGCACGGTGGGGGGGAATTCGGTGCAATAGGTGCGACGAGGCAGGTATGCCCTATACACGCTCTTGTAGCATGGTGGGGACAACCCTCGACATCGGCACCGCCGACACTGCTACATAAGGTATAATGTTCTAAATCTCGTCATCGACGCGTGTGATGCGCCGATAGACCCCCTATACGTGCTCTTGTAGCACGGTGGGGGAGGGGGGGGGGGGGGAATTCGATGCGATAGGTGCAACGAGGCAGGTATGCCCTATACACGCTCTTGTAGCATGGTGGGAACAACCCTCGACATCAGCACCGACGACACTACTACGCAAGGTATAATAATGTTCTAAATCCCATCCTCGACGCGTGTGATGCGACGGTAGACCTTCTATACGCGCTCTTGTAGCATGGTGGAGGAAAATCTGGTGCAACACGTGCGACGAGACGGGTAAGCCCTATACACGCTCTTGTAGCGTGGTGGGGACAACCTCAGTACTCGTGCCGACACTGCCGTCGACGTCGGCATGCATAGGTATAATCTCTAAACTCATATCCCCGTTCTCGTCGTTTGCAACGGATCGGCAAACCCCCTATACGCGCTCTCGTATCACGGTGGGAGGAAACCCGGTGCGGTGCCTACAACGAGGTGGGTAGTCACCCAAAATCCCATTTTCGACGTTTGCGGAGAACTGGAGAACCGCCTATACGCGCTCTCGTAGCACGATAGGAGGGAGCCCGGTACGACGCATACGGCGAGGTGGGTAAGCCCTATACACGCTCTTGTAGCGTGGTGGGGAAAGCCACTTGTATTTTCATTCATGTACTCTTGGAGACCCCCATACACACTCTAGTAGCGTTGTGGAATTGAAAACTACGGCCATGATGTCTCGGGACACCTACCATACATGCTCTTGTAGCATGGTGGGAAGGCCCAGCTCCCTTACATTTCCCCCGAACGGGGGATATGCCGGGATACTGCCGAAGTTTACATTGAAGTACACAAGACCTGAACAATAAAGAACATCTAATTTGAGCAACAATACAGAAGATTTGTACTTGAACAGAAATGCACAGAACTTGAACAACTATGCAGGGGACTGAACCTGAACTGAACATACATGGGACTTGAATTGAATAACAGGGAACAAAACCCTAAGTACTAAAATGCATAATAATAATCAAAATACAAAAGATAAATAAAGATTTTGATTATTCAAATACATATCAACAAACATCAAGTCAATAGCAGGGGACTCGTGACGAACAGGACCTCGGTGCATACAAGCAATGAACAATAGTCAATTCATAGCATCTGAACAACTACAAAGCAAATATCAACCATCAATGCCTGAATACATGAGCATACAAGGAATGATGTTGGTCGATACATGATAGACGTAGTGGACTCCTAAAACAGTCCCTTCAAGGTCAAATGCATTGCACTTGCAAACAACAATAGCAAGTTGCAGTATGCATAAGCGTCTCCCACATGCAATAATAAAATCCCCAACACAAACAACAGTAAGCCTGTAGATTGAGAGGGAAATGTTGGAAATTGATGAAAGATGACCCATCATACAAACAATAGTCAGCCTGTGGATTGAAATGGCAATACTGACAATTGATGAAAGACAATCTATCATGCAAATAACAAATCACATCAAGATAGTAGGTGCTGAGTACAGTAATGCCTTGAAGTCGATATCAACAACCTGTATGCAATTAATGCTATTGCAAAAAGTGCACGAAAACCACCTGAGATTGGTGAAAGGTGGATATGATACAGGAACAATGGCTCTTCTACGAACACTTCTAGGAGATCGTATTGAATATGACCGGTCCCTATAAATAAACACGATCCATTTGTGGATAACAACAACAGGTACATTGTGATCATGGAGAACCCTTGTGGACACAAATGTATACAAGGGCACATGGAGAGTATGAATACTAGTTGACCTCTTCGACAAAAATCCTCCCATAAGAGAGATACCTTTTATAAAAGTGGAAGAGATGTTTGAGCAAATTCGAACTAAACTTTCTGGTGTTCCAAAGTTTCTTCTTTGCCGTTTATCTGAGAGAAGACATCTCTGACATCTATAGACCTTGGAAGTGCAAATGATCTTCAAAGTTTGGCGTTGCAACACGATATACCATGCATAATGATGGTGCTATGATACCGCCTCTGCCGACACTATTCAACCAAGGAATACAGGTACCTACTGATTTCTTGGACAGAATCCTCCCGTGAGAAGGACACTTCACGTAAGAATGGAAGAGATGTTTGAGCAAATTCGAACTAAACTTCCTGGTGTTCCAAAGTTCCTTCAAGAAAATGTAAATTCCCTCAATACCTCCATAACGATCAAACTATTGTTCTTATTGAAGAAGTCAGGAACGACAAGAGCTCCCAGATACCTCAACTTATCTTAGAGACAAACTATTTAATTGTGGAGGCTACATCTTGTAGAGATCCACGATACTGTAGATCCTAAAAAGAATTATTTTCAAAGCAGCAGCCGCTGATTTCAAAGCATAGGGCATCAGTAAGAATGCAATCATTTAAGGTCGAAATGATTGATTCTTTATTTAAGCCAACAACAGAAAATGATGATGATGGCGTAATGGAAGAGTTGCTTATTGATTCCTATACGAGTCATAAATCCGGTCTCCTAATGAATGAGAAAAGGGAGTCTACATCTAAACAAAGGGATATCTCGTGGCAATCAGGTAACAATGCTACGATTCACCTGTAAGCAAAAGCAGGGAACCGGTAGTAAAGTTCACGGGCTACTAAAGCACAATGCAATGCCACCTGATCTGCAACATTTGTGCACGCAGACAGAAGTAGGGGTGTCAAAACCGGGTCACGGGTCGGGTTCAGGTCGAACCCGAACTGACCCGAACCTAAACAGGTCAACCATAACCCAACCCGTTTAGGAAAACGGGTCAATATTCAGGACCTTAACCCGACCCGAGCCGGGTTCGGGTCAACCCGGATTGACCCGTCGACCCGTTTGCACATATACAACAAGTAACAGGAAATCAACCCAATTACGAAGGCAGCACGAAATTAAGAAACGAAACCACGACCTGCAGCCTGCAGGTAAATAACATGCAACCAAGACAGCAACACAAATAAACCAGCCCAGCAGGTAAACATAGTTAACAACCGAGGGAAACAAAGCCAGCTTCCCAGGGAAAACAAGACAGCAACCAAGACAACAACCCAGGAAAATCAACACAACAATCGTGGCAACCAAGACACTTTCCCAGGGAAACCAAGACAGCAACCCAGGCAACCCAATCCAGCTTCCCAGGCAACCAACACATCATACCAGTGCAATCATGACAGAAACCCAATCAACCAAGACAACAATGCAAACCAAGACAGCAATTCATCAACTTATAAATTAAACATAATTAAGCAACTTACAAATTATTCAAAATTACAAATTGTCAAATTGTACATCATAGTTCATAAATAATAAATGAACAAATAAATTACATACAAATTAGTCAATTACCACATATAACAAGTTACAAACATATAATTTCACAAATTACAAATCATAAAGTTTTAAGTTATAATTTACAAATATAAGTTTGACTATTTGCTGAAGTCCGAACTCTGGAGAATGAAAGTCGTTTGCTAGCCCTCATGGAGATTGACGCTGACTGCAAAAAATATAAATAGTTAAATTGATATAATTATAAATTCATGAATTAGTTGAAAGATTGAGTCATTAGCTTAAATTAACCCTCCAAATAATTCATCAAATAATGAAATGTGAGTCAACAATACAATTTTTTAACAGTTGCGGTATTGCCATCCAAGGCGGCATTTTGTATTTTAGAATTATATGTAATATCTGTTTAATTAGACGATAACACAAATGCCACCAGGTTGCAATAATTTTTTTCCCCAAATGACTTCACAATCAGTTTAGAAGGGTACTCATCATCGCTACTCAACTTTCAATGTTTTCGAAACCAACTGAGCATTTGAACAGATATAGCAAGTAACAGGAAACCAACCCAATTACGAAGGCAACAAGGAAATAAGAAACGAAACCACGGCCTGCAACCGGCAGGTGAATAACATGCAACCAAGATAGCAACACAAATAAACCAGCCCAGCAGGTAAACATAGTCAGCAATCGAGGGAAACAAAGCCAGCATCCCAGGGAAAACAAGACAGCAACCAAGCCAACAACCTAGGGAAATCAACACAGCAATCGTAACAACCAAGACACCTTCCCAGGGAAACCAAGACAGCATCCCAGGCAACCCAACCCAGCTTCCCAGGCAACCAACACATCAATCCAGTGCAATCATGACAGAAACCCAGTCAACCAAGACAACAATGCAAACCAAGACAGCAATTAATCAACTTATAAATTAAAAAAAATTCGACATTGCCAGCACCCCATGGAAACAAAGCCAGCATCCCAGGAAAAACAAGACTCAACCAAGACAACAACCCAGGGAAATCAACACAGCAACCGTAGCAACCAAGACACCTTCCTAGAGAAACCAAGACAGCATCCCAGGCAACCCAACCCAGCTTCCCAGGCAACCAACACATCAATCCAAGCAACACAGCAGTGAACAAATCCAGAAAATCCACCATAAATTACAGGAACCAAACCCACAACAACAACCAAAATAATAAAGGATACCATCCATTACTGCATCAACTAAAATGAAATAATAGCTAACCAATTTGTAGTTCTTGAAACTTAGAAGAAAATATAGATAGGCATGAAATAAATAATAGGCAAGCCCTCAAATAATTATGTTTATCCAACAACGGAGCTTTCACCAAGCTCTCCATCATTTCTATTCACATCTAAATTAAGGATATCATCAGTTACTGCATCAAGTTCGGGGTCATTTGCTGCTGCAACAACATAAGATAAATGATTTTCAACTCTTAAATAAATAATAGAAACATAGAATTGCTTTAAGATGATTGAATAATCACCATGTTCTCCATATAACCAGTCCTTAGAACAAATTAGTGCCTCGCGAATATCATATTTCAATGCACTTCGGTATTGATCTAAAATTTTACTGCTATTGCTGAAGGCACTTTCAAATGCTACTGTTGTTATTGGAATGCATAGTACATCATGAGTCATAGCTAAAACACTAGGAAATCTATAATGGTTCCATTGCCAGAACTTCAAAATATCTAAATCTACATTGCTATCAAGCTTAGGTTCATCAAGGTACATATCTATTTCAGATTTTCTTGGTGTAAAGACATCCTTCTGAAATGAAGCAAAATCCTATTTTTTTTATAAAGGCATTAGAAACAAAAATTAAAAACAATTAAAGTTGCAGATATATAAATATGGACATATAACCTGCATAAACTTAGACTTAATCATTGGTAACGAAATGCTCTTTGAATGTAATCCCTGTACCAACTCAGAAGTATTTGAACTTTGTCCTAATGAAAGATTGCTTCTTGAACCGTAGTTGGCAAACAATGAAATTAACTTAAGTTTCACTTTCCTTACTTCATGTTGGTAATTGCCTCCATACAATCTCTGATAACACCACTCAACGAAAGTCATTTTATATCTCAGATCTAGAATCACTGCTATTGCCAAAATATCACTGAATTTGAACCAGTATTTTAAATTAATAATTTTCTTCTGTAACTATCAATCGTTATCAATATAATGAGCAGTAAAACAAATAAACCCATCAGTATTTATTGATGTCCAAAGGTCGGATGTTAAGCAAACCCTGCTAGTGACTATTAAAGAATTATTCCTTAATATTACACCTCTCCTTCATGAATAATTTTTTGCAATCATTTCTATCCATGTTTCTAGAAATTAATTGCAAGTCCCGACGAAGATACAGCAAAAGTGCTCGAAGTCCAACCCACTCAACACATTGAAAGGGCAAATCATGCATAATGATAGCAGCAGTAAACAAGTCACGAAATTCAGCATGATCAAACTTTTCATCAGACATAGACATTGAAGATTCATTGTTACTTTGTAAGATCAACTGTCATATATCATGCATACTTCTTTTCTTACAATTTTCGAGGTGGCGTCTAAGATTACCAGTTCCATTTTTGCTATCACATAAATAAATAATGCCATATTTCTTACATTTACATTTTTGTTTTCCATCTTCCGTAATAAGTAACATCTCATAATGGCCCCAAACAACTGAGGTCATCCTTTACCGTTTCTTAGTAATTGTCCCCTCATTACATAGCTCGTTAGAGGGCTCTACAGCATTTTCACAAGTCCGGACTTCTTCATTTCCATCAAAAGAATAATTCTCAGGAATGGTATTGGAATCATCCATCTAACCAAAACATTAGAATATATTACAATGCTAATTCAGACCTATATGTTAAATTTCTTGTTTAAAAAAATACACATAACACATTGAGACTTTAACTCATTAAATTCTTCGCCAAATGCCAAAAAACAACTTCTCTAACATAACATGTATAATTCAGAAAAAACATAATTAACATTTAACAGCATAACTGAACAGAAGTCACATAACCATCAACCAAGCATGGGTTGCTGAACATAAACACTAATAACAACAACTCAGTATAACAAGTAACAACACAACTGCCAAAATACAAATATAACAGCATAACATATCCTCTGACTATAAAAAAATATTCTTGGAACCAGATTTAATTGAACAGAAGTCACAAAATCATCAACCAAGCATAGGTTGCTGAACAGCAACTCAGCAAAATGATTAATTAGAGAAACCAGCACAAACTGAACAGAAAAACCACTCTCAAACCAGATTTAACTGAACAGCACCTCATCTATTTTCAGACAAAACCAACCCCAAAGCAAAAAGCATGCCAATCCAGAAATGCATGCCAAACTTTTCCACATTTTTAAAAAAACCGAGATAATTTTCGAGATAACAGCAAATCAGCAAGACAACCGCAAATCAGACAAACCCTAAACCCGAAAATTTCTTATGAAACTTGGGAATAATTTAATCAAACAGCAAGACAGCAAGACAACCCTCTACTATGCTCATAGATCAAGCTTCTAAAAAGGAGAAAATAGAATAAAGATAAAAGATACAAACAGCGAGCGATGTAAGTGTTCGTGTTGAGCCAAACAAGATGTACACGATGAACACCATGGACCAACAATATGCCAGAGAAGGAGAAGAGAGAGAACCGTTGACAGAGCCAGAGATCTGAGGAGAACCGAAGAGAAGAAACGAAAACCCTAGACGAAACAGCGAAGGAGACGAGAACGAGAGGATGAAATGCTGAAATGCAGTCGGACACTGCCTCTGCATCGCATGCAAACATCTTAAAATACCCCCGCACATACACTGTAATATGTATGCACATATGTACACAAAAGGGGGCGTATAATACACCAGTATGGGCCCCGACGAGCGTGTTACAGGTACATATGTGACGTCTGGGGATGCTGTACGGGTCAACCAATAAATCTGAGTTCGAGCCCGATCCTCCTGTACGAGTAGATAGAAGTCGACACGGCTCGAACTATTGAATGAATATTCAATCACGGTGATGACTGAAATATTTATTTTATAGTTCATATTAGGCATTCAAAGCCTAATAAATGAATAGTTCATTACCAAAAATATAAGGCCTACAAAACCCAATCCTCTGTAATCGAGTAGACAGAGTCGACAAGGTTCAATCAATAAAACAAAAATATTTATAAATACCCTGATGATGGCCGTGTTGAATGCAGATCTCAACCAGAGGGGTTAATTCCAAATATTTTCAAATGCTTTCCAAATTCCCACAAAATCCAAATTTTCAAACATTATCCAAGTCTAGAATATTTAAAATTAAAATTAAATCATTAAATATTTAAAGCAAATATACATCCACCCTCCGTAAAAGTTTGTCGAGATAGACAAATCTGAAAATTATCTCAGCTCACAAAGAGCTAATGTCTAGTCGTGAATATCACTAGGATCCATTCTCAATCTGTCTTTTGCCAGTAAAGACGTGGCACGTGTCCTCTAACCGGTGGTTTTACCATCAAATGGCACAACACCTACGGTTTCGCCGCCAAATAGCACCATAGGTAAACGGTTATGACCGGGACCCTCTGAACCGGATGGTTCGCCGTCAAATGGCACCATTAAATTACAGTCATGGTCAGCGCCCGTATGCTCCCCAATGGCGTCAAATCATTGAGCAATGAATCAATAGGATATAATTGACAGGGCACAAAACCCTCTATTAGCTAAGGTGGATTCAAATTTGTTCCCTTAGACAAACATCCACCCCAGGTCTATAAGGTACCTCCTTAGACGACGCAACCCATGGCTGCTGACAAGGATTCTTCTGTCAGGTTGGGTCGACTACCTCCTCTGACTAAGTAGACTAGGGACCACGATGACCCGGGACGACGGAACCATAGGATCTTGATCAGGCTCATCATCATTCCCCCCCACCATCCGCTTTAAGTACAGATGGTGAAAATTTTCAATTTTAAATATCAAACTTCCCAAATATCTCAACCCAAATTTCCAAACATCTAAACCAAAGCCAATGCTGCTACTATATGCCGAATATCATGTATCTACGGATACAATGTATTCATTGACGACTAGCCTTAATCGAAAGTTCTCTCTCGTGAACGGAAGGGGTAATTAACTATAGAGGCTTGCGCCTATAGGAAACCAGAACTCAAATCTAAAGTCCTCACAAAATGAGGGTGAAATCTCTGGGTAGTGTCTTATCTACAATCCCAATCTGCCTTCCTAAAATTTCCCCCGGAACTTAATCTGTTAAAACTCCCCCCGAAAGCAAAAAAGCAATAGCGACGAGGAGGCCGGGGCGCAAATTTTCGGAGCCCACATATGTCTTATCTTCAAATTCATGAGATTAATAAATTGGAGGTTCTCTTCTGACGAATGCTTAAACGTCAATGTAAACTGCTAAATAAAAGAGTTTACTGGTCAAAATTGGAGGTTCTCTTTTGATGAATGCATAAACGTCAATGTAAACTGCTAAATAAAAGAGTTTACTGGTCAAGATATTAGCACTCCCCAGATTGGTTCTTGAGGGATAACAACATATCTACGACCTTCAAAGTCACATAAATTTCACCCTAGTATGAGCAAGAAACTGTTCAAGGCTTCAAGGATGAGCCTTCTTTAACTTGGGAAGAATGTCATAATTAAGAAGTGTTACATGCAAAATTTTCATCATTGTAAAGGATTATTTTTAAGATTTTTCTATAGGGTATTTGTAATTTTGTATTTTTGTTTTGGGGGATTGGGTTCTATTTAAATCTGCCTCCTGTTGAAGTTTTTTTGTAAGTTTTTGGAGGACAGATTTTAGGATTATCGGGGGGACGGAGTTTATGGTGGAGTCCTGAACTCTGCCACAATTGATAAATCAAAGCTCCAATATCATTATCTGCAGCCTTACTAGGGGGGGTGCAACAATTTCAACAAGTGAGAAAACCCTTGGTGGTAATGGAAGGGACTGTTATGTTACCAAGAACTATATGAAATCCACATCCAATTGATTGGGTGTTCTTGTTTCTTTTTTCCATCTTCATTGCAAGATTCTTGAAGATCTACATTTGTTTAGAAGGGAGAGTGTCTTTCTCGGGTGGCTAAAGATGGTGGATTGCAATAGTAGATAGAAAGCCATAACATGGAAGAACAACCAAAATTGAAAGGAAATAACAGTTGCTCTAGTGTTGAGTGGCTTTTTTTTTCCTATTGGAGAGAAGCACGATAATAGAAAAAATTGATGCAACGGGACTTATGAAGGATCGACAGTGCAGGAAACTCTTCAAGACTGCAATCTTCTTAAGCCAAGAAAATTTATCACTAGATTCTTTGTTATCTTATTTTCTTTATTAGTTTTCCTATTTTCTTAAGCAATGATCCACCGACCTTTTCTTCTTGAATTTCACTGCAGGCTACTGGAAACTCTGACAAACCTTTGAATATTGGCAACAACCACTAGGAAGTCGATGGCAGAAGCTTGCAACCAAAATCATGAAGCTCTCAGCCAAGGAGCTAGGCGTGTAGGGAGAGGTTCTGTCAAGTTGCGACATCCGTTGACATTTCCTAGGCATTCTCCCTCAGCCGGAACGCTAGAAAGACAGCTAGAACAATTCAAAAAGGCCAAAACACAAGAAACTAATTTTGGAGAAAATTGACCAACCAATTTTTGGCAAAAAATTCAATTCCAGTTGCAAAAATTATATGGGAAAGGTGAGGTTCCTGAACTAGTTATTTCTTTTCAAAGTTTTTGGTAATCTTTATTTCATTATTTGGCCGAAGTCAATTAGTTTCTTAAGGTTCTTGGCGACATTTAGTCTTGTCAAGTTTAATTAATTATAAAGTGTCTTGAATATCACTTAGTGCCATCTAAAAGGGGGAGTGTAGAATGGATTATGTAGCCATCATGACTTGCAAAAAGTTGCTAAATCAAATCCCAATGAAAAAGAGAGCAATTTGAAACTAAATTAATCATAAAATAAAACCTTTTCAGTTGCAATGCTGCCTGCCCTAGAAAAGTCATGCTCTTCAAATTGTTTAAACAACCTGCAAATGGCAAAAAAGGTGATAAGCAACAAGGAACACAAATTGGAGCATACATGAAGTTCAAAAATATTTAGCTGGCAGAATTTCAATGTAACCTACATGCAAACATTTCTACAATAACATACAAGCACATTTTAAAAATAGCACATGCTCTCCCATAAAATTTTTCATCCTGCCAAATGCCCTCAATGTAAACAAAAGAAACAGATTAAAAAAAAAATGGTCTTCTAATTAGAAATTTGTCCCATTACATCCTATGAATTATTTATCCAATATTCTGAAACCTTCCTGATGCAAGCAAACTAGAGAGAAAGTCAGATAAAGAGAGCAATAGGCAACACTTACTTAAATTAACTTCAAATAGTAGCAATCATCCACACTTCCAAAAGACAAAGAAGATTTAAAACCAAACGAAACAAAAAGATAAATAAAAAGTCGCTATCCTCAGAACAACCGTAGGAACGGTTTCCTCGCATGTATCGAAAAGTAGGTAAAGTAAAGTATGTGCTTAGGGCTAGCAAACCAAATGGTCCACCACAGCAAGAAGGTCCAACCGTCCAACCAACTCCTCCAGCAAATGCTTCCAAATCAGCCAACCGATAACACCAATCGCTCAAGAAGAAAGGTACAGGTGGAATGTAACTTGTGGAGAGAAGAAGAGGTAAGAAGCCCGAGAAGAATATAGCTCGCAAGCTATAGAAAAGAGGAGAAGAAAGTGGACAAAGCTCTCAAACTTTTCCAAGAGAAGAAACCCTCAGGTTTAGGTGGCTATGCCAAGCAATTTTCAACAACCTTTTCCTTCCAAAAACATGTTATATTTATAGGCAAACCATAAGGAAACCAAACAGCCATAGCACCTCCATCTAAACCAATTAGATTTAGGGAAATGAAAGACCAAAGGTCACCAAACAGCAGCCATAAAGGGGTACAGGAAACAAAGAAAAAAAGACCACAGCAATCCAGCCAAAAAGGCCACGGAAACAGCCCAGAAGTCCACGGAACCAGCCAGGTGGGAAGGAGCCGAAGAGGCAAACCAGCAACCAAGGCAGCAGGCACAAGAAGCCCAACAGATCTTATATGAGGAAACAGCAAAAACCACCAAAACCGAAGGGTTAAGAGGAGAAACCGAGGAGGCAACGGGGGAAAAACGAGAAGGCAGCAAGGGGAAAAGAAAAGCCACACTCCACCATACCTTTTAGAATTAATGAGCTTCACCAATACTTCATACCTTTTAGAATTAATGAGCTAAACTTCAGCTCACAAAAATAGAACTCCAATATCAGCTCCCAACCGAAAATCAGCAGCCACCAAAGGACCCAAGCTAGCAAACCAAGGTCTACCAAGCCCAAAGCACAACCTACCATGCTCATAGGATGCCTTCCATCATTGGATAGCTAACAAAAAATGTAAAATAACTAAAAACAAAATAAAAACCATTGTTCAAATAACATTACAAAAATAAAGAATGCATCACTTCCCAAGAAGTTCTTCATTATAATCCACAGCGCATGAAAATTTTAGTGCTTTATTTACAGAAGGCCCCACTTTAGTGAACCATAAAAATACAAGTTAACATATTGAATTTCAACTGCAAGTTAAAAAGTTAATAAGTAGTTTGAATTTAAAATAAGGATGGTACGTAAAATTATTCAAATTGGAAGCCAAGTTAAAGAGTTAAAAAGGATTCATGTTGCCGACCCCACGTAGTGGGACAAAGGCTTGTTATTGTTGTTGTTGTTGGAAGCCAATCAGATGAATTTAAAATTCTATTTGAGTTCTTGATGAGGACATCACTGCATGGAAAGTTTATCGTAGACGTGGTCGTCGATCTATGGCCACGATCGAGTCATTGTATTTTTGAGTCTTATCGTGTCGTTATTTTCTTTCATTTAATTATGTTATTTCTTTTCATGTTTTACCCCTTACTTAAGGGTGGATTGTTTGTAAGCCCAAGAGAGCATTGTTGTCTTTATTTTCTTAGTCCTTTGTTTGAGGCTATTTAAAGGCTCTTTGTTGTATCGTTAAGCTTAATGAATGAAGAAATGCAAAGAAAATTCCTGCACTTGTGTTTGAGAGCTTGAGAGTTGAGAGCTTTGAGGAGGATCCCTAGGAGAGGGAGAATTGTGCATCACCCACCAACCTAGAAGCGTCGAGTTCGTGGTCTACTTCCCCTATCTTTCTCTTCTCCCCTTCTCCACCACCACCGGCCCCCTTCTCCCTTACCCCCACCACCACCGACCTCCCCTTCCTCCTCCCTACCCCACGGTCCAAACCTCCACCCGAGCCTAGACCCACTCCCCTACCCTCTCCCTTTTTCCCCACCACCACCACCCACGGCCAAGCCCTTAGGCCGTCGGCCCCTCCCCTTGGCTTCCCCTCTCTCAAGTGCCATTACACCCTTCCTAATTTAGTTTATTATTTTAGGTAATTCAATTAATGAGTGAATTCAAATTTATTTGAATTTGAAATCATTACCTAAAATACAATTCTTATTTTAGGAAAGTTTCCAAATCTTAGCCTTTTTGAATTTTAAACTAAATTGAAATGAATCTTTCCTTCAAAATTTAATCTCCCCATTTAGGAAAGCATTAAAGGCCTCCCCTAAATCCCCTCCCCATCTCCCTATGCCGCCGGCCCCATGGCACTTCCCCCTCTCTCTACCCGCCCCCTCTCCCTCCCAATTCCCCTCTCTCTTTCCACATTAAGTCCCCCATCATTTAGGAATTAATTCAAATTTCTAAATTCCTAATTCCCTCCAAACCCTATTCTAAAATCAATTTCAAATTTTAGAATCCTCTCTTCTCCAAAACCCTAACCCTAACTCCTCCAAACCTAAGCCACACCTCCTCCCAACTCCCAACTTGGCCGGCCACCTCCTCCCTCCTCCCTCTACTTAATTTTCAAGACGAAACCACTAATTTCTTGGGGAGAACCAACAAGGACAGCAAAGGAACATCACCATCAACCCTTCTCCTTCACAATCAACATGAATGGAGATTCCCGAATGGGACTACGGCTTGGTATATGACGATCAAGACCAAATCGATATCATCCGGTCTCCTTTCTTTGACGTAAGTTTCGACTTCGACGACACCGATGAAGAGTACATCGATCGCATTCAACTTGTCTTGGTTGACATGATCGACGAGCAAAGGATAAATGGACGTTGGACCATCTCCGGCCTATCAACAACCTCCACCACTCCGGCTACTTCTTCGTATTCAGTCAAAGGTTACATCATTCACCTTCTACATCTCCTCACCGGTGCTATTAGCAAGCAAGTGGACAACATCCGGCGGCGACTCTTTTCTGAATCACAATAAGGGTCAACTTTTTCTCCTTATTTAATTAATTCTTTATTCACTAACCTTGTAGATGATGACGGAATCGCAAAGGATCGAACTCCACTTAAATTGCTAAAGCTTAGTAAACGTGGGGTTTTGAGTGCATCTTTCTTTGCTTCTTACTTCATTGTTAACTTAGGGATGTTGGTTGAGCACCTATTACTTGGCATGTTTTGATTTTCTAAGTTATTTGTTTGTTCAAGTATTTAGCAAGTGATTTGACCTAAGCGTAAACACCCCTTTCTTGTTTTGCTTTATTGTTTCAAATTGCTAGTAACTTTAATCAATAATTGCTTTCTTCAAGAAGTCGTGCTAATCCTTACTATTTTCATTTAAAAGCATCTTAGTCCTACATCAGTTCTACAGTAAGGGATAAAAGAAGAGAGTGAATAAGTCTAGGAAAAATTTGAAAAAATGGGCCTAAGAATTCTTGTCAATTGTCATTGCAAGGAATATTTTCTATTCACTTGTACTATTGATTTTGATTCGAGGAGGCCGATAATAATGATGAATTGCTATTCACTAAAAAAGGGGCAAAATGAACAAGCAGCTAAAAAGCCTTTAAGCCAGGGGTTATGGAAGCCAACAATACAAAGAAAGTCCTCGGATAGTCCAAAATGGCTTATCATATTAACATTTGCTTATCCTTTTTGTTCTGCTCATGTGTAGTCCAAAATTTTAATAAAAAAATAGATTTATATCACTCAGTCTAAATAGCACACTTAAAGTGTGCTTGGGATTGGTGCTATTAATGACATTGAAGGATAAGAAGCTATGAAGCACTGACAAAAAATAGACAAAAGGAAAGAGAGGGTTTGGTATCACTCAAGGCAGACTTAGAATGCCTGAAATATTCCAAAAGAAGGGGCATTACATGTAAGCCTACTTTTCTATCTAAGAGAGCTGTTGAAATAGTTCTCACAATCACCTAAAATAATACATTGAAGAGAGCACAATAAAATCCGTAGGGTACTCTGTAACATCTCCCTTGCCATTACAGAATGATACTCCTTGATTAACTCCATTGATTTAATCCAGTTTTAGAAGTTGATTCTACAATGTTTTATCAAGCTAAAACAAATGCACCTTATGAATGAGTATCACAAACAACATGGACACTAAGGAAGGATTTACACAACCTTATCCATCATTCATATGACCTCCAGATTATAATGATTAGACTTTTATTTTGATAAATTTCATGTTCTGGAAAATATTTTGATTATTAGTATGCTTTTTTTAGTTAGTAATTGTTAACTTCATGCTAAAAGGAATGTTGTTATCCGTTATCATCAACTTAGTTCCAAATTGCACCGTTTCTTAGTAGCATATTTAATTACTCACTTGATTTCATATTCATATATGCCTATTTTTGCTTGCTTTAGTTCTCACTTATTTAAAAACTTCTAATTTTATTCCTTAAAAATGAAAATTCAATTAAATTTAATGATAAACAAATTTTAATTTTAAGTAGCATACTAGTTAAATTATGCATATTTTATATTATGTAAGAATACTATTTTTTTGTTTGCTTCTCATTTAATTAGAATATTTGATTTAATTAATGAATGTCGCTTTATTTAATTTTGAGGTCCATCTGATGCACATTCGGTGTAAACAAACTTATGTAACTTGGGTTGACCCCATGAGCCCTCTCCAATGGCTTGTGATCATAATTGATATAAAATCTTATTCAGGCTAATTAGAGATGTGTTAGGTGATCACTAGCTCTTGTTATTCAGTTTGACATTTATACATAGTTGTTGATCTTGGTATGTCTAGCTCGAGTTAGAAATTTTGATTCATGCTTTGCCTATAAATTTTTTTTACTTGATATCAATTTTTAAATAGGCATCATGATTACATTTACATGATAAGATTAACATGTTGATAAATTTGTTTCATTCAAACTAGCTTATGACCAATGCTTCTTCTTTTTTTTCAATTGGTTTCTTGATTTAGAATTTAATCTAAAAAAAAATATTGGTTTAAGATTTTAATGCTCAACAATTGAAATTCTTATTTTGATATTAGTGATAAGATTCTTATGTCAAACATACTTTCATTAAATTATTTTATCTTTTACAAACTATTTTTTAGGAATATTAAATTTAAGGGGAGATTAGTGTTAGGCCGGTTCCTCCTGAACTGGCCCCAAATCCTGAACCGGCCCATCCAGGGCCGATTTTGGTCTATAGGAGGCGGGCTAGTACCGCCTCCTCACCCCTTGCCGCCAACAATAGTGGGTCTCACTATTCAAATTGAATCCAAAAGAAGAAAGGAGGGGCGGCTAGGGTTTTGGAGGGAGATTTGATTTAGAAGGTTTATGTATTAAATAGCAGGAGGTGTTTTAGGGTTATGGTTATGCTTGGAATTGTTCCTCTTGTCTTCTTGAAGTTTCTTTGGCGTCTTGGGCTCTAGATTCATCATCTAGAGATTGGGAGAGAGCGATCCTCCTCTCGAATTGAGGATCAATTATATCTTGCTTTATGTTTGGTTTTGCTTTGAATCCACTATTACAATCTATCATTTTGGATTGATTTCATCGAGATTATCGCATTATTCCCGCTGCTTTTATCAATTATTGCTAGGGTTGCTTACAAATTCAAGTATTTCCTCTTGGATTACTTGCGAACTCAAGTATTTCCTATCAATTAGTCATTATTTTGTTGATATAACTAATCATTGAATTCAATGTGAACTCATTTGATGATATCACAAAAGAGAAAATTATCATGTTAACATATATGACAAGTGTAGTGGGGCAAACACATGAATTTAAGGGGAGAAATAGAATATCTTTTATGCATCTAAATATGAGAAGTTTAGTTTCAATATTAATTTTTTTATCCTTGCACTCCAAAATCAACTGGCATCATAAAGCAGGATGCATTGTTGACTCATGAACCCATGGCTTGAGATATTAGAGATTGATTGTAAAATTTATTAGGCGTTGGCCATTTAGCCCCAACCTAAAGTGTTAGTGCCCTTTGTTTTGATATTTTACCTTGAATTTGGTTTTGGGTTGCCAAGCCTACCAAGTTTAGGTGTTACCAAGTTTAGGTGTTCGGACGTACTCATCTATTAAAAGAAGTGTGTATGTTGTGAATGTTTATGCACTTAATAATAGGAGAAAGGTGTTGGGCTTGTGCTAGTAAATTGATTTAGTGAAACACTAATTTAGAGGGGTATTAGATGTGGATAAAGGATGGTTGAGTGTTGAAACATATTAATTATTGTGCACTACTTGTTTATAGCTTAGATTTATTTCCTTGAATATCTGCTTATGCTTGGACTAAGAATGTTTTAGTGGTGAGGGATATGCATTTTTTTATGCTCGTGTATGACAGCTTAATTAACAGTATGCTCTCACATTGCATAAATCCATTTACTTCACCATATTTATATTGTGGACAATTGTTTTGTGGCTTTTCTGATTAGCATATTAATTAATTTAACTTTTGTAGTCAATTCATATTTATCAAACTAGTTTTAATACTCACTTATTATATTTATTAATTATTATACAAAATAATACACTTGTGTGGTGTCACACATTTAGGCTGTTTTGATTGAAATGTACATGCTAATATATTTGAGTGTAATATTATTTAAATTATAGTTAACACTTAAACACTCGTTGTATTGGTTAATTACATCTTGTATATTTTACTTCCAACAATTATACACATGTTTGTGTATTTATATAATACAACTGATTGTTAAATTATTGCTTCAGAGTGTACTTATTTATGAGGTTTTTGAATTGGAGAATTTTGAAAGAAGTTCAAAAGAGCCCATACACATCCAATGCTCCTCCCCCTGGTGTGACCTACCCCACAACTTTGAATGCAGCATTAACAATGAAATAGCACTCATGTAAGAGCAGATAAATTCGGACTTTTTCCTAGAACTTGGACATCAAAATCAAGGTTTTTTCTCTTGCCCACATTGCAAAGTGAGATAGCATGTGGTAGAAATAGAAATAGCGATATCTCTATTGAATGATTCACTTATTAGGATAAATCCAAAAGCAAACAATGTGATACCCGCTAACAGCATTTAAATTACCATAGTACTTGTAAGTTCTGGTAGCAAAATACAGTTAGGTAAATTTCCTAAGAAGGGCGTAGAGCGTAAAATTGAGCAAGTTTTACAGTAATAACTTTAAAAAACAACAATAAGCATCCCTAGATATATACTAAAACCTGAATGTATAAGGCATCATCAAGCACCAAGGAAATACCTCTCAACCTCCTCCTTTGGAAGCTTAGTTAAAAACAGTCCAGAATCACGTTGGAGGAACTGTTGAAAATAGTAAAAGATAAGTCGATTACCAATAGAGGAAACTATTGGCAGAAGGACAGGATTGTTCTACACCTTGGCAAGCTTGTGAATGCCAGGCTTAACCTCATCAGCTGCTGAGCGGCCCAAAGAAACTTGCATGACTTTGTTGGATCCAAGAAAAAATCTGCCAAAGCATGGCATTCAGCTGCCATTATGTAATCGGTTCCAACACAATTAACAGCGAAAACAATTTTAATTTGAACCTGCTGCTTGGCTTGAGCTGTTCCCTGAGCTCCTTCAACTTCTGATTCCTCATATTCTCAAAGGTGAAGACGTAAGCGGAGCTATAATCCTCCAGAGCTTGTCTTATGGAATTCACGATGACTTCCTTGTGTTCTCTCCCCTTCTTCTTTGTTTTTGAAAGAGTCACTGCATTCGTTTAACGCAGTCGTGGATTATTTCGAGGTTTCCGGGGTTTAAGCAAGATTGGATAAGGAAAAAAATGGAAGATTTCCATGAGAACTCACCGGGACGGTTGCGCTTTGACTTAGGCATCTTTTCAGCGTAGGAATTAAATCGTCTACGATGGGATCGCCGGAGCCACGGCTGCTCTCAAACCGCCGTCCTCTCGGCTGAGTTTCGGGCTTTTTGCGAGGACGAGGCCAATGCCTGAATAAACCCTTGGTGGGAAAGATAGAGGCCGTTTGATCCATTGAGCCGATCTCAACCGCGTCTTTAAGTCTAGGGCTCAGAGTGTATCTCTACCGTTGGATTGGAAAAAAGCTCAAATAGTACTTGGGCAAAAATCAAAGGGCTCAGATTTATTTTTAATTGAATTGGGCACCTATCTGATTAAGCTGCCCTAGTAATATTAGCTATGGCTTCGTTTGGAATAATTTTCTTACTGCGTCTTAAAATGACTTTTTAGTATAAAAATTAAAAATTTTATACTAAAAAATTACTTTAAGAAGCAGTAAGAAAGCAATCCCAAATGAAACCTAAATCTCTTATTAATAATGAAAACATAAGAAAGATTTACAATCATATCATAACATTTTTATGTATTTATACATACAACAACAATATTCTTTTATCTCACTACCTGAGATTTGCTATATGAATCATTTTTTTCTAATATATAATATTAAAAATTTATATATTTATATATCAAATATTTGAATATTTAAATTTACTAATGAGATTGTCCATATGCACCTCTAAATTCTTATATTTTTATATATCAAATACTAAAAAGTCTGAAATTTTTATATTTATTTATATAACACTTAAATCTTTAAATTGCATAAAAAATATCATTAATGTTAATTTATTTAAAGTAAAACACACTTTCATGCATATGTTTTAATATGATTTGTTAACTTTTTTTTTCCTTTTGGAATAGGTTAGCTTCTAACTTACCACTAAGCTTCTTAGGTCAAATTCAACTCAAAGTATCCATTGTTAGTCTTGTGAGCCATAAATGTTATTAGGACTTATTCAAATCATTTTATGGTATATTAATGGCATTAAGGTAAACCTTGTTAGTTATGCGACCCTAACAATCATAAAATTCCGAAGCATAACCCATTTAAATTTAACCCATCTCCTTGACCTAATGGATTTATAGAGGCCCAAGGAGAACTTGGGTGATAGAGCCAAGTCAATTTTAGAATTATCCCAAGCCAATGTGATCCATCTTCGTCAAACTAGTTTAACCTATCTAATGCTTAATACTATTGGCCTAGGGGAGGACTCATTAGGACCCTAGAATCTCCTTAGGATTTGCATGCCCAACTCAGTTAGCCTAATTAACCTTGAGTTCACACTATCAACCCTCTCAAACTTGATTAACATAGTGCAATGTTAACCCAAGCATAACCCTTGACCCTATAAGAAGATCAAATTAGAATCCTAAGCCTAAAAGAGGCATATAAGACAAAGATAAAGTCAAGCCCAATCAATATAAACCCTAAGTGACCCAATTTGAAGACTTAATCACCTTGGGCCATTCATGGCCCATATCACTCAACTTAGTTGACCAAGAACCTCCCATTGGCCTCAACATGATCAAACTCCCACCAATTAGCATTATCTATTTCCCTAGGTTAACCTAAACTAGCCTAATTAACCTACTTGACCCATTTGGGTGTAAATGAACTGATTGAGCCAAAATTTGCACCTAAATTCTCTTAGCCTTGATCAATTTTTAGCCATTAGAGCTTAGATCGAGCTTCAATTTAATTACTTGATGCATTGCACCCAATTGAACACGAAATTAGACCCAATTAATCTAATTGGTTTAATTATGTGCATTTGCACTAGCAAAGCCCAAATTCCTAAATCCCCTTAGATGAGCACTACTAGACATAAGAGTATGATCTAACCTCACTTTGGCCAGTTGATTCACTTATCTCAAATGAACCCAAGTTGAACTATCTATATCAATAGGGTTCCAATGACATAAAGAATCCCAAATTTAACCTAAGTGACCATGACTGCATTTAGCCTTTCTTAGGCCAAGTAGACTCGACACAAGATGGCTTTAGTGACACCTGAGCAAAGCCATGCCCAACTAGACCCAATTGAGCCTACTTGATTGGGGCTTTGAATTGAGCCCATTGGTGGTTACTTAACACCTTTTTTGGATCCAACTTACTCTATGATGCAACCCTTGACCCTTTAGCTATCCTAGTAAGCCAACTGTAGCTTCTTAAATTAGGTATCAATGGCAATGAATGCCAAAATCCTTTGGTAACGATTGTGAGACCGCTTCTTTTTTTGCTCAAACTTGAGTTAGAGCCCCAAGCCAACCTAGCTCTCTACTATTTACCCACCCTGATCAATCTCAATGAGGGGATGAAGTAATGGAATGTTAAGGGTTAGAGACGTCAATCTTCACATATTTTTATAAAGACCCAATAAAAAACATTAGAAACTCAATAATACTTCTAAAGAGCTCCCCAACCTTTCTTTCCTTTCCATTATCCCTTTGAGCATGGGATTGATGAGCTCTAATAAACCTATAATTAACATTGGTCATGACATCCATACAGAGGGAGGTAGACCCAAGCTTCCCCACATGCCTTTTTTATATGTTTAATCATTTTTCAATGCATAGGCTACCATTGTCTTGATTTTAGTACCAATATCTTTGTCTTGATTCCACAACCAATAATAACCACCTCTTTAATACTAGAATTTGTTATGGATAGCAAGAGATCAATGGAGGAGAAAAACAAAATGCTCTACTTTAGGTTTGGAGTTAGGGGAAGAAATAACTCCTATTCATTCATTATTTTGTGAGATATGTGACTCATATTTAATTGAACAACAATCAAGCACTAGATCCTAGGTTAGTATTGTCACAACCCAACGCGACAAGAACTGATCCGATCGTGTTAGGTTGCGACAGAAAACCCCAGGATCTAGCTTTGGAATTTCTTTTCTTTTTCTTTTCAACGAATTATAGAACCACAGAGCTGCTACACACATCCAAGTGTACGGAAAACTCATCCATTCTTTCTTCTTTCTTTCATCAAAAATAATGTACACTACAATGTATGGCTATAAATAGAAAGTACAGAACAGAAAAGCAACCTAGCCATGACTGTACAAAAATCAAAAGTACAAAAATACATATGACTGCAATTCAGATCCTGAACGGCTAGTCTGACACTTCCTTCCCTTTCCCAGAACCTGAAAACCATGAAGATAACCACAGTGAGCCAACAGCTCAGCAAGATCACACTAGCCGATCTAAATTCTCAAATCCATTTACAGAACTGAAATCTCAAAACAAAATACAGAATTCAAGCATCAAACAGAATACAGGTATTATAAGCATCATCAAACAGAATACAGATTATCACAGAAATTCTCAGAACATCAACCAGAATTATTGTACCACAGAAATCATCGGTTCACAGAAATCACAGAAATCATCATATATCAGATCACATGTCCCTGACCCAGACAGAATCTCAAAGGATTCTGGCCCCTTATGCCTCCCTTCCCTGACACAGACAAAATCTCAAAGGATTCTGGCCCCTTATGCCTCCCTTTGTGCTTACAGCACCAGAACATATTATATTTCTCAGATCAGAATTCATTTTCATATTCCCGGACACAGACAGAATCTCAAAGGATTCTGGCCCCTTATAACTCCCTTCTGATATCTCATATCATATAACACATCAAATCATATCATATCAAATACGTATCGAAATACAGTGAGACGGCATAACGGCAGACAACAGAAAATTCAACATACAAAATTCACAGTTTCAGAAAATTTCTAAATTACCAGAAATCGTGCACAACGTCGTTTCAAGACTTTTATTATACTGAAGCACTATTTTTCGACATCCAGAAAATTTTCTATTCGATAAAAACCTGACAGATTTCAAAATACCCGATGAAAAATGTCCAGAAAATAGGCAAAATATGCAAAATAGCAATTTCGACAACATACCAAAAGTTACGCGGTAAAAGATTTGCCAGTGCAAAGTTATACCCGTTTTTCGCTAACGGAAACACAATTTTAATCAGAAAATTCGTCAAAATTCACATTTCTGAAAATTTGAGATAGGCATAATGTGCCTTACCTCGAGTCGATCAACTTTCCCAACTGCGACGACGGACGAAAATGGACCGAAGTCGCCCAAAATGCGGCTTTCCTTCTCCTTTCCTTCTCTTTCTCTCTCTAGCCTTTTTCTCTCTCCAAAAATCACATAAATGAGATATTTAATGGGCTGAGATCTTTTCAGTTCGTCTCGGACGATCGTGTCATTCGTCCCGGACGATAATTTCTTCGTACGGACGAAATTACTAGACGATCGGCTCTGTAAAATTTTTGTTCTGTTCGTACAGACGAAACTGCTGTACGATCGGCTCTGGACGGTTCATCCAAACGGTTCGTACGGGACTAATAGGTTCGTATAGACGGTTCGTACAGATGATTCTGCAGGACAATCGGCTCTGGACGGTTCGTACGGGACTAACAGGTTCATACAGTACGAACCTGCACCAAAAATCTTGAATTTCTCAGTTCGTACAGACAGTTCGTACAGGTTCGTCCGGGACTAAACTGCACAAATTTATTTTTTTTTTTTCAAGGGTTCTCACAATCTTCCCACCTTAAGAAAAATGTCGTCCTCGACATAGCCAAAACAAACGGAGTCAGAACAGACTTGGATACAACTGTCTCATATCAGATTCATTCTCCCAAGTAGCCTCTCTAGTTGTTCTATGCTTCCACTGCACCTTAACCATAGGAATCTGTTTACTTCTCAACTTTCTTACATCATAAGCTAAAATCCTTTCAAGTTCTTCTTTGTATTGTAGATTTTCTTGAACTTGAACATCGTCAGCAGATAATTTCTTCCCTGAATCAGATATCCACTTTCTCAGGGTTGACACATGAAACACATTATGTATATCCGACATCTGTTCAGGTAATAATACCCTGTAAGCAGAATTTCCAATCTTCTCAATGATTTCAAAAGGTCCAACATACCTTGGATTGAGTTTGCTCATTCTTCCAAATCTGCTAACGCCTTTCATCGGACTGACTTTGACATATACAAAGTCACCAACCTGAAATTCAACCAGTCGGTGCTTCTGATTGTAATACTTCTATTGTCTATCTTGTGCAGATTTTAACTTTTCTTTAATCAGATTGATCTTCATCACAGTATCATCCACAAAAGCTGAACCCATCACTTGTCTATCTCCCACTTCTGTCAAAGTCAAAGGAGTTCTACACTTTCTGCCATACAGAGCTTCATATGGAGCCATACCAATACTGGACTGATAACTATTATTATAGGCAAATTCTATCAGTGGGATATGATCTTCCCAACTGCCTCAAAAATCCAAAACACACAATCTCAAAAGATCTTCCAGTACCTGAATAGTCCTTTCAGACTGTCCATCAGTCTGCGGATGAAAAGCCGTACTGAAATGCAACTTCGTGCCCAATCCTTGCTGAAGTCCTCTCCATAGTCTGGAGGTAAATCTGCCATCCCGATCAGAGACAATCACTTTCGGAACACCATCTAATCTGATAATTTCTTTAACATAGATCTGTGCCAACTTGTCTACCGAATCTGTCTGTCTAATCGGAAGAAAATGGGCAGACTTTGTCAGTCGATCTACAATAACCCAAATAGCATCATGTCCTTGCCTTGATCTGGGGAAACCCATAGCAAAATCCATTGTTACCTCTTCCCATTTCCACTCAGGAATAGGCAATGACTGCAAAAGACCTCCCGGTCGTTGGTATTCTGCCTTCACTAACTAACAGGCTTAACATTTTGAAACAAACTCCACTATATCCTTTTTCAATTCAAGCCACCAAAACATACTTTTCATATCTTCGTACATCTTACCACTTCCTGGATGAATAATGTAACCTAAATAATGAGCCTCGTGCAGAATCTCTTGTCTCAGATTTTCAGAATTAGGGACCCAAAGTTTATTCTTACAGAAAATAATACCGGAATCAGAAATTCGTAATTCAGGTTTCTTACCAGACTTAATCTGATCAATCAACTTTGAATATTCAACATTTGATTTCTGAGCTTCATGAATCTTTTCTTCTAAAGAGGATTGAATGATCATCTGAGTTATTCTTCCAGAATCAGTAGGAGATATTACCTCCAACTGTAGTCTTTCCATATCTCGTATCAGATATTCATCAGAAGTGAGATATGCACATGATAAGCCAGAAGACTTCCTGCTCAAAGCATCTGCCACTACATTAGCCTTACCATGCTGATATTGTATAGTCAGATCATAATCCTTCATCAACTCAAGCCATCTTCTTTGCCTCAAATTCAGATCCTTCTGAGTGAATATGTACTTTAAACTCTTATGATCTGAGAACATCTCACATCTGACGCCATACAAGTAATGAATCCAAATCTTCAGAGCAAATACAACCGCTGCCAACTCTAAATCATGCATCGGATAATTCTTTTCATGTGATTTCAATTGTCTTGAAGCATAAGCTATTACTCGACCATGCTGCATTAAAACACATCCCAAACCTTTTAATGAAGCATCACTGAATACTTGGAATCCTTCCGTATCAGATGGAAATGCTAACACTGGAGCAGAAGTCAAACAATCTTTCAATCTCTGAAAAGCCGCTTCACACTCTGGTGTCCAAACAAAAGCTACTGACTTCTGAGTCAATCTCGTCAAAGGTGCAGAAATCTGAGAAAAGCCCTTCACAAACTTCCTGTAATATCCAGCCATACCCAAGAAACTACGTACCTCAAACACCGTAGTAGGCCTTAGCCAATTAGCAACTGCTTGAATTTTCTGGGGATCAATAGAAATACCTTCACCGCTCACTACATGCCCTAGAAAAGAAATTCTTCTTAGCCAGAACTCACATTTGGAAAATTTTGCATACAACTGATGCTGCCTCAGAGTCTCTAATACAGTTTTCAAATGTCTGGCGTGATCTTCCTCAAAAGCAGAATATACCAGAATATCGTCTATAAAAACAATTACAAACTGATCCAAATATTCTTTGAACACTCTGTTCATCAAATCCATAAAAATAGCTGGTGCATTCGTCACCCCAAATGGCATAATCAAAAACTCATAGTGTCCGTATCGAGTGCTGAAAGCTGTTTTCATCACATCAGCTTCTCTTACCTTTACCTGATAGTAACCAGATCGCAAATCAATCTTTGAGAATACAGATGATCCAGCAAGTTGATCAAATAGATCATCAATCCGTGGCAATGGATACTTATTCTTGATAGTAACTTTATTCAGTTCTCTATAATCAACACACGTACGCATCGTACCATCCTTTTTCTTTACAAATAAAATAGGTGCTCCCCAAGGTGAAACACTAGGACGTACGAATCCTCTATCAACCAACTCCTGAAGCTGAACTTTCAATTCTGCAAGTTCCTTTGGTGCCATCCTATATGGAGCTTTTGATATCGGGGCCGTACCCCGAAATACATCAATGCAGAACTCAACATCTCTGTCCGGAGGCAAACCGACTAACTCCTCAGGAAATACATCCAAAAAATCCGTACTACTGGGATGTCAGAAATAGAACCTGCATCTATATTCATATCCCTGACTGATGCCAAAAACACCATACAACCCTTCTTCCACAATCTTCTCACTTCCAATACAGAAATCAGACAGGATAAAATACCTCTCAATCCTTGAAATACACAACTTTCACTGCCCATAAATAATGTAACTCGCTTCTTCAAACAATCAATTTGAGCCCTATACAAACTCAGCCAATTCATGCCCAAAATCACATCATACGAAGAAATCGGCAACAAAATCAAACAAGACTCCCACTTCTTATCAGAAATTTCAATCTCACATAAACAAAACTTTCGGGCTATCATATTATCTCCAGCCGGCAAAATAATAGAAAGCGAAATAGGTAACGGGACTGAATCCAATTGCAAAACATCAAAGCAACGCTCAGAAATGAATGAGTGACTAGCCCCAGAATCAAATAAAACGCGACAGGGATGTTCAGAAATGTAAACCGTACCTGTCACCACATCTGGAGCATCTCGAGCCTCTTATTGATTCAAACTGTACACACGTGGTTGAACTGGAGCTGGAGCTACAGAACTACTAGGCTCCCTTTGAGTACCTCTGGGTGGTCTCCTTGCCACAAAACCTAAACCACTAGCTCTACCAGATGATCCTTCAGAAACAGTACGGGGAGGAACTGTCCTTGGCTGGAAGGCCGGTCTAACAAAACTCTCAGATCTGAACTCAGATCGTCGGTCAAATCCTACTTGTGGACACTCTGCTATCCGATGTCCTGTCTGATCATATCTGAAACACTGACCAGTCATTCTGTAACACTGGCCAAAATTTCGCCGTCCACAATTCTGGCACACGGGTGCTCCACTGACAGAACCAGAACTGGCCACACTGCCACTACCAGAAACTGCTGTTGATACTAACTGTCCACTTCTTTTGGAATCTCCAGATATAAATCTGTTCTTCTTTCCAGGGAAACTACTACCTGAAGTATCACCAATGAATCTCTTTCTACTAGTAGTCCACCGCTGCTGAGTAGCCATCAGATCATTTTCTATCAGTTTGGCTCTGCCCACAAGCTCAGAGAAATCAGAAATGTGAAATGGTACCAGTGGTTGCCTCAGACTATCCCGAAGTCCTCTCAAAAACCTATAGCACTTCTCTACAGGAGTGCTCACCAACTGTGGAGCATATCTAGCCAAAGCAGTAAACTCTGCCTCATATTGCATAACTGTCTTGCTCCCCTGAACCAACCTCAGAAAAGTCTCCTACATTTGCTGTCTTGCAGAAGGGGGTACAAACCAGGCTCGAAACACATCAGAAAACTCCTCCCAAGAAATCAGAGAGTTCAATCTTCCTTGGAATTTCTCCTCCTGCTGGCCCATCCACCAGCGCTCTGCCTCACCATCTAATAGAAAAACTGCTAACAGTACATTTCTCTCAGAACGACACTGCATACTGTCAAATGTTTTTTCCAGTCTCCTCAACCAGTCCTTTGCCTCTCTAGGCACAACAGTACCTTCAAATCTCGGAGGTTTCAATCTCAAAAATATTTATAAATGTTTGTCCATCTCTTCAGATCTGGCAACAGGAACTCTGCTCTGTGCCTCACCCATCATCTAGGCTATCAAAGTAGCAAATTGTGAAACTGTATCGGAACCAAATGTGGGAGCAGAACTATATACAGGAGCTGCCTGACTAGCACTTTGTCCATCAGTTATACCCGGGCCTGGCGGATTCATGATCACATAGAATACGGAACTATGCACATAAAACAAAAATAATAAACACGCAGACAGCCCAAAACTACCCCACCAGACTTACAGATCAATACCTATAGCTCTGTCTTACGATCCAATTCCAAAACTAAAGCTCTGATACCAAAAAGATTGTCACAACCCAACGCGACAAGAACTGATCATATCGTGTTAGGTTGCGACAGAAAACCCCAGGATCTAGCTTTGGAATTTTTTTTCTTTTTCTTTTCAACGAATTATAGAACCACAGAGCTGTTACACACATCCAAGTGTACGGAAAACTCATCCATTCTTTCTTCTTTCTTTCATCAAAAATAATGTACACTACAATGCATGGCTATAAATAGAAAGTACAGAACAGAAAAGCAACCTAGACATAACTGTACAAAAATCAAAAGTACAAAAATACATATGACTGCAATTCAGATCCTGAACGGCTAGTCTGACACTTCCTTCCCTTTCCCAGAACCTGAAAACCATGAAGATAACCACAATGAGCCAACAGCTCAGCAAGATCACACTAGCCGATCTAAATTCTCAAATCTATTCACAGAACTGAAATCTCAAAACAAAATACAGAATTCAAGCATCAAACAGAATACAGGTATTATAAGCATCATCAAACAGAATACAGATTATCACAGAAATTCTCAGAACATCAACCAGAATTATTGTACCACAGAAATCATCGGTTCACAGAAATCACAGAAATCATCATATATTAGATCACATGTCCCTGACCCAGACAGAATCTCAAAGGATTCTGGCTCCTTATACCTCCCTTCCCTGACACAGACAGAATCTCAAAGGATTCTGGCCCCTTATGCCTCCCTTTGTGCTTACAGCACCAGAACATATCATATTTCTCAGATCAGAATTCATTTTCATATTCCCGGACCCAGACAGAATCTCAAAGGATTCTGGCCCCTTATAACTCCCTTCTGATATCTCATATCATATAACACATCAAATCATATCATATCAAATACGTATCGAAATACAGTCGAACGGCATAACGGCAGACAACAGAAAATTCAACATACAAAATTCATAGTTTCAGAAAATTTCCAAATTACCAGAAATCGTGCACAACATCGTTTCAAGACTTTTATTGTACTGAAGCACTATTTTTCGACATCCAGAAAATTTTCTATTCGATAAAAACCTGGCAGATTTCAAAATACCCGATGAAAAATGTCCAGAAAATAGGCAAAATATGCAAAATAGCAATCTCGACAACATACCAAAAGTTACGCGGTAAAAGATTTGCCTGTGCAAAGTTATACCCGTTTTTCGCTAACGGAAACACAATTTTAATCAGAAAATTCATCAAAATTCACATTTCTGAAAATTTGAGATAGGCATAATGTGTCTTACCTCGAGTCGATCAACTTTCCCAACTGCGACGACGGACGAGAACGGACGAAAGTCGCCCAAAATGCGGATTTCCTTCTCATTTCCTTCTCTTTCTCTCTCTAGCCTTTTTCTCTCTCCAAAAATCACATAAATGAGATATTTAATGGGCTGAGATCTTTTCAGTTTGTCTCGGACGATCGTGTCATTCGTCCCGGACGATAATTTCTTCGTACGAACGAAATTACTGGACGATCGGATCTGCAAAATTTTTGTTCTGTTCGTACAGACTGTTCGTACAGACGAACTAAGTTCGTACAGACAGTTCGTACAGACGAAACTGCTGTACGATCGGCTCTGGACGGTTCGTCCAAACGGTTCGTACGGGACTAACAGGTTCGTATAGACGGTTCGTACAGACGATTCTGCAGGACAATCGGCTCTGGACGGTTCGTCCAGACGGTTCGTACGGGACTAACAGGTTCGTACAGTACGAACCTGCACCAAAAATCTTGAATTTCTCAGTTCGTACAGACAGTTCGTACAGGTTCGTCCGGGACTAACCTGCACAATTTTTTTTTTTTTTTCAAGGGTTCTCACAAGTATGCTCTTATTTGGGGTCATATCTAATCTCGGATTAAGCAAAACTTATCTTCTCATTTTGATACTTCAAACTTCATGGTTCCAGCTCCAGCTAATTGATTACCACCATGCTTAAAGGGTATTCTAGTGAGCAATACAAAGTTGGATACTTCATTTTAAGGTTATTAAGATATTTCAAGGGTTTTAGAAATTTATAGAAATTTAATCTGAGGTGTTAAAAAATATTCTTCTCTGAATTCAAATACATCGAATATCAACACAAAACGAATATACAAATCTCTCAAGCCAAATAAAAAAGAGACTAACACAAGGGTAATAATAAACAATAAACATTTCACTAATATAAAAAAAAAAAATTCTCACGTCAAATATTCCTCACAAGAACACCATCTCAAATATCTATAGAATCAACACATAATATCTGAAGCAATCATGCTTTTGGATTCATGGAGATACTTCTCCATGATTATTGAAAAGAAAAATTCTTCAATTTTCATCTCTTTATTGTTAAAATAACTACAAATCAACCGGCTTCTATACTTTCAAACTCTAAGCACACTTCTTTAGCCACAGCTGATCTATTTAGGCTTTGTTTGGGACGGCTTTCTTATTGCTTTGTAAAGCTACTTTTTAGTACAAAAATTTCTTGAAAGTAGAAAAAATCAGTGGTCTGAAGCTGTCCCAAATGAATCCTTAATTAATCCCAATCAAAAGGAAAGGTAAATTTCTACATAAGCAAATCATTCCAAATGGATCTAGCTGCCATTGCACCAATGTACATGCACACAAATGCTCACATGCATAGCCAGAGCCTCTCCTATTTATAGAATATTAAGGCCATGGATAGAATATATATATATATGGAGAGATTAAACATGCTTGATTTTAGGCATTAAAAGACAATAAATAGTTCAAACAAACTTTGATTATGTTTGAAATTTAATATGTAGTAGACTTTACTTTAGCCTCTACAACACTAATATTTATCTTATGAAAAAATATTAAATTCCTTTTAAGATGTTTTAATGCAATTTAGAGGAAATTATATACTTGTTATTTATAAAAATATCACTCATGCTATTTTTTGAACTATGGAACTCATGTATTTGCCAACGCCACAAATAGACCGTTGGGAGTTTGACAAAAGTGAAAAATAACATTGGGGTTTTATCGCAAATTTTGATATTTGAAATTTTGAATGTTAATTTCAAAAATGGAGGTAGAATGGTGGTAGTTTTGTAAATAATGAATATTTGAGTGTTATGTATGTAATTGCCCCTAAAACTTATTAGATATTACCAAGTAGCCTGATAAGATTAATGTCGTATGAAGGAATAATTTATTGTTATTTTGTTAATGATAAATAATAGGTTTGTATTTATACTTAAAATATGTGTGATGATTGTGTGATTTGAGACAATAGGGCATGTTGGATTTTACTAATGTGAATGATGAAAGGTTTAGCATAGATAATTAAATAAATTCCAATT
Organism: Dendrobium chrysotoxum; assembly: GCA_019925795.1. Lineage (NCBI taxonomy): Eukaryota > Viridiplantae > Streptophyta > Magnoliopsida > Asparagales > Orchidaceae > Dendrobium > Dendrobium chrysotoxum. Next base: position 89,449,435 of record CM034305.1, on the reverse strand, counting down.
ATAACACTAACTTTTGATGTAAAATTTAGCATTCGTTTGAAACGACTTTCTTATTACTTCTTAAAGCAGCTTTCTAGTACAAAAATTAAAATTTTTGTACTAAAAAACTATTTTAAAAAGCAGTAAGAAAGCCGCCCCTACCTAAGTCTTAGTTGCTCTTCAAGTAATGATTAGATAGTCATAAAAGTGAAGATTGGCAATGAGTTGTATTAGTTCTATTATGACAATTTGCTCTCACTCTTTGTTTTCAATTTCAAGTTAAAAGGTGTTAAATTTGCAATATTTGGTGATGTTTGGTTGCATGGATTTAGGATGTATGCTATGATATCCAAACTTTTATTTGAGTTGTTAAACTATTTTCTTAGTAAAGATAATTGTTATTGTTATATAATAGGCTATATAATACAATTACATATAAATAATATAAATCAAAGTTGATGTAGCGAATTGTGTGGAGAGTGATTGAAACTTTAAGTCAATAAGTAGTCAAGGAAGTACTTATGATGAATTGAGTTGCTATTTTGGATGAACACGCTTAGTTAATGGGTGAATTTGTAGTCCCATGGGCTAGTTCGTTAGCTCGATATTGAGGGCCAAGGTTGAGTTAATCTTAGACGACTTATTTGAGATTTAAGTTTCATTTGGGACACATTTCTTATTATTTTTAAAGTAATTTTTAGCATAAAAATTTTGATTTCAAAAATTTTTTATACTAAAAAACTATTTTAGAAAGCAGTTAGAAAATTATCCCAAATAAAACATTAATTCTAAGGCATCGTTTGGGACGGCTTTTTTATTGCTTCTTAAAACGGAGTTTTAGTACAAAAACTCCGTTTAAGAAGCAATAAAAAAGCCGTCCCAAACGAAGCTTAAGTGACTTGATGCATTGGATAACTTAGGCTTTGTTTGGGACGACTTTCTTCTTGCTTCTTAAAATAGCTTTCTAGTACAAAAATTAAAAATTTTGTACTAAAAAACTGCTTTAAGCAGTAAAAAAGTTGTCCCAAATGAAGCCTTAAAACATGATGAGTTTTGAGTTATAGGTGGTTCAAACCGATTCTCAATCAATGACTTGTTGAATACTCGATGAGCTCAAGCGCTATAGAAAATATCTCTAAAATTGTAATTTCAATTCATGAATGTAAGCAAACATTAGATCATTCAAAGAATCTTAAATTTATGACATTCTTGCAAAGAGTAAAAAACACTAAGACGTAGGTCTTTTGTCCTTTTTCAATGAGAAACATAAATGCCCAGCTGGAGGAAAGGCTGGCGTGGAATAAAATCACATGAACGAATCAAACAGGAAGGACAAACCCTATTTTGATCTGTTTGTTGGGATCTTAGGCTATCAACTAAGAGATATTGAGTTCAAATTTTGTGTATGTGATGTATGGATGAGTCTGTCTTAATTGGCCTAAAATTTTATACTAAAAAGTTACTTTAAGAAGTAATAAGAAAGTCGTCTCAAACGAAGCCTTAGCTATGTGAAAATAAAGTTGATTAATTGAACTATAAACACATATGAACATCATATGATAATAATAATAATAGCACAACTAAATAAGATTTTTCTTAATTATAGGGAGGGAGAGCAAGAGCCACCCCTGCTCCTCTCATTCAATCACGGCTACTAAGCACAATATAACTTCTCTTAGCGAACTATTCTTCTCAACGTCACATTTAGGTTTCGTTTGGGATGACTTTTTTACTGCTTCTTAAAACGGCTTTTTTATACAAAATTTTTAATTTTTGTACTAAAAAGTCGTTTTAAGAAGCAGTAAAAAAGCCGTCTCAAACGAAGCCTTAGTCAATCATTGATCCAATGCGGCAAAATTCACCGAACCCACGGCCGTTGTCGACTTCTCGCGCATATGCAATCCACCCATCACATCATCTTCAAATTCCTCCTTGCGCCGCCGTCGAAACCGGCGAAGATAGACATAAAAGAGAAGACATAAGAGAAAGATAGCGAAAATTGATACAATTACAAACAACATGATCTCTCCATGAACAGTATATCCTTTGTCTTGAGTCTGGCTGATAGCATCCAACGAGGCAGGGACGGAGACTGAGTCATTTGTGATTGACATAGAGAAGAAAGAGAAGGAGATCAAATAGAAAAGAAGGATCAACCTCAACCTCAACATCTCCATCTTTATCTATCTCTATATAGCTACAGGAAGATAAAAGGCCAGCCCTTGTGATGGAGCTGAAGGACAATGATTGCTTGAGAAACAACAGGACTTACTGTTTCTTTTTCAGAGGTTGACAGCCAAATATTCTGTGTGTTGTATTGTTGCACTCAGTTCACATTACTTGCAAGAGAAAAAGTTGGAGTGTTCGGTAATTAATGGAAAAAGGTCAAGTGAAGAGAGGAAAGGGTGCTGTAGTTTTGGAGAAATTATTCTATCAGGATTTTGAACATAGAGAATAATCCGGATTGCTGCGTATTTGCTGCTTATTTATTGCGTATTTTTGGATATACAACAAATAAGCACTAAATAAACAGTAAATAAGCAGCAAATCAATAATACTCACTAAATACGCGCAAAATACTCACTAAAAAGTAGAAAAAATGCAAAAATACGTAGTGCGTATTTATTGAGTATTTTTTTACGTTTTTTGTGAGTATTTCCTGCGTTTTTAATGAGTATTTAGTGCTTATTTAATGAGTATTATTGATTTGCTGCCTATTTACTGCTTATTTGTTGTGTATCCAAAAATACGCAGCAAATACGCAGCAATCCGGACTATTCTCTACGTTCGGAATCCTGACAGAATAATTTCTCGTAGTTTTGTGGCTTAATAGTAGGAGCATGGGCGGATCCCCACTTATATTTGCCCACTCACAAAAAAAAATGTATAAGAGGGGTAATTTTGAAATTCTGCCCCCCCTAAAAAATCAATCTTTGCCCTAATATGACCCATCTCATATTTTTTCCCCATCCATCCGAAATTTCGAATATTTCCTCTTCGCGAATAAATGATAAAAAAAAATTTCTTATAAATTTGATAGTATTATGTTAGTTAAATTTTTTTAAAAATTTTATTTATTTATTATTACTATTTTATGTTGTTGTTATTATTATTATTATTATTATTATTATAAATGATAATGGTTAGAGAATCATAATTGGGCAATAGTGGTGGTTGGAGAACCAAAGTCAGATGACGATGGTCGAAGAACCATAATCAAATGATTGTGTTCAAAGGACCATAATCAAGTGACAATGGTCGGAGGAGCGTAATTGTGCAACAGTGGTCAAAGGATTGTTGTTAGGTAACAGTGGTTGGGAACTAGAGTCAAACAATGGTGCTTCGGAGATCGTAATCGAGCAATGATGGGCGAAAGATAATAGTTAGGTGTTGGTGGTCAGAAGATCGCAGTTGCATAACGATATTCGAAAGATTCATTAATCTTGCTAGAAGTTGTTTGACTAGTAGTTTAATATTCATCGAAACTTTTTCGAACCATGATCAAATCTTCTTTGAAATATGATCGAAGCTTATCCCACTATTATTTAATTCTTATTCTAAAATACTAGCAATCTTTGAATAAGCTCTAAAGGATATTTGATCATGTGCCGAATACATTTCGATAAAGGTCTTAACAAATTTTGAGAAATGTTCAAAGTTGATAACCTCATATTTAATATCCTTCAAGATGTAGGGTTTATGATGAAACCGTATAACATCACTAACCTTCAGTGATAATCGCTACCTACTTAGAGATAAAGATGAAAATATTGCATTCAACATTTGCCTCAAAACCATCACGCATGAATTAGAATTGCCAAGAAGAAAAAGGCGCCGACAGTAGGAGGGGTCAATCAATTTCTTGCATAAAAGGTCGCTTATAAAATCTAGAGCACCTTTAAGAATATATATATATGATCATACAATATTACAAACTCTTATCATCGATAAACTCTAAACCTTAAACCCTTTAGGACTATTAATTTCTAAATTTGACAGTAATATTTGGTGTATGTTAGATTATAATATATTGATTGATCTCACATATCACCATATCACAACTTGATGATGAGCCTATGCATGATTTCTACCATCACCTATTCTTAATTTTCGAGTGTCAATACTAATTGCCTTACGTACTAAACTATTTACCATATAAAAATACTACTAACTCATAACTCGTAAGTGAAAAATATTTTTTAACGAGAACAAGTTATACAAATAAATTGAATATAAGAATCATTGATAAATAATCCAAAATATATAATGTTATAATAAATATCTAAAACTAACTTTATCCTAAATAAAAGATCATTTATAATCAAATTGAAATTATTTATTTGAAAATTGTGCTTATCCTAATAAAAACTATTGAATCAAACTTCTATCAATTAGGGTGTCAATATTTGACACGGCCCGAAAACTTGACCCAAATCTGACCCAAAAATTCCGGGTTAGGATCAACCCGATTGAGAAATGAGTCGGGTTCAGGTTGACCCAGAAACCAACCCGGGTTGACCTGACAACATCGTGCGTGAAAGTTTCTTCTGCGTCGTAACGTGAGTGCGTGACCCGTGACCGCGTCTGACCTGAACATCGGCCGAGCGAGCTGGCAGACTCGTCCGACCGCGTGACTGACGGGAACATCTATGATCTATCCACGCTAGCAGACCCATCCGACCATCCCGTCACCGGTGCCGTCGACGTCGTCCGCGCTGGCACTTGGCAGACCTGTAGCATATAACGTTCCATCCTGTAGTGCGTGTGAATCGTGATACTAACCCGAGCGGATCAGATCGTGTCAACCCGGTAACCAGCACAAGTCGAATCCGGGTTGACAATCTCGACCTGTTTGCAAAATCGGGTCGGGTTAGTGTCAACCTGTTTGATTTCGGATTAACTCGGGTTGAATCCGAACTCGACCCGTGGACCCATTTTGACACCCCTAATAATCTATCATCACTTATTTTGAAAAAAAAAAAAAGCATAGAAAGAAAGAAAACTCTCAAAAAGTCACAAATGGTAAATATTCTACATTTGAATTTCATTGTATTTTTAAAGCTATAATTATAGCATATTATGCTCTTTAAATAAAGATCAAAACTATATAAATTTATTTTAAATAAGCACTTTTTTTAATTTAAAAAAATATATAAATATATAATTTTGAATTTCTATTCTTTAACAAAAAAAAGCAAAATTCTCACCACTGGAATGATCAGAAGAAAGCGACTTGAGATGAGCCATGTTCCTATCACATGGCAATCAATTGATATAAATAATTGTTACCTAATCTTTATTGATATGTCATTTTATATCTAATCAAACATTTTCTTTGCCTATGGCTACTAATTGACAGTGCCCTGTTGCTTCAATTAATCACGTGGCCATGACTTTTTCCCCATGGTGCTTTTGATCTTTTTTTTTTTTCCTTTCTCTCTCTTATTTTTTGCAGGGCACGAAAAATAGGATTGAGAAAATAATATTAAAGATGAAATTAAAAAAAAAACTTCAAAAATAATATTAAGCTTAATTATACTTTTTTTTTACTTTATATTAACTTAATTAAGCTCTTTTTTTTCTTTTTCATTGTTTGTGGGATTCTTTTACTTGATTTTACTCCTTTTTTCAAGATCTTTCTATGCTTTATTATTATTATTATTATTATTATTTGATTAGCATATAAAAAATAATTCAATCTTATTTAGCCCATTATTTATTTCTTGTCATTCTTAAAAATTTTCGCTCTAATTCAAATAAGCCTAATACCGACACAATATTCACGAACAATTTTAAATTCAAGCCCAATGCGAATACACACAAATTAATAAGAGCTAAACAAGAATACAACTGACTCTAATCTTTACACCCCAACCCATCTATTTTAAAATTCTTAATCTATGAATAATCAAACAATCTTAAGCGTTTTTAAGATTATGCCTTTTATAATCCTAAAAAAAATTGAATTATTTTGATATTGCATGTGATAGACATAAAAAAATAAATTTGTATCGATAGAGATTATTCATATCATGACGTTCCTCATTGTTTTGTTCTTTTGGAAATATTTAGACAAATCGAACACGGAATATGGATCGCATGAGAAGAAAGCCAACACCGCATAACAAAGTTGCGTACCAATAGTGCTCCGGGCGGATGGCTTCGAGTGTGGGGAATTAGACAGATTTCTTAAATGTTGTACAATAGCTGTTGCTGATGTCTTGGGGGAGTTGAAGACTCCAGTAGATGTGCAAATTTCCATAATCAAATTGTCATTGTGTCTAGAATTAACTCTAGAGCAAAGAAACTTAAGATCATCCTCCCCATTAGTAAGTCGGTCAGCTTTAGCACACTACATAATCCAATCTGACCAAGAAGAGTGGCAGTTAGAGAGCTTAAGGTTAATATTCTTCAAGGCAACATTCAACTGAGGATACATCAGATTGTTTTGAATTTGGGAGAGGTGAGAGTTTTACAGAGAAAAAAAAAGCTTCTCTAATTCCCTCTTAAGCAAATTGGAAGAGGCCCAAGGTTTAGGCTTAATTAGCTTTTTAAGAGTTTTCAGCTTGTAATAAAAAGATGTGATAGGTCTGCCATTGTAATGCTGAGAGAAGGCAGTAAGGAGATTCTCCCAAAAGTCTGAAATCTTGGACAAATAATTCTTGTACAAAAATCTATTCTTTTTATAGGTTTCAGCAACAGAGATCAAGATAATAGGGGAGTGGTCAGAATAGTGAGGATCATCAACTTTATAAAATGATTTGTGTACAACGTGAAAGTTTGTGATGGGAAGGTCGTGTTGTACAGGATCTTTGAAACAATTACGAATAATCCTTGAATCTTATATAAGAACATCAAAAGACTGGTACTATCATTAACTATGATAATCAACATATTAAAGGCAAGTAGATACTAATAGAGAACTATTAGTTAAGGAATACATATAAAAAAATTTCTCAATATATCATGATACAAAACAGTAAAACACATTAGAATGGACTTCAAAGTCTTTGGATTTATGTTGATAGTAACGTCATTCTGAATATCATAAATAACACTAATCTCAACGTAAATCTAATGACCTTAAAGATCAAAATGATGGGTTATGTATAAAGATATTTGTTTTCTAATAAATATGAAAAACTAAATGATTGATGAATCATTGATGATGAATGGATAATAATGGTGGAATGATTGACGGTTTGGCTGTCACCTCCACCAAAGTTTTGCCAGTACCTTGTTAGGGATGGCAATTATATTATTTCACATCATACTATATAAAGAAAATACAAAAATCCTTAAGGAATGGTTTCACTCCTTTTCCCAAAGATATCTACCTCTGCTTGCTAGTAACTGAACATCAGTCATTCAACATCATCGATCAATAGCCCACTTTTGATAAATGCCAATAGTTTCACTGCCATAACTAGTGATGAAATGGAAGAGGAGTTTGATAGGCTCTAAAGTTTCAATAACAACAACAACATCAAGTATTTATCGCACTACGTGGGGTCGGCGACATGAATCTTTTTTCTCCATTGTATCATGTTAAGAGTCAAATTCTCATTCAAATCTAATAAAGAAATGTCATTTCTAACCAAGTCTTTTTAGGTCTACCTCTATCTTTCTTAACATAGGCCAAATCTAATACATCTACTCTCCTAACAGAGTCATCGGAAGGCCGACATTTTACATGACCAAACCATCTAAGACGACTCTCTCTAATCTTATCTGTCACTGGAACTACTCCAACACTTTCCCGTATATGCTCGTTTCGTATCCTATCTTTAAGAGTAAGTCCACTCATCCACCTTAGCATTCTCATCTCAGCAGCACTTAATATTATGCTTCTCTTTTAATAGCCAACATTCTACGTCATAAAGCATTGCAGGTCTCACCACCATCTTATAAAATTTTCTCTTAAGATTGAGTGGTACTTTTCTATCACACAACAAACCCGAAGCATTCCTCCACTTCAATCATCCAACTTGAATTCTACTAATAATATCCCCATCTATTTCACCATCACTCTGAACAATAAACCCAAGATATCTAAAACGAGTACACTTATTAATGATCTGATCGCTCAAAGTTACAAACCTCCTCACTAGATGCACTGTTTAGTGGACTTTGTTAGAGAAAAGACAAATCATTGTCATTCATAAATTTTTAAACCATTATTATTTTTCATAACAAAATCAGATTGCAGAAAACTCATACAGATTTCCCTCTAAAGAAAGTGCTGTTGGAAACTTAAGCTAAAGATGCCCAAATTAATACCTTGGGTGTAGTTTACCTTGCTTGGGAAGGGATCGGTAGGGTACAATTTGATAAGCCAACAGCCTATTCTGATGAACCAACACATTAAAGCAGGCTCACAGCTTTAGTGGCGTGCTGAAAGAGCAGACATCCAATCTATCCATTAAACCAGAGCACCTCTAACAGACAAGTAAGAAAATAAGTATATTCAAACTTACATCTGAATTTATGGATGCCAATGAATTACAGTACTCGAATTACATTAGTTCATAAATATCTTTAAATTAAAAAAGAAAATTTAACATCCCTATTTCAGAACAAAGGGGAAGAAAACAGCTACAGGTGTAGAAGAAATCACACCAACCCTCTATTCAATTTTACAGGTAAAAAATGTAATTTATCTTACCAGTTTTAACTCCTGAAGGAAAGCACAGGATGCATCCACTTTGGATAACTATTTCCAAAGATTCTGGATCAGAAAACAACAGCACCAACAAAATAAGATGTCAACGGAACAGTTAAGTTGTCATCAAGCTGTGAACTGATTGGCAGTGACTCCACAATTGCAGAAGCTACTGATACAAGAAAGAAAGCCAAGACCAAGCTCCAGCTTTCTACAATATATCCAAATGAAGCGAGGAAATGCATGCACCTGGCATGTAATAGAAGAGATGATAACATGTTGACTGGAATTTGTTTGTTTGATAGAGATATATCGTTTACAGCTTGTGCTTACAAAATAGATGCTAAGAAACCTGAAGCTGCCATGGCAATGGTTCCTGCAAATGACTTGCTAGAATTGTAAGGCAACTTTTGCTTTCCATACCGTCTTCCCACTATGTCGGCAAAGCCTGAAAGAAGGTATAAACGAAGGTGCTAAGAGAGTGGGAAGAAAAAAAAATTTTGCCGCTATGGATATGGCATTTTATGAATACTTGGTATGACAATTCTTGAAAATTATGACAGACATACAAAGAATGAAAAAAATTATATTCTAAAAAAAATCTCAGTAAGAAGTATAATATTATTTGAAATCAAATATCATAAATAGTTGATATATAATTAAAAATCTATCAACCAAATTTGTATCTTGATGTAAATTTGTGAATTAGAAAGTTTCATGATCGACTTTAGAACCATCTAACTTCCCTTTTCAACAAACTTATAGTTTTAAGTGAAAGTTTCGATGAGAAAAATTCAACCAAACAAAAATTGCATTAATCCCAATCCAAATTAACCTAAATCAAGGTTCAAAGCATAATTGAAAACTTCATGACCCTATTTGATGAATGGGAGAACGTTCAAATTTGGGAGAACATAATAATCTGAAAAAAATTCTAGAGCACTTCCAAACAATCACCACTAACAACTTTCATCTCCCCATTATCATCACCTGGCCTAATCATCGTCGCCCAGCCATCATGGTTTGATCATCGTTGCCTAACCGTCATTGTCCGACTACCATTTCCCAACTATCATTATCTCCTCTAACCAAAGCCAACATTGGCCGCCTCCTAACCGCTAAACGATGCTAAGGTCTATCATGTTTTATTGCTTCTCTAATATTTCCCACGACATTCACAAGAAGCCAAGCCGACCATTCAGATATTGCAATCTCAGCTTTTTTATTACAGAGAAGAGCAACCTTTTATAATCTCCAAATACATGGCGCATTATTTTAATTGGATCATACTTGTGATATTTTTTTTTAGATTTTCAATGTAAAAGCCCTTGCGTCTCTTTTTTGTGTGGATCTTTGTGCAGCACTATAGCATAAAATAATCACTCTACCGCTATAAATTTATTGGTACATAATAATTTGACACCGTTTGTGAGAACAATCCCATCATTCTACAAAAACTTATCCAACGAGCGCAAGCATAATGCCCACAACAACGATGAGTCCTACTTTAACACTCACCAATTTGGGAACCAATCCAAGACAACATAATAAAGCTTATGGAAGTTAACTAGACCTGACTTTGGAGGATGGTATTTGCATAAACAGAGAAGTACCAAGCTCAAACCCTCTAATTCTTACAAGAGGTTGGCCAACAATTAATATCATCATATCACTTGAGTTCTACTAACGTAAAATCAATAGCAAGTCAGGGCTAGTCAATTTGAGGGGTACCCGTGCAGGGCCCCCTCACCGCAATGCTAAATTTTCTACACCACAGCTTAACCAAGAACTCATCAATACTGCCAATTTGACTCATCCTTTTCATGTTGTCCGATCAACTTGTAATCCCCTAACAACTTTGTTGAACTTGACCCCTTGTGCTATCATACAAGAAGAGTAATGATCCCTTGTTTAAGAATAATTTTCTTTAAGGGATAAAAATCAACTCACTTGTCACCGTGATTTTTAGGAATCTTCACCTATTACTGATGTTATCCTTCAAAATCACATACGAGTGGGATTCAAGTTGCCCATTATCGATCTCTATAATGAGTTCTCTGATCCTTACGAGCACATCAACTATTATCGAACTATCATGCATACTCAACAAGTCTCTGATGCACTCCTTTACCATATCTTCCTCGTTATGCTCAAGAGTCAAGCTCACAATTTGTTCTACTCTATCTCTCCCTCTCCCGAATAGACTTATCCACCCCTTTGCCAACCTTGCCAGGCTTTTCATCGAGCAACTTATTACAAATCCGATGATTATCAATGACTCTTCCCATCTTCTAAGATTCGTCAAAATGAGAAAAAAAACTCTTGAAGAATACTAAAGATTCTCCTCAGAGTCTTATCAAAGACCCTTAAAAGTTTACTTCATAATATTTATGTAATCTTAACATATTCAAATAACAAAATTCTTATCAAAATTGCTATGTAATCGAATTTTCTTTTCCCTAAACAAGGTCACAACCATGACCTCAAGGGTAATAATGTTCTAAAGCCAAACCAACTAGCCCATTTAATTTGAGAAATATGCAACTATTGTTGCATCCAAAATCCAAATCAATGCATAATCAGTTCAACAGGATTTGTTTTGACTTCTTTTATGTTAAAGCATCAAGCAACACTATCACAATCTTACCCAAGATAACCTATGTATTAATATATGTTATACTAGATCAAATACGAGAAAAGAATTTTGCCCAAAATCTATTTAAAAGAAATTTTTTTATTATCATTTAAATTTATAACTCATACCACTAAATCATCAATGTACCTATGATGCACCGACACAACCACGACAACACGAACACAAAACAGAGACGTGACATGTCAATTATTGCAAATACAAGACACAAACATAGGTTAGACACGCTATTATAATTTTTGTATATTAAAAATAATATATAAAAATTAAATAAGCAGTGTTAAAATGGTTTTGAAACGTTGATATTGTGACGGCATTGGAAGTCGATGTTGAGATGACATCAAACATTATTGTGAAACCCTAGTCTCAATCTGCCTGAAAGAAATGAAGATGGGACTGTTGAGAGAATGGGATATTGACTACATTAGATTGATTTGGGGCTGCATAAAGGAAATAAGAAATTAATTTTTTTTTTATTAATAAATAAATTTTAAAATGTAAGAAATTATATTAAAAAATATATAAAATATTAACGGCAAGTATTGGACACGTACCAATTTATTTTTAATATTTTTTGATCAGATACATCTTCAACATGTCTGACACATTCAGACGAATGTTGTGTCCACTACGTGTCGGACGCATGTTATGTCTGATACGTGTCCGACGCATGTCAAGTCTGATATGTATCAGACGCAGCATAGCTTTTTAAAAAAAAGTATTGGTGCACATAAAAATGTATAGAATAAGACACAATTCACACATATATCAAAACTTTTTACATCCCAAATCATGATTTTTAATAACTACAATAAAATATGTTAATATCATAATTACAAAATAATCATCTATACCATAAAAGAGCACCTTATAGCAAAATCACAACCTTCTAACAATAAAATAATTCATCTATAATAAAAAACATGTAAATATAATAAAGAATGAGCAAACAATCCATTAGGTTACACAAAAACTATAACTGTATACAATATATGAAAATAAAATAATATGTATGCTATCAATCAATTAATCATAAAAATTAAATATACATTAAATAAATAAATCTTTATAATACTCAAATACAAGTATCATATACAGTACAATCATGACAAAGATTATCACTTTAAAATCATATGTCGAATAGGGCATCATATCACATCAAAAAGTTTAAACAATTGAATTCATCATGTATAGCAACATATCATAAAATATATGAAGCAAGTTATATGTTCTGCCTAATCATATCATTTCATGTAATGTTTTTTTTTTGGTATCAAACATATAAGTTAGGTAAAATATCTTATCATGTTATATAAATAAGAACAGCTATGTAATATAGTACATGGGAGTCGTCACTCCCAGCCAGTCGACACTTAAAATATATCACATTCCCCATTATATCTCACATCATTTATCGTGTTCACATCACATATTTAAAAAAAGTCTATCGACCCACCCTACTCAGCAGGGCATCATGACTTCACCATCATGAATCATAACAACCACCATTTCTTGCATACACACATTACATAACACATAACGTAATTACCATTTTAAATTATACTCACTATAGCGCATTGTATCATTTGCAATGCATATGAAAATGACATGTAAATAAAAAATTAGTTGAGAGTTCATAGGATAACTCTTATTTTTATATGTAAAATCCTAACAAATGAATTATAATATGCATATCATTCTTCTTGTATTAACTTGACATGACAACCAATTATAATATGCATATCATTTTTCTTGTATTAACTTGACATGACAACCATTTATCATTATTTTTAACCATTTATCAAATTTCTTAATTTATTTATCCTAATTTAAGGCATATGCCTCAATATATAGAAATACACGAATGAAAATTCAATATGATCATATCAACATGTACAAAATGATTAGAACAATAAAATAGTAAAAATTACACTGCAAAAGTTTATTAAAAATTGAAATATTGCAATTTTTGTAAGTTCTAGTTAAATTAAAATTTAGAAAAAAAAAAAGAAAAATTACTAAAATTGGAGGCAGGGTAACGATGGGCCACCGCAAGCCAAATAATTTCCTCAACTAGGTCGTCTGACAACAACGATTCTAAGACCTCCAAACCTAGATTTTCTCTCGCCTATCCATCTCTTTCTTACCCTTAACCCTTCTTCTTCTTTCAGTTCTTTGTTTAGAATGAAATGAGAATAAAATGGGTGTGTTTGGTTTCCTAGAAGTGGGAGGGGATATTTAAGTGATAATGATGAGGGGTAAATTTGTAATTACATGAATTATTTAATTTATAGCATCAAATTTATATAAATCTATTTATATCTTCAAATCTAGAGCTCCAAAAATTATGAAAAAATAACTATAAAATAGTGCATCATGTTTAAAATGCTTTGGTTAAAATAATTCGCAAAACGAACACCAAACAATTTCAAAAAATTTGCTTATACTGACATGAGTCAATTTATTAAAGAATTTCAATTAAATAAAAAATATCTTATTTTCATATAAAAAATACCCATAAAAATATGAAAAAAAAATAGCTATAGATAAAATACAACATTATCTATGGTATGGTGAAGAGCAAATCAAACTTATAAAGAGTTCTAATTTATAATTTGTAGATTACGGATTAAAATATTCCGTATAAAATTTTAAAGAGTCATACTTCTATTTCTAATTCGAACAATCATAAAATTTTTTAAAGATTAAAAAAATTGAAATTTTATTTTAATAAGTATTTTAAAGCATCATATAAACTAAACTTGCATTTACATAAATATTTTTAAAAAGCAAACACATAAGACTCTTCTGGTTTTTTCTAGATCAAAATCGAACATGTGGGTATTACAAACATTTTGATGAATAATATTAGATAAATAAAAAGTTATTGATGAATTTCTCTCAATATTTAGAGTGACACCCTAAATTAACAATTAGGGGTTGTTTGGTTTGATGAAAAGTGAGTGTTAAGTATTCTAAATACATGGGTTTTAAGAATTTTGATATTTAGTTTAATGAAAAAGGAATGTGATATGTGAAGGGGCGGCAACCGGCTCAGCATGCCAGTCCAGCAAAAGCCGGACCAACCGAACAAGGCAGATGGGGCGAGAATAGCAGGGAGTTCGGCCCCTCTTGTGGGGCCTATCAAACCTATAATTCCATATGTGAGGAGAAGGATTAGAGAAGGAATTAATGAGAGGATTTGAATTCAAAATAAGAGAGGGAATTAAGTAAGACAAGAGGGCTATTTTAGGGGGAATCAAGAGAGCTTATTTAAGGATTATTCTGGGGTTTATAGGGATTATGTGAGATTAGATTTCTGATGTAGTTTCTTTTCTTTGAGGGACTCTTAATGGCGTCTAGGTGGTTTGGGAGAGTCGATCTACCTCTCTAATTATAAATCATTGTACCTTGCTTTTGTTTTGAAGTATTAATCCAAAATATCAGCCATCGTTTCTCAATCCCATGCAGTTTTTATTCTAACTTCTCGCTGATTTTGCTTCCAAGGCATATCAAATTGGTATCAGAGCGAGGTAAATGACAACCAAGAATATGGATGCATTGGAAGGTGAGATTGAACAAATCAAGGTCAGGATGGAGGAGAAATATTCTGGAATTGAGGAAAAATATTCCGAAATGGAGAGGAAGTTGACTACTGTGGAAAGAAGGCTTTCATCCATAGAGAACTGCTTTGAGAACATGGAAGACATGATCAAGAAGTTGAACGAGACGCAATCGAAGGCCTCGCCAGCTATTATGAGGGCTGATCTGAAAGGGAAGAAAGTCCAAGAGGACGATGATGAAGTGGAGAGTGTTTTCCCTCAAGGGCCACCCCGGAGGGTTCCATTGGGATATTCCAAATAAAGAGTAGCAAGAAAATGAGAAGCTAAACCTTTTTGGAGACCGCCCAAGCAGGAGGGAAGATGGACCGGAGGAAGTATGGATGGGACGAAACCAAATCCACAAAGGGAGGAAGGGAGGAAGGGAGGGAAGCGCACCATCACTACAAGGGATGAACTAACGGATGGAAAAACTATTGGGGTATGGATGTGAGAACAAGGAAGATAAAAATGCCGGTTTTTGAAGAGGAAGATGCTTAGGGTTGGATGTATTGGTTGGAGCGTTATTTTGATATTAATGGGTTGACGAAAGGAGAAAAACTTATGACGGCGGGTTTATGTTTGGAGGAAAAAGCCCTAGCCTCGTTTTAGCGGAGGGAGGCCAGGTATTCGATTTATTCCTGGGGAGAAATTCAGAATTGTTTACAAGAACGTTTCCGAGCCATTCGAAAAGGAGACCTCCATGAGTAGTTCTATGCCTTAACTCAAGAGGGGACTATCATAGAATATCAGGAGAGATTTGAGATGATGTCATGTAGGTTGAGGGGAATTTCTGAGGAAGGGCTGGAAGGGAATTTCATGAAGAGTCTTAAGGAAGACATACGAGCAGAGCTCAAGGAGTTGAGGCCTAGAGGACTAAGAGAGAAGATGGATCTAGCACAAAGTATGGAAGAGAAACAACATAGGGAGAAGACCAGCAGAAGCAACACCATGGGAGGGGCTTACAAGAATACCTCCACGACCCTAGCACAGAGGACCTAAACGACGTCATTTCAGAGGGAAGCAACAGAGGAGAAGAGCACTGGAGTTCTTCTTGGAGGCAATTTCAAGCGCCTTGTAGAAGCGAAGGTGCAGGATAGACGAGCAAAAGAGTTATGCTTCAGGTGTGATGAGAGATTTGCACCAAGACATAAGTGCAAGAATCGAGCCCTTCAAGTCTTGATGGTCTGTGAAGGGGATGAGCTAGAGGATATCGTAGGGGAAACAGAGCAGCTACACCTAGACTTGGCGAAGGTGTCCCTGAACTCCGTGGTGGGATTTACTCCAAATCACATCATGAAGATGAGGGGGCAAATTGGGGAGCAACCAGTGGTGGTCTTGGTGGACAATGTGGCTACTCATAACTTCATCTCTAATCGGGTCGTGGATCAGTTGAGATTAAAGTTGGTGGATACAGGGAGCTTCGAGGTCATGATGGGAACAAGAAAGATAGAGAGTAGGGGGGATTTTTAGAGGGTTGGTGCTGGCACTCCATGGCATACAGATAGTGGAGGATTTTCTTTCTTTGAAATTGGGGAGCACTGATGTGATCCTAGAGATAAAGTGGTTACAAACGATTGGGAGATCACAGTGGACAAGAAGTTGTTGACTATGGAGATTCAGGTGGAGGGCTAGAAGGTGGTGCTGCGAGGGGATGCCAGCCTATGCAAAACTATGGTTTCACTTAAAACCATAGTCAGGGAAATACAGGGAGCAGGGCTAGGCTACTTGGTAGAGCTACAAAGCTTGGAGGGGATCCAAGATTTACAGGCAGAGTAAGTCCCTGAGTGTGTACGTTAGCTTCTACAGCAATTTTCGGAGGTTTTTCAACAGCATAGCAGATTACCATCACCTCGAGAGCACGAGCATGCAATTACCTTGAAGGAGGGAGCTTCTCCTATCAGTATCTGACTGTATCGGTACCTGCAGATCCAGAATGATGAGATAGAGAGGCTTATCAAAAAGATGCTGAAGGCAGGGATCATTAGACCCAATGTGAGCCCCTTTTCCAGCCCTATTTTACTACTGAAAAAGAAGGACGGTAGTTGGAGGTTTTGTGTGGATTACAGAGCCCTAAACAAGGAAATTGTATTGCACAAGTTTCCTATTTGTGTGATTAATGAATTGTTGGATTAATTATTTGAGGCGATCATCTTCTCGAAGATTGACTAGAAATCAGGGTACCATTAGATCAAGATGAAGTCATGGGGTGTGCAAAAGACAGCATTCAACACCCACCAGGGTCACTACAAGTTTTTAGTGATGAATTTGGCCTTACCAACGCTCCAGCCACTTTTCAGTCACTCATGAATCGGGTTTTTCAACCTTATCTTAGAAAGTTTATATTGGTATTTTTTATGACATTCTGATTTACAGTCAGACATAGGCAGGGCATATGGGACACATGAGGATGGTGTTGGAGACATTGAGGGAACACCAGTTGTATGCCTACCTAAAGAAGTATTCATTTGCACAGTCATGAGTGGAGTACCTGGATAGGTAGTGAGCAAAGTAAGGATAGCAGCAAATTAGTCCAAAATTAAGGCTATGCTGAATTGGCCTTTACCTAAGAACCTGAGGGAGCTGAGAGGATTCTTAGGTCTCACCGGGTACTAACGGAAGTTTGTGCAAGGGTATGGCATGATCGCATGGCCCTTGACTGAGCAGTTGAAGAACAATTTCAAGTAGGGGGAGGCGGCAACGCAAACTTTCGAGCAGTTGAAGAAAGGAATGACTAGTGTACCAGTGTTAGCACTTATTGACTTCAGCAGGCCATTTGTGGTGGACACAGATGCGTCAGGATACAGACTGGGGGTAGTGCTCCTGGAGGATCAACACCCTCTTGCCTATTTCAGTCGGGTACTCATATCCCGGGCAAGACTTAAGTCTGTGTACGAGCGGGAACTGATGGTTATTATCTTGGCTATTCAGAAGTAGTGACCTAATTTGTTGGGGAAACATTTCCTAGTTAAGACAGATCAGAGGAACCTGAAGTATTTGTTGGAACAACGAATGGTCACGGCGGAGCATCAGTGATGATTATCCAAGTTGCTTGGATATGATTTTGAGATCGAGTACTGATCAGGCTTGAAAAACAAAGCAACAGATGCCTTGTCCAGGAAAGTTGAGGAGCCCCAGTTAGCAGCCTTGTCATTACTCATGATCCTAGATTGAGAAGCTTTGAAATAGGAGAGTGAACAAGATGAAGGACTGGGGAAGATCATAGTTGATTCACTGCAAAACCTGAATAGTCATCCTGGTTACACATTGAGGGGAGTTCAGTTGCTACATCAGGGGAGATTCGTTCTTCCAAGAGGATCAGGATATATCCCCAAGTTGCCACAGGAGTTTCATGGTAGTATAATTGGAGGACATTCAGGAGCTCAGAAAACTTACAGTGGTTATCAGCAGAATTATACTGGGTGAGGTGCGTCGCGATGTAGAGGACTAGGTAGCTAGATGCGATGTGTGCCAAAGGCACGAGTACTTAGCCATGTTGCCAGCAGGATTACTACAGTCACTAGCTCTATCGGAGAGGGTGTGGGAGGTAACGATGGATTTCATCGAGGGGTTACCACGATCGAAGGGGTTTTCTATATTACTGGTAGTAGCGGATCGTCTGAGTAAATATTCACACTTCACCCCTCTGAAGCACCGTTATATCGCAGTCACTGTGGCTACTGTTTTCATACAAGAAGAGGTGCGCTTGCATGAATTCCCAAAATCCATTGTGTTAAACAGAGACAAGGTGTTCCTTAGCTACTTTATGAGAGAGTTGTTTCATTTACAAGGGATAGTTATAAAGAGAAGTACAACCTACCACCCTCAGACAGATGGCCAAACAGAAATGGTCAAAAGAAGTGAGAAACCTATTTGAGATGAATTGTATCATACAAGCTGAAGAGTTGGGCAAAGTGGATTGTTTGGACCGAATATTGGTACAACACCTCAGACCATTCAACAGCAAAGACCACTCCCTTCAAGATTCTCAATGGAATAGATCCATCTCATTTAATTCATTATGACAGAACTCTACACCAATGTCCAGCATAGGTCAATACTAAGAGGAGAGGAGCAGGGTATTATCTTAACTCAAAGGCATTTGTTGAGAGCCAAACAGATTATGAAAAGGAAGGCTAACGAGCACAAGAGAGAAGCAAACTTCAAACCAAGAGATAGGGTTTACTTAAAATTGAGGCCTTATAGGCATAAAACATTAACCATAAGGAGGAATGAGAAATTATCCCAATGATACTTTGGCCTTATGAGGTCTTGGAAAGCATTGAAGCAGTAGCTTATCGATTGAGGCTACCACCCTCGTCAACTTTGCACCCAGTTTTTCATGTCTCACAGCTGAGAAAGGTAATGTTGGGGATGAGTAAAACACAACAATGTCTAAACAAGCAAGAAAGTAAAAGCAACGGAAAGTAAAAGATACCAGGATTTAACATGAAAAAATTCAAAATAGAGAAAAAAAAAAACCACAGAGCCACGCGACACCAAGAAATACACTATGAAAATTGGGAGAAATAAGTACAGATCTCTCTTCTCTCTCATTCTCTCCTTGCTTCTCTTCTCACTTGCACCATTCTCAATCTCTCAAACACCAAAATACAAGAGAAAACCAAGTAAAATAACCCCAAGGGATGCAACCCATAAAAAAAAGATAAAGAAAACCGTCCAATCCGC
Organism: Dendrobium chrysotoxum; assembly: GCA_019925795.1. Lineage (NCBI taxonomy): Eukaryota > Viridiplantae > Streptophyta > Magnoliopsida > Asparagales > Orchidaceae > Dendrobium > Dendrobium chrysotoxum. Next base: position 89,429,853 of record CM034305.1, on the reverse strand, counting down.
CTCGCAACGCTGCGGTGCCAATTCTATGTCTTGATCCGCTGCAGCGCCATATCTATGTCACTGCAGCGCTCTGCTCTCTATCGTTCAGCGCTGGAGCGCTCGGGAACACAGCACCAGGTTGCTCGGGTATATAGCGCCAAGGCGTTCTACGAAAAAAAATTTTATGTGCAAAGCACCCGAACCCAAGCAGGGAGTAAACCCCCCAGCGAGCATGCGTAACTTGAGGTCCGAGGCAACAAAATAACCCGATTGATCAACACAATCAGATTCCATGCATAACAATCTCCCACTTAGAAATTGATAGCAATCAATCCTTCTCTCGATCTGCACCATCAATCATAATACCTGTAATGTGGCTCACCCCTTCTCTCATCCTCCATGAAGACCAACTAAAGCTACACATAGCTTCAGTTTATCAACTGTCACCGTCTTCGTCAGCATATCTATAAAATTCTCGATCGTGTGTATCTTCTCCAAAAATAACTAACCATCTTCTAGAAGCGACCTGATGAAATGATGCCGAAACTGGATGTGCTTTGCCCTGGCATTGAATGCAGCATTCTTGGCTAGCTGAATAGCACTCATGCTGTCAATATGCAACTTCCCATTCCTTTGCCCCTTGCTAAGTTCTGTTAAAAAACTTTGCAATCAAATCATCTCCTTGCTAACCTCAGTGATAGCAATGTACTCAGCTTCTATAGTTTAGAGCGCAACAATCTTCTGTAACTTGGAAACCCAACTCACTGCAGTCATTTCCAAAGTGAAGATATAACCTGTTGTGCTTCTCCTACCATCAAGATCTATAGCAAGATCAGAATCTACATAACCCTATTAATCAATCCCTGCACCACTAAAGCAAAGAGCTTTGTCCACTGATCCTCTCAAGTACCTGAAAATCCATTTAATCACCTCCCAATGAAGTTTGTCTGGGTTACTCATAAATTTGCAGAAAACTCTCACTGCATATGCTATATCAGATCTCGTACAGATCATAGCATACATCAAACTTCCAACTGCTGAAGTATACGGAGTCTTCTTCATCAGTTCTTCCTCTGCTTCAGATTTAGGTGATTGTTCCATGGATAGCTAAAAGTGACTACCCAAGGGAGTGCAAACTGGTTTGACCTTTCTCATGTTGAATCTCTAAAGCACATTTTCTAGGGGTGTCAATTTCGGGTCACAGGTCGTATTCGGGTCGAACCCGAAACAGACCCGGCACTGCTCGGGTCAACCCGAACCCAACCCATTTTTACAAACGGGTCGATTGTTGGGACCCGACCCGCTTCGGGTTCGAATCAACCCGACCCGACACGGATTTACAGTATTTGGCTGAAGCGCGCGCGAAAATGAGGAAGATATAGCGAGCTACCGTCGCTACTTCCAGTTCTGGCGAGGCGACAGCGGCGTCGGTGAGGCGGCAGTGGTGGCTGGCAGCAACGGGGGCGGTGCGGCGGCAGCGGCGTTACAGCGACTCGACACGAACTGGTGACTGCGACTCGACGCGAACTGGCGGTGCGGCAACAGCAGCGGCGAGGTGTAGCAGCGGCGACGGCCTCGAAGGAGGCGAACTGGCCACTGCGACTCGAGTCACTCGACGTGAACTCGCGACTGCGACTCGATGGCTGACGGACTGAGCGACTACGACTCGACGCGTCAGGTCATTTTTCAGGCAGGGCGGGCACACCGGGTAGCAGACGCGGGTAGAATCATTTTCGGGTCATTTTCGGGTCATTTTCGGATTTCTAGGTCAACCCAAACCCTACCTGAAACTCAAATCATGTCAGATTTTTGAACCCGAACCCGACTCGTTTGCTAATCGGTTCGACCCGATCCCAGATTTTTTCGGGTCGGATTCGGGTAGAGTATCGGGTCATGTCAAAAATTGACACCCCTAACATTTTCAACATACTCTACCTGAGACAACTTCAGTATACCTGCACTTCTATCCTTACTAATTCTCATACCAAAAATTTTCTTTGTTGGACACAAATATTTCATTTCAAACTCATTTGATAATTGTTCTTTCAGACATCTTATCATCTCCATATTTGAACCTACAACTAGCATGCCATCCACATACAAAAACAGAATAATATAATAATTATCAAAATGTTTAAAAAAATAACAGTGGTCTACCTGGCACTTCGTGTACCCATTATCTGACATAAACCTTTCAAATCTTTTGTACCACTATTTTAGTGCTTGCTTCAGCCCGTATAAGCTCCTCCTGTGCCTACACACCAGATCTTTATTACATGTGACTACATATCCCTGAGGTTGGATCATATACAACTTTGCATCAAGGTTACCATGAAGAAATGTTATATTTACATCCATCTGTTCTAGATGTAAATCCTCCACTACTACCATGCTCAGTACAACTCTGATTGTAGTCATCTTCATCACTGGAGAGAAAATTTCAGTGAAGTCCACTCCTTTCTTCTGCTAAAAATCTTTAACAATAAGTCTGGCCTTGTAGCGCTTGTTATCATCAGGTTCTTCTTTCAGCCTTTAAACTCACTTGTTCTGCAGTGCTCTTTTATCATCTGGTAGTTCTGTCAACTCCCAAGTCTAATTCGATTCAAGTGAACGCATCTCATCATCCATGGCTTGCACCCACTTCTTTGAATCGTCAACTTGAATGGCTTCATCATAGCACTATAGTTAACAACTATATGTTAGCAATAGATAATACAAGGAAGGATAATACATTTGTACTGACCTTGAAATTCTGGTGGATCTCCTTATTTCAGTAGCAGGAGTCTGAGGTACCATGTGCTTCATCAGCTTTGTCTTCTTGATCATCATCCTCTATCTCAACATACTTGGAAGAATCTTCAAGAGTCTTATTTTTATCCTTGTCTATTCACTTTCATTGAATTTAACATCCCTGCTCCAGATGAACTTCTGATTCTAATAATCCCAAAATTTGTAGCCAAATTCACCCGAGTCATATCCACTGAATGTACATTTGATATTTTTGGATCAAGCTTACTCCTAGATCCTGCATTAATATGAACATAGGATGAACAACCAAAAACTTTGAGGTGGAATATACTAACCTTCTTTCCACTCCAGACTTCCTCAGGTAACCCCTCATTCAAAAGAACTGAATAACCACGATTGATTAGATAAATTGTAGTATTCACTACCTCTGCCCTGAACTACTTGGGTAGACTAGCATGTAATCTCATGCTCTGGCACGCTCAGTGATAGTTCTATTCATGCGCTCTGCAACACCATGCTGCTGTGGTGTTCTTGGAACAGTAAACTCATGCCTGATCTCATTCAAAGCACAATACACCTTTAACTTCTTGTCACAATACTCGCCACCATTATCTGATCTGAGACACTTGAACTTCAGACCTGTCTCAAGCTCAACCATGACCTTCCACTTCTTGGAAACATCAAACATATCTGACTTGTGTTTTAAGAAGTACACTCATACCTCCCTACTGTGATCATCAGTAAATATAACAAAATACAAAGATCCTCTTATAGAAGTAACTAGAGCAGGACCCCATACATCAGTATGCACTAACTCCAACTTCTTTGACTTAACCTTTGAACCAGTACTTGAAAAGCTCACCCTATGTTACTTGTCATATACACAGTCTTCACAAAAATCTAAATCTATATTTTTAAACCATGATGTTTTCCTCGAGTGAGAAGTGAATGCATACATTTCTTACTCATATGATCAGCCTTTGATGCCAAAGACCTCCATCAACATCTGAATCTGCCACTCCAATAGAATCTGCTCTTCTATTGATAACATACAGGGTACCTAGAATACTGCCATAAGCTATAATCATAGCCCCTTTTGTCACCTTCCATGTATCTCTTGTGAATGATGTCACATGGCCTGAGTTTGCAAGTTGACTCATATAAACTAAACTCTTCTTCAAACAAGGAACATGCCTAATATTCTTGAGTCTTCAAATTGACCCATCCAACATTTTGATATCAATATCTCCCTGTCCAACAATGTTGCAGTGCTTGTTGTCCCCGAGATACACTTTACCCAAATCACCTTGAGTATAGTTCCTGAATGCCTCCTTGTTAGAACTTGCATGAAAAGAAGTACCCAAATCAATCACCCAATATTCAGAATTGTCTAGAGATAAAATCAGAGAATCTGACTGACATTCTTCTGCAGATACATTTGTAGAATAATGTTTATCTTGACCTCTATAATCCTTCTTCAAGTGATCATTCTTTCCACAGCTCCAGCACACAACTTTTCCTTTACCTGAAGTAGACTTTCTTCTCTTGGGAGAGGCTACAACAACATCAAGCATTTATCCTACTACGTGAGGTAGGCTACATGAATCCTTTTTCTCCATTGTGTTCTGTTAAGAGTCAAATTCTAATTTAAATCTAATAAAGAAAGGTCATTTCTTATGTATGTTATATATTTTATTTTTTTATAAAATTAAAACCTAAATATTTAAAATAAAATAAGATTATAATAGAATTACGTGTAATAACAAATAGAATATAAAATTTAAAAATTTATTTTAAATAAATATTAATATTCTTAAAAGAATTTATTATTTCACTATGAACAATTAAATAGAAAGACAAAAAAATCACTCAAAAAATATTGGGAGCATATTAAAAATAATCAATTTGTGCCCTCACTAATAAAATTTTTTTGCTCCACCCTTACTTGCCACTTTCATGTTAGAACATCAATTAAACTTATATATTGCACAAAATATATTAAAGTAAAAGAAAAACATGCATCCAAACCTAAACAAAAAAAATTATTTTCATTTCATATGCACGTGAAGAAAATACACAATAAAATTATTGCATAAACCAAATATCAGCATTAGCTCGCTTTCTAAATCATCTTCAACATCTGGGAAATGCTTGGTCAGGAGACAGCCTTTTGACATTAGGTCCAATCTAGTGATACATCAAATAAATATTCTTTAAAAGACCACAAACAAAATCTCCTTCAAAGTACTAGTGGTTCGATTCCTTCACCTCACTTCAAACTTCTTGCACTGAGCCTCTTGGATACAATCTTCAAGCAACAATAATAAACCAAAGATTTTTTGAGTCTTTCACGGCTTTTAACTCAACTTCAGCTACCAAAAAGTAGCCTCTTCCCCTTCAAGTCTTTGCAACTTTAATTATAAAACTTCCACTCCAACTGCAACCCATCTCGAATGATTTAAACGGTAGTGATACCAACGTAGATGCTTGAAATCATCAATATTGACCCCCGACATCGATGTAAAGCTAAAAATAAAGCTTCTTCAATGTTACTTAAAATATACATAAAATTTCATATAAAATTAGAGTAAAATTATAGCAAAAGAAAACATAAGCATATAGTAAGTACATAGAAGATTATGGAAAAATATATCAACAGCCTCTTTCTAATGACATCAATAATGCTAGAAAATAGGGGACAACCAATACATCACTATAAAATCCATCAATCAAATATGAATCTTAATGAAATTACATGAATCAGAAACTTTCATGATCTACTTTAGGACTATCCAAACTTTATTTTAGTAAATTCATCGAAGTGAAAGTTTCAATGAGACAAATCCAATGACACCAAAATTGCATTGTGATAGGAAACACTTGAAGATTTCAAGTAGATCCTATCAATATTGACGAAAACAGTGAGAACACTCCACAATATTGAAGAAAATCAGAGGAAAACAACAATTTTTATTGAGAAAAGCAACTAATTGAAAGAAAACAACAAGATACAAGTGATCCTCTATTCGAGAGGAGGATCGATCTCTCCCTAGACGAATCTAGAGCCCAAAACCTAAATCTAAGATACCTCCAATTTCAGCCAAATTCAAGATGCCCTAACCCTAGGAAAACAAACTATTTAATGCATACAATTCAAAAGGAAATCTCTAAACAGTCCCTACATTCAATTTCCCTCCTAAACTTCCTCAAAAAAACCTTCCAAAGATGCTCCGTTGGCTCTTGCGGTCGAATCGGGCTCCAGTAGAGGCGGAAGATTTCCGCCTCTGTTTCACGCGGGCCGGTCCCGCAGGACCAGTCTAACAATACTCCCCTCCCAAAGATCCACCTTATCCTCAAGGTGGAGATATGCTCGTGTTCCCGTGGAGGTGGTCATCCTTGAGGTGGCTGAAAAACCATACCAAATTACTGAATCAAGGGCTATACTGAAAGAGAAACATCCCCTCCCTCCTCCATCCTGATCACATCAAGCTTGTGCAGTCACCAGATAATCTTCCCTCACCTCTTGTATGCTCCTAACCATGGTCTTGAGTGATACAATGACTTTAGATAGCTCTGCATCTCCCCTTATAACCACCTTTCTCCCATCCACCCTTAATTCCATCGTGAGTGCCCCCCAATTGTCCTTGGTTTCCCCCAAGGTTTGCAACCACTTCATCCCCAGGATGATATCAGTACTTCCTAACTCTAGTGGGAGAAAATCCTCCCTTACTTGAATCCCCGGGATGATTAACACCACTCCTCTACAGATCCCCTGGCCTTTCTCCACCTTCCCTGTACCCATCATCACCCCATAATAATCGGTGTCCACCAATTTCACTCCCAGTTGATTGACAACCTGAGTGGAAATGAAATTATGGGTAGCCCCACTGTCAATCAATGCTACCACCTCCATGCCTGTTATTTTCCCTTTTACATTCATTATATGATTCGAAGTGAATCCTACTACTGTATCCAGGGAGACATCCGCCATATCTAGATGCAGCTTGCCATCCATCTCTCTCTCACCTCTCTCCTTAGTTTCCTCGTCATCACAGACGGTGACAATCTAAAGAGTTCGATCCCTACACCTGTGCCCTGGAGTATATTTCTCATCATAACGGAAACATAACCCCTTTGCCCTCTTCTCCTGTATCTCCTTCTCTGTCAGTCTCTTAAAATTTTTCCCACTCCCTCCTCCTACTGGCTTCTCCCCGGTGGTCTCATGAAACCCTCTTGTTGTCGGCCCCTTGGGTGCTAAATGAGTAGTCGGCATCCGGTACGTGCCTCCTGAATTGCTGCTCCTGGTTCCCCTCTCTACGTTTTTCTGATTTTCCACCAGTTGTGCCAACTTCATGGCCTCCCCCAAGTCACGAGGCATCAAAACCTTCACTGCTACTCGGATCTCTGTTTTCAACCCCTTCATGAAGTTTCCCTCTAATACAGTATCTGATAATCGCTCCACCCTACAGGCCAGATGCTCAAATCGCTCCGGATAGTCTGCTATTGATCCCTCCTATGTCAGAGCAAAGAACTGCTCATAGAAATCTCCTTCCCGGTCGGTTTGAAAACGTTCTATTATGCAGTCCTTGAATTCCTTTCAGTTCCTGATAGGTCTCCTCTGGTCTCTCCACTGGTACCATTATAGAGCCTTCCCTTCCAAGCAGAAGTCTGCCGCTGTCAGCTTCTCCTCCTCCGCAAACCCATTGATGGTGAAGTACCTCTCCACTTTATAAATCCACCCATAAGCATCCTCCCCCTCAAATATGGGCATCTTCAGCTTCCTCACCTTTTGATCTACCCCAATTCCCCTTATTCCTCCATAACTTCCTCTTTCCTAAGTGCTTGGCCCTCCCCATGTCTCCCGATCTTCCCTTCCCCTTTCATACCCATAACCTCCTTCGAATTCCCCTCTCCTTCCTTCAAAATCAGCCCCTCGGCGGCCGTAATTTCCTTCCCTACGTTCCCAATCAACGCCCCGTTGCTCCTGCCCTCTATACCCATGCCTTTCCCCAAACCTATCTCCTCTATCCTCCCTATGGAAAGGCTCCATATGGGGTTTTCTCCTTTCTCCCTCTACGATCTCTACCTCCTCTTCATCCTTACGGATTTTAGAATTTGTATTCTGTCCTTCTGGCCCTCTCGCCGCGGAAGCCACCGATTGATTGTGGAATTCTAACATCTTCTTCATCATCTCTCGTAAATACGCAACTTGCCCTTCCATGGAAGAAATTCTATCCTCCACCGTGGTTTTGATTTGATTCATCTCTCCTTCCAATCTTTCTTCCAACGCGTCTACCTTCTTGGCCGCCATAAAAAATTTGATTTTTGCTCCAGAAATCAGCAATGATCCTTTCCTCCGGATGAAATTTTGCTGCTGAAATTTCAAAAAATCAGCCCCCGGTGGTCCCAAGACTTGCTCTGATACCAATTTGATAGGAAACACTTGAAGATTTCAAGTAGATCCTATCAATATTGACGAAAACAACGAGAACACTCCACAATATTGAAGAAAATCAGAGGAAAACAGCAATTTTTATTGAGAAAAGCAACTAATCGGAAGAAAACAACAAGATACAAGTGATCCTCTATTCGAGAGGAGGATCGATCTCTCCCAATGTCTAGACGAATCTAGAGCCCAAAACCTAAACCTAAGAGACCTCCAATTTCAGCCAAATTCAAGATGCCCTAAGCCTAGGAAAACAAATTATTTAATGCATACAATTCAAAAGGAAATCTCTAAACAGTCCCTACATTCAATTTCTCTCCTAAACTTCCTCAAAAAAACCTTCCAAAGATGCTCCGTTGGCTCCTGCGGTCGGATCGGGCTCCAATAGAGGCGGAAGATTTCCGCCTCTGTTTCGCGCAGGCCGGTCACGCAGGACCGGCTGGACCGGTCCAATGGACTGGTCTAACACATTGATCCAAGTCCAAGTGGACCAAATGAAGAGCTCGAAGCATAGTTGAAAACTTCATAGAAAGAGGACTTATAAACTAAAGATAACAAAGATCTAAAGAATAATGGAGCACCATCAGTCAATCATCATGAGCAATCTTCATCGCCAGATCATCATCATCATCTGATCTTCACACCTGATTGCCATTTTCTAATCATTGTTGATCAATCATCATTACCTCACTGTTGTTGATGAACCATTGTTAACCAACTACCATTTCATTCAACCATTGTCACCTTCCGCCAAAGGATGCAAACATAAGTCGTCTCCTGACCAAAACCAACATCTATTATCCCTCACTGTTTTTCCAGCATTTCCTATCACATTCACAAGAGTCCAAGCTGGCTATTCATATATTATAATCTCGCCTTCTCCAATTAGGTAGGCTTTTGTAAACTCCAACTACATAGTGGATTATTTAAACTAGGCCAAACCAAGTGATTTTTCCCTTATCTAGAGCTTTCCATGTAAAAACTGGCATCACTTGTGAGATTCTCTTATCTGTGTGCATATGAATCTTTAAAATACTTACTATACCGCCATTATTTTTCTAGCACACTACAATAGTACAAGTAAAATTATAGTTTTTACATTATAGGATTACTAAGTTATCAAAAGAATATTGATAGTTTTTCTTGTTAAAGTATTATAGTTTGTGAATGATATAAATCCAATATATGTTCATAATGTGCTAAGGGATGTTCAAGAAGCATCAGATTTTATAATAGAAATAAGAGAAATTTTTTAGCCACACTAAATGGCATGTTCAACACAATTTCTTGTAGCATTCAAGTATCAAAATGTTGAAGAGTAAGGAACAGTGTCCCATTCTTCATAGACCCGTGATTTGGACGCTAATGAGTAAGACCCAAATAGCATGGCGAGTAAGACCCAAATACCATGGCATGGTCCAACACATCACAAGAATGCTAAACATGCGCCTTTTTCTATCCCCTGCTACATTAATCTTTGGTTTCGCAAACTGTCGCTAACTAAGTTAATTGTTAGAACCAACCTCAATTTGAGCTTAATCAATTTGGCTAACAAAAGCATTTTCGCCATAGATTATTGATTTTCAAGATTCCATAAGTTTATATAATAGACAATACCATCTCCTGCGCACAGATTGCAGATGGCGGATATTGCAATGGGAGATGTTCGCCAAAAGATTGTGGTAGCCAGCGTAATGGTGCAAGCATAATATAATGGCCCCTTCAGAAGTTCCCTAGGAAGTCGGAGACAAAATTGTAGTGAGAAAGGGCGGAACGTGAAGTGCTAATGTATGTTATCATCAATTATTAATCAAATAATCATATATATTAGGATTATGTAGAAGAACAAGCTATTAATGCATGGATTTCTGGAAACCTGTAGTCTCCTTGTCTGCTCATTGACTTGACCATGGCTTCATTTTTCCAAATTCCAAGTCCCAAGAGCAACATGCGTATAATATTCACACCTGGAGCTAGAGCCGCAAGAAATGGTGCCAGGTTGCTAGAACTGCAACGCGGAAAGAACTAATGCATATATATAATAGAAGAATAGCTGTTATGCAACACCTCACCTGAATAGAGGCCAAAAAAGTAAGAACACCAACCCAACACTTATATGCACCAGCTTCCGGTTCATTTTCTAAAAAAGAAGTAAATGCTTGTCAGTTTTTTTTTTTTTTTTTTTTTTTTGCGGGAAAATTTTTTCTAGTTGCTTGGTTAAAGAATTATTATTTTGTCCTTTGCAGGAGAAGAAAATTTATTATACTGCATGGTTAGAGCATTATTAAGAATAATTGTGCACATTGCCTGTTTGCATTTTTTAGGGAGAGTTATATCAGGACAGCATTTATAAGTGCCAAGTTACCACTGATATAATTTTAACTAAGTTGAAGCTTAGATAACAATAAGACAACCTAGCTGCCAGATAATAAAAGCTGTATCAGTTGTCATGGAGTGAACTAGCAATAATGGAGTTACGAAAGTAGTTTTTGCTGCATCAGTTAAAAATGGGCGAGTGAAGCAATGTTTTCGATAACTAAGTTGTTGATTATTGAAGAGAAAAATAAAGGCAAAGCTACAGAGTACAATATAAAGAATCTGATATAGTTTCTTCATAATTTTTTTGTCAAGAAACGGATAATGAACATCGCATAGATGGTTCCTAAAATCCTAATTCCAAATTACCTCTCTGGTATCATAAACATGCTAACAGCCTAACAGGAACCTACCCAAAATAGCAAAGAGAGTTGTGACGAGTATGCTTCAAGGGTTTTCTAATGAAAAGTGTTTAAAATTCAAGATAAGTACATTTTTTTTTTTTTAAGTACATATTTTTCCTTGTACAAGAAGCAACAAAAAAATAAACAGAAAACGAAACTCCATGGAAGCGTACATAATTTTTTTTCTTTGGCTATGTCAATATATCTTGCAACCATTAAGATTTACAGAGATCATTAAGAAAGTCAAACAAAGATATGATATTAATTGAATTCAGCATTTAAAATGTTGCAGTCACTATGGACAACTAAATAAATTGAAGATGCAACATCAACAATTGATTTATTAGCAAACCGAAACAGGGCTCTGCAGAAATTGGGAGGAGAGGACAATAATGCCAACATGCATTCAAGGCTGTTTTGATTACTTCAGCCTAATACCTAATGTCAATAATGAACCTGCAGAATCGTAAAGATCTGTAGCTGTACTAACTAATAAACCAGTAAACCGACTGTAAACATAACAAAGGATCTGGACCTAACACCGTTCTTGCTAATAGCTTTTGGTAGGAAAGATACGTCGATGTGATGTCCGCCTAGATGTGAAATTTTGTTCTCCATCAGAAGGGTGTAAATTCAAAGCCAATACTTATAAATTTTCTGCACAATATTTCCCAAAAAACATACGTCAATGTACAGTCCAGGATGTTGTCTTTACTCTAATCTGATACCTTAAACAAAGAAACAACCTGCAGAACTGAAAGCATTGATGGCGTGCTGGCCCCTGAACTGATAGTGGACAAGATATGACAGACAGGATCTACATCTATGCTTCGAGATACATGCCAAGTTTCAGAAACTCCATGACTAAAACTGTTACCAAAATAAATTTTGAAATGTACAATTATAAATCTGATAATCACGACATGGACTGGAAACCAATAAGTATGTAGTAGGTATGTAATATTCTAGAAAAAAAAATTGAACTAACTAGAATTGGTTCGACTGAACCGAAAGGATTGGTTCCGCTGCAAGGAAGAAAGAAAGTTCCATAACTTTAAAAATGTGGGAGGGGAACGAATAGAGGCGAAGCCAAATGGTGAGAAGTGTATCATGAGCGCGCTAGAGAGAGAGAGAAAAACTGTGAGTGAATTAGTGAGAGGGGGGAGAAGTATTGCATGCCGGGGGGAGATCGACAGACCTTGTGAGAGATAGAGGGGAAAAATAATGGGCATCGTGAGAGAGAGGTATGGGGAAACCAAATGGTTTCATTCCCTTAATCGATATAGATAGTGGGTACCAAAAGACTCATGTTTTTTGTTTCTTCCTTCCAGCATCGCAACAGAGAGAAAGTGGAGGGAGAAAATCGAGGAAAGAAAGATCGAGAGAGAAGGGGGATGAACAAGCAACCAGTCATGCTAAAACTGAGAAAGGCGCAACAAGATTAGGGCTCTAATTTGGAAGAAATATTTTTTAGTACAACAACAATAAAATCAAGCCTTTATCCCACTACATGGGGCCGGCTACATGAATCATTTTTCTCTATTGTGTAGTATTCTCATTTAACTCTAATAAAAAAGGACATTTCTAGTACTTTCTAACTAAGTCTTTTTAAGTCTACCTCTATATATTTTAACATAGGACAGATCTAATGCATCTACTCTCCTAATCGGGTCATTGGAAGGCCGATGTTTTATGTGACCAAACCATCTAAGGCGACTCTCTCTAATCTTATTTGCTACTGGATCTACTCCAATTGTTTCACGTATATACTCGTTTTGCATTCTATCTCTAAGTGTAAAGCCACTCATCCACCTGAGCATCCTCATCTCTGCAACACTTAACTTTATGCTTCTCTTTTACTGGCTAGCATTCTGCGCCATAAAGCATTGCAGATCTCACCACCATCTCATAGAATTTTCCCTTAAGTTTGACGGATATTTTTCTATCACACAATAGACCCGATGCATTTCTCCACTTCAACCATCAAATTTGAATGCTACTAACAATATCCCTATTTATTTCACCACCGCTTTGAACAATTTATCTGAGATATCTAAAACATGCACTCTTTTTAATGACTTGATCATCCAATGTCATTATCACATCGTGAGATCTATTAATACTAAAATTACACTCCATGTATTCGGTTTTAAATCTACTCAAACGAAAAACTTTAGACTCTAAAGTTGAAATCCATAATTCAAGCTTTCCTTCAACTTTGTCTCTAGACTTATCAACGAGAAGAATATCATTAGCAAAAACCATACACTAGGATACATCATCTTGCAAATGTATAGTAAGAACATACATGACAACAACAACAACAACAACATCAAGCCTTTGTCCCAGTAAGAACATACATGACTAAAGCAAAAAGATATCGGCTTGAAGCTTATCTTTGATGAAATCCAACTAAAGTTACTGAACTGGGAAAATATTTGGTTAAATCATCTTGCGTTTGAACAATAGTAATCTGTCCTACATACATATCCTTAATGAGTTGAATATAAGCATTATTAGCTCAATTCTTATCTAGAACTCTCCAAAGCATTTATTTTGATACTTTATCATATGCTTTTTATACATCACCATCAAACCTCTCAACAAATGTATAGCTTTCATAGTAGGCCTGCCCGACATGAATCCAAATTGATTTTGAGAAAAATTAGTATCACATTATAACCTATGCTCAATTACTCTCCCATAGTTTTAATGTATGACATATTGATTTAATTTCTCTATAATTCGCATGCTCATGTGTATCACCTTTATTCTTAAAAATAGAAACCAAAACGTTCCTTCTCCACTTATCTAACATCTTTTTAGTTTTTGAAATAATATTAAAAAGTTTACTAAGCCAAGAAATTCCTTGATCTCTTAAGCATGTTCATACCTCTATTGAAATATCATCAGATCTCATTACTTTTTTATACTTTATTTTCTTTAAAACCTCTCCAACTTTGAATTTACTAATACAATCATAAAAAAGTCACTATTTTCATTTAGTGTGCTAAGTTTATTAAAATCAATTGTATTTTCACAATATTCGTTGAAAAGCTTAACAAAACATATCATCTGTCTATGTCGAACATCCTCTTATAAGAAAAATATTTTTTGATCATCATTTTAACGCACTTCATTTGAACTAGATCCTTATTTCTCCTATCTCTTTGTTTGGTTAACTTATACATATATCTTTCACGCTCCTTAGTATCTAATATGTTATATAAATTACTAAAAAATAAATTCTTTTCATCACATATCGCTTTCTTAGACTCCCTATGATCCACACTATATCTTTTCCAATTTTATAATAAAGCTTCTTACATTTTATCTTTACTTGCACATTTTGATTCCACCCCTAATTATTTTTACTATTACAAGCTTTTCTTTTTTATTCTTCAAGCACATACATTACAATATTATTAGCATCACTAGCAACTACTTTTTCCCACATAACATTAGTTTTCTCATGAACAACCAAAATCTTAAGATCTTGAATCTTATTTTCAAAAATATTTTTATTAACATTTTTAAATATCCCCATCTAATTCTAAGACAACAATTTACTTTATTTTTCATATTTCACCATTTATCTTAAAGTTCAGAACTAATAAGTGATGTTGGATACATAAATTTTTACTCTGAATAATTTTATGATCTTTGCAATCTAAACAATCTATTTTTCTTATAAAAAAAAATCAATCTGAGTTTTATTATATCCATTCTCATAAATGACTAAATGCTCATCTCTTTTCTTAAATAAAAAATTAGCAATTATAAAATCATAAGCTATAATAAAATTTATGATGGTCCTACCACTTTCATTAGTCGCTCTAAATTTATAGCTACCGTGAATGATTTTTAAAATCTTCTAACACTCTACTAACATGCACATTTAAATCTCTTTAAATAAAAACTCTTTCTCTAAAAGATATCCTTTGAATTAATTCTTTTAAGTTATTCTAAAATTTTAATTTTCAACACATATTCAAACCTACTTGAGATGCATAAACACTTATACTATTGATAGTTTTAACATCAATAACAATCTTTAAAACTATAATTCTATCTTAAATTCTATTAATTTCTACAACGTTATCCTCAAACTCTTATCTATAATCACACATACACTATTTTTAATATGACTCATACATGAATACCATAGTTTAAATCCTAAACTATCAATCTTCTTACTTTTTCTCCAACCCATTTAATTTCTTGAATATATAGAATATTTATCTTCCTATAAATCATAATATAATTTAGACAATAGTTACATACAAATTATATCTAAAATATATAATGTTATTAAAGCTTAATTTCATCTAAATAAAATTATTGATATGCTTAATTAAATATATAATAGAATTTGAGTTTTAATTAAATAAGTAATTAGCTAATTAGTGTAGAAACCATTAAAATTGCAATTGAAACGATAAATTTAGAATATGAGGATCAAGAAATTCTATTTAAAAATAAAAACTAGTTAAATATAAATATAAAGCATACATGTTTTTAATAAGAGAATGTATATATATATATATATAAAGAGAGAGAGAGAGAGAGAGAGCATATTCAATTATATAAATAAAATGATTATATAAGATTTTAATTATATAACGAACAAATTATTTTTCTATTATGTTAAGTAATAACTTAGATATGTAAGAGATAACACTTGAAGAGACAATTTATGAGTTATTGATAATTTTTATAATAGAAATTTATAAATTATGATGACAAGAATATCTTATGTGTAATTACAAAGATGTTACACTAACGTGACAGAGTAAGGATTAAAGTAGTTCACCAAGACTTTTGAAATTGACATGGATAATCATACTTCTAATTTATAATTTCGATTTTGCTTCTTTTAAATATAATGCATTATTTCTTATTGATATTTACCCACTTATTATTATTACAAATTATTTATGATTTATCTTTGTTATAGATAATCAATCATGTTGAATTGAATGACATGAATCTTCTATCATATTCCAATCACTTATCATAAGTCATATAATGCTTACAATACAAAGATATGAAATGATATAGAGAATACAAACGAAATAATTTATGTAGAAATACTTGTATGTACATGTTGATTAATAGAGTATACCCTTTTATAATACTGACTAGAGATGAAATATACCCCGTGCACGTAAATTAGAAAAAGTTTTAAAAAAATAAAAAATGAAGTACCTTAACTAGTACTATTTACATGATGGCTCTAATAAAGAATCTCCAGGCCAAGTCGTGACAGGGTAACAATTATATTTGTACAGCAATTTGTATTTATATATAGTGATCTTACTCATGTGTCCTTAAACAAGGTGAAGACAGCTAAGAAGCAGCAACCAAAAAAAAAAGTAAAAAGGAGGGGAGCCTTTGATTTATGAATGGAGAGGAGGTTAAAGAACCAACGATTTGCCTCACTCAGTTTTAGAGTCACTAACTGAATATAAGAGGAATCTATCACCTTCAACGGATAAAATGAGTTGAAAGATTACAAGGCACGAGCTGCCATTAGAAACATCTTCAAACACAAATATGAATGACTCCATAAACTAGCCAATTGACCCCTTTTTAGATACTAGCTGCTGAGTAAGTGGGCAGTAAAGGAAGACTTTCAGAGACATAGCTAAGCGTTCCAGTGGCTCCACAGTCAATGTCCACAGGGCAGCAGTTAGCACAGCGTGGATCAGGAGGGCACAACGACAAATCCATTAATGATCACTGCATGGTGAACTGATTTTACATTGATTATAGCAACAACCAAACTCGTAAAAAATAAAGCAATTGAAAAAATGAATCAGAGGTAGCTGAGAGTTCCAATGGTTCCAGACTCAATGTCCAGAAATAATCTCATCTCAACCAAAGGGCAGCGATCAGGTCAGCCAAGATAAGGTAGACAAGACAACACTATCCATTTATAATCATGTTTCAGGAAAGGAAACTTGCTTTCATATTGCTTATGGCAACAACTAATATGACAGCAAATAAAATTATTGACAAAATGTCAGTGAACCCATGTTGCTGGCACTAGTTACTTATGTTGTTACTCTGTATTAGCTTATCCCTTCATTTCTCTATTTATAGAGCTGCTGTACCTATTCAATGCATTAAGTAATATACATTTCCTTTACATTTCTCTCGCCTCTCTGTCTCGTTCTTCTCTCCCAGCTAACGGGTTCTACATGGTATCAGGCAGACCAAAACTTGCCAGCCTCCCACCCTCCCAACTCATCTATCTTTTCCTCCTTTGCTGAATTCACGGTGCCGGTGCCATTGAAATTCCTGATATCAAACCTCAAGAATTTGGTTCCAACTCAACTTACCACTGATACATATCTGATCTGGAGGTTTCAACTTCTTCAACACTTCACGGCTAACGGATTTGCCGGACATCTCACCAGCACTTCCATCTGCCCCACCAATTCTTCTCATCCCGACTTCTCTTTATGGCACCTTGTTGACAAGAACCTGATTACAGTGCTTCTCTCAACAATCTCTCCTTCAATTCTTCCCTACGTGCTCTCTTCCTCCACTGCCCATGAAGCCTGGATCGTTCTTGAGAAACGCCTTCAATCCTCTAGTCGGTCCAAAGTTATTCAGCTCCAGAACGAGCTACACCATATCCCACTCAAGAATTGCTCTATGCAACAATATTTGGCACAAATCAAGAAGATCATTGACACCATTGCCGTCTCTAGCTCCACCGTGGATCTTGAAGACATTATTCTCTACATCCTAAACGGTCTCCCCTCCACCTATAATTCGTTCAAAACAGCCATCCGGACCTCCTTTCTTTCCATCGACCTCGACACCCTCTACCACTTCTTTGCAGTGAGGAGATCCACGTCCAACAAGAAGTTCAAAAAGACAACCTCTCCTCTGCAGACACGCTCGCTCTTTACTCCGCCGCCAATCTACCTCGCAGCCGCAATTAGAAACGATTCTTTAAAACCAAGAACAACTCCCTGCAGACTGCCACCCCCTCAACGACTTCTCCCACTATCACCTCCGCCTCTCGTCCTACCTATCAAATATGTGGGAAATTCGTCCATGTTGCACTTAACTGTTGGCACCGCTGCAATCCTAAATACGCACCTACCACTCCCTGGCAACCTCGTGCCATGCTCGCCCAGCCATCGCCCACTCTATCCCAAGATTGGGTTCTTGACTCCGGAGCATCGACACACCTCACCCCAGACGCTACTCACCTCTACCATTCAGCTCCCTACCGTGGACCTTATCAGGTTTCCATAGCTAACGGCACATCGCTACCTATCCACAACTCCGGACAAGGCATCCTTCCCTTACCGGACTCTGAGCGTAAGCTTCGTCTGTGCAACCTCCTTCATGTTCCCTCATTAACTCACAACATATTCTCTGTTTCAAAACTGACTACTGCCAATTCCGTTTGTATTTGCTTCGACTCTAACAGCTTTACCATTAAGGACATGTAGGATCACCGCCCGCTTCTTCATGGGCATCTTCGTGATGGTCTCTACCAACTCCGGCTATCACCTCCCACCGCGTCCACGGCCATTCATGCCAGCACCACGTCCGCTCACCTCTGGCACGCTTGCTTAGGTCATCCGCATCACAAACTGACCTACGTTCTAGCTCAACACATTCCCGAAATTACCTCCGTATCTTTATCTTACATTTGCAAATCTTGTAATATGGCTAAAAGCCATAAACTATCCTTTAATAGAAGTCTTACTATTTCCTCTTCTCCTTTTAATTTGATTCATTCCGATGTTTGGGGCCCGGCTCCACTACAATCTTTAGATGGATTCAAATACTACTTTGTTTTTATCGATGACTTTACGAGATTCTCTTGGATATATCTGATACATTCTAAACAAGAAACTTTTGCGAAATTTAAGAATTTTTGTAACCTAATGAATAATCAATTTCAATCCACCCCCTAGATCTTTCGCTCAGATGGGGGTGGCGAGTTCACTAGCACCAATTTCAAACTCTTTCTTTAGGAAAAAGGCATTCTTCATCAGATAAGTTGTCCCCATACCCCAGAGTAGAATGGTCTAGCTGAGCGCAAACACAGGCACTTACTAGATCTCACCCGCACTCTTTTACATGCCTCTCATCTTCCGCATCACTTTTGGGCTGAAGCTCTCTCCACCGCCACCTATCTCATAAATCGCCTCCCTTCCAAAGCCCTTTCCTTTCAAACTCCATATCAACGACTTCAAAGAAAACTCCCCACGTACTCTCACCTTCGCACGTTCAGCTGTCTCTGCTTCCCTTGGCTCAAACCTTACACTTCGAGCAAACTCTCTCCTCGATCCCAAGAATGTGTCTTCTTAGGCTACTCCGCTCATAAGGGATACAAATGCTTCAATATATCTTCCGGCAAACTCCATATTTCCAGACACGTCGTTTTCCATGAAACTAACTTTCCCTACGAATCTGTCAATTCTACACTCACCACCCCTTCCATTCCACCTACCAGCCCCATCTCACCTCTTCTCCTTGTTCCTCATTCAACTATCCATCCCACACCGAATCCCACTCCACCGCACTTCAACATTCCCATTCGCACATATACGTCTCCCTACACTACTTTCCCAACACCCTCGAATACATCTGTTTCCACTACTCCTATTCACTCCATCGCTTCACCCACATCCAATCCACCCCCCTATACCGACTCTACGTCCACCACCGTGTCTTCGACACATGGCTCTTTACATCATCCTCCCCAACCTGTCTCTACACACCCCATGACAACCAGACTCCAATCAGGCATCACCAAGCCCAAGAAGTTCTTCGATCTGCTAGCCACATCTTCCGCTCAGACCACCCCCACCGCTTACTCTCAGGCAGTTAAACATCAGCACTGGCGTTCGGCTATGTCAGAAGAATTCCTCGCTTTACAACAACAAGGAACATGGTCTTTAGTTCCTCACCCCATCAATAAACCGGTTCTTGGGTGTAAATGGACATACAAAATCAAAACCCTCCCATTAGGCCAAATAGACAGATACAAAGCAAGATTGGTAGCTCAAGGTTTCACGCAACAACTCGGCATCAATTACAACGAGACGTTCATTCCATTTGCCAAAGTACCCACCATCTGCATCCTAATTACGCTCGCCCTTCATCGTAACTGGTCTATTCTTCAACTTGACGTCTCAAACGCCTTTCTCCACGGTGATCTCTTCGAGGATGTCTACATGCGACAACCACCTGGCTTCATCGACTCTCATCTACCCAATCATGTCTGCAAGCTCCACAAGTCCCTTTATGGACTCAAACAAGCTTCGAGGCAATGGTTCCAGAAACTTACAAACTTCCTCCTCCAATTCGGATTCAAGTTTAGTTGTTCTGATCCCTCCCTACTTCTTTACCAACACAAAGATATCCAATTATACTTCCTAATCTATGTCGATGACATTCTCTTCACAGGCAACGACAGCACCACGATCAACCGACTACTCACTCACCTACACTCCAATTTTAAACTCAAGCAAATGGGTGATGTTTCTCTCTTCCTAGGCATCAAAGTCACCAAAACTTCCATTGGACTCCTCCAGCAGCAACATTATGCCAACAACTTGCTCCAAACGGCAGGATTCGCTGATTGCAAACCCGCCCCTACCCTCATAATCTCTAAATCGACGCACGAACACTCTTTGGCGCACCTACATCCGGACCCTCAGCTTTACCGCAAGCTAGCTGGCTCGCTACATTATCTCTCAATTACACGACCCGACATCGCTTTCGCCATCAACTCCATCTGCCAACACATGCACAATCC
Source organism: Dendrobium chrysotoxum (assembly GCA_019925795.1). NCBI lineage: Eukaryota > Viridiplantae > Streptophyta > Magnoliopsida > Asparagales > Orchidaceae > Dendrobium > Dendrobium chrysotoxum. The sequence continues at coordinate 89,409,164 of CM034305.1, read as the reverse complement.
CACCACTACAGACTTTCAAGCTCTCAAAAGGCTACTCCACTACATTAAAGGTACCTCACACTTTGGTCTAAGCATCACTCGCAGCGATCTCCAACTCCGCACCTTCGTAGACGCAGACTGGGTCGCGGACTCCTCCGACCGTAAATCCATATCTGGCTTCTGCACCTTTCTCGGACCAAACATGGTCCTCCAAGAAACAAACAACGGTAGCTAAATCATCCACTGAAGCATAATACCGGGCGCTCTCCTCTACCATCTCAGCCGTTTTATGGCTTCATCGTCTAGTCGAGGAACTACAACTTCATCAAACATCTCCTACCACGATTCACTGCGACAACACCTCCGTCATCGCTCTCGCTCACAATCCGGTCTTCCATGCAAGAACAAAACATATCGAGATCGACCACCACTTCATCCGTGAACATCTCAACAACGGCAACATATCAATCGTTCATCTCAGCTCAATCGATCAGATTGTCGACATCTTTACAAAACCTCTACCACCAACTAGGTTCACCACTCTTTGTAACAAAATGAACATTCATCAAACGAATGCTCATTTTGCGGGGGCATGTCAGTGAACCCATGTTGCTGGCGCTAGTTACTTATGTTGTTACTCTGTATTAGCTTATCCCTTCATTTCTCTATTTATAGAGCTGCTGTACCTATTCAATACATTAAGTAATATACATTTCCTTTACATTTCTCTCGCCTCTCTGTCTCGTTCTTCTCTCCCAGCTAGCGGATTCTACACAAAATGCCTCAGAGGCTCATGTTCATATAATATGGTTGGTTTGAACTACTTCAAATTTTTGAGAGAAAAATGTTTGTAACCTCCAGATGCATAAATTTAGATTTATCTTTCCATTCGAAAATATTGTACCATGAGATTCATAAATTTAGACAGTTATATAAGTCATAGGACAACAATAGAAATTATTGTACCATTAGCCGATTTAAATTGAAAAAATCTATGAAAAAAAAGCATGAAAAGAGATGTACTTATAAAGTGAACTCAATTAACAAAAAAAAAAAAAAAACTAACATCTTCCACCCACTTTTGATCACACATTCAAATCCCAACATCATAACGCCAAGAGAACACGAGAAGGAGAACAAACCTGCTCAAAAACCCCTCTCTTCGCCATCTCCTCCCAGAACCGTAGCATCGCAAGGGCCACTCCCGAGGCCAAAGCCGACGCTAAGGTATCCTGCAAAAGCGTTCCGCTTCCGAGCGACATTGCAGCCTTCGGCGCCACCAGCCGAAACTGTCTTTCGATGGCCCTCCGATTTCCGATATTTCGGCCAAGTTGGAAGCAGACGCTGGGTTGCGAGGCTAGCTGACCGAGGCGGTGAGGTTGTCGACTGAGTAAGCTTCGCACTGGAGCCGAGGAAAAGCAGCAGAAGACCAAGGCGGTCATTCTAAGAAGACGATCTACTCCGACAGTCCTAGAATTTTTACCCATTTATCTAAAAAAAATTAGGTATTTACTTACCTACTACCTATATTATATTATTTGCATATCTAACCCCTAAAATTTTAATATTTCATATTTATTCCTCATATATTCTTTAATATCAAATATCTTATTCTTATATTTCATTCCTACCATCCTATAAACTTTAATATTTCATTATGTTTATCCATATTTAATTTATGGGTGATAAACATAAAATATTAAAATTTTAAATATTAATATGTAAATAATAAGATAAAAAATGATATGTATGTAAATCCCTTAAAAAATTATTACACAATTAATTACTATTTTATTAATTTACATTAATAAGAACAAATTATGTTTGGGCAACTACAAAATTGGAGAATTTACATACATATCACTTTGTTTCATGCTATTTACATATCTAACACTCAGAATATTAGTATTACATGCCTAACACTCATAGAATAAATATGAGTACATGAAATAAAATATTAAAGTTTATAAGGTTGTATGAGTGGTAGGAATAGAATATAGGAGTTGTATATTTGACATTAAAGTTATATATAAGTGGTAGATATGTAATATTAATATTTTAGGTGTTAGATATGTAAATAGTATGAAATAAAATGGTATGTATGTAAATCTCTAAAAATTGGGGTGGTAAGAGTGGTATATATGTAAATCCCTTAAAAATTAGAAATTAGATAAAAGATAATTATAACCCTTTTGTATATTAAATTAAAACTATTAAGCACAGAGTAAACGGATTATGCAAATCTAATTACAATATTAAAAATTATGAGTCATTAATTTTAGAGAGCACGTGCTACAGTGTTAGCAGGATGTCACAACCACAAATTTTGATTTTTTTTAATTTTATTTATTATTTTTATTTTATTAAAATGAGTAAAAAAACTGCAATAAAAAAATGAGATGTAAGACCTTATTTCATGATATTTATATATATTCTATTTTGTTTTATATTCTTATTTGCATGAAAAAAAAACAAAAATATATATGCATTTACCATTTTCATCTTGATCACGTAAAAATATGTGGAAATCACTTGAGCAGGCCACCAACATGAACAAATTGACCTGAATATTCAGATTTCTTCTATATGCCCAGCAGATTTATAACGAAATTGCAATTATACTTCCTGTAAAGCAATTATAACAAACACAAAAGAAAAAGATCTGCTTTGTTTTCTGGATGGTCTGTAAGGAAACGTTATAACACTTCATTGGGACATCTTTTTCAATGGCTGGAGCAAGGTTTCTATCAACTAAGCCATTCCATGCATTCTGGAAGTGTATTTGTGCCTGGAGATATTCCAAGTGGCCTCAGTTTTTGTTGTGAGAGCTGGGAATCTCCTAGTTTTTCTGCTCTCACAGGCAGGGGCGGAATCAGCCTAAATTTTTAGGGGGGGCAAACTTATAGGGGCGGAACCATCCTGATGGGGTTCGACCTGCCCGGTCAAGTCGAGGGGTCAAGGGGCAGCGCCTCTGTGGGGGTTTCTGGGGGCAGCGCCCCCGGAACAAATTTTGGTTTTAAGGATATTTTTGGATTCTCTTTACTATTTCTCTTTGTATTTGGTTCATTATTTCCTAACAATAACACCTCTACACAATGCGTTTAATTATGCTAGGGGCAATTGCCTAAAAACTATAGTATTTTAAAACTTTTAAGGAGGGGGTGGGGGGCAATTGCCTAAAAAATTTGATAATAACACCTAAAATTCATGTAATAAACAATTTTTTTATTTTTTTAGGGGGGGCAAGCCCCCCCTGGGCACTTGTTGGTTCCGCCCATGCTCACAGGTCGTAAGGGCGATAATGGCGATCTTTACTTCAGTCTGGATCACTGTTCATGTGCAACCTAGAAACAGAGACTTGCCTAATGCCTTTTCGATAGATTTTTGTGTTGGAGCCCTACATGGCTTTTTGGTGGGTGTTGTGATGATCTTTTACTTTCTTTCTTGTATGTTTTTCTTTTAAATGGAGCCAGCGTCATTCCTCCTTTTTGAAACCACATTTGTAATATCTTTTTACTGTGATGGAATGGACTTAGCTCTCCTTTCCTCATTTCCAAAAAACAAACGTCAAACATTGGACGAAAAGTTCATAATAACACCTAAAATTTGATAATAACACCTAAAATTCATGTAATAAACAATTTTTTTATTTTTTTAGGGGGGGCAAGCCCCCCCTGGGCACTTGGTGGTTCCGCCCATGCTCACAGGTCGTAAGGGCGATAACGGCGATCTTTACTTCAGTCTGGATCACTGTTCATGTGCAACCTAGAAACAGAGACTTGCCTAATGCCTTTTCGATATATTTTTGTGTTGGAGCCCTACATGGCTTTTTGGTGGGTGTTGTGATGATCTTTTACTTTCTTTCTTGTATGTTTTTCTTTTAAATGGAGCCAGCGTCATTCCTCCTTTTTGAAACCACATTTGTAATATCTTTTTACTGTGATGGAATGGACTTAGCTCTCCTTTCCTCATTTCCAAAAAACAAACGTCAAACATTGGACGAAAAGTTCATAATTATGCGACCATGAATTCAAACACTAAGCTTAATCTACTAACAATCCTCATCATACTAAGTTTAGGGTCTGTCTGAGACACCTTTCTAATTGTTTTGTTTTTCAGATAGCAATCAGAATTTTATTTGGCTACTGTTTTCTTACTATTTTTTAAAATTTTTTATGGTGAAAAGCAATTTTTTTGTAAAAATCGTAATGAAGTTCTTTTCTCCACAGCTATTTCATAATCAACTTTATAAAATACAGCAATTATCCAAAACAAAATCTTTAATTATTGGGGCAATCAGGTGGCCAATATACTTAAGACCTTCAAAAACAATCAGATGTATAAAAAAGTGACTGCAGATAGATGGAAGCAAATGAAAAAGTCTTAACATTTAAATGATAAAGTCTTACATTTAAAGGCTACTAACATTTAAAGTGATAGCAATTGAAAAGGGTATTCTAATGTTGGTGAAGAAGACAAGTTGGCTCTATTCATTTTCCTTGTGACAAGCCAAACTAATAGCATTTAAGTTGGTGAATATGACAGCTCAGCTCCTTCTTCTTATCTCGTGTGAAGTGAAGAGGGCTTAGGCGTTATTGAATATGAATATATCATATTTAGGACTTTATAACTTAGCTTTTTATTACAAGAATTTCTTAACAGCAAAGAAAATAAACCAGCTGAGAGGTTGGTAGAGAACTTTCTCTCCAATGGAGAGCCCAACGTTGAGATAAATAATGTCTCGTGGATGCATCAGGGGCGAAACTAACTATATCTTTTAGGGTGGACAAACTCATTATATGAATAACTAAATATAAAAAATAAAACCATATAAGACAAAATATCAAAATTGCCTCCTTCATATGTAGAAATAAATTTGAGGGTAGGCAAAACCAATTTTTTAGGAAGGCAAAATCTCAAAATTACTCCTCTCATATGTAGAAATAAATTTTGAGAGTGGGAAAAACTAATTTTTCAGGGGGGTAAAATCTCAATATTACCCTGCTCATATATAAGAATAAATTTTGAGGATGGGCTCACCTATATAGGGTTACGCACACGGATGCATGCATCGAATGTTTATGAATCGAGACAAATTCATTGGACCCGCTGGAAAAGCGGCCGATGTTGTTGGCTGATTTTCATTATCACTTTTATATTGAACTTTCTAACATAATTTTCGCTAAAAAAATTATACCCAATATTTTTAAGAAAATTAGGTTGCGTCACATTGATAGCATAATCCTCCCCTATCACAATACAAATATTTTATATCCATATTACAAATTATTAAAAAACACTTAACATCTAATTTTAAACAACAAGGCCAAATATTTAATATTAAACAATCCAGCTATTATGTAAATGAAAACATAAAAAAAATGTAGCATAATCATAAACATAAAAATATTTGTTTCATCTCACTCTCTCTCAATTGCTCTCCATACTCTCCATACCATTTTTAGCCATTGAAAAAGCAATGATTGATGTACAAAAAAGGTGAATTAACTATGAGGATTCAAGATCAGAAAGTAAAAATTGATATTCTTAAAACTGTAAAATTCCCTCAAGAGAAGAATATAGAATGTTTCAGGGTGGATTTAGAAGATATGGTAATAAAGGATCATAAGGAAGAGTTGTTAAAAGGAGAATTTTCATAAGAGAAAAAGTGGAAGAAAATATAGAAATGACAGGAGAATTTGTTATAAGGAATATAAATCTAACCAATAAAAATTTGACAACATACTCTTTTGAGAATTCATTAAAACCAACCAGTGAGAAAGCCCCTAATTTATAACTTAAGGCTTTACCTTATCATCTTAAGTATACTTTTTTGAGTAATAACTCCACTATCCTTGTAATTATTTCTGCAAAATTAAAATCACATCAAGAAAGTGAGTTGATTAAGGTGTTGAGTAATTTTAAAAGTGCTTTTGGGTGGACAATTGCTGACATTAAGGAAATTAGTCCTTCAATTTGCATGCATAAAATTTTAATGGAAGCTCATTCAATATCAAAAACTGATACTCGAAAAAGACTTAATCCTTCTATGAAAAATGTTGTTAAAAAATATATTCTTAAATGGATGGATGTTGGGATTATTTATCCTATTTCATATAGTTTTTGGGTTAGTCATATTCATTGTGTTCCTAAAAAAGAAGGATTAACTGTTACAACCAATGAACACAATGATCTTATACCCACTAGAACTATTTCATGATGGAGGATTTGCATAGATTATAGAAAATTAAATAAAGCCACTATAAAAGATCTTTTTTTTTTTGTCTTTTCTCCATCAGATGCTAGATAGTTTGGCAGGTCATTCATTTGATTATTTTCTAGATAGATACTCACGATATCATCAAATTACTATTGCACCTGAAGATCAAGATAAAACTACTTTAACTAGCCCTTATGGAACATTTGCTTTTAGGAGAATGCCTTTTGGTCTGTGTAATTCTCCTGCTATTTTTCAAAGATGCATGATGTCTATTTTTCAAACTTAATTGAGCAATATATTGAAATTTTCATGGATGATTTCTCAGTATTTGGCATTACATTTGATTCTTATCTTAAGCATTTGACTTCTGTTTTAAAAAGATATGTAGAAACAAATCTAGTGTTAAACTGGGATAAGTGTCAATTTATGGTAACCGAGAGCATTATCTCAAGGCATAAAGTTTTTAAAAAGGGATTGAAAGTAGATATTACAAAGATTCAAGTAATAGAAAAATTACCCCCTCCTAATTCACTTAAAGGCATTAGAAGTTTTTTAGGCCATGTAGGATTTTATAGAAGATTTGTTAAGGAATTTTTTAAAATTTCTAAACCCTTATGTCAACTATTAGAGAATGATGTTTCTTTTATATTTAATTTTGCTTGTCTTGAAGCTTTTAATGCATTAAAACAATATTTAATTACTGCTTCTATAGTAATGTGTAATACTAGTGATATTGCCGTAGGTGCTGTTCTAGGCCAAAATCAAGATAAGAAATTTTGTGTCATTTTATGCTAACAAAACCTTGAATTCTACATAACGTAATTATACAACAATTGAAAAAGAATTGTTAGCTATTGTTTTTGCTTTTGATAAATTTAGATCATATTTGATTGGCACTAAAGTAATTATTTACACTGATCATGTTGCTATGAAATATCTTATGATAAAGAAAGACATTAAACCAATATTCGAAAAATGGATTCTTCTATTATAAGAATTTGATGTTAAAAATTTTGATTGAAATTATACTGAAACTCAAATTGTTGATCATCTTTCTAGACTTTCTATTAAAAAATATACATTAAATGAAGATGAGATTAATGAAAAAAATTTTGATAAATAATTATTTATATTTCATGCAAACAATTCACCTTGGTATGTGGATATTATTAATTTTATTGTTAGTGGTATACTGTTGACCTCATTTTTATATGAGGTCACTAAGATTTACCCAAACCCTAGATCTACCTAGATCCTAGGATCAATCCAAATTCTAGAGTAAAAAAAAAATCCAGATTCTTGAGTTTTCTAAACTCCAGATCAATCCAGCTTCCTATCAAAGTTTAGTAAGCCAAGAAATTCCTTCATCTACTAAGCATTTCTACACTTCTATTGGAATATCATCAGGTTCAACAACTTTTCCACCCTTCATTTTTTTTAAAGCCTCTCTAACTTCAGTTTTACTAATACGTCGATAAAAACAGAAATCTTTATTTTCATTCGAGGTGCTAAGGTCGCTAAAGTCAATCATATTTTCACATTCTTCATTAAAAACTTTAGCAAAATATCTCATCCACCTTTGTTGAATATCATCTTCTAAGAAAAGTAATTTTTGATCTTCATTCTTAATATACTTCACTTGAACTAAATCCTTACTACTCATATATCTTTGTTTGGCTAATTTATACATATATCTTTCTCTCTCCTTAGTATATAATCTATTATATAAATCATTCAAAGCTAAGATCTTTATATCGCATATTGCTTTCTTAGATTTCTTACATGCTTCTTTATATCTTTCCTAATTATAAGAATTTTTACATTTAAACTAATTTTTATAATAAATTTTCTTATTTTTTATTTTTTCTTACACATTTAGATTCCACCATCAACTATTTTTTACTATTATGAGCTTTTTTCTTTGATACTCCAAGCACATCTTTACAATATTATTAATATCACAAGCCAATTTTTCTCACATAACATTAGCATCCTCATGCATAGACAAAATCTTAAGATCTAAAATCTTACTCTCAAATTTTTGTTAATATTCTTTAAATGTCTCATATAATCCTAAAATATCGTTTTACTTTATTTTTTATTTTCTGTCTCTTTATCTTAAAGTTCAAAACTAATAATCGATGTTAGATGTATATATTTCACTCGGAATAACTTTACAATATTTGCAATCTAAATGATCTAATTTTCTTATAAGAAAATAATCGATCTCAGTTTTACTATATCCATTTTTATAAGTAATGAGATACTCATCTCTTTTCTTAAATAAGATTTTAGCAATTAAAAAATCATAAGCTAAAGAAAAATCTAATATGATTATACTCTCTTCATTTGTAGTTCCAAATCCATAGCCACCATGAATACTTTTAAAATTATCTACTTCTTTATCAACATGTCCATTTAAATCTCCTCCAATAAAAATTTCTTTCTTCAAGAGGTATCTTTTGTATTAATTCTTCTAAGTCATTTTAAAATTTTAATTTTGAACTTATATCTAAATCTACTTGAGGAGCATAAGCACTTATAATATTAACAATCTTATCATCAACAATAATTTTTAAAGCTATAATTCTACTTCAATTCTATTAATTTGTATAACATTATTCTTCAAACTCTTATTTATAATCACACCTACACCATTTCTAATACGACTTCTACCTGAATACTATAGTTTAAATCATAAACTATCAATCTCCTTAGTATTTTCTCCAACCCATTTAGTTTCCTAAATGCACAGAATATTTATATTTCTATGAATTATAATATATATTAATTCCATTAATTTTCCTGTAAGGGAACATATATTCCAAGTTTTTATTCTAATTTTAGTTTCATAAACTAGCTTTTTTGCCCACATCTGTCCTTGATGTGGGAACAGTTGCCTATTTAACACTGCACCTGGGCACCGATGCAGCGACCCTTGCACACTTATCGCTAGATTCAGGTCATACAACCCGTCGCTTCCAAGGGGACGACTAGTTCAATGTTATTCACCGGAGCCCAAAGCGATCCGGGCATACGTTGTGAATGAAATTGATACATTTCAGAAGTTCTTGGGTTATTTTTCAAATTATTTAGCCGTTAAAAAATGATCCATTTTAAATGTTCTCAGCAAATAGATCAGTTTTATACTTATATTTCAGCAAGAGGGCCGAACTTCAGCAGTTACAGAAGCCAACTGCAGCTAAAAAGAGTATTGTACATTTTGAAGAGAAATCCTTAGCTTCCTCTTACACTATTTCACTCGGATACCGCCTCTCCATTATTGAAGTGAGTACTAGGCAACCCTAAGCACCAACAAAAGAGAAAGGAAACCACCGCGAAGCTGCCCAATCCCCTCGCCTAATTTAACTTATCGCAGTACAAATTTACTCCCAATTCCTTTCAAATAAAAACATTTCTCAAGTTAAACACCTTCCCCGCCTCTCTCTTGATCACCTCTTCTTATTTATACTAAATTCATCATCCTATCTCATCAAAGCAGCGACTTTTATCAACCAAATAAGTTTTAAGCAATGCAGAATCTACTAATTCTACTGATATTCACGGTTACCTTCGCTTCGACGGCATCATCTCTGCTCCAAATCCCGGCAGCCAATGTCACACTTGAGCACCTGGACCCTACCCTCCCGCCGTCGCTGACAACGAAGACGCCACCCAAGTGCTCCGTCCTCGTTCTCCACCACGTCTTTGCCAACACAGCCGGCGAGCCGCCGGCCGTCTCGAACTATACCCACCCGCCGGAATGCCCCTTCCCTTGGCCCCGTGTCGTTCTCGAGCTCTCAATCTCAGCCTCCGACGTCCAAAAGGATCGCATCGCCGCCGTATGGCTCGATGGAGCCGAGCTCCTCCGCACCGCCACGCCTGTCCCAATGGTTCCCGGCACGTTCTGGAAGGTGCAGAAGGACGTCACCCGCTACACCGCCTTGTTCCGCCGCTTATGCGGCAGCAGCGGCATCGCCACCACTGGTATCGTGTCTATGATGCTCGAGAACTCCAACGCCACCCTTCCCGGCGTTTTCGCAGCTAACGTTACGCTTCACTTCTACCGCGGTCCCCTCTCCGGCAAGCGCTTTGGGTATGTGGGGAAATTTTTTTAAATAATAAAAAGACCGTTATTCATTTTTCTCTTTTAAAAAATTTTAAACCGTCTCGCTAATTTTTAATGTTAATCTTTTATATTTATTTTTTTTCTTTTTATTCTGAATATATTTGAGATTTGCTAACAATTTATTTAGCTACTTAAATAAATGAGTTCATTTGAACTATGAGAAAGTGGATGGTAGTTCCCTATAATATATCATTTTAGAATATGTGGACCTAAAGTATCACATATATGAGAGCTAGAAGTGTAAGTGAGTCTCGAACTCTACTTGAAATGGCATGTGAGCTGAGTTCATCGAGCTAATGACTTTATTGGACTCTATAGCTCGAGAGCTAGCCTATTTAAAAAATATTAATATTACTTGCGCTTAAAAGATATTAAAATTCAATATTTTAAGTACAAAATTATTGAAAATGTTTAAAAAATATATTTCACCTTTTTATATTAAGTGATTTTTAATTTTTTTAATTATTTTTTTATTATAATAATTACTTGAATTATAATTATTTTCTTTGTTTATAATAAATGAGCTGATTTGAATTCGTAGAATAAAGTTAGAGCACGAGCACCAAATTGACTAATTAATCACGCTCAAGCTTAAGTCAAGTTGACTCGAGCTCGATTTGACTTATTTACATCCCAAATGAGAGCTTATTCCTAAATATATTATACTATTCAGTATTCATATTTATATTTTTTAGTTAATATTTGAATTAAATTTTAACTATTAAATATACATTGCATATATTTAATATTCTATGTACATGACATTTAAAATAAATATATAGTGATACAAAATAGCTAATTTTTTATGCAATTAAATATTTTAAAATAAAAAAATTGGACCACATATTTTGATGATAATTTAGTTATGATGATTTTTAAAACTTTAAAATCTATTTCAAACGGAATATAATATATATATAATATTTATATATATTTATATATATATATATATATATATATATATATATATATATATATATATATATATATATATATATATATTATGAATTTTACTTATTTTAAAATAGATTTAACGAATTTTAAAATTTTCTTTTAAATTTTATTGTCAAAATTTTAGATTCAAATCTCATTTATGTTAAATTTATAACTTAATATTCCTTAAAAAATATAGATAATCTGAGTCGCAAATGAAAATTTTTGTATGTGTTTTATTACCAGCAATTTGATTTACTACTTACCTCGAACACCATAGGTACGTGGTTCACGCCACCGCGAAGGACCTCTACCGCCGCCCCGCCGATATCATCCTCCCCGTCTCCCAAGACAACGGCGAATGCGGCGCCGGCTTCTGGTTCCGCGTCGAGAACGACACCGACATCCCCGCCGCCGCCGTCGCCATCCCTCGCAACACCCAGCGTGCCGTTCTCGAAATCTTCGCTTCCTACCACGGCCACGACGAGTCCTGGTACGCCAATCCCCTTCGTTCCGCCTACGACGGCGGTGGCTCTTTCACCAACGGCGGATTCCGTCAAATATACGCAACCGTCGACGGCCAATTCGCCGGCGGACACATTCCTTTCCCCGTTATCTACCCGGGCTCAATAAACCCCTATTTCTGGTCACCGGTTGCGGCAATTGGGGCTTTCAATCTGCCGACATATGATTTAGACCTGACGCCTTTTCTATCGTATTTGTTGGATGGGCAGCCACATGAGATTGGGCTTGGAGTGAGAGATAGCCAGCCGTATTGGTTGTTGGCGGGAAATCTTCATTTGTGGGTGGATGAGTGGTCGGATATGGTGTCGGCGGGGGTGGTGGAGATGAGAGCGCCGCCGTTGAAGGTGAATCGGCATGCGGAGTGGAGGAATTCCGATGGAGGATCGGAGATCAATGCGGAGGGTTTGGTGAGATTTTCCGGGTGGGTGAGTTCGTCGGAAGGGAATATGACGACGACGGTGAGGCAGAAGGTGAAGTTTAGGAGCCAGGTGGAGGTGCAGAACCGGGGAGCGGTCTCACAGGTACGAAGACGGTGAAAGATAGCTGTTAATAAATAAAAAGGAAATAAAAAAGGAGAAATTTTAAGATAGGATTTCAAGGAAAAAAATTTTCTGGATATATCATTCAATTTAAATTAAAATTAATATAATTTAGAATATTATATATTTTATTAATTTTAATATCATTTAAATAATTTTTTAAGTTCATAAAAATATATTGATGCAATTTTCCTCTTAAGAAAATGAATTGACTGATATATTGATTTTGATTGTAATATATTTTAAAAATAAATATAGAATTTTATTCTATTTAAATCATATAAAAATATGTGATTTTGATTTATAAATAAAATTAAAAATAATAAATTATTTGTTGAGAAATATTTCATATAAATATTAAAATAATTAAATATTTATATATAATTAATACAATAATTATTATATCAATTTGCTAATTTTATTTTGATAAAAATCAGATCAAAATATATAATTTATCTTTTCTTAAGACAGAGAGCAACGCAGAATTGCTTCTCAATTGAAAGCTATTTTTTAGTTACAATTTTAATTAAAATCCATAATTAAAAAGCAAATGTTTACTTACATTTTTCTAAATAATACATGATTATAGTTTAAAAATCACAATATTAATCTCTAATAACAATTAAAAAAAACTTCATAGTTACCCACTCATGCTTTACCCCACCGGGCAACGCGGGATTGGTGAGCGAGCATGGTTGAGAACAGTCTCAAGCGGTGCAACTTCTTAAGTGGAGAGAAAATAATTGCGGGTGCTACACCTGTGGGGCTGGTTGCTGGTAAGCTCGTCGAGGGATTAGTTCGCCACCAAGCGCCTCTTATGAGGTAGCAGTGGATAGATACCCCGTTCAAAAAAAAAACATCTCATGCTTTTATTTTAACGATCACAGTTCTAACAAAATCGCAATCTTTATTTATTTTTTTTAAGGTGGAGATGACAAACAAGGAGAGAACATCAATCGCGGTGCTGAAAAATGGGCAACAAACAATATCAAGAGTTCAAGTGTTCGTAGAAGCCCCGCTGCAACTACAGACATCACGTGTAAAAGCAATGGGCGGGGCTCTATTTGAGAAGGCAAGGGTAAGCCACCAACTCCAAGAAGTGGTTAACCTTAATGAGAATGGACAGGCTTTAGAGCTTAGTGTTTTGATGGATAAACAAGAAGCAGAGGGATCCTTGCTAAAAAGAGATGGGCAATCACAGCCAGTGTGGGGAAGTGGAAGCTCTAGGTCTTCATATAAGTATAGGGATAGGAACTCATGTTACTTGCGCACCTTAACTGCCGTAGAAGGGATAGTCAAGGCAGACTTAATGAGTGCTTCATGCGCAAGCACTGAGATGGCAGAGGCTTAGCTAATGATTGAGTGATCTAGTAGAATAAAGAGGTTGTGCTTTGTTTGGTAGGAGTAGCTAGCCTGTAGCCAGGTATTAGAGCTTTGGTGTCTAGCTAGCTCTAGCGTTTGGTTTGATAGGGAGATGTGAAGAAATGTGAAGAGAATTGAGGAGATTGTGATCTGTTTGTTGTAATCCTTGTATTTGCAGTTGGTCTAGCTATGGAAATAAGAAGATGTGGGTGTTCTTTTTTGTTTCTTTTAGTTTATTGTACTTGAGAAATAAATTTTATTTAGATGCTTTGGAGGAGATTTTATTCTGTGCGTACACCGGACGGTAGAATCGTCCGATTATATTTAAGTTCCGAGCGGTACCGAGCTCGGTACCGAACATGGCGCATTTTCATCGGAGTCCGGACGGCATCCGGACTCCGCACAGAATAAAATTTCGCTTTGAAGACATTAATAATATAAAGCATGTAGTCAAAAGGATGATTTAAGGGAGGCCAAGTATTGACTTCTATGATTTTATAATATAATTTTTTATATATTAATATGTTATTGTTATTGAATATTTTTAATGAGGTTGTTATGTGCTTTTGGTGATCACAAAATTTGCATGGAATATTTATTATGATAAGAAGATGGGAAATGGGACTCTTTGAAATTTGAATCTCTAATTATTAAAGAAAATCACATGATTTGCAATGAAGAATATCATAGAGCAAAAGGGATTAGTGGACGTGAATGTAGTTTAAGAAAATAAATAATCTTTATACACTCACATTGATGAAATTACAAGAAAAAAGTTTTACAATCTCCTCAAAACTCTGAAATATGAAAAATTAGAAGAAAAAAAATACTTTTCTCCCCATGATAATAAGATAGCATAATAACAAGAAGTTACGAAGTAGAAAATTATGAGATTGAAGGGTTACAAAAGAAAAGAAATAAATAGGGATGGCAAATCCTACAAAAAAACCTTAAGTTGTAAGACTAGGTGATAGTAATACAAATTATATTAAAAATCAGGTCGGCTCCATTTTCTTTAAAAAAAAAAAAAAAACAGGTTGGATGAATTGATTGGATTCAAAGCTAATATCAGATAAAAAAATGAAGTGAATTGAATATGACATGCCAATACTTACAGTGAACGTAGCTATGACTTCTTAATTAAATTACCACTCAATTAAGGAAATAATCTGCAAATCCTAAGGTGCTTTTTTGCAATGTTTGATTTATATATTTTTTGCAATTTATAGTTTTTATTCTTCAAAATAAGTTAAGCTAATTTTGAAAATATGAAAAACTTTCAGGTGAATTTTTAGATATTTTTATTTAAATTAAAAATCACCCTTGCCACTTTTCACTGCTATTAAACACCAATCATCGTCACCATTAATCACCATTGGCATCCGCCATCATCATCTACCGGTAAGGTGTGAAACACACTCAAATGTGAATTCCCCTTGATACAACACCAAAAAAATCATCTCCATCAAGCACAAATCTCGATGCAAATCTGAATTGAGAACTTCTACAATAAATTTGAGACCATCCAAACTTTGGTCTCAATAAACTTATAGTCAAATTGAATATCTAATGGAGACGAACCCAATGACACCAAATTCAATCCAATCCGAGCCCAAAGGGCCCCAAATCAAAGGACTAAAGCCTATTAAAAGCTTCAAAGCATTAATTGGATGTCCTGATATCCAAATATGACATGCATAGTCGAATCAAGCGGCACGACAAGACGAATCCAATGAGCCTAAGATTACTCAATTCTGACATCATTAAGGCACTTAAATGCTTGACAAATGCTTCATAATCAAGAGAATCAATATGGGTTGTCCGATAAAACACTCCAAATTTATCCTAGATCTTCTTCATATTTATTAATCATGCCACTCCTAAAAAAATATAAATAGGCACTCATTCTTCACATGAAGGATGGGAGAGAGGAGAAAGAAGAGAAAAGTACTAAGGCTTACAGAATCCTAGAGCTTTACCCCGACACCACCGTCGACAAATTCACACCACCAGGCCGCTGCTGCTGAACCTCTAGTCGACCATCATATTTGGACCTCCATATAGAGGCCACTGACGAGCCTCCCTCCGACCACCATTGCGCATCAGTTACGGTTCCTCCGACCATCATCTCCCTGTTATGGTCCTTCTGACAATTGTCGCCCGCTAACTATAGTCCTTCTGACCACCATCGCCTGACTACGGTCCCTCCATCCACCATCGATTGACTATGATTCTTCTGACCTCTATCGCTTGTCGACTGTGGTCCCTCCAACTTCTGTCTCCATAATATAGTCCTACCAATTCAATGAACAGGACATTACTCTCTCGAGGATAACTCTTATGTCATTGGATTCTTTCAGCCATATAAAGTGCTCTATATGATGTAAATTTGTTACATTGAGCCGACGCCTTCCCCCATGGAAGGGCATCATTTGTAATTAATTATAAATACTAGTGGATTCATTCAAACCGGGCCAAGCCCCATGGTTTTTTCTCTTTTAGGATTTTTAACGTAAAAAATTTGGTCTCTTATGAATGCTTCACCCTACTCTTTTATTTATCCGTGTGCTGGATCTTTATACAATATTAGGATGCTAAAGTTTACATCTCTCTATCACCGTGAATATTTCAGGACGCAATAGTTTGGTGTCATATGTGAGAAATAATTCATAGTTTAGGGCAACCTTAATTTGTTATAATCTTGATGGGTCGTTCACATCAGCGTCCTAGGCATAGTTGAAGAAGATAATCCCTTTGCTAAAATCTATTATTAGGTTCAAACAAAGTCTTTCAATATTGAGGGCAAAACCTGATCGCTCCAGAAAAATCTTCCTCAAATTCTAAGGTTATGAACCCCGCTCTCACGAACATAGGGTTCCCTTTAATTTTTCCGGAGGTAGATTGAATTTAATATTTAACCAGATTTCCCCTGAGAGTAGTGTCAGGGTTTGTTTAGATCTAGGTTCTACTTTCTATGAGCGCAAGCCCTCAAAGTTAATTACCCCTCCTAACACATTAGAAGAGCACTCTCGATTAAGGATAAAATACACTTAGCTATATACAAGGAATGTAAAAATGTGCAACAGAGTTTTAGACTTAGTTATGGGGGATGAAGGTACACCCGATCAAGATCCCATGGTTCCGTCGTCCCGGGTATACCGTCGGTTCAATCTACCAACACTAACAACCATGGATTGTAGTGTCCAGGGAATCTGATTAGCAGCCATGGGTTGCCTCCTCTCAGGGATCCCGAATAGACTGAAGTGGAGATGTGTGGATTTTAGTTTAGTTTAGTTTGGGTTGGGGCTTATAACTTCCTTAGAAGTTGCCCGTTAGTTTGTTTAGTTTGGGGCTTACGGCTTCCTTAGAAGTTGCACATTGATTTGTTTAGTTTGGGGCTTACGACTCCAATTAGGAGTTACCCGATGATAGGTCTTACAACCTAGCCCTTATAGACTAGGATGCCTGGGTGATCTGAGTTTTAGATTTAGGGTCGTTCATTTAGAAGTTTCCTAACGCGTGGGTCTTACTGCTTCGCTTAGAAGTAGCCTAAATAGTGGGTCTTACAGCTTAGTCCTATAGGCTAAGATGCCCATAGGGGTTTTGGTTTGGTAGGACTTATTGCTTTCTTAAAAGCTGCCTGTCGGTTTGTAGTCGTTTGCTAGTTTGACACCAGACCGTGGTTTTGACACTTACTTGCTAGTAGCTTATTTTCTACCCTAGCTTTCAGTACTTTGTATTTTACTTTCAGCACTTTATTTTGCTAGTTTTCCAACATTTAAATTTATTTGTAAACTATGCTGACTTTGGTTTACTTGCAGGTGGTCGTAGCTAGCAGCTCAGGGAGCCCCACAGGTAGATACAGCTTAGATTACAACTGAGGGACTTAGTGAGTTTGAGTTTGTTTGTTCAGAGAATTGCTCAGTTGGAGAGGTGTTGGGATTGTTTGGAGAGCTATTTGAGTTGTCCGGGAAGTTGTTCAGTAGCTTGTATTTAGGTTGATTGGATAACAGAAACATTGATTTCTTACCATTTTTACTTTTATTTCAATTACGTTAATTAGATTGATTAATCGGGTTTTAATTTAACTAAAGTTGAATTTTAATTAAAATTAATCTACTCAATTTATTAGTTTAGATTTTAAGTGTTTTTTTAAAATTGATTGTATTAAATTTGATTTGTTTAATTAAAGCTCCAGATTTTAAATGTATCACACAATTATGCTATTTTTAATTATTAATTAGGTTAGTTGTCTAATTAGTTCAATTTAAATTTGAGTTTTAATCATTAATTGAATTGGATTCTGATTTTTTTTTTGTTTTATTATCTCAAATTTAGTTATTTAAATTTATTAAAATGTTTAATTTGATTAATTTATTCAATTTAGTTAAAGTTTTAATTTTAATTAGGATTGTATTCTAAATTAATCAATTAGATTATGATTCATTTGAAATTTATTTATATAAGTTTAACTTAAATTATGTTAATTAACTTAGAATTCTAATTCCACTTAAGTGAATTGATTAGTTAATTAGGTTAATTAGTTATCATATTTTGATTGCAAGGTTCAATTCCAGATTATTAGCTTGTTTTATTTTATCAACTGTTTATTTGTATTTTTAAATTGGTTGATTAATATTAGATTTCATTATTAGTTCAATGGCCTACCCAACCTGATATTTAAGATTTTAAATTGAGCACTCAACTAGTTTAACGAAAACTGAGAGAGTTGGGTTTTATTTAATATTAAATTGATTAAGTTTGACTGTAGTTAACTAATAAGTTTTAAATTAAAAGTTCAATTGTGTTGATTTGATTTTTTTTTTAAATTTGGAATAATTATTTAATTGTTTAATTATTTTAATTTATCAATTAAATTAATATTGTGATCAATTTAATTAAAAAAAAATGTTTCTTCCAAAAATCTATCTAAGTACAAAACTTTTAAGGAAATTTCGGCAGTCTCCCGGCGTCCCCTCCCCGGCGCCTGGAGGTAAGAGAGGGCATTTGTCCTTTTGGCTCGACTCGGCCGGAATAAATCGACGGCGAGGAGATTGGGTCTTCAAGTTTTCAATCCCTCGGTCGGATTAGCTCGACGACCGAGAGCTTTGGGTCTTCAAGTTTTCAATCCCTCGGTCGGATTAGCTCGACGACCGAGAGCTTCAAGGGACCAAATCAATCCCGAAAATTCCTTCAATTTGATGATTTGCGATGCTTCCTGTCTTATATATATATAATAATAATATAATAAGTTTATCTGATTTCTAGTGCTATTCATATACAAATATCGTTCTATTTCTTACTGTAATTATATTTGTCATTATTACTGTTAATTTCTTACTTGAAAGAAATTACAGTAATAAAATAAAGCTTCCTCTTCTCATTACTTTGAACAAGAAAATAGAGATAGAGAGAGGGTACGGCTCAAGCACAAGAATCGGACAAAACTATTAATGTGGAGTGGAGAAATTAGTCCTTCAGACTTTGAAAGATTTAGAAGCTGATTTCTTGCAAATAGGGGCGGACAAACCCAGCACTGATTTTGATTTTTTTTTTTTTTTGTGCTCGCCTGTGTATAAGGAAAGGAGGCAGGACGTTAAACCAGATTTGCAAGTCTGTAGGCGGAGGTGAGGCTTGATTCTTTCAGACGGTGGAAAGGGGGGGCGAATGCTAGGCTTCGTATTCTACCGGCGACGTGCGACAGAAGCAGGAGACCGGCTCAGAGGTTCAATCGCGAAGGAAGAAGTCCGCCGGTGCAGGTGGATTCGGTTGTTGGTGTAGACGGGTAAGAGGTTGCGGGTTGTTCTTGTGAGATAGAAGCCAGAGGCTTTGCCGGAAAGGCTCGGGTGTACGCCAGCTTCTGCACTCCAGCAACCAACCTATTGGGGGTGCTCGACCTTCTCTGAATTGAACGGGGCTAGCTATTTGCTCCAGGCCGACGTCCGGGAAGAGAGACGAGAACCAATAGTTCTGTTTGCGTAAGTCCTTTTTTTTTCAGTTTTCTTTGTGATTTTATATGAATTAGTCACCAGTTGCTTCAAGATAGGGAGACGAGTGAACGTGGGGAACGTGGGAGGATGAATTTCTGAATGGTTTTGTATTTGCCGGACGTGGGCTTGGAAATAAAAATAAATCCGAAGCAGCAAGGCAGCATATATGTTTTGGATATCATACATGTACATTTCCATCCAATCTCAATAGCAGCTAAGTAATGTAGAACTTTCATAATATTGTTCCAAATACTTAGGAAACTAATATTCTTATAAGAGCCCCTCAATTGTAGTGAAGAAAATTTACAGTAATCTTTCATTAATGTAATGTTGCTAGCCTCATGTGATAGCACTTAGCCGATGGTCCTGAGTTGCTCCACAAAAATCTCTTTGGCCTTTTCGTAAAATTGTCAAGATAACCTCAACCAATATCTAAGTTTACCCTCATGCTTGAACATAATTTTGAGGTATTATTGGAGGTCGAGCTATGTATTCTGCCACTTTCTTTTCCTTCATTGTAGCTCATGATAGCTCATTTCATCCATGTTACATTATGCCAAATTGATGGAAAAGGAGTTCCTTCTATCGAGAACTTTAGCAAACGTTTACTTTAATGGAGTGATCATTTCTTGTGCTTGTTCATGTTTGATGATTCCCAATTTTTTCATGGTTATTGTCACAAGCAGAAAGAAAATTAGCAATGTGATTCCTCTTCTTTTTTTTTTCAAAGCAAACATTTGAACATAGCCAATAACTGCTATTCTATAGTATATTTTATTTACTGATATACTGTTTGCTACATATATTTTATTCATTTATTCAAACAAAACCTTATGCATTATTTTATCATTACTCAAGTATTAACCATTGCTTCATCAATTTCATGGAAACAAATTTAGATTGGGGGCAACCTTGGCTACTGGATTGTTGCAGTCAATATAGTGTTTGATCCCCTCCATCAAGTTGTGTGATGTCAACCCCATCAACATGCATACCTACTAACTCCAACAAAATGTAGCTTGAGTATCGTCATCAGCTCATACCCCGATTGCCAACATCAGAATGTCACTTAGCCACCTTTGTTAGGATTTCATCGTTCAACCACCACCATAGGAATATTGTCTAACTCTCTACATTAAAGGATCAACTTATGATCATGGGATCTCTTCATGACTATCAACCATCATTGAAATTCCACCCGTCCACTAACTATCATTGAGTTTCCTTTGGGGTGCTACTACCTTAGATCTCTTTGGACCATCATTTTGTATAAAAGGTGGTTAATTTTCTTTTATCATGGGCAGTCTGAGAGGAGAATGATCTCTTATTGGGACTTCTTCTACATAAAGATAGTCACTGAAGCTTGATAGGGGACACCGCATGTGGTGTCCTAGGATCCATTTTAGAATATTTATTCTTTTATCTTTTAATAAACAACAACCAGAGTTACTTAATTTCTTTTATCAATATCAATAGTAGTAGAAATACAACTATAAATCAAAACATCAATATATACATCTATATTCAATTCCCCAAAATTATATACACTACTTATAAATTAGGTAGCTCTAGTTATTTTTTATTAAAAGATAAAGGAATAATTCTTCTAAATTAGATTCTGGGGCATCACACCGCATATCCAAGACATTGGAATTCCTCTAATATAAAAAGAAGAGAATGAGAAGAAAGACAATAGCTGCTCTTTATACAAAAAGAGGGGTACTGCAACTTGATAGGGGATACCACCTATCCAAGATAGTGGAATGCCTTTAATGTAAGAAGAAGTACATAAAAAAGAAGAAAAAAGGTAAGAGCTACTCCTTCTATACAAAGAGGGGAACTTATACTTAATAGGGGATATCGCTTATCTAAAACAGTAGGATGTCTCTAATGTAAGAAGTACAAAAGAGAGGGAGAAGAAAGACAAGAGCTACTCCTACACAAAGAGGGCATTGGAGCTTGATAGGGGATACCACATATCCAAGATAGTGGAATGCCCCTAATGTAAGAAGAAATAGAGAATGAAAGAAGAGAAGTAGAAAAAAGAAGTAAGGAGAAGAAATGGAGAGATTGTGCTCTTTCCTCACACCAAGGGGGGTGTATTTATAAATGCAAATGAGGGGATAGATGAAAGGATATTCTAGAATTTTCCATAAACTTTTATTATATATTATTAATTTTTTCAAAATTTTAAAAGGAAAAAAACACATATTTGTAAATTAAAAAAAGTATAGTTTCCAAAGAGGCAGCCTCGTTGTGCCGTCTCACTACTCCCTTCTAGAAAAAAAAGCCTGAAGGGGAACAAGGGGGTGCGCCCCTAACACGAGCAGAGCGTGCAAGCCTGCCATAGTCGACAACAGTCGACCGGCTAGTTAGTTTGTCATGTCGTGCTCGGACCCGCTTTTTGGCCCAGCCTAATTTCAACATTTTTAAGGTCCTTGGAATAATTTTTTGACATCTCAGACTCAATTTTGATACTTTCAGAATCAAATAAAGTTTCTATAATCAATTTAGAATGATTTCAAAAGTTTTGAAACTCAATTTTATAATATTTTTGCTCCAATTAGCGTGCCAATTTCAGAAATACTAAAATTATGATCAATGACATTTTATTTGGTTCACAACCTCGATGTGAGATCCATATCGATGTCTGGGAGGTGGTTACGCCTCATAATTATATTTTTTATTCATAAGCATCTCGAAAGGTTCAAACACATATTTTTGAACTCCACAAGTTTTGATGTGTGAAGATAAGGGTAAATTTATATGTCAATAAAATCACCTCAATCAGGTACCAATCTCGACACAAATTTGAATTAAAAACTTTTAGAATAAATTTAGAACCATTCAAACTCTAATTTCAACAAACTTATTGTCAAATTGAGCATCTCATGGAGACGAATCCAATGTCACCAAATTCAGTTCAATCTGAGCCCAAATGGGCCCAAATCAAAGAATCAAAGCTTATTAAAAGCTTCAAAGCATTAATTGGGTGACCCTGTAATATCAAAATATGACATGTTTATAGTCGAATCAAGCGGCTCGACGAGATGGCTATAATGAGCCTAAGATCACACATTTCTAACATCATTAACGCACTTAAATGCTCGAAATATGCTCTATGATCAAGAAAATCAATAAGGGTCGTCTGATAGAACACTCTAAATTTACCCTAGATCTTCTCCATATTTAGTAAGCATGACACTCCAAAAAAATTATAAATAGAGCCCCATTCTTCACATGAAGGGGGGAGGGAGGAGGAAGAAGAGAAAAGCTCTAGGGATTGAAGGTTCCTGGAGCTCTACCCCAGCACCATCGTCGACGAATCCGTGCCACCAAGCCGCCATTGCTGAACCTCTAGCCAACCATCTTCATCAGACCTCCATATGGAAGCCACTAACGAGCCTCCCTTCGACCACTGTCACCTATCGACTACTGTTCCTCCGATCATCGTGGATCGATTATGGTCCTTTTAACCACCGTCGCCCGCCGATGGCAGTTCTTCCGATCACCGTCACCTGACTACGATCCCTCCGACCATCATCACCAAACTACAATTCTTCTAACCTCTGTCACTTGCTGACTATGGTCTCTCCGACCTCTATCCCCCAAATATAGTCCTACCAATTCAATGAACAAACCAACACTCTCTTTAAAAAAAAAAAAAACAAACCAACACTCTCTTAAGGATAGCTCTTATGACATTAGATTCTTCCAGCCATCTAAAGTGTTCTATATGATGTAAATTTTTTACATTGAACCGACACGTTCCCCCAAGGAAGGGAATAATTTGTAATGAATTATAAATACTAGTGAATTCATTCAAATTGGGCCATGCCCCATGATTTTTCTCCCTTTTAGAATTTTTCACGTAAAAATTTTGGTGTCTTATGAATGTTCCACCCTACTCTTTTATCTTTCTGTGTGCAAGATTTTCATGCAATGCTAGGATACTAAACTTTATATTTCGCTACTACAACTAATGTTCCAGGATGCAACACCCCTTTTGGGAATGCATGGACACCCTATACTTCATCACGGATAAACTTAGGCTTCATTTGGAATAACTTTCTTACATTTTTATTTTTCACACTGCAGCCATAGTTTTTGTTTGTCCACAGCTTTTTAGCTGCTTTTAAAAAATTTTATGTTGGGGAGTTATTTTCTCTATAACGGCTTTACAACTACCTTTATAAAAAACTGTAGCCATCCCAAATAGACCCTTAGCAAATTTTTACTTTTTGAGCGACTGTGCATAGTCTGCAAAATAGTAACATGTTACGTCAACAATGGTTCCAAAAGCAAGACTCACCACGCATTCATTCCGAGCAAAAGACACGTTAGCTGCTCGAAGCCAAGATCACATAAAAATAAAAATTGATCCTAAGTTGCCCCTAAGTAAATATCATGCTTAGTTCTTTGTCCATTCTCTAAGCACGTTACCCGCTGAAGCCAAGCAAACCAATACCATGCTTTGGTTTTCTTTCTTGCTAATGTATAAGGAAATGCAGAAGAAAAGAATCTATCATAGCAACGAAATTATATATTGGTTCCTAGATTTCTTCTGGAGCTTTAGAAATCTCACTTTGCCACCTTGAGAAGAATGGTGGAGGTAATATATAAATGAAGTACATACCTTCCCTTCTTATTTAAGGCATATGTGATTTGTGGTCATAGGGGAATTTGCACAATAACAACAAGATCACATGATTATAGGATATAAATCACGTTCTTGCTGACATGAAATTTTTTGAGAGTGGTATGAAAAATCTAAAGAGTATGGTGATTTAGGTTTCGTTTGGGATCGCTTTTTCGCTGCTTTTCAAAATAGTTTTTTAGTATAAAAATTTCATGAATTAGAAATTTTTTCATGAAATTTTTATACTAGAAAGTCATTTTAGAAAGCAACAAAAAAGCTGTCCCAAACGAAGCCTTAATCGAGTTAATGAAGGTATTAAGAGCTTTTTAATTTTATAATTTTGACTTAACCTTTAAGTTTTATAATGAATATGTTATGAGAAAAGAAGACATTAGAGGAGAGATTATGACACTAAGTTGCTTAGCTTTTCCTCTATTTTCTCTTTAAAGTAAACATAAGGCTTGCTTGGCCTAAAATGACTTACAATAATGCTCAAATTTTTGTTTGATTGGAAAATCAGACTCAAGCTTGAACAAAAAAAAAAAAAACCCTTTATTTTCTATATTTTTTGTTAAAGGGATTTGTTGATTTGTAGATGCTGAAATTGTTAGTCTATAATAGAAGCACAAATTCAAGATATTCAATTCAATTGATAAATTCACATTTTTAAATTTTTTTTCTTGATAATTATATGATCATGAATTTGTGTGTTGCAGAAAAGTACGATAGTTTCTAAAACAAGTTCGTTGTTGCTAAAACATATTCTATTATTTTGAGCAAGGAATATTGCTAGAGATTACGTGTTGTTCGGAACAATAATTCTTTATTAACTTATGGCATGTTGATGGAAAATATCAAGTAGGAAATTATTATAGCCTCACAATCAAAATAAATTCAAGGGTTCATGATGAGTGTAGGGAAGGCCAAATCATAAGTTAAAGTTTGAGGGCAAAGAGAAATTCATCCAATATGAAATTTGATGAAGTTCATATTTAAAAGTTTTGGAATTGCATATATTATTAAATTTTAAACATTCAATTACTGAATTGCAAAAAAATTTATTTTTGCTCTTAATTATTTTCTCGGTGTAGGACGACCACTCCTTGATTGGAGTCAATATTCTAGTGGCTGCCCGCACCTCTTCCTTCTTAGCTTTGAACTCTTTTTCTTTTTTGAATTTCTTTTCTTAGAATTTGATGCATTAATTTAAATTTTTTGCTTTGATGAATAAAAATTAGCTTTTGATGTTTAAAAATTTTTTGAGATTGAAATCTCTAAGATTGTGTGCTTGATGGCCGAACCCCTTGGTCTGTGTTTCGTGGTCAACCTATTTGGGCTCTTCTTGATAAATGACTAAGGTATCCCTCATATATCTTATTGACCTCTCTCTCACACTCTTCTACTTCTTCCCCATTATTCCTAACCTCTAACCTCTTTCTACAAAGTCCCACCCTCCTACCACAAGGAAAAAGAATCCTTATGCTACTTGCAACCAACCAAACAAAATTCAAGCATCTTTGATCTAATTTGACTCTCCCTCCTCCACCAGCCTTTGAACTCCTTGAATCCTAATGAAAACTCCATATCATATTTTAGTACACTCGCTTGCCTTCACAAACCTCTTCAACCCCAAAAGATATCAGATGATCGATCTACTAATTACATATTTTAAGACTTGCTAAAAGGAGCCAAAATTGGGCACATCAACCTAGTATTGATGAACCCTTCGCTAAATATTTCTAAACCTATCAGATCCCCTCCGAAAGCCCCTAATTAGATCGCTGACCTTCCTTTAGAACTTCAAAGAAAATTCATGACCCTAAATCTCCCTTCATGATAAAACCCAAAATGTAAAATCCAAAAAATGAATTTTATAGCTAGTTTGACTTAGACTCTTAATCGACTCTCCTCACTTGATTCTCCTTATTTTTATTATATATTTATATTAAGAAAATAGAGAGTTTTATAAAAATTATGATAATTTTCATATTAATTTGTTATTCTAACTTTATTTAGAAAAAAAAATGCATTAATTTAAAAAAATTTCTAACATGTGAATTCATGAAAAAATACTTTTTAACATGAAGCGTGACATTCTACGGTAATATTAAAGTATGCCATTGATCCAATTTTTTATTATTATTGGTATTAAGATGCAAAATTGGGCTGTGCAAACTGCAAAAGGCTTCTATTAATCGTACATTTCTGAATTCTGGATTGTCAAACAAGCAACCCTCTTCATTCGGCTTGGGCTTATAAGTTGAACTATAAAGGCTCGGACACCGAAGCCATTCAAAGGGCCGCAAAAGAGTCATCGATCTCTTCGACTCTCTCTTTCTCTCTCCTCCCTTCACGCTTTCTGCAGCATCGCTTGTCCACTTGATAGTGCGAACCCTACGAAAGAACCAACGTAGTCTATAGCCAAAGAATAAAGCTTTTGCTCGCTTTTCCTTTTGCTTGTGCTCTTCGTTGTCTATACCGAAAGTTCTCGGTGAATCCTCGTTCTCATCGCCGATCGCATTAGGTTTAGGTTATGGTATTTGTTTCTGATTTGAGGTTTTTCCGTAGCTCTATATGCTTACTGGAAAGAGAGCCTGTGAAGCTGATGTAGAGGAAGACGGTGTTGTCATAGAAGAATTGTCGAAGAAGGCCAGAGCAGAGGAATACGTGATTTCGTCAACTTCGGGTGCGCTGGTAGAGGGGTACAATCACGGGCCACTGATGGATTACGAGGTAGCCAACGGGAAAAATTCGATGGAGATCGATGAAGATCTCCATAGTCGGCAGCTCGCCGTCTACGGGAGGGAGACCATGCGGCGGCTTTTTGCCTCCAGTGTTCTGGTCTCTGGTCTCCAAGGCCTTGGCGCGGAGATAGGTAACTAGGAGATCTGGATCTTGTTTTAGACGCTTCTCTTTGTATTTCTTTCTGGATTTATGCTGCTTAACTTCCCTGATAGGAGGAAGCAGGAATATGACCAGGATGCGACAAGCTTTTTTCTTATACTTCTGATTCATAGCAATTTCTGATGTTTAGAATACTTCTATATTATGGATTGCATAGTTGCTATTGTAGTGAGTATTATCTTGCTCTGAAGTTTTGTGCTGGACTGTTAGTGTAATATTTACTCTTGATTTTGTGACCTCTATATTCTTTATGCTATATAACTCTGTATAGATTGACTTGTTATTGGAGTTTGAATGCGACGTGTTTCTTCTGTCTGTTCTCGATAGTGAAATTGCCTTGTGTTAATCTGTTCAGATAGAGAGATGTGCTCTAGTGCATTCTCGTGATTCGGAGTAGGATTGGATTGCTACTCATTTTCCCTTATGAAATTTAAATGCTTTTTGCTGCTTTTCAACAATCTTTTGGAAAACAGAAGACATACTTCGCTGATTTTGTCACAATGTTTACAGAATGTAAAAGTACTCAACGATGTGTAATATTATATAGGTCAATCACTTTAGTGTTATCGGGTATTTAGTATTTACACTCAACCATCTTATAGTATTTGAAATGGACACATACCCTATCTACTTAAAAAATATACAAATAACCTCCACGTATATTTGAAGATAAGTTAACATTTCATGGGGATTATCTATTTGTTTTTGAAGCATGTGATCATGTTTAGTGCCGGAATCAGGATTTCTACATAACTACAAAATGGTTTATCCCAAATAAGGTTTAAAAAGATGAAATCAGTAATTGAGACATTGATGCAAGCAAGAAATTTCATTTCTTTGGGTGCTTTGTGTTTGGGCTGATTTGGGTTTGATGGGGGGCGGCTGAGTTACTGTCTGCTTGGCCTGGCTGTTCGGTTCTTGTTCATTGGCTTCTCGGTTCCCCTGGCCTTGGCTGTTCGGTTCCTGTTGCTGTCCCTTGGCTTTCCTGATTTCCTGGCTGTTCGGGTGGGCTTCTATCGTGCCTTTATTGCTCATTTTTCTTCCCCTTTTTGGTTGGCTATAGTGGGCAGCTGTGCTTGGTTATTGATCTCCTTTTCTTTCCTATTTAAGGGGTGTTTTGGCTGTTGTTTTAGATATGGATATGTGAAGAATTTTTGGAAAGAAAACCCGAGGGTTTTGTAATAGCTTGCGAGCTATTGTCTTCTTCTTATAATTCGTCTTGGACTTATATCTTTTTCTTCTCTCCACAAGTTACCACTCCAAATGTATCTTTCTTCTCTTAAATTATCATAAGTCTTAAGTTTTGTTATGTCTTGGTCTAATATAATTTTGTAAGTGGTTTCTATTAGAAGTTGAAAGTTTTGTTGTGAGTTGTTTAGTTTTGTATTTGTCATATAAAAAGAAGATAAGTCTACTTTTTGCAAATTCTGCATAAAAAATGATATTAGAGCTTTTGGTTAGTATGTGAGTCTTTTCATTATAAAAATAAAATCAATCAAAATGGAACCTCATCAAGAAGGCATTGAATCTGTTGATGGTGAAAATCTTCCAACAAGCCGCTGGGTTCTGTCCCAAGGTAGTTCTATTGATCCAATCCAAAATGAATTATATAAAATTCAGGAGAGAATGAACTTGTGTACAGAAAAATACGAGAAGAGAAAACGACTTCTTCAGGCCCAATTTAAGCAAGAAAGAGAAATTATTCAAAGAAAGTGTGCAGCTCTTGCACAAAAGTTGGATATGGCTTAGTCTGCACATGATGAAAGTTTGAAAGCGATCTCATCAGGAGATGAGAATTCTCCACATGAGGAGAATTGATGCAAGCAAGAAATTTCATTTCTCTGGGTGCTTTGTGTTTGGGCTGATTTGGGTTTGATGGGGGGCGGCTGAGCTACTGTCTGCTTGGCCTGGCTGTTCGGTTCCTGTTCCCTGGCTTTCCTGGTTCCTTTGGCCTTGGCTGTTCGGTTCCTGTTGCTGTCCCTTGGCTTTCCCGATTTCCTTGCTGTTCGGGTAGGCTTCTACCGTGCCTTTATTGCTCCTTTTTCTTCCCCTTTTTGGTTGATTGTAGTGGGCGGCTGTGCTTGGCTATTGGTCTCCTTTTCTTTCCAATTGAAGGGGGTGCTTTGGCTGCTGTTTTAGATATGGATATGTGAAGAATTTTTGAAAAGAAAACGTAAGGGTTTTGTAATAGCTTGCGAGCTATTGTCTTCTTCTTCTCTTCTTCTTATAATTCGTCTCGGACTTCTATCTTTTTCTTCTCTCCACAAGTTACCACTCCAAATGTATCTTTTTTCTCTTAAATTATCGTAAGTCTTAAGTTTTGTTGTGTCTTGGTCTAATATAATTTTGTAAGTGGTTTCTATTAGAAGTTGAAAGTTTTGTTGTGAGTTGTTTAGTTTTGTATTTGTCATATAAAAAGAAGACAAGTCTACTTTTTCAAATTTGTATTTGCATAGACATTTTGCTTTGTTGAGGCAAAGTTGAAGCTTTGAGGTGGATTGCAGCATAAGCCTTGAACTAAAAATATAGAAACTCTAAAAAGTAAAGTAAATTCATAAATATGTCTTAAACTATCAATATATTAACTTAATTAATCATCATAAACAGTAAAATCACACAATAAGGAGAAGAAAATAAATCTTGAATCTTAAATCTTAATCTAATACTTTTAATTCTTAAGTGAAACAAGATTCAAGTTAAGCTCCAAGTTAAAACTCAAATATGCCATTAGGATCAATATCTATTCCGTCCTCTTCTTCAGTTTCAATTAAAAAAGGAAAATAAAACTAAACTGACATTTAAAAAAAAATTAAAAAATGGTAATAAACTAATTAAAATTTAATAAAAAAAATACACCACCTAATGAAAGAAAGAAATGAAAAAATCAGCACCTACCTTTAATGCTCGATGCCAAAGTCGAATTTTGCTCGTTTGTCGCAGCAATGGATTGCCACCTAAATAGGATGGATGGCCGATGTCGAATCCATTGATTGTGGATTGTTTATTGGGCATTTGTATGTCTTAATGATATTAGAATTCGCTGATCTTGTGCTTATTGGATTTGTCTCGTCGAGACGCTCGATTCAACTATAAGCATGCCATGTTTGAAAATTGTTTGGTAATCCAAATTGTGGTTTGAACCTTCCAACAACGCTTTGGGTCATTGATTTGGACCCATTTGGGCTTGGATTGAGTCGAATTTGGTGTTATTAGGTTTGTATTTTCGAGATGTTTAGTTCGATTGTAAGTTTGCTGAAATTGGAGTTCGGATGGTCCCAATCTTAATTTCGAAAGTTTCAGACTTTATTTTTCCTCGAGATTTGTGCCCGATCAAGATAATTTTTTATGATGTATCGGTCGCCCCATATTTTCGAACATCGAAGCCTGTAAAAAAGGAAAATAAAACTAAACTGACATTTAAAAAAAATTCAAAAAATGGTAATAAACTAATTAAAATTTAATAAAAAAAATACACCACCTAATGAAAGAAAGAAATGAAAAAATCAGCACCTACCTTTAATGCTCGATGCCAAAGTCGAATTTTGCTCGTTTGTCGCAGCAATGGATTGCCACCTAACACACAACTCCCACTTGCACGTGATGAAACTCTTGCTTGCCTACAACACCCTCGACTCTAGCTAACGCGCTCCCACTCATAGCCACTTGCCCTCCTCTTAAACCTCAACTCTCTATCTTCAAAGCGGTTTAAACTCTTAAATCTAAAAATTATATACTATCTTCAAGTTGAGGCGTTCACTGCATGCGCCACGAATGAAAAAGAAATAAGCTTCGCTCAAGCCAAAAAAATTGTAACCTAGAGGGTGTGACGGCATCTTCAAACATGTTTTGGTTCTACCATTGGTCATGTCTATTTCAAATACCACATGAGGATTGTAGTTAATCAAAGCTAATTTTGTTGTTGCTGCTGTTGATGATATGTTAAGCAAATGCGCACCATTTAATTGTTCATTAGTTTTCCTAAATTAATCTTACCATTTTTTCATCCTAGTCTTTATTGCTCATCAAGGAATGCTTATTTCTCTTTGCTTTCTCTTCTTGCAGCAAAAAACCTAGTCCTTGCAGGTGTTAAATCTATCACGTTGCATGATGAAGGCAAGGTGGAGCTATGGGATTTATCCAGCAATTTCTATTTATCTGAAGATGACATTGGAAAGAATCGAGCTATGGCTTGTGTTCAGAAGTTACAAGAGCTGAATAACACAGTTATAATATCTACCATAACTGGTGCTTTGTCAAAGGAACAGCTTTCAGATTTTCAGGTTTGACTGTTAATTGCATTGCATCTACCAATTGCACACATACTTCAGTGGTCTAACTTTGAGCCTACGATTGTTTTTTCACATTTTTATCTCTCTTTTGAAAAAAATAATGTTTAATTATATAGTTATATATGTAGATAGCCTCTATGATTGAATTATATGGTAGATGTAGGGTTTATTTGTTTTTTTTACAAAATTTATATGAACAAGATCCTTCGTTAATTTATTTTAGGCTGCCTTTTTAATTTATGGTTAGCTGATTGGTTACAGGATTTTTATGTTTCAAATTTTACATGGACATTGTAAATATTGAGTTTTATTGTTCTCTTTTGTGCTAGGGGCATGCTAAAGTCATCCATAAGTTGCATGCTGCAATTTGGTTGCATGAGTGATACCCATGTTTGTTCTCCTATCTATGAAACCCTTGAGATAGGCATTGCTTTATAGTGCGCTTCATAAAACAAGAAAAAAGGAAAAAAAAAAAAAAAGCATGTATAGGTTATTTCATTTATCTTATATGTACACAGATTAAGAATTCCCTTGAAACTATCTGTCAAGTGAACATTTATGCTGTTGTTTATAAACTCTCAATTTCTCAAGTATGGTTTTGTACTATGCACTTTCAACAAAGCAGACTCGTTCAATAATATTACCTGTAATAATCCAAAACTGGCCTATCTATATTTCAATCTCCCTTTTCTTCGGTCCAATCTGAAAAAAGGCTTTTTTGTTTTGGTTTTATGGCTGCATAAAACAATATCGAATCGTTTTGGCCCACGTCAATTGAAAAAATAAAATAAAAGATTTGATTTTGCCAACTAAAATGACGCTCTTCTAACAATGTTACCCCTGAAAACTTGAAAGCCGTGAATTTTAACTTTTAGTTTTTCTTTAAACAATGAAAATTTACACGCTTGGTCCACCACTCAATGCAAACTTGCCTCTCATCCATAATCTCAGATCACCCTTGCACCGTATTCTACAACTTGTGTAAAAACTGTTTCAGTGAACCTGCTGTACTAAATATTAAAGAAAAAAATTTCCTAGCATATGCCATATGATGACCTATAAACAAATCAACATCAAGAGATTTTCACCTATGAGGCTATAACATATTTGATTCCACCCATCTTTTCTTTCTATATATCTATCTGTCTCCTCTTTCTTCTTCCTTTCCTTTTTCCTCCAAAATTTCATCCATCATGCTAGCAAGAGTGGATGAGATTAACTCTTCAAATTTTGTCTGAAATCTCGTAATTAGGGGTGTAAGTGAGCCGAGCCGGCTCAAACTCGACTCGTTAACAAGCTCGTGAGTTGAGCTTATCGAGCCACGAGTTCGAGCTCGAGCTCATATATTAAACAAGCTCGACTCAGCTTAAAAGCTCGTTGAGCCGCTCGATTGAATTAAAATATATTTACCAATTAATTTGAATTATCATTATATAATATATTTAATATTTTTAAATTGATTGTATATTAAAAAAAAAAAAAAACTAAAAAATCAAGCTCAACAATTGAGTCGAGCTCGAGCTTTCTAAACGAGCTCAAGCAATTAAGTCGAGCTCGAGCCTATAAAATTTTTAACGAGTTGAGCTCGAGCTTAGTAAACAAGTTTGAGTCGAGCTCAAGCTCAATAAGAGCTAAACAAGCTTAGCTCGATTAGGCAAATACTCGACTCGACTAGACTCATTTACACCCCTACTCATAAGGAGTGGGTACTTCTCCTCTGATTCAGAGATTCTTTATAAATGACTCCTATTGAGTGGAGCAAAAATGAAGAGGAGAGTTGGCAATTGGATGATAAAGCTTTATCGGAACCAGGGGCGGAGTTATAGTGGGGGCCATGGGGGCCCTTTAACATATAGCAGAGCCCACAACAAAATTGGCCCATACATAAATAGCAGAAAGCCCACAATCTGGCCCATACATAGCCAGCTCAAAGCCCAAAACAAAACCATAACAACGTACAACAATAACCTAGAACAAAGGGGTTGGGATTTAAACTCAGCTCTCTCTGGCTTTAGATGAATCAACACTACCAAGTAATCGAGTAGTTGTTACTTCTCTTACTATTTTATATTTATATTATAATTAAATCTAATCTTATATATACATTTATGTATTAAATTTCTTTGTTTATACTAATGCTTAAATATTAAAGTTGAAATAAAGTAATTATAGATTTATGTCTAATACAACTAACAGATCATCAATTTTGAAAAATTATTAAAAATAAATATTAATATTTTTTAAAGATCAAAATATTACATAACTATAAACTATTAAATAGAAAAGCAAAAAAAAAAAAAAAATCACCCAAAAATGTTTGAGAGTAATTTGAAAATTATCAATTTGTGCCCCCACTAATAAATTTTTTTGGCTCCGCCCCTGATTGGAACGATGTTGAGATAGTGGCTGTTACTCGGGCCAGCCTAGCACTAGCTCGACCCTTGCCCCAAAAAATTTGGATATTAATAACTTGGCTGGGTTGGCCATTTAATAAAAGGGGTTTGCTGAAATTTTACCAGGGCCTGCCCATATATTAAACGGTTGGCCTATTTAAGTCTATTATGGCATGTAACAATTCATATAGGTGCCCAACAAAGTGTCTAGCATGCAAAACATTTTAGAAATGAATTCTTAATTTGAAATGTAGCAGATTTATTTTGAGCACTAATTTTGAAGGAATTTCAGAAGGAGACAGTTGAACCTTTTTGAACATTTTACTATGAACATTTCCAAAGAAAAAACACCTCTTTCTTCAAGAAATAATATTCCTGTCTTTCTATTCACTTTCCACTTAGGCAGAAGTTTGGAAAAAAAAAACTCATATTAATAACTACATATTTTACCTTTTGTTTAAATTTTTAATTGGTAATTTTTTGAAGTATCTCTTTATTTTAAAGATTGCATTGCTTTTGTTTTCTGTTGTTCTTTCGAATGTGTTGTATCATGAAGTTATTGTCTTAAGAATGCATTGGATCATGAATAAGTTTTCCAAACATCTTAAATTAAGAAATTATACCAAGAGATTTTGATAAATTAGACATCCCATAGCCAGAAATTTTTATTAGAGATTTGAATATTATTTTGAAAACTAAAAAGATGCCATATAAGGGAAAAGCAGCATGTTGGTTCCTATTTTTAAGAATAAAGGTGATGCACAATAGTGTGCGAATTATAGAGGAATTAAGTTAATGTGTCACACTTCAAAACTATAGGAGAGAGTTATGGAGCATAGGTTGCAACGTGACACTGATGTTTCTAAAAATCAATTTGGTTTCATGCTAGGTAGTCTACTATGGAAGCTATACATTTATTGAGAGGTTTGATGGAGAAGTATAGAGAGAATAAGGAGGATCTACATATGATTTTTATTAATTTAGAGAAAGCATATGATAAAGTTCCAAGAGAAGTGCTATGGAGAGTTCTACATAAGAAAGGGGTTAATAATGCTTATATTCAAGTCATTAAGGATATGTATGTAGTAGCTGTTACTTATGTTCAAACACAAGGTGGTTTGACCAAGTATTCCTATTTCAGTTGGATTACATCAAGGATCAACCTTAAGCCCATATCTTTTTTGCTTTAGTCATGGATGTTTTCACTAGACATTTGCAAGAGGTTGTACCCTGGTGTATGCTTTTTTGCTGACGATATTCTTTTGTTGATAAGACTAGAGAGGGAGTTGAAGGTAAACTTGAATTATGGAGGTCAACCTTAGAGTATAAAGGCTTTCGTTTGAGTAAATCTAAAACTGAATATATGGAGTGGTGGGGGGATTGTGACTTTGGCGATCAAGTCATTAATAGGAGTACACGTTTTAGATATCTTGGGTCTGTTGTTCAGAGTGATGGTGAAATAGATGGGGATACTATTAGTAGAATTCAAATTGGATGGTTGAAGTGGAGGAATGGATCGGACTTGTTGTGTGATAGAAAAGTCCCTCTCAAACTTAAGGGAAAATTCTATAAGATGGTTGTGAGACTTGCAATGCTTTATAGTGTAGAATGTTTGCCATTAAAAGAGAAGTATAATATTAAGTTAAGTTTTGTAGAGATGAGGATGCTCAGGTGGATGAGTGGCTTTACTCTTAGATAGGATGCAAAATGAGCATATACGTGAAAAGTTTGGAGGAGCTCCAGTGGAAGATAAAATTAGATAGAGTTGCCTTGGATGGTTTGGTCACATAAAACGGCGGCCTTTCGATGACCCAGTTAGGAAAGTAGATGTATTAGATTTGACTTATGTTAAGAAAGGCAAAGGTGACCTAAAAAGGCTTGGTTAGAAAATATTAGAAATGACCTTTCTTTATTACATTTAGATGAGAATTTGACACTTAATAGAACACAATGGAGAAAAAGGATTCATGTAGCCAACCCCACATAGTGGGATAAAGGCTTCTTGTTGTTGTTGTTGTTGTTGTATATTGTTATAATCATATTTTTTTTGCTGAATGTTACATTTCTCATTGTTAATACCTAGGTTTAGGCTGTCAATGTTACACAAGTCTTAGACTTGGTAAGCTTAAAAAATAGGATGGAATACTTTTAATATTTACATCACATTTTGACTTGGAACTTGTTGCTGATTTTTGTTTTTTTTTTGGATTCAAGTGTGGTTTCCTTGTCGACTCCTTTGTTGTTCCTATTCATCTATTCAATTCTGTGGCCATGATTGATGGCTGCTGCTTATGTTTTTATTTCAATGCTTCTTGCGTGAGCATTCATTATGCATTAGCTATTAATGTGTTCTAACATATCCTTTTTAAATCTATACTGTGCAGGCTGTTGTGTTCACTGATATTAGCTTAGAGAAAGCCATTGAGTTTGATGATTACTGCCACAATCACCAACCCCCAATTGCTTTCATAAAATCTGAAATACGAGGCCTTTTTGGTAGTGTGTTCTGCGATTTTGGTCCAATGTTCACAGTTGTGGATGTTAATGGAGAGGAACCTCATACAGGGATCATTGCATCTATCAGTAATGATTGCCCTGCACTTGTGTCATGTGTTGATGATGAGCGGCTGGAATTTCAGGACGGTGATCTTGTTATATTTTCTGAAGTGCAAGGAATGATAGAACTCAATGATGGAAAACCACGGAAAGTTGTTAATGCAAGGCCATATTCTTTTGCTCTGGAAGAAGACACTACTGGGTTTGGCACATACAACAGAGGTGGTATTGTAACACAGGTGAAGCAACCTAAGGTCCTGCAATTCAAGCCTTTAAGAGATGCATTGAGAGATCCTGGCGACTTCCTTCTAAGTGATTTTTCTAAGATCGATCGCTCACCTCTGCTACATTTGGCATTTCAAGCATTGGATGCATTTCGGCATGAATTTGGGCATTTCCCTGCTCCTGGATCCGAGGAAGATGCTCAGAAACTAACAAATTTTGCTGTCAGTATCAATGAGAGAAAGAGTAACTGTAAGTTGGAAGAGATTGATAGGAAACTTCTCTATCATTTTGCAAGCGGTTCAAGAGCTGTCTTGAATCCCATGGCAGCAATGTTTGGTGGTGTTGTTGGGCAAGAAGTTATGAAGGCTTGCTCTGGAAAGTTCCATCCCCTTTTCCAGGTTATTATTTATACCTATTTGATTTATCTATTTTTCTTCCGTCTCTATTATGTTTTAATGTAAGTGGTATTCCTTTAGTCTAACATTTGTTTGGCTTGCTTGCTGGACAGTTTTTTTATTTTGATTCAGTGGAATCGCTCCTTCCTGAGCCTCTGGACCCTAATGATCTAAAGCCATTGAATTCCCGATATGATGCTCAAATCTCAGTATTTGGAGCCAAGCATCAGAAGAAAATGGAAGAAGCCAATGCATTTATAATAGGGTCTGGCGCTCTTGGATGTGAATTCTTGAAGAACCTAGCACTAATGGGGGTAAGCTGCAGCCAAAAAGGAAAGCTAACAATAACAGATGATGATGTCATTGAGAAGAGTAACCTCAGTCGCCAGTTTCTCTTCCGTGACTGGAATATTGGGCAGGCTAAATCCACTGTGGCAGCAGCAGCTGCTGCGGCAATCAACCCGTCTTTCCATATCGAGGCTTTGCAAAATCGAGCAAGTCCTGAGACAGAGAATGTGTTTGATGATACTTTTTGGGGGAGCTTAGATGTTGTTATCAATGCCTTGGACAATGTAACTGCCAGGATGTATATAGATGGAAGATGTTTGTATTTTCAGAAGCCATTGCTGGAATCTGGGACACTTGGTACTAAGTGTAACACACAAATGGTTGTACCTCACCTTACTGAGAATTATGGTGCATCCAGAGACCCCCCAGAGAAGCAGGCACCTATGTGCACGGTTCACTCTTTCCCCCACAACATTGATCACTGCTTGACATGGGCTAGGTCCGAGTTTGAGGGCATGCTTGATAAGACGCCCAATGAAGTGAACAAGTTTTTAGCTAATCCAAGTGAATATCTTGCTGCTATGAAGGCTGCAGGTGATGCCCAAGCAAGGGATCTTCTTGAACGTGTCGTGGACTGCCTTGATACGGATAGATGTGATACCTTTCAAGAGTGTGTCACTTGGGCACGGCTCAGGTATAATTTCTTAATTTCTTTTCCCTCTACTTGGCAGCATGCTATGTTTTCTAACAAAACTATCCTAATGATTATGCTTCTTAAAACACGTGGCTCTATCATCCAGCACTTTGAACTGGAAAACTGATCTAATTTCTGTAATTGCTGCTAGGATATCCTAATGCCAAAAAACAGTTTGATGGCATGCACTTGGACAGCATTTTATGAATAGCTTTGTTTTTTTTTTTTTCAGCCAATCTGGTGGGTTGTCACACCCTATTTTGACCTTCCTTTAGTCAACCATGAGGAGTAATAGAAATGGACAATCTAGGTAGACTTATTTTCCACTGACACCCATCCTGACTTTTTTAATGGCATTAGGATCGAATGAGTAAAAAATACTATGGCTAGATCGTCACAAAATGTAACTCATATAGTATGGCTAGATCATCACAAAATATAACTAATATACTATGACTAGGTCATCACAAAATATAACACATTCTTCAACATATTCATCATAGTCATTAATGTGGAAGCATGTATAATTTAAATGATCAAAATAGACTACAAAGCTTCTAATACTTTTATATAAATTTTATACATATCATAAGTCCTTAATTCCCATCATTTACATTCTTTTATATATTACATTTTATAATTATACATCCAATGATAATATTATGATACATAATAATGGTGTCACCGGTGTGTGGTCCAATAATCGTTGTAATATCTATTAGCTAAATGCTTTTTGAGATAATAAATAATTTTAATATAAAGTTCAAACATATAAAAAAGAAATAATAATATGCATGATTGTCTTTTGAACTAACATGAGTATTTTTTATTATAAATATAGCTATTTAGTGTAGTAATAAACTTTAAAGAAAAATTTACTTTGACATTTAAATAAATAAAAGAGAATGAACAACTTTGCTTTAAGAGAGAATGTCATCTTTAAATAATGCTTTGAAATACGGTAATTATGATATTAATACCAAAGCACGTAGAATTTCTATCGTAAGATCCTCTACAAAACACACAAAGCAAGTGGGCATCTTAGTCTAAATGATTAAGTTGTAAGACCCATTTTTCAGGCAATTTCCTAAGGGAAATCATAAGACCTACCCAAATAATCAAAATTCCTTGGGCAGTCTTGCTGTAGAGTTAGGTGTAAGACCCATCTCTGGGCAACTCATGAATAGAGCAGTAAGCCCCACTCCAAATTAAATCTACGGGCTACTTTCTATGAAAGTTATAAGTCCCGACCTAAATTCAAATTTCTGTGTAATTTCTAAACGAAGTTATAAATTCCTAAATTAAATCAACTTCTGGGCATTCTAATGGATGGAAGCCCCAAAATCCAAATAAAATTAAAACTCAAACCTAACCACCTCAATCTACTCGGGATCCCTGAGAGGAGACAACCCATGGCTGCTAATCAGATTCTATGGACATTACGGTCAATGATTGTAGTGTTGGTAGATTGAAACTACGGTATACCCGGGACGACGGAACCATGGGATCTTGATCGGGTTTACCTCCATTTTTCCCATAATTGAGACTAATCATCTAAAATTTATTCATCTTTAATCGAGAGTTCTCTCTTATATGTTAAGAGAGGTAATTAACTATGAGTGCTTGCGCTCATGGGAAGTAAGGACCTCAGATCTAATTAAACCCTGACTACTCTCAGGGGAAATTTGGTTAATTCTAATCTGACTTAAGGGAAATGGAATCCTATAGCTATGAAGCGGAATTCATACGTTCGTGCCATTTTTCTTGAGCCCACAGAATTATTTGGTGATATTATTTTTATCATTA
This sequence comes from Dendrobium chrysotoxum, assembly GCA_019925795.1. Classification (NCBI taxonomy): domain Eukaryota; kingdom Viridiplantae; phylum Streptophyta; class Magnoliopsida; order Asparagales; family Orchidaceae; genus Dendrobium; species Dendrobium chrysotoxum. Next base: position 89,369,298 of record CM034305.1, on the reverse strand, counting down.
ATTAGGGATGCAAATGAACCATGCATTTGACAAGTTGCTCATGGATCGGCTTGTTTAGAGATCTTTCGTGATCGTTTGATTGACAATCGAATAAGCTTGAATACTTTTATAAATACTCGGTTGTTAAACAAACGAGTTTGAATAACTCGTTGAATTCGTTTGTGATCATGAACATTATTGTTTAAAACTTATGAACTAGCTCAATTAAGGCTTGAAATAAAGCTTGTTAAGAAGTTGGATTAAATATTAATGCATATTTAAGTATGTGTGTGTTATAAATACAAATATATGCATATTAAAAATATTTAAAAACTAAGAAAATTATATGATATAAATATATGTTATAACAAGAACATAGTTTATGGTTAAGTATAAAGTTTATAATTCAAAAAAAAGTTCATATTCTTAACTTTTATAATATCCATTCAAGCAACCCAATTGTTATAGTCAAATTTTGTATCCCAAGTCCTCATCTAGCATTTACACAACCTTTTTTGTCTGACATTATACGAGAGTCTTCAATTAGTAGTGTTTATATAGTGCAAAGCATAAGCCACTATCATAAAGTCATGCTGTGTGAGTTGGCAGCCATATATACACTTTTAATTTGCCTGCGTACTTCTAAATGAAGATTTTTTTTTTAAGATTTAATAAAACTAAATCATGTTTTAAAAAAAAAATTGTTAAAATAAAACTTAATATTTTAAGCTCAACAAACTTGGCTTGATAAAACTTATTTATTTATTCTAAACGAGTATCTCAATAAGTGAAAAAACAAATCAAAATCAATTCGAGATCAAATCAAACTCAAACAAGTACGGATTTAAACAAGCCAAGCTTGAATTGAGCTTGAGCAAAAAATGAGCAGGCTTTGGGTAAAACAAGCTTGATTTTGAATAGCTACCGGCTCAGCTTGGCCTAATTCATTTGCAGTCCTATCATTGATGGTCAAATTGATGTTGATTTTATTTTTATTTCTTAGATGAGTTGTATACCTGTTTATAAGAAATATAAAGAAAAATCTTATGAAGATTGTTTGTAGCCCCAATATTTCATGAAACTTTTTTAGTAATGAATGTCCTAAAAGAAACTAAATTTATTAATGTAGCAATTCTAAATTTGATTTTTTAAAACAGCTGTTTGTCCATATATAAATATCATTTTGTGGTTTGCACATTTTAAATTTCTTTATCATCTATTTTTCTAAGAATGTTTTTGGTTATTAATACCATCCTTTAGGATGTATATAAGTCTTGTAGCATTTTTATTTTTTGCTCCATATTTTGTTGATGTGAAGACAAGGTGCATAGTGTGTTTAAACGTGGTGATTAAATAATGGTACATTAAATTCAAAAAGATTTTCTTTATTAATCTTTAAGAAATTAAAAAGGAGAGAAAGGCTTAGATTTCTTATCATCTAACCCTATGTCACATTATCTTGTAAAGCTTTTTCTTCAAGTCATCTTAGATGATGAGATTTTGTGTATTATTGATGGCGGATTTCAGAGATATCTTCTGTACTAACGTGACAGGCTTGATTCTATCACTCGTGTATTGTTTTATAAGAAGTTTACGATATCAAATATTAAAATTCACGTGGTCGAATTGGTCCAGATTGAACAACTTTGATGGAGATATATTTTTATATTCATTAGAAATGTTTAATAAATAAATGATATGTATAAGTTTTATGTAGTTATTTTATTAATTTAGATATGCTTGTGATAATAATTTTTTTAAGAATAGTGTGCTCTTTATTAATTTGATTCCCCTGTGCATTAAAATTTTCATGTTAAATATTGATCATTATATATATTAGCGGATTTGGCTATTTTTGGATTTTATTTGGCTTGTAACTTGGTTACACACTTATACTCTATTCGTAGCATGGTGGTTTTGTACTGTGACATTTGAACTATCTCTATCCTTTTCATATACGCTATCTTCAGCATGGTTGTTACGACTCTTATATATTTCCCCAACTTGCAGCCTGTCTATCATAGGTTGTTGCGATTTCTTGTATAAAATAATGATGCTCATCTTTTGCTTTGTTTTTCAATGGAATAACTAAATTTTGTGGATATTTTGCAATTCTGTTGCATTCGAGGATCAAATTTCAATTTAACTTGAACCAAATCAGGTTAAGTTTTTGCCATTTATATTTACAGATCTAAAGATTAAGTTCATAAATGAATAAAATGATGTGTAATTATTCGACTTTTGATTCAACAAATTCCTTTATCCCAATTTCAATCTTATGTGTATGTTGGATATGTGATTCCTTAAAGTGTAATGCAATTACGATTTATTAATTTTGAAGGAAGGCTTAAATCTTCTTTACTTTGGCGAATTCCTTTTCTCACTTAATTTCTTCTAATTAACTTGTTATTTCACCTGTTATAATTCTCGATTTTGATGAAATTTGACACAACAAAAAATTGTTATTATTTTGGTGATTTTTTATTTTTTTTAAATTTCATTCTCTCAAATTAATTCAATCATTGCATTATTGTTTTGAAACACTGTTGTTGCCAGGTCCTAAGCCCTGAATGAGATAAGTGAAGGGTTGGATTAGGTAGTTGACAGCTAGCATAAAACTCGTTGAACCATTATAACATGAATCCTTTAATAATTAATAGGACAATGGAGAAAAATGATTCAGGTAGTCGATCCCACGTAGTGGGATAAAGGCTTGATGTTGTTATTGTTGTTGTATTGCATTATTGTTTGGATTGTATTTTGCATATATTTTGTTTACACTTGAAGAATGCGAGTATTTTTTTAAATATTTAGGGTCAGTTTGGGACAATTGCAACTATTTGTAAAATTATTTGTGGAACTCATGTGGGTAAAATAAAGTTTTTTTAAAATTATGAATATTTTAGATTTATTTCCTCCAAAAATAGTGAACAACCCTCTTATAGCTGTCACACTCTAGTAGCTTTGTTTATGAAATGCTCCTAAAAAGGTAAGAAAGTTATGAATAAACAAAATTGTGGTAACATTCTATGAAGTAAAGCTATAAAGTAAGCTATCCCAAATTAACCTTTGATGGTATTTGAGTATCTCTTTGATTAGTATTCCATGGGTGATGAATAGTGAGTTAAATATGCCATAGTTGAATTAGTAAGTGTTGCTAAGAGATTCTAGCTAATTCCAATGTGATAGTTTTGTTTTTCATCATGTTAGAACTTTGCTTGACATGAAAATTAGATTAAGAGGCAAATACCTACATACTTATCAAGCCTAGAATAGTTGAATAATAGATAAATTTGTGGGAAGAAAATCTAACTATTAACGAATACTTAAATCTGTTTGAAAAATTTAACTCTGGGTGTGATTTACAAGAAAACATATGAGAAGTACCATCTAAATTTGTGAATACTCTTCGTTTAAAAATTAAGATAGAAATAGGACTCGTTAAATCAATGACTATAAATGACTCTCATAATAAAACCCTACACGTTGAAAGGCAACTATATAAAATAGGATAGGTCCACTTGGGTCTATTATGTTAATTGTTGTTTAGTGTTAGCCATTTGTAAATCTTAACAATAAAAATAATAAATTCATTGGTACACAAACTACTAAAGGCGTCAGGAAAATGCTATATAACCTCTCTATATTATCATAAAATTATATCTCTTGTGCTAGAATTAATGAACTACCATATTCTGACAATTAAAATATTGAAGATGTGAAGATGAGCCTTTTTCTGATGATTCAGACGCAACACATGCATAGAAAACATATAAATATTTGTTTGTCGTATATTCTTTTAAATGATTTGAATATTAAACAATTTTGAGTTTTAATATGAAATTAAAATTGAATATGAAAACTTACAAGTCAGAATTTAATTTTAAATCTTGTATTGATTCACCTTATTTACATGATTTAGCCATCAAATAGTCTGTAGTTGCTATAATCCCTAGGTTTGTATTTCATGATTTTGTTATATTGTGTGTTGAGCATTTGTATTAAATATTATTTTAAATGAATTTTATTTTACAAGATAAAAAATATATAGTTGGAATGCAAGCGCATTATAGTGATGGGAAAGTTTTAATGAATTCTTGTGATGTAGTTGTTCTATCTTTTGCATATTATTTGTGCTCACATTTTTTTGCTTCTACTAAAGACACATTACAGTGGTTGTCGACTGCACATTACCTTTTAACATTATGATGGGTTGATTGATTTGATTGGGAGAGAATTAGAAAGTTTTCTAATCAAGAGGGAACTATTTAGGAAGGTTCTTAATTAAAGGGCAATTGTTTAGGAAAATTTATAATTATAATTGTGAGGAAATTTTTTAGGGCAAGAGATTTAATTTGAATTCAAAATCTATGGGGAATTATTTAGGGGAAGGTAGGAGGAATCAAGAGGGAATTGTTTAGAAAAAAATTAATTGCAATTGGGAGGGAATTATTTAGGGCAGGAGATCTAATTTGAATTCAAATATGAGATGGAATTATTTAGGAAAGAGGGCTAATTTGAGAGAGAATTAGGGGAGCCTATTTAAATAGCAATAGGGTGATTTTAGATTATGTTTTGAGTTTGCTAAAATTAGAATTTCTTAGGTTGTGAGGGTTCTAGTCGCCTGCTAGGGATTTGGGAGAGCTGGATCTTCCTCTCCAATTAAAGATCCAACTGTATCTTGCTTTTTCTTTCATATATCTTGCAAAAAAAAAAGTTTTGTTGTGTTCTAAATTTCTCATTGCTGTTCACTGATTTCGAGGAAATTGTATCCACTTCCTATCCAATTGTTATTAGAGCCTAGATTCGGATACCTATGGCGGGAAGAAAGGTAAAAATGTTGAAAAGGGAGATCAGACAATTAAAATTTGATTTTGTAGAAAAGATTTTAGATTTCGAAAGGCAATTTTCAGCCATCCATGAGAAGATCGATTGGAAATTTGCCATCATGGAGAAGATGATAAAGAAACTACTTGAGGGTCAAACCAAACCGATAACATCGGAGGTGGGAGCATCATTGATCGGATTAGAAATGGGAGAAACCCTAATATAGGGATAATGAGGGAGAATTAGGAGGTAAAAATTTTGGGGGAAGAAGAGGAGATGCCATCTTTGGAACCACTTTCAAGAAGGGGAAAGGGTGAAGGAGTAAGATTTTTGGTGGAGCTGTATAGTTTGGAAGAAAAAGAAGATGAAGAGAAGATAGAAGCACCAGACATTATTCAGTCACTTCTACAGGAACATCAAGAGATGTTCCAGCCAGTTCAGGGGTTGCTTCCTTCGCGGGAACACGAGTATGCTATCATTTGGAAGGATGGAGTATCACATATCAATGTTCGTCTGTATTATTCTCCCCAACTCCAGAAAGATGAGATGAAGAGATTGATCAGGGAGATGTTGGAGGCAGGTATCATTTGATCTAGTGACAATCTATTTTTCTGTCTAGTGCTATTAGTCCAGTGCTTCAACAGTAGTTTTCCTTTGTTCCGCCTTCAGGATAAGGTGGCATTTTGGAAGGGGAGTATTGATGGACCGGCTGATTTGATTGGGAGGGAATTAGGAAGTTTCCTAATCAAGAGGGAATTGTTTAGGAAGGTTCTTAATTAAAGGAGAATTGTTTAGGAAAGTTTTTAATAATAATTGAGAGGGAATTATTTATGGTAAGAGATCTAATTTGAATTCAAAATTTAAGAGGGAATTATTTAGGAAAAGGGAGAAGGAATCAAGAGGGAATTGCTTAGGAAAGTTTTAATTACAATTGGGAGGAAATTATTTAGGGCAAAAGATCTAATTTGAATTCAATATGAGAGGAAATTATCTAGGAAAAGGGGGCTGATTTGATAGAGGAATTAGGGTTTAAGGCTAACAATATGGTGATTTCATATTATGTTTTGAGTTTGCTGAAATTAAAATTTTTTAGGTTGTGAGGGCTCTAGTCGCCTGCTAGGGATTTGGGAGAGGCGGTTCTTCCTCTCCAATTGAAGATCCAACTGTATCTTGCATTTTCTTACATATATCTCGCAAAAAAAAAGTTTTGGTGTGTTCTTCTTAATTTCTTATTTCTGTTTACTGATTTCGAGGAAATTGTATCCACTTCCTATCACATTAATAATGATACTCCTTTCAGTCCTTTGGAATGATGCAATTTGGTCATTGAGTGAAGGCACCTTTAAGCATATAATGCTTATTGTTACTGCTTTTGAAGATAAAGTTTATGCAAGCCAATGTATGTTTTATTTCTATGACTAACACTTCTTTATGTAGCATCTTGAAGATTTACAAATGTTCTAACAAGATGGAGATAGTATCTATCTTAAAGAGATTTCATGATTCTTCAAATGGATGTATTGCTGTTCTTTTGGCCTTCCAAAGAAATTCCACCACTCTTGCTCTTTAGAGGAGAGCTTTTTCCTCATAAGGCAAGATGATGCAGTCTGCCATTATTCATATGATTGATTGATATGGTTTTAGTTATACATTTGACTTCAAATTTATTAGGAATTAATATTTTTAAATATTATCTCTTATTTTAATGATGAGTACCTTGAAATACGCTATAAAGGTAGTTTGAACTTTTAGTTAGGCTATTTCCTTACAGCACCCATTTCCTTCTAACAAATTGTTATGACGTGTTAAATTTTGTCCATATTTCGGTTTTCTAATTTTCTTATCATGTGGATTCGACAATCAAATAAAAAATTAACATCAATATCTTGAGTATTCTCTATTTTGGCATCATTTTCTTTTATTTCTTTCTATTTCCTTTTGTCATTCTACAATCTCACTGCATATCCTGCGTCATTTTGTTGCCATCATTATGTCGTTTAATCATGGATGGGGAGAACAGCAATGCCGTGCTGATAGTTGCTGTATTGAATTTTAGTAAAGAAGATCTAAGCAGAATTTGTTTGTTTCACTTTCCCTGCTGTATTTGCAGTTTTCCATATTACTTGGATCCCTTACACCTAAGCAAATAATTTTTTTCAAGCTACATCTTTTACATGTTTGTGTGCCAGGTTTGAAGATTACTTCTCCAATCGTGTGAAGCAACTAACATTCACCTTTCCTGAGGATGCTGTTACAAGCAGCTCCACACCATTTTGGTCTGCACCAAAGCGTTTCCCCCGGCCATTGCAGTTCTCAACTAGTGATGCAAGTGAAGTTAGTTTGATCATGGCTGCTTCTATATTAAAAGCAGAGACATTTGGAATCCCTATTCCTGAATGGGCCAAGAACCCAAAGAAATTGGCCGATGCTATCGATAAAGTAGTAGTGCCTGATTTTGAGCCGAAGAAGGGAGTAAATATTGTTACTGATGAGAAAGCTACAAGCTTGTCAACAGCCTCCATTGATGATACTGCTGTCATTAATGAGCTTGTTGCAAAACTGGATGAATGTGTGAAGAGGCTACCACGAGGATTCCATATGAACCCAGTACAGTTTGAAAAGGTACTTATTCTAACGCTAATAGTCTAATACAGTGTTAACAGCTATTTGTTAAGTTCCATTATGTATTGAACTAGATCATGTTTCAGCTTTCATTATTTGGATTTGAAAATGAAATGTCTGCTTTACATGAATGATTGCTTGTGCTAGATTTGACTCATTAGTGATATTTTTCTTGTTTCACGATATATCTTCAAAATTCAGTTATAACCCTATTTGAGTATTCTTGGGTCTTATTCAGTTGGTTTTTACTGTTACCATTCAAATTTTTAAAAAAGCTACCTTTTCAAATACCTCATTCCTGGGTTTGAAAGCTGTATGTCATGCATGTAAATTATGTGTACGAAATTTCCTTTCACAGATTGCCTTCCGTTGGCTCAACTTCATCATAGATGCAGTTAATGTCTGCAGATACTGTTCATTGTAGCTGGTTTTGCTAAATTTCAATGTCATTATTTCATAGGTATATGATATTTTTCCAATGACACCTTTGGTTCTTGTGAATTGAACTGTTTTTCATGGTTTGGTATTTCCAGTTTGATGCATGGATTGCTATTATTCAGCTTTATCTGAAATCTTGTTTCTACCAATTATTAATGATTCAATCTCCAAATAAATCTTCACTTAAAATGGGTTTCTATTCTTTACTGTTTCCAAAGCTGAAGTGGAGGAAGATTATTGATGTGAATTTATTTGGGGAGTGTAGCATTACTCCATCAATTCCCATTCCTATGTTCTTATTACAAAATTCTGTAAACACCATTATTTGATGTTGTGAAATTTACTCAGGATGATGACACTAATTTCCACATGGACCTCATAGCCGGGCTAGCCAACATGCGGGCAAGAAACTACAGCATTCCAGAAGTCGATAAACTGAAAGCAAAGTTCATTGCTGGGAGAATCATCCCTGCCATTGCCACCTCTACGGCAATGGCCACCGGTCTGGTGTGCCTTGAGCTCTACAAAGTCCTAGCTGGTGGGCATAAGTTGGAAGACTACCGCAACACCTTTGCGAACCTTGCCCTTCCCTTGTTTTCCATGGCGGAACCTGTACCGCCCAAGGTTATCAAGCATCAGGACATGAGCTGGACAGTCTGGGACCGTTGGATAATCGAGGGGAACATAACCCTTCATGAGCTCCTTCAATGGCTCAAGGACAAGGGGCTTAATGCCTACAGCGTTTCTTGTGGAACTTCCTTGCTTTACAACAGTATGTTTCCAAGGCACAAAGATAGAATGGACAAGAAAGTGGTGGAGATTGCCCAGGATGTGGCCAAGTTAGAGTTGCCTTCATACAGGCGACATCTAGATGTTGTGGTAGCTTGTGAGGATGATGATGATAATGACATAGATATCCCACTAATATCTATTTACTTTCGTTGATCATCTGCCTATTTAATTGAGCTTTTAGATGCATTGTGGTACAAGGAACATTGAAGGGCATTTGTTGAGGTACTTCTTTAATATCTCATCCGTTCTGTCATCTTCTCTCATGCTATTTGACAGATTGAAGATGCGCTTTTCTTTATTTAAAGTTTCAGTTCTGCTTCGTTTGTCCTGCCTAAATGATGTGATACTGTGCTTGTACATTATTCCCCATGTTATACCTATTTCCTTCATCATTTGTATTGTTACTTGTCAAGTAGTTCTATCTACAATGTTTTGTGTATTGATTCCGATTAGGTGAAAACAAGCCGTTAGTTGGGGGTTATATCTGCTGGGGTACTGTCTGCTGTGAGATTTGCCTGATTCAGATTACTGATTTATGGTGTCACCTTTGGGCAGCCATGCGGCTTCCTGTATAAAGTTATATGTATATGATTCTGACATGTTCATAGAGTTGCACCAATTTGCTTACCTTACTACATGCTTGGGTCAAGCCTAAGGAGATTAGAGAAATTGCAAATTATAGATTATATCTGATTGCTTGGGAATTTCATAGGACTTCATTGAACATTTAGAGAGAGAAAGGGTGCATCAAATTAAGATTATAGGTATTCAAGAGAGGAGCTATAGGAATATCTGGAGAACAAAGATTTAGCTAAAAAAATACATAATGATCTGCAAGATAATTGACCCCAGATTTATCTGTTGGGGCTAAACTTTTGAGGTGCTGCCTTCTTCATTAAGAGTTTAAGTTTAGAGTAATCCATCTTGAGCGTCGATCTCCATTTCAATTCCAAAAGTACAAAGTCCTTGACAAAATCAGAAGAATCGGTGCTTTAATTGTAGCTTTTGGTGCATAAGAGATTTGAAATTCACTTAATTTAACAAATTATTTTAAGAGTTGGCCTGAGTGATGGCCTTTAAGAGAAACACCTTCAAAGAATGATCAACAACAACTTGAATCAAATGAGCTCATGCTATTCTCTCCATTATATGATGTTTCAATTCAGCTCCTTGGAGAATTTTTTTGGCATAATAGATTGGTCGCTACTTTCTTTCATCATCTTTGATCAAAATAAAGTTAACATTCTTCTCACCGGCATCGACCTAGAGTAGTTTGTCATAGTAGAGCTGTGAGCTCTAGAGATGATGCAATGAAGAGAAAAAAGTAATTTTAGATGATTGAAGACTGTTCTCATTCACCGATCTTGTTGAAATGCTTTGCACTATAAAGAATCTTGAAGAAAGGTGAGCATTTATCGCCATATTTTAAAATAAAATGGTTGAGACCAATAATTTGCCCAATAAGTAGCCAAATATCTTTGGGAGTTCTAAGGGCGACATCTCCAAGTTAACCTTGGCCTCATTCGAATTCATTTTGAGGCCTTTAAGAGTGAAAGGAAGTTGGGACTTTTCCCTTGACTTTGAGAATGCAAAAATTAGAGGGTTTAGATGCTTATTGTATTTTTTATGAGTAACAAAAGTTTCTGGGAGATCAAGAATAAGTTGAGGGCATTGATAAAGGTCATGATTGGGTAAGGGCCTCTCCAGTCAAACTCCAAATGACTTTAAGGCGTAGCTGATTTGCTCCATTCGAACGGCAAAAAAATCGCTAAACGATGGAAGGTGAATAGTGTGACGTCAATATTGATGTTGCACTATTCACCTACGCGATTTTTCTATCTCAACCGGATTTGCCGAAGAAACGGGCAAAATGATTACCTTCGCAGAAGCACGCAAAATGGAGTTCCATTGGAGATGATTCACAGCAATTTTTAGTTTCACTGCATTTTGGAGTAAAAAATGGGATTTTCGGTTGGAGATGCCCTAACTAGTGGTATAATTGATTAAATCATCTATTTGTGAAAGCAGACGATTGTCCTCAAGACAAAGCTTATCTTTATTTGTAAAATCAAAAACCATCTTCCACTTCACATTAGATATTTATACAATTACAACATTTGAGATCCAGCAAGGACGTTGCACTTATCCAGTGAATTCGTCTTCCTTTAGCTTCAAGACCTTATAATGATAGTCTCTGCCAAAGTTTAGGAGAGAAAAGTTGAATATAGCATGGCATCAGAATACATTTCACCTAGAATTGATGTATATGGCCCCCATCACTAATTTTCTCAATATTATCATCTTGAGAACTTTTATGGCAACATAATACCGATGCTCCTTCAAATATTCAGAGGTCAGCTCTGTACACTTCTATAAGAATAATAAGAACAAAACGTGTGCGCCTCAAAAGAAGGCAGACATATACTTCTACAGTCTAGATTCATCAGAATTTTCTCCAACGCAACATCCTTCATTAGCAGCTAACAAGACGTGGGGAAAAAAATTGCTCTCGTAATGTAAAGCAATTACATTTTTATTTGATGGAAAATTAGGGAACTAGGTAATGACCAGAACCTTTAGAAAGGAAGGTGGTGTATCAAGGACGCCAAAAACCTTTTTTACCAACAAGAAAAGCGCCCTTGTGGATGCTAGTATCCCAATGAAGTGTCTGCAACATGGGGTTTAGCTTCTTAATTATCTCTTCTGTATCTTGAATCAAAACCCATCCACCTGGTCTTAATATTCGATCCATTTCTGTAACCACGTCGACAAGGTCACACCTACATAATGGACGGCAAGGCAGCATTGGGATTGTTACAAATATGTTTTAACTATGTTGCAGATGTGAGAGTTGGATGGTCTAAGGTTTTGGATGGATGGATGTGGATACAAATCAAAGTATGTTACCTCTTTGTAAGGCTGCCAAATAGAAAACTGGAGTGCAGCAGATCATATGTTCTAGGATATGTATTAAATGATTCACACCAGTCGTGATATATTCCAATTAAACCTCTATCAAAGATGACGGGTAAAGTATCCAGTCGATGGATCGGCACAACGTTCATTACCCATAGAGGTTCTTTGACTAGTGCTGCAGCAAACCTGTAAAGATTGAATAAAAAATTGACTTGATCAGATAAAATTTTTGCAGAAAGACAACTTTGATGTTGTTAGTGCAAATTGTTCTTTTTTTGGGTGGAATTAAGTGGAAATAAAGTAGACAATTGATTGTGCAGTATTCCATTTTAATTCCTACGTGTACATCCATGCAGTTCTCAGACAATTACAAAGGAAAATGACTATTCTTTCTGTGGGAGTAGAAACTCTGCAGGCTTTATCCCTCTCTTCTTACCGAATTCACATTAACTCCATCAAACGGAATGCAGTAACCAAGTCCGATATAAAATTTGATGATGTGATACACCAAGATTTTCATTTGATAATAAACTTGTGCTAAGCCAAGGTTCTCATGATGAAGAAGCTAAAGAGGCTTAAAATAACAAAATCAGCAATTTCAATAAGGAGAGAGAAGTATAAAATGGATTAAGTGATATTGTGAATGTTTAAGAGAATGAAGAATAATTGGAGGTTACCCTAACTGTAGAAGTTAAAGGTATAGAATACAAATAACCAATTTCAAATGTAGACCTAGTTAATATGGTATAAATAGGGGTGTGAGTAAGTTGAGTCGGCTCCTGATTCAACTCGAATTTGACTTGCTAACAAGCTCGTGATTCGAGTGTACTTGAGCTTGAGCTTGAGTTCATATTATAGCTTATATGTTATATGAGCTCAAGTTCGATCTTGAGATTCAACTTGTTGGCTTACAAGCTGATTGAATTAAATTTGAACTGTAAATCTTGTTTTCCCCTTATTTTACATTAAATCCAAAAAGGGTTCCTCAACCGCTTGATTTAAGAATGGTCCTATCACGACTTCTACTTCCTCTTCAAACACTACTAGCAGCCGATCCAGTTGCTATTTCCTCTTCTCCTACTTCAAATGTTACCAGCAACAAGTCTCATTGTGACTTCCACTTCTTCTTCTTCAAACTTCATTAGTCCTATTACTACTTCCTCTTTTTCTTCTTCAAACATTGTCGGCTCCGTCAATGCCTTCTCCATCAAGCTCCCATCACAATTTGTTCACCGCATTGATAACTTCTCCCACAAGCTTTCATCATGACTTCTTCACGAGGCTTCTCTAGTGATCTTGAGCTCACGAGTCATGCTCGAGCCTTCCGCTAAATAGTGGAGCCTTCAAGCTCAATCTAAGAACTAAACTCCAGCTCAAGCTCAAGTTCAAAACTGCCATTAGACCGATTAGCTGAGATTATGTTAGTTGTGACTCAAGCTAAACTCCACTTATTTACACCTTTAGTTATACACATCATGCTAGGATAGATGCCTTCATAGAAATTTGGCATTTTCTCACAGAATTGCCCCAAAACTCAAAATAGAATTTCTACCATGTGTCAACAGGAAGTTCATCAAATGTATTAGGTTGGCTTAAAACAAAACCACTTCTTTGTTGAGCTTACCATAAGGAAATTTGATTTTATATGCCTTATAATATACATAATTGGTAAAGATCGAAAGATCATTTTGAATGAAATAATAGTTTGTTGCGAAATTGATTCGAATTGATTAGAATTTGAGACCTTGTTCAAATCAAGGCTCGAACTCAATTTGAACCTTCATCTTTCTCGTCGTTCTTGAATGCCACCTATCCCACTAACGAATCTTCTCCTTCATAGGCTGTTGGTCTCTCGATGCCTTCCCCTATGAGATCCGTCCGCATAATTTGCCAGAAACAAAGTTTCAAGCATATTTCTCAAAGAAAACAAATAGCAGATATATTTAGCCAACATATTATGAGGTATATAAAGTCAAATTTCCCTTTATCATATAGCCTACAATTCTTATTTTTCCCCCTTGGGTTCTACCCTAAACTCTCGTAAAGTCAACTTTTATTTATAACGGAAAGTGAAAAGACTACAATTAAAGGAATCAAGTGTATTTGATGAGCAATAAAAAAACCAGCTGCGCAAGCTACGTGGCTAATCCTCATTGTGACTAAACCTTTACTTCAAGCATGAAGCATAAAGCCTCCGTTCAAATTCCAAGGCCCCAGCAAACAGTTACAACGCATCCATCTAACACTTTGGATATGCTTTGACATATGGGCAACCCTATTTATTTATCTGCAGCAACATTGAAGGCAAGCCATCTAATTTGCAAGAAATTATGTTAATTTAGAGCTAAAAATAAGGATAAAGGCTTTGTTTCAGCAGTCTCTTTTGACCTTAATGGAAATATTGCAGGGATAAGGGTTCCATTTGAAGTTCATGGAATGAAAAAATAAGGCATTCATTTGCAAAAAGGATCAGATATCACAAAGCTATCTTGAGCTAATTACAAAGCTATCTTGAGCCTTTTAAAACCATAGCTATCTTGAGCTAATTACAGCCGAAGTACCTCAATGATTTCAAATTTCTCAGTCGATGACTCTTAACCCTTTCAAATCCCATCATTGATATTACTGTGACAAAAGGACGGAAGCCAAACATTCATGAATGCAATGAAGATAAACTGCGCAAATACAATAAAGGTTAAACTTACCCTCCAAATCCAGCATTCATGTCCATTACGTTACGAAAGCTTGACCAGTTGATTGCAAGATCAAACTTGTAAATACCTGATACAAGTACTTCCCAGTGCTTCATGTCCTCAGAGAATCTTTCTTCACCATACTCTATGTTTAACTCAAATATATTTGAAGGCCAAACGTTTAACCTTTCAGGCCAAACAGGCCAAGTTTGCTGCGCATCAGAGTTGGCAATATGGACCGGAGGCAGACAATCTTCAAGAGGAGTATACCTAGAGATTCATAAAGCCCAAGAAGTTGTAAAACAAATAACTAATAAATGTATCATCTTCATAATTAGCTTTATCCCAATTATTTGGGTTGGGCAACGTGTAGTATATATAGTAGATAAATATTAGCGGATAGTACCATGATATACTAGATCTGTTTTTCTGAATGCATAACGGAGGATTGTTGACCTTTCTCTCATCATAGCATGAGTTTAAGGTAGGCTTCTGATATATGACAAGTCCAATTCCAGTTGCATCAGTTGCTTTCACCACGACTCTCCAGCAAATAGATTTTGTCAAAGTCATCATAGCTGCGGGAAAAATAAAAGCTGTAGTCATTAGTATGAGAAAAAGAAAAGTTGAATTCATGCTCTTGTACTAACTTTAAAACTTCAACAGATAATTTGCAAAAAGTTTATGCAACCATAAAAAGTCCAAAACATTCGCTCAATTTTGAGTATTAAGATACTGATGATAATGTTGGATGGAAGCGTAGGATATCAGCCAAGAGGTCTTGAATTCGAAGTTTACATATGTGATGTATGTGTGAATTTGCATTAAATTAGCTCAAAAGTCCCAAAAAAAAGATATTGATGATGAATAAAACAGGAAATTTGCATAAAGAATCTCTTCGCTATCTTTTTGGTAGATTTAATATAAAAATAAATCAGTAATTACACTCATGCATGACAGAAATCTCAAGGGATGAGCGCGTACTGTTGCATGCATATGTGCTTCATATATAAGCCCTGATGAATTCTCAATGTAAAAGATTTTGTAACAGATTACCTTCTCCAGTAAAGCTCATCCAGATGCTCGAGAAGCTAATCTCATTACTATTTGTATTTTTTTAACTTAAAAGAATAAAGTAAATTATTCGGGAGAGATCTGAAATTTCGCGATGATAACAGGAGACAACAACAGGGAAACTCAAATTAACGAAAAAATGAACTGAAAAATAAAAGAGATTCAATAAAACAAGCCAGCGAAATGGGTGCCAAAAGCAGGTCCACGTTATGTTGATGCATGTATAACCACGGCTATGATCTGTTATTAGAACAAAAAAGATAGAGCGAGTATGATGCATATTGTTAGCCAATTCAGTTCGCTCAATTATTCAATCAACAAACAAATGAATTAAACCAGACCAATTTTTTTTTAAGTCTTTTTGGCCCATATCATTAATAGCTGAATTTTCCTTATTTGTTTTTTAAAATAGTTTGAATGTGATAATAGTAATGATAGTTTATCCTTAATTAGGATTTTTCAAATATAGAAGAGCGCAAGGAACAAAATCTGATATCCATGAGCATCATCTCCTATTTTAAAGGCTATGAATGAATGAATGTTGCTATCAATAAGGATCCCTCCAAAATATTTCCTTTCTTGCTCTTGCATTTGACTTTACATTTATCCTCAAATTGACCATTGGTTGAAAATATGGTCAATGTATTCCTAAGATGCCAAGGTTGATTCATACACAGTCCTTTAGTTAAAATGTCTACCACCTGTTCTTCTGATGTAATAAACGTCTTAACTACACCTAATTCTATCTTCTCTCTCTGATAAATAGGTAATCGTTTTTGCTACGTTTTGAATGCATGACGGGATTGTTAGTCATTGCTAGAACACTTTGCTATCAGGATACGCTAGTTATCTCTCCAATTGTTGATCCATTAACTTACCATCATCGATTTTCCCCTATCAGTGGCAGTGCCTTCTGGGTCACCCACATCACAATACTCGAAGCATCACGAATGCATCAATCCATATTTCAAAATTTGAATGTGATGTCTGTGATTTTTGGCAAACATCATCGTGTCATTTTCCTCGTCTTTGTGCTAGTATCGTGTTTATGGCTTGTCATTCATGTTCAATGTTATTTGTAACAAACCTAATAGATTTCAATTTTTGGCAGTTGTAGGTTGTTAACTGATGTGAAACAACTAAGATGCAAAGGAAATTGCTTATTAGGAAATTAATAACATAGAAGAACTTTGCTTTGTCATTGATAAACTTATTACATGTTCAAGTTGGATTTAGAAATCTTTAGTGAAGAAATTAAATAATAGCAATTAGCAACAATTAGAGATTACAAGTCTTGCAAAACTAAGAACCAAAATTAAGGTAAATGCAATGGCACATTAACAAAGCCCAATGTTTAAAATTTAGAACACGTCACCTAGAGATCCCTCACCCAAAACTCTTGATGGTGGGGATTAGCGGAAGAACGTTGCAAGCAAACTTAGGGATGCCACTAGGAGACACGTGTTGCGTAAGATATTAGTCGTCGGAGAGGTGATCGGAGTAGGAGAAGTGGTTGGATGGTTGACGATGTACCAACGTCCCGGGAGGATGTGCTCTTCCGTTGAGAGGGCTAATTGGAACAAGATGCGGTTCACGTACCCTTCCACGGAGTTGTCAAAGCCCGGAACGAGATCAAAGAACGGCTAGCGTAGGATGTCGGTTCTTCCTTGATCGTCTTCAATGAACCCGTGATCAACGTCCGGATCGGCCATTCATACTTGTCTTGATGTGAGGGAGAGGGCAAGCACAAGGAGGAAGAGGGGCCGGCGGCTTCGTGGTCCTTGAGGGAAGTGGGCGGCTAGGGTTGGTGCAAGAGGAAGGGGAAGGGGGCGGCTAGAGAGAGGGAAGAGTTAGGAAATTTCAGCAATCTGAAATTAATTCAGATTTTGGGTAATTTGGAGGGAAGGGGGAATTATTTTGAATTACAAATTAATCCCAAAAGAGGGTGAGAGAGGTGGCGGTTTAGGGAGATAATTGGGGCTGATTTTGGGGGAGTATTGGTTTTAATTTGGGAGAGAGAATCCCATGGGAGAGGGGCCGGCCATATGAGGTGGAGAGAGGAAGAGGTGTTTAATTATGTGGGGCCCTCTCAATTAATCAAAGATTTGAAACAAAATCTGGAATTAGATTTCAGATTTTAATAAAAGGAAGTTTCCTAATTTAAGTACAAGTATTTGGCAATATGTTGAATTCAAATTGGAATTGAATTTTAATTATGAAGATTGCCTAATATCTTGGGTTTATTTTAGGAAAGGTCTTAATGTGTCTTGGGAAATTTGAATTTCAACTTTAATCCCAAGAGAGGGTGGAAAGGGGAGGCCGTCGGGTAGAGGTGGGAGGCCGTGGGATGGGAAGGGGAGAGGAGGGGTGGTGGCGGTGGCCTTGGGCGGCCCAAGGGGGGCGGCGGCAAGGGCAAGTGGGGGAGGGGAAAAATCAATTGGGAGAAAGAGATGGCTTAGAAATTAACGAAGCTACTAACCTTAAGCACGCCTTCCTCAAGAACTCACAAAGAGGCCTTGGAACTTGGAAACTCACAAAGAGATTCCCCTCTTATCATGAACTCACTAAGAGAACAAGAAGATATGTGGAAAGTTTTCATTCAAATATTCATTAACCCAATACAAAGCATGGAGACCTTAATATATAGGCCTCAAGACTAGAAAATAAAATAAAAGACATCTATGCCCTCGGGGCTACAATAGAGACTCACTACCCCTAAGGGTAAACTGGGAAAACTGAAAATACATAAATAAGCAAAATGCAAAATACATCAAAAGTAAAGACTACAAATCGTGGCCGTCGATCTACGTCTCCGTCGATGGTACACGTGTCAAAATCTTGGGTTGATGTCCTCATCATTAACTTTCTTTGTTTCTCATTGTATAGCCTTAGTGTGGCTTTGGACATGAATTTTATAAATACTCAAGTCAACATAATTGTGAACAATTTATTCTGAATACAGTTCAACAGTTTTCTTTTGATTTTCTTTCCATCTCCTTCTCTTCCTCTCTTCTATGTCTGTGAGCAGTTCTAGAACAGAAGAGAAGAATTCTTCACCCGGTAGTCTGTTTCCTGCTGCTTCCACCGTTCCATTCTTCCTGTGTCCTTTTGCGGTCAGTGCCTTCAACTAGTGTTGCTGTTGCCATGGATCAGCGTAAAGCTGGAGGGTTCTGCTGCAGTCTTCATGATGTTTTGTTGCTGTCCACAACCTGAATTCTGGGAAGAAGGCTAAACCGGCTAAAGGATGGAGGTTGAAAGTGAAGTGCAAATTAAAGAACTTGAATTCTGGGTAAGAACAGGACTAATTGCCCAGGAGAAACTCTTGATTCAAGCAAGGGTTTCAATCAAGAAGAGTTAAAATATATTCTTCACTCATCTCTTCTCATCTCTTCTTGTTCTTAGAATTGATATCAGAGTACCGAGAATCAAAAACTAAAGATGGTATTAGCAAGATGGGAGATCAAGAAGTTCACATGGCAAAATAATTGATCTTCGAAGATTGAAGATGAATATGTAGCTCGTGCATCAAGGCTTGGATGCAGCTTTGTCATTAGAAGTATTGAAAAAGGAATATGCAAAGAACTGATTTGATATTGCTAACAAAGCTAGCTCATAGTGCAATCCTCTATAGTTTTGGAGATGAAGTTCTAACGGAGATTGCCAAGGAGGAGTCGGTCGTTGATGTTTGAAGGGAGCTTGAATCCGTGTACTTGAAAAGGTCCCTTGCAAATCAATTATACTTATACCTCATGACGAGGTTATACACCTTGTAAATGGATGAATCTAAGCCACTAAAGAAGCATTTGGACAACTTTAATAAGGTCATGATGGATCTGAAGCTGAAATCCTCTTAAGTTCTATGCCCAAATAATATAAACATTTTATAGATACTATATCTTATGATAAAATCACCTTTTAAATGGCAGAAACTAGACTAGCCATAAATTCCAAATAATTACTAAAGAGTGGAGAATTCGAAATAACTACTAAAGAGTGGAGAATTCAATGATTAAAATGTTGGTGATAGCCTTATAGTTCATGGAAGAACAGAGAAACATTTCACAACAAGTATCAATCAAGAAAGTCAAATTTTAAGAAAAATGCTTCATTTTCTACAAGGTAAGAGTAATTGTGAGACCATAGTTATGGGATTCGAGCTCAAGTCATTAATACCTCTTGTGAGAATAAATCTCATAACATGATCATCAAAATGTTATTATGCATATTACCCTATCATGTTTATGATTACAAAGAAACAATTTAAACTTTGTTTCAAGGAGTTGCAATCCACCCTCAATCTTTAGTCTACAATGCAGGTTTGAGGTAATTGAAGAATCCACATTGCACGATGAACAATTGATGGGAACTAGAAAGATCTAAACCCAATGGAGAACACAAAAAAAGTAGGACACAACTCAATCCAAAACAAGTTAACAACCACCGATAACCAAACTCGATGCGAGAAACTAAAGATGCATAGAAGAAAGGAAAAGATCAAAAGACAAAGAAAGTAAAAAAGAAATCAAATTTTTAAAACTAAAACAAATCCCCTCAGAACAATCAACTAGTGGTCACCTTACATGTAACGATAAAATAGAAAATTAGAGTGCTCTTAAGAACATGCAAACTAGTGGTCCACCACAGCAAGCCCGATCCAACACCTGATGAAACTCCTCCAGCAAATACTAACAAACCAGCCACCAACAACACCTCTTACACATTTGAAGAGAAGAAAGATACAATGGGTGGAAACTTGTGGAGAGAAGAAATAGATAGAACCCTTAGAAGAAGAAATAGGTGGGGAAGAAGCTCTCAAGCTTTAGGAAGAAACCCTCAGGTTTTTAGAAACTTTTATCAAACTTCAACAACCTTTCAACAGCAGCAAACTATCATATAAATAGGGAAAAAGGAGCCCAAAAGACACCCAAGCAGCCGCCCAAAACAGCCAACCAAAACAGGAAAATTCCCAAGGAAAAAGGCACGGCAGAACCGAACAGCTAGAGAAGAATCTCAAGAGAAAAAGGCACGGCATAACCGAACAGCCAGAGAAGCGGAACATCCAGGGAGCCAACGGCTCAGGAAACCAACAGGTAACACACAAAGCCAGCCCAATGGGCCACAGCTCACCACATACCAAACAGCTGAAGGCACATGGGCCAAGCCCATTAGGTGAAATTCAGCCCAACGATAATTACCCAAGGAACCAAGGAAGCTAGCAAACCAAATGTGGACATGACCCAAGAGCACTCTACCTACACATGATCATTGATTGCCTTCCATCATAGGATAATCAAAATAAAAAAACATAGAATCCAAATTACATAGAGTCCAAAACATAGAAAAACAAAAACATTGAAAAATAAAACATAGAAGGATAATCCTTGATTGCATCAACAATAGTGGACTTATGTTTTGCTTAATTTTTTTTTATTTATTTTTAACCATTATAGAGGATTATTGGTTTCAATTCTTGTTTTAAAGGCTTTAAAAAAGGGAGGTTATCCCCATTCCAAAAGCAAAATGGGTGAAAGTTCATTAAAATTTTGTGAGAATAACTTCAATATTCATGTAGCTTAAAAATAAAAATTCAAGGATGTGCTTCTTATAAAGGATAATGAGGTTGATTAAGTAGATATAGATGTTTTGTTCAATAGCATTGCTTAACATATACAATAAAATACAGAAACTACTCCAAATAGTCTTCCAATTATTAGTAAGTATCGAATTTAGTCCTACAATTCTGCTCTATTCCAATTTAGTATATCAATTATTGAAAATTGATCTAATTTGGTTCTAGGGCCGAAAACGTCAGTTAAAGTTAACACCAAAGTTAAATGTGAGAGTATTTTAGCTAGTGCAAGTGCATGTGAGATTATATTTCTTATGTTACTCTATTTTGTATTTAATGAATTATAATATATACAAAAACTTGAATGAAAGTTAATCTACTAAATAATAATGTTGAGAATTAGTTATTATGACATAAATTATATTTGTAAATATCTACCTTATGTTATATTTTTGCCCTCCTATTAGTTTAAATTATGTATTCCAATTATTAGCACAAGTAACCAGTTTTGATAAATGAGTTAAAAAATAGAATTTATAAATTTTTTAATAAATGCCATTACCAACTTATGTGGCGAGAGAGCATCAGCGCTTTCTGTCAATTTGGAGAGATTTGTTCATGGATAGACAACATCAGAACAATTTTCAAAAGTCAAGAGACTAAGTTGGGGATTTGGGGTAGTGTGAAACTCCAGGACTAAATTAGGAACTTATTAATAGTTAGAGGGCTAGTTTGATTTTTTTTGCCAACAAAATATCTCATACTTCTACCCATCCTTATATTTTTCATATTTCTTAATTGTCCTTAGTCTTGATAATCAAAGAGTATGGGCTTTACCCAAAACTTTCATCTAATTGTGCGTCGTTAAAATGAAGCATGATCCTCAATAACATTAGGAGCAACAATGGGGAATTTCGAATGAAAGAACATTCTCTGATCTAAGGGTATAGATTAATCTCATCTTCTCATGCTTGTATGTCCTTATCAATTTATTTGTTTAATTAGTCATTATTTGTTCATACATGTTTTTTTTCATGCGCACTTTTTGAGGATCAGGCCTTCCGATGACCCGATTAGAAAAGTATATGCATTAGATCAGACATATGTTAAAAAAGGTAAAGGTAGATCTAAAAAGACTTGGTTAGAAATTATTAGAACTGACATTTTCTTATTAAATTTAAATGAGAATTTGACTCTTAATATGATGCAATGGAGAAAAATGATTCATGTAGCCAATCCCCTGTAGTAGGATAAAGGCTTGATGTTGTTGTTGCACTTTTTTCAAATATTTTCAACAACAATTCCATATTTATTAATTAGCAGTTATATTTTCTATATTTATCAAGATAAAGAACACTATGATTTCACCTTTCAGAAAAACTAATTGAAAACTCACTATTCAAACCTAAAGCAAGAAAGAAGTAGGGACTAACCATTCCAGACAACCTGATCTCTTGGATCGTCACGATAAACTGGTGTTGCAGACCAAACAAAATGGCCACCAGGCCTAAGTATCCGGTTAAGCTCTATTAATGGTTTTCCACCTATAATTGAAAATAATCGTTGGTTAAAAGCATAAGATTATTAATGATATAAAGAGAAATCTTATAAGCACGGACAATTTAGTAGAAGATTATAGTTACCGTCTCCATCCCAATGCACCCTGCAGCGGGCACAATGAATCAGATCAAATGCATTATCGGGGAAAGTCAATTGTTGGGTACCAATAACTGACAGAACAGCCGGAATTCCTCGCTCAAGGGCAAATTGTATCTGAGCCTCGTGCTCATCCTTCGGTGCAAAAGACAATGTGATGACATCTTTATCCAATAAGTACCCACCAAAGCTCGCAACACCACAACCAACATCAAGTACAACTCTTGTATGTCTACCCCAATCAATAGCAGGCAAAGTCTGGGTTATACAACAAGCACGAACATAATAAGTTGTCAACTCTCAAAAACCTAGTGCTGCCAGTTCTCTCTTATAGAAAAACGCTCTTATAGAAAAACGAATTGAAATTCTTTGAGAAACCTATATTGATTCCATACACAAATTGAGAAAACAAATAATGTCTAAGAATTGGCATGCAGCAAGGACTGGGAGAATAATAAAAAAGAGTGAACAAGAGAAATATTCACACAAAATTATCAAATATTTTCTGGAAAAAACTGCAAAAGATTGATCTTCATGATGAAGCACACAGTCCGGTAAGCACGCCATCATTCCTTTAACATCCCATGTTCCATTTCTTAGGTAGAAAAAAAGCCTTCTGACTACTTATATTCATTTTTTCAACTTGGTAAGATCATTTATTTCTAGAACATATTAAAATATCCTGGTTATTTTCATAAGCTGAGGAAAAGCTTTGTGCCAAGTTCGATAATCTAGAGAAGTAACAGCAGTTTGCAAAACCAAAATACCTGAAAAACAATCCATAGCATGCAAAAAGTCCTAAACAAGTATAACAGCTAGATAACAATGTAACAGAAACAGTAGAAGTTGTGATCTAGAAATTTGAAAATACTTCGATTTATATAATTTCACATACTCTTCGATGTAAATTTCTCTGCATACCTTCTCAATAAAGTGAATATAGGCCTTTACTCCATCTTTAAATTGAGTACCACCACCGGGAAAAAGAAGATATTCACCAGATTTTCGGACCCAATTTTGATCCTTCTTGTACTCAACTAGTTTAGGGTGAGGAACATTGTCATACCATATCTGGAAACAAATTAATCAACTAAAAATCAAGCAAACATTCATCAATCATTGAATTATAAAATTACCATACTTAAATACGCAAGTATCAGAAAATAACAGATTTCAGCAAGTAAAGGTGTTTATAGCTTATAGAATAAACAAGAATGTGATCACGTTAACAAATGAATTCCAATACTACTCACATCTTTCAACAAAAAGATTTTTCTTGCATAGAACAAAGCTTAAACAATACTATTGTAATTGTTGGTTACAAAGCTGATTTATTGGGATTCTGCAGGCGCTTCCTGATTAGGGCGCACAAGAAAACGAGCACCCTATTCTTCTCAACCGGCAGCATAGAATTCTATTCGCACGGTAATTGATCAGGGTATGCAACAGAATAAAACGATATGAAACAGCTCCCGCGTCACAGAAAAGATGCAGTATTAGCGCTTAACTCATCCGATTCCAGAAAGGGGACCACTTCAACCTCTTTAACCCTTCCGTCTTCCCAATCTCGTCAACTCTTTAGAACTCTCGCATATCGTAAAGAAAGGAGGAAAAGAGCAAACCTCTTCAAGAAGATGAGGGAGTTCAAAACAAGCAACAATCCAATTTACAATGCTAGAATGCGCCATTAATCAAAATTCTGATTTTTTCAATAGCATTTACGGACTAGAGAAACGCTAAAAACTATTATGCTAACAGATCGACTGCAGAGGAGCTACAACATTAGATAAAAAAGAAACCCGTGATGTTTAATTTCTTACCGAACACTCAATCTCACCATGTCTCTGCTCTTCGGCCAGGGCACCGGTATCTTGTACCCTATGGGGAGGGGGACCAGGCACCTCGGGCTCGGCTTTGGGCAATGGCGCTCCCGGTGCTCCATACGCCTTCTGGACTTCAATGCCTTGATCGCTTTCATGTTGTCCAGGCACGGGATGTTATCCACCGCCTCGGATCCCTTCTCCCTCCCACAGATCTCCCAGCGGAAATCAAACTCCTTGGTGACTTCTTCGCCATCTCCACGGACTCCCTTTCCCCCTCCTCTTTCGTCAAGCTTCGACGAGCCATCCCCGGAAAACGATGTGGAAGAAGACCGAGGATTTGGAGCAGAAGGGAGGAAGAGCTGGGATTGAGGAGTCGAATGATTGGAATTAGCGGATTTAAGATCTGGGGAGGGGAAGTAGAAAGAGGATAAGTGATTGGTGGTGTCGGTGGTTAAGAATATGATGACGAGTAGGGCGACGATCAGGACAGCCAGAGTTAGGAGAAAGGGATTCCGTCTCTCGCTCAATAGGCTTCGAGTCGTTGCCATTCACGGCGAGAGGTGGCGGCGACGATCGTTGAGCCCTTCTTAAATATGATTGTGCAACTCTGGAAAAGAAAAAATCTTTACAACGGAGTTTCCATCAAAGCGTGTAATGCCCTTAAACTAATTTACACGTGCCTTAAGGGATAAAATTATTTCATATATATATATATATATATATATATAACTTTTTGGCTAGAGAAATTATTATGTGCGGATACTGAATCGTTTTGAGGCGAATCAAAACGTGCCACGTTAACTCAGTATACATCATTACACAGCAAAAAAATGACGTGGCGCGTTCTGATTCGTCTCCGGACGGCGTCCGTATCCGCACAAAATAATTTTTCTCGTGTCTAGGCTAAGACTTGTCATAGATCGCAAAGTCCAAAATTTAATGATTTATATTAATTGTGAGCTTGCAGCTTCTCAAGTAAAAGGAGATTTTGACACCCATAACCTACAATTAATATATTGTCCCAGCATGATAAAAACAGTTATTTTTATATTAGTATGAATTAGATTATCCACACACCTCAATTACAAAATGCCTAAGCCGATGCTCTTTTTAGACTTTCAATTTTTAATAACATGTGATTTGTATAGATTATAGAATAAAATGTATTAATGATATGCATTTCTCAAATATGTAATGTACATGAGAAATATAATCTATCGACGAATGGGAGCAGACCACTTTGATGGTCCCCATAATCTCTTTTCAATGTGATGAAATACTATCGAAGATTTGACAATTGCCATTTGTATTCGAAAAGTTAACAAATTGTACAAATTTTGCTGATGAATTGTATAAATGAGCATTTATCAGACTATATCTCAATTATTAATGATGCTAGAATTCGGCGATCTTGGGCTCGTTGGATTTGTTGCGTAGAGCTGCTCAATTCGACTATAAGCATGTCACATTTGGATATCATTTGGTCATCCAATTAATGTTCTGAAGCTTTCAATAGGCTTTGGTCATTTAATTTGAACCCATTTGGGTTCGGATTGAATCAAATTTGGTATCGTTGGGTTCATCTCATTGATATCTTCAATTTGACTATAAGCTTGCTGAAATCGGAGTTTGAATGATCCTTATTTTAATTTTTGAAGCCTCCAACTCATATTTGCATCGACATTTGTGGTCGATCAAGATAATTTTTTAATGATATATTAGTCGCCTCCTATTTTCGGGCTTCGAAGCTCTAGGAGGCCAGACAACAAAGAACATACAATTTGATGGAGAGGATCAAACCCTATGTCAACCGCAATAGTCTAACAACACACTCATGTTGCCAATTAAGTAGAGGCCTAATTGTCTAGTTGTGGTTTGCAAGGAATTTTATGATGTGCTGATTATTGTCCCAGAAAGGTCTGATTGGGCCCATATTCCTCCACCATGATTTATTAATGTAGAATTGTAATATTTTGACCTTATGTAAATCCAAAGACGTTGTATATGTTTGCTTTTGAAGTAAGCAAAGGCCCCATTTATTTGTAAATTATTGAATTTGCCCCATAGTTAAAGCAACTTGATTAGAAGGATTTATTTCTTCAACATCTTTTAACTTTGATGATTCAAAGTAATATATATCTTTTGAGACTTTTAGCCTTCTGAAATTTTTAAATGAGTTGTGACCATGTAAATTATTTGCACTCATTGAGCCTTTTTAGTAAGGACCTTGTCCACTGCTATTTTTCTTTCGAGGCTACCCCATGGGTGCACCTTTCCGGGGTTATTTATTAGAGCATTGCTTGATATTGTATCTTACATTAAAAAGGTTAAAAAAATTCATAAGGAATGTTTTACCTACGCAAGGTTGTTTGTCAGAGCGTTACTCGATGACGTTAACCTATGTGAAAAAGTTGAGAGAATCCACCAAGGATGTTTGATTTATCCAAGATTATTTGTCAAAGCGTTGCTCGATGACGTTAACTTGTGTGGAAAATACCGAGAGAATCCACCAAGGATTTTTAACATATCTGAGTTTGTTTGTTAGAGCGTTACTCAATGACATTAACCTGTGTGAAAAAGGCTGAGAAAATCCACCAATGATGTTTTGACTTATCTGAGATCGTTTGTCAGAGCCTTACTTTATGACGTTAACATGTATGGAAAAAGCTGAGAGAGTCCACCAAGGATATTTGACATATATATGGTTATTCGGTGGATAATCTTTGAAAGTATTCCTTGAGTAACTCGCTTTCATTCTAACGAATCTCATAGAGGTGAAAAGTGTCATTAACAATTCTTCGATTTGTAATATATTGTTTAACAAATAATTTGACCAACTTGACGAACGTGGGAATAATTCTGTTTATAAGCAAGTATAACCATATGCGAGATTGCCATTTGAGGGTAATAAGAAATACTTGGTAAAGGAGTGCATTCGAGGCTCGTTGGATATGCATAATGGTTCTATAGTGGTCAATTTGCTCGTAAGGATCGGACGACCCGTCATAAAAGTCTATGCTCTATAATTTGAAGCCCGTAGGAACAAGATTTTTAAGCATGGCGTCAATTAGTAGAGATGATTCTTGGAAGTCATGATGATGAAAGGATTGTCTTTCACCTCTTAAAGGGAACTCTTCCAGGAGAAATCGTCGTAGTTCATCTTGTAGAGTGTTGTGCGGGATTTCATCAATGCGAGATTAAACCAATCCCTCGATAACAACCGAAGGAACGTGGGTTAGTTGTCTCGTGTGAGGGGGATGGGTAGAACTCATCGTGTCAGTGAGGTCAATGTGTTGATGTAACGAGGGATGAATCCTTGACTGAGGGAGAGTGGCATCGCCTAAGGATGTTCAAGTCAGAAGTCCCCGGCCAGTGCCGAATCTTGAGGGAGATGAATCTCCTCTTATTGGTTTCTAGATTGATGGATGTTGGAGCGAGAGGCTCCGATGTTGCAATCGCTATGCTTGTTGACCATTGAAAATGTTTCAACTTTACTTATGTTGCGTCCTGGAGTATTCGCGGCGGTAGAGAAATATAAAGCTTAGCATCTTAGCATTGTACGAAGATCCAGCACACAATCAGATGAAAGAGAGAGGGTGTAGTACTCATAAGAGACACCAGAGTTTTTACGTGGAAACCCCTGAAAAGGGAAAAAACCACGGGGCCTGGCCCAGGTTGAATGAATCCACTAGTATTTGCAGTTGATTACAAATGTGGCCCTCCTTTTGGGGGAAGGACTTGGCCTGATATGGCCATTATACATCATATAAAGTGTATTACATGGTGGGAATCAAGATATACATGTTTGTTGGGTTGGCTGATCATAGTTGGCAGGCAACGGAGGTCGGAAGGACCGTAGTTGACAGACGTTGCAGGTCAGGAAGATCGTAGTCTGATGAGAGAGGTCGGGAGGACCTTAGTTGCTCGAGCGATGGAGGTCAGAAAGATCATAGTTGACTGATGTTGCTGGTCATAAAGACCGTAATCAGATGACAGAGGTCGGAAGGACCTTGTTTGGTGGGGCGATGGAGGTCAGAAGGACCGTAGTCGGCTGGCATTAGAGGTCAGAATGACCTTAATCTGATGTCAGAGGTCAGGAGGACCTTAGTTGGTGTTCTAATATAACTTTGAACATCAGGTGATGCTTCGGCAGAAGTTCGGACCTCAGGTGGAGGTCCGGCAGAACTAAGGACGTCAGGTGGTGGTCCGGCAAAGAGCATGGCCTCAAGTGGAGGTCCGGCGAAGAACAGGGCCTCAGGTGGTGGTCTGGCGAAGTGCAGGGCCTCAGGTGGAAGTCCAGCGAAGAGCAGGGCCTCAGGTGGTGGTCCGGCAAAGAGCAGGGCCTCAGGTGGTGGTCCGGCGAAGTGCAGGGCCTCAGGTGGTGGTCCGGCGAAACTCCGGCGGTGGTCGAGGACGAGCGAGGGGGCAAGAGCTCTCTCTTTTTCTCCTTAGGAATATGTCTCCCCTTTCATGAGAAATGGGGTCTCTATTTATAGATTTTCGTGAGTGGCATGGCCCGTAAATAGGTGGAAGATCAGGGGTAGTTAGGGAGTGGTTTGAATGGATGGTCGATCTTGAATCCCTTGATCATAGACAGTTCGTTGGACATTTTAAGGTCTTAATAATGTCGGTATTTGGTAATCTTAGGCTCGTTGGATTCGTATCGTCGAGACGCTCGATTCGACTATAAGCATGTCACATTTGGAATCAGTTTGGTAATCCAAATTATGGTTTGAACTTTCCAACAGCGCTTCAGACCCTTGATTTGGACCCATTTGGGCTCGGATTGGGTTGAATTTGGTGTCGTTAGGTTTGTATTTCCGAGACGTTCAGTTTGACTATAAGTTCACTGAAATCGGAGTTCGGATGGTCGCAAAATTAATTTCGGAAGCTTCCAACTTGATTTTGCCTCGAGATTCGTGCCGATCAAGATAATTTTTTGGTGACGTATCAGTTGCCTCCCTATTTTTGGACGTCGAAGCTTCAGAAGTCCGAAAATATGCGTTTCAATCTTTGGGGAATTTTTTCGTGCAATTTGAAGTTTGCAAAAATTCGATATCGGGTGTAGAGGTCTCGAATGGCCTTAAAAGTGCCAAAATTGAGTCCGGAACGTCGAAAAATGGTTCGAGGGACCCTAAAAACGTCCAATTTGACCTTTCCGGGCCCGAAATTGGGCCTGAAAACGGGCTTGGGCGGCCCAACCGCCGCCGGCTGCCGGCTGCCGCCGCTGCCGGACTCGCCCCGCGCCGCCGCCGCAGCTGTCGCGCGCCCGCACCTGCCTGCGCTGCCCTGGCTCCCACGCAGCACGGCTCCTGCTCGCGAGCCGCGCGGCTCTGCCCCGGCTGACCAGCTCGGTCCGGTCGTGGCTGACTGGGCTGGCGGTTGGCTAAACCGCTAGCCGGCAGTTTAGCCAACCGCCGGCAGTTAGCTAACCGCCAGATTTTTTTTTTTTCAGCAACTTCCCTTGGCCTCCTACTATAAATAGACCCCTAGGGGTCTTAGGCTCTTTGCACCTTCCCCTGGCCCGGCACAGGCGACGTCCCCTGTCCGGGCCCAGGGCCCCTCTCTACAAGAAGGAAATTTCTCCCTCTCTTCATTTCTCCCTCACGCTGAGGCATTCCCCTAGGCCTGTTCAGACGGTATCCGGTGTCCAGGTTTAGGGCCCCTCACTGAGTAGGAGTTTCCTCCTCCTTTCTTTCGATTGAGGCCTTCCCCTGGCCCGGCACAGGCGGCATCCCCTGTCCGGGTCCAGGGCCCCTCTTTGCAAGAAGGGAAAATCCTCCCTCATATTCGTCTCTCCCTCATGTTGAGGCATTCCCCTGGTCCTGTTCAGACGGTATCCGCTGTCCAGGTTTAGGGCCCCTCACTGAGTAGGAGTTTCCTCCTTTTCTGAGGGATCTCGTGGAAGTCCGACGTTAGTCGGTGGAAGCCCTGTAACAGACGGAAGAAGTCTGGTGACGGGTGAAAAATTGGCGTCGTGTAGAAATCCGACAAGAGTTCGATGACGGACAGAGGTCCGACGACGAGTAGAAATCCGACGAGGGTCTGAAGTCTGGCATCCGGTAGAAGTACAGCGTCGGGTGGAAGTCCGGCGAGGGTCCGACGACGGGTAGAACTCCGGCGTCAAGCAGAAGTTCGACGAATGACCCGCGACGGGCAGAAGTCCTTCAACGGGAGGAAGCTCGGCGTCGGGCAGGAGTCCGACGAATGTCCCGCGACGGGCAGAAGTCTTTTAACGGGAGGAAGCTCGGTGTCGGGTAGAAGTCCGACGAATGTCCCGCGACGGGCAGAAGTCCTTCAACGGGAGGAAGCTCAGTGTCGAGCAGAAGTCCGACGAATGTCCCGCGACGGGCAGAAGTCCTTCAACGGGAGGAAGCTCAGCGTCGGGCAGGAGTCCGACGAATGTCCCGCGACGGGCAGAAGTCCTTCAATGGGAGGAAGCTCGGCGTCGGGCAGGAGTCCGACGAATGTCCCGCGATGGGCAGAAGTCCTTCAACGGGAGGAAGCTCAGCGTCGGGTAGGAGTCCGACGAATATCCCGCGACGGGCAGAAGTCCTTCAACGAGAGGAAGCTCGGTGTCGGGCAGAAGTCCGACGAATGTCCCGTGATGGGCAGAAGTCCTTCAACGGGAGGAAGCTCGGCGTCGGGCAGGAGTCCGACGAATGTCCCGCGACGGGCAGAAGTCCTTCAACGGGAGGAAGCTCGGCGTCGGGCGGGAGAGCGTAGGTCAATAGCACCTGCCAAAGATGTGTGACCTTTCTAAGGTTGTTTGTCAGAGCCTTTGCTCGATGATGTTAACCAGTATAGAAGAGGTCGAGATGATCCACTAAGGATGTAAAATCTATCCGAGGTTGTATGTCAGAGCCTTGCTTGATGACGTTTAACCTGTGTGGAAGGGGTTGAGAGAATCCAATAAGGATGTATGACCTATCCGAGATTGTATGTCAGAGCCTTGCTCGATGACGTTAACCTATATGGAAGAGGTCGAGTCGAATCCACCAATAATGTGAGACCTATCCGAGGTTGTATGTCAGAGCCTTTACTCGACGACGTTAACCTATATGGAAGAGGTCGAGAGAATCCACCAAGGATGTATGACCTTTCCGAGGTTGTATATCAGAGCCCTGCTCAATGATGTTAACCTGTGTGGAAGAGGTCGAGAGAATCCACCAAGGATACGAGACCTATCCGAGGTTGTATGTCGGAGCCTTTACTCAACGGCGTTAACCTGTATGGAAGAGGTCAAGTTGAATCCACCAAGGATGTGAGACCTATCCAAGGTTGTATGTCGGAGCCTTTGCTCGACGACGTTAACCTATATAGAAGAGGTCGAGAGAATCCACCAAGGATGTTTGACCTTTTCGAGGTTGTATATCAGAGCCCTGCTCAATGATTTTAACCTGTGTGGAAGAGGTCGAGAGAATCCAACAAAGATGTAAAGACCTATCCGAGGTTGTATGTCAGAGCCTTTGCTCGATGATGTTAACCTGTGTGGAAGAGGTCGAATCGAATTCCCCTGGGATTGATTTTGCCTTGATTGGGAGGGGGCGAATGCCGCGTGTATCCCGAATCAAGAGTGAAGAATGGTCTATTTTTAGACCGTTACTGCCTTTTTGAGGTCGAAATTTAGACCCTGCCCAAGGAGTAGAAGTCCAACTAGGGACTGTATGAGGCTTGAAATTTTATTGGAAGCATCTTTGCATTTGCTGGGAGTTTCTTGCCTGAAATATCATCTTGATATTGAAAGTATTAGTGGAATTTTTTCTTGACCATAGTTGGAGTCAAGGTTGCCCCCCAGCCCGTATCTGATTTCAATGAAATTGATGCAGCGATAGCTGATGTAAGGAAGTTGGCAAGAATGACCTTTTGAGGTTGGAGCAAAAATTGCCCCCCAGTCGGGAACCATGTTCCCACAGACGGCGCCAAACTGTTGTGTCCTGGAGTATTCGCGGCGGTAGAGAAATATAAAGGTTAGCATCTTAGCATTGTACGAAGATCCAGAACACAATCAGATGAAAGAGAGAGGGTGTAGTACTCATAAGAGACACTAGAGTTTTTACGTGGAAACCCCTGAAAGGGGAAAAAACCACGGGGCCTGGCCCAGGTTGAATGAATCCACTAGTATTTGCATTTGATTACAAATGTGGCCCTCCTTTTGGGGGAAGGACTTGGCCTGATATGGCCATTATACATCACATAAAGTGTATTACATGGTGGGAATCAAGATATACATGTTTGTTGGGTCGGCTAACCATAGTTGGCAGGCAACGGAGGTCGGAAGGACCGTAGTTGGCGGGAGACCAGAGTCAGAAAGACCGTTGTCTGGTGACGGAGGTCGGAAGGATCGTAGTTGACAAACGTTGCAGGTCAGGAAGATCGTAGTCTGATGAGAGAGGTCGGGAGGACCTTAGTTGCTCGAGCGATGGAGGTCAGAAAGACCATAGTTGACTGATGTTGCTGGTCATAAAGACCGTAATCAGATGATAGAGGTCGGAAGGACCTTGTTTTGGTGGGGCGACGGAGGTCAGAAGGACCGTAGTCGGCAGGCATTGGAGGTCAGAATGACCTTAATCTGATGTCAGAGGTCAGGAGGACCTTAATTGGTGTTTTAATATAACTTTGAACATCAGGTGATGCTTCGGCGAAAGTTCGGACCTCAGGTGGAGGTCCGGCAGAACTCAGGACGTCAGGTGGTGGTCCGGCGAAGAGCAGGGCCTCAAGTGGAGGTCCGGCGAAGAACAGGGCCTCAGGTGGTGGTCCGACGAAGTGCAGGGCCTCAGGTGGAAGTCCGGCGAAGAGCAGGGCCTCAGGTGGTGGTCCGGCAAAGAGCAGGGCCTCAGGTGGTGGTCCGGCGAAGTGCAGGGCCTCAGGTGGTGGTCCGGCGAAACTCCGGCGGTGGTCGAGGAGGAGCGAGGGGGCAAGAGCTCTCTCTTTTTCTCCTTAGGAATAGGTCTCCCCTTTCATGAGAAATGGGGTCTCTATTTATAGATTTTTGTGAGTGGCATGGCCCGTAAATAGGTGGAAGTTCAGGGGTAGTTAGGGAGTGGTTTGAATGGATGGCCGATCTTGAATCCCTTGATCATAGACCGTTCGCTGGACATTTGAAGGTCTTAATAATGTCGGAATTTGGCGATCTTGGGCTCGTTGGATTCATCTCGTCGAGAAGCTCGATTCGGCTATAAGCATGTCACATTTGGAATCAGTTTGGTAATCCAAATTATGGTTTGAACTTTCCAACAGCGCTTCAGACCCTTGATTTGGACCCATTTGGGCTCGGATTGGGTTGAATTTGGTGTCGTTGGGTTCGTATTTCTGAGACGTTCAGTTTGACTGTAAGTTCACTAAAATCGGAGTTCGGATGGTCACAAAATTAATTTTGGAAGCTTCCAACTTGATTTTGCCTCGAGATTTGTGCCGATCAAGATAATTTTTTGATAACGTATCAACTTATAATAGTGGGATAGTTCCACAGACAGGCCCAAGCTATTGTGTGCAAGAAAATTTGAGTCAAAAGAGATTATATTTCATGTTTTAATAATGCACAAAAATTCAACAAGAATTAAAAAAATGATAGAATAAGAGAATTTGTATGTGGAAAATCCAAAAAGGTAAAAATCAGGTGGCATGGCCCAGTTGTAGAATTCACTTTGTAACAATTAATACAAAAATTCTCTTTTCTTCCCTGTTGAAAAAAAGGAAAGTACAAAGATCAAATGTTTGTACCCAATAATACGGTCAAAACTTAACAATATTGTAAAGATGTCGATGATTTTTTATGTTGATCGTAGGTGATGATAGTAGTTGCTGGTAGTCGTCGACAGTGTCGATGGTTGGAAAATGTATGAGAGCCATTTATGTTTCTCTTCTTCTCCTTATTCTTCTTTTTTCTCCCCCTTCGGTGAAGAATGAGGGATTTATTTATGATTTTTTTGGTGTAGCATAGCCAGTAAATAGGGAAAAAATCAAGGGCATGTTGGGAGTGTTTCAATGGACGATCGATATCAATTCCCTCGATTATAGATCGATTATCAAGCATTTGAGTGTCTTAACGATGTCAGAATTTAGCGATATTGGACTCGTTGGATTTGTCTCATCGAGCCGCTTGATTCAACTATAAGCATGCATATTTGGATATCATTTGGACATCCAATTAATGTTCTGAAACTTCTAAATAGGTTTTGGTCATTTAATTTTGACCAATATGGGCTCAGATTGAATCAAATTTGATGTCGTTGGGTTCGTCTCCTTGTGATGTTCAATTTGACGATAAGCTGGCTAAAATCGGAGTTTGAATGGTCCTAGTTTTAATTTTTGATGCTTCCAACTTATATTTGCATCGAGATTCGCACACGATCAGAATAAATTTTTGATGATATACATTAGTAATTTTATTTAATAAAAAGTTAACAAATATAATTATGCCTTAATTAATTTATAAAACCAATTAAACATTATAATGCTTATTTTGTTAAGTTATATAACAAATAATATTAATTTATTTGATTTCATATAAATAAATTAATTAATATTAATTATTAAAATAAATTTAAATTTGACATATCCTAAAAAATTATTCATGATCGGGCAAGAATCTCGAGGCAAAATTAAGTTGGAAACTTCTGAAATTAAATCTGGGATCATCTAAACTCTAATTTGAGCAAACTTATAGTCGAACTGAAGTCTCGAAAAGACGAACCCAACGATCCAAATTTGACTCAACCCGAGCCCAAATGTGTCCAAATCGAATACTCTAAGCGTCTTTAGAAGATTAAAATCATAAATTGGATGACTAAACGATTTCCAAATGTGACATGCTTATAGTTGAATCGAGCGGCTTGATGAGACAAATCCAACAAGCCCAAGATCGTAGAATTCTGATATCATTAAGACATTCAAATAACCAGTAAATGGTCCACGATCAAGGGGATCAGTATCGGTTGTCCATTCAAACCACTCTCAACTTATCCTTGATCTTCCTCCTATTTACTGGCCATATCACTCAAAAAAAATTATAAATAGACCCCTCATTCTTCATTGAAACAGACTCAAGCAAAGGAGAGATGGAAGAGAGAGAAACTAGAATTCTTCTTAGCACCAGACTCCTCCTCAACCACCGTCGGACCACCAATCTTTACCATACGTCTTCCTAGCCACTGACTGACACCAGACTTCAGCCAGTCATTGACTGACACCGGATTTCTGCCCCACCACCGAACGTGACCGGATGTTCGTTCGATCTTTGTTCGTCACTAGATTTCAACCCGACGGTAGACTGTTGTAATTTGATTGTCCTCAATTTTAAATACGAACGAGTCATCTGTAATTTATTCAAATATTAGTGGAATCATTTCAACTGGGTGAGACCCCGTGATTTTTCCCTTCAGGATTTTTCACGTAAAAAATCTGGTGTTTCTTTTTTCTCTGTTTGTGTGCCGGATACTCGTGCAACACTATTGATACATCCTCAAAAAATTATCTTAATCGGGCACGAATCTTGAGGCAAAAACAAGTTGGAAGCTTCCGAAATTAATTTTGGGACCATCCGAACTCTGATTCCAGCAAACTTACAATCGAACTGAGCGTCTCGGAAATACGAACTCAACGACACCAAATTCAACCCAATCCGAGCCCAAATGGGTCCAAATCAAGGGTCTGAAGCACTGTTGGAAAGTTCAAACCATAATTTGGATTACCAAACGGTCTCCAAATGTGACATGCTTATAGTCGAATCGATCGTCTCGACGAGAGGAATCCAACGAGCCCAAAATTGCTAAATTCTAACATCATTAAGACCTTCAAATGTCCAGCAAACGGTCTATGATCAAGGGATTCAAGATCGGCCATCCATTCAACCACTCTCTAACTACCCTTGATCTTCCACCTATTTACGAGCCATGCCACTCACAAAAATTTATAAATAGAGACCCCATTTCTCATGAAAAGACACACCTAATCTTAAGGAGAAAAAGAGAGAGCTCTTGCCTCCTTGCTCCTCCTCGACCACCGCCAGAGTTTCGCCGGACCACCGCCTGACGCCGGAGTTTTTCCGGACCACCACCTGAGGCCCTGCTCTTCTCCGGACCACCACCTGAGGCCCTGCTCTTCGCCGGACCACCACCTGAGGCCCTGCACTCTGTCGGACCATCACCTGAGGCCCTGCACTCTGTCGGACCACCACCTGAGGCCCTGCTCTTCGCCCAGACCACCATCTGACGTCCTCACTTCTGCCCGGTAACTACCTAGGGACCGAAATTCTGCCAGACCACCGGGAGACCCCGAAGTTCTGCCAGCACGACCTTAAGCCATCAAAAGCCTCTAACTTCACCCTACGGGTGATACTTGTAATCTGATCGCCCTTAGAGGCAAGTCAGTCCCCTGTAATCTGCTAAAATTCGAGTGGAATCATTTCAATTGGGCCAGGCCCTGTGGGTTTTCCCCTTTTCAGGGTTTTCCACGTAAAAATCTTGTGTTCTCTGTGTGTGAGCTAGATATACGTGCAACGCTAAGACGTAGGATTAATACTCTACCGCCGCGTATATTCTAGCCCGCAACAGTTTGGCGCCGTATGTGGGAAATAAATCCCACTATCCTGAAGCACCACTACAATGGCCAACAGGCACAGTAATCGCATCATGGGAGCCTTTCGCTCAAATTCACACCAATCTTGGAATCAGTCCCTGAATCAGGGACGCCAGGCATCTGCCTCTTTTTAGCCTGGTGGCCGAAACCCTGCCGGGGAAGAAACTTCAGGACCGTCCCTGGAAGATCGCATTCAAAGGATGGAGGATTCCCAGAAGGAGATCCTTCAACTTCTATGAGAGACCCGAACACCTACAATAGCACCTCCTGACAAGATTCTACTCCCTCGAGATCCGCCAAGGGTCGAAGATGTTCCAGCAGACCACCTTCATGTCGAGTTTCCTCTCCCTCCACCAAGGAGACGTCCCCCAACACGTCAAGATGATCAACTTACTGACACCGCCAGCTCTACCCATCCTTCACACGTAGATCAATAACACCGCATTCCTCAGGACGCTCCCAAAGGCCTAGCCCGGCCCCATATTGCTGAACTCCCTCGCAACGCCCTAAGGTATGAATTACGAAGGCTGGTCCGAGAAGAATTCCCTGGGGGAGGTGTGAGGCAACCACCTCGCCCGTGGGATTTCCAGGAGTCATCACCTCTGACTGAGGCCATTCTTCAGCATCCTATCCCGGCAGGATTCAAGCTACCCAGCATCGATCCCTATGACGGGACATCTGACCCATACGAGCATATCGACCACTACAGAACTATAATGCACATCCAACGAGCTTCAGATGCGCTCCTCTACCAAGTCTTTCCTGCCACCCTTAAAGGGTAGACCCGAACATGGTATTATTCGCTCCCTGCCGGATCTATTCCCATGTTTGTTAAATTGGCAAAAGTGTTCGTCGAACAATTTGTCGCCAATCGAAGAATGGTTAAAGACTCCTCCCACCTTTCTGGAATCCGACAGAATGAAAATGAGTCCCTCAAGGAGTACTTCCAGAGGGTTTCTACTGAAGCTCGACAGATTCCTGGAGTAGATCCTAAGTTACTTAAAGGAGTCTTTCTTGGAGGACTCCGTCCAGGCCCTTTTTACTCAGCCCTTATGCGAGATACGGTCCCTTCATATGCTGACCTAATCCATCGTGTAGAGGCACAAATATCTATCGATGAGGCCATCAATGCCCATAGGAAACAGTTCGAGCAAATAACTGGGAAGCAAAAAAGCACACCTGGGATGGAAAATCCTTCCTCCCATCAAAAAAAGAACGCTAGTTTGCCCCCTCGACCATCACAGCCACGACGAGAATGTTGCCCAGAAAAGGAGTATACGCCACTCAACGCGTCCTGGGCCAATGTGCTAATGGCCATCCAAAATCAGGAGAGCATTAAGTGGCCTCAGCCTCTAAAACCCAATATTGGGAATCAGGAGCAATATTTCCACTTCCAAAGCAGTCGTGGACATACTACCGAAGCTTATAGACAGCTCAAAGAAGAGATCGAAAGACTGATCCAGCAGGGGTATCTCCGATAATTTGTTAAGAATCCAATAACCTGGGAGGATGGTGTCCAAGCTGGGGGGCAGATTCAATAACAAAAACAACCAGCAAACAATCGCCAAATGGTGGGTAAAATTGAAATCATTGCTGGGGGACCTTCAATGCCAAGTCAAGTACTGATCGTCGTCACCAAAGAGCCTACACCAAAGAAGTCTCGTGCCGACCATTCTATTGCCTTCAATGATTCAAACCTGGAAGGGGTGAAGACCCCTAATCAAGACCCACTCGTAATAAGTGTAGGAATCGGTGATCCATGCTATAATGTCAAGAGAATCTTGGTGGACAACGGGAGCTCTATAGATGTATTATTCTACTCCACTTTTCTCAGCTTGGGTCTTGCAAGAGAAAAACTCCAGCCTGCCATAGGACCGTTATATGGATTTGACAATCAGCTCGTACGAGTAGAAGACACGATCAGCCTTCCCATTGTACTAGGAGAGTTCCCCCGACAAGCCACACACTCTATCCAGTTTATTATCGTGAAGTCGGAATCAACATACAATGCTATCTTTGGAAGGCCATTATAATTGATCTTCGGGGTGGTTGCCTTAATCCCACACCTAAAGTTAAAATTTCTCACCCTAGAAGGAATTGGCATAGTGCAAGGAGATCAGCAAGAAGCACAATCCTGTTATCTTCGACAAGCTCAACCACGCCTATTAATTACCTTGAGCATCGAGGACTTTGATTTACGAAATGAAGGCGTTCCTCAAAAGGCTTCCCCCGTCGAGGACCTTGCCCATATCTCCCTATCCGATGAACATCCTTCAAGAACAGTGCAGATCGGGTCATTACTCTTAGAAGAAGAAAAGATGAAGTACGTAAAATTTCTACGGAAAAATCAGGATGTCTTCGCCTGGACTCCAGCAGATATGCCAGGAATCAGCCCTAAGGTAATCACTCACTCTCTCAGAATAAACCCAACCTACAAGCCAGTAATCCAGAAGAAGCGGAATTTCGCACCAGAGTGCCAGCAAGCAATTGAAAAGGAGGTCGATAAACTCCTAAAAGCTGAATTCATACGGGAAGTACACTATCCCACCTGGCTGGCAAATGTAGTCATGGTCAAAAAGACCAGTGGAGCTTGGAGGATGTGCGTAGACTACATAGACATCAACAAAGCCTGTCCGTAAGATAGTTTTCCTCTCCATCATATTGATCAACTAGTGGATGCCACATCCGGGCACCAAATGCTGAGCTTCATGGATGCCTACTCAGGCTACAACCAAATAAGGATGAATCCCGCAGACGAGGAGGCAACAGCTTTTCAAACGGACAGAGGACTATACTGCTACCATGTTATGCCCTTCGGACTAAAAAATACAGGAGCCACATATCAGCGTCTCATGAATAAGGTATTTAAAAACCTTATTAAGCATAATATGGAGGTATACGTGGATGACATGCTGGTCAAAAGTCTTAAAAAATCACAGCATATCTTTGATTTAGAACAGTGCTTCTGTCTTCTGCGATCCTATAGCATGCGCATCAACCCCTCTAAATGTGCATTCGGAGTTGCCTCAGGAAAATTCATGGGATTCATGGTCACCCACCGGGGGATTGAGGCTAATCCTGAGAAGATCCAGGCTCTAAGGGACATGGTGCCTCCAAGAAATATCAAGAAAGTTCAGAGACTAAATGGAAGAATTGCAGCACTCTCTCGTTTCTTAGCTCGCTCCGGAGATAAATATCTGCCCTTTTTTAAGATCCTCCGAGGGGCCCGTAACTTAGGATTTCAATGGACTGACAAATGTCAAGAGGCCTTCGAGCAGCTTCGAACCTATCTTGCTTCACCTCCGCTACTCTCAAAACTAATTCCAGGGGAAAAATTATTTTTGTACTTGGTTGTTTCTGCCCAGGCAATCAGTTCAGTCCTAGTCCGAGAAGAGAATGCTACTCAATGCCCCATATACTATGTCAGCAAGATCCTATCTGAAACAGAAGGATGTTATCCCGTAGCAGATAAAACAACGTTAGCCTTAGTCTACTCGGCTAGGAAGCTACGCCTATACTTCTAAGCCCATACGATTGGAGTCTACACGAACCTGCCGCTGAAAAATATCCTGCAGAAGCCCGAAGCCTCTGGCAGGCTCATCAAGTGGTCTATAGAACTGGGAGAGTTTGACATTCATTATCTGCCCAGACCTGACATCAAATCCCAGGCACTTGTAGATTTTGTGGTTGAATGCACCATCTCAGTATCTGACAAGTCACTAAGCGCTTCTCCTTCTCCCCCGTGCTGGACGATGTATGTTGATGGAGTATCCAGAAATTATGGCGCCAGAGCAGGAATCTTGTTGATCTCTCCGCAATAAATTACTCTTGAGTACGGGCTCCGACTCAAGTTCCCTGCAACAAACAACGCAGCAGAATACAAGGCTCTTATTGCCGGATTACGCCTGGCAATTGACTGTGAAGTACAAAACCTGGTGGTCTACACTGATTCACAACTAGTTGCTTCACAGGTGGAGGGGGAATTTGACATCTATAACCCCCAGTTGGCACTTTATTGTAATATAGTAAATTTGCTCCTAGCTCGTATAAGCAAACATCAAATTATACATATTCTTTGGGAGCAAAATACGCGAGCATATGCCCTCTCCAAACTAGCTACTGCTACAACCGGTGACACATACAAAAGAAGGTATATCGAGGAGATATATTTTCCAAGTATTCCGAGCCCGTGAATAATACAGTCAATTGAATCAGGAGAGACATCCTAGATTGACCCTCTCCTATCTTTCTTACAAGAAGGTGTTTTTCAAGAAGACCAAATAGTAACAGTACGACTTCGGAGGCAGGCATCCAACTTTACCGTTGTAAACGGAGAGTTATACAAACGGGCTTTCACAGGGCCCAATCTCAAGTGCCTTCCTCCTTCAGAAGCCAACTATGCGCTCCGAGAAGCACATTCAGGCATCTGTGGAGAACATTTGGGCGGAAGGGCACTTGCCCATAAGATAATGAGACAAGGTTTCTACTGGCCCACGATGAAACAAGATGCACTAGAGTTCGTACGAAAGTGCAATAACTGTCAATTACATGCCAACCTTACCCATCTACCTGCTACAGAAATCTCAACACTACAGAGTCCCTGGCCTTTTGCTCAGTAGGGGATCGACATAATGGGGCCCTTCCCCATAGCCACTGGACAACGAAAGTTTATTATACTTGCAGTGGATTACTTAACCAAGTGGGTAGAGGCCGAACCTCTGGCAAAAATCACAGAGGCAAATACCAAACAGTTCTTGTGGAAGAACGTGATATTCCGTTTCGGCATTCCCGCCAAAGCGATTACAGATAACGGAACACAGTTCACGGGAAAGATCTTTACCATATTTTGTAAAAATCTTCACATTCAGCTAGTACACACGGCTGTGGCCCATCCCCAGACTAATGGACAGACAGAGGTCACTAATCGGATGATTCTAAAAAGATTGAAGACACGCTTGGAGAAGGCATTGGGCTGACGAACTCCCAAATGTCCTCTAGGCATATCGTACCACAGCACGAACCCCAACAGGAGAAACCCCGTACAATCTTTGCTTTGGCACCGAAGCCGTCATTCCAGTCGACATTGGAGTTCCAAGTCATAGAGTCCAAACTTTTGACTTCAATGACAATGAAGAAAAGCTCAGATGCAAACTAAACCTCCTCCCAGAAGTAAGAGACGAAGCGGTGCTCAAGACTGCTGCCTATCACCCGAGAATTGCCCGTCACTATAACCGAAGGATGAAACCATGCCGTATAATGATAGGGGATCTAGTTCTGCGTAGCATCGAGGTGGCAGGAAAAGACCCTCAGCGCAACAAACTCTCCCCCCTCTGGGAGGGTCCATACTTGGTGGCAGCCGTGGTAAAGCATGGAACCTTCAAACTAAAAGATGTTGAAAGAAAAATGCTCCCTCGGACCTGGAATGTAGACAACCTTCGTAAATACTATCAGTAGAAGATAAAGATGTTTTTTTTTTCAAGTGTTGTATATGTTAATTGTCGTTTACCTCCTGTATTGACAGTAACATTTGTAGCTCCTATCCCTGAATTGTATCAGGGAAGTATGGTGTTGTTCAGTGCAGTAAAGTTCTGTTCCCTTATTTAGTTACATTATTGCCTCCTTCAATTAGGACTGTAATCTCACACACACTGTGAGCCTCAATCTTGAAATCCTAGATGCGAGTAATACGCAACATGATTGCAACTCAATCCAGGATGATCAGTCCCATGGGGATTTGATCTGACCTCTTCCATACAGGTTAAAAAGCATAACCAAATACTTCAATTCACAACCTCGGATAGGTCAAAACATCCTAAGTGGATGTCACTTAGTTATAATATCCTTGGTTTGAGGTACGCACACTCTTCATTACACCTCAATCACTGGGTGATCGGTCCCAGGGGGATCCAGCTTACCTCTTCCATACAGGTTAAATAGTATTATACAATGCTATAATCAACAACATCGGAAAGGTCAAAAGTCATTCACTTGAAACTTGAACTCCTTAAAAAGAGAAGCTTGAATCTCAGTCACTCGAGAGTTGGTCCTAAGTGGGTACGACTTGACCTCTTTCACATAGATTGAATGATATTAAAAGAGAGAAGAAACATAAAGGTCATTCAGACTAAATCATAGAAGGCAACACATAATTCACTACTAAATAAGCAATCCACTACTGAATCATAAATGAAAACATATATGAACACAAACATCTAACATAAACTAAAGCACTAAGAAAGATCAGATAAGTACAACAAGCAAAGACGCTACTCAATATCTACCACCTCATCATCAGCCTCAAGGGCAAAGGCCTTCTGTAGCTCGCTCTCTATCTCGTCACCATCAAAACCCGGAGGAAAATCATCTGAAGCCTGGCTAGGTGTCATCCCCTCAACCTCCACTCCAGTCTTTCGCTGCATCAAGCGGACTCCCTTCAAGAAGCCTCGGATGAACCCATCAT
Source organism: Dendrobium chrysotoxum (assembly GCA_019925795.1). Classification (NCBI taxonomy): domain Eukaryota; kingdom Viridiplantae; phylum Streptophyta; class Magnoliopsida; order Asparagales; family Orchidaceae; genus Dendrobium; species Dendrobium chrysotoxum. The sequence continues at coordinate 89,325,870 of CM034305.1, read as the reverse complement.
CAAGGCACTGCTGCTCTAAAGCCTTCACTTCTACCTCATAAATGTGGTCGCGAGCCTCCTGAACATGGTCCTGGATGATGATCTTAAAAGCTATGAACTTCTTGAAATCATCAATGACCCTTGAAGACTCAAAACTTATCAGAGCAGCTTCCATCTCAGCAATAAGAGTCTGGGACCTCTTGTTCTCAGCCTCAAGCACCGCTACTTTCTCTCCAGAAGCCCTCTGATCCTCACAAAGCTGGGTAATCATCGCTTGAGCCCTCTCAAGATCGACCTGAAGACGTTCTATCTGCTGGTTCTGGAGGGATACAGATTGTACTATATTTGCCAGCTCGTTCCTACACCCGCACAGCTCCTCCTCCAGCACCTTGGCCTCTCTAGTCTTCTGGTCATACTTCTACTTGAATTCTCCCTGAAGATACTTGATCTTCACAAATTCAGCATTCCATTCATTCAGGGCCCCCGTTAGCTCGGCCTCGAGCTCTGTACGTCGTGACAACTGAAATAAGAGGGAAGAGGGGAATTGGAAGCCATTCCAGAATAAAAAGAAAAAGAAATACTAGAAAAGAGTTCCTTACTAGGTCATCAACTTTGCGACGTCCGACATATTGATGGCTCAAGACACCCCCAAGAACACGAATATTGACAGGGGAAGAAACAGGTGCAACCTTGCCTGTGCTCACCGCAACCCCCTCCAACTTCTTCTTCTTCAGCAAAACCTAGGGATCTTCACCTCCCACATGTCTCTTAGAGGCAGCCTTTGGAACTGGGATAGGTGGCTCAGGAACATTGGAAGTCGGCTTCAACATCCGAGCATCCGACCTCCCGGGGTGAAAGGACAGGCCAACCTTGAACAGAAATTCTTCTTCTATATACTTATTTAAATAACGAACCTCATATAGAAGATGCTTGACATCGGGGACCTTCAGAAGCCTCATTATGTCCTCCTCTCCGACGTGCAAAGGAGCTGGCAAGTCCCTCATCTTCCCCCACTTCTTAAGTAGACCCCATTCATTCCTCACAAAAAAGTAGGAGCTGGACCAGCTCTTCGCAGGGTCCCGGGTGCGCATGTCTAACCATTTGCATTTAAAAGTCACACGGCCCTGCATGTCACTGGTAAGTCATCCCATCCGTGAAAGGTGCTTAGGTGTCAGTACAGGCCCCCGGTCTCTAAAAAGGGCAATCAGTCCCACTGTCACCGACATGGCTCTATAAGAAAACTGCGACAAGCACACTCCGCATCTCCTCAAAATCTCGACCAGCTCAGCGGAAGGTGGAAAGCGCAGTCCTGCTCGCAGACCTCTTCGGAACCGTTGTCACCACATCATTCGGGATGTGAAAATTCTTGTGGAGAAGCATCAGAAGATCGCCCGTAATAGTGGACGCAACATCATCCACCTTCGCTCTTTTAGTGGACCTCCGCTCTCCGTCAGGCAGCGCAACAGACTTTCTCCCGACCGCGGGATCACTCGAGGACAGGTGGTCACCCGACATGACCTCTGTATAGGGAGGGGCCCTGCCGTAGGATAAGGGATACCACCTATCCGAAGGCAGGGAAAGACCTCCCGTATAGAAAGAGGGCAGACAGGTAGGGGGGCGGAGGGGAAGGAGTCTCCTTCTCACAGCAAGGGGCCCTGGGCCTGGACGAGGGATGCCACCCGTTCAGGGCCAGGGGAGGGCCTTACGTAAAAGAAAAGAGAGGGGAAGGGGGGAAAGGTGCAAGGGTTAAGGGCCTAAGGGGGGATATTTATAGGTGAGGATAGGGAGTTAAGGAAGTTATGAAAAAAAAGGGGGGCGGGGGGGGGGGGGGGGGGGTATGCTGTTAAAAAAAAAATTTCTGGCAACCGCCGGCGATTGCCGGTCAGCCACGACCGGCCAGAATGGCCCTGCCGACGAGCAGGGCGCGGGCCCAGGCGCGGCAGCGGCGGAGGCTGCGCGCGGGCGGGTCTGGTAGCCGCGGCCGGTGGCCGCTGGCGATGGCTGGGCCGCCCCAGCCCGTCGGTAGGGCCCAATTTTGGGCCCGGAAAGGTCAAATCGGACGTTTTTGTGATCCCCGGAACTGTTCTTCGACTTTCCGGACTCAATTTTGGCAATTTTAAAGACATTCAGGACTTCTACAAGCAAGTTTGGTTTTATGCAAATATCAAATTGCACGAAAAAATTCCCTAAAAAATTGTAACATGTATTTTCGGACTCCTAAGGCTTCGACGTCCAAAAATAGGGGGGCAACTGATACATCCTCAAAAAATTATCTTAATCGGGCACGAATCTCAAGGCAACTATAAGTTGGAAGCTTCCGAAATTAATTTTGGGACCATCCGAACTCCGATTCCAGCAAACTTACAGTCGAGCTGAGCGTCTCGGAAATACGAACTCAACGACACCAAATTCAACCCAATCCGAGCCCAAATGGGTCCAAATCAAGGGTCTGAAGCGCTGTTGGAAAGTTCAAACCATAATTTGGATTGTCAAATGGTCTCCAAATGTGACATGCTTATAGTCGAATCGAGCGTCTCGACGAGACAAATCCAACGAGCCTAAAATCGCCAAATTCTGACATTATTAAGACCTTCAAATGTCCAGTGAATGGTCTATGATCAAGGGATTCAAGATCGGCCATCCATTCAACCACTCCCTAACTACCCTTGATCTTCCACCTATTTACGAGCCATGCCACTCACGAAAATCTATAAATAGAGACCCCATTTCTCATGAAAAGATACACCTAATCCTAAGGAGAAAAATAGAGAGCTCTTGCCCCCTCGCTCGTCCTCGACCACCGCCGGAGTTTCGCCGGACCACCACCCGAGGCCCTGCACTTCGCCGGACCACCACCTGAGGCCCTGCTCTTCGCCGGACCACCACCTGAGGCCCTGCTCTTCGCCGGACCACCACTTGAGGCCCTGCTCTTCACCGGACCACCACCTGAGGCCCTGCACTCTGTCAGACCACCACCTGAGGCCCTGCACTCTGTCAGACCACCACCTGAGGCCCTGCACTTTATCGGACCACCACCTGAGGCCCTGCTCTTGGCCAGACCACCATCTAACGTCCTCACTTCTGCCCGACAACTACATAGGGACCGAAATTCTGCCAGACCACCGGGAGGCCCCGAAGTTCTGCCAGCGCGACTTTAGGCCATCAAAAGCCTCTAACTTTCACCCTACGGGTGATACTTGTAATCTGATCGCCCTTGGAGGTGAGTCAGTCCCCTGTAATCTGCTCAAGTTCTAGTGGAATAATTTCAACTGGGCCAGGCCCCGTGGTTTTTCCCCTTTTCAGGGTTTTCCATGTAAAAATCTTGTGTTCTCTGTGTATGAGTTGGATATACGTGCAACGCTAAGACGTAGGATTAATACTCTACCGCCGCGTATATTCTAGCCCGCAACAACTATAACATGAAGTTTTTCGTACTTTACCACCGTAAATATTCTAGCCTCCAACAAACTTATATTCAATATATTTTATTTAGACAATATCAATTAATATTAATACTTTTAAAAATTATCAAAGTTTATACTTTAAGGGCCTCTTTGAATGCAAGACTTGAGCTAAATCCTTCCAAACACCAAAGTTAAATCTCACGGTAAGTCTAAGCTCCACTTCACAGCATTTTTGACTTTTTTTTCCTAAAGCAAGGATTTAGTAAATACAGTTGTTAGGCAGACTTAGAGGTTTTAGCCGAATATGCACATAAAAGGGGTGAAAGATTGTTGCCTTCATAGTGAGCGAGCTCCTGTCGTTACTTCCGATCCAATATCGGTCAAACTATTGTGACTTCTGATTTGATAAGAAAGGAACATCGTACAAGGAGGCGAAGAAGCTAACGACTTGTTCAAAGCTCTATCTTACGTGAAGCATAATAACAACAAAAAAAAGAGAAGAGGAAATGCAAACCTTATATAGGCAATGGTAGAGATGAATACCTTACTCTAATATTAATCTAATTAAAGTAAATAATATAATTTGATATAAATAATTAATTAGGCAATTAGTACGTGTTGTAAATATTAATTAAATAACTAGCTAGTAATATAATGTTTAATGGATTAATTAGGTAATTATAAGCATAATTAGTAATTAAAACTTATTAAAATAACACTTAAAATTTAATGAGATAATTGATAGTGTAAATATTAATTAAATGATTAGTTATTTCAAACAATACTTGAACAATTAATTAGAAAATTTCCATTGTAATTAGTATTGAAATATTTATTAAAACAACACATAATTAAATAATTAGATAATTAGTACTGTAACTAATAATTAAATTATTAGTTAAGATATTGAATAATCAAGCTGGCTTCTAATTATAATATTCATAATTGTAGCTTATTGACGTTAATTAAAATTAAAATTACTAAGTAACTCATGTTTAAAACATAAATGTCATATGATTTAACAACCTTAAAATCCTGAATAATATTATCAAACAGTCTCGAAAGATTTATCAGGATTTAATGTACTTCTTTCCAAACAGTTATCAAGATTTAATACTTTGGTTATTTTGAATATATAGGATTTATGAAATTCTACTTAAATTAAATCCTAGCTGCATCTAAAGAAGCCCTAAACTTGTTAGAAACCCTCATCTCTCTCAATTCCTTGGCCACTAAAGCCTTAAAACGTTGAGGTGCTATTTGACAACCAGAAGGATTTAGTAAATCCTAGGTATGTTAAATCTTGAGAACTGTTTGAGAAGATATTTATTAAATCATATTAAATCCTATGAAACTATTTGACAATATAACCCAGGATTTAATGGGGTTATAAATTTAATTGAAATTTACTAATTTGTGTGTTTGAATTTATTTTACATGTTAAGTATAATTTACTTAATAATTTCATTTTTTATTCCTGTCAATAAATTATAATGATAGATAATATAATAAAAAGCCATCTTAATTATCAAATAATATAACTAATAATTTAATTACTAATTATAGTATTAATTATCTAATTACTTATTTAGGTATTAATTTAATAAGCATTTGATTTTTGATTAGTATATAATCTTTTAATTAATTAATTAATTCATATTTAAAATAACTAGCTATTTAATGGATACTCACAATTAATGATTTAATTAATTATTTATATGCTATTTAATTATTTAAATTATTAATTATGCTACTTAATTATTTATTGAATCACTTAAGTATTATATTATTAATGAATTACTTAATTATTATTTACACTATTAATTATATAATTAATTTTCTATAATTCAATTTTTATTAAGTAAGCTAATTAAATTAATTCCTAGGTTTGCTTTGGGCGAATTTAAAAAAAAGGAGTAGTTTTTAATTTAATTAAGTGGAAGAAACATGTTTAAGAGATAATTTTAAAAAGAGTAAATACGTAAAACAAATTTTTGGATTAATGGAATATGTGAAAATGGTTGGGTTTTAGAATGCGGAAAATTGCTTTCCGCATTTTGTTTGTAATGAAATTTTATGTTAATTTTTTCGGAAATTAATTTACAAGTCATTATTATATACGCTAAATCAAAATTTTATGTAACTAAATTTATTTGACTAACTTATATTTTATATTTATGTATTTAAAACTAACATTTTTTATTATAATATATATGTATATATGAAATATATGTAATGTATTACATTTTATATACATATATATTACATATTATATTTATTTAAATAAATAAGAAATATAGTATAAATTAAAGAAATGAGTTGATATTTATTCTAATACTATAACTACTTATTTAAATCTATATTATACACTAAATTTTATATAATATATATTTCTATTTCATAAAAAAATTTATATTAACCCACTAATAATTCTAAAATAAATCTACACTCATATATTAATTTAAGTAAAAAATAATTATGATTTATAATCATCTAATAAATATAATATAATAGTACTGTTTATTATATAATACCTATAAATCTATTAAAGAATATATATTAAATACACAATTATATAATTTTATTTAAATATTATTATTATATACTATGTATTATAGTAATTTAAATAAATTATTCAGTCATATAAGTAATATATGACTCAATGTTTAATTTCCAAATTAATTTGTTCATATAATTTTCAAAACTTTGTAACCATCTAACATTAGGTTTATATTAGTAATAATATAAAAAATAATAATATATGACTCAAGATTAGTTAACTACCAATAATATTCTCTTATAAATTTAATTTTTTTTAATAATATTAGAAGTATATGTAGTCAATTTCTTAATTCATTATTTATTAAATAATTAAATAAATATAAAATGATCTATAGTAATTAATTAAATAATATATTCGTCAAATTCCGGGAAGATTAACATATAAAATTTCAATACAAACAGAAAGCAAAAAATAATTTTTCGCATTCTAAGAAACCAAAAAATATTTTCGCATATGCCTTTAATGTGAAGATTCGTTTTAAGTATTTTCCCTTTCTAAATTATATCTTAAAGCAGATTTTGTTTTTTTGTTTTTTTTGTTTTGCTCAATTATTAAAAATCTACTCATTCTTATAAATTTACCGTTGCTTCGTGTGATTCGTTGCTGCTTCGGCCTCGCGTGCTTCTTTGCTGCTTTCGGCTTCGCGTGCATTGACTAGAACTCGAGAAGTAGAGTTTCGAAAGAGTAGCTAAAGAAGCTTCTTGACACCCTTCGATAATTTTGATCATGTTAGAAGTCAAGATGGAAGCTCGCTATGCTGGTAACCCCTTTTGTGCGCTTCTTCTTCCAAGTCTCGTAAATGTGCGGGGCATGATTGATGCTAAATCGTCCATAAGGGATTGTTTGGATATGGGATTTATGTCCGATTTGAGTAGGATTTATGCTAAATTTTGACAAACAGGATTTACACCTTTCGAACTTACGAAATACCTGTGTCTGTCCCTTTTCACGATAAATCCTGCAGTTCGATGGATTTAATATTTCATCGTGCGGGAGAGTGTCAGAGCAGACGACGTGATGTGCTGTTTGGCAAAAGTAGGATTTAACTTTTTGTTGATTTAGTAAATCCAAGATTTAATAAAATCTTGGGTATGCTAAATCCTAAAAAATGTTTGGCAAATAATTGTTAAATCTTGTTAAATCTTACGAAACTGCTTGACGACATAATATAGGATTTAATTTTTTTGCGATTGATTCATTTTTAAAATTAAAATTCATATGTTATGAATTTAATTATATGTTAAGTACAAGTTACTTATTAATTTTAATTTTAATTATAGTCAATAAATTATAATGATAAATAATTTAATTAGAAGTTAGCTTAATTATTAAATTATCTAATTACTAATTATAATATTATTTATTAAATTACTTGTTTATGTGTTAATTTAATAAGTATTTAATATCTAATTATATTAATATAGTTTTTTAAAAAACTAATTATTTAACTACTACTCCTACTATTGATTCAATTAAATTTAAAATATTATTTAATTAGTTTTAATGATTCATTATATTATTAATTATCTTAGTAATCATTTAAATATTCTAATATTAATTAATTAATTAATTATTATTTATAATATTATAGGATAATTATATAATTTGAAATTATATTTAATTCTACTGTTATTTTGAAATAATAAATTATTTAACTTATAATCCTATTAATAATTTAATTAATTATTTAAGTATTATTTAGTTAGTTTTAATTATAAATTATATTATTAATTATCTCACTAATCATTTAAGAATTCTACTACTCATTTATTATTTAATTATTATTTACACTAATAATTATATATTTAATAATTTCTATTTTAAATTATATTAATTAAGCAAATTATATTATTTTAGTTACTAATTATACTATTAAATATTTAATTAAACTAAATTAGATATTTATTAAATGCATTAATTATACTACTAATTATTTAATTAATTTACTTAATTTTTAATATTTTAAATTATATTAATTAAGTTAATGAATAATAGCTTAGAGACGTCTAGGGTTTGGGGTTTGCTTTTCATCTTCCCTGGCTTCGTTGCTTAGCCGGAGGTGTAGAGATTGCACGAGTCAGTTCTTCGGCTCCTTCGTTGCTGTTCGACTTCGCTCCTTCGACGACGTTCCCATCCGATATGACATTTTGATCGGAAGCAATGACGGGAGCTCGCTTCCTGTGAAGGTAGCTTTCTCCCTTTCGCGCGCTTCTTCGGCCAAATCCCGCAGGATTTAGTAAATCCAGGATTCAGGGCAAAAAGAGGGAAACGGAGGATTTATTCCGCCGTGATATTTACGGGGAGCTCAAATCCCGTTTGACAGGATTTAGCATTAATCCTGCTCAAATCCTGCATAAATCCTGTTGCGAAACAGCCCCGGAGAGTGAGAGAGCGGACAGAGGAGTGGTAGTCGTACCTGGCTTCGAGCATCAAGTTGCCTGCCGCTGCATTCCTGGACAACGATATCTCAATCTTCTCCATCTCCCCCTGTCGGAGCTACCCGCTCTTTCTTCTTCCACTTCTTTCTGTTTTAAGGCACTGATAGTTCGTCCAATTACCACATCTCCTTAGATCTGTCTTCACTTTGGAGTCCAGCGTCGTTGTTCGACCTATACTCCTCGCAGTCCGACTCCTGTAAGCCCGTCGAGGAACTCTCGCAGTTGGGTACGTTTTCCTTTTCTGTTCTCAAGCACGCTCACCTCAATGCCTGCATCCGAGACTCCAATCTTCTGTCTGCTCCGTGGTTTTCTTTTATTTGTTAATTCTTTATGAAAGTTATGATAAATTTCTCTTAATTGAAGTTAGGTCTCTCCAATCTGGTGAAAATTTTAACTTATTAGCTCGATTTTAGTGTTTAGAAGTTCTTGCTGTTATAGTTTTTCCTGTATTCAACATTTAGCTTCGCTGCTCCTAGGCTTAATTAATCTTAAGATGCAAAGTAATCTTGTTTGTTTGGGACGGTTTAAGCGGAGTTCAGTTTTATTATGGTTGCAGAACAGTCAATGAAATTTAATACTGTTTTTGGGTTTGACATAAACATGATAAACTTGTGTGTTGATAGGATTGATTAATATGTTGATCATTGGAAGAAGAGTTTGTTAAATTACTTTCTGGAGATGTTGACTACCATCCATCAGTACAGACCCATGAACACTTACTATCCATTTTTTCAAAATGCTGTCGGTGCAATTGACGGTACCCATATCCCTTCTATTGTGGGTAAGGAGTTACAAAATAAATATCGAAACAGAAAGGATTTTACTTCACAGAATGTTATGGCAGCATTATCATTTGATCGTTAGTTTGTGTACATTACTTTTGGTTTGGAGGGGTCTGTAGTTGATATTCGGGTACTAAGATGGGCGGTAGAAAAAGGAGATTTCACGGTTCCACATGGTAAATATTATTAGTAGATTATATACAAACACTGAAAAGCTTATGGCACTGTTTAGGGATTTCGCTATCATCTAAGTGAGTACCGTGGGGAAAGATCTCGTAGTTACTTAGCGGAACAAGAGCTTACAATCATCGCCATGCCCAATTACGTAACATAGTGGAGTGAACATTTGGTATTTGGAAAGAGAGGTTTGAAGTGCTAACTAAAACGAGACAATTTCCTTTGGAAGTATTGGTTGATATTGTGCTTGCTTGTGATGTGCTGCATAATTTCATAGGGCGTTATCATGGAAATGACATGTAGTTCAACATGTCCCTAACTGAGATGCAACACGATAGTGAATTGGGTGAAGTGCAGACCAATGATAAGGATCCTAACATGCACACAACTATTGGGGACATAATTCAGGGTAAATCAGTTAGGCATTCAATTAGCATCGACTTATGGGAAGCTCGGGTATTACTACAGTTTCATCTGCTAAAAATTAAATTTATTTTCATATGCTATTTACTGATGAGAGTAAACACTTACAGGCATTCAATCAACGACGTCGATCATCGAGACTACAATCTGTACTTTCAAAGACGGACGCCTTCATTATCTTATTATGAGATGTGATAGTGATGTTGCTTTAGATTTTTATTGTGTTCTACCGTAGTCGACATATCTATCAAGTTTTTCTTTGTAATGTCAGTTCTATATTAATTTTGGTACTTTGCAGCATTAAAATTTTTAATGCTAAAATTTTAGTTAGTATGAGAGCAAATGAATTTTAAATATAATTCATATTACAAATAATCGCCTTAAATCTTGGATTACATAGCCAAATAGCTCCATAGGATTTAACACGATTTAACACTCATGTTGCCAAACAATTTTTCAGAATTAAATTTTGGCAGGATTTACTAAATCCAGATTTATAGGATTTAGTAAATCCTATTCTAGTTAAATCCTACTTGTTGCCAAACAACCCCTCCAGTTGACAAACAAACGAGAAAGAAGTATGAAGTCTCGATGGGAGCTTGTCGGAGAACGCATCGACAGGACCAACGCTGCATAAAGAAGAAGAGATTTCGTGAGACTTGCGATTCAAGTTAAATCCGCCCAATGCCTGGATTTACTAAATTCAGGATTTAACAAAAAACGGGGAGGAAATGGGATTCGACAAGCTTCTTCGCCTCCTTCAACAACTTCTCCTCCATCCACCCTTTCTCCTAAGGGGCTGTTTGGTAACAAATAAGATTTAACTTTAATAGATTTAGTAAATCTTATAAATTTAAATTTAATAAATTTTGAGTGTGTTAAATCTTAAAAATTGTTTGACAAGATAAATGTTAAATCTTTTAAACTATTTGGCAATATAATCTAAAATTTAAGAAGATTAGCTCATTACAACAACAACAACAATAACAAGCCTTTGTCCCACTACGTGGGGTCGGTTTTTAAATTTCAACATGAATCCTTTTTCTCCATTGTGTCCGGTTCAAAGTCAAATTCTCGTTTAAATCTAATAGAGAAAGATCATTTCTAATATTTTCTAACCAAGTCTTTTTAGGTCTACCTCTACCTTTCTTAACATAAGTCAAATCTAATACCTCTACTTTCCTAACTGGGTCATCGGAAGGCCGCCGTTTTATGTGACCAAACCATCTAAGGCTACTCTCTCTAATCTTATCCTCCACTGGAGCTACTCCAACCTTTTCACGTATATGCTCATTTCGTATCCTGTCTCTAAGAGTAAATCCACTCATCCACCTAAGCATCCTCATCTCCGCAACACATAACTTAGTATTATGCTTCTCTTTTAATGGCCAACATTCTGCACCATAAAGCATTGCAGGTCTCACCACCATCTTATAGAATTTTCCCTTAAGTTTAAGGGGGACTTTTCTATCACACAACAAGCCCGATGCATTCCTCCACTTCAACCATCCAACTTGAATTCTACTGATAACATCCCCATCTATTTCACCATCACTCTGAACAATAGATCCAAGATATCTAAAACGTGTACTCTTATTAATGACTTGATCGCCCAAAGTCACAATCCCCTCACTAGGTCTATTACTGCTAAAATTACACTCCATATATTCAGTTTTAGATCTACTCAAGCGAAAACCTTTAGACTCTAAGGTTGATCTCCAGACTTCAAGTTTACCTTCAACTCCCTCTTTAGTCTTGTCAACAAGAAGAATATCATCAGCAAAAAGCATACACCAGGGTACATCCTCTTGTAAATGTCTAGTGAGAACATCCATGACTAACGTGAAAAGATATGGGCTTAAAGCTGATCCTTGATGTAATCCAACCGAAATAGGGAAATACTTGGTCAAACCACCTTGTGTTTGAACACAAGTAGTAGCTCCTTCATACATATCTTTAATGATTTGAATATAAGCATTATTAACTCCTTTCTTTTCAAGAACTCTCCATAGCACTTCTCTTGGAACTTTATCATATGCTTTCTCTAAATCAATAAATATCATATGTAGATCCTCCTTATTCTCCCTATATTTCTCCATCAAACCTCTCAATAAATGTATGGCTTCCATAGTAGACCTACCAGGCATGAATCCAAATTGATTTTGAGAAACATTAGTATCACGCCGCAGCCTACGCTCCATAACTCGCTCCCATAGTTTTAAAGTGTGACACATTAACTTAATTCCTCTATAATTCGCACAATCTTGTGCATCACCTTTATTCTTATAAATAGGAATCAATACACTCATTCTCCACGCATCTGGCATCTTTTTAGTCTTCAAAATATTATTAAAAAGTTTAGTTAGCCAAGAAATTCCTTCATCTCCTAAGCATTTCCACATCTCTATTGGGATATCATCAGGTCCAACAGCTTTTCCACACTTCATTTTCTTTAAAGCCTCTCTAACTTCGGTTTTACTAATACGCCGATAAAAACAGAAATCTTTATTTTCATTTAGGATGCTAAGGTCACTAAAGTCAATTGTATTCCTACAATCTTCATTAAAAAGTTTATCAAAATATCTCATCCACCTTTGTTGAATATCATCTTCTAAGAAAAGTACTTTTTGATCTTCATCCTTAATACACTTCACTTGAATTAAATCCTTACTACTCCTATCTCTTTGTTTGGCTAGCTTATACATATATCTTTCTCCCTCCTTAGTATCTAATCTATTATATAAATCATTAAAAGCTAAGATCTTTGCATCACATATTGCTTTCTTAGAATCCTTACATGCCTCCGTATATTTATTTTATACATATATCTTTCTCCCTCCTTACATGCCTCTATTATATAAATCATTAAAAGCTAAGATTAGCTCATTAAGAACTCAAATTTAATTTATATTTGAAATAGTAGTTACTAATTAATTAGAAGTTAATTTAATTGCTAAATAGTTTAATTAATTAATTAAATATAATTTAATTAATTGTATTTACTAAATATATTATTAACTATCTAAGTAATTATTTACGTATTCTATGACTAATTAATTGAATTGGTACTTATTAATTAATCATTTAATTAGTCTTTAATATTTAATTAATTTTATAATTATCTATTACTACACTCCTTATGCCTGTCTACAGCATGCTTTTCCTCTTCTTCGTTTCTACTTCTTTCACGATTGCGGGAGCTCTAGAACGAGTCGGATCAGAAGTCACAGAAATAGACAACATTCTTCCTTCACCTCCTTCGACGATGATGGGAGCTCGCTCATTGTGACGGTAACAAACTTTCTTTCCTTTCACGCGCTTCTTAGGCCAAATCCCATAAATCCGCCCAACCATAGGATTTAGTAAACTGGAATTTTCGGCAAAAAAGTGGAAACGAAGGATTTAATTCGCTATGAAATTTAAGATGCCTATTTTTTTTGTTTGGTAGGATTTACCGTAAATCCTGCCTAAATCCTGCTTCAAATATGCTACCAAAATGCCCCTAACTGCAACGAAACACGTAGAAAAAAAATCTTATTGGCTGTAGCATTATCGGATCGGCAGTCACGACGGGAGCTTGCCACGAAGGTAACTCTTGATATTTCTCCCATTTTGCGCTTCTTCAGCAAAATCCCGTAAATTTACCGAATTCCCGGATTTAGTAAATCCGGGATTTAGGTCAAAATGGAGAGAAACGGGATTTAAGTTGTCATATTGGATATTTGGCGGGAGTTAGGCTAAATCCTACTTAGATCCTGCTCAAATCCTACTACTAAACAACCCCTTAAGATTGTGTAGGATTTACGGTTGTCATTTTTGCTCTTTGGTAGAAATTAGTTTAAATCCTCCATAAATTCTGCTTAAATCCTGCTACCGAAGTAAAGCATTATTTTTATGATATATTAGTAACCAATGTTATGGCTACAATAATGAAATTATAGATTTTATAATGCACATTTCTCACAAGACTTTTAGTTATAGTTTCAATTCAAATTAATCGAATTAAAGTTTAGATTACTAGATGCTAATTGGTTTAAGATGGAGGTGCATGGTAAGATAATTGAATTTTTAACTTATATTTTATGATGAATGTGAGATGTACTATTATTTAAACTATATGATTTGATACTTAGGAGGCTATATTACGATCGATGAGATGGTTCGTAAATCCTTCTCTCTTTAATTTTGATGATTGCCAAACAGGTGCCAAAATGCTCTTAAATGATTTTACAATGCATAACCATTAAAATGGTATGAGATTAATTGTTTGGGCTTAACCAAAATAAGTTAGTATGATGGGTAATAGTTTATGCATGATGTTTGTTGAGTGTATGCAGTTTGTTAAATGGAGTGTTGGATTTTGAAGAAATAAAGCTTAACTAATCTGATTGCAGTTTGTTATTTAAATAAATAACTAAATATATATGGGTTATTAATATATGGCTTATAGTCATTATATAATGACTATAATTAAGGTGTAGTGTGTATATATGAAGAATAATGCTAATAATAATTTTAGTGTATGAATTCTATTTTTTGGCGAGATTTAAGAGGATAACTAGATGATTGGTAGAAATAAAGTTGTAGATTGTAAATTACTTGAGTTGTATGACCTGACCATATTTATGGTTTGTGGATTGAATTAGAATTTAATTGTGGTGTCATTTAAGTACTGCTAAGTTGACTCTTCTAATTTCAAGGTCTTAAGGTGATGCCAATGTTTTAATTCATAATTTAAAATGTTGTAAGGTTGGGTGATCTCTTTTCTAAATTTAGATAATGCTTACTTTCTTCAAAAATCGATGCATTTGTTTGATATCTTTTGATTTCTTTTTATTTATATACTTGAGATGAATTTATTATTATAATATTGTTATTGTGAATAGCTTTACAATGATTTATATCTCTTAATGCAACTGATCTTCATATTGCTATGAATAACATGTAGATTTCATAGTTCGTCGGAATGCTTATGTAAACTTTATACCATTCCGTGCATTTTTTCTTATAAAAGACAGTGACTGCTAAGGCAATTGCTAAAGAAATGATATAAACAAAATGCTTGTATGTGCATGTTCAAAGATCGAGTCACACCTCATGGTACTAGTTGTGGATGTTTGCACCTGGTCGTATAGGATTACACCTTATAGTACTTCAAGAATGTCATAAGCTGGAAAATATTATTGATAATGGCAGTGTTTCAGTGACAGATGTATTAAATATTTATATTACCAGATAAGTTATGATATTATATGCTTTAATTCATATTCATGCTATTAATGTTAAGTTGAATGCTATTATTAAATTCTTGTTGGTAACTCTGATAGCTAAGTATTGTTTTTTACAATAATTGTTATTGAAAAGAGAAAGCAAGTTATATGATTTATTTATAATTTAAATATGAAAATTGACCTGCATATTCCTTTTTTCCTTTGAGTTACTATAGTTTAGAATTGTGAACTCAACCCATTTTATTTTTGATATTTTTAGGTAAGTTGAGCTTGATGGAGTCATTGAAGGTTAAGAACACCAAGAAAGGAATGGGTAAGTTAAGTACAATTCTAAGTTATTAATTGTATTTTTGATTTAGAAGTTCTGATTACTATTTTATTTGATACAAATCATCTCTGATGTAAGTATGAAGTTGTAATATTGTATACAACATTGCCATTTTATCATTATTTTATAGTGATGATAGATCAAGGATCAACCTACAATATCCATTATCTTGATCATCTGCTCCCACTTTTTACTATGAGCTTCCAGGCTAGGTCATGATAGTTGCTGCTTGCTCTCTCTCGTGTCCACCCTTTACACTTGTCATTTTCCCTTGCATTCACTTGCAATGCCTAACCTGCTACAACCTGTAATGCTCGCCCATCTGGCCATCACACCGACCATTCTGATCGATTATGTCTATAGGTCTATTTGTGCTTGTGCTCATGCTAGCACCTTGCTCGCGTGCTGCCACCATCCACTCACCAACATGCATCTTCACACATGTGCTTACTTCTCGCACCTTGTGCTGCTGCCATCCACTCACCTACATGCATCTTCACACATGTGCTTGCTTCTCGCACCTTGTAGCCCAGACACATCTTCTAGTGTGTCTATCGTCTCGATCATTTCATTGCCCACGCTTGCTTGTTCATGAACTTGTTTGCGCATTGCCTCGCGCTTTATGACTATTCTCATTTTCTTCAGATCAAAGCAACGAAGCTTCACTCTTCAGAATTTTCTTAATCAATATATACAAAAAAATAACTTATCACTATTACAAGGATAATAACATTATCCCAAACTCCTAGTTGGTCAAAGGTAGAAGTCACATGGTCATCATTTTTTTTTGCATGGATTTCAAAGACTACCCTTCACAACTATATTTTCAAATAGATATCACCTATACTTTAGATATTCCTATACTTTAGATATTCCTAAACAAACCCGAACTCAATCTCTATATAAGATGCTAGTTTAATTATTTTCATTTTTTTGGTCCGTTGACATCTAGAGAGAGCTTTAGAATTCTTAGAAAAATTCTTAGCCTTACAAGTTTATTTGTCTGTAGATCCTATGAGGCAACTAAGGATCTTAAAAAATTCTCCTTGTTAGATAAGGATTTAACTTCCACCCTTTAAGTTTCCTCTTTGATAATCTGAAGGGTCAACTTTTTGCTTGTCATTCTAATTATCTTGGCACATTTATGAAATTTTATCAATTAAGTATCTTGATATATACATCGAATGCTCTACTTGGTGTTTTAAAAATGGATAATGATGATTGAACTTTGCCATCTCCAACTTCCTTATCATTTTGTTATATTATAGTTTGGATACACTATGCTTGAGACTCAAAGTGGTAGGGGCAAAAATAAGAGGTTTCATGTGCTAAGTATGCCTCATAAATAGAGCTCTCTATATGAATAAAGTTCAACTTCAACGAAAAAATCTAGCTTTAAAAAACCTACTCCCAATTAATATCGACTTCATATAAATAAGCCATGTTGATAAATCAAAATGTAAAATAAGGTTAAACTTGTAAAAAAACTTATATTTCATTAGCAGGTTTTCCCATATACTAATCACGAGAAAAAGAAAGAAGTATAAGAAGGAAAAATAAAACAACGAAAATTAGAATCCAAATTTATGTCATAAATTTATCTTCTTGCTAGTTACATAAAAATAAAACGAATTCAACTTTTAGAAAGATGGCTTGAGGAAGCTGTAGCACCGTGGAGTTCATCATACAATAATAACTCAAATCCTTCTGGCAAAGTTCAAAACCTCAGATCGAGGCAACTTCTGATCAAAACAACCTTCACCTTGAACTCCCATGGAATTTTGCCAATCTGGATCACTAAGCGCAGCATGAACTTAAGTCTCTAATTACTTCTGATCAAAACAACCTTCACCTTGAACTCTTTTATTTCTCGATGATATTCTTGGGCAGGTTTATCAGGCAAAAACAATAAGGCAATTCCCAAACCATTTGAGATTAGTCTCAATTGCATCATGCCATGACTTTTCTATTTCTCACAAGGCCTCAAATCGATCGATCTTAGTCTCTATGATTTCAACACCTATTTGTAGTTCTAATGCTGTTTTCATTAGTGACATGGCTTCAACAAGTTCTTTGAACCTTATTGTTAAGATTGTTATCCACAACTCTTCTTCCAACAACCTGGTCACAAGGCTCATTGCTTTAGGAGATTTTCTTTTAACAAGATATTTAGAAGTTTCCTCACAAAAAACCGCAACCTATAAGGTAGAATCCCATTCAGTGCCATCATTAATAGCTTCATTACCTCGCCTATTCTCCTCAATGACCACAACCCTATTCACCGACAAGCTGCTTCTTGCAACATTCTCATTACTAGTAATTTCAACATCATTGATGTTGATGATTTCTTTGGTATTCTCTTCTTGATAAGGCTCTGCAGCATTCACCCTTGTTCTTTCTATGGTTTGGAGGCTTGGAGAATCTTTCCATTATTGCCAAGAAAAGATGCCCTCGGTGCTTGCAGACTTTTCTCAGTTGGACTTTGAAAACTGTATACCTCAGTAGGAACCTCCATTTTGCTTTAAGTAGTATTAGTCTCAAAGTATCAAATAGCTTACTTTTTGAAATCAAAGAGAATGAGTGAGACTCAAATCCGGTACTAGCTTACCTTTTAGGAGTCATTTATTTCATTTTCTTTGTCTTTTCAGTGACGACTAAAAGATCTTTAATTACTATTAATAACCATCTCCACGGCTGCTTCTAATGGATTCATCATGCCTAATTATTATCTAAAGCTGTGGACATGAGCTAATAAGATGACACTTACACTTAGCATATCATTAATGGTATGCACCAATTTTAAAATTAACATTTTGAATAAATGAGATGACACTTGGTATATAATTTGTGCCTTATTTTAATTTTCATAATTTATATAATTTTAATTTAATTCTTTATTGCATTATGCCATGTCTTAATAAGGCGCATTAAATAATAGGATTTTGATTTTAATTTTAATTTTAATACTGTAAGAAAAAGAAATCAACGAAGATTTAATGATGGCCACTTATATCTTTTTTCCATGAATTATCATGGCTTAATAATTAATATGATTTGAAATTACATATCATGTATAATTCATTAAAACATAGTTTGAATTTGAACTTTTATAAATGATAACTAAATAAATATTACTAATTCTAAAAGCCAACCAATATTAAAACTAATTTTTATACTTGCCCTATTAGCAATCAAAATAATTTAATGCATCATTGATTATTAGTTGTTTAAAGTTATTGGATGTTGGTTCTCACTATGCCATGCCCATAGGCACATGCTTCTCAATTTTAGTTGTTTTTTTTTTTGGAGACTTTAAGTGAAATTAATCAAAGGTCGAACCATTGGGCTACGCTGGGGTGGGCCATGTCCTTTGTCTTTTTTCTAGTCAAATTTGTAATACAGTTGGCATCAACTTTTCATCTTCATGTCTGTTGATTCTATAACTTGCGAGCTTTCTCATTTTTGTCTCCTGTGCTTTCACTGAAGAAGTATAATGCCATTACAAGCCAATGCGAAAACCCTAACTAATCTTTGGCCAAAAGAAGCCAGCTTTTGATGACCTATAGCAGAGATTTGTGTTCGCTTGATTAGAGATTGTTCAACAAGTGAAGTGTAAGAAGAGAGAGGAGGCCTCCAATAAGCAAAAAGGTGGTGCTGAGGCTAAGAGAGATGAAAATTGCTAGTTCGCCAAGGTCCCTTCCTCATCATAGTTCATCACTTTTTCTATAGGAAAGGTGAATTAAGCTATGTTCATTTGGTTCAGCTTCAGTTAATTGAAGTGGGTTCCAAAATTTTGGCAGTATTTTTACAAAATTATTTTTATCTAAAGTAGAAAAGATCTATTAATTTAGGAACTAGAGAGCTTCAGTTCCCTGTTTCTTAGGGTGGATATTAGATATTCGAGTACGATGTGTTATTCTTTAAATAAATATTCAATAGCTTACTATTTGAAAGATGATATGTAATTAGTCTTGTGACATCTTTATTTGTAATTAATGTTATACTTATTTATATGTAATTGATTTTGTGCTTTACTTTCATATAATAAAATATTTAAGACAGATTTTTATCTAAAAAGGTATCAAATTAATAAGAAGTTATTTGTACATTAGTTATGCACTCCTTTTGATTTATAAGATAACTCATTTTGTATTTTATTCTATGAGATGAATGAGATTTCTCCATTTTTTTTATTTAAATCATTTTGATGAGGGTTAAAGCATTAACCTAGGCTAAACTTAAACTAACTAAATCTAGACTATCATGAAGACATTATAAAATAGGATGAAAAATCTATGCATTTTAGTCTTTTGATGTTATGTAATCAAACTATTTATATGATATTTCTCTCATGCCTGACTTGCACAATTAATTGTTATATACCACGTTTTGATGCTGGTTGTGAATTGCTAATTCCACAATAAAGTAAACCTAATTGAGCTTCTACTTGAAATAAATGTGAAAAGTTATGTCAAAATTATTCATTGAGTTTGTGTTAGGTATCCCAATAATTAATCATGGTTAATAGTTTGATTATACTTGAGAAAGCATTTAAGAAGACACGAGGTGAAAAATGAGAAATCATTGGACATGGATAAGAATTGAATGAAAATTACACTAAAAATAAAAGGTTAAGTTACATATTTGATGCTTATGCATACTTACGAGTTTCATGTAAAGCTATAGGAGGTTATTTCATGGTTAACTCAAATTAGGGGTGTAAGTGAGCCGAGTTTGCTTGAGCTCGACTCCTTAACAAGCTCACAAATTGAGCTTATCGAGCCATGAGTATGAGCTCAAGTCTATACTCAAGCTCATATATTAAACGATCTCGAGCTCAGCCTGGCTTGGCTCATAAGCTTGTTGTACTCGATTAACTTAAAATATATTTAAAAATTAATTTAAATTAACATTATATCATATATTTTAACATTTTAAATTAATTCTATATTAAAAATAAAAATTCTAAAAAAATGAAATATTTAATTTAAAACTAAGAAATCGAATTCAACAATTGAGTCAAACTCAAGCTTTCCAAAGAAGCTCGAGACTATAAATTTTTTAATGATTCGAGCTGGAGCTCAATAAGAACTAAACAGCTTAGCTCGATTAGGTATATATTCGACTCGACTCGACTCCTTTATACCTCTAAATCAAACCAAATTGATACGCCGGTTCAACCTGAACCTGAACCGGCCCAAAAGTCATCCGCCTCCCTCCAGCAATTCCGCCCACATAAGTGGGCCCCATTAGGCTTTTGATTTTGAAATTAAATAGGAGGGGGCGGTTTGAGCTTAGGAGGGAAATTATATTAGGAAATATTTGGTATTAAAGAGGATGAGAGGGATTAGGGGAGTTTTCATGTTTTGATTGATTGAAAGTTAGGGTTTCTTGGCGCTTGGGCTCTAGACTCTCTTGTCTAGAAATTTGGGAGAGACGATCCTCCTCTCGAATTGAGGATCACTTGTATCTTGCTTTCGTGTTGATTTTGCTTTGTTCCTCTTATTGCAATCTATCGTCTTGGGGGCTGATTTCGCCCAGATTTTGCTTAATTCTCGCTGTTTTTCCTCCAATTAGTGATATGTTTGCTTGCGAACTCAAGTATTCCCTTAGGGTTACTTGCGAACTCAAGTATTTCCTATCACAAATCTTACCTCTAAAGTAAACCAGGCAGATGATATTACCTTTTGGTTCTTTCTCATATGAATTTTGCTAAAAGTGCAGAAAATTGTTTCTTTCAAAGCAGCATGTTGAGATAAGGATTTAAGAATGTTGAAATGGGATGTGAATTTTGTTGTTTTAAAATGTTTCTCAGGATATTTGAAGTTCTCTGGTAAAGCATCTCAGAGACATGCCTCTTTGAAAACAGGTATATGAATCCCTTTCTTTGAAAATAGGGTTTATGCTTTTAGATTTTTGCTGTTCATCCTTTCAACAATAATTTTATGTAGGTGCAGATTTCCACCCTGTATATTCAGAACTCTTGGAAGGCATAAATGACAAACTCCTAAATAGTGAGTCCGATGTGAGTATGTGCCTGGTTCACTTTGTTGGCTCTATGCTGATTGCTATCTGTATGTTTTTGCTGATTCCGCATGTGTGTTCCATGCTAAGATGATTGAAAATCACTATCAACTGTCCAATATTGCTAGATATAGGAAGAATTAGTATTGATCAATGGTACAAGCAGTAAAAAGAGCAGGGATTATAGAATGAAAGGGAGATTAGCGACTTAAATGCATGTCATATACTTATCATAATGTTTGCTTGCTTAGAAATATACATTTAAGATATGTAGAAGCTATATATTCATTTCTGTTCATGGAAACATGAGACATGAAATGGCAAATTTGCACCCTCCATTTGAAACTGTTCCTAAATTAAGTTTTCAACATCCCTCCTCCCATCAGTGATGTAGGCAAAGGGGGGGTCAACACAAGTTAATAATTTTGGGGCTTGGCTTGTGTCTCTTTCCCTTCCCTTGTGTCTCCTCGATTTCTCCCTTCCCTCTCGGTTTTGGTGGCTGTTTGCTCTTCCCATGGCTGCTGGTTGGTTTCCCCTTGCTGCCTTCTCGGTTTCCCCCTTGCTGCCTCCTCGGTTTCTCCTCTTAACCCCTTGGTTTTGGTGGTTTTTGCTGTTTCCCCATATGTTCTGTTGGACTTCTTGTGCCTGCTGCCTTGGTTGCTGGTTTGCCTCTTCGGTTCCTTCCCACCTGGCTGGTTCCGTGGACTTACCTGTTGGGCTTCTTGTGCCTGCTGCCTTGGTTGCTGATTTGCCTCTTCGGTTCCTTCCCAGCTGGCTGTTCCGTGCCCTTTATGGCTGGTTTGCTGTGGACTTTTGCTCTGTTTCAGGTGCTGAATTTATGGCTGCTGTTTGGTGACCTTTGGTCTTTCATTTCCCTAAATCTAATTGGTTTAGATGGAGGTGCTATGGCTGTTTGGTTTCCTTATGGTTTGCCTATAAATATAGCATGTTTTGTAATGTTGAGAGTGATAATGTGATTTTTGGAAGCCAAAACCTGCGGGTTTCTTGTCTTGGAAAAGCTTGCGAGCTTTGTCCAACTCTTCTCCTTCCCCTCTAGGAAAGCTTGCGAGCTTCTCCTCCCTTCTTCTCGGCTTCTAACCCCTTCTTCTCTACGCAAGTGTCCACCCCACCTGTATCCTTCTTCTCCAAAGCAAGTTTAGAATGAAGTTCTTTTAAGTGTGAGATGTATGATGTTTGTTTTAATTGTCATAAAAGTTTGTAAGAGTTAGTCTTTTATAATATTAAAGTGAAGTTTTATGTTACATGTCATGTTTTATGTATTTGTTAGGAATTTCTTTATTTTTATGGTGTTTAAGGTGGTATGTAAGAGTATTTTTATTTGTATGCAAAAATTAGGTTTTTGCCTAATTTTTGCTTACATCAATCAGCCTTTAGGACTTCTGTTTGGATGCTAGGAAATTGTGAAAGGAAATGAAACAAGGGTTAAAATGCTTAAATCTATGATTTCAAATTAGTAATTAACCCACAAATTGTTTGGATTTCATTTTTTTCCTTCACATTCCTTCAATCTAAACAAAGTGTAATTCTGCTAAACTTTTACTAACATGGATTTTGAGGTTGCACTAGCATATATGACAAAAGCCTGTATTCAGCAACATATTAAGCATTAGATGTGGAATTTTGCTTTGCTTTATGCGTAAAAGTTGAGCTTTAATCTACCTGACATCATTTAAGTAGGATAAGCCTCTCGTTAACAATATAGAATGCCTGAAAATAGTTTCTGTTTAATGGATGATAATGATGACAAAACAATTTCGCTATTTGGCCTGTCAGAGCTGTAAAAAGGGTGCTCATGACGTTCCTATTAATGTAGGTCTGGCAAAGTTTTGATTTACCTTGGCCTGTTTGTGGCATTTCTGAGAGATATTTTTGTGATTCCAACCTATGTCGTCTAGATTACAAATAGGACAATCTAGCCTTTTGATGCAAGACATTCTAGAATTTTTAGTGCAAGTTTAATTGATACGCACAAATTTCTAGAAAAGACAAATTACATAATGAATCAAATGCAAGCAATAACATGCAAATCTCTTGGAAATCATCTAATACAAAGATTTATTTCTGATAGCGATGATTAAGATGGAATATGTGAACTTAAAGTTCTATGCAAAGATTTTGATCTCCTGATCAAGAAAAAAAAAATAGTGATCACAAGGACTAATTTGCTTGTATGTAAGTGAAAATTATTGGAATTGAGTATCGGAACTTAATTTTAGTTTTTTTTTTCATCAAATTTAATGCTTGTATGGAAAAAAGTAAAAGAACGTAAGTTCTTATACTTGAACTCATGCTTATAGAGGTGAGAAGCGAGTTTCACTTTTGAGGGCTTGGAAGTCACCTTTAATTTTGCTTTTAACTTAAAGTAATAGTATGATAACATAAAGTTAGAAGAAAGTTTTGAAGAAAGTTTTGTTCTAATTTTACGCTTGTATAAAATAATAATAAATAATGTAGGTAAAAATGGAACTCACTATAGTCCTAGCAAGCACTACAATTGAGTTCTAAAACACTTACGTCAAGGAGCGCACTTTCATAATTCTGTTTGAATCACTTTTAAAAACCTACGTCAAAGCAAACTTGATGTAGACAACTTAAAAACAAAAAAACCAAGAAAGGAGAAATATTACGAAAAGAAAACAAAGACTCACCTTCCAACTTAAAACCACAATTGGAGAACAAATAGGCTAGAGAATAAGACTTCCACTTCAACTTAGACAGAAAACCGAAGACCAACAAACCTTAGACAAAAGAAAGTTAGTAAAGAACAAATTTAAAATCAAACAACGCTATCCTCAGAACATCCGTCAAGCAGACTCCTCACATGCATCGGGTGTAGGAAATTAAAATGAAAAATGCTTAGCTTGCAAACCAGGGGTCCACCAAGGCATAGGGCCAACGTTCTACCAAACTCCTCCAGCAAATGTCTCCAAAACAGCCCACAAATGTCACCTTAAAACAGCCACCAATCCTCCACAAAACAGCCACGATTCACCTCAAAAAAACAGCCCCAAACTTACACCAACCGGAACCAGAAGAAGGATACAGGTGGAGTGGAACTTGCGTAGAGAAGAAGGGGTTAGAAGCCGAGAAGAAGGGAGGAGAAGCTCGCAAGCTTTCCTAGAGGAGAAAGAAGATGGAACAAGCTCTCAAGCTTTTCCAAGAAGAAAACCCTCAGGTTTAGTGGCTTTGCCAAACAATTTTCAAACCCCCTTTTTCTTCCAAAAACATGTTATATAAATAGGCAAACCATAAGAAAACCAAACAGCCATAGCACCTCCATCTAAACCAATTAGATTTAGGGAAATGAAAGACCAAAGGTCACCAAACAGCAGCCATAATTTCAGCACCTGAAACAGAGCAAAAGTCCACAGCAAACCAGCCATAAAGGGCACGGAACAGCCAGCTGGGAAGGAACCGAAGAGGCAAATCAGCAACCAAGGCAGCAGGCACAAGAAGCCCAACAGGTAAGTCCACGGAACCAGCCAGGTGGGAAGGAACCGAAGAGGCAAACCAGCAACCAAGGCAGCAGGCACAAGAAGCCAAACAGAACATATGGGGAAACAGCAAAAACCACCAAAACCAAGGGGTTAAGAGGAGAAACCGAGGAGGCAGCAAGGGGGAAAACGAGAAGGCAGCAAGGGGAAAAGAAAAGCCACATTCCACCATACCTTTTAGGATTAATGAGCTAAACTTCAGCTCAAAAATAGAACTCCAAAATCAGCTCCCAACCCAAACAGCCCAAGCCAAACCGTGAACAACCCAACACCAAACCAACAGCAGCAGCAGCCCAAAGAACCCCAAAACCGGCAAACCCAAGGTCAAGCAAGCCAAGCAAATCCTACGCATTGATCACGGGATGCTTTCCATCATTGGATAGCTAAAAAAAACATAAAACAAAAATAGAAAACACAAATATAACAGTTCATATTACATCAAAACAGAAATTAAGAAAACTAGATGCATCAATTCCCCTCAGGTGGGAGAAGCTCATCTCCTGATGAGAATGCTTTACCAACTCGTTCATAAAGCTCCAAATTGCGATTCTTTAGCTCAATATCATCGATCCAAGTACAGTCCGTGAAGGGCCGATTGCTCCATTTGACCAAAAATCTTTTGTGCTCACCATGTCTTGTTTTAGTGATTTTTACATCAACAACATCCTCAATCAGGTCATCCTTGTATGAAACAGAGGTGGAAAGTGGTAAAGTTTCCACGTCCACAGAATCACCTGAACTTCCTTCATACAAAGAGAGATCAGAAACATTGAATATAGGCGAAGTGCCGACAGTAATAGGTAAGTCTAAGAGATAGGCATTTGTGCCCAATTTTCGTAGAATTCGAAAAGGCCCGAATTTCTTTCTGCTCAGTTTACCAAAAGTACCAACAGGAAAACGTTGGCGACGAAAGTAAGCCATCACCATATCACCTTCTTTAAACACAACTTCTCTCCGGTGTTTATCTGCAGCAGCTTTGTATTTGACATTAGCTATACGGAGTTTTTCAAGAACTTGCTGTTGGACCGTTTTGATGTGATCAAAAGTTTCTAAAGCTTCAGCACTTATTTTGTTAGGTAAAGACAAACCATTTCTATCCAAGATATGAGGTATAGACTGACCATACAAAATTTCAAAGGGAGTTTTTCCAGTAGATCTATTCACAGAGTTATTATAAGCAAATTCAGCTTGGGGCAAAATTAAGTCCCACTGAAAAGGTTTCTCACCAGCAAGGCATCTCAAAAGATTACCCAAACTACGATTGACAACTTCAGTTTGTCCATCAGTTTGAGGATGATAGGCACTACTAAACTGAAGAGAAGTTCCCAACTTAGCCCATAAAGTTCTCCAAAAGTGACTCAAAAATCGAGTATCCCTATCAGAAGTAAATGTACGTGGAATACCATGAAGACGAACAATCTCTTTAAAAAATAAATCAGCCACATGTGAAGCATCAGAAGTTTTTTTGCAAGGAATAAAATGAGCCATTTTACTAAAACGATCAACAACCACAAAAACAGAATCATACTTTCTAGCAGTAACTGGAAGACCCAAAATAAAATCCATAGAAATGTCATCCCAAGGTTTATTTGGAATTGGGAGAGGTGTGTACAACCCAGTATTTTGCGATGTTCCCTTAAAAGCCTGACAGGTTTTGCATTGTTTTACCAACTTAGTAATTTGTTTTCGCATATGTGGCCAAAAATATTTTTCCTCAACCAAAGCAATTGTTTTCCCCTGACCAAAATGTCCACTCAAACCCCCACTATGAAGTTCATGCACCAATTGTTCTCTTAAAGAATTTTTTGAAATGCATAGTCTCGAACCTTTAAATAAAAACCCTTTATGAATAGTAAATTGACCAGATGGATCAGATCCAGAAACAAGACATTCTTCCCAAATCCCTTTAAAGTCAGAATCAGAAGCATATGTATCTTTCAGAAAATCAAAAGAAGAAATAGTTGGATAAACAGTTACCAACAAATGTGACCTTCTACTTAAGGCATCAGCAACCTTATTTAACACACCAGTTTTATGCTTGATATGAAATGAATATTCTTGCAAGAAAGAAACCCATTTGGCATGTCGTTTGTTCAGATTTTTTTGTGAACCCAAAAATCTTAAAGCTTCGTGGTCAGTGTTCAAAACAAACTCTCTTTGAATCAGATAGCATCTCCAAAATTTCAAAGACTGAACAATAGCATAAAACTCCAAATCATAAGTAGAATAACGAGATCGAACATCATTTAGTTTTTCACTAAAGTATGCAATAGGTTTTCCTTCCTGACTTAACACAGCACCAATGCCAATATGAGAAGCATCACAATCTACTTCAAAAACCTTTTCAAAATTTGGCAGACTAAGAATTGGAGCTTGACTCATTTTTTCTTTGATATTTTGAAAAGTTTTTTCAGCCTCAGGGGTCCATTTAAAGACTCCTTTTTTCAAGCAATCAGTGATAGGAGCAATTACAGAACTAAAATTTTGGATAAACCGACGATAGAAAGAAGCTAAACCATGAAAACCCCTTACCTCACTAATATTTTTAGGAACAGGCCAGCTTTGAATTGCCTCAATCTTTATAGGGTCAACTTTGATTCCTTTAGCAGACACAATAAAACCCAGAAATGTCAAACTAGAAGTCATGAAAGAGCACTTCTTTAAATTGATATACAATTTTTGTTCCCTCAAAGTTTCCAAAATTTGTTTCACATGAAAAAGATGTTCGGATGGATGAATGCTATAAATCAGAATATCATCAAAGTAGACTACCACAAACTTTCCAATAAACGGACGCAAAACATGATTCATTGTTCGCATAAAAGTACTTGGAGCATTGGACAAACCAAAAGGCATAACAAGCCATTCATACAAGCCTTCTTTTGTTTTAAAAGCAGTTTTCCATTCATCCCCAGGTCTAATTCTTATCTGATGGTATCCACTTCTTAAATCAATTTTAGAAAAAATTGTAGCACCACTTAGCATATCTAACATGTCATCCAACCTAGGAATTGGAAACCTATATTTGATGGTTATTTTATTTATGGCACGACTATCCACACACATCCTCCAGGTTCCATCCTTTTTAGGAGTAAGTAAAGCAGGCACAGCACAAGGACTTAAACTCTCCTTTATCAGACCTTTTTTTAACAGTTCAGACACTTGAGTAGAAAGCTCTTTATGTTCATTTGGACTCATCCTGTAATGTGAAAGGTTAGGCAATGTAGCTCCAGGAATTAAATCGATATGATGTTGAATATTTCTCATCGGGGGTAAACCAGTAGGTAACTCATCAGGTGTTATATCAGAGAACTCATTCAGTAATGGTTGTATTGCTTCAGGAATTTCAAGAGTTGGTTCAGTTTCTTTCCCAAGCACTAGATATGCCACTTCAGATTGGCCTAACTCATTTGCATTTAAAAGCAACTCAGGAGTGGATGATTTTGCAGTTTTCTCTTTTGATGGGTCAGAAATATACCTTTGTGGAAAAAGAGTGAACTCTTTATTATCTTGAATTAAGGTATATGTATTTTTCTCACCATTATGAATGGTTTTATGATCATACTGCCAGGGACGACCCAAAAGAATATGACAAACCTCGAGGGGCACAACATCACAAACAATTTGATCCTTATAGGCACCTCCAATGGATAAATTCACAATGCATTGTTTGGTTATAGGAACCTCACCCCCCTCTTTAAACCAAGATATTTTATATGATTTGCCAAGAGGTTTTGTTTTTAGTTTCAATCTTTCTACCATATGTTGTGACACAAAATTCCCTGAACTCCCACTATCAATCATTAAGGTGCAAATTTTTCCTTCAACAGTACAAGTAGTCCTAAAAATGTTTCTTCTAAGCCACTTATCCCCCTTATCAATTTGAGTAGTTAAAACTTGTCGGATTACCAATAATGGTTCCCCTTCATCACCTTCCAAATCAAATTTTTCCATATCCACATCATTTGTAGGGTCAGGATCACTCTCTTCCTCTTCCTCTAATTCTTCCTCATTTTCTATGAAATTATTTCGTGGAGGGTTATTTTTTCTGCAGGTAGCTGACAAATGACCATAAAGACCACACTTGTAACAAGGTCCAATTAGCTTAGGTTGATCAGAAGGTTTAGTTCCCATTACCCCTTTACCCTTGTCCAAGTTTTGACTTTCATAAGTTTTCATTTTTATTCCAGTTGTTCCTCCATAAGTTTGTGCAGATTGTGTTTTACCTTTTCCAAGTTGTTGTCGTTTGTAAGTTTCAGTGATTTTGTTACTTCCCCGTTGATGTTGTTTTTCAATTTTCAAAGCCATACGATAAGCTTCATCTAACTTGATAACATGATGCAAGTTAAGTTGGTCCTGAATTGTCCATTTTAACCCATTAAGATATCGTGTAACCGTTTTCTCCTCCGATTCATCTAAGTCATTTCTAGATTGCAATTTGTAAAAGTTTTCAGTGTATTCTTCCACATTTTGGTTACCTTGACGCAGATTATTAAATTCTTGGAAGAGTGTTCTTGCATGATCAGAAGGTAGAAATTTTCCTTTCATTTTTTCTTTCATTCTTTCCCAATTTTGAATTTTTTCTTTCCCTCGTCTCACTCTATTATTTTGTAAATTTTTCCACCACGTTAATGCATGTCCAGTAAGTTTTAGACTTGCAAATTTGACTTTTCGATTATCCGGAATTTCTTTCCATTCAAAGAATTGGTCCATTTTCTCCACCCATTCTATGAATTGATCAGGTTGTAATTTTCCTTCAAAATTATGAACATCAATTTTAATGCCGTGGTCCCAATTTCTTTGTTGCCTATTTTGATGTCTAGGACCCTCATCTTCACTTTCGGATGATTGAACATTAGGATTTGCATTAGCATTGTTCACATTCAAATTTGCCATAACATTAGCCATGTTAGTGATTTGTTCTTGTAAGTTTGTCAATTGAGTCATCATTTGTTGTTGCCAATCTCCCCCTTGATTATTTTGATTAGCCATAACTTTTAAGATGAAAAGACAACTCACACACTACCCTAGGATATACCAACCTAGGGCTCTGATACCAAAACTGATGTAGACAACTTAAAAACAAAAAAACCAAGAAAGGAGAAATATTACGAAAAGAAAACAAAGACTCACCTTCCAACTTAAAACCACAATTGGAGAACAAATAGGCTAGAGAATAAGACTTCCACTTCAACTTAGACAGAAAACCGAAGACCAACAAACCTTAGACAAAAGAAAGTTAGCAAAGAACAAATTTAAAATCAAACAACGCTATCCTCAGAACATCCGTCAAGCAGACTCCTCACATGCATCGGGTGTAGGAAATTAAAATGAAAAATGCTTAGCTTGCAAACCAGGGGTCCACCAAGGCATAGGGCCAACGTTCTACCAAACTCCTCCAGCAAATGTCTCCAAAACAGCCCACAAATGTCACCTTAAAACAGCCACCAATCCTCCACAAAACAGCCACGATTCACCTCAAAAAAACAGCCCCAAACTTACACCAACCGGAACCAGAAGAAGGATACAGGTGGAGTGGAACTTGCGTAGAGAAGAAGGGGTTAGAAGCCGAGAAGAAGGGAGGAGAAGCTCGCAAGCTTTCCTAGAGGAGAAAGAAGATGGAACAAGCTCTCAAGCTTTTCCAAGAAGAAAACCCTCAGGTTTAGTGGCTTTGCCAAACAATTTTCAAACCCCCTTTTTCTTCCAAAAACATGTTATATAAATAGGCAAACCATAAGAAAACCAAACAGCCATAGCACCTCCATCTAAACCAATTAGATTTAGGGAAATGAAAGACCAAAGGTCACCAAACAGCAGCCATAATTTCAGCACCTGAAACAGAGCAAAAGTCCACAGCAAACCAGCCATAAAGGGCACGGAACAGCCAGCTGGGAAGGAACCGAAGAGGCAAATCAGCAACCAAGGCAGCAGGCACAAGAAGCCCAACAGGTAAGTCCACGGAACCAGCCAGGTGGGAAGGAACCGAAGAGGCAAACCAGCAACCAAGGCAGCAGGCACAAGAAGCCAAACAGAACATATGGGGAAACAGCAAAAACCACCAAAACCAAGGGGTTAAGAGGAGAAACCGAGGAGGCAGCAAGGGGGAAAACGAGAAGGCAGCAAGGGGAAAAGAAAAGCCACATTCCACCATACCTTTTAGGATTAATGAGCTAAACTTCAGCTCAAAAATAGAACTCCAAAATCAGCTCCCAACCCAAACAGCCCAAGCCAAACCGTGAACAACCCAACACCAAACCAACAGCAGCAGCAGCCCAAAGAACCCCAAAACCGGCAAACCCAAGGTCAAGCAAGCCAAGCAAATCCTACGCATTGATCACGGGATGCTTTCCATCATTGGATAGCTAAAAAAAACATAAAACAAAAATAGAAAACACAAATATAACAGTTCATATTACATCAAAACAGAAATTAAGAAAACTAGATGCATCAAAACTGATCGTAAATGTAACAGGCTTAGTTTGGATTTTTGCATAGAAAAAAATCATGATTGATGTATATCCAAATAAATTCAATTCAACTTTTAAAATTTCCACAAAATAATAAATAAAAAGAAATAGAAATAAGAGAAGAAAGGATTAAAAAAAATGGAAACCTTATACTTAAATAAGTAGATTACTTTTCTGAGTAGCTTTCAAATTTTACACTTGTTCAAGGTTTAAGATACTGAAGTAGAGAGAAAAAGGGTCTTCAAATCTAGATTAAGAAATTTACTCACAGCAGCAATCGTTTTACATGCCTTATGCCCTGAAGCATGTTTGTTTATGGATGTTGTATTAACTAAAAGTTCTATAAATAGAACCTGATGCATCCAAGAGAATCACTGGAGGTTCCGATTTATCCCATTCCCATCGAATTAAATCTTTGTGTAGCTAATTGAAGGTTCTAACTTCTACAAAATAGAAGTTTTTGAAAGTTCCACGATCCCCATAGAAACTGGCTTTTTGTTCAACCAACATTGGCAATCCATCATATCTTGGATGCACTGCTAGTCATAGGTGTTTTTAGACATTTTGAAATTTAATTTCACTCAAAACAAAAGATTGACAGAATCCAATCATTTTATTTTTATTTTTGATGATGACTGTAAAATTTGAGCTCTACATTAATTATTTATAGCTTGAAAAGTTTAGCTTTGACCAATATTTTAGCTAAAATGCTTCCAAGCTTGTCTGGGATAATTTGTTGAAGTTTTTGAGGGACCTTCACATTTGGGTATGCCTTTCCAATTTACATGTCACCTAGGTTATCCAACATCATAGTGAACACTATTCTTATCATCAAGAATATCTTATACAATATAGAAGATTAGATCTATTTGGGATGTGTTCATGAGTAGTGGATGTGAATGATAGTGGACGCTATATTTTCATGAAGAATAACTTCTACAAAACAGATTGTTATATCTACTTGAGAAATTTGTAATTTTGCAAAGGATGTGAATCTTGAAATAGGAGATGTAAAAATAAAAGAGTACAAGGTATTAATTGATAGTTCATTGTATAAACTCGTATTTTTATACTAAAAATTATACATACCAAAAATCTGTGATTTTTTATTTATTTTTAATTTATTTTCCCTCCTCTAATATGTTGCATAGCTTTATCTGGTCTTATTATATTTACAACTAATTTTTTTGAAGTTTCTTGAGGAAATTATTCTAAATTTAGGCTACAATCACCTTATAGTTATTTTTGAATTCCATATTCCTTCTATTAAAATCTATAATAAACATATAATTATTATAAGCAAATACTAAATGATATTGAAAATTCTAATGTCATGATTTTTTTTAATGTAGATCTAGCATGTAATATAAAGTTCAACCAATCAATGTAATAAATATACAATTTTTGTGAGAAACACGCTATTATTCTTAAGACAAATTTGATACCTTTGATTAAAATCTGTTAATTAGTAAAAAGTCAATTTAGATGAAAGAGTTTTGGCCTTTGCTAGAAATTTATTACAAGAAATTAATGGTCATAAAAGTCACATTCGTGATTAAAATTGCATACAACAACAACAACAACAACATCAAGCCTTTATCCCACTACGTGGGGTCGGCTACATGAATCCTTTTTCTCCATTGTGTCCTATTAAAAGTCAAATTCTCGTTTAAATCTAATAAAGAAAGATCATTTCTAATATTTTCTAACCAAGTCTTTTTAGGTCTACCTCTACCTTTCTTAACATAAGTCAAATCTAAGACCTCTACTTTCCTAACCGGGTCATCGGGAGGCCGCCGTTTTACGTGACCAAACCATCTAAGGCGACTCTCTCTAATCTTATCTTCCACTGGAGCTACTCCAACCTTTTCACGAATATGCTCATTTCGTATCCTATCTCTAAGGGTAAAGCCACTCATCCACCTGAGCATCCTCATCTCTGCAACACTTAACTTAGAATTATGCTTCTCTTTTAATGGCCAACATTCAGCACCATAAAGCATTGCAGGTCTCACCACCATCTTATAGAATTTTCCCTTAAGTTTGAGGGGTACTTTTCTATCACACAATAAGCCCGATGCATTCCTCCACTTCAACCATCCAACTTGGATTCTGCTGATAATATCCCCATCTATATCACCATCACTCTGAACAATAGATCCAAGATATCTAAAACGTGTACTCTTATTAATGACTTGATCGGCCAAAGTCACAATGCCCTCACTAGGTCTATTATTACTAAAATTACACTCCATATATTCCGTTTTAGATCTACTCAAGCGAAAACCTTTAGACTCTAAGGTTGACCTCCACAATTCTAGTTTACCTTCAACTCCCTCTCTAGTCTTATCAACAAGAAGAATATCATCAGCAAAAAGCATACACCAAGGTACATCCTCTTGCAAATGTCTAGTGAGAACATTGATGACTAAAGCAAAAAGATATGGGCTTAAGGCTGATCCTTGGTGTAATCCAACCGAAATAGGAAAATATTTGGTCAAACCACCTTGTGTTTGAACACAAGTAATAGCTCCTGCATACATATCTTTAATGATTTGAATATAAGCATTATTAACTTCTTTCTTTTCAAGAACTCTCCATAGCACTTCTCTTGGAACTTTATCATATGCTTTTTCTAAATCAATAAATATCATATGTAAATCCTCCTTATTCTCTCTATATTTCTCCATCAAACCTCTTAATAAATGTATGGCTTCCATAGTAGACCTACCCGGCATAAATCCAAATTGATTTTGAGAAACATTAGTATCACGCCGCAACCTATGCTCCATAACTCGTTCCCATAGTTTTAAAGTATGACACATTAACTTAATTCCTCTATAATTCGCACAATCTTGTGCATCACCTTTATTCTTAAAAATAGGGATTAACACACTCATTCTCCACTCATCTGGCATCTTTTTAGTCTTCAAAACAGTATTAAAAAGTTTAGTAAGCCAAGAAATTCCTTCATCTCCTAAGCATTTCCACACCTCTATTGGAATATCATCAGGTCCAACAGCTTTTCCACCCTTCATTTTCTTTAAAGCCTCTCTAACTTCGGTTTTACTAATACGCCGATAAAAACAGAAATCTTTATTTTCATTTAAGGTGCTAAGGTCTCTAACTTCGTGATTAAAATTGCATGCAAAAGGAAAAAGAATTCAAGTTCTAATAAATCTAACAAAATTCAATCATTCGATCGTTAGAATGACTAAATCTTCACGGTTGATTTCAACACTATTGCAAATGTTTTAATATAAACAAATACAAAAGTTAAAATAGTAAGAAAATAATGGAGACTCAATAGGATAACATCTTCAATTTTGAGAATATATTATACTAATAAGGTCAATATTGAAAACTAAATATCTTTTCAATTTGATAAACTTTTTACTTTAACATTTCATTTAAAGCCAGAGCATACATGTCAAGAGGTCCAACTTGCTGCATGATACTGAGGAAACAATAGAGAAGAATGGAAGAACAAAAAGAAACAAAGAAAACCTCAATTTGTTAATTCGCAAAAGCTAAGCAGTTTTAAAACCAAAATAAAGCTAAAATTCTAAACCATTGGCTAAACAATGCTTTGAAAGAATTAACGGAAAGAAACAGAACAGAATTATAGATTTGGCACAAGACAAACGTTACTGCTGTAGTTTTTTTTGGAAATTTTCCCCTGACACAAGGGCCAGCAATGGATTCCTTCCAGTTTTCTGTACCCAGCTTTCCACCAATCTAAATTGAAGAGAATGGGGGGAAGAAACAGTGGAGATGTTGATTTACTCAGCACACCTGCAAAGAACCCACACGAAATCCAGTAGATTACTGTTTTTAATGAGGAAAATCAACAGTAACTGAAAATGATGTTAACAGAACCCGGTAGATGTTCTTGAAACCCTTAGGCTTCAATTCTTCATGTGTTTTCCAGGAATTGCGGAGCTCGGAAGGTTACAGAGCACCAAGAATGCTAGAACACATTACTGTCCAATATTGGAAATTGGCTAGAATGACTTCCTGGTTTCAAGAATGTTGTTTTGCTGTCAAAAAATTCCTTCAAGTTGACTAGATATCTTTAAGAACTGCAGAAGCGGACAGTAGCCTGCTGAATTGTGGGAAAGAAACATCTGGTGACGGTAACTTCCAGGGATGCTTCCAATTCGGAGAAGCGCTGAACATGCTGGCAAGCCAAAGTAGAGAGGCTAAGACTCAAGGTAAACCAATTTTGGCAAGGTTCACTATGGCTTCTTTGCCTTACATCATCCAAGATAAGGGGGAAATCCCCCCCAAAGTGAAGGGAACTCCTTCCCTATTTCAGGAAACCTGATATGAAACTTCTCCTAAAAAACCCTTCTCTCCCAAAGGAATAAGAGGTATTTATAGAAATTAAAGATCCAAAGAAGCAACAAATTATAACCTTACCCATATTTAAGGAAATAATAAACTCAACAAATGAAAACAAGAAAAAATAATAAATAATAAAAAACTACTTAAATAAAATGCTTAAAGGTACACCAAATAAAGCCCTATCACTGCAGAGATAGGAGAAACCTAGTGGCCAAAGAGCCCGGATAAAAATTTCAACTATTCTTAGTCATGAGGAGTGTTGATATTTTTTGATAGGATAACATCTCTGATGAAACGATAATATATTTCAAAATACTTATTTTGATTATGAAAAATAAAGTTGTTTTATAATTGTTGACCTCATTTTTAGCAAAACTTACAGTCGTCCTCGTCGATCCTTCCTTCAAAATCAAAATTGAACCGTATTTGGGTTAATTAAAGTCGATTTGATCAAAATTGACGAGGCCGAATCAATTCGACTCGATTCAAGTTCGATTTGACCTCGATGCCGCCGTCGATTGTTAAATTGAGTCGAGTCGAGCCCGAATTAATTAAAACTGATTTGATTACAATCAAATAAGCTTAATTGAACCTCGTCGAGTCAATTCGACTCGTCTTGAGACTAAATTTATCAAAAACTAATTTAATTTTAATCAAATATGTTCAATTGACTGTTATCGATTGAATTCGACTTGATTCGAATACAATTTAAAGCTCGACGACCTTAATCGACCTAATTTAACACGTCTTGACCAAATCTAAATCAACTTGAATTGATTTAACCAAATCAACCCAAATTCAAATTCTAACAAATTTGGCTAATTAATTCAACCATTGTCTTTCAAATCAATGCAATGATTTTAGTTTGTAATGATTTATATAATAGATTAGATGTTAAGGAGGGCGAAATATATATGTATAAGTTAGCTAAACAAAGAGATTGGAGTAGTAAGGATTTAGTTCAAGTAAAGCGTATTAAGGATGAAGATCAAAAAATGCTTTTATTAGAAGAGGATATTCGACAAAGGTGGATGATATATTTTGTTAAAATTTTTAATGAATATTATGAGAATGCGATTGACTTTAGTGACCTTAGCAACCTAAATGAAAATAAAGATTTTTGTTTTTTATCGACGAATTAGTAAAACCGAAGTTAAAGAGGCTTTAAAGAAAATGAAGTGTAGAAAAGCTGTTGGACTTGATATTCCAATAGAGGTGTGGAGAATGAGTGTGTAGATTCATTCAAACTTGGCTTACTAAAATTTTTAATATTATTTTGAAGACTAAAAAGATGTCAGATGAGTGGAGAATGAGTGTGTTGATTCTTATTTTTAAGAATAAAGGTGATGCATAAGATTGTGCGAAATATAGATGAATTAAGTTAATGCATCATACTTTAAAACTATGAGAGAGAGTTATGGAGCATAGGTTGCGGCGTGACACTAATGTTTCTCAAAATTAATTTGGATTCATGCCAGGTAGGTCTACTATGGAAGCTATACATTTATTGAGAGGTTTGATGGAGAAGTATAGAGAGAATAAAGAGGATCTGCATATGATTTTTATTGATTTAGAGAAAGCATATGATAAAGTTCCAAGAGAAGTGCTATGGAGAGTTCTACATAAGAAAGAGGTTAATAGTGCTTATATTCAAGTCATTAAGGATATATATGCAGGAGCTGTTGTGTTCAAACACAAGGTGGTTTGACCAAGTATTTTCCTATTTCAGTTGGATTACATCAAGGATCAGCCTTAAGCCATATCTTTTTGCTTTAGTCATGGATATTCTCACTAGACATATGTAAGAGGTTGTACCCTAGTGTATGCTTTTTGCTGATGATATTCTTCTTGCTGATAAGACTAGAGAGAGAGTTGATGGTAAACTTGAATTATGGAGGTCAACCTTAAAGTCTAAATGCTTTCGTCTGAGTAGATCTAAAATTGAATATATGGAGTATAATTTTAGTAATAATAGATCTAGTGGGGGGGATTGTGACTTTGGGCGATCAAGTCATTAGTAAGAGTACTCGTTTTAGATATATTGGGTCTATTGTTCAATGTGATGGTGAAATAGATGAGGATATTATTAGTAGAATTCAAGTTGGATGGTTGAAGTGGAGGAATGCATCGAGCTTGTTGTGTGATAGAAAAGTCCCTCTCAAACTTAAGGGAAAATTCCATAAGATGATAGTGAGACTTGCAATGCTTTATGATGCAGAATGTTGGCCATTAAAAGAGAAGCATAATTAAGTTAAGTGTTACAGAGATGAGGATGCTCAGGTGGATGAGTGGCTTTACTATTAGAGATAGGATACGAAATGAGCATATACGTGAAAAGGTTGGAGTATTTCCAGTGGAAGATAAGATTAGAGAGTCGTCTAGGATGGTTTGGTCACATAAAATGGTGGCCTTCTGATGACCCGATTAGGAAAGTAGATGTATTAGATTTGACTTATGTTAAGAAAGTTAGATGTAGACCTAAAAAGACTTGGTTAAAAAATATTATAAATGATATTTCTTTATTATATTTAGATGAGAATTTGACTCTTAATAGGACACTATGGAGAAAAAAGGATTTATGTAGCTGACCCCACATAGTGGGATAAAGGCTTGTTGTTGTTGTATTGTCTTTCAAATCAACCCCCCATCCTCTCAATTCCAGCAAATTAACATCATCCCTTGATTTCGAAACATAAGGAGGGTAAGATGGTCATTAGTCTTCAATAGAAACTTATAGGTTATAAGAGGGAAGGGGGGTTGTTTGGGCGGTATGATCTCTCCCACTCAACCGAATCAATGCTCTCTCTCTTGTACGCCCAAGGATAGCCCCCTTCTCGTTCGAACGAGCCAAACGCACGACCTCCCTTCCTCTCTTGCACATAAGAAGCTAGGCGTAGCTCCTCCCTTCGGCTCTCCCATCCGATTAGTCTTCTTGTCTCACACATCAGAACGATCGGCCCTCTCCACTCGCAGGTCTATTGATCTCCTCTCTTTCGCCTCTTCAATAGAACATCTTCCTGAGAGTAACCGCTGTGAGGATTTCTTCCCTCTTTCTAATGGATTAGTCGTATATATTTCTCTAGCTCTCAAGATTCAATGGTTGATGCTATATTTTTTCCCTCATTTGCAAAAAGAGAATGCCCTTTCCTCATCCCTTCTCACTTGATGCTTTGAAAACCAAGAGAAGCTGGCTTCATTCCATTTCTTGAAAGAATGAGAAGGATTTATTCATTTATTTTTTAAGAAAATCAGAAGAAATGGGGTTTCAATTTCTTTCAATCAAAGGCAAGAGTTAGCTCCAACTTCTTTCTCTTAAAAGAGAATTTGGAGGGAATGAGTTTCTTTCTTAAAAGTTGCTTTGAGGTGGAAATTTGTTGAAATACTCATATATTTTTATTTCTTAAAAGAGATTTTGTTTTGAATAGAGTTCCCTCTTGAAGAATGCTTTTAAGACCCTTTTCTTTAAGTATGAAGGTGAAGCTGAAATTATCATTGCATCCCTTCGTTCTTTGAAGAATTAAAGTTACTATATGTTTCTGTTTTCTCTAAAACAAGTTTAAGAGGTACTGATTAAATGTGCCGAAGTTTATTTAAATAAATGCCACGTATCTTCTACATTAATCACCATTTGCTAAAATTCGTTTTCTCCCTTCTAAGAGAGGAGGATAGTGGTTTATTATCATCTTTAGAATCAAATTACTGGATATATATGCCTTGCTTTGAATTAAGAAGTCTCCATCTGATTTTCCATCCCTTATATCTAAGAATGATAATTTATTGCATTGTTTCTTAAGACGAACTGTTCAAAATCAGCGGCATTCTTCTTCTTTCTTGAGACTAAAGAATCAGTTATAGTTTTGTTTGATCTACTTCTTTGTTTCATCAAGGTGATTGGAATGAATTTATGAAATCTGATGTCGTCATTCTCATTTTCTTCTTCTTTAAAAATCAAAAGTGACGAAGCAGTAAGTGAAGATGGAGTGAATGTATGCTCCTCTTGCTAATGTGAATAAGATTCTTGTCATTTATTTTCACATTCATGCGGTTCAATGTGCAAATAGCACTCAACTTGGTTTGATTTGATGTTTACATTTTAGCATTTTGGTTAAGAGGATTTATGACTTTCATGATTATGGAGAGTTCAATTGGTGGCATCAAGAAAGCATTATTATTCCTTCTTCTATCCAATAGTTCTTGACTAGAGCTCCAATACGTTCAAACTGGCAATGGAACATGATGTTGATTATGAATTTTTAGTAAGTAATGCATGTGTGCATTTGATGGATTCTGATTAGATTGAAGAGTTTTCCATACATGTTTTGTAGTATGTGATGTAAGGGTTGATAACTATGTTAGACAACTTTATCTGCTTTATGTTTCTATCTTTAGTATACATGGATTCAATGCAAAGTTGTATGGTTTATGTTGGAAGGTTTCTTGAGTTCTTGGAAGGGAATGAAGTTACCTCAGTTCATCTTTTCTTAATTGCATTTAGCATAAGCGGTGAGAGTTGAAGAAGATAAAGTGGCTTGGTTTCTTGTTATTACAAGATGGGTTCAATATAAAGTTTGAGAGTTCTAAAAATTCATTCTATGCACTTGTAGCATGAAAGTTTGTAATAAAAGCTTACAAGTGAAGCATCATCTTTAATTCTATTTCATAATTGGAGAAAGGGAAGGTTTGGTGTGGTGCTTTGCATCCATTAGTGGTTGTATGGTCTAGACATGAATCTTTGGGCGTATGAGAGAGAGAGAGCACTGGTTCGGTTGAGTGGGAGAGATCATGCCGCCCAAACTACCCCCATTCCCTCTTATAACCTAGAAGTTTCTATTGAAGACTAATGACCATCTTACCCTCCTTATGATTCAAAATCAAGGGCTGACGTTAATTTGCTGGAATTGAGAGGATTGGTGGGCTGATTTGAAAGACAATGGTTGAATTAATTAGACAAAATTGCTAGAATTTGAATTTGGGTTGATTTGGTTAAATTGATTCGAGCTAATTGATGTCTATTTGATTTAGATTAGGTCGAGACATGTTAAATTGGGTCGATCAAGGCCGTCAAGCTTTAAATTATATTCGAATTGAATCGATAACACTCAATTGAACATATTTGATTAAAATCAAATTAAGTATTGATAAATTTAGTCTCGGTTGAGTCGAATCGACTCGACGAGGTTCAATTAAGTTTATTTGATTGTAATCAAATCAGTTTTAATTAATTTGAGGTCGACTCGACTCTATTTAACAATTGACGGCGGCATCGATGTGAAATCAAACTCGAATCGATTCGGCGGCGTCAAATTTGATCAAATCAACTTTAATCAACCCAAATACGGTTCAATTTTGATTTTGAAGGAAGGATGGACGAGGACGATTGCAAGCTCTGCTTAAAACGAGGTCAACAATATAGATTACCACTCAATTATTAAATTTAATATGGATCGAGTTATAACGAAGTTAAATTCTTCTATTGAAGCTTTTGTCCGCATCATTTTATAGGAAGAATATGTCAGTTCTGTATCCAACTTCAGTGCTGGATCTCGCGACAACATTTTGCTTTCTTCTCCAGGAAAGAAGACAGTCTTCTCAAAAGCACGTTATTCGTAATTAGAGTATTGATCTTCAATAAATCTAACATAATCAATATCAAAAAATGCTTTAATGTTTAAATGATTTGGTGTTTGATATAAAAAAACCTTTCCTTAAAGATTTTTATGCATCTTAAAAATCCCAATATTACATCCTTATGTTTTTCTTTGGGTTTTGTATATATTAACTAACCACATCGACAACAAAGCATACATGGAGTGGGGTGACAGTAAGATGGATAAGCTTACCAATTACTCAACTAGACATCGATGGTGAGATGTATCTTTGAAGTTTTGATAGTGAGATGTATCTTTGAAGTTTTGATAATCATTGAATGGTTTTAGAATATCCATGGGAGAGTTAGCAACCAATAAGTTACTAAATTACACTTTTTAAGGTTCTTATATAGTTTTTCTTTTGTAAGACTTTAAAATAACATCTTAGATGGACAATATAATCTTTTATTTACCCACCATGTATCCTAATATCTTTAAAATAAATTGTTGGAAAACTTATGATGAAATTTTAATGCGCAGTGGTTCTTTTTTGCTCAAATGTGCAAAGCATAATGTGTGTGTATAGGCATTTATTTAATCAAATTTAAATTCCATCAAGTAATAATTTTTATCATATAAGTTGCATCTTTGTATTTCTCTTATTTTCCCCAAAAAAAATTGAGATGGATCAGACAAGTTAATGTGTCTTTTTTCTATAAATATCACTAGCCCTAAGTGTAGAGTTATAGTTCTCATTTTTTATTCTACGTATTAAATCAACCACTCAACTAGATGCGTGAGCTAAAACCCAAAAGCAATGCAGAATGAAGAAACGTGCAAGCGGTTTCACACTTGTGTGATGCGCTACTCATGCTCCCTTCTCTTTATAGGTGAGAAGATTGTGAAGTGTCACTCTTCGTGCTGCAACACTTCACTTTTGAAGTGCACTTGCTTTTAGCAACCTTGCTTAGTGCATTTGATAATTAAAAAAAAAGTACTTGCTATTCATGTAAATTATCCTCAATTTAAATTTTTTCCCCGTCATATTTTTTATGCATTTTGAGGTCATGCTAACTACTTATTTAATCAGTTTTAAAAACATTGCAACTATTCATCATATCAAGCATATGATATATGAATTAGTAATATTTGATAATAATTTATACTTGATGATTGTTTAAAATTGTGCAATTTGAGGCATGCGTTGAAGCGGATAAAAAAACTTAAGATGCATGCCTCATATGGAACTATTGATGGGTATGCCTCCGTTATGCGAGGCAGGCCTCAAGGCATTTATAATGAGATGTAAGCCTCAATTTTCATAGTCATTGGTGTTGGGCTAATTTAATTGATAAACCTAAGCCCAATTACCATTATGATTTATACCCAAACCTATTTCATTAAAAAACTTAGAATGCTAAATCTTGATTCACGTACATGCTACTTGTGACTTGCGTACTCCACAGGAGAATCTAACCTACGAGAGGTTGCATTGCTAGTGTTGTTGATGCTTCTATTGCATCCCTCACCGTTATCCCTTTGCCATAATTATATTAACCTCTACAACTGTAAAATTTGTATATGAGAGAGGAATTCTGAAGGGATATAATTGAGAAAGATTGTTTTAAATGAAATTTTTTGGCTAATTTCAAGTTTTGTTATAACAACTACAATGCCTCTGTTTCAAGTCTTGAGAAAACTTGATACAGAGAAAAACCGAACAATGGTTTCATTTATAATGCTATGGGTGGGACGAAGGAGTTGATGACGAAAGGCTTAGGTGGAGATTAGGGAAATTACAAGAAAATTTGAGGGATTATAGATGAGAAAGGGAGCTTCAATTACATCGATATTTGCAAGCAATGAGGGGTATTATCGAAAACCTAATATCAATATGATGAGAATAAGTCCACCAATCTAGAGATCAAACTTGGAATGTACTATTGTATGGATCAAATGATTGTTGATTCAATAGGGAGAGGGAAGGTCGTTCTCCAACTTGTAGCTTTTAGAAACTAGGAAGTGTTCTTTATATTAGAACAAGTTAAAGGCACTATAGCCAAACATTACCCTGATAAATAATATTTTATTTTCTATAGATCCTAGCTTTTGATCTTTATTGATTATGTTTTCTGAATTTGTATTATTTGCACATATTTTTTACTTAGTTGAATGGTGAATTAAATTTGGAGATGGTACTTTCAAATTGCAAATATTTGCAGTTAAAGTGTTAGGTTTTTCATCCTCCTTATGGTGGCATGAGAGAATTTGGAGTACTTATAGCCAAGTTTATATTAAGAGAAGAAATCGGTTGATTAACTAAAACTTATTATTTTACATAAATATATAACTAGAAATTAAAAGATTGACATTTGAGGAAGAAAATTTTGAAGGATGATGTGTGCCCCTTTCATAGTAATAATATGTCATCAGATGATGAATGACTTATGGAGGATGAAAATGAGGTTACACCATCATAATTATTAGAGGCATATCTCAATTTTGACTTTTTTGACCGAGGAAGGAACAAGAATAGCACAAACCAATGAGAAAATAGAAACTGTTAGGATAAAATTTTATTTAATAAAAATTAGAACCATCAATATAGTCACTGTTTTAGTATTCTTGTTGGATTTTATTGATTATAGAAGAGGAATCTTGTTGGATTTTATTGATTATAGAAGAGGAATGTGATTGAAATTGAAGATGGGGAAGATTGAGAGGATGTTATAAATGAGAATGAGGGAGGCCAGAAAGCAATCATCGACGATGATGATTGTAGTGAACACCTTCTAAGTGGTGAGATTGAGAGAGGCTTTTGAATTTAAAGTCTTAAGACTCATAACTAATTTATTTGAAGAATGAGGACATGTTTACTTATTTATTTTAGACATTGTTTTTATGTTTACTTGTTTATTTAGATTTCTTGTTTATTATTGAATACTTATTGAGCGATTATTATTATTTATTTATTTATTTTATATTACTTATTTATGTTCACTCATTTATCCTACGAGGATTATTCAGAAATATTTTATTTTTATATTTACGGTAATTCAATAGTTTAATTTTGAGGCTTAGGCATTGTTTCAAAAAGAAAATGCCTTGATTTGTACAATTTCAAAACTTGTGTTTGACAATATATATATATATATATATATATATATATATATATATATATATATATATTTAATTGTACTACTTTCTAGTTGTATGCTTGCTTCCATTTTTCTAGAATTGCATTTAAATTCATGCTTTCTCTATTAATTTTGTTTCCTAATAAACTATATTGTTTTTTTAGTTTGATCCAAGATCATGATGAAGGTTATTGGTGAACCTTCTCGTTATTTGATCATAGTAATCTAGACTTAAATATAAGGATGTTGTAACCTTCTTTAGATCTAGATCAATAAATTTGAATTGATTTCAGGAAAATTTTTATATGAGATTGTAATTGAATTGATCTTTAAAACATGTTATGGTCATAACTTGTAGGTAAATTCTAATTTACATGATTCCGAACCAAGAGGCCAAAGTCTGACACTTTTTGTGGTGTATCAAAGAGATTAGTGGTTTAAATCTATATTTTGATGT
Organism: Dendrobium chrysotoxum; assembly: GCA_019925795.1. NCBI lineage: Eukaryota > Viridiplantae > Streptophyta > Magnoliopsida > Asparagales > Orchidaceae > Dendrobium > Dendrobium chrysotoxum. The sequence continues at coordinate 89,281,010 of CM034305.1, read as the reverse complement.
TAGAGCTTTTCTACATAGCCCAATTTCCTAAATGAGAGTGAATAGTCCACAACTATAAAATCAGAACCACTATCTTTTAGGTTAACGTGAAAGTTTTGTACTTAAAGTTTTTTCAGTTTAATCATAACCCTAATGGTGGTCTATTGTTTAGCGTTTATTAAAGAATTAAGTTGTCATGATAAGACATCGATTGGCTGACGTATATGCATCAATTTAGGGTTTCAGGCAATGTTAGGATTTAACAGCAGAATCAGTCATGTAAGTAATAATGGAAGGGGAATATAGAATCGTACAAGATAATAAATCTAGAGTGATCTTACTTGAAGATGTTAGATTCCACCCTTAATTGTTCCTTGAGGATGAATTATTTTTTAATGTTGCTTTGCCTAGACCTCCGTGCAATCTTTCTTGATTTCTTCCCTCCCTAAATTCTTTCTCTTCCCTCATCTGTTTTATTATTTCACTTCAAAAATTTTTCTGTTGCTCTTTTATTGTTCATTTTTTTTCTTCTTCTTATTTTGTTGTCAGATGTTTACATAAGGGAGGTTGGTGGATTTATAAATAATGGTAAATGGAGAAAATAAGAGAAAATGACCTGAATAGAATGCTCCATGATTTTTGTACCTCTCCCTGGCAGCCCATGCTCTCTAGAGAGAGGCTCATTAATAGAGGATGAGAGCTTTTTTGATGTCTCTTGAGAGGCATCAACTAGGATTAGAGAGAATGAGGCAATTGGCTATCAGAGGCAATTGAGGTTATTTTGAAGGAAATTTTTAAACATGTTCTATCTTGACGGGACAATTAATATCCTGATGGTCTCATATTTATAGAATATAGGAGCCTCTTTTAAAATACTTAAAAAATAAAGAATTATTTAAATTAGGCTAAATATGACAATTAAATGATAAATGCAAGGGATGAGAATGATTTTAAGGAGGGATAAGGAAAATGAATAAAGATTTTAGCATTTAGAAACATGCATTTACTAGATTTGACTTTAGCATTTCACCCTGAGAAAAAAGCTAAAATATATTTTTCTATTAATTAGTAGTGAACAGGAATGACTATAGTAGAAGCTATTGTGAATGATGTATGGTAGAAGTCTTTATACATGCATGCAAAAGCTCATTGGTGAGCGTTTGTTGTGATTTATTATAACATTTAAAGAAAATATAGGGTGAATATCATAATCCTCTATTTAATTGAACATCAACTTCCCATTGTACATTATCTGTAATGATTGATTTTTGTTTGTAAACGAGTGGAACAAATTGTTGGTAGAATATTGATGTTGATATTGATTTTGTAAATAATGAAAAAAATATGGGAGTTATATTGTTCTCCATTGGGCCCTAATGAATGTATTTTTTTGTTTCATGTAGGTCTCAAATAGAGCTGATATTGTCAATAAAGTTTTATATGATCTTTTGCAACATGGGGAGGAGTGGAATAAATTCAGAAGGACTAGCTTAAAGAAAAAGATAGACCATTGTATTCTACTTGATAATTTTGTTCCTAATGTTGGTGTTTCAATGGATGCTCGTGCAAAGGCTTTACAAAGCCATTCAAAGCGGTCACAAAAGCACATGTCTCTACAACAACATCGGAAATGTGGGTCTTTTGATATGCCAAAGGAGTTTCACAAGTGCGTATTAATTATTATTTAATAGTTCCTTACATTATATATGTAGCTTTAGACTTTTGTGGCTTTTGAAATTTTATGCCCATAAATTTTTTTATGAAAACGCTTTATGGACTATATTAAGTGGGAGATCTTCAGTTTTAGCATTTATAATCAAGCTTTAAGGATGGCTATTTTCTACAATATTTTTATTTTACAAATTTCAGTTATTCATTATTGTTTTTTTTCTTCACATGTCCTTGCAGTTGTACATGTTTGATATTTAATATGTTGACACTTTAAATGTGTAAATGTTACTAGTTTTTCTATGATGGAATGTTCCAAATTTAGCTGTATAATACAACTATGAGAGAGTAATGAAACATAGATTTAGAAGCATTATGCCAATTCTCATGCAAGGAAGACCTACTATGGAAGTGATTTGTGTTGAAGACAATTAACGGAAGATATAGAGTAAAGGATCTTCATATTCTTTTGTTAATCTTGAGAATAGGTATGATTGAGTGCCATGATATTTGATTGACAGACAGTGAGGAATAAATGCGTGTCCTAGACTCTTTGGTTTCGTTGTGAGTTCAACCACCTGATCTACTACCAGGAGGTCACCTTGGGGATCGTCATCTGACAAATTGACTTGAGCCTAAGAATCTTAAACTGCTTCAGATTCCTCTGTGTAGTATTGAGCCAAAGTATCAAGATATGTTGCAAGGATTGCTCTTCCTCATGAAACTTGCGTAGTCTGCATGCTGTCACGTGTTATATCTAAGAATGCTCTAACAAATGTTGTTACAAGTCTGCATGCTAACTGCCACTAGTATTAAATAATTCGAGCGTGATGCTATATTTAGATTCTTTTGCAAAATTATGAATTATGAGTATTCATATATCTGTGCAGTGTATGTTTGCATATAGCTTTATTGAATTTCTTATTTTGGGGCATTGACCTTAGATATTTTTCCTTGCTAGTTGCAGATTTGAGCTCTTCAAGCCAATGCATGACATGTGGAAAGCCTATATCCTTGAGCTCCTGGAAGAATCCAGGTGAGTGTCCTAATTGCTTTGCTCTGTCTTGTTGCTTGATATTTTATTCTCTCTATGCAAGAACTTGGCTACATACTGGAATCTTATCAAACAGTTTCTATGGTCTAGTCGTTATCCATAGTTTGATTGCTTTGCTATTACTTTGTGCTTCCAAAATCTTAATGAGTTACTTTAAGTGCTTGGCATATTACCAAGTCTTTTAGTTGGTTGACATTTGTACTAATTCTGCTTCATACTTATTTATTCCAGTAAAAAACAATTGGCTCAATGCCTTCTCACAGCAGACTTGCATGGTGCTTTTGTTGTTGGTAATAAATGCTCTTTGACCTGAATCATTCTATTGTGTTTATTTTTGGCTGAAATATTCTTTAGAGTGGGATACTAATGCACATGCTAACTTCTAATTTTTTATGGATGTCTTTTTAGTTGTTGAGTGTAAAACAAGATCTTTTGTTGGTATAAGCGGCATTATGATTCGAGAAACAACGGAGACCTTTGGGATAATCAAACAAGATAATCATTTCCGAGGTATCCTTTTTGAGAAACTTTAAGATTTATAATTGAGTTGATCTTATTATTATTTCATGTGCTAAATCCTAATGTGCAGTACACAGTGATGGATTAGGAATTTCATGCGGTAGGATTAGGAAGTAAAAAGTGATGCCGTGATGGATAATAAACTAAATTTAACATCTCAAATAACACTTAAGAGGAATGAATGCAGAATGAGGACTGATAAAACAAACTCAAACTGCAGAACGTATAATAGCTCATTTGAATGCTGGCAGTGGATGGTTTGTATTGTGTCTTGTAGTGTGCTATAGGTTGCATGGGTAATTTTGCTCGTCTTTCTGCCATTCCGCTTGCTTCTCTGTTGTGGTCACTAAGATCTATTTTGCATATCTGCTAGATTTAATCACAAAATCTTGTTTCATTAAAACCGTTTATGCCTGGTGATGTATTGCCATAAAGAACTTAGCAATTGGCGATTTAGAATATGTTTAATCTTTTGGAGAAATTGCATTTTATAAAATATCAATTGCTCTCGTGATTGCATGCGCTGTTTAACAGTTACGGTGTGGCAATGTTGAAGTAAATTGGTAAGCATGCTTTTGTTCCCTTTATGACAACTCCTCTACTTGAAGAGAATCATTCTACTTTTGCTGAAAATATGATTCCTTAGGCTGTGTTTAATATGAAGGAAATCAAGGGAAAGAAATGGAAATGGAAAACATATTGTGTTTTGGTATGTTTTTTCAAGGTGTAAAGAAAATCTGGAAATTTTAGTACAATTTCTACCCGCTTTTTTTTCTGAAACCGAGCGAGTCATTGGTGAAGGCATGTTTAAGTTGGCACTTATCACATCATCGACTTCATTTTTTTTCCTTGCGCATCCACCGCATTTGGGTGGTATGTATATAACTTTCCCAATGTTTTATTATTAACTCTAGATACAAGAAAATATTATAAGCAGCAAGAGTAGTAAATATCACAAAATCTTGTCATCAATACTCAAACAATTTGCCTTAAAACAAAGAAAGAAAGAAAAATGCAATGCCGTGAAAGATTTCCCTTTTCTTTTCATATCCTTACCATTACTTTCACTTGAACTAACACATCCTTGTGCACATTTGTGATGCTCTAGTTTGCTTGCGTTGAGTATCAGGAGATGCTATATAGTGGTGCTTGCTGAAAATATTTCTGATCTAAGTCTGCTTCTTTATTGTTATATTGCAAGTTGAAGCAGACAATTTACATTAGCTGAAATACTATATCAAATTGAAATTCTTCATTTAACAAATCACATGATTTGATTCAGTGGTTCCTAAGCATGGATCTGTGTTTATATTTCAAGCTGGGTGTTGCAAGGTTACTTTGCATGGCGACAAACTTTCCTTGCGGAAAATCACCTAATGTTCAGCTATCTACTGGGCTTGCATATTGTATTTCAAAGGTGAGTTGATCTGCTTGCGCTAGTCATTCTTGACAAATGACTACTGATTAGGATTTTAGTGATTTCTATGTAAAATTATCACAGTTTTGTTTCGTGCTAATTTATCTGGTCTGAAACGGATTCTTCCTCTTGGCACACAATCCTCAGCAGCGACACTACTTATGTTTAATGTTTTGAGAAAATAATTATGATTGCTATCATAAATTTGTTTAGAAAAATTTTATTATCCCTGTGCCCTTTCACCATTACTTCATGAGTATGTTGATTGATTTATTGAGTACTTTATAATTTTATTTGAATATAGTCAAACAACACCAAAATATAGTTTCATTGCAGTTTGACTAAGTACAGCTTGCTGCATGGTGTTTTAAAGGCTGTATGTGATTTAGGGACTAAATTAATTATAGCTTTTCTTGTTAGGGTAATTTTATATGTACTTTTTATTTCTTATATCTACTAATTGTTATAGTCCTTATGTGCTTAAAAAATCTTAAACAAAAATGTTCAGATGCTGCACAAAATGGGTGGCATCTAGGGGCGTGAACTAGTCGAGTCGAGTCGAGTATCTGCCTAATCGAGCTATAAGCTTATTTAGGGATGAAAGCTTAAGCTCATTTAGAAAGCTCGAGTTCGTTTTGAAAGCTCGAGCTTGACTCAATTGTTAGCTCGATTTTTCAGTTTTAAACTAAAAAAATCTATTTTTTAGAATTTTATTTTTAATATAGAATTAATTTAAAATTATTAAAATATATTATATAATACTAATTTAAATTAATTATTAAATATATTTTAATTTAATCGAACGGCTCAATGAGCTTTCGAGCTAAGCCAGGCTTGAGCTCGAGCTTGTTTAATATATGAGGTCGAGTATAAGCTTGAGCTCGAACTCGTGGCTCGATGAGCTAGACTGGCTAACTCGTTAACGAGTCGAGCTCGAACTGGCTCGGCTCACTTCGAGCTGACTCGGCTCACTTACACCCCTAGTGGCATCTGTTCACTCGATTAATGGTGTTAAAGGTTTACTTTTTTTTTGTTATCGTTGCTAACAATGATATCTTTGTAAATGTTTAGTTTCTATAATATCGGATAGCACTTTCTAATCTCTTGTTAATTAGAAGTAATGCTATGTCAAGAGGATAGCTTTAGAAAAAAAGAGTAAATGTTTTTTTCTTTCATGTATGGATTTATTTGTCCGATAAGTTAAACTTCACAACCCCAAAATGCTCAGCTTGTAATTTTCTTATGGGTAAAGTATACATTCATCCCCAACATAAAAGAAGCACTTTCCGTTTGTAGATATTAAACTGTTAAAAAAAATGAAACTTGATTTACGGCAAAAGTTGTTCGTTGTTTGGCTCTACTTGGTGATTGATTTTTAGCTTTAGGTTAGACTTCAGTGGAGAAGGGGCTGTCATGACTTCTTTACCAAATTGGAAGAGTGGTTGGCCAATTTTCTGTTAGACCGGTCTAGCCGGTCCGACTAGACCGGCTTACGCGAAACAGGCGGAGAAGTTCCACCTTTCTGCACGCACCGATTGGGCCGCCGGGTTCAAGGGAGTCTTTTTGGAAGGATTTTTGAGGGATTTGAGAGAGAAATTTGAATGTAGGGACTGTTTAGGGATTTTCTTTTGATTTGTATGCATTAAATAGTTTATTTTCTTAGGGTTAGGGTATCTTGAATTTGGCCGAAATTTGAGATCTCTGAGGGTTAGGTTTCCTTTGGGGCTCTAGCGGCGTCTAGAGAATTTGGGAGAGATCGATCCTCCTCTCGAATAGAGGATCAATTGTATCTTGCTATTTTCCGTTTCTATTTCATCAAATAATACAAATTATCTACTGTTTTTGTTGTTTTATGTGAATTCTTCTGGAGGATATTCGCTGATTTCTAAGATTGGTAGGAATTACTTGAGATCTTCAAGTGTTTCCTATCAAATTGGTATCAGAGCAAATCTTGGAGCTGTTGGAGGGCTGATTTTGGCAAGTTTCAACTGCTGAATTTTGGCCGGTGAAGGAGAAAGTTGCTGATTTTTGAGATCCAAATCCAGATTTTTGAATCCACAAAAATCAGGAGAGAGATGGCGGCCAATAAAGTTGATGCGTTGGAGGAACGTTTCGAAGGGTAGATGAGCCAAATCAAAGCTACGATGGAAGATCGACTCTCATCCGTGGAAGGCAAGGTTTCATCAATGTAAGACAAAGTTTCCGATCTTCATCTGATGATGTAGAAGATTTTCGAGAATCAAATTCAAGTGGCGGCGTCAGAGGCAAAGGGGCCAGTGGGAAGAACTACGAATTCTGATGTTCGTAGGAGGGAAGGCAGTGGAGAAATCATTGAGGAAAAAGGGGGGAGGTATGGAGAGCGGCGTGGGAATAGGGAACATGGAGAAAGGGGGGCTGATTGGGGAAGAAAAGAGAAATATTATGGAAGGAGGGGTGCAGAATTTGGAGAAAAAAGGGAAGAAAGTGAGGAAGGGTTCGAAGATGAGTGTGTAAGGGAAGACCGGGAGACGTGGAGAGGGCTGAGCACCTGGGAGAGGGGAGGCTATGAAAGAATAAGGGAGAATGGGGGGATCAGAAGGTGAGAAAGCTGAAGATGCCCATATTTGAAGGGGATGATGCTTATGGGTGGATTTATAAGGTGGAGAGGTACTTTGCCGTCAATGGGTTGACGGAGGAGGAGAAGTTGACAGCGGCATGCTTGTGCTTGGAAGGGAAGGCTCTGTCATGGTACTAGTGGAGAGACCAGATGAGACCTATTAGGAACTGGAGGGAATTCAAGGAATGCATAATAGAACGTTTCCAAACCGATTGGGAAGGAGATTTTTACGAGCAGTTCTTTGCTCTGACATAGGAGGGATCAGTAGCAGACTATCGGGAGCGATTTGATCATCTGGCCAGTAGGGTGGAGCGATTATCAAATACTGTATTGGAGGGGAACTTCATGAAGGGGTTGAAGGCAGAGATCCGAGCAGCAGTTAAGGTTTTGATGCCTCGTGACTTGGGGGAGGCCATGAAGTTGGCACAAGTGGTGGAAAATCAGAAAAAACTTAGAGAGGGGAACCAGGAGCAGCAATTCAGGAGGCACGCATCGGATGACGATTACACATTTAGCACCCAAGGGGCCGACAACAGGAGGGTTTTGTGAGACCACCGGGGAGATGCCAGTAGGAGGGAGTGGGGAGAAGAGGGCAAAGAGGTTATGCTTTCGGTGTGATGAGAAGTATACTCCAGGGCACAGGTGTAGGGATCGAACTCTTCAGGTTCTCACCGTCTGTGATGACGAGGAAACTGAAAAGGGAGGTGAGCGAGAGATGGATGACAAGTTGCATCCGGATGTGACAGAGGTCTCCCTGAATTCAGTAGTAAGATTCACTTCGAATCATACGATGAAGGTAAAGGGGGGAATAGCAGGCATGGAGGTGGTAGTGTTGATTGACAGTGGGGCTACCCTACCCATAATTTCATTTCCACTTAGGTCGTCAACCAACTGGGAGTGAAATTGGTGGACACTGGTTATTATGGGGTTATGATGGGTACATGGAAGGTGGAGAAAGGCCAAGGGATCTGTAAAGGAGTGGTGTTGACCATCCAAGGGATTCAGGTAAGGGAAGATTTCCTCCCACTAGAGTTAGGAAGTACTGATGTCATCCTGGGGATGAAGTGGTCGCAAACCTTGGGGGAGAAGGATAATTGGGGAGCACTCACGATGGAATTAATGGTGGATGGGAGAAGAGTGGTGATAAGGGGAGATGCCGGGCTATCCAAAGCCATGATATCACTTAAGACCATGGTTAGGAGCATACAAGAGGTGGGGGAAGATTATCTGGTGGGACTACACAGGCTGGAGGTGACCCGATTGGAGGGAGGGGATATGCCTCTTTCAGTGCAACCATTGATTCAGCAATTTGGTAAGGTTTTTCAGCCACCTTAAGGATGGCCACCTCCACGGGAACACGAGCATATCTCCACCTTGAGGAAAAGGTGGATTTGGGAGGCGAGTATTGTTAGACCGGTCTATTGGACTGGTCCAGCCGGTCCGACTGGACCGGCTTACCCGAAATAGGCGGAGAAGTTCCGCCTTTCTGCACGCACCGATATGGCCGCCGGGTTCAAGGGAGCCTTTTTGGAAGGATTTTTGAGGGATTTGAGAGGGAAATTTGAATGTAGGGACTGTTTAGGGATTTCCTTTTGATTTGTATGCATTAAATAGTTTGTTTTCCTAGGGTTAGGGTATCTTGAATTTGGCTGAAATTTGAGATCTCTTAGGGTTAGGTTTTCTTTGGGGCTCTAGCAGCGTCTAGAGAATTTGGGAGAGATCGATCCTCCTCTCGAATAGAGGATCAATTATATCTTGCTATTTTCCGTTTCTATTTCATCAAATAATACAAATTGTCTACTGTTTTTATAGTTTTATGTGAATTCTTGTGGAGGATATTCGCTTATTTCTAAAGATTGGTAGGAATTACTTTAGATCTTCAAGTATTTCCTATCATTTTCCTGTGCTGAATAGTCGTCGTTTGGGCGAAACACTGCTTTTGTTGGCTTCCTAAAAAAGCTCATATCTATTGGTTCTCATCGATTATGTCATAAAATGGTATGAGGCTATTTTGATCCTTGCCTTTTTGGAACAACTATTGAGGTGGTGGTTAAATTTGTGGGTAGCTATCTTTTGTCAGTTTTTTCTGTCACCAACCATTGTGACAAATAATAATTTTCAGTTTCCTAGTAAAATATTATGTAATTTCTGTGAAAGGGATGATTTAGCTTTGAAATATGTGTTAATTAGCCACGTCTTGTCTAACGGGCAAGTAGAGGTGGAAAACAAAATGATTCTAATCATTTTGACAAAGATATTAGAGGGCAATAAGTGACTGTTAGTTTGAACTCCATGTGGTACTTTAGCTTACCAAATCAATAATTATCGATGTAACACTTTATACATGAACTTTTGGAAGGGATATGAATGAATTCGCTCAACTATCCACTTAGATGCCATTGACCATAAACTTAGCCTTGACTAGCTTGACCAGTGGCATGAACAAAATATTGAATGGTTGGAGGACAAGCTTGATCTCTTAGAGGAGTAAAGGGTTGATGCAGAATGGAGACATGCGGAACAGAAGCATCACACAAGAATTTCTTAGAAGTTGCATGTGTTGCAGTATAATTTTAGTCTCTTTATTCATTGATAAATTGAGTCACTTCGGCATCAATTGACCTAAAAAAGTTCTCAAGATAAAGTTGATTTTTACCCTACATGAAACGAATAAGAAAAAGAGAAATGGAAACCTAAAGTCTCGTGAGGAGTCACTATCTAGGATCAGAGATCTGATACCATGCAAGCGAAAAGAGCCTGGAGGCTGGGAGATGGCAGCCTACAGGCAAGGAAACCATAAGGAGCAAGTACATAAAATAGCCGAGGAGACTCATACTTCTTGGTTCGAATCAGTGAGTTACATTCATGTCCATACTGATTTTATTCTACGAGTAAGGATCTATCTATGTACACTAATCAATACGATAATTATAATTGATATATATGTAAATATATTCATTGAAATCAGATGTCAATGACGATCATCTCAGATTCCAAAGGCAATGCATGTTGATATCAATCATGATACCTTTAGAATCTTCCCTTTATTGAGCTCTACATATAAGAATTTTGTGCATAGAATTTCATTATTGATTTGTATAAAAGTTATAATGAATTCAGAGAAGAATTCTTGTAGCTTTTGTTTTGACAACTGTCTTAAAAGTATGGCATCAACTATTTAAAGATTCACTGCTTGCTATTCAGGCTTGAATTATATTATTAGTATCATTCATGAACTCAATCTCTGTTGACCCCCACATTGAAATACATGCAAAAGAGCAAAAATTAGCGACTTAAATGATAGTCGCCGGGCGCGACACGTCACTTAAAATATCAAACGACTTTTGATCGTTGAATAGATTATGTCATTGCGATCAGAGCGTCGAATTTACCTAAGTGAGATTAGCTCGCAGTCGAATCGGACAAGACCGATCAAAATCAGCGACCAAAACCTGAAATCAACCCACGACACCACCCAAACGAATTCCAATTGCAAAATGACTTTGTCATTGCTTTCAGAACGTTAACGTCATCTAAAAATGTTATAATTTTGCTGAAAGAAAATTGGTGCGAATTCTAAGAAGGCGTGCAAATCGAGGAGGTGATGCACGGATTTGCACGCAACACAAATCAAATCAAAAGGAAAAAAATCTCAGTTTTAATTTCTATTATTTAATAATAATAATAATAATAATAATGTTATTATCAAATAAATTATCAAAATAAAAATAAAAATTATCAAATCAGCCCTTACCTAGCCTGCAGCTCGGACATCTGGCATCATTCTTTGCACTTTGATGACGTGCTCTGAGCTATCTCTGTATGATCTTCACAATCTCTGCTGCCTCGTCGTCGAAAAGAAACGAAACGAAGTCTTTTCCTCGTTCGCTAATTCTACCGCTCTCATTTTTCCCTGCTCCCAGTCGAATCCCTCTTTACACGAGCAGGATGAAACCAACGCCTCTCTCCTCTTTTGACCTGCTGAGAGGTCTCGACGCTTAGCCAAGCTCAATGCTCTGATCTTCGCATGGCTGAATCGCACCTACCCGCCATCTCTTAGCGTGAGCCTCAACTATGCCTTATCATGTAATAGCTCAAACTATTAACTATCGAGATATTATACTATTTGGCTTAAGAGGCTCATGATTTTGTTATGTTGGTATAACTTTCCAGCAGGTCATCCATCTCAGAATTGCTTTGGGATAAGCACGCTTAACTGTAGAGTTTCTTAAATAAAATTTTAATCATTATATTAAAAGGCGCCTCGATGTTTAAGAGTTTAGCTTTTTTTTTGCTTAAGGTGTTTCACAATCTTTTTCACTTAATTAACTGATGTCATCGTCAATATCTTTGTCTCATAATCATTCACCAGGCATATAGGATTATAAAGGTGGCCCTTACAAGTTCAAGTGGTGGCTCCCGTCATGTAGCACTTTGTCTCACACTTTGCACTTTGATGACGTGCTCTGAGCTATCTCTGTATGATCTTCACAATCTCTGCTGCCTCGTCGTCGAAAAGAAACGAAACGAAGTCTTTTCCTCGTTCGCTAATTCTCCCGCTCTCATTTTTCCCTGCTCCCAGTCGAATCCCTCTTTACACGAGCAGGATGAAACCAACGCCTCTCTCCTCTTTTGACCTGCTGAGAGGTCTCAACGCTTAGCCAAGCTCAATGCTCTGATCTTCGCATGGCTGAATCGCACCTACCCGCCATCTCTTAGCGTGAGCCGCAACTATGCCCTATCATGTAACATCCCAAATTATTAACTATCAAGATATTGTACTATTTGGCCTAAGAGGCTCATAGTTTTGTTATGTTGGTGTAACTTTCCAGCAGGTCATCCATCTCAGAATTGCTTTGGGATAAGCACGCTTAACTGTAGAGTTTCTTAAATAAAATTTTAATCATTATATTAAAAGGCGCCTCGATGTTTAAGAGTTTAGCTTTTTTTTTGCTTAAGGTGTTTCACAATCTTTTTCACTTAATTAACTGATGTCATCGTCAATATCTTTGTCTCATAATCATTCACCAGGCATATAGGATTATAAAGGTGGCCCTTACAAGTTCAAGTGGTGGCTCCCGTCATGTAGCACTTTGTCTCACACTTTGCACTTTGATGACGTGCTCTGAGCTATCTCTGTATGATCTTCACAATCTCTGCTGCCTCGTCGTCGAAAAGAAACGAAACGAAGTCTTTTCCTCGTTCGCTAATTCTCCCGCTCTCATTTTTTCCTGCTCCCAGTCGAATCCCTCTTTACACGAGCAGGATGAAACCAACGCCTCTCTCCTCTTTTGACCTGCTGAGAGGTCTCAACGCTTAGCCAAGCTCAATGCTCTGATCTTCGCATGGCTGAATCGCACCTACCCGCCATCTCTTAGCGTGAGCCGCAACTATGCCCTATCATGTAACATCCCAAATTATTAACTATCAAGATATTGTACTATTTGGCCTAAGAGGCTCATAGTTTTGTTATGTTGGTGTAACTTTCCAGCAGGTCATCCATCTCAGAATTGCTTTGGGATAAGCACGCTTAACTGTAGAGTTTCTTAAATAAAATTTTAATCATTATATTAAAAGGCGCCTCGATGTTTAAGAGTTTAGCTTTTTTTTTGCTTAAGGTGTTTCACAATCTTTTTCACTTAATTAACTGATGTCATCGTCAATATCTTTGTCTCATAATCATTCACCAGGCATATAGGATTCTAAAGGTGGCCCTTACAAGTTCAAGTGGTGGCTCCCGTCATGTAGCACTTTGTCTCATACAGGGTTCAAGAGGTGGCTCTTATAATATAACACTTTGTCTTGTATGTCATTTAGTTCATATATTCCGACTGGTGTATTGGTCTGATATCATTTATAATAGCCCAAACTCTTAATTGTCAAGATATTATTTGCTTTGGCTCAAGAGGCTCACGGTTTTGTACTATTGGTGTAACTTCCCAGTAGGTGACCCATCCTAGAATTGCTCTGGGATGAGCACACTTAACTGCGAAGTTTCTTAAATGAAATTTCAACCATTACACCAAAAAGTACCTCGATATTTGAGAGTTTAACTTTTTTTTACTTAAGAGATTTCACAGGTCGAATCCCCTCCACAAATCGAACTCCAGGCCATTCGATTTCGTCCACACAAGAACTTGTGAACATCTCAAACTCTGTTCGATCCGCCTCCGCCTGTAACCCGCTTCCTTCCTTCCAAATCGAACCCTCCTTCCAACAAGCCGAAACCCACATCGGGCCCGTCTACAAACTGATGTTTTCGATTATAAACCAGTTCGCACCTTCCACGCCAAGACCCTCGTCGATCTTGTCCTTTCGCCTCGTCACTGTGTCGAACTCCAAATAGGCCGACGCCCCTATAACAGCGTCTGTTCGATCTCCACCTCCCAGTAAAGCTGAAGCCGCCCGTCCCTTTCCTTTTGACCCGCGACCTCACGGTCCTCACCCAAGCCTCATCTGATTTCGACCTCACGTATCGATCACTACTCACGATCAATCCAACTAAACTAGCTTGCCGTTCAGATCCGGTCCCTTCACCACATTCGACCTCAAGCAACCATCCTCCTCAACCCCTATACACGTGAAACTGCAACTCTTTCTGTTTCTCTATTCCTCTACTCAGTTCGCCCATATCCAACCCAAATCCAGCCTGATCTCCCATCCTCCACACCCGCACCTGCCCGATTCGAAGTCCCTTGCAATCCAGTTGCCGATTACCCTTTGTTGCAGCCGACTACGCCCAACCGACCTCTGATCCAGGTCTCACAAGCCCAAGTAAATTCTCACTACCTAATTTTTTTAATAATATTAATATTATTATTATTATTATTATTATTGCTATTATTATTATCATGATTATTATTATTAAAATTAAAATTATTATTATTATTATCATTATGAAAAAAAAGAGAAAAATACAAAAAAAAAGAGTAAAAGGAGGAAAAGAAAATTTAAAATAAAAAAGGAGAGAAAAAGAAAGAAAAAAGATAAAAAGAGAAAAGAGAGAAAAAATGAGACAATAAATTTGCACGCATTTTAGTCATCGTCGTCCTTGGCCTCGACACCATTGATGTCGCTTGTGCAAGATGTAATGTTCTAAAATCCCGTCCTTGGCACTTGTGGCGTGTCGGGAAATCACATATATACACTTTTTTTAGCGTGGTAGGAAGGAACCCAGTGCGGCACCTGCGGTGAGACGGGTATGCCTTGTACACGCTTTTCTTAGTGTGGCGGGGACAATTTTAAGTATTCGTGTACGTGCTTCGGTGCATGCGGGTAAAAATTGTGCATTTCAAAATAGGTACCTCTGAAGACCTATATACGCTTTTCTTAGCATGATGAGATTGAAGATCATGATCGTGGTGTCGTTCTACACATACCATACACGCTTTTCTTAGCGTTGTGGGAAGGCGTAACTCCCCAAATTTTCCTTAAATGGGAGAGATGTCGGGATATTGCCAAAATTCATGCTGAAATGTATATGATTCAAATGAATAGCATGGGACCAAAACTTGAACAGAATATAGGGAACAAAACTTACAAGTTGAATAACAGGGAAATGGACCTTAAACTCTAAAATGCACAATCAACTTGAAAATATAAATCTTAAAATACAGTTCAAATCACTCAAATAAACATGAATGAATAGGTAGCAGAATTGTGATAAATACAAATACCTACAAAGCAGCATTAGAAGATCTGCATTCAAAACAGTTTGCCCACATATAACATCGAAGAGCTTGTAATGCATACAACATCCCTATCTACAAGCAATGATGATGAATGTATTGCCAATGTGATGGATCTTCTACAGGCATAAGATAAAAGATCGTGACAAATACAAGTGCCTACTGGCAATGATGGAAGATTTGTCGTATGCACAATAATATACGTATGAGCGATGATCAGCATTAGATAGTGAATGCTATGTCATCCCTACTGTCAACAATAATTCAAAGGGCAGGCAAATACGCTTATCTCTTGCAAGTAAAGATCAAGTGGTCAACGTACAACGCTCATATCAATAGTACCCTGCAAGTATGAGGGACAAATGTGCTTTGAACGACAACTTGCTAGTAAACATGCACAGAGAAACCAGTAATAAGTGCAGCTTAACCCACATGTAACAGCGAAGAGCTTGTAATGCATACATCAATCCTATCTGCAAGCAATGATGATGAATGTATTGCCAATGTGATGGATCTTCTACAGGTGTGAGATAAAAGTTCGTGGCAAATACAAGTGCCTACTGGCAGTGGTGGAAGATTTGCCGTATGCATAATAATATACCTATGAGCGATGAGCATCAACAGATAGTGAATGCTACATCATCCCTACTGTCAACAATCATAGAAAGGGAAGGCAAATACACTGATCCATTGCAAGTAAAGATCAAGTGGTCAATGCACAATGCTCATATTAATAGTACCCTGCAAGTATGAGGGGCAGATGCGCTTTGAACGATAACTTGCTAGCAAACATGCATAGAGAAACCAGTAATAAATGCAGCTTAACTGGCATACACAAGCAATATGTAGTAAACGCCAGGATGTTCATGCAATAAATACATTGGTATTTTACAAGCAAAGACAATAGATCTGTAGCAAATGTAAACATCTGCAAGCCATTGTAGGGGATTCTCCATACACATTATATTCTATCTACGAGCAAGATAAAAAATGTGATAAATGCAGATATCTATGGGTAGCGCCAGAAGATTTACAGTCAACACAGCTTGCTCGCAAACAACTACAGAAGACCCATAATGCATACAGTGGTCCCGCCTACTAGCAATGATGTTGAATGTGTCATAAGTGTGGTGGAGCCTCTATAGGCACGAGTAAGAAGATTACTGTAATTACGATACACAGCCTATCGGCAAAAGCAATGAGCTTGTGATGGATGCAAGCATCTACAATCAACTGTAGGAAATTCATCAGTGCATGGCAGCTCGTTTGTAAGAAACAACTAGCAACCTGTAGCATAGTGTTGTGACCTGCCTGCAAACAATGTTGAAAGATATGTGCTGAAGGTAGTTCATCTACATGCAATGACCAATAGCCCTTGAATACCTAGTGCTGGACTACAAGTAGCATTGAATGAAGCTTGCATTATGTGACAAACTGAAGACAAATAAATTTGATAGTGTCTCAGTCGAGCCTTTGGTCGCATTAGATCATGATATCTCATCTATCACAAAACAACCTCATGCAATTTGGATGTCCTCATCTAATCTAAGCACGAGTTAGATAATTTGTGAATCTGGTCTCTCTAAGGACGAGAAGAGTATTACATGAGAAGTTTGAGATTGTTGATGCATTAGTTTTGAAGGTAGGAAATGTTGTTCGTCATATATTTTGTCTTAATGCTACTGTCGACAATGATCTGTAAATGTCGTATGAAAATACGCCTGCAAACTATAGCAAAGCATCTATGATGAAAATTCAAACCATTAGTGGGAGACCTCTAATGCATCGTATAATGTATTTGCGGGCAGAAGTACACTCCTGCAGACTGAACATTGAAGAAAACAATAGCTTGCAGAAGATGTAGCAAGACCCAGCGCATTGCCATGCCATTGGATCTGCAACATTCGTATAAGTGGATATAAGTCGTTAATAAAGCCCAAATCGAAATCCTATATACTTGTCAGCAATAGCCACATGCATAGTTAGCTACATCTAAAAATGCAAAAACACCTCCCCTCTCACGCATTAAAATACACATTGATGTATTTCATAATAGCATATATTTGTAGGATGTAGAAGGTTTTGTTTAAGCATGTCATTCGACATTGCAATTACATTTTAAAAAGACCTCTTGCATGCATTTGCAGGATGTAAAGGGTTTCATTCAAGTATGTCATTTGACATTGCAATCATAATTTAAAATGACCTCCTACATGCATTTGTAGGATGCAGAGGGTTTCATTCAAACATGTCATTCAGTATTGCATTTATATGCAAATATGATGTATATGTGCAGCCGAGTGTCCTCTTGCATATATTTACAAGATGCAGAGGGTTTCATTCAAGTAATATCATGCAATATTCCATCTATATGTAAAAAAATATACCACACACTATAACTACATGGTGTGTGAATGCAAAAATACAAAATACATAGGCCAATATATATGGTACATGCAGATGCGTCGCATGCATCCACTATATATGTATAACAATCATATAAATGCATCATGCAAAATACATGTAACGGCATATACCCATATGGGCCCTAGCGAGCGTGTTGTAGGTAGACACGTGACGTCTGAGGATGCTGCGCGGGTTAAGAAATAAATTTATATTCGAACACGATCTTCTGTCGACAAGTAGATAGTCGATAAGGTTCGACCAACAAGATGAAATGACTCATAAAGTTTCAATGATTGCCGTATTGACAGAAAATCTCAACCGGATGGGACCTCAAATATTTAAAAATACCTCGTAAATTCCCATAAAATATTCTCAATGATGTCAATATTTAAAATTGAATAAATCACCAAAATATTTAAAGCAAAAATACCAATCTACCCTCCGCAACAGTTTGCCGAGGTGGACAAATCTGAAAATCAATTTAGCTCACAGAGAACAAATATCTAGTTGAGAATATCATTAGGATTCATTCTCAATATGTCTTTTGCCAGTAAAGACATGACACGTGTCCTCTAATTAGTGGTTTCACCATCAAATGCCACCACAGGTAAACGGTTATGATCGGGACCCTATGACCGGGTAGTTTTGCCGTCAAATGGTACCATTAAATTACGGCCATGGTCGGAGCCCGTATATTCCCCAACGGCACTAAATCATTGAGTAATAAATCAATATGATATGATCGATAGGGCACAAAGCCTTATGTTAGCTAATGTGGATTTAAGTTTGTCGATTTAGACTAATATTCACCAGGTTTATAAGGTATCTTTGGACGAAGCAACCCATGGTTGCCAATAAGGATCTTTCGGTAAAGTTGGGTCCACTACATTCTCTAAGTAGACTAGGGGCCATGATGACCCGGGACGAAGGAACCATGGGATCTTGATCGGGCCTATCATCATTCCCCCCACCATTCGCTTTAAATGCAAGTTGGTAAATTTCTAATTTTAAATATTAAATTTGTTAATATCTAAACATGCTGCTATTATACATCAGATACTCTGCATCTGTTTGACGACTAGTCTTAATCGGAAGTTCTCTCTCGTTATCGAGGGGGATAATTAACTATAGGGGTTGCACCTATAGGAAACCTGAACTCAGATCACAGAGTCATCGTAAAATGAGGGCGAAATCTTTGAGTAGTATCTTATTTAAAACTCAATCTACATTCTGAAAATTTGCCTTGGAACTTACTTGTTAAAACTATCCTCGATGACTTGAAGAAAGAAAAGGGGCCGCGGAGAGGCCAGGGCTCAAATTTTCAGTCCACAATCTCTAAAACACTGTGTACTTTATTTTTCAATGCGTCTACCCTGTATTAATTTTATGAGCTTTTGTTCTCATTGTATATGACAATCTAGTGAATTTTGAAAGATTGTGAGCATATTAGGTGGACTTTTCAATTACCTCCGAATTGTTAGAAAACTCTGATTATAAAAAATTCTCTTGATTCCAGAGAGTTTGGGTAGCCTTAAGCCCAATAAAGAGTAGGTGCTGGAATTGTACTCACCTGTTGTGGAATAATATGTTGGGTTACACTCGCTAGTGAAGGAGATTATGTTGGTGTCGGGCTTCTCCATTCTATTGAAGGAGGGTTTTTGTGCTTATTTTATAGAGTTGTGGAATCTTAGGTTTCGTTTGGGACAGCTTTTTTATTGTTTCTTAAATCAATTTTATTATTAAAAATTTAAATTTTTGTTCTAAAAAGATACTTTAAATAGTAAGAAAGTCGTCCTAAACGAAACCTTAATCTGGATGTTGGCAAGATGTTGACGTAGATTTTGAGGTTGGTCGAACCATCTAAAAATTATAATGTCAGAAGAGATGATAAATTAAATAACTAATCAATCATTTAATTCAAGCTTTAATTAGAATGGTAATATTAATGATCCTAAAAAATATAAAACTACAAATAAATGCATAAAAAATTTATTTAAGATTAATTTAAATTATATCAAATTTATTATTTATACAATCCAAATAAAAATATAGCGTGTAAATTAAATTGGATATGTATCAAATGGATTAATAAAATTCATGCAAAAGTGCCGCTATTTTTAAATATAATTGTAAAATCTCTTCTTATTATGGATTAATAATATTAATATAAATAGTTATTTTACATTTTTGGTAAAATGACTTTCATCAAATATTTCAAATTTGCATAATTCTATAATATGTCAAAAGGCAGTTTGATTTGAATCCAACTAAGTATTAAGAGAGAGAGAGAGAGAGAGAGAGAGAGAGAGAGAGAAGAAATATATTTTGGCAATCAACAATTTTGAAGCTTTATTTTCTACGATTTCTCAATTATTTAAATCTATCAGAAATCACTTTAGTGGAAAGTTTGGAGTAGTTGCAGTGATAGATAAGATTAGAGAGTCGTCTTAGATGGTCTCTCTTAGATGGCTTGATTGGCTTTTTGATAGTTTAGTTTGAAGAGTAAATGTATTATATTTGGTCAATGTTGAGAGAGGTAGAGGTAGACTTAAAAAAATTTTGATTAGAAAATATTAAAAATGATTTTTTTTAATTAAATTTAAATAAGAATTTGACTCTTAGCAAGAAAATAGGGGGAAACAAATTTATGCAGTCAATCCCATATAGTGGCATAAAAACTTAGGCTTTGCTTGAGACGGTTTTTTTATTGCTTTTTAAAACGGAGTTTTAGTAAAAAATTACAATTTTTGTAATTTTTGTACTAAAGTTCCGTTTTAAGAAGCATTAAAAAAGCCGTCAAATAAAGCCTTAGGGTTCGTTTGAGATAGCTTTCTTATTGTTTTTTAAAGCAAATTTTTACTACAAAAGTTTTATTTTTTTTATTAAAATGCTATTTTAAGAAGCAATAAGAAAGCCGTCCCAAACAAGCCTTAGTGGTGTTGTAAAAGTCACTTTAGAACCTCTAATAATTAATTTTTAGCCGTAGTAATAAAATTAAATATCTACCTGTTAAAGAACTCGATCCTAATTAATAATCTCTCCGTAGAATAGAATCAAATATACTTCTATAAATAATTTATTAACTACTATGTTATAAAAATTTCTGATCCGATATAATAAGGCTGCGCCGGCCCAAAGCATTGCTGGCGCTAGGCCTCAGTTGCAAGCTACTGCAACGGGCCTTTCCCCGTAAAGTGTTAATTCAGTGGCAATGGGCCTTTGGCCCAGTTATCACATTTTAAGCTGATATTATGGCTTCTTGGTACTTTTGTAAAAGGTAGTTTTAAAAAACACCGGTTTAGAGAAAGGAGTTTTCTAACGGAGAAGCATATATAAAAAGCTTTTTCAAAACAGCAAAGAAATGAAAAAAATGGTGTTATTGGGAACGAGGTTTGACAAACCAAACAGTAAAGAAAAATAAATTTTGCTGCTTTAAAAAGGAATAAGCACCAAAAACGTCCAATCAAACTAGGCCTATATCGCACTTAGTAGTCTACTTATATCCTCTCTATGAGCTACGAGTGGCTCCTAATCTTTACCATTTCGGACTAAACTAAGGCTTCAATTGGGACAGTTTGTTAATGCTTTCTAAAATAATTTTTTAGTTAGTTTTTTTAATTAGAACTTTTTATACAATAAGATTATTTTAGAAAATAATGAGAATGCCGTCCATAGGCTTTGTTTGGGATAGTTTTTTTATTGCTTTTTACAACAGCTTTTTAGTATAATAATTGTCCTAAAAGCAGCAAAAAATAGTGGTTAAAAGCTGTCTCAAACGAAGCATTATGTTTCATTTGGGACAGTTTTCTTCTTGCTTTCTAAATCAACAAACTATAAATATTTGTACTAGAAAGCTGCTTTAAAAAGTATTAAGAAAGTTATCCCAACAGAAGCCTTAGACAATAGAGGCGACTTAGCCAAAGCTGCATTGGTCTAAAAGATGAGCTTCCAATTTCTTGTGTAAACGTAGCTTTTACATTTTGTCTGGTTAAAAACTTAACTTTTTTTTCTAACCAATACTTATAATAGAATCATTAAAATTTTAAAAAACATAATAAAATTATAATTCATATTTTTATTAAATTTAAATGATTTAATTATTTCATATATAAAAAATAAATATATTAGGTCATTATAGGATTAATATTTTTTTTGGAATGTTGAATGCAAATATATAAATTTCATATTATTGCGTTTTAGAAAGCTGTGATGATAAAGAGAAAGTGGTTAAGGTTTTGACTTTGTACGAAGATTTGGTACATATATAGAAAGGAGTTGCAAGAGGCGTTGGAGTTTTTAAGTGTAAAGCTTAATAAAAAAAAGAAAAGAAAAGAATCATAAAATATGGCCTAGTTAAAATGGTCCAATTAGTTTGTCATTGATTACAAATGATTCAATTCCTTATAATTGAGGAAGATGTTGATATACTATATTAGACATGAATTAGATGGAATAAATTTTGTGGAAAAGTTAAAAAAGCTTGTGCATGAAAGCTATCTTTAAAAGAGTATTTACTGTATGTTCAACCATTTTTTTTTGAAGAGAGGTGATCAAAGACCAAAAAATATAGTATAAATCTTGGTGCTGATGTCAAAATTTAGAGTTATGGTCGTTGGCATGCATCAATTGATAGGCAATGACATATGTCGATATTGGTCGCAACAAAGTTGGCAAAAATTAGTCATGGTGACAACGTGAATTCACTTTGTAGGTGATGGCATGTGTTGACGTTGTTGGTGATGATAGGCGTTAAAGTTAGCAGACATTAGTGAGGGAATAGTGGTTAGAGAATTGTAGTCAAGGGATAATGGTCATAGGACTGTAGTCAGATGATTGTGGTATGATGACCATAGTAGGACAGTGATGGTTGGAGGATTGTAATCAAACCATGATGATTAGAGGACTATAATCAGTTAATTGTGCTTATAAAATCATAATTAAGAGATGGTGGTCGGGGATCGTAGTCAGGTGATAGTGGTTCAAGGACGTTAGTTTGGTGACATGTATGGCTAGGAGGCTATAATTTGGCGATATAATTTGAGGATCATAGTCGGCTGATAGTAGTTGTAGGTCTTTAGTCGGGCGACTATTGTTGGAGGATTACTGATGTGGTACTGTTTAAGCTTCGTTACTCCAGGTGCAACAGAACGCAACACCTAGCCACTACCCGCCTGCTATCACCTCCCTCACTACCTTTTTCAGTTATTTGCAGGAATGGAAATATCCTAGTCACTACCTTATACTAGCTGGCACTAGCCATGATCTTTTTCTTAGCTATTTTTATTTTCTAGAAACTGATATATGTATGGGGAGGATACCGGAGAGGGATATAGAAAAAATATACATTCTACTGCTCCATTGCTTCTTTGTTTTTGCTTCGTTTTTTATTGCAGGTCTTCGGTTGTTGAAGTTCCAGCTGCATTGATCTCCAGTTCCACACCAACTGGTATCAAAGCATTGGTTTCACACTGGGATGGCCGAAAGCAGCCGACGTGCAGCTCCTGACGAAGATCGGAGTCAAGAAGCCTTGTGGACAGCTCTTACGAACATCACTAGGGAATTAGCAGAACTCTCAGCTGATTTCAGGCGATTTTCTATGGATACGAGGCGAGATCTACAGGCATTGAGGCAGAACAATTGCGCGCCTCAAGGTGCACGGCGGCCGGCGCCGGAGGAGGTTATTCCGATCGGACGCGGGCATGTAGTGCTTGAGGGCGCACCTCGAAGGGTTCCCGATAATCATCCCGAGCAATCAGATTCGGATGATGGCGACGACGTACATTTACAGGCGGACAGATTCGAACCTGAGGAGCGTGGCTACGAAGGTCGAATTGGTACAAGGCAAGTGCGAGACAGGCCCCCTAACCACCAAGGTGAATTCAGAGTTAAAATCGACATTCCGTTTTTTGAAGGACGTCTTCACATTGAGGATTATTTAGATTGGGAACAAGCTGTCGAAACGTTCTTCGAATACATGGAAATCCCGCCGGAGAAGCAGGTCAAGTATGTGGCCTGCAGATTGAAGGGGGGCGCGAGTGCGTGGTGGTTGCAAGTTCTGCAGAATCGTCGAAGGGAAGGAAAAGGAATTGTTAAAAGTTGGTTTAAAATGAAACGGCTAATGAGGGGACATTTCCTTCCAACCGATTACGAGCAGTTGCTATATTTGAAATACCAACATTGTGTACAAGGGCCACGAACGGTCAGTGACTATACGGAGGAATTCTACAGATTGAGTGCTCGCAACAACCTCAACGAATCTGATAATCAGCTGGTCGCTCGTTACATCGGTGGGGTAAAGGATCTCATTCAAGACAAACTAGAACTTAATTCTGTTTGGACTCTTTCCCAAGCTGTGAATCTTGCCCTCAAAATTGAGACTCAGTTTTTAAGGCATTCCAAAAACAGTTCCTGATACTATCTGGGAAGACATTAGCATGGACTTTATCTTGGGTTTGTCGCGGACTCAAAGAGGCGCTGACTCCATAATGGTGGTAGTCGACCGATTTTCAAAGATGGCCCACTTCATTGCATGTAAGAAAACTCTTGACGCTGTCAATGTTGCTCGTCTATTTTTTAATGAAATTGTCCGCCTACATGGTCTCCCGAGGAGTATTACCTCCAATCGAGACGTTAACGAACTCTGGAAACGACTTCATACCTCATTGAATCTTAGCTCCGCTTATCACCCTCAGTCTGACGGCCAAACTGAGGTTGTTAACCGGACATTAGGTAATATGTTGCGGTGTTTAGTACAGAATCATCCAAAGCAATGGGAGAATTCTTTGAGCCAAGCAGAATTTGCATATAACTCAATGCCCAATCGCTCCACAGGAAAATGCCCTTTTGCCGTCGTCTATACCAAGACACCAAATCATCTGTTCGATCTTGCCATCCTTCCTAAATGCTCTAACAAATCAGCAGCTGCATTCACTGATAACTATCAGGAACTAATTGAGGAAGTTCGCACTCGGCTCGTCACGTCTAATTCCAAGTATAAGCAAGCGGCAGATCTTCGCCGCAGACATGCAGCCTTCAGCCCTGGCGATCTTGTCCTTGTCTGCCTCCGCAAAGAACGCTTTCTCGCCGGCACCTACTCCAAACTTAGTCCTCGGAAGTTTGGCCCAGTTCCCATCCTCAAACGCATTAACGACAATGCTTACATTGTCGATCTGCCCGCCCAGTTTCAAACACCCAACACTTTTAATGTGGCTGATATTTTTCCTTATCATCCGCCAGACGGCATTGCTCACTCCGACATTCAGGTGGAACCTGAATTCTCTGCAGATGGGTGCAACTGATGTGGTACTGTTTAAGCTTCGTTACTCCAGGTGCAACAGAACGCACCACCTAGCCACTACCCGCCTACTATCACCTCCCTCGCTACCTTTTTCAGTTATTTGCAGGAATGGAAATATCCTAGTCACTACCTTATACTAGCTGGCACTAGCCATGATCTTTTTCTTAGCTATTTTTATTTTCTAGAAACTGATATATGTATGGGGAGGATACCGGAGAGGGATATAGAAAAAATATACATTCTACTGCTCCATTGCTTCTTTGTTTTTGCTTCGTTTTTTTATTGCAGGTCTTCGGTTGTTGAAGTTCCAGCTGCATTGATCTCCGGTTCCACACCAATTACAAATGAGTGACAATGGTCAACGGATAGTAATTGACAACTCTGGTCGGATGATTGTAGTTGAGCAATGGATAATCATAGTTGACATGACGGTGGTTGGAGAATCGTGGTCGAGTGATGATATTCAAAGAATTGTAGTCGAGTAACTATGACTGGGATTATAGTTGAGTCGTGATGGTCAAAGGAACCTAATTGGGAGACTGTTTCAAAGGATTATTGACCCAGCTTAGTTGAGCAAGATCGCATAACCAGCGCTCATACCTTGCTGGACCGAAGGAGCTGGGACTTTGCTCCCTTGCCAGGAGGCATGGAGGGGATGGACCACCACCTGAACTAAAAGGATTCAGGATACAGAAAACAAACTCCCAAATACGCAGGGAAGGATAAAAGGAAACTAACTTCTCTCCGTTCTTATTCCAACAATAAGCTCTTAATATATACATATTGCCAAGGGCTCGAAACAAAAAAGGCTATAGGCGAAAACAAAAATAAGCTACACAAAATAATAATCTGTGATGCTCCGCCGTGATTCCCCTAGGGTAGGAGGAACGTCTTCTTCATAAAATGGAGTGAGGTCGGCTACATTAAAAGTTGCTGAAATTTGGTAATCACCTGGAAGGTCGATTTGATAAACATTATCATTAATTTTCCTTTTAATACGAAAAGGGTCATCTGCTCGTGGCTTAAGCTTTCCAAAAGCTCCTTGAGGAAACCTTTCCTTGCGTAACCGGATCCATACAAGATCGCCTTCTTTGAATAAAACTTTTTTTCTTGACTTGTTAGCTTTGGTTTGATATTTGACATTTTGTTTAACAATGGCTTCCTTTACTTGACGATGTAATTTCTGAATTTCTTCTCCGCGTTTAACCCCATCGGCACTAAAAGTAGTTGGCTGATTTATAGGAATTAAATTAACAGGGGTAATGGGATTACACCCATAAACGACCTCAAATGGGCTTCTATTTGTGGCCTGATTAGGTGACCGATTAAAAGCAAACTCAACTTGAGGAAGAACAAAATCTCATTGCCAAATATTTTTACCAACGAAGCACCATAACAGATTTCCCAAGCTTCGGTTGATGGTCTCAGTTTGCCCATCTGTTTGAGGGTGGGCGGCTGAACTAAAATGTAGACGGGTTCCCAATTTACTCCAAAGGGTCTTCCAAAAGTGGCTTAAAAATTTTACATCGCGATCTGATGTGACAGTCCTAGGAAGGCCATATAAGCGGACTATCTCTCAAAAGAAAAGATCAGCAACATGAGTGGCGTCGACCGTTTTTGTACAGGGAATGAAGTGCGCCATTTTTGAGAACCGGTCTACCACCACCATGATAGAATCTTAGCTTCTTTGTGTGCGGGGTAAGTCTAGAACAAAATCAATGCTAATATCAACCCATGGAGATTTAGGTATAGGAAGTGGCATGTAAGTCCTGCGTTAGTGCCCTGTGTTTTGGCAATTCGACAGGTACGACAAATTCGAATGTAACGTTCTACATCTCGTTTGAGAGTGGGCCAGAAAAAATTTTCTTTGAGCAAAGCAAGTGTCTTGCCACGACCAAAATGACCGGCAAGTCCACCGGCATGATATTCAGTAAGAAGTGCCAGGCGTAGGGAACTTTGTGGCACGCACAATTGACTGCTTCGGAACAAATAACCTTTTTTAGATGAAACATTTGCTGAGGTCCGGATTGGCATTGCATCCAAATGCTTTTAAATTCTGCATCATTAACATATAATTCTTTTAGAATTTCAAAATCAACTACCTGAGTTTGTAATGCCTATAATAGCAGTGGCCGACGGCTTAGCGCGTCTGCTATTTTATTTTGCTGTCCCGACTTGTATTTGAGAACATAATGGTACGCTACCATTGATTCAACCCAAGATGCATGATGACTTTTTAATTTCTTTTGATTATTAAAATATCGTAAAGCCTCATGATCCGAAAATAGAATGAATTCACTTGGTAGGAGGTAGTGACTCCAATGATGTAATGCTCGTACAAGGGCATATAATTCCTTGTCATACGTTGAATACTTTTGTCTTGAGTCATTCAATTTTTTGCTGAAAAAGGTGATTGGATGTGCTCATTGGCTTAAGACAGCTCCAATACCCACATTGGAAGAATCACACTCTACTTTAAAGACTTGATGAAAATTTGGAAGAGCTAGTACCGGGGCTGCAGCAATGGTCCGTTTTAGAAGCTCAAAGCTGGCTTGGGCGGCATCCGTCTAGATGAATGGTTTAGTCCGTAAAACTTCAGTAATGGGAGCAGCCACTGTACTAAAGTTACGTATAGAACATCTATAGAAAAATGCAAGCCCATGAAATCTATGAATGTATGTAAAAGATTGAGGCACTGGCCACCTGAGAATTGCCTCAACTTTGCTTGGGTCTGCTTCAATGCCATCAGTGGATATAATATATCGTAAGAAGGAAATGCATGGGACAAGGAATTGACACTTAGATAGATTGATGAATAACTTCTGTTCTTGAAGTATATGAAATATTTGGCAGAGGTGCTATAGATGTTCATTTTTATGTTAGATGTATATCAAGATGTCGTCAAAATATACGACAACGAATTTGTATAACAAAGGTTGGAAAATATGGTTCATGAGCCTCATGAAGGTGCTAGGAGCATTGAACAAGCCAAAAGGCATTGCCATCCACTCGTAGAGTCCATCGTGCGTTTTGAACGTAGTTTTCCATTCATCTCCGACGCGCATACAAATTTGATGGTAGCCGCTTCTTAGGTCAATTTTTGAAATGATCTTAGCTCCTTGAATATGATCAAAAATATCATCTAGGCGAGGGATGGGAAACCGATATTTGATTGTTATTTTGTTGACAGCTCGGCTATCAATACACATTCGATAAGTCCCATCTTTCTTAGGTACTAGCAGTGCAGGTACAGCACTTGGGCTAACGCTGGGTCGTATGAATCCCTTGGTCATAAGAGCTTCTATCTGTCTCTTTAGTTCTTCATGTTCATCATGTCGTAGACGGTAGGGAGGTCAATTAGGAATGGTAGACTCGGGCACTAAGTCTATGGCGTGCTGTATCTCTCTCAAGGGTGGTAAACCGGCAGGGATGTCTTTAGTGACCACATCTTTAAATTCTTATAGTAAAGGTTTGACATGTTCATGCCCTTCCATTGTATTTTCATTTGTTTCGATCATGACCAAAATATAACCACCATGATCTTCATTCAGCTCTTTCAGGAACAAAGATTGTTTTAATAATAATAATACCTTTTTGTACTCTGGAATGGAATCTTGGAGTGGAAGTAACGTAATTTGCTCCCCTTTATGGACAAAGGAGTAAGTATTTGCAGCCCTATCGTGGATTAATTTAAGGCCGTATTTCCACGGTCTACCTAAAAGTAGGTGGCATGCATCCATCGGAACCACATCGCACCAGGTTTGTTCCTCAAATTTCCCAATCGAAAATTGAACTAAACAGCGTTTTGAAACTTCTACCTCATTCCCCTTTTGAATCCAAGATAATTTATATGGATTCGGGTGCTCCTCTGTTGGCAAATTCAGTCGCTCGATCAAGGTTGTAGAGGCTACATTCTCACAACTTCCGCTATCAATAATTAATTGACAGACACAGCCATTAACAGTGCAATGGGTCTTGAAAAGGCTACGCCGTTGTAACGGTTCTTTGTGTGAATTCAATAATCGGCGCAGAACTAGCATAGGACCATCATCTGGTGGAATGATGGTGGTTGTTGTTTTGAATTCATCTGGAATATTAGCTTTAGGTTCAGTCGATTCTTCCACTTCTTGGTCTTGTTCCGTAATAAGCGTAATAACTCTACGATTGGGACATCCCGAAGAAATGTGGCCAAAGCCTTGGCACTTAATGCATTTTCGCGCCAAATAGTTAGTAGGACCGGATGGACTCTAGCTACTACTCGCTTGGTGGCCAACTTCTTTGTAGTAGGAAGCAGCAACAGAAGGGTGCTTCTTGAATTCAGTCTTTTCTTCCTTCGAGTCTTGACCGATCACTCGGTTCGGTACAGGCTTTCCTAGCCGTTGTTGTTTTTTTACTTTGAGGGCGAGGCTGACAACGTCTTGAAACATCCAGTAAGGCTGTAGTTGAACGATGTTGGAGATGGAAGGGTTTAAACCTCCCAAAAATCGTACGATGGTATTTTCTTCTGGTTCCACAAGATCACATTTGAGCGCTAACTGTTCAAATCTTCTACCGACAACTGATTTTGTTGGATTCGATGAAATTTCAAGAAAAGATCACGTCAGTAATGGTCCGGCAAGTATTTCCGCTAGAGCTCCCGCTTCATCTTGGCCCAATTAGTAATTTTACTGTGTCCTTTTCGGTTCCTGGTTCTTTTGACATTTTTCCACCAGAGGGAGACATTTTTCTTGAGCTTTATTGCAACCAATTTAACAATGTGATCATATGGTATTTCTTTGAACTTGATGATGCGCTCGACCGTGTGAAGCCAATTCAAGAATTCGTCGGGATCCAACCGACCATCAAATTCAGGAAGATTTATTTTGACTCCACAATCATCACGCGAACTCCTCTGAAATGGATCTTAATGACTCCTAATCACCTCATCGTCACTTGAGCGATCTTGGTGAAACAGATTGAATTCTTCCTCACCTTCTTGTCATTCGGAGGCCTCTTTTTGTTCAAATAATGCTAAATGTTGTTGCAGCTGTTGGATTTCATGTTGAAGATCCTCAATGAGGACTTCTTGTATGGATCTCTATGGATTTTTTCAGGGCAGCATCTTGCCAAGCTCTTATACCACTTCTGACTCAGCTTAGTCGAGCAAGATCGTACAACCAGCGCGCATACCTTGATGGACCGAAGGAGCTGGGACTTCGCTCTCTTGTCAGGAGGCACGGAGGGGATGGACCACCACCTGAACCAAAGGGTTCAGGATACAGAAAACAAACTCCCAAATACGCAGGGAAGGATAAATGGAAACTAACTTCTTTCCGTTCTTATTCCAACAATAAGCTCTTAATATATACATATGACCAAGGGCCCGAAATAGAAAGGCTACAGGCGAAAATAAAAATAAGCTACACAAAATGATAATCTGTGACGCTCCGGCGTCGGAGCGTCAATTATAGTTGAGCGATTATGGTTGTTAGATTATAGTCGAGCGGTTATTGTTAAAGATTATAATCATGTGATGATGATAGAAGGATTATAGCTAGGCTATGAAAGTCGAAAGATAATAGTCAGGGTATACTAAATCGATGAGTGGTGTCAAGCAATGTTTTAAAGTTGTGGTGATAAAGAGAAAGTGATTGAGGTTTTGGCTTTGTACGGAGATTTGGTACGTACATAGAAAGGTGTTGCAAGAGGCGTTGGAGTTTTTAAGTGTAAAACTTAATAAAAAAAAAAGAAAAGAATCATAAAATATGGCCTAATTAAAATGATCCAATTAGTTTATGTCATTGCTTACAAATGATTCGATTCCCTATAATTGAGGAAGATGTTGATACACTATAGTAGACATGAATTATATAGAATTAATTTTGTGGTAAAAGTTAAAAAATATTATGCATGAGAGCTATCTTTAAGAGATTATTTACTGCATGTTCAACCATTTTTCTTTGAAGAGAATAGATCAAAGACAAAAAAGCACAGTATAAATCTTGGTGTTGATGCCAAAAATTAGACTTATGGTCGTTGTCATGCATCAGTTGATAGGCAATGACATATGTCGATATTGGTCGCAACAAAGTTGTCAAAAATCAGTCGTTGTGGTGACAACGTGAATTCACCTTGTAGGCGATGACATGTATTGACGTTGTTGGTGATGATAGGCGTTAAAGTTAGCAGACGTTAGTGAGGGAATGATGGTTGGAGAATTATAGTCAATGGATAATGATCGTAGGATTGTAGTCAGATAATTGTGGTATAATGACCATAGTAGGACGATGATGGTGTGAGGACTGTAATAAAATGATGATAATAAAATGACTATAATTAGTTAATGGTGCTTAGAAAATCATAATTAAGAGATGGTGGTCGGGGGTTCGTAGTTAGGTGATAGAGGTTCAAGGACCTTAGTTTGGCGACGTGGTCAGGAGATTATAATTACGCAACATGATTTGAGGATCATAGTCGGGTGATAGAATTGTAGAACTTTAGTTGGATGACTATGGTTGGAGGATTGTAGATGAGTGACAATGGTCAACAGATAGTAATTGGACAACTCTTGTCGGATAATTATAGTTGAACAATAGATGATCGTAGTTGATATGACGGTGGTTGAAGAATCGTGGTCGATTGATGATAATTAAAGGATTGTAGTTGAGTAACGATGACTAGGACTATAGTTGAGTCACGATAGTCAGAGGAGCCTAATTGGGAGACTCTGTCGAAGGATTATAGTTGAGCGATTATGGTTGTTAGATTATAGTCGAGCGGTGATTATTAGAAGATTATAATCAAGTGATGATAACAGAAGAATTATAGCTGTGTTACAAAAGTCGAAAGATAATAGTCAGGGTGACACCGGATGGATTTATCTTGACTAATTTAGCCAACCAAATCTACCCCCTTATGGTGGCCAACCGGGCATCTTACTACGAGTTTGAAGTTCCTCCTATCCCGATAGAATGATGTCGGAGCTATTGCTTGATTATTTTTTTTTCATAACTTTAGTCTATGTATTGGCCACATAATTAATTAGTTTGGCCTTTATATTTTCTTTAAGCCTATTGCCTTTTATGTAGCCTTTCAAATACTATAAATAAGGGCTAGTGCTTGTAATGGAGGGAATGGAATAGAATTGATTTGAGTTTAGTTTTATTTTTTGTATCCTGAATTGTATTCAGGTGGTGATTTCTTCGAAGAAAGAGTTCTTGGATCTGTGCCCGGACACGGCCACTGTATCATCGATGTGGATTCGTCGAGCCCCCTCCAGTCTGGTGTCATTTGGTATCAAAGCCCAGCAAGAGACCACAAGAATGCCACCAAGAAGAGGTGGTGGCCACCCTCTTGCTTTCCCCTTTTCACCGCAGCAACCCCGACTATCTTCTCTTTGCTGTTGAAACCAACATGTCTTCTTCTTAATGTAGTGCGAATTGCGTCTGCCAAGAAACCTTCCAACCTCCTTCTCTATTATCCGCAATCTTCAGTCTGAAACTTCCACCTCTCTAGAATAACAAATCTACCTCCCCTGTCTAAGGTATATCTGTAAGAAGTCATCCGCCACTTTTGTTCTGCAGTTCAGATGGATTTCTATAAGGTCGAAATTAATTCCAGCATTTAGACAACATGCTGCCTTTTAAATTCCAGTCCAACCTACTTCCTTTCACAACTGAAATCAATTTTCTATCCTTCAAACAAACCTTCCTCCAACTATACTCCAGCTGTCCAGCCACTTGTAGTCTCCATTTTTCTTTCCATCCTATCTTTTCAGCCAATAGATATCTTTCTTCACCTTAAGAAGACTATTGTCCATAATTTGTTATCCAGAAACTATTTTCTCTAGCATTAAAACCTACTGTCTGGTCGTCTATCATCAAAGAAGCTGCAATATACCTTAAAAATCTAAACCAATTACAAAACTCGAAGAAGGCCTCTAATTCCTAGTCCAGCCAGTGACAACCCCATCCAGTCTCCATCCACTAGATTCCACCTTCGCAACAAGCCGGATCTTTCCTCGAAAGCAACCAAGAAAGCTGATGTCAGCATATTCTAGCCACCAAGAACCATAGAATTCTGATTCTAAGTCCAAAAATTAGCAGCTAAACCAAGCAAGATGTGGCCTCGTCGGACTCGGCAGTGACCACATCAAGAAGTAGAAATAGAAAATCTTCAACAAGAAATTATTCGACTCAAACGATAATTGTAAAGGCTTGAACGAAGAGTGGACTGGAGCACCCTTGCTCAAGACTTTGATGAGTTCCAACCATGGGGACAGTATACCCCCGTGACGGCTTCGAGATCCCTCGTTCCAACTAAATCCTTAAGAACCAATGACGGTGAGAGGGCATCTCAGATGATCAGATCTCTCTTCCACCTACGAAGACGGGTTTGAAGGGCCACCTCATCAGTCTTCCACCCCATCGTCGATTGAGTCCAGCTTTGAAGAATTTGAAGATCGATTGCAAAATTTGTTGTCTTTACCTATCTGTGACGAGTATGATGATGACACGTTATTTGGAGTTCATGGTCTTGAAAAGCCCATGTCTGATGAGGAAAAAAACAAACGATTGCAACTTCAAGAATACCGTAATTCCGCTTTATTTCCTGAAGCATTTCTTCAAATTGGATTTGCGGATATTGTGATTCTAAATAAAGTTGACTTTTTTATTCTGGAAAATAAAGATGAAGATTTGATCACAGATGGTTTGGAGGATTTACAAAAAGAAAATCTTAGCATTAACTCCCTTGCTAGTGTCCTTCAAGCTGTTGGTTGCCAAATTGATTTACATGAGATATTAGACCGAAAGGCCTATGGTGCTAATCATTTGGCTTATTTGGAGGCTTTAGTAGTAAAACAGCTCCTGTTCGCAGCCGTCATGACTACAATGTGCAAACTTTATGCATTTATGAATAGAAAGAAAAGAAAAAAAAAATAAAACCCTTAAGTTCGCAGTAAGTTCCATCGATTTCAACTTATGCTGAAGTCTCTCCTAGACGGGGAGAATGACACTGGGTGGATTTATCCAGACCAGTTTAGCCAACCAAATCCGCCCCTTTATGGTGGCCAACCGGGCTTCTTACTACGAGTTTGAAGTTCCTCCTACCCTGGTAGAATGACATCGGAGCTATTGCTTGGTTATTTTTGTCATAAACTTTAGTCAATGTATTGGCCACATAATTAGTTAGTTTGGCCTTTATATTTTCTTTAGGCCTATTGCCTTTTATGTAGCCTTTCAAATGCTATAAATAAGGGCTAGTGCTTGTAATGGAGGGAATGGAATAGATTTGATTTGAGTTTAGTTTCATTTTTTATATTCTGAATTGTATGCAAGTGGTGATTTCTTCCAAGAAGGATCTGTGCCCGGACACGACCACCGGATCATTGACGTGGATTGGTCGAGCCCCGTCAGGTCCGGTGTCATAGGGTATGCTAGATAGAGGAGTGGTGTCAAGCAATATTTTAAAAATTAGATTGGTCCGGTCGGTTCAACCAGTCTGCCAATCAGTCAACACATCACATATGATTTTTTATGACATATAAAAAACAAATAAGATTTAATCTAAAAATTTGATAATAACTTGCATATCTTTTCTAATTAAACTAACCAGCATCCATACAAATAAAAGTTGATTCCAACTTTATCCAGCAAAGTTTATTGACCAATATTACGACACTTTCTCTAATTTTTGTTCTCGTGATCGTGAAACCTTATCTGGTAAATTTACAGCTCAGATGTCTCACTCGAATTCATTATGTCATCCTTCACATCTTATCCTTACAGTGCTTAAAAATTTAAGCTTAAGCTTTTCATTCATAGCACGCACCCAAAAAAAAAAAAACTTCTTAAAAGCAGCTTTTTAGAACAAAATTTTTAATTTTTTACCAAAAATCTTAAAGCAGCTTTCGATAATCAATCAAATTTTTTGCCTGAAAGCCTTCACAAACTCCACATGAACAGCATAAAGATTCTGTTTTTTTATCAAAAATAAATATCTTTATTAGTAGATCAATCAAACATGTAGTAACAATACAATTTAGATACTTGAAAACAATGCCAATTAGATGCTTCAAATCATCAAAATAATCCCCAATAAACTCTCTGATCACCAATCCCACAAAATAAAAAATAAAAATAAACATAATGATAATGAGAGAAAAAAAAAAAAGAAAGAACACAATTTCTATAATCCCTGATTACTCAGCTCCATCTTCTCCTTCCAAGTTCCATCCAATGCTTCTAACAGGGCGGCAAATCCGCCGGCGGCGGCTCCAACGCCTCTAGCTCTCCAACTCCATTATCCACCAAGAACGCCATAGCCAATCCCCAAGTGATATGAACATCCAAATGACAATGAAGTAGCCACACCCCAGGATTGTCTGCCACAAATCGTATCACTGCCCACCCGTTCACCGGCACTCCCACCGTGTTCCTCAGCGGCGGATTCACCAAGTTAAACTTCGCCGTATCAGTAGCCCGATTGAAGTTTCCGAATCCTTCAGCGAGGATATAGAAGTCATATCCATGGAGATGTATCGGGTGGTTCTCTGCCGTGACAATGCTAGTCCCCTGCAACACCACTTCCACTACTGATCCGTATTTCAATCTGTAAACTTTGGTTGCCCGCACAGGCTGCCAAAGCGCGCGGCTGACGTTTCCAGTGTAGTCGAATTGAATCGGCGGGCTCGGGGGGAAGTCGGCGGAGAAGACGCCGGTGACGTCGAGATGGTGGGCTTGGAGAATGGAGTAGCTTTGTGGGAGAACGAATGAGACGTTGTTGATGCTGGCGGAGAAGCGAGTGCCGTTGGGACCACCGCAGGTTCTTCCTGGTTGGCAGGGGAGGAGGCCTAAGCCGACGGTGAAGAAAAGGTTTTCGGTGACAGGGGAAGGGATTTTGACAGGGGAAGCACTAAAGAACTTGCGGCTAAAGGCGGTAGCGGTCGCTGTATCATTGAAGGCGGGGAGGGGAGGGAAAACGGGCTTGATGGAGTTGGAAAGGCAGCCACAGTCGTATTCAAGGATTGCGGTGGTGGTGGTGTTGTCAAAGGCGACGCCTTGCGCGCTGGCGTAGGCGCGGGCGGCGATGTAGTAGCGGGAAGAGGGCTGGTCGGTGGTGACGAGGACGTCGGTGGTTTGGCCGGGGCCGAGCATCAGAACGGAGGTGGTGAAGGGTTTGGTGTAAGAAGCGTCAGCCGAAACGACGGTCATGGAGTGTCCGGCGATGGAGACGAAGAGTTCGTCGTTGAGGGCGGCGTTGATGAAGCGAAATAGGTTGATTTGGTTGGGCTTGACGGGGAAGTTGGTGGTGGATTGTGAAGAGCAGTTGTACAGGTCGCCTGGTTCGCCGTTGATGGTAAAGGCGTCGGAGATGTTGGGGGCGGCGCCGGTGAGCGTGGCTTGCCGGACGACGGCGATGGGATCTTGGTTCCACCACTCGCCTGGTTGTCATCAACACTGCTATGTTAGTAAAATCCAACAATGGAAGCAAATACTGTATAAAATACGAAAATATTTATCAATTATTAAAAATTATAAAACAATGCGCTAAAAATAATGAAATTTATTACATTAATCAATAAAATAATATAATTAGATATTAAAATTAAATTTTAATATTCACAAATTTATGAGTGAAAATAAAATTCTCATTTTTAAAATAATTTTCTTAGTCAAATAAAAACTGTTATCAACCGACTTTTTGAGAAGCCCAAAGTTAGAAATTATGTGCGTTTATGTCGCTTTTTCAAGTATGACTACTTATGGTGGTGGGCCTATGAGAACCTCACAATAACTACCTTTCTCCTAGCACTTATTTTCTACGCCATATAGCAATCTAAAGCGTTGAGCTTTGCTCCTTTCTTTCATACAAATTCCAAACATTCACAAAGTAAGAAACTCCAATGATAAAAATGATCTTTTGTTGTTCCCTTTCTTGGGAGAAAAATGTGAAGCATGTCTTCAAGACATCATAAGTTCTTTACCTCTTGCTCAGTGTCAATAATTATACCACACCACTTAATCAAATCATTGTCTTGGAGTGATGGGCCCTAGGCTAATTCATACTCTCTCTCTCTCTCTCTCTCTCTCTCTCTCTCTCTCTCTCTCTCTCTCTCTCATTAGTATAAAAATTGATACACTAATTACTATTAAAATTTTCGATCAAGTAAGAGTTTAGTAATTACCAAGTATGACTGGGAATTCCCTGTTTGGTTGGGCAAAGGGGTAGTTATTGCCTTCTTTGGGGTGAATGATAAGAGCGCCATAGACAGTTGCCCTAAGCCATGAGCTATGAGCATGCCACCATAGTGTTCCTTCTTGGCCTTGAACGGTGAACCTATAGGTGTAGTGTCCTCCAGGTCGAATCGGGCATTGTGTTACAAATTCAGGTCCATCTGCCCATGCTGTTCTCATTTGACGAATCCCGTGCCTATAAGCATAAAAAAATCATAAATTCATATTATTTTTAAATTTATACATATGTATGTATATATATGTATATAGATTTATACCAGTGTATTGTGACATTGTACTGAGCCCGGTTCACAACACTGACCACCAATGTATCACCATTGCGAATTTCAATTGTTGGGCCAGGAAATTGTCCATTCACAGTGATGATATTATGGGTCTTGCAAAGCTTATTCACAGACGTTTCTTGCACCTAAAGAAAACAATCAAATATATAAAATACTATTTCAAGCATAATTAAACTAGTTTAACTAACTTAATCCCTTGCTTAAGCATTAATCATAAGAGATGAAATTAAGGTGAAAGATCAATCAATGGATACATACAATGAAGTCATGGTAGTGAACTTCTGCATTGGAGCTGGGAAGCAGGAGAAGGGACAAGGCAATGAGGAAGCAGTAGAGCAAGCTGCTTTGGCTTGAAGTGGACATGTGAGCTTCCATTGTTGGTTTGAGGGAGCTGGGTTCTTCTCCTCTTTCTTGAAGGAGAAGCTCTTAATGTTGTAGTGGGATAGAAAGGGAAGGGGGCATAGTACTTATATATAAAGATGAGCATAGGGTTGTTTGAAGTTTGGCCAGATTAGGTTTTGATGATTTGTGCAAAGGAGCTAGCTGCTCTTTTTTGAAATTGAATGGTAGTCAGGCCTGTTGGGTTTCCTCGGTTTTTTTTTTTTTCTGTTTTTTTTAAGATCAACAGTGTAGGAGTTGTTGCACCCACTGGTTTTCTCGGTGCAGTATTTCGGCAATGCTTCTTTCACAAGTTTCCACATTGGAATTGGACTTCTAAGGACAAACATATCATTATAGCCATTGCTTTCCACTTATCATATCGTATGGGTCCCTTAGTTTTTTTTTTTTTCCTCTAATATTTGTAGTAGAAACTCTAAAATTTTAATTCATTTCTGCATGAGGTTTTCATGAAACCAGGCCCCATGGCACCACTGGGGAGGATGATTAAGTCCCCCCTTTTCATTTCACAAAATCAATCTTCTGGTCAAAGTTCCTTTTTTGGTTTTTTTTTGGGAAATCATTGGTTTTCTTGGAAGGGTATATATTTATAAATAAATTATATATATATAAATATAATGCATAGAAATTCATTTAAATTGATTCATTTTTTTTTTGATTAAAAATATTCTCTTATGTGAAGAGTTATTGAGGAAAAAAATTCAAATTTTCAACTATTTATGGTACACCAAAATTCTATAATAAATAATAAAAAAATTATGGCAATATATTCTAATACAATTTATATAAATATGAGTTTAAAAATTAACCATAAGATTTATTTTGAGATTAATATTATATATGAATAATTTAAATTACTAATTTTAAAGTAAATCTAATGATTTAAGCTTGTCCTTAATATTCTTATACAAATTTTTTCATAATGAATTCATAATAAATGATAGAGAAACATTATACCCCTAAAAAATTAAATAGAAACTCATAACAATTATTGGATTTATTTCCGAATTAGTATTATAAATGAAAATTTTATATTATATTAATCTTAAAGTAAATCTAATGATTTATGCTCATCCTCAAGATTTATTAATTTATATAATTTTTTTATATTAAATTCGTTGTAAATGATATAGAAACACTATATATACCTCTAAAAAATATTAAATAAAATCTCATAACCTTAACACTTAATGAGATATATATAATAAAAAATGTTCCTTAATAATCCTTTCGAATATTTACAGTTCATTTACAAAAAGAATCCAAATATTTTATTACTTTTAAGGTCTTTCGCAAAGCAGTTGCCATGAATTTAATGAACCAGCAGGCCTTGCAAACTCTGAATGGAGACCATTTAATTTATGAGGCTCTGTCTGTTGGTCACTTACTTGCGTCTTCTTTCAACTCAAATTGTTAAGTTATCAATAACTTAATTAGCCCATGAGGCCATGAGGGTTTGATTTTTCTATAGACGAGCGAAGGAAGTTGGTAGGATGTCCTGAAAGAAAAATCAAACGAAATGGGGCCATGCAGCTTCTTGGATTCATTTTTGTCAACCATGCATATCTTTCTGTTTAATAAACTATGGCTGATCAATCACATACCAGTTCAATTCCGTTACGCTGCAGGGATTATGGTGTTAGTTCAGCTAACTTTGCCTTTGAATGGTAATGACTTGGAAGGAAAATGCTACTTTTTTACTTTCACTTTCTCCTTATTGTTGGTAAGTTAGATGTAAGAAGTAGCTAAGTTTGTTGGATCCAAGTTGTTTGTTGAAGATAACAACTTTGTTCTAAGATTGTTAATTGAGCCCAAGGGGTATAGAGGGAATAAGAAGTTTCGGTTTGAAGATTCTCTTAATTGATTTGATCTTAAGCAGATTTGGTTGACCTCTTCAATCGAGAGAGAGAGAGAGAGAGTCAAAACGAGCTATGAGAGATACTTAGAGAGAGAGAGAGAGAGAGAGAGAGAGAGAGAGAGGCTCATGACCAAGTATTGTTCTAGAATTGACTAATTAGAGGCTTAGTGTATGGACAATTCATTGACTCTTGATGAAGTGCTGGAGTCATAATGGTGAGAATAATACCTTAGAGTATATGCTGAAGAAAATTTAAATTTTGTAAGATAAATCTTATGGTTTGTGGGCTCCGAAAATTCTATTAGATGCATGCTCCGGTCTCTCCGCGCCATCAAATCTATTTTCTTTATTTGATGGTGATGACAGCAAAGAGTTTTAACTAGATTAGGTTCCGGGTGAATTTTCAGAAGGCAGATTGAGTTTTAGATAAGACACTACCCAGAGATTTCGCCCTCATTTTGTGAGGACTTTATGATCTGAGTTCTGGTTTCCTATAGGCGCAAGCCCATATAGTTAATTACCCCTCCCGATAACGAGAGAGAACTTTCGATTAAGGCTAGTCGTTAAAAAGCTCACATAGATTATAAATCCAACGTATAATAGCAACAATCTTAGGGTTTGAATTTTAGTTTTATGATTTAAAATTTGTCACCATGAATTTAAAACTGGTGGTGGGGGGAGTGAAGACGAACCCGATCAAGATCCCATGGTTCCGTCGTCCCGGGTTGTCATGATCCCTGGTCTACTTAGTCAGAGGAGGTAGTCGACCCAACCTGACAGAAGGTACCTTATCGGCAACCATGGGTTGCTTCGTCCAAGAATATCTTGTAGACCTGGGTTGATGTTTTTCTAAGGGGATATATCTGAATCCACCTTAGCTGACAGAGGGCTTTATGCCTATCGACTATACCCTATGATTCATCGCTCAAGGGTTTGACGCCTTTAAGGAACATACGGGCTTTGGCCGTGATCGTAATATAATGGTGCCATTCTGCGGTGAAACCACCAGATTAGAGGGCACGTGCCACGTCCCTGCTGGCAAGAGACTATTTGAGGATGAATCTTAGCGATACACCCGGCATGCATTCGCTCTTTGTGAGCTGAGGTTAATTTCAAATTTATCACCCCCGACAAACGGTTGCAGGAGGTGAATGATTTTTAATTTTAAAATTTTAAGTGATAGATTTTATTTCAGAGATTTAAAATTTTATTTGATTTGAGATTTGACCCCTCCGGTTGAGATTTTCTGTCAACACGGCCATCATCGGGGTGGTGTTAAAGTCACTAGTATTTTCATAGGATTTTGGGAGGCGTTTTGTGATTTAAGTCGTGTCGACTTCAGTCCTTTCGAGGAGAAGGATGAGACTTGAATTTAGACCCGCGCAGCATTCTCAGACCATTAGATTTTGAAATCGTATGCGGTGGTCGGAGCACTTGCGGGTAGATTTCAGTTTAAGGGATCATACTTAATACATAAGGGGAATTTTAAAATATTTAGATATAATCCATTTGAATAAGTGATTTTATTTAGAAAAGGCCGAGATTTCTTTTAAAGGGCCTACAAACGCCTTCTGTCTGCTTGTACACATGTTGCGGATCCGGTGGCGTTCAAGTGCATTAGCTTTTAGCTATATATGTGAGGGATATTGTTTAATTTTGTCTCCTTTAAGTACCATTTAATACAACTCTTAGAGAATATTTATCCAATGGGTACTAGGAGATCGTGCTCATGTTTATATGAGAATTATTTTGCTTGCTACAATTTTCCCTATTCTCCCTCGTAGGCAGACTGATTTGTTTAATCCAAGTTCCTTGTCCTTGCATTTAGGCTAGTTGTTGTGGGAGCTGCTATTTGTTGTAGAGCAATTTGAGTTGTCCAGTAGTTTGGAGGGCTGTTATGTTAAAGGGTTGTTTTGGAGAGTTCATGTGAGTTGTTTGTTAGTTTGAGAGCTTTGCAGCTTGAGAGCCGTTTGGAGAGCTATAACCTATACTTAGGTTGAATTTTTAGTGGAAAACATTGATTTATGCAATTTATTATATTTTTAATTGTATTTTATTAATTGTGAGTTAATTAAATGAATTTTAATTGAGTTTTAATTTTAATTTTGATTGATTATTTTGTTAATTAAAATTAATTGTGCATTTTTTTGAATTACTTAATTATTTAAAAGAAGTTCATTTGTTTAATTTATGATTTTAAAGATTTCAAATTGAATTGAATGCTTCTCTAATCAAGTGTTATTTAATTAAGTTTGGGTTTTGATTTTGGATTAATTAAAA
The DNA here is from genome assembly GCA_019925795.1 of Dendrobium chrysotoxum. Lineage (NCBI taxonomy): Eukaryota > Viridiplantae > Streptophyta > Magnoliopsida > Asparagales > Orchidaceae > Dendrobium > Dendrobium chrysotoxum. The sequence goes on along the minus strand of CM034305.1, from coordinate 89,239,329 downwards.
GAAAATTAATTAATTTCAAACTTATTATTATTTTTTTAAAGTTAATTAATTAGATTTCGAGTTTCTGTTATTTGCTTTAATTAAGGTGACAGTTTAAATTTAATTAATTAATTCCATTAATTCAAATATATATATATATATATATATATATATATATGTTTGAATCAACTAATTAATTAAACTTCTGATTGCATTTTTAATTCAAGCTCTAATTGTTCTGTTCTGGATTTTAAAGCTATTCCACTTATTCAATTAATCCAATTTTAATTTCAATTAGAAATGAATGAATTTAGAGCCTAGTTATATCTTTTTATTAACTGTTTAGTTGTTCCTTTGATTAAAATGTGACTTTATATTTAGTTATGCTTTAATGTTTAATCATATTATTTATGTGAACAGGTTTAAATTATAATTTAAAATAGAACTTTAATTATTTATTTAATTAAGTTACCCAATTAATAAATCAACTGATTTTGATTTGTTAGATTATTCAAATTGTTAATTAGTGATTTAATTAGTTAGTCAAATGATAGGTTTTAATTTATTATTAAATTAATTATTTTGTTTGATCGAATGTTCTCCACTTTTTTTTTTAAAATTCGTGTAAGTCCAAAAAAAAAAAATTCCTAAGTCTCAGATTTTTGAGTAAATTTCGGCAGCCTTCCAACGTCCCCTCCCCAGCGCCGGGAGGTAAGAGGTGGCTCGACTTGGCCGGAACGAATCAACGACGAGGAAATTTTAGCTCGACTCGGCCGGAGCGAATCAACGGCGAGGAGATTGAGTCTTCAAGTCTTCAATCCCTCAATCGGATTAGCTCGACGATCGAGGGCTTCGGGGGACCGAATCAAACCCCGGGACTTCCTTCAAGTATTCAATTTGATTTTGTATCTATAGAAAATCCTCACTTCTCCTCTTTTTTTTTAAATATATATTATATTATAATAAAATGTATATATCATAATATAATATAATATATTTATTATAATATAATATAACATTATAATATAATATTATATCAATATAATATTATATTATAATGTTATATTATACTGTTATAATAATATAACATTTATATATTACTATATATATTATAATAATATACACATATATATTATAATATAATATATATATGTAATAGTGAGGGAGAGAGGTAGATCGGGAAGAACAGAGCCCGATCAGGCAAGGATCGGAGGCGGCGGGAGTCATGCACGGAGGCGGTCGTCGGCGTCGGAGGCGGTAGGTCTGGCGAGTCGGCGGCGGACGGCTGTTCTTCTGAGGCTGAGCAGGTGGCTAGGGCACGTGGGCCTTGGAGTTGGAGTCGGGAGCAGGCATTCGACTTGGTTTGTGGAGGCGGATGTCGGCTAAGGCTCAGCGGCAACAGGCGACGGATCCGGTGGGGTCGGCAGCAGTCAGGCAGACAGTTGGCGACGTCGGATCAGGTTAGGCCGGAGGATTAGAGGCTGGTGGGGAGCAAGAGGTCGGCTAGGGCACGTCAGATTCGATCGTCGGAGAAGGTGGAGGTGGTCGGCGTTGGCGGCAGTCGGGCTTGGAGAAGACGGAGGATGACGACTTGTTGGAGTTCAGGTGGGGGAGGCAGGCGTCAGAGGCCGAGACAAGGAGTCCGGTCGGTTAGCGTAGAACGACGAACCAAAACGCAGGTATGGGATTTTTGCCTTCTCTCTGTCTGTTCCTTTCCTTCGATTCTGAGAGCGTCGATGTCTAAATGAGAGAGCCAGAGATCATTTTTGTGCCGTGAGAGGAGTTATTGAAGCGGGATATGGGGTCATGGGGGAACGGTTGCCGAAACGTGGGTTTGCGTGGTTCCTTCATGTGGGCTGGTCGACAGTTATCGGTCAACAAATGCCCCCCAACAAATATGATATGCTCCCCATAGCATATCATGTTTGTTGAAAGCTATTTGACCCTACGGATCTCTAAAATTTGATTTTAGATGTCACATAGAGGGTCTTTTATATATCTCTGATTTATCTTCTCGATTTGTCAGACATAGAACATATCTTCTGCCATGGCTTTGTACTTTCATGGGCTTGATGAAGACTCTATATCGGTGACCTAAACTCTTTAGATTGATATTAGGTCAGTGGTAAATAATCATCTGTCCAAAGCTTTATGTATGGCGGACTTTGATGATGACAACATTCCTTTAGTTCGGCCTATCGCTTTAGAAGAACTGCGGGATAACTTCTTCGGTCCTAAGCTTTGTGCTTTATCAGACATGCTAAAGATGTGAAGCTCCTTCAATCTTAGCTTTATGCTTGACAGATTTATCGAAGGATAATGCCTCTAACTTGACAATAATTTTCATTATAGCTTGGTGCCTTTGAGTTGATTGAGAATCTTCTTATGTATTTTGCCCCACTTCACTTGTTAGTTGAGAAAATTTTTTAAATCTGAACTGCTTTGATTTGTTAAATTTGATAAGTATCAAATTTGGTAGTATTTGTCATCGGGTTAACAAAACAGGTGGCTTTCCTACTACGGCCTCTTATCATGGCTTGTTGAGTAGGTAAAGCTGTCAGTGACTCGGCCGCATATAGGCTTGTTGAGATTGATATTATACCTATTTGAGCATTAGACTTGTACTATAACAGGTCATACTTGTCAGCTTTGATTTGCTAAAGTTATCAGACCAAAAGTCTCTTCATTTAAACTTCAGGATTTTGGCAACTTCGAAGATGAATCTTCACTTTGTAATAATCGCATATTTGTTTGCTTGAAGGCACTAGCTTCTGCCCTGTATTTGTGTAGTGGTAGCTTCACGAATGATTTTAAATATTTATTTGGGAACAATGTTAACCCAAATAAATATTTAAAATGCCTCCTATCTTAAAGGAAAATTTTAACTTTCATCATATTTTGGGCATTTTTAAACTTAAAAATGTTAAAAATGCCCCCTATCTTGTGGGAGAATTTCTAAAATAATTTAGAAATGTAATCTTTCTTTGTGAGGGAATAATCTTTAGCTTGCTTTCTCTAAGAATAGTATTTCTTGAGATATCTCCCATTGATCGGGGGCATAGGTCGTCGACCTTCCATATCGATGAGTTGGTAGGCTCCTCCCTGGTATACCTTCTCGATGACAAAAGAGCCTTCCCAGTTTGGTTCAAATTTGCCACCAATTTTTTGGTGTTGGATAATTGGTCTTCTCAGCACCAGGACCAATTCTCCTTCTTGAAATGCTTGAGGGCGTACCATACGATCAAGATTTTACCATTCTTGCATAGATTTCTAAATTTTATTGAGCTTGGAGCCGGACTTCATCCAGTGCATCAAGCTCTTCCATCCGTAGGTGAGCATTTTGTTCTTCTGTGAGATCGTACTGAACAGCTACTCGAAGTGACGACAATTCAACTTTGAGTGTAAGTACTGCTTCAGCTCCAAATACCAGTGCATAAGGAGTTGCTTTTATTGGTGTCTTATACGTAGTATGATATGCCCACAATGCTTCTGCCATCTTAGTATGCCATTCTCTTTTATTTTTAGTAAGGATTTTCTTGATCAGCTTTATGAGCGTCTTATTGAAGGCTTCTGCTAATCCATTTGCTCTTGGATTATAGATCGATTAATATCGCCAATCAATTTTATGCCGCTTAATGAATTTGTATATCTTAGTACTTTTGAAAGCTGGATCGTTGTCTGAGATTATGCGGCGTGGTACACCAAATCTGTAGACAATATTATGAGTAAAGAAGTTGATCACATGATGAGCAGTGACTTCTTTAAAAGGAACTGCTTCAGCCCATTTAGAAAAATAGTCTGTTGTAGCTCAAAATAAAGCGATGTCCAACAGATGATGGTAGATCAATTGGCCCTATTACATCTGTCCCCCAGCATTCAAAAGGCCAAGATGCTATAGTAGGATGTAATGGATTTGGCGGTTGATGTATAATATTACCATGAATTTGATATTCATGACATATATCTGTATGATTGGTGCAATCATTTACCATTGATGGCCAATAATAACCCATTCTTTTAATTTTAATGGCCATTTAGAACCCGATTGATGTGCACCACATAGTCCTTCATGAACTTCAAAAATAACTTTATCAGCTTCATCTCTCCCTAGACATCGTAGTCACATTTGATCAAACGATCTTCGATATAACTTGTTGTTGACAAACGCATACCACAATGCTCTCTTTTTGATCTGCGTAGTGAATGATTTGTCTACAGGAAGTTTGTTCTCTCTGAAGTAGTCTATGAAAGGCTGCCTCCAATCATTTTGCTCTTCAACTTCTAGGCATTCAAGCCAAGATTCAGAGGATCTACCAAATCTTTTTCTTGTAAATATTGGAGATTTATCTATTTGATTTTTAGGGATAATTTATTGGGGAGGTTTAGGAACAATCAAAGTTGTATCCTGCTGGCTTAAATTTGTTGACCCCTCTGCCTGTGGGGAACATAGAATTGCTGGCTCCAGTACTCGACGAGTGTTGACACTGATCAGCACCGGCTCGTCATTCATGCTCGCCATTTCCTTAGCGAGTTTTGCTAAAGAATCTACTTCACTATTACGGGCTCGAGATACTTGAATCAATGTAACATTTGTAATTTGCTTCAAGAATTAGATGACTCGTCTATGATAGTAAATCAACCCGGCTCTGTCGATTTTATAGATACCCAATACTTGATTTATAATGAGCTGAGAATCACCAAAAATTTTGAGGTTTTGAATTTTCATTGAAATAGCGATCTCGAGACCCGCTATTAAAGCTTCATATTCTGCTTCGTTGTTGGTTCTAGGTTCAGTTAAACCAAATAAAAATCTCATTATCCCTCCATTAGGTACTATAAAGATAAGACCGATACCAGCTCAAGCTTTGGGGAGGTTTGGAGGTTGAGCGGGCTTAATTGATGACGCACCATCAAAATATATTTCCCATATTTGTGATTTTTCTCCTTCTAGAATAAATAAAATTTATTCATCGGGTAGATCATCATTGAGTGGCGAGTCTGCAGGAACAGCATGTGCGGCAAGAAAAATCTGTAAAGACTTGCCCTTTCACTGCCTTTTGTGAAACATATGTGATATCAAACTGTAGAAGTATCACTGCCCACCTGGCTAGGTGACCTGTCAACACTGGTCTTATCATCAAGAACTTCATCGGATCGATCTTTGATATTAGTGTAATTTTATGAGACAGCATATAGTGGCGGAGTTTTTGAACTGCTAAAATCAACACCAGACAATGCTTCTCAATTGAAGAGTAAAGTATTTCTGCTCTAATCAATCTTCGATTGATGTAGTAGAGCACATTTTCTTTGCCTTCTTCGTTGTGTTGAGCTAGCAATGCTCCAAGAGACTCTTCCAGTGCTGCGGTGTATAGGATAAGATGCTTCCCTGGAATTGGTGCTGCAAGAATAGGCGGGCTTAATAGATATCTCTTGATACTGTCGAAAGCTTCTTGACATTCATCATCCCATTTGAAATGAACATCTTTCTTCATCAATTTTATAAATGGCTGACATCTGCCTGATAGATTTGATATGAACCGACATATGAATGCAAGTTGTCCTTGTAAAGAACGAAGTTGCCGAAGACTTTTTGGAGGAGGCATTTCTATGATTGCCTTGACTTTATTGGGATCAACCTCGATCCCTCTATGTCGCACAACATACCCTAGAAACTTTCCTGAGGAAACTCTGAAGGCACATTTGAGCAGATTCATTTTGAGATTGAATTTTTTGATCCTCTCAAATACAATTCTCAAATCTTCAAAATGATCTTTTCGGTCTTTACTTTTGACAACTAGATCATCCACATAGCATTAAACTTTCTGGTGGATGAGGTCGTCAAATATATGTGTCATAGTTCTTTGGTTTGTTGCTCCACCATTCTTCAAGCCAAAGGACATAACTGTGTAGCAGAATATGTCGATGGGAGTCTTAAAAGATTTATGTTTTTCATCTTCAGGTGCCATCTTGATCTGGTTGTAGCTCGATGACCCATCCATAAATGAGAATATATCATAATTAGATGTGTTGTCAACCAACAATTATGATATTGGAAGTGGAAAGTCATCTTTTGGACACCCCTTATTAAGGTCTCAAAAATCAATACATATTCGAATTTGATCGTTCTTCTTCTTTACAAGGACGATGTTGGCAATCCAATCGGCATACTTTTCTTCTCGAATAAAACCTGCTTCGATAAGCTTTTTGGTTTCTGCAATCACTTGCTCTTCGATTTCTAGCTTCATTCTCCTTGGAGCTTGTTTAACATGTCCTACACCTGATTTGATGGCTAATTTATGAACAACTATATCAGGAGATAAGCCTGACATTTCATCGTATGTCCAAGCAAAGCAGTCCCTAAATTCACTGAGTAATACTTTCATCTTTTCAACTTTATTCTTGGATAGAAGAGCACTAATAAAGGTCGGGCAAGGGTCCTTGTCAGTTCTCAAGTTTATTTTTTTTAGCTCATCCATGGTAGCAGTCTGTCCACCATCTTCAAGTTCTTCTGGTACAGGTTTAGCTTCCATATCTTTTGTTGCAAATCTGGTTTTGATGATGACAAACATATTTCCAGTATGTTTTGCTTGGCTAATCTATTTCAGGCACAAAAGACCACGAGCCACTCAAGCCAAGTCAAGATCGGGTCCAAGTGTGTCCAATGTACTATTTTTCCCTTTATTGAGTCAATTATAATGTAACTGATCCCTTAGCTAAGTAACCTTGCACACACACACTCAGGGGGAGAGCTTGAGTGAATTAGAGTTTCTGTTTATTTTTTGTTCAGATCGTCCTGGACGATTTTCACATCGTCCTGGATGATCCAGCCAAAATAGAAACCCTAATTAGGGCGACTAAGTTAAGAGGGTCTGATTAAGCAGATCGTCCTGGACGATCTCTGGATCGTACGGGACGATATGCCCAAATCAGAAATTCTCAGCCACCAGATCAAGTTAGGCAAGTTCTTATTTTTAGATACTTGGTCTGATCGTCCCGGACGATACGTGTATCGTCCCGGACGATTCAGTACAATCATGCCTAATTTAATATGGTAATTAAGGAAAGCAATTTATTTTTGGTTGATACGATCATATCGTCCTGGACGATCGCAGGATCGTTCCGGACGATCTTGATCGTTTAGTGCATTTAAGCTGTACGTCCAGAACTATGTACAGGATGATTTAGGGCCTTTTTGAACTAATCGTACAGGATGATGTACCCATCGTACTGGACGATCAAGTCATTTTTTGGTTGTCCAGCACAGATTTCTCTGGACGACCCGAACTATCTTCTGGACGATTTTCCTCTATTTGCACTAATCATCCCGGACGATCGCAGGATCGTACGGGACGATATGAACAGTTTTTTCTACTGATCGTCCAGAAGAGCCAGATCGTCCAGGCTGAAACAGCTGAATTTGAACTGATCGTACAGGACGATCTACCGATCATCCTGGACGATTTTGGCCGACCAGTTGAGATTTAGGGCAAATTTTAAGCCCTCCTATAAAAGAACTTTTTCTTAAAATAAGAAAAATCTTTTGCTGCCTTCCTTCCCTGAGAAACCCTAGAGAGAGAGAGAGAAGATCTTGTGAGGGGAGTTAGTGAGGGATTCACTAAGGTTGCTCCAAGCACGGATCAGAGTCGTCTTCTCCGCTCGTCATCTTTCGTCTAGTCGGTGTTCGTCGTGGGAGGATCGTTCGCAAGAAGATCCGGGGTTCTCTGCCCGCTTCAGGTGGAAGCAAAAGGAGTTCGAAGGTTCTCTGCCTGCTTCAGGAGGAAGCAAAAGGAGGTCGGGTTCTATGCCTCACCGTGTGGTGAAAAGGAGGTGTTTGTACAGGCTTCTCCGCCTTGCTGTGGGAGCAAAAGGAGAGACACTTTTTGTTTAGTGCAATACCCGGAGGGGAGGCTCCGGGGAGTGGACGTAGGTCAAGTTGACCGAACCGCTATAAAATCTGGTTTGCTTTTCTGATTCAGTTTTGCACTTTACTTTTCTGATATTAACTGCTTGGGTGAATATCTGTGGTTGATCTTTTCGTTCTTGTTTATGTGTTTCCGCTGCTACGTATTGAAAAGATTTTTATTGTTATCGTGAAATTTTTAAATAACCAATTCACCCCCCCTCTTGGTTAGCCTCGGGACTAGTTCACTAGGGCTTAACATCCCTATCGAACTTTCAAGTGGTATCAGAGCGGGATTCAAAATTTAGGTTTAAAAACTTTTGAATTTGATCCATGACTAACTGTAACAATCGTAATACTGCTGAAGGCTATTCCATTACAAGACCACCGTTGTTTGATAATATTCTTTTTGATTTTTGGAAAACACGCATGTCTACTTTTCTGCAATCTATTGATTATCGCATGTGGATGTTAGTTAAGGACGGATACGAACCACCTTTTAGATTGATTAACAATGTGAAAACTGAATTGCCTTTTACTGATTGGACATTTGATGATCGTGATTTAGCACAGTTAAATACAAAATGCTTGAAATATTTCTTTTGTGCTTTAAAATCTGAAGATTATATGCGTGTTTCTACTTGTACAACGGGAAAGAAAATCTGGGATAGATTATGTATAACATATGAAGGTACAACCAAAGTCAAACAGTCTAGGTTAAACATCTTGTTACATGACTATGAACTTTTTCGCATGAAACCTAGTGAGACTATTTCAGAAATGTACACAAGGTTCACTCAGATTGTTACCTCTTTGCATGCTCTAGGTAGAGAACTTACTAACTACGAAAGAGTGAACAAAATTCTTAGATATTTGCATGCTTCTTATGATGCTAAAATTACTGCTATTACTGAATCTAAAGATTTAAATACTTACTCTATTGACAGCTTACTTGGATCACTCATTGCTTACGAGCAAGGGGTAAATCAAAGGCAACTTGATGCAGGTGAATGCAAGAAAGAGAAGACAGTGGTACTAAAGGCCAAAGATTCAGATGCTAGCACTTCCGGGTCTGATAGCGATGATGTTGCCTTAATCACAAGGCAATTCAAAAGCTTTCTAAGGAAGAAACATAAGAACTATCAGAAGTGGAATAAGGGTAAGTCCAATAAAAATTTTAAGGGTTCATCTGAATCTGTTTGTTTTGAATGCAGGAAGCCTGGACACATTAAGGCTGATTGTCCTACACTGAAAGCTCACGTAAGCAAGGAGAAGGGTGAGGAGAAACCAAAGTTCAGAAAGGATAAGAAGCGGATTCAGAAGGCGTTCTGGGCAGACTCTGCATCTGACTCTTCTGAGACTGAAGCTGAAGAGGGGAAACAAACTTATGTCTGATGGCTGATGATCACCCTGGTCAGTCGGACCAAGAAGAGGTATGTGAGCTGACTTACGATCAATTATTTAAAGTTTCTGAAAGAATTCATACATCCTATAAGAAACTTAAGAAAACTCATGCTAGTTTGAAATTAGATTACTTGACTTTGCAAAAAGAGCATGATTCTGTAGTTAAAGATCATTCCACACTTGCTTCCAATCACATGTCCTTGCTTGATGAATTCGATGAGTTGAATAAAAAATATTCTGATTTAGTTTCTGAGCATGATTCATTGAAAACCACACATGTGAACTTAGAAAGAGCTTTTAAAGAGTTAGATACAATGGCATGTGAAGTAGAAAGTAGCAAGGGAATCTTAAAATTTGAAATTACAAGTTTAAAGAAAGAAAATGAGTTTTTGAAAGTAAAAATCAGTGCTTATGAAAAGAACAAAATACCGCCTACTTTTCAACAGTTTTATGCACCACCACCTTTTGAAAAATCTGTTGCAAGTTCTTCAAAGCATGTTTCATATACATCTAGGAAGAGGCATTATCACCCACGTAGATTAGTTAACCCTTTTCCTGGTGTTAGATGTTTTTCATGTGGCATGTTAGGACATATTTCCCACACCTGCACTGTTCACCGTAGTACACATTGGGTGTGGAAACCCAAACTGCCTGTTTCACAACATAGCACGCATGCATTGCATTCTTCTTTTCATAAGAAGGAACCCAAACCTGTTTGGGTTCCTAAGACTGACGTTTGATACTTTTATAGGTGTGCTCTCACACAAGACCTCTTGAGAGCATGTGGTACCTGGACAGCGGATGTTCTAGACATATGACTGGAGATGCAAATCAGTGCATTTCGCTGGAGGCCAGAGTTGGAGGCAAGGTTACACTTTGAGATAACACCACCAGGAAGGTGGTAGGCATAGGTATAATTGGTGATTCAAAAAATTTTATGATTGATAATGTTTTGCTTGTAGATGGACTGAAACACAACTTGCTGAGCATCAGTCAACTCTATGACAAGGGATACAGCATCAAATTCCTGCCCACTGGCTGCATTTTAAGCTTAAATGATGAAGTTGTTTTGCAGGGGCAAAGGATCAACAACATCTACAAGCTGGATGTAAGTTGCATTAAATCTGATAATTCAATTTGCTTAAAAACTGCTGCTGATGAGTCTTGGTTATGGCATAGGAGATTGTGTCATGCCAGTATGAAAACCCTTAGGAGAGTCACCCAAAAGGACTTAGTTAGAGTTGTGCCCAAGCTTAAGTTCACTAAGGATCACCTGTGTGATGCCTGTCAGTTGGGGAAGCAAGTCCAGTCCTCTTTTCACTCTATTAAGGACATTAGCACCTCTAGATCTTTAGAAGTTCTTCACATGGACCTCTTTGGACCCATTAGCACTGCCAGCTTAGGGGGGAGAGTCTATGGTTTTGTGATTGTAGATGATTATTCGAGGTTCACTTGGGTTAAGTTTTTGTCACATAAATCTGAGTCATTTGATGAGTTTAGATCTTTCTCTACTTGGATTCAGAAGAAGTTAGAATGTGAGATTATTACCATCCATAGTGATCACGGAGGGGAGTTTGAAAATGAAAGATTTGGAAGTTTTTGTGAGAATCATGGTATTAGTCACAATTTTTCAGCTCCTAGGTACCCCTCAGCAGAACGGGGTAGCTGAAAGGAAGAACAGGACCTTAGTGGAAGCCGCTAGAGCCATGCTTGCCGAGTATTCACTTCCAAAATACTTTTGGGCTGAAGCGGTGAACACTGCCTGTTATGTGCTGAATAGGGTGAATGTGAGAGTCAAACTGAACAAGACACCTTATGAGATCATTAAGGGTAGAACTCCAAATCTGTCCCACCTCCATGTCTTTGGCTGTAAGGTTTTCATTCTGAACAACGGGAAGTCACCCTTAGGAAAATTTGACCCCAAATGTGATGAAGGAGTGTTCTTAGGATATTCAAGTGTGGGGAAATCATTTAGGGTGTTCAATAGGAGGACTTTGGTGGTGGAAGAAACAACCCATGTAGTGTTTGATGAATCTGATCCTAAGGAGTCTAGATCTGAAGTAGAAGATGAAGAGATTGTTGAGGTTACCCAAGGAGTTGAAAATACAAATTTGGAGGAAAGGGTAGAACCTCAAACCGAGTTGCCTAGAGATTGAAGATATTCTTCGAGTCATCCTAAAGAACTGATCTTAGGAGACCCTTCTGAAGGTGTTAGGACTAGGCATGGACTTAGGAAGGAAGTAAACCATTCTGCCTTTATCTCAATGACTGAACCCACCAACATCAATCAAGCCTTATCGAATGAATTTTGGATTTTAGCTATGCAGGAAGAATTGAATCAATTTATAAGGAATGATGTTTGGGAGTTAGTAGAAAGATCTAAAAATCAAAGTATTGTGGGAACCAAGTGGGTCTTTAAGAATAAGATGAATGATTCTGGTGTGGTGGTGAGAAATAAGACAAGATTGGTGGCTAAGGGGTATAATCAGATAGAAGGGATTGATTTTGAGGAGACTTTTGCCCCTGTAGCTAGATTGGAAGCCATTAGAGTGCTACTAGCCTTTGCCTGTTATAAGGGATTTAAGCTGTTTCAAATGGATGTTAAGAGTGCCTTTTTAAATGGGGTAATTAAAGAAGATGTTTTTGTAGAACAACCCCCAGGTTTTGAGAGTTCCCAATATCCAAGTCATGTCTATAAATTAAAAAATACCTTATATGGATTGAAACAGGCACCCAGAGCTTGGTATGAGAGGCTTAGCACATTCCTGTTAGAAAGAGAGTTTGTTAAGGGGAGCGTAGATACTACCCTTTTTCTGAGGAGATTAGGGGATGACTTACTCATTGTCCAGATCTATGTTGATGATATAATTTTTAGATCTTCTGATAAATATTTATGTGAAGAGTTTTCTAAAATAATGAGTAAGGAGTTTGAGATGAGTATGATGGGAGAATTGTCCTACTTTTTGGGGTTTAGCATAAGGAAAATGGATGATGGAACCTTTCTCAATCAATCAAAATACACTAAGGACATTTTGAAGAAATATGAAATGGACAAAGCCAAGCCAATCAATACTCCCATGCCCTCCTCAGTTCAGTTAGATAAGGATTCAAATGAAAAATCTGTTGATCAGAAGAAGTATAGAGGGATAATAGGTTTACTGCTTTACCTGACTGCTAGCCGACCTGATATCATGTTTAGTGTATGTCTTTGTGCTAGGTTTCAGGCTGATCCTAAAGAGTCCCACCTGACTGCTGTTAAGAGAATTCTTAAATATTTTTTAGGGACCCCAAACCTAGGAATTTGGTACCCTAGGCACAGCACCTCTTTTGAGATCATTGGATATTTTGATTCTGACTTTGCGGGGTGTAGGGTGGATAGGAAGAGTACTTCTGAGACTTGTCAATTCATAGGACAGTCGTTAGTCTCCTGGTCCAGTAGAAAATAGAACGCAGTTGCACTTTCCACTGCTGAAGCTGAGTACATTGGCTTAGGAAGTTGTGTGGCTCAAGTTCTTTGGTTGAAGCAACAAGTCTTGGATTTAGGAGTACCTGTTGGCACAATTTCTGTTCTGTGTGATAATACTAGTGTCATCTATATCTCTAAGAATCCAATCCAACATTCTAGGACCAAACACATTAATATTAGGCATCACTTCATTAGGGACCATGTTATAAAAGGGGACATTGAGCTACATCACGTAGCAACTGAAAATCAGCTAGCTGACATATTCACTAAACCACTGGCCTTTGACTCATTCAGCATTTTGAGAATCAGATTAGGAGTGATTGATATAAACACTTGATTCTGATGACTGCTGATTTATGATTGTTCTGATTGGTATTCTGATTTCTGTTAGTTAGTTTTTGGTATTCTGATTTCTGATTTCTGTTAGTTAGTTTTGGTATTCTGATTTCTGATTTATGTTAGTTAGTTTTGGTTTGACTATTTGCTTTCAGTTGAGTTTATTTTTTCTGTTGATTTATGTGTTAGCCTTACTGTTAGTTTAATTTGAGTATTTACTTTGCTGTGATTTTCTACATGTTTTTATTTACTGGTTTATATCCTGCACTTACTGTTTTATGCTTTTCAAGATCTGATCACCGCTCACTACTTCTGATGATCTGAATTTTTGACTGGGAGTTTTTACCTTATTTTGGTTTGGAAGCTGGTAAACAGTGATTGATTCCACTGAATCTGTTAAAGGGAAGAAACATTGATGATTATTTCTCTTCCTCTAACTCCTTTACTGGTGTATAGTTTCTTTTGAATAAAAATCCTCTTCAAAATTAAAATGTTAGTTTTTGAAATAGAGATTATTTTATCTTCATACAGTAATTTGCCTCATATCAATAGTGGTTTTCAAAGTCTTGAGTCATTAGTTTGATTTTCTAAACCAAGTGATTGCATTTATCATATGTTGTATGGCTTTTGTTTTGTGAATCGTTCTTCCTTACTGTGGAGAGTCATCTCCTATGTCTGGAAGATAATCTCACAGCTGAGACTCTTTAATGATTATGAAAAGGAGAAAGCTTATAAAAGAAACGCAGTGCGCCAGATAATTTAAAAAAGAGGCATATAATGAGCCCAAAACTGAAAAGATGCGAAATTATCAAATTGGATACACAAAGTGTATCAAAAATCAAAAGATGCGCAAAGTACCAACCAATTTGAAAAAGAGGCACAAAATGAGCCAAAATCAAGCTTTCTTCCCTTTCAGATTGTTAAATGTCTTAGAGAAATCTGTGCGCCACTTAATATTTTCAAAAGCTTGAGTTTTGAAAATCCCGATTTCTGATTTTTTACTTTGTAACACTATTATATCAGATATTTTTCTAGAACGAGGCTTGAAAGGATCTCTTTTCAAATCTAATATCTTTTCTTCTGAATCAGATTTTTATTTTGAAAGAGGTTTGCATCGATAAGGTGCCCGGGGTCGGAGTTACGAAAGTTGATTATTTCCAACCTTTTCTGGATTTCAGCGCTGTCAATCGTCCTGTCATTGGTTTTTGAATCTAAAATCAAGGAAAAAAGTTTTGATTTTCTCGAGCAGCTTGATCAAAAAAAAATGCTTTTATGTGTTTTTGCAGTAAGTTTTATTCGTTTTTTGTGTTATTTTGATTTCATGGTTGTATTTTTGGGATCCTGATCGATCATCTTCATCCTTCATCTTTTTCTGTTTTCTTCACATCATCCTGGACGATACCACTATCGTCCTGGACGATCCACTTCGTCCTGGATGATCCAAACATCGTCCTGGATGATTCGTTCAAAATCGTCCCCACACTGCTCCTGCTGCTAAAAATTCCAATTATTGGTGATCGTCCTGGACGATCCTTACATCGTCCTGGACGATATGATCCATATCTTCCTGATCTGATCAAACGGCTGACATTACACCAATTATTGTCCATCGTCCTGGACAATCCACGTGTCAGCCGCTGGACGATTGGAATTCGGCCCGTCCGACATATTTATTGCATATCGTCCCGGACGATCTACCTAATCGTCCTGGATGATACTTTTCGTCAACGGTCATCCAGCCTGACTCCTCGGGACGATCGCCTGTGTCTAATCGTCCTGGACGATATTTGATCGTCCTGGACAATCGGACCACTTTTTTGACCAATCATCCAGGACGTCATAAATGACCAAATCATCCCGGACGATCTCGCGATCGTACGGGACGATCAGTCCGTTTTCTATATAAACAGCAGTTTTCTTCATATTTTTCACACCATTTTTCTTCCACTCTCCTTCTACTTTCTTCCTCTTTAGGTTCCTAATGGCTGGTGGCAAAAGGTCTCGTAAAAAGGGGGCCAGTTCGTCCCTGGGACATGTCGATCCTCGCTTCCCGAATGCCGCCGATCAGGCAGCTTTCGAATGCTATCGTAATGTGGGGATCACGCACTCTAAGATTGTAAATCCCTGCACTCTCACTTATCCCATTTTAGATCTGTTCGCACACACCTCCCTCACCTTCATTCTGACCTTAGCCTTTCCTTTCAATCTTGAACTCCTTCAAATCTTCTTTGCCAACTTGCGCATTTTCACGGACTATTCCACTCTTCGATCCTACGTAAATTAACGCCCCGTGGAACTCACGACCCACGATTTTCACAATATTCTCAACATGTCTGTCACTGGCGATAAAATTCACACGCTTATCACCGATCCTGACTATGATTGGAGTGTCGCCAATCACTTCCTTCGCAATATCAACGCACCCTATCATGACAACGCTTGCACTTCCCTTCTCAAGGACCCCCGGACCATTCAGCACGTCCTGTGTTCCTCTGTCATTCCAAAGGCGGGGGATTGAATTCACATTACCCCGCTCCTATCCTTGACCCCCTACTACATCATGGCCCGTCGAGAATTTAATGCCTCTGATCTGATTATCCGATACATAGAACACCTAACCACCATTAGAGATCCGGGCCACAGGCGTCGCCCAAATCTAGCTTTAGGTCATCTTATTCATTATGCCTTAGAGACAAAATATGACCTTCAGTATCCTGTCCCTCCTGATGTCCCTCCTTCCTTCTTCATAAATAACTCATTCCACGTCCTACACAGCACCCGACTACATCCGGAGCCCGCCCCGGATGTTGAGGAAGAAGAGGAAGAGGCCGTTCCAGTTCCTGCTACACCAGAGGCACCTGCACCCCTTCGCATTGCCTCTCCCTTTGACCACCTGGTGCAGCACTTCGATCAGTGGGAGGCCAGATTTGACTCCTACGTGGTTGCCCAGGAGCAGCGGCACACCGAGGACATCCAGCGCTTCACTGACTATGCTGCGGAGCAGCAACAGCAGCATGACCAGGACATCGCCTGGATTGGAGCCCACTTTCAGGCCATTCACCATTACTTCAACCCTCCACCGCCACCTCCTCCTTCCGATCAGGATCCGCCTCAGTTTTAGTTTCCTGTTTTATAGTTGTTCTATTTTATGTTTTATTTCCGTGTTCTATTTTTTCTCCTCCTTTTTGTGATGTCAAAAGGGGGAGTCAGTTGTAGTCGTGTCTGTTTCTGTTTTATGAGTCATGTTTCCTGTATTATTTTAGTTATTAAATGAAAATTTGAAAAAATATTTGTGTTTTGATCTCCTAATTTACTTTTATTTTCAAACTACTTTATAAATGTTTGCCATCACCAAAAAGGTGGAGATTGTTGCAAATCTGGTTTTGATGATGACAAATATATTTCCAGTGTGTTTTGCTTGGCTAATCTGTTTCAGGCACAAAAGACCACGAGCCACTCAAGCCAAGTCAAGATCGGGTCCAAGTGTGTCCAATGTACTGTTTTTCCCTTTACTGAGTCAATTGTAATGTAACTGATCCCTTAGCTAAGTAACCTTGCACACACACACTCAGGGGGAGAGCTTGAGTGAATTAGAATTTTTGTTCATTTTTTGTTCAGATCATCCTGGACGATTTTCACATCATCCTGGACGATCCAGCCAAAATAGAAACCCTAATTAGGGCGACTAAGTTAAGAGGGTCTGATTAAGCAGATCGTCCTGGACGATCTCCGGATCGTACGGGATGATATGCCCAAATCAGAAATTATCAGCCACCAGATCAAGTTAGACAAGTTCTTATTTTTAGATACTTGGTCTGATCGTCCCGGACGATTCAGTACAATCATGCCTAATTTAATCTGGTAATTAAGGAAAGCAATTTATTTTTGGTTAATACGATCATATCGTCCTGGACGATCGCAGGATCGTCCCGGATGATCTTGATTGTTTAGTGCATTTAAGCTGTATGTCCAGAACTATGTACAGGACGATTTAGGGCCTTTTTGAACTAATCGTACAGGACGATGTACCCATCGTACTAGACGATCAAGTCATTTTTTGGTCGTCCAGCACAGATTTCTCTGGACGACCTGAACTGTCTTCTGGACGATTTTCCTCTATTTGCACTAATCATCCCGGACGATCGCAGGATCGTACGGGACGATATGAACAGTTTTTTCTACTGATCGTCCAGAAGAGCCAGATCGTCCGGCTGAAACAGCTGAATTTGAACTGATCGTACAGGACGATCTACCGATCGTCCTGGACGATCTTGGCCGACCAGTTAAGATTTAGGGCAAATTTTAAGCCCTCCTATAAAAGAACTTTTTCTTAAAATAAGAAAAATCTTTTGCTGCCTTCCTTCCCTGAGAAACCCTAGAGAGAGAGAGAGTTGGGAGAGAGAGAAGATCTTGTGAGGGGGAGTTAGTGAGGGATTCACTAAGGTTGCTCCAAGCACGGATCAGAGTCATCTTCTCCTCTCGTCGTCTTTCGTCTAGTCGGTGTTCGTCGTGGGAGGATCGTTCGCAAGAAGATCCGGGGTTCTCTGCCCGCTTCAGGTGGAAGCAAAAGGAGTTCGAAGGTTCTCTGCCTGCTTCAGGAGGAAGCGAAAGGAGGTCGTGTTCTATGCCTCATCGTGTGGTGAAACGAAGGTGTTTGTACAGGCTTCTCCGCCTTGCTGTGGGAGCAAAAGGAGAGACACTTTTTGTTTAGTGCAATACTCGGAGGGGAGGCTCCGGGGAGTGGACGTAGGTCAAGTTGACCGAACCACTATAAAATCTAGTTTGCTTTTCTGATTCAGTTTTGCACTTTACTTTTCTGATATTAACTGCTTGGGTGAATATCTGTGGTTGATCTTTTCATTCTTGTTTATGTGTTTCCGTTGCTACGTATCGAAAAGATTTTCATTGTTATCGTGAAATTTTTAAATAACCAATTCACCCCCCCCTCTTGGTTAGCCTCGGGACTAGTTCACTAGGGCTTAACATCCCTATCGAACTTTCATCTTTCTCTTCATTCGTATTTGTGTCTTTAGTAGTCATATGTTTATCTTTTACCACATAACATGTATTTTTCTGAGCATGTTCTGCGACGATAAATCCGAGGCCTTTTGTATCACGACTACCCATCTTTGATAGTTCTTGACACCACATTCTTTGAAAGAAACGTGCTCGTCGTCAAGTTACCATATTATGAATTTCAGCTTTTCGTATCATCTGCTGAATTCTTTTGGGACAATATTTGAGCATTTCTGTATGAATTATCTCTACATCTTCATTAAAATTCCCATGCTCATTGAGATTCTCTTCTTGATATTCTCCAAATTTATAAAATAAGCTTCCCGGTCCTCTAATACCGTGTAGGGGAGGTACATAAAATATTTTAAGCTCTTCAACATTATGAACCTCACGGGATACTATTTCTCTGAAGTGTTGAGGAGGGATCAAAGTAACTACAAAAGTATTTTTCTTTGGCTTTTCGTTCAATAAAGGGTTGTAGGTTTTGGAGATATCCTCATCTTCCTCCGTGTCACTTCCTAAATGAAGTACAACTTTATTTGATTTAGTCAATGTATTAATCTTTTTAGGAAAATTGGGTGACATGCCCTTCTTTCCCATCTGCTTTGCTTCAACTTCCTTAGGCTGTTTTGTACTCCTTGAGGTCGATGCTTTAACTTCTAGAGATTTTGTCAGTTTTACTTCATTTGGAATGAAGTATTTTGCATCATCATAAATTTTTACTTTGTGGACTGCGAAGGGTTGTATATCCCCAGAGATTCGGTACTCTTCTCCATCTTTTAGATTTTTCATGTATTGGTGCATTGTTGATGGAATAAGACCATTCTCATGGAGCCAAGGTCTCCCCAAGAGTGCCTTGAATGAAGTGTCTGCATCAATAATATGGAACTTAGCTTCGGTGCACAGCCCTCCAAATTTTAGGGGAAGGACAAATGACCCTATAATTTTTTGCCCTTTCTCGTTGAAACCGTGCACCATAAGTTTATCTAGCCTGAGATGTTGGATATCTAGGGATAATGATCTTAGCGTGCGCAAGCTCATGAGGTTTATTGAAGACCCGGGGTCAATGAAGATTTGCTTGATTATGATGCCATCACTTTCTGCCGTAACATATAAAGGACGATTATGTTATGTAGTCCCCAGCATAAGATCTTCTTCAGAGAACGTAACAACAGGTTCATTTCTAGCATGAAGAACTTTGCTCAAACATCTTTCTGTGAAATATGCTTCATATCTCTCTGGATTCTTAAGAGCTTGTATCAAGGTTTCTCGAAGATCTTTTGACTTTAGGAGAGCTTCATAGATGCTGAGCTGTGCTGGAAGTTTTCTCAAATGGGAAATGATATTATACTCTATCCCCTTATTTGTATCATATTTCTTCTTATGATCTTTAGGGATGATTTCTTCATTGATGATTATATCTTTTCCCTTGTCTTTGCTTGATGATCCCTTTTTTAGTGGCGATGGCAGCACTTTACCTCTTCTCAACTGTACTTGAGCAACTTCATTCAACTTAGTCTCATCTGATGAAGATTTTGTTATATGTTCAGAGTCTTCACTCAGCTTTACACGCTCCATTTGTGAAGCTATTTGTTGATCCGACTCATCGTCACTTGAAAAATACAACTCTTCTTCTGAGTCACCATTTGTCTGCAGCACCATCAGATATGACTCAGATGTCACTTTATCAGTCATTTTTGTAGAAGATATTGCTATCTGACCCCTATTATAATCTTTAATAAAATCTCTTTGGCATGCAGTCGATGCTACTGAGATGAGTCGACATATTTCTACATGGAGTGATTCTTCATCTTCTTCTTCATCATCTTCTACTTTTGATTGGTCTATTTGAAGCTCAGACATAAAATCTGTAAGTGTTATGGGCCGTCTCAATGGTTGACGATAATCCTCTAAATTATTAATGATCTTTTAAAGCGCGGTCCTCTTCTTCTTTAGCTTGTTATATTTGTTTGAGCTGCCAGACTTCTTGGAGAATGCCTTATAAAACTGCTTCGTATTAGAACGCCTCCAAGTTGATGACCTGGAAGTGGATGCACCTGAATTTTGATTTTCTTTCAATTCAAGCATTAGTTTCATAGAGGATTTCCATTTTACACCAGAAACTCATTCCAGTTGTTTAATCATCTTCTTTGTCTTCTTGGAGATTGCAGTCTGCCATTCATCTTTTTATAGCATCTTTTTCATCTTCGTTTTGTCTTCTTCTTTCATTGGGGGTACATGAGAAGTCATAATCACCTTTACAGACTTCTTCTTTGGATGAACTAAAACGCTATTTGAGAGCGTAAATTCACCATCTCTATACTTCTTTTCAAGTCAGTCTTTGAAGACATAACAATCTTTAATAGGGTGGCTGATAACTCGGTGATACGGGCAATAATTTAGATTATCTTTCTGCTCAGCTTCTTCTGGTCTTTTACACTCAGGTAATTCAAGACCAGCATTAAGCGCTTGCTTGAATAACTTTGCCACTCTTTCCCTCTTAAAAGAATATTCTCTATTCATTTTCTCTTTAAGGGATGTGATTCGATCACCGGTTCTTGACTTCGAACGTTCTCCTCCATCATGAAAAGTTTGAGACATGTCGTTTCCTCCCAATACTAACTTTGGCTGGGGTTTAGAATACTGTCTTCCTTTATTATCTTTAGGAGTAGACTATTTTTCTTTATCGATTCTTAAAGATGATACAGAATAGATCTCATCCCTTCTAGTATCTACAGCTTTATTTCTTCGGGATTTATCTGAATGATATTCAAACTTAGACAGGTTTAACTTTTCAAACTTAGCTACTTTATCCAGTAGCTCTTGATAAGTGCTAATAGAGGCCATGCATAAAAATGACAGCATATTATCATCAATGTTTCCCAAAAGCAGTTGAACTGCGTGCTCCTCTTCCAACTATTATTCGCATTTCATACTCATGTTATGCCAGCGAGTGATGTACTTTGTCACTAACTCATCCTTTTTTTGTTTCTCTAGGCAAGGTCAGTGATAGTGGTTTTCTCCATAGCACTAGCAAACCTTTTTACAAACATATTTTCTAATTCTGTGAATGTCTTGACAGAATTATTAGGAAGTTTGGTGTACCATTCAAAAACAATTGCAATCAAACTACTAATGAATTGGCGGAAGAGTAGAGCATCGATGCCTCCAGTATTTCCACAAGTTGCTTTAAATTAAGCCAAGTGTTGTTTAGGATTGTCGGTGCCGTTAAAAGTATTGAACTTAGGCACTGAATAACCTTTAGGATAGGGCACCTGATCGTACTCGGTCGAATACGTGCGACCCTTGCTCACAAAATTCTCTACCTGCTCTGAGGCAATGACAGCTTTAATCTTTTCATTGATGATTGATTCTAGCTATGGTGTCATCACCGGCTCAGATTTATTTGCAACATCGTGGTGAGTTTGCATATGAATAAGTCGATCAGCCTCGTTTCCTTCTTCATGTGTGGTTCGTATTCCAGACACCTGGGGTATTGGGTTGGTTGGCAAATTAGCAGGAATATTACTCGATATCTGCTGATTAACAAGCTGATTCAATGTTTGATGATCAACTGGCTGAGCAAGTGCAGGGGTAGTAATGATGTTCTTTTATATTAACTACATTATGGAAGTCATCTGTGCCATCATTTCTGTCATCTTACTATTTAAATCTGATATCTCATTATCGTTTTCTTTTATTTGGAGCTTCAAATGCCTTTGTGCTTGTGCTAATGTCTCATCAAGCACTTCTTTGTCTTGATCATCGTTTTGTCGATCGCCTGAGGGGACTTCTTCTTCTTACTGTTAATGTTGAGCTTGATCTTCTTGAGAGGTCGTTGTTCTAGAAGAGGTGGGCCCTATTTTGTTGCGTCGTCGATAGCCACGTGTTTGATGTGGCTCATCACCATGCCCCACCATGTAGACTACCTCGACTTCCATAGTGTCTTCATCATCATCGTCATTTTCCTGTACTCGAATTTAGAACGACGCTTCCAATAGATTTTTGGTTCTGCATGTGATATAAAAACTTCTTCTATTGGAGGGGTACGGTCAAAATTAACATTCTTCTGAGAGGTTGAAGTTGGCTGGCAATAGGATTCCTTAGAAAATTCTCCAAGGTGTTGACTATTGTAAGTGTCAGTAATAGGAACATTTTCCTTAGGTACCTATTATTGATGATTTTTATTAAAGGCGGATCTCTGGGAGGCTGCACCAGATGTCACGCCTATGCTGACTTTCTTCTGTGGTAATCTTCTTTCAGGATGTCCCGGCTTCCAAATTTCTTTTCCCTTCTACTGGGATCTTTTGATAGCGGAATCCTGAGCACGAGGTCTAGGATTCACGCTCCAATGTTCACCGTGTGGAGCTGATTTTGATTTCTCTTGAGTTACCGTGGCAGTCGGAAAATCTTTTTATGGGATTATTCTTCTAGCCTTAAATGTCAATAGCCTTTGATATTTCTTTCTTATCAGGCCATTTTCTCTTACAATTTTTAAAACTCTATGTATCCTGGCTGACAGAGTTTCGTGCTTCTCGTCTAAGGAATAGGGGATTGAGGTTGCTGATCCCAAAATGATTGTTTCAACTCACCAGTATGACTATTCCTCTTCACCCATTTTAAATTTGCGAACTTATTCTGGGTGGGAATATTAACTTCTGGTTCTAAGGCTGGGAGTGTTGACGGATGCACTGGTAGTGGTTGTTGAGCTCATAGCTTTGCATTCAACTTTCTCCTTTGCCTTCTTGTGAGCCTTCCTCCAGATGAGGAGGCTTCAGCATCGTCCTTCCTGGGTGTAGATAACCCGGTTGACAGAGTGGTGGGCCTGGTAGGAACCACAGATATTCTTCCTTCAGTTACGACCCTCTCTGTGGTTAGAGCCTTAGGCTGTGATAGTCTTTTGAAGACAGAGATTCTATTTTGTTGAACTGCTTTAGCATTAGCAGTTCTAGCAGCTCGTGGTTGTTGCACGGAATAGGTACGTCGTGCATAAGTTTCAGCAGAGTCAGGCCTCGCAGAATGGCCTTGAACAGTCATGCCATGAATAGGTACGGCGTCAGCCATTGCAGTAGCTGCAGAGAACTCTAAGCTTCCAAATCGAATAGTGGCTTCAGAATCTCCAGTGTTAATGACAGCATTCGCTAGCTGGATGCTAGCGTCTCATCCCAGTTGGACGGTAAAGGGAGTATTCTGTAGTTCCATTCTGCACAAAAGAAAGGTAAGGGTTAGTAGTCAAAAATTGATACATCACCCCACACTTTCAAAGTGCAGAGACTAGACAGAATAAAATATTATATATATATATATAATAAATTTTATTTAACTGCATTATTTCAAAACCCTGATTTTAATTAATTCATTAGAATTTTAATAATTTCATCGCTATTATAGTTTATGTTAACTAGCCAAAAATAGAAAGAAAAATCAGTCCCCAGCGGAGTCGCCAGAAATCTGTGGGCTCCAAAAATTCTATTAGATGTATGCTCCGGTCTCTCCGCGCCATCGAATCTATTTTCTTTATTTGATGGTGATGACGGCAAAGAGTTTTAACTAGATTAGGTTCCGGGTGAATTTTCAGAAGGCAGATTGAGTTTTAGATAAGACACTACCCAGAGATTTCGCCCTCATTTTGTGAGGACTTTATAATCTGAGTTCTGGTTTCCTATAGGCGCAAGCCCCTATAGTTAATTACCCCTCCCGATAACGAGAGAGAACTTTCGATTAAGGCTAGTTGTTAAAAGCTCGCATATATTATAAATCCAACGTATAATAGCAACAATCTTGGGGTTTGAATTTTAGTTTTATGATTTAAAATTTGTCACCATGAATTTAAAACTGGTGGTGGGGGGAGTGAAGACGAACCCGATCAAAATCCCATGGTTCCGTCGTCCTAGGTTGTCATGATCCCTGATTAGAGGGCACGTGCCACGTCCCTGCTGGCAAGAGACTATTTGAGGATGAATCTTAGCGATACACCTGGCATGCATTCGCTCTTCGTGAGATGAGGTTAATTTCAAATTTATCACCCTCGACAAATGATTGCGGGAGGTGAATGATTTTTAATTTTAAATTTTTAAGTGATAGATTTCATTTCAGAGATTTAGAATTTTGTTTTATTTGAGATTTGACCCCTCCGGTTGAGATTTTTTATCAACACGGCCATCATGGAGGTGGTGTTAAAGTCACTAGTATTTTCGTAGGATTTTGGGAGGTATTTTGTGATTTAAATCGTGTCGACTCCAGTCCTTTCGAGGAGGAGGATGAGACTTGAATTTAGACCCATGCAGCATTCTCATACCATTAGATTTTGAAATCGTATGCGGTGGTCGGAGCCCATGCGGGTAGATTTCAGTTTAAGGGATCATACTTAATACATAAGGGGTATTTTAAAATATTTAGATATAATCCATTTGAACAAGTGATTTTATTTAGAAAAGGCCGAGATTTCTTTTAAAGGGCCTACAAACGCCTTCTGTCCGCTTGTACACATGTTGCGGATCCGTGGCGTTCAAGTGCATTAGCTTTTAGCTATATATGTGAGGGATATTGTTTAATTTTGTCTCCTTTAAGTGCCATTTAACACAACTCTTAGAGAATATTTATCCAATGGGTACTAGGAGATCGTACTCATATTTATATGAGAATTGTTTTGCTTGCTACAAATTTCCCTTTTCTCTCTCGTAGGCAGACTGATTTGTTTAATCCAAGTTCCTTGTCCTTGCATGTAGGCGAGTTGTTGTGGGAGCTGCTATTTGTTGGAGAGCAATTTGAGTTGTCCAGTAGTTTGGAGGACTGTTATGTTAAAGGGTTGTTTTGGAAAGTTCATGTGAGTTGTTTGTTAGTTTGAGAGCTTTGCAGCTTGAGAGCCGTTTGGAGAGCTATAACCTATACTTATGTTGGATTTTTAGTGGAAAACATTGATTTATGCATTTTATTATATTTTTAATTATATTTTATTAATTATGAGTTAATTAAATGAATTTTAATTGAGTTTTAATTTAAATTTTGATTGATTATTTTGTTAATTAAAATTAATTGTGCATTTTTTTGAATTACTTAATTATTTGAATGAAGTTCATTTGTTCAATTTATGATTTTAAAGATTTCAAATTGAATTGAATGCTTCTCTAATCAAGTGTTATTTAAGTAAGTTTGGGTTTTGATTTTGGATTAATTAAAAGAAAATTAATTAATTTCAAAATTATTATTATTTTTTTAAAGTTAATTAATTAGATTTCGAGTTTCTATTATTTGCTTTAATTAAGGTGATAGTTTAAATTTAATTAATTAATTCCGTTAATTCAAATATATATATATATATATATATATATATATGTTTGAATCAACTAATTAATTAAACTTCTGATTGCATTTTTAATTCAAGCTCTAATTGTTCTGTTCCGGATTTTAAAGCTATTCCACTTATTCAATTAATCCAATTTTAATTTCAATTAAAAATGAATGAATTTAGAGCCTAGTTATATCTTTTTATTAACTGTTTAGTTGTTCCTTTGATTAAAATGTGACTTTATATTTAGTTATGCTTTAATGTTTAATCATATTATTTATGTGAACAGATTTAAATTATAATTTAAAATGGAACTTTAATTATTTATTTAATTAAGTTATCCAATTAATAAATCAACTGATTTTGATTAGTTAGATTATTCAAATTATTGATTAGTGATTTAATTAGTTAGTCAAATGATAGGTTTTAATTTATTATTAAATTAATTATTTTATTTGATCGAATGTTCTCCACTTTTTTTTTTAAATTCATGTAAGTTCAAAAAAAAAAATTCCTAAGTCCCAGATTTTTGAGTAAATTTCGGCAGTCTTCCGGCGTCCCCTCTCCGGCAGCGGGAGGTAAGAGGTGGCTCGACTCGGCCGGAGCGAATCAACGGCGAGAAGATTTTGGCTCGACTCGGCCGGAGCGAATCAACGGCAAGGAGATTGAGTCTTCAAGTCTTCAATCCCTCGATCGGATTAGCTCGACGATCGAGGGCTTCGGGGGACCGAATCAAACCCCGGGACTTCCTTCAAGTATTCAATTTGATTTTGTATCTATAGAAAATCCTCACTTCTCTTCTCTTTTTTTTTTAAAATATATATTATATTATAATAAAATGTATATATCATAATATTATATTATATTAATATAATATTATATTATAATGTTATATTATACTGTTATAATAATATAAAATTTATATATTACTATATATATTATAATAATATACACATATATATTATAATATATATATAATTGTGAGGGATAGAGGCAGATCGGGAAGAACAGAGCCCGATCGGGCATGGATCGGAGGAGGCGGGAGTCACGCACGGAGGCGGTCGTCGGCGTCGGAGGCGGCAGGTCCGGCGAGTCGGCGGCGGACGGCTATTCTCCTGAGGTCGAGCAGGTGGCTAGGGCACGTGGGCCTTGGAGTTGGAGTCGGGAGCAGGCGTTGGACTTGGTTTGTGGAGGCGGATGTCGGCTAAGGCTTAGCGGCAACAGGCGACGGATCCGGCGGGGTCGGCAGCAGTCAGGCAGACAGTTGGCGACGTCGGATCAAGTTAGGCCGGAGGATTAGAGGCTGGTGGGGAGCAAGAGGTCGGCTAGGGCACGCTAGATTCGATCATCGGAGAAGGACGAGGTGGTCGGCGTTGGTGGCAGTCGGGCTTGGAGAAGACGGAGGATGACGACTTGTTGGAGTTCGGGTGGGGGAGGCAGGCGTCGGAGGCCGAGACAAGGAGTCCGGTCGGTTAGAGTAGAACAACGAACCAAAGCACAGGTTTGGGATTTTTGCCTTCTCTCTGTCTGTTCCTTTCCTTCGATTCTGAGAGCGTCGATGTCTAAATGAGAGAGCCAGAGATCATTTTTGTGCCGTGAGAGGAGTTATTGGAGTGGCATATGGGGTCGTGGGAGAACGGTTGTCGCGGTTGTCAAAACGTGGGTTTGCGTGGCTCCTTCATGTGGGCTGGTCGACAGTTATCGGTCAACAAATGCCCCCCAACAAATATGATATGCTCCCCATAGCATATCATGTTTGTTGAAAGCTATTTGACTCTACGGATCTCTAAAATTTAATTTTAGATGTCACATAGAGGGTCTTTTATATATCTCTGATTTATCTTCTCGATTTGTCAGGCATAGAACATATCTTTTGTCATGGCTTTGTGCTTTCATGGGCTTGATGAAGACTCTATATCGGTGACCTAAACTCTTTAGATTGATATTAGGTCAGTGGTAAATAATCATCTGTCCAAAGCTTTATGTATGGTGGACTTTGATGATGACAACATTCCTTTAGTTCGGCCTATGGCTTTAGAAGAACTGCGGGATAACTTTTTCGGTCCTAAGCTTTGTGCTTTATCAGACATGCTAATGAAGTGAAGCTCCTTCAATCTTAGCTTTGTGCTTGACAAATTTATCGAAGGATAATGCCTCTAACTTGACAATAATTTTCATTATAGCTTGGTGCCTTTGAGTTGATTGAGAATCTTCTTCTGTATTTTGCCCCACTCCACTTGTTAGTTGAGGAAATTTTCTGAATCTGAACTGCTTTGATTTGTTAAATTTGATAAGTATCAAACTTGGTAGTATTTGTCATCGGGTTAACAAAACAGGTGGCTTTCCTACTACAGCCTCTTATCATGGCTTGTTGAGTAGGTAAAGCTGTCAGTGACTCAGCCGCATATAGGCTTGTTGAGATTGATATTATACCTATTTGAGCATTAGACTTGTACTATAACAGGTCATACTTGTCAGCTTTGATTTGCTAAAGTTATCATATCAAAAGTCTCTTCATTTGAACTTCAAGATTTTGGCAACTTCGAAGATGAATCTTCACTTTGTAATGATCGCATATTTGTTTGCTTGAAGGCACTAGCTTCTGCCCTGTATTTGTGTAGTGGTAGCTTCACGAATGATTTTAAATATTTATTTGGGAACAATGTTAACCCAAATAAATATTTAAAATTCCCCCTATTATAAAGGGAACTTTCAACTTTCATCAGATTTTGGGCATTTTTAAACTTAAAAATGCCCCCTGTCTTGTGGGAGAATTTCTAAAATAACTTAGAAATATAATCTTTCTTTGTGAGGGAATAATCTTTAGCTTGCTTTCTCTAAGAATAGTATTTCTTGAGATATCTCCCATTGATCGGGGGCATAGGTTGTCGACCTTCCATATCGATGAGTTGATAGGCTCCTCCCTGGTACACCTTCTCGATGATAAAAGGGCCTTCCCAGTTTGGTTCAAATTTGCCACCAATTTTTCGGTGTGGGATAATTGGTCTTCTCAGCACCAGGACCAATTCTCCTTCTTGAAATGCTCGATGGCCTACCATACGATCAAAAGATTTTACCATTTTTGCTCGATAAATTTTTAAATTTTGTTGAGCTTGGAGCCGGACTTCATCCAGTGCGTCAAGCTCTTCCATCCGTAGGCGAGCATTTTGTTCTTATGTGAGATCGTACTGAACAGCTACTCGAAGTGACGACAATTCAACTTCGAGTGGAAGTACTTCTTCAGCTCGAAATACCAGCGCATAAGGAGTTGCTTTTGTTGGTGTCTTGTAATAGACAGTTGTGTTAACTTGAAAGAAAGTTTAAATGATTTGACTTGAGGTTTTGTCTAAACAAAAAAAACTATGAAAATATAGCACAAAATATTTTAGTTATGATTATTGCCATATCATCTTTTTGGGGTTTTGACTTGTGTGTGGGGCCAAGATGACTTGAAGCTTGAAGGGGCATATAAGTCAATTTGTGAGTTGCTTGGAGCTAGTACCTTTTTTTTACATTAATATTTAAGCTTACTATAAAGCTCGACATTTTTTCCATTATAGAGTCATGATTTTAAGAAATCTCAAAGGAACATGAATAGTTGGATTTTTCATTAATTGTATCATTTGATTTGATCTGATCGAATCAGTTTAACCATATACATCTTGGTAAGGCCCATAGGCCTTTCAATTAGCACCATAGATGATGCAATGAGTAGGGGAAAGTACATTGATGATAGGTAGAGTGAATATATAAGAAGCTGAGATTGTGGATGTTATGCCAAGCAGGCTAGTTTTTAGTACAACTCTTAGCAAATCTAATGGTGTCTTGGTAAATACCATAGGAGTCTTAGTGAGTGCAGTGGTGGCTAGGAATTTAGTAAACCTATCAAGATAACTTAGCAATGGTTGGAAGACTGAACAATTGTCTCAACAAGTAGGTTGAAGTGTTGTAGATAATGTTTGGAGTGTTGGTGATCACCCTAGCAAGCATGTCCTTATCTTGGTATGGTCCCCATTAAGTAGACAAAATAATATGTTCATGGACATCATGTTGACTTAGCAAACATTATGATATCTTGAGGAGGCTTTCGGTGGCCTCTATAATTCCTTGGCAGAGCTAATAAGTATCTCAATAAGACTCTTGAAATTGCACTTATGTTCAATAGAAATATTGGGTCAGTGAGTGCTCAGGGAGCTTTCAGTGATTATCTCAATTGGTTCTTTATCACATTGACAAGCTAACTAAATTTGGGAGTATAGACAAAGACCCTCAACTATGAAACTGAGTGCATGTTCGCAAATGCGGGAGTCTTAGTTATTGTAACAATGGAGCCTTCTAATTTATTTAGCTTTGAGTTTTGATTTCACATATGAGAAAGTTACAATGATTAATTACATCCTTACTCTTGATTAAAATCATGATTGATGTTTTAGATGTCAAAGACAAATTTTGATAACATGCATTTAACAACATAAAATAAAATATGCTCAATTTAAAAAAATCTTAATATGTAAAGTCCAAAAAATAGAACTTAGGAGCACATGACCTTGCAAAACTCAAGATGCTCATATATGCTTTCATATGATTAAGCTCGTTTTTATTTTAGGGAGGAATTATCCTCAGGCGTGAGACCTATGATTCAACATCAATAATGCATACATTATTGTAAGCATGTATATGTGGATTGTTCAACTGAACAAGTCGAAACTTTTATTCTTTTATTTGCCATAATACCACACTATATTCTCACCTTTATAGCTTTTCATTTATAGTTTTATGTGTTATGTTTCCTTTAGTTTACTACTGTATGGTTTGTTTGAGAAATTAAACATTTGTGGTAGACTTTTAGGATAAAGTTTTCTTCTACAAATATTAATAATTTGATAATCAACCTTAAATTAATTTAGAAGTTTTTTTTTCTTAAAATTAAGGTATTTCTAGTTATCTTCACTTTATGAAATATTCTCTTTGTATTTACTGATTGATGTATACAATAGAGCTATCAGTGATCAAAACGTCTAAGGGCTGGTGCACTGGCATGTGATGATGATTTTTCATCATAGTTAAGAGATGCTAATCTCAAACATAGATCTATGTAGGGATGTAATGTTGACTCATGTGTAATTCATTAAGAATTTGATGATAACAAACTTATGTGTATTCTCATTCAACAATTTGCCAATTTTTCTATATGTTAAATTTATCTAAGTAAAATGAGGTCATGATGGCTCCACCAAGTTCTCTTGGAGGCTATTTTAGCTTGAACTAGACTTTGACAATGAATTAAAACCTCAAATATTTAAAGATATCTTGCTAGCAAGTTAACATCATGTTGAATATCTATACATTATGTAGTGTCAACGCTTTAGATCAAATTCAAATCACTTAGACCAATTTGATTTTTCATTGAAACATTTATTCTCTTATCTTTCTCAGCTTCTCCAAAGGATAAATCAAGCAGGGAAATATCATACACCTATATTTAATTGGGTCATCCCAATAAATTCATTTCGAGAAATAGAACTAAGTTCAACAAGTAGTTGATTTTAAACCTGCTTGAACCGCTTATAGAACTTGTCAAGCCTACAGTCATTTAAAACTTTGAGTTGCCTAAAGATGAATCATGCCAAATCGCCTAATAGTAAGTCCTTACTTGACCTTCAGTATTGAGCTACTTAGCTAGATCATTTGGGAGAATCATCAAGTCATCTACTCTCCACGGCTAGTCGCCCAAAGAACTCGATCACTGATCTAAGTCCTTTCTGATCAACTAGGAGTTTTCACTAGGTGAATTCTCCCATATTACTCTCCCCAATCCAAAATGCTAAAATTTTTCGATGATAATCAAGACTTTCCCACTATGTATTTACATACAGTCGAAATTATGTAATCACATGATAAAGCAATTATGTAATGCCAACTTCAATCATCACCCATAGATAAGTAGTTATCAACCGAGGAACAAAATAGCCTTAACCAAATTTTGATAGGATGGTTTAAAATTTATTAGATTTATTTTAAAATAACTACACTCCTCTCAAAACAAATCTAACAATTTTAAGACGAATGTACTTTTTTTATTTCTTAACCAAACACACTCATCATACTATCTCATATTTCGAGCCATAACAAAGTAACCTCAAAGTCTCCCACTCTTTAAAATTCTCCTCAGTCTCTGCTTTCTCTCTCCCATCCCTTATACTCTTTAGGCTCAATTTACATCTGTAGTAGAATCTTATTACCTTTTACAAACAACATTGAGTTCACCATTTATCTCTTTAATTATTAGTCCACGAGTAAAGAGGACGTTGGTAGCCTGTCTAGAAACCAAATCAAAGGAGCTGTCTCCATCCTCTTGGATTCATTTTGTCAACCATGCATTTATTTTTTTCTTTTCAATAAACTGTAGCTGATCAATCAAATCGCAGTTCAATTCCGTTACGCTGTAAGCATGATCGTGTTCGTTTAGCAAATATGCCCTTTGAATGTTAACGAGTTGAAGGAAAAGGCTTCCTTCCCATTTACCTAACCTACTTATTAAATAATAAGAGACCTACCTATTATTAGGCCATATAGAAGAAAATAGCTTGCGACATCTTGAAATTTAGCTCAGAGATTACTTGAAACTTGGTTAAAATAGAGCTCAAGTTTGAATCATTGAGTCACCTAATTAGTGAGCTAAGCTCTGCTCAAACTCAACTCGAATTGAATCGAATCTGAATCAAATTGAGCTCGTTTTGCATGATCAGATCGAAACATTTCCTTCAAATATTAAAGAATCACTTTTTCTGCTGCTTGAAGCTGTGATCAAGAATGTTCAAAATACTGAGGCTTCGGTCTTACTACAACTTCCTTACTGTTTTTTAAAACAGTTTTTTAGTACAAAATTTTTTTGAAAAAAAAGTTTTAGTATTAAAAAGTTGTTTTAGAAAGCAGTAAAAAAGCTGTTCCAAAGGAAGCATAAATCACATCCTCATCAGATTAGAGGATGACGAGCTTCTCCGGAACATAATTTAGATGGATAAAAACAAACAATATAAGAAAACTCTGAGGTTTATCAGAATCTCCGCTAAATTTTATGACAGATATAACTCTTTGAATGTGAGACAGATTATTGTTAAGAGTTTTTTCATTGCATTTTATCCTTCATATTTTTGATTTCATAAGTTTTTTCTTCCAACTTGACATCATTATTTAAGTTTAAATGAAAATTACTCTAAAAAAAGCTCAATTTAAGCCGACTACTCATTAATTTCAATTGGAATTAGGCTCAAATCAAAATCAACAAACTATTGAGTGATGCTGTCAATCTCTTCAGACTCACACCTCTAATTAAGAATCTCTCTCTGTGATTACTGCTAAACCAAACACAAGAAATAGACAGTTCCATGGCCTGCAGCCTTCCGATCTCGATCGGACGGTCACCATCACATGATCACATGCTAGAGATTTCCAATCCTTTAAGCTAAATTCATCAGCTAATCAATTTTGCTATAAACAGTCTGCTGGTGGATTGGGGATTAATAGCTATCATCCATGTCTTCTTCAGGAAGTTGCTTAGCAAAACAGAAGATGTTCTTGGTGTGATGAGACTCATATTAGGTGAGGAATAAAATTGCTGGTTGGAGGAATTTGTCTTTATTTTACTTTCTATTTTTTTTTTTTTTTGGAAGATTTTTACTTTCTATTTGATATCTAATAAGAACATGATGAGATTTTCTTAAATTTTTTTTTTGGTTTCAATGATCTCACTTCACATGCAGCTGTTCCTAATTTTCAACAAACAAGTTTTAAATAATATGCCACTTCAGAATAAAGGAAGAAAAAGAAAACAACCTAACAACATCTCTACCTGA
This sequence comes from Dendrobium chrysotoxum, assembly GCA_019925795.1. Taxonomy (NCBI): domain Eukaryota; kingdom Viridiplantae; phylum Streptophyta; class Magnoliopsida; order Asparagales; family Orchidaceae; genus Dendrobium; species Dendrobium chrysotoxum. The sequence continues at coordinate 89,206,084 of CM034305.1, read as the reverse complement.
ATGGTGATGGAGACATAACGGCAGCAAACAGAGGTTGATTTGATTTCCAGACAAAGCAATCTGCTGAATGCACTGATAGAGATATTACAGGTTTTAATTCTAGAAAAAAAAAAACAAAGATTAAGGCTTAATTCGTTCAAATTCTAATATATTTTAAGTGTTTTTACAAGCTAAAACGGTTTTTTTTGGGATATTTGAGCCCAGTAAGTCAAACTCACGCACACTTCACATACGTAAGTTTGGAACCCAAAACCTCTTGATTAGTAGCCAAAGCCCCCAACCAACAGATCAAGGTGAGCTACGTACGAGCTAAAAAGTTAAGCGAAAGCTGGCTCAAATTTGACTCATTAGATTATTAAAAAGCTCATCTCACAAGTCATTTATCAGGTCTAGCTTGAATTCGCTTGCAAGCTAGCCTGGCTTAATTAATCGTCTACTGTTATGTGCCATCCTAAATCTACCTGAATATTTGTTTGTGGATATTATTTCCTCATATGATTTCATTAGTGGTTTGTTGTGTTGTTATGACCATCAAAGTCTAATGCACTATCGCAAAACTTGTTTGTGCTTCACAGCTTCATCATTAGCTTTTTAAGCCATAATCATTCCTTGTTTGAAAAAATGTTTTTAAGCGAAAAAGGTACTTTTAGGGTCTATTTAGGACAATTTTTTCATTGCTTTATTTTTCAGATAGTAATTATAATTTTATTTGGTTACTATTTATAGAAGTTTATGTAGTGTAAAGTTATTTTTTGCAATCATAATATTTAAGTTATTTTTCATATAATAATTTCACAATAAATTTTATAAAACGGTGCAGCCGTCTCAAACAGACTCTTAATTTTTTATTTTCGTTTAAGAAAGGTGAATATTTTTGTGCAATTAGGGGTCTGCTTAGGATGATTGTAGCATTTTATAATACTGGTTGTGAAGTTATTGTGGGGTAAGCAGTTTTTTTTAAGTTGTTTTCTTAAAACTTCCACACAAATCCTAAACTCTGATTGTAAAAAATAACTTTTCATCACAGAATTTTTTTGAAAGCAAAAAAAAGAGTAAAAATAATAGCCCAATAAAATTATATTGAAAAAGCTATTCCAAACAAACACTAAGGCTTTGTTTGGGACGACTTTCTTATTGCTTCTCAAACCAGCTTTTTAGTACAAATTTTTTTTTTACTAGGAATCTGCTTTAAGAAGCAGCAAAAAAGCTATCCCAAACGAAACCTAAATAAAAACTGTGGCACAATATTTAATTTATACTTTTAATTATATATGCATGCATCAATTATAATTGTAAAAAAAAATGCTTCCAAAAGATAATGAAAAAAATCTAACTATAAGATTCTTAGAACACTTTTAAAAATGATAATTAGTTGTAATTAAATATTTGATTATATTGAAAGTTCTTTTTTTCCTTTTCAGAACGCGAAAACAGATCTGAAAAGGACTATGAAGCTCATAAGATAATCACCTCGCCGTTGGAAAAACAGAATAGCTTAATTGTCAAACTAAAGTAGATGACCGGCTTTAACTTCTAACCAAACCGCGTATGAGTAGGAGAGAGAAAGAGGGAGAGAGAGAGAGATACTCAGAGAGAAAAAAGGGTAGAAATGTTGGTTGATAGAATATATATATATATATATATTTCTGTAGTGTTTGTAGTCAAACTTAATTTTTCAAAATAGTGAGAAAATAAATATAAAATGTTGTAGAATTCAGAGGCTGTCATAAATTATTAAATAATCCAAGCAAAATGATATATTTTTTTCTAATATATTTTTGCATGCTATTTAATAAATTATTTATATAAATTAAACAAGGCTGGAGTTTTGAATTATTAATACTAATTAATATAAAATATTAAGTTGTGGAGTTTAATTTTTTTTCATTCGCATTAGATCATCATGGAGGTTGGAAGGGGAGCAGGTAGCCCTAGAAATATATCCATCATTTACGAGTTATTTAATTGTAGATATTTTGAAATTTTCTTATTGTTGCGTCCCGAAAAATTTGTGGCAGTATAGAGATAAAGTGCTTAATGTCTTAGTTTTGAACGAAGATCTAGCACACATATAGATAAAGAGAGAGGGGCATGAGAGTCATAAGAGATACTAAAATTTTTATGTGAAAAATTCTGAAAAAGGAAAAAATCACGGCGCTTGGCCCATTTAAAATGATTCTACTAGTTTTTGTAGTCCATTAAAAATGATGCCCTTCCTCAAGGGAAAGGCTCTCGCTCAATATATCATATAGAGCACATTACATAGTTGGGATTGGAAGAATCCAATGATAAGGGAGTCATTCTCAAGAGAACGTTGGCCTGTTTATTTAGTTGACAGGACTACGGAGGTCAGAGGGACTGTAGTCGTTGAGCGACGATGGTTGGAGAGATCGTAGTCGGCAGGCGACGGTGGTCCGATGGATCGTAGTCGGCAGGTGACAGAGATCTGATGGAACGTAGTAGGCGGGCAACAGTGGCCGACGAGATTGTAGTCGACAAGGCGATGGTGGTCAAAGGGCCTGTAGTCGATGGTGACGAAGGTCAGAGGGACTGTAGTTGACGGGCGATGGAGGTTGGAGGGACTGTAGTTGGAGGTCGATGTTGGTCAAATGGATCATAATTTTACTGAAATCGGAATTCGGATGATCTCGCATTTAATTTTGAAAATTTTCAACTTGAATATGCCTCGAGATTCATGCTCGATCAAAACAATTTTTGATGACGTATCAATTATATTTTGACTGAAATACAAGGGAAATGATCAAAGGAATTAGAGGTGTAATTCTCTACAATGAAATTATAACGAAATTTATAATAATTGCAATAATATATAGCCATCAATTTTGGTGAACTTGCACAAATCCTGTGCTTTTTTGTCTTTATATTCTTTTCTATTTTTCAAAATATTTTTTTACTTTCAATGTTTGAATTAAATTTTGTCGATTTCACAATAACAAATATTAGAGCATGTGGTTCTAATTGAAAGTGATGACAGAAGAAGATCAACACTTAGAATAATTATAAATTTTATGGATAGGAATTTGTATTATAGAGGATGATGATACAAGATTATTTGTATAATAAGATGATGTTATTGCTCCAGAAATTTTGAGACTAAAAATCTATTTGAGATATCTTTCTCATTATTTTATTTTTTAGATAATAATTATAATTTTGTTTGACTATTATTTTCTAATTGCTCATCAAATATTGCAGTGGTAGCAATCAGAATAATTAATTTGCTTAAAAAATATATAACTCCCTGTGATGTAAATTTTATTAATTTTATGATTTTGGCGATATTTATTTGAAAAGTACATTAGATTTATTTTAAATTGCTTACATCAGAAAATTTTATTTTATTAATTTTATGATTTTGGAGAGATTTATTTGAAAAGTACATTAAAGAATTACATGACAACAATAATATAATTTAAAGTGTAATATTAGACAAATATTTATTTTCAAATAAAATTAAAAAAAACAGATGCAATTAGAAGCTTCTTAATTGGCATACTTCAAATTAAACGTTGTTAATTAACAGTCAATATTTAATCATATTATTGAAAAAGTACCCAAAATCTAGCTGTGCTTGAATTCTTTTTTCTCTTATAAACTGAAAACAGATCAGAACGTGATTATTAAAACTCCGCTGTTAGAAGAAGAATAGCTTACTTGTCAAACCATCTACATCGAGATGAGCTGCTTGAACTTAATCTTGTATGAAGAGAGAGAGAGAGGTGTAAGTGAGTCAAGCCATGCAACTCGTGAGCCGGATCGAGCTCGGCTCGATAAATGGCTCGTGAGCTGAACTCGATGATCTAACGAGTCAAGCTTGAGCTAGCTCCAACCCGACTCGTAAGCTCATGAGCCGGCTCGTTTAAAAAATATTAATATAAAATATACTTAAAATATATTAGAATTAAGAATTTTAAATATAAATTTATAAAAAATATTTTAAAACTATATCTCAACTTCTTATTTTAAGTCATTCATTATTATTATTCTTATAATTTCTCATTTTTTTATCATTTTTGTATAATAATTACTTAAATCATAATTATTTTATATCTTTCATATATAATAAACGAATCTAACTTGAACTCGTAGAATAAAGCTCGAGTCGAGCTCGAATTGAATTAATTAATCAAGTTCAAGCCAAAGATGACTCGAGCTGACTCGACTAATTTGCACCCCTAAAGAGAGATGTTCATAAAAGAAACTAAAGTAGATGAGCTGTTTGAACATAACCTTGTATGAATAGAGAGAGACAGCGAGAAAGAGAGAGAGAGCTAGAGATAGAGAGAGAGGGGTGAGAGAGAGAGAGATGTTAATAAAAGAAACTACATATTTTAATATTTCATTATAATGTCGGTTGTCAATCTTAACTGTTCAATATAGTGACGATAAAATACATCGAGCAGTTGATAACAATGATATTTTTTCTTGTTATGTTATTGCAGACTAAGCTGTAAATGGTTAAAATAATCAGAACTAAAGCTTTGAATTGATGATTCTAACTAATAGAAAATAAAGATCTTTGGCTAAGTCATCGGAGTAGGAAGGAGAGAAGAAAAACATACAGGAAGAAGAAATGGATGATAAAAAAAATATTAGATAAATGATACGAAGTAATTAAGAAAGTGGTGATTGACGCTAAGAAGAAAAGGCCGACGTTCTCTTTAATTATTATAATTATTAGGTGTTGTTCTGAAAAGAAAGCGTATGTAAGACTTCGGTTAAGAGAGCATTCATAGTGATTTATTTTTTAATTATAATTTTTTTATCATTATTTTTTTATTATTTAAAAAAAATATTTGTATTAGAAAACTGCTTTCTGCTCATTTTGTTATATCAGCTTTACAAAACTTTAAGAAGCTCTCTCAAACGAAAACTAAAGCTTCGTTTGAGATAACTATTTTGTTATTTTCTAAAATAATTTTATAGTAAAAATATTTTTGAATTAAAAAATTTTATATTGAAAAGATATTTTAGAAAGTAGTACGAAAGCTGTCCCAACCGAAGCCTAAGAAGTAATAAGAAAGTCATTCTAAGGCTTCATTTGAGACGGCTTTCTTACTACTTTCAAAGTAACTTTCTAGCACAAAAATTCAAGAAAAATATTGAAAAGGTAATGGCCAAAAACTATCCCAAATGAAGCCTAAGTTGAGGGAGCATATATTTTATCGACTTAGCATCAGAATATTTAAGATTTTAGATGTAGAGTTTAAGGACTTAGGCCTCTTTTGGGACAACTTTCGTATTGCTTTTTAATGTAGTTTTTTAGTATAAAATTTTCTTTTTAAAAAAAATTATAGTAAAAATATGCTTTATAAAGCAATACGAAAGCTGTCCCAAATGAAGCCTAATGTTGAGTGAAAATCTTATCTAAATATAATTAAGTGAGAGCAACACTGAAGATATATATGAGAATTTTTGTGTGAAGCACTCAATAAGGCAAAAAATTATTAATGTGTCAAAAAAGTTCATATTTGACTATATTATTAATTAAGTAGAGTTTGAATAAATATTTTGAGCTCATTCTATTAACGAGCTAAACATAAACAAGACAATGTGTGGTTATATTTAATTAGTATTGATACGTCACTAAAAATTGACTTGATTAGGCATGAATCTCGGCGCATATTTGAATTAAACATTTTCAAAATTGAATTTGGGATCATCCAAATTCCATTTATAGCAAACTTCTAGGCAAACTGAACATCTCGATAAGACGAACCCAACAACACCAAAATCGGTCCAATTCGAGCTCAAATGGGCCCAAATCAATGGCTTGTAGCATATTTGGAAGCTTCAAAATATTAATTGGGTGACTAAATGATATCCAAATATAACATGCATATACTTGAATCGAGCGGCTTGACGAGACAAATGTAATGAGCACAAGATTGCTTAATTCTAATATCATTAAAGCACTTAAATGCTTGACAAATGCTTATGATCGAATGAATTAATATGAGCCGTCCGATGGAGCATTTCGAATTTTCTCTAGATCTTTTTTCATATTTACAGAGCATGTCACTCTCAAAATATATAAATAGACCCCATTTTCTATCAATGATATGACATGTGTCACTGTCTATCAGTATATCATTTATCTATCAGTATATTATATCAGTATGTTCAATCGATATATCAATATGTTTATCAATGTTTATAAAAGTACATGTCATGTGCTATGCCATGCTATATCAATCTCAATGTTAGTTCTATTAGTCTTATATCAATTCTATCTATGAATCAATTCATATGATATCATGTAAATACAATCATGAATGTGATTATGAATAGTAAAGCAGGACATCCAACTAATTAAGTGGTTTTTCGTGTATCTTGTATTAGTATCAAGTGTCAGGTGTCACGTGCCTATCTTGTAAGAGTTGTCACTACTACCCGTTGGCGTATCATGTCCTCTTATGACTCCCTATCTTGTATCTTGTATCTTGTGTCTTATATTAAGATTATACCACAACCCATAATTTAAAGAAAAGCTCATCAGCTCACCCTTCTATATAGGTTATTTTACTCCGGCCAACTTATTAATTATGGGTGAGAACTAGTCGCGACACCCAAGGGAAGACCAATGGTCTTTCTTATACATTAGACCAAATTGTTTCCATGAGTCATTTCATTAAAGGATCTCATTCAACAAACCTCAAGTAGCATCAAATCATTAAGGATTGAACCCTTATGTAAACATGATAATGGAATATTCTTATTCCTAGAAATATGTTTAGGTATATCATTCAAAAATCCTTGATGGTAAATATGATATTTAAAATTTTTACGTCTATCATAGCCTCCTATATAAACGATGTCATTTATGCAATTATAACTCTAAAAAAATTTATCACAATCTAAGCTATGTTGGATGTAGGTGTATTTTAACCATTTCTCTTCCGCAATTTTATATATATTTTACATTCTTAACAAATGGCACTTCTTTCTAAATCTTCTAAAAACTCCATAATGGATATCATAAATCATTCTATATCACTTTTAAATAAAAAATATAAATATTTTAAAAATAATGATTTCGTTTGCACTTATTTTATATGTGAAAATGATATCATCTCATTTGCACTATATGTAACTTCAAGCAACCAAGTAGGTGCTTGGAAAGTTCTTATGTAGAAGAAAACTTGACTCCATTACTTCCATAAAAAGTTGTTTTTCTTAGGCATCTCTCATGCTAGGGAAGACACTCATATTTAGTATTGATGTGTCACAAAAAATTGCCTTGATCAGGCACAAATCTTGAGGAATATTCAAGGTGGCAACTTCTAAAATTAAAATTAAACATCTCAAGGAGACAAACCCAACGACATCAAAATCGGCCCAATCCAAGCCCAAATGGGCCCAAATCAAGGGGCCGAAGCTTATGTGGAGGTACAAAACATTAATTAGGTGATCAAGTGATCTCTAAATATGGCATGCTTATAGTCGAATCAAATAGCTCAACAAGATAAATCTAACAAGCCCATGATTGCTTAATTCTGACATTATTAAGGCACATGAATCCTTAATGAAAGCTCTATAATCAAGCGAATCATTATGGGTCGTCGGATGAAGCACTTCGGATTTATCCCCGATCTTCTCAAAATCTATAAATAGACCCTTACTCCCTTCGACTACCGCCCCTCCGACCACAGTCGCCTGCCAACTACTGTCCCATCGACCATCATCGCTCGCAGACTATAGCCCCTCAAACCACTGTCGCTCGCTGACTACGATCCCTCCAACCACCGTCACCCACCGACTACAGTCTCTCCGATCACTGTCACCCACCAACTACAGTCCCTCCGACCACATTCGCCCTACGACTATTATCCCTCCGCCAACCGTCGCCCACTGACTACCACCCCTCGGACCACTATCCCCAGTCGTCTATGATCTCATCGACCATTGTTGCCTGCCTACTACGATCCCTTCGACCACCGTCACCTACCGACTATAATCCCTCATACCATTGTCGCCCTTCAACCATCATCTCCAACCGACTACAATCCCTCTGACCACTGTCGCCCGCTGACTACGGTTCCTCGGAGCACCGTTTCCCGCCAACTTTGGTCTCCCCGACCATGGTCGCCCGCAGACTACAGTCCCTACAACCAACGTCGCCCGCCGATTACGGTCCCTCAGACCTTCATTGCTCGCAGATGATGGCCCCTCCGACCATAGTCGCCCATCTACTACAGTCTTTCCGGCCACCATCATTTTATTTGGGCCACGATCCTACCAATCAAACGAATATGCCAAAACTCTCTTGCGAGCAACTCTCATATCACTAGTTTAATCCAACTCCAACTATGTAATGTGCTTTATATAATGTATATTTGCTACATTGAGTCATGGTCGTCCCCCCAATGAAGGGTCTTATTTGTAATCAACAATAAACATTAGTAGAATTATTTTATTTGGGCCAAGCCCCATGGTTTTTCCCCTTTTTTAAAGTTTTCCACTTAAAATCTTGATTTCTCTTATGACTCTTACCCCTCTCTCTTTATTTGTATGTGTGTTGGATCTTCGTTTAAAGTTAAGACGTTAAGCTCTATATCTCTGTATTATCGCAAATGTTCTAGGACTCAACAAGTATATATTTTTTGTTTGTACTATAAGCTGGAAAATAAAGCATTTTTTTTATTTAGCAAGCAATAAGAGACACAGATGGATAAAAGAAGATAATGTCTCATTAAACATTCACTAAGGCTTCGTTTAGAATAACTTTCTTATTGCTTTATTTTTTAGATCTTAATCATATTTTCTATTTGGCTACTTTCGCTTCTCGCATAAAATTTATGTACCGATAAGCTACATTTTACATAGCTTCTCGCATAAAATTTATGTACCGATAAGCTACATTTTACAGCAACTTTAAAAAAAAATTATTTCCCCACAACAGCTTTACAATCATCCTTACAACAAAAATTTACAATCGCCCCAAATGCATTCTTATTTTCTCATTTTTTTTTATTTTACTATATCCGTCTTTTTATTCAATAAGTTATCTTATATATATATATATATATATATATATATATATATATATATATATATATATATATATATATATATATATTCGTTAGAGCGGTTAGAAGAGGAATTTTAATTTTGAATAAATCAATGCTTCGTAAAGCGAATAAATGAAGCTTAATATCCTAAATGAAAGAAGCTTTGCAAACACATTATGGGCTATAAATGGGCCGAGCCACGAATTGGGCGGCCTTGGATAATGCGATTTATTGCATGGTGGCCATGTTAGTAAACTATGTGGGCGAGCGAGTGCTCGAGAGCGCGCTTGCGAGCGCGTGGGTGCAGGCGAGCACGCGAACAAGTGCGGGCGAGCGCGCGGGTGCGGGTGCAGGCGAGTGCGGACGAGCGCACAGGTGCGGGTGCGGGCGAGCGCGGGGGCTAGCCCGGGCGAGCGTGGGGGCTAGCCCGGGCGAGCGCGTGGGAGCGGACGCGCGCGGGCGAGGGCGGATGCGTGCGGGCAGGTTAGGGCAAGGCGGGCAGGCTTCGCGGGAAGGGGTTTAAACAGGTTTTCGGGTTGACCCGGCAACCCGTCGGGTCAACCCGAACCCGACCCATTTTTCAAACAGGTCGAATTCCTGAACCCGAACCCGACCCGTTTTGAACTCGGGTCAGGTTCGAGTCGGGTTTTCTGGGTAGGGTTTGAGTCGGGTTTTCCGGGTAGGGTTCGAGTCGGGTTTTCATGTCGTGTCAAATATTGACACCCCTAAGTCCGGCGTCGGGTAGTAATCCGACGACAGGCGGAAGTCCAGCGTCGGGTGGAAGTCTGGCGACGGGTAAGAGTCCGGCGACGGGCGGGAGTCCGACATCAGGTAGAAATCCGACGACGGGAGGAAGTTTGACATCGGTTGATGGCCGGGAGGTGGTCGAGGAGGAGTATGGTGGAAAAAGAACTCTTCTTTCTCTTCTTCCTTGGGCCCCTTCTTCCTCCCCCTCTCATGAGAAATAAGAGATCTATTTATAGTTTTTTGAGAGTGGCATGGCCAGTAAATAAGAGGAAGATCAAGGGCATATTAAGAGTGGTTTGAATGGACGGTCGATGTTGATTCACTACAGGAAAATCGTCAATTACCGGCGGATTTTTTCGGCGGCTTGCCAGCGGAATATTTTTCGACAACTTTGCGGGGGTTTTCCAGCTGCTTTCCGGCGGTTTTATTTTCGGCAGAGTTTCCGGCGGCTTTTCCGGCAGTTTGTAGTAATTTTTAAAAATTCATTTTTTCGTAAATTAATTAATTAATACTTTTTTAGTTTATTTTAATTAATTATTAATTTATTTTAATTAATTATTAATTTAATAACTTAGTCTAATTAATTGTTATTTTAATAACATATTTAATTAATTATTAACTTTAATATTTTATTTTAAATTATACTTTTTGTATAATATAGTTTAAATAAAAAAAATTTAAGCATCATAACACATTTTCCCTCATAGCAAAATGGTTGGGAGTTAGTAAAATGGATTGGACTCGGTTCGAATCTCGGGCAAGACGCGCCGGCAGGCAGCAGGCAGGCGCGGGAGCTCGGGCGTGTGGGGTGGGAGCTTAGGTGAGCAGCGGGAGCTCGGGCAGGCAATGCGGGCAGGCCTCCAATCGGGCAGCATGAGCAGGGCGGGTGGGTGGGTAGCCGGGCGCTTGTTTTTTTAATTAATTTTTCGATATTTTTCGGCAGTCTTTTTTCGTCGAAAAACCGCCAGCAATATTTGCCGCCAGAAAATACCGTCAAAAATATTTTTCCTACGCGTGTTTTACCGGCGGAGGATTTGCCGTCGGAAAGCCGCCGAAAATTTACAAAACCGCCGGAAAATGCCACCGGTAAAACACGATTTTTCTGTAGTGATTCCCTTGATCATTGACCATTTGTTGGACATTTGAATGTCGTAATGATACCAGAATTTGACAATCTTAGGCTTGTTGGATTCGTCTCATCGAGCTGCTCGAATCGACTATGTGCATGTCATGTTCGGAAACCGTTTGGCAATCCAAATTATGATTTGAACCTTCTGAATGCACTTCGGGTCTTTGATTTGGGCCCATTTGGGCTCCGATTGAAAGAATTTGGTGTTGTTATGTTCGTATATCTAAGACGTTCAGTTCGACTGTAAGTTTGATGGGATCGGAATTCAAATAGTCTCCGATTGGAAGTTCAAATAGTCTTCGAGATACGTGCCCAATCAAGATATTTTTTTTTTATGATATATCAATTCATATATTCAATTGGAAGTTCTTATGGTCTTTTTCTGAACTCTGAAGTTTTTTTTTTCTTTTCTTTTCCCTTATGATCGATGGTTCTTTAAGGTCTTTTTACTGAACTTAAATCTTTTAAATAAGTAAGAGTTAGGCAAAACAAAAATTTAATTTACTATTTTATTTTATTATTAATTAGGAATACTTTTTGATATATCACCAAAAAATTATCTTGATCGGGCACGAATCTCGAGAAAAAACTCAAGTTGGAAACTTCAAAAATTAATTCGGAGACCATTTAAACTCCGATTTAGCAAGCTTATAGTCGAACTGAGCGTCTCGGAAATATGAACCCAACGACACCAAATTCGACTCAATCCAAGCCCAAATGAGTCCAAATCAAATACCCGAAGTGCTGTTGGAAGCCTCGAACAGCAATTTGAGTTAACAAACGGTCTTTGATTTTGACGAGATTATAGTCGAATCGAGCGGCTCGACGAGACAAATCCAACGATCCCAAGATCGCAGAATTATGATACCATTAAGACCTTAAAATGCTCAATAAATGGTTCACGATCAAGGGATTCAATATCAGCCGTTCATCCGGATCACTCCTTATTTGCCCCTGATCCCTCATCTATTTACGGGGTATGCCACTCAAGAAAAACTATAAATAGCCCCTCATTTCTCTTAAGGAAAAGACTAAGCAAGAAGAGAAGCAAGAAGAGAAGAAGAAGAGAAGAGAAGTCTAGGAGGGAATAGCTCCTCCTCGACCACCGCCGGAACTCCGTCGGAACACCACCGGAGCCTCGTCGGAGCACCACCGGGCACCCGAGGGACGCCGGAGCTCTGCCCGACGCCCGAGCAACACCGAAATTCTGCCCGATGCCGGAATTCTACCCGACGCCCGAGTGACGCAGGAATTCTTTCCAAGTGACGCCGGAATCTTGCCGGACACCCGAGTGACGTCGGAACTCTGCTTGGCCTTGTAACTGATACTCATTGTAATATGATCATCTTGAATTTAAAGGACGAATCAGCCTCGTGTATTTCAGACAATAATAGTGGAACTCTTTCAACTGGGCGTGGCCCCGTGATTTTTCCCTTTTTCAGGGCTTTCCACGTAAAAAACCTGGTGTTCTTTCATTCTTCTGTTTGTGTGCTGGATATACGTACAACGCTGAGACGGAAATTTTTAACTCTATCGCCGCGTATATTCTAGTCCGCAACACTTTTATTTTAGGTTTGGTTAGAAAATATCAGAAATGGTATTTCTTTGTTAGATTTAAATGAGGTTTTAACTTGTAATATGACATAATGGAGAAAAAAGATTCATGTAGCCGACTCCACGTAGTAGGATACAGGCTTGATATTTTTGTTGTTGTTATCATCGTAGTCTTATTTTAATTTTATAAGAGTGACATTTTGATAAATCTCAATAAAATTTCAAAATTATTCATCGAATGGTCTGTATTGATTCCCTTGATTATAGGATATTCTTTCAGCATTTAAGTATTATCATGATCTCAGAATTAAATGATTGTGAGCTCATTGTATTTCTCTTATCGGGATCCTTAATTTGATTCATAAGCATGTAAAGATCGGAGATTATTTGACGCTTCAATTAGTGTTCTAAAGTTTTCGACTACACTTCAGGTACTTATTTTCGGCTCATTTGGCCTGGGATTGAATCACTTTTGATGTTATTAAATTTTTCTTCTTTCGACTAAATTTGTTAAAAAAAATTTTGAATGATTAAAAATTTAATCCTGCAAGCTTTTAATCTAAAGATATATTTGCACTAAGATTCGTACTATATATATATATATATTTATATATCAAAATTTTCATATCATTCATAATTTAATCATACATATGACAATTTGCCACTATACAACAATGCTTTAGTGAGTGGTTAACATCCCTTAAAATGATTCAAAAAATCAGATTAACCAAACAGATTAGTGAAAAATTTACTCCATTACTTTCATAAAAAGTTGTTTTTCTTAGCTGTCTCTCATGATATGGAGGACACTCATATTTAGTATTGATACATCACAAAATCCCTGTGATCGGGCACAAATGTTTTTTACTTAAGGGGTTTCATGCAACCACCATCACCCATCGACTACTGTCCATCCGACCACCGTCACCCACCGACTACGATCCCATTGACCACAGTTGTCTACTGATTACGGTCCCTCCGACCACCATCACCTGTCGACTACCGCCCCTTTGATCACCGTCGCCAACCGACTACCGACCCTCCGACCATCATTGCCTGCCGACTACGGTCTGTCCGACCACATTCACTCAGCAACTACGGCCCCTCTAACCACCTTCACCTGTCTACAGTCCCTCCGACCACCATTGTGTGTCTACTACGGTCCCTTCGACCACCGTCACCTACCGACTACGGTCCCACCGATCACCGTAGCCTACCGACTACCGTCCCTTCGACCTCCATCGCCAGCTGACCGCCGTCGCCCCCTACAATGGTCTCTTTAACCATGTTTTCCGGTAGACTACGATCCTTCCGACCACCGTCGCCCGCTGACTACGGTCCCTTTGACCTATGTCGCCCATCGATTATAGTCCATTCGACCTCCGTCTCCCGCCGATTATAAACCCTCTAACCTGCGTTGCCTGCCAATTACGGTCCCTTCGACCATCGTCGCCGTCGACTATGATCTTTTCGACCACCGTCGCCTGATCATGATCCTACCGATCGAACGAACAAGCCAACACTCTCTTGGAAGCAATTCTCATATCACTAGATTCTTCTAACTCACACCATGTAATGTGCTATATATAATGTATATTTGCTACACCGAGCTAAGGTTGTCCCTTTAAGGAAGGGCCTCATTTGTAATCAACAATAAACATTAGTATAAGCATTTTATTTGAGCCAGGCCCTATAGTTTTTCCCCTCATTAGAGTTTTTCAAGTAAAAATTTATGTTTCCCTTATAACTCTCACCCCCTCTCTCTTTATCTACATGTGTGTTGAATCTTCGTTCAAAGCTAAGATGTTAAACTCTTTATCTCTCTATTGTCGCGAATGTTCCATGAGGCAATAAGTATATATTTTTGTTTGTGCTATAAGTTGGAAGAAAAGCATTTTTCTATTTAGCAAGCAATAAGAGACATAGATGGATAAAAGAAGATTGTGTCTCATTAAACATTCACTAAGGCTTCATTCAGGATAGTTTTCTTACTGCTTTAATTTTTAGTTCGTAATCATAGTTTTTGTTTGACTTCTTTCGCTAATTACAAAAAAAATTTATACTTGTAAGCTACATCTTACAGCAGCTTTCAAAAAAATTATTTTTCCCACAACAGCTTTACAATCACCCTTACAAAAATTTACAATCGCCCCTAATGGATACTTATTTTCTCAATATTATTTTCTCAATTATATATATTTTCCATATATATATATATATTAGAGCGGTTAGAAGAGGAATTTTAATTTTGAATAAATCAATGCTTGATAAAGCGAATAAAAGGAAGCTTTCCAACCACATAATGGGCTATAAATGGGCCGAACCACTAGTTGGGCAACCTTGATAGCACTCTTTAAGCATGGAGGACCATGTTAGTAAACTATGGGGCTGCAAAGTGTAAAGTCCAGTCCAAATCTTCCTACCTGATCATCAAGAAGTAGTACAGCTAATTAATCTTCGAAAATTAATCAAAGGTATGATTATATAATTAATTTTTAGAGTAAAAATTACAAATTTGACCTCCCTATATCGTTTTTTTTCCCTTGCACTAAATATCTCTGTAAACTCTATTTATTCTTATATTCAATTGAAAGTTCTTATGACCTTCTTCTGAATTCTGAAGTTTTTTTTTTTTCTTTTCCCTTCTGATCGATGGTTCTTTATGGTCTTTTTGCTGAACTTAAATCTTTTAAATAAGTAAGAGTTAGGCAAAACAAAATTTTAATTTACTATTTTATTTTATTATTAATTAGGAATGTTTTTATTTTAGATTTGGTTAGAAAATATTAGAAATGGTATTTCTCTGTTAGATTTAAATAAGAATTTAACTTCTAATACGACACAATGCTTGATGTTGTTGTTGTTATCATCGTTGTCTATTTATAATTTTATAAGAGTGGCATTTTGATAAATCTCAATAAAATTTCAAAATTATCCATTGAATGATCTGTATTGATTCCCTTGATTATAGGCTATTCTTTCATCATTTAAGTATTATCATGACCTCCGAATTAAATGATTGTGGGCTCATTGTATTTCTCTTATCGAGATCCATAATTTAATTCATAAGCATGTAAAGATCGGAGATTATTTGACCCTTCAATCAGTGTTCTAGTTTTCAACTACACATCAGGTATTTATTTTCGGCTCATTTGGCCTAGGATTGAATCACTTTTGATGTTATTAAACTTTTCTTCTTTCAACTAAATCTGTTAAAAAAAATTCAAATGATTATAAATTTAATCATGCAAGCTTTTAATCTAAAGATATATTTGCACTGAGATTCGTGCTTGATTTGATAAATTTTTAGATTATATATATATCAATTTGCATATCATTCATAAATAAAATTTAATCATACATGATAGTTTGCCACTGTACAAAAATGCTTTAGTGAGTGGTTAACATCCCTTAAAATGATTCAAAAAAATCAGATTAACCAAACAGATTAGTGAAACATGTAGCTGCTTTCTAGCACATGGGAAAAAGGGAGGGTTGCAGCTTCCTTATGGAAGTTCAGTAAATGCTGCTTCTTCACTTAGAATTTAGGTGAGGAAAGGAAGAGAGATCAATTATTTTTGCATTTTTAGGGTGTTGTTGTCAGAGGAATTTTAATATTTATTTATTTTTATTTAATTGAAACTTTTCGCTTCAATTTTTTTTATTTGTTTTGCTTGGCTTCGCCTCAATGGCCGCTAATCACAGCTCATCCACCTCTACTCCTACATCTTCACTCATCTCAATACCTGCTCCTATAATTCCCCCACAACTTAAATTTCTTATGAGCAATATCAAAACTAATTTTCATGTTCAACTCACAGCCGATAATCATCCAATGTGGCGATCTCATATTCTAAAGCTCTTCCCCGCTAACAGATTTGAAGGATATCTTACTGGCAGCACTCCCAAATCGCCCAAACAACTTATTCTTTATGATGGCGTAGGCTTCGTTTGGGACGTCTTTCTTGTTGCTTCTTAAAATAGCTTTCTAATCTTAAAATTTTAATTTTTGTACAAAAAAGCTGCTTTAAGAAGCAGTAAAGAAGCCGTCCCAAACGAAACGATAGTCTCACTTAATTTTGATTTTCATATATGGACGCTTATAGATAAAAACCTAGTAGCCGCTCTTTATTCGACCATTTCTCCATCCCTCCTACCTTATGTTCTCAACTTAGACACCCACTAATGACAAATGGCTTACTTTAAAAAGACGTTTATAGTCCTAATCACTCTCGCATTCTTCAGCTCAAAAATGAATTACATCAGTTACAAATGAAAGACAAATCCATGGTGCAATATCTCTCTGAGATAAAACAAAAAGTTGATGTTATTCTTGCTATCGGATCCAATCTAGATCCTGAAGACATTATTCTGTATACTCTTAATGGGCTATCTCATGCTTACAATGCATTCAAAACCTCAATTCAGACCAAGCTTCATCCTATCAGCTTGGATGATCTATATGCTCTGCTATGCAGCGAAGAACTTAAGATTGCCTCTGATCTATATGATCATAAATAACACTTTAGCATCTCAATCATATATATATATATATATATATATAATTTTAAAATATTAATATTAATAATATTTTTTATGTGATTAAGACATTCGAATATTATATAAATAAAAATCAAATTTCATATATTAGATATATAAATACATAATAATTACTTATTATGTATATAAATCCCTTTTATAGACATATAATATTGAAATCTTACATATATATATATATATAATTCCTCCTAAATCATAAAAAAAACATGCCAAGATCTCATCATAATATATAAAAATTCTTAAGTTTACATAAAATAAACAACATCATATTTACCTCAAAATAAATTAAAAAAATAAAATTAAATTCTCTTTAAACTATTTTTAAATAAAAATTTTTTCAAAACAAAAAAAAGGAAGTTCCAATAATTCCTCTCTTCCAACAGCAGTCCGGCTTTGCGGTCCACGCGAGTCCATGAGATGCGTGATTCCCACATCACAAGAGCAGCACAGCAGCGAAGCCAAGTCCGGCATTTCTCGTAGCCTGGAAAAGCAAAGCTAAGAAGAAGGAGCGAGGGAGTTAGGAAAGCGTCAGCTGAATCCCTACATCTCTGCCATTCCACCCATCCCAATACAGTCAACAAAGTCCCTCATTATTTTTCCTATTATAATACAATTCAGAGCACAATAAGCGAGATGAATGAGACCTTTTAGGGTCAAATTAATATATACAGAGGGCTATTCTCCACCCTTCAACGCATAGGTCTTGGCCCTTTCCCATGCACAAAAAGCCATGGCACATGCCCTTCTTTATTTCTTCCCCCATGCGCGCACGATCATCAGTTTACTTGGAGCTCAGCTACCCTTCAGAATCACTCATTATTATATTCATCATAAAGCCATGCTCAGTATTTCATTGATGAAAACAAAATTATCAAAGGTTTACAAGATTAAGATTTGTGAAAGAAGAATTAAATATCCATAAACTACATAAAAAATGCATCTAAAAACAATATATTTGCAGTAAAAAAAGGGCTCAAATAACCCAAAAGCTAATATTAGAAATAAAGTTAGTGATAATTACTGCACAACTTGATGGCCAAAGAGTTATCGACTTCGTTCGGGGAGAGATTATTACGTGCGGTGTCCGAACTGTCCTGAAGCGAATTCGGCCGCGCCATGTCACCGGGATGCACCGGGCTCCGGGTGACGTGGCACGTCCGAATTCTCCTCCGGACGAATCCGGATGCCACACGTAGTAATTATAGTTTTCTTTCTGCTTATATTTGGTCAATACTTTTTTATATATGCTTTCCAAAGAATTTTATGTTAGAACAAATAAATTACTTTCTTCCTAATAGCTTTACCACCATCTTTACAAGAAAATAGAGTCATAGTCATTGAAGTATCTGTTTATAGCAAACACTGAGAAGGATCATAGATAGTAAATACAGAAAAAAAAAAGTCACAGATGTCATAAATTATCAACTCAGCCAAGATTACAATGATAAAATTTTTTCTGTATCCAATGAATTAACCATCACTTAATTTACTCGGCTTTAGGGTATGTTAAAAATATTTTTGAAAAATAAAAAAAACACTTTTATTTATTTATAACATAAAAATAAAATAATCATTAATAGAATTCAAAATTGCATCAAACCGAAATCAATAAATTTTCTGAATTAATCATTTTTTTAATATATCGGAACAATTTAATTAGATAGGAAAGCAGTGTTTTATATTTTGTGACTGCCACTGGCTTAACTACAATCCTCCTTTGTGTACATATAAATGTTGAATAGTTAAATTCTTTGGTGGTCATCTACATACAAATAAGCTTATGGTAGCTATCCTTTCACATGATGGTTAATAGGGGTGCAAATGAATCAAGTCGGTTCACGCGATTGCTTGAGCTTGACTCGATAATGAGTTCACAAGCTGAGCTTATTGAGCTTTGAGCTTGAGCTTGAGCAGATTTTAAGGCTTGTTGAATTATTGAGCCTGAGTTTGATCTGGATGTTGCTCGACTCGTTTGGCTCGTTTGGCAGCTCGAATTAAAAGAACTGAGGCAGTATTAAGAATAATTAAATTCTATTCAAGTGAGAGAGAACTGTGAAACATACGGCTTTTCAATTCTTCGATGTATGGTCTGAGTAAGGACATCTACCTAGGCTTTACAATCTTGTGTGGCCGTCGTGTCCCGCAGTGCTTCATTATGTTGATCTTTTTCTTGTCTTCACTCCTTAAAGAACCCTAAGAATAAATTCCCCCTTTTTTATATCAATGACGCCAAGTTCAAAGGCTCAAACTATAGCAAGAGGGGTTTGGCTTGTTCTTCTTCCTCCTCAAGTAAATTTCTAAGGTAACAAACGCAAGTCGAGTTCAAGCTCAAGTCGAGCTTGAGCTCAAAATCGAGGGACTTAAAACTAAGGCGATTATAGCTCGTGGTTGATATGGCTCAAGCTCTATTCGACTCATTTGCACTCCTAACGGTGAACTAACAAAAAATACTCTCTTTTTTTACATTTTAAAATAGCAAAATATAAAATTTGAATATTTTAAACCTATGACACAAAATATAATAAAATTAATGAGTGATGTAAATGTGAGAAATTCATACCGACATTTTATCAGAGACTTACAATTACAATTACCATAATGCTTTAATCATAGAAACATTTCGTGTAAAGGTGGTGGGGATAAATTGCAAATAAAGATTCATTACTCGTTTGCATGTGGCTGCAGACTTGAGGCATTTACAAACAACACATGCAGCTGGGTCCTACGGTTAAGGATGTCCAATAAATCTACTGCTGCTGCTGCTGCAACAGTAAAGCTCAGCATTCATTCCTTCCATGTATGGTGATGAATAGATTTGTACGCAGTACATGAAAGCATGTGACCAGTTCATACATGCATTCCATAAAGCTGTGCAATAATGCATTCATGGTGTTATGGCATCATCATCATCATAAATGTCATCATGGCCCAGCTGTTGAATAATAGCCGCCTCTGCCTTCATGTACCCATCATAGATTTTATTGCCCACTGAAAGCTTTGCCTGCTGAAATTTAAAGCGAGATTTATGAATATTAAATAAAGAGAATCCAATCCATACAATTTTTTTAATACATTCAAAAACAGAAAAAACTTTGAATTATATATATATATATAGTTTTTATTTAAAAAATTATGAATTTATATTATTTCTTATGTTATATAAATATATTTATATATATTTCTTCTACTTTTAAAATTTATAGTATCATTTATTATTATTATTATTATTATTTATTATTATAGTATCATTTATAAATATATTGTTTAATTTAAATTCATATATATTTATAAAAATGGAAAAAAAAGAAAGCTAAAAAAGCCAAAGAGAAATGGAAAACGATAAAAATCTGAAATAAAAAAAGAAAATAAAAAGGGGAAAATGAAAAAAAAAAGAAAATGAAAAAAATTAAAAGAAAAATAGCAAATAAAATATCAAGTTGCTAGCACTGCTAGCAACTTCTTTTTTCCTCTTAATTTAATTATTTAAATTTTTAATTTTATATATATATATATATACAATTTTTTATTTTTAAATTTATAGATATATATTTTCTTATATATATTTATAAATTTATAGTTATTAAAGTTTATTAATAAAATTAAAATTGTAAGTAAAATTATTAAAAATAATTTTATAAAATAAAAACCTTACAAATGATTTTAAATTGAAAAAAATAAAAATAAAATAAGTTTAACTTTTTTTTCATTATTATAAATGATACTATAAATTTTATAAGTTGAAGAAAAATATATACTATTTTATATAATATATATATAAAAGAAAAACATATAAAATTTATACTATAAATTTACAAATAAAAACTATATATATAATACCAAATTTTAGAGTGACTGTGCTCACTTAAAAAAATATATATTTATATTTATTTTATTAATATAAATTATTAAAATATTTAGTTATAAAATTTATCTAATTTTTAATTATGAATAGAATTTTTCCGTCCGTCCCATCGGTTTCGATGCCATTTATGTGATTCTCAGAGACGTGATGTTGCATTTACTAAGCTCATCAGTCGTACCACGACGCGCCCCTATAAAGGATTCCTTTCAAGCTTTTATTTTAATTAAAATAAATAATATTAATATTTCATGTAGAATTTTGTTTAAGGAATGCCTCCTAATTTAGAGTTGCCTCATATTTATTTTAATTAAGATTTATCTTAGTAAATAATGATTCTTAAAAATTTGGACCGGTTCAATTATTAATCGGTTAAATCAGCTATTCAGATCCAATTAATTTGAAGTTGGGTCAATTTTTAAGGCGGATTGAATCAAACATATAATCGACTCACGATTGAGCCGATCAGTCAAATCCAATTTTTAGAACTATGACTATTTTTTAAGAAGAAAAAAACTTTTTAAATGAAATAGAAATAGTTCGACAAAAAGATTAATTTGATCCTTATTTAAAAAAAATAAAAAAGAATATTTTTATATAATTAAAGATTATTTTGATCATTAAAAAAATAAAAAGTCAAATTTTCTTTAAAAAGAAAAAAAAAATATAATGATGACTTCTACAATGGCAAATGATATAATCATAATCGGTAATGCAAAATAATTGTTATTTCTTATTATAAAAAGTCAACAATAATATTCTTTTTAATTATTACAGCTTTTAATTAAAAGGTCACGCGTGTTTAAGCAAGTGAGGAAAATATTACAGAAAATACGTTGAATTTGGCTTCGTTTGGACGTTTTTTTAAGTGCTTTTAAAGCAGCTTTTTAATACATAAATTTTAATTTTTATATTAAAAAAATAATTTTAAAAAATAGGTAGAAAGTCATCCCAAACGATAAGAGAAGCATTGCTGTGTTTGTTTTAATAAGTTTTGCTTTAAACAAAGAGCAAAAGAAGAAAAAAATTTAGTAGCTTCCACATTCAGTTTCCACGTTTCAATAACTACTTCTAAATGGCGTTATAAAAATATTATATATTCTAAGGAAAATACACAAGAAGAAGCACATTCTAGAATATTATTTGAATACTGCTCAAATAAAAATATTAATTGTGAATATTTAACAAATATTTAGTTAGGATCAATTTAAAAATGTGTGTGATATAAATTATAAATAATTTTTTAGCAAAAAAATTTCCACAAAAATAAAAAGGAAAACTGCAAAGAATAAAGGAAAAAAAAAAACTCCGAAGGGAACCCATTGAACAAATATGAAGAAAGCTAACGTTTTTTTCTTCTTTAATTTAATATATAAAAGATTTCTGGAATGAAGAAAGGCTTGACTGTTGAGAAGGGGAGATTATTAAGTCAGAAATATGCGGAAATTATTGACAATGTAGCAATGTTAACATGGCAGATACATAGAAATACAGAGCTTGGGGCATATAACCATACCTACCCGAAGAGTAGAGACGGAGAGGAAAACAGTAAGAAGAACCTATAAAACTCAGGATAGATAGCGTCACAGGAAAATTGAGAGAAAAGGCTCAAATGAATGGAGAGCTAATCAGCTCTCTAATGATCCATGGCGCTATCCCTCCTGAGCTTTAATGGTTCTCCCATACTTGTGATAAAAGAGGAGCTTATAAGCTTTTTCTGGGAGGGTGAGAACGATGAGCAAAGGCTTGCATTGTCTGAAGCTAAGAGGCTCTATTTATAGCAGCTGAGTTTTTGGCCTTGAGTTCTTGAATAATGTTTTTTTTTTACTGATGTAAAAAGAATGGTTTACACAAAAAATAACCACCCAGCGCGCACAAGTAAAACCCAGAAGTAAGACAAAATTTACAGTAAATTTAAATAAGAGAAGAAGGAAGAGCAGCCTTCCAGGGCTAAATCGGGGCTAAGCTAGGTTTAGGGAGTTGCAACCAGGCATGATTGGGCCTGTAAGCCGGTTCACAAGAGAATTTCACTGAGCCAATACCGATAGGCCCCAAGTGACCGAACACAAAAGATAGCAGCATGAGGGAGAAAAACATTGTCAATCACGTGCACCAAAATAATTTTCCAATTTTTTCATGTGTTGAAAAGCACCGTTACCTTCGGGAAGAGATTATCCGAATACAGAGAACCGTTCAGTTTTGTGACTGTGAACTGTAAAAACGCAGGGGTGAACAGTAACTGCGTTTTTACTATTTATAGTTACAAAACCGAACGGTTCTTTGTGTTCAGACTTCGCACGTAATAATCTCTTGCCTTTGAGGGGGATTCATTTGCACAATTTCATTTTGAGGAAATATTTAAACGAGATAAGAAATGTGTGGTTACTTGCAATTCTCTCTTGAAAACTTGGTCATTTCTTTGCTTTCAGATGTGATAAACCAAGCAGCGTATATGAAGAACAATGGTAACGTGAGCAGTTCTTGAACAGAGCTTGTCGCTTTGGAGAAGACAGCAAGTGATCAAGATAACAGAGAAAGATATTTTTATTATTTCCTGTAAACATAAATATACATGGGTATATATAGAATATATAGCTGACTAGTACACGTGTATATCAAGGATTGGATTACAAGAATTTTCCCGTAAGGCTACACGTGTGTATCTTGATTTAGCTGTTGTTATCTGTATGCTCTAATACTCCCCCGCAAGCTGATGGATCCGGAGTGACTGTCAGATTGAAACGAAGCTGATTGAATCGCTTTGTGGACAATGGCTTGGTAAATATGTCGGCAGTTTGATTGACCGTGTTGATGGGAAGCAGTCTGATGTTATTATTTGAAATGTGATCTCGAATAAAGTGGTGATCTATCTCAATGTGTTTTGTTCGTGCATGAAAGGCCGGATTGTTGGCAAGAGCTATAGCTGAGGTGTTGTCGCAGTATAAATATTTTAGTTGTTCTAGTTTTATGTCAAAATCAACTAAGATCCTGCGAAGCAATATGATGTCTGTTGTAGCTGCTGCGAGAACCCCGAATTCAGATTCGGTTGATGACCTTGCCACTGTTTGTTGCTCGTCCATGAGATGAGAGTTTTGCCTAGAAAAGAATAATAGTCGGATGTAGATTTTCTGGAAACTGGATCACCCGCCCAGTCAGCATCCGAAAACGAGTGAAGGTGAAGATCATGTTTGGTAATTGGAATACCAAAATGTTGAGTTCCGTTGATATAGCGAAGAAGTCGCTTGAGAAGAAAATTGTGTTGAGGAAGAGGATTGTGCATATGTTGAGAGAGAAGATTAACCGAGTAAGTTATATCAGGACACATGATAGTTAAATATTGAAGAGAGTCAATGATTTTGCGATAGGTGGTCGGATCAGAGAGAACAGGATCTGCCACAAATTCTTGAGGAAGTTTGGTGCAGGAAAGATTGGCTAAGGACTTGTAGTGAGTCAGATTTGCAAGCTGAAGAATAGAGTGGGCATAGTGCTGTTGTGATAAGAAATATTGATTATTATGTGAGCTAATCGTGATGCCGAGGAATGAGTGGGCTTCTCCAAGATGCTTCATAGCGAATTTAGCATTGAGTTGATGTAATAAGCAAGTTATTGCAGAAGGATTGTTACCGGTGATCAATATGTCATCGACGTAGATGAGAAAAAAAGTTTTTGTAGGAGACTGATTTAAGATCAAGAGAGATGGGTCGAATTTACTGTGAGAGAAACCAAGTGATAAAAGGTGTGTGGTGAACATATTATACCATTGGCGCGACACTTGTTTTAGACCATAAATAGCTTTTCGTAGGAGACAGACATGCTCAGGATGAGATGAGTATTCGAATCCCTTAGGTTGAGTCATATAAACTATTTCTATGAGGTTGTCATGCAGAAAGGCATTCTCGGTGTCAAGTTGCTTGACAGACCAGCTGAGTTGTAACACAATGGTAAAAAGCATACGAATGGTGGGTAGCTTTACAACGGGACTGAAAGTTTCGCCGTAGTCTATATAATATTCTTGTCTGTTGCCCAGAGCAACGAGACGGGCTTTGAATCTGGCGACTGAGCCGTCGGCATGAAGCTTAGTTATATACATCCATTTGCAGCCAAGAATGGAAGCATTTGAAGGAGGAGGAACAAGGCTCCATGTGCCTTATTTTTGGAGTGTGAAAAATTCATGCGCCATGGCTTTTCGTCATTCAAATTGTTTAACGACATTAGTGTAGTTTGTAGGGGCTGATTGAGTAGGGACGGATGTGTGTTTGTGAATAAGATTGAGGCGCTGGTGAGGTTTCAAAGAACCTGTTTGACGTCAAGTCACCATCGGGTGGCGAGAGATGACAAGTTGATGAGGGGAGGTAGAGCAATTACTGTTAATTGCGCCACAGAAGGATTAGTATTAGAGACTTGATTTGGAGATGTGGGTGTAGAAGCAGTAAAGGTAGATGTGGTTGGAGGTATATAGATAATAGAGGTAGGAGTAAGAAGGAACAGAGTAATGCTGGGAGAAGCAGAGGAGGATGACTGAACATGTTTCTGAAAGGGAAATGATTTTTCATTGAATGTAACATGTCATGAGAGATGGATCCTGTTAGTGGCTGGGTCAAGACATTTGTACCCCTTGTAAACATCTGAAAAACCCAGGAAAATACATGACTTCACTTTGGGTTGAAATTTGTGGTGACTGTGAGGAGGGGACAGTGGAAAAAATTCACAACCAAATGTCCATAGATGCGAGTAGGACAAAGGATTGTTGTACAGTAATTGAATGGGGGGAAATACTTTTAGTGGATTTGGACGACATTCGTTTAATAAGATTTACAACTGTGAGAACTGCCTCTGGCCAGTGAATATAGGGAACAGAGGCGGTTTGCAGAAGTGTCCATGTGGTGTCAAGAATATGATGATTCTTGCGTTCAGCTAACCCATATTGTTCGTGTGTGTACGGATAAGAGATGTGATGGTGAATGTCATGTTGTTGTAGAAAACTGCTAAGGGTTTGAATTATGTATTCAGTTCCTCTGTCAGTTTGCAAACATTTTATTTGAGAAGAGAGCTATTTTTCAATTAACATTTTGAATTTAATAAAGATATTGGGGACTTCATATTTGTTTGTCATGGGAAATAGCCAAGTAAAACAGGAAAAATCGTCTACAAATATGACGTAATATTTGTGACCCTGCATAGAAGTAACAGGAGACGGACCCCAAACATCAAAATGAATAAGCACAAGAGGTTTAATATGTATATTCGTAGATTTCTCAAACACAAATTTATTACAAGAAGAACAAGCAAAAGAGAAAATAAGTATATTAAGCTTTGGATTTTGCTTGGAGATAGTGTCAAGAACAGTTCTATGGGGATTACCCAAGCGATTGTGCCAAGTTGTAGAGGTTGAGTGGGTGGCGGTGAGAGCAGAGGTAGAAGATCTGCCAGACGGAGCCTGGATGGGATAAAGACCTTTACGGCATGGTCCACGTAGCAGAATTTGATGAGTTCTCAGATCCTGAATGTAAAACCAGATGGGTCAAAAATAATATAGATATTTTTATCCTTAGTTAATCGAGAAATAAAGAGAAGATTATAGTGAATATTTGGAATCTGTAAAAGCTTTGATAGATATAGCTTACAAGGCGGTGTTGGCAAGATGCCCTCACCGGTGTGGGTAATGGGGATTGACTGACCGTCCCCAATGGTGACAACATCTTTGCCTTGATATGAATTGGAGATGGATAACCTGTCAAGCAAGTTGGTAATATGAGATAAGGCACCTGAGTCCAGGTACCAGTCATTACCAGGTTGTTCGGAGGTAGCAGCAAGAGCTTTATTGGGGTTGTGACGGGTTTGAGGAACATATTGAAGGTTCATCTTGTGCCAGCAATCTGTAGCTGAGTGACCTTTCTTGCTACAAAATTGACAGGTCGTAACAGGTGCTGGAGACGATCTTTGAAGCGTTGAAGGTGGTTGACGAGGAACGACCACAAGTTTTTCGACCACGTCCTCGTGAGGAGTAAAGAGTCAGAGTCGGGTTGGGCTTGTTTGTGCTTTGGGAGGCATCCATTGCGATTTTTATTTCTTCACTTAGAAGTAAGGAATACAAGTTATCAAGACTGATGGGGGTAAGTATTGTGCATATAGAGATTTTGAATGATTGGTAAGAAGGAGGTAGACCATTCAAGATGTAGATAATTATATCTTCTATGTCGATGACGGAACCTGCAGCCACAATCTGATCGACAATGGTTTTGATTTTAGTCAAATATTGAGTAATTGTAGAGGTTTTCATGGATACATTGTGAAGCTCGTTCTTGAGCTGGATGACACGAGATCTATTTATGGATTGAAAACAGATCTCTAAGGTGGCCCAGATGGTGGAAGTGGATTCAAGATGCAAGATGTAAGGAAGAACAAATGCGGAAATGGTTGAGTAGATGGTTGCGGCTAGATTTTGGTCAGTAAGCAACCATTGATGGTGAGCGGAGTTAGGAATCGTGGACCCGTCCGGCTGCTAGAACAGTCGAGACGGAGGATTTGAGGTGGGTTCAAGAAATTTTTCAAATCCATTAGCACGAAAGAGCTTGGTGATCTGTGATTTCCAGGTAGAGTAGTTGTCTGTAGAAAGATGTGTAGGTACCAAGTTTTTCAGTTTAAAGATGAGGAACCTGAGTGAGGACGGAATGCTGACGGCTTCAGGAGCATCGTGATCCGATTGTCCTTCAATCTGAGATGCATCTGATGTAGCCATAGCGAATGAGAGGATTAATCCCGCTCTGATACCATGAAGAACAATGGTAACGTGAGCAGTTCTTGAACAAAGCTTGTCGCTTTGGAGAAGACAGCAAGTGATCAAGATAACAGAGAAAGATATTTTTATTATTTCCTGTAAACATGAATATACATGGGTATATATAGAATACATAGCCGACTAGTACACGTGTATATCTAGGATTGGATTACAAGAATTTGCTCGTAAGGCTACACGTGTGTATCTTGATTTAGGTGTCGCTATCTGTATGCTTTAATAGTATAGTTAGGATGTAGAAGTTTTTGTATATTTTTGAGATATTCTCTATATTGACAATGTGCTCCAAAAGATGTTGTGAGATGGGGCTCACAAAGAAGGTGGTAGTCTAAGCGAGAAAACTCTTAAGAATAGCATTAGAGAGAGAGAGAGAAGTAAAGATGATTTAAAGTTTCATTTTATTCATGACATAGGTAGCACCTGGAGTCTTTCTCAATATTTCTATAAGAGAGAGCATAAGTAATATTAAGGCCCTTAAGGATGGTCAACTAATTAGTTAATATTGAGAATCTTATAACATAGTTTTTGTGCAACACTATTTTCCACAAGCTAACTAAGGAGAGACTATGATAAAAATATTTGATAAAATTTTTAATAGGGTCGTCGAGTTTGATCTAAAAATATTTGTTAGTAGAGAGTTGAGATTTACTAATTGATCTTTGAGATAAAATGGAAGAGGGGAGAGCCATCCTTATGAGGAGGAACATAAAAGCATTCAAAGTGGGATTTAACATTGGTCCATGCATCATCTCCAATGACATAAGAGAGAGACACTTTTAGGTTGTATATGCTTCTCCAAAAGTGAGAGGTAGAGTGCTTTGCGGGCATCCAAATAGAGATATATTTATTGATAAATCAATTAGAAAGAAGACAGTTGTTCTTACATAATTTTTAGATAGTTTTGCTCATAAAGCAAATGAAAAGGAAAATAATGGAAATGAGGCCAACACCGCCTTTTTATTTAGACTGAAAAATGTTAGCCTAAGAGACCATATGGATTATGAAGTTTTGTTAGCTTGGACATTATTAAAGAATAAGTATTTTGCAAATCATTTGTTAATGATTCATATAGTTTTGGAAGGAAAAGTGATCTAGGCCAATGTGCAATAATTTTTCAAATAGAGACTTTTAAAACTTGAAATCTCCAAACTATATAAAGATATTTGTCTTTCCAACCATCTAGCATGTCACAAATTTTATCGAGGCGTTAGAATTTTAGCATTTTTAGCAAGTGGGTAGCAGTACTGTAGTAGCCACAAATTTAATTCCACAAAATTCCTAAAAATTGTCTGAGGGAGCACTGAGGCATTGAGCCTACTAGGTGTTGCGGCGTCGCACTCTCAAGTTTTCTGGAATTTACTAGCGTAGCAGCGCTTGAATCTTAAGCGTTGCAGCACTGGGTTAGAAAAATTATTCTCTTAATTACAAAACCTCCCACCATCTCATTTTCCCTCCCTATTTCATGCATGCAAGGTGAGAGAAGAGAGACAAAGAGGAGAAAGGGGTGAGAGGGGAGAGAGAGAGGAGAGAGAGTTTACTCTTGGGCATTTTCATCCATCCTCTTAGCTGGGAAAAATATTTTGATTGTGGTAGGTATACTTCTATGTTTAGTGATATTGAGTTTTATTTAATTTTCCTCCTGATATTGATAAAAATACATTATCTTTTGTTTTAATGAATTTTCACAATGAAATTTTTTATATGAGGTAGATATTGTCATCCAAAATGTATTGGCTGGTTTATATTAAAATTTCACCATTTAGTTTTACATATATGTTATTTTATTTAAAAACGGTAGAGTAAAACCGAGTGCAAAATGATCAGGAGCCCGTTTACTATATTTCAACTAATTTATTATTAAATTGGTCTAACATGTATTTTGGCATACTACATGTATACAGATGAATATACTAAATAGATTCACATATTATGATCATTGCATATGATGTGCCCATAATATTGTTATTGTGTTATAAATGATATGAAATATACATAAAAGTAAGAAAGACTGGCAAGAAATAATTGATTGATTCATATTGGCTAAAGACATATTATCCTATATAGAAGAGTGGGCCGATTAACTTTCTTTTAAATAAAACTGTGGTGTAATTCTAAGTGACATGAAAAGATAGTTATAAGGAGATTGACTGATATAACATGATACACCGACAAGTAAGAAGTGACAATTTCTTACATGAAAGACACATGACTTGTGATGTGTGAAATGCGACTAATTCCTAATAATATGATTGATATGATTAAGATTGATTCTTATTTATTTTGAATGGATATGACTTAATACAGGAAAAATACCCCAAGTAGTTAGATGTCCTACCTTTCTACGTATGCATATGCCATGAGCATGCATGATATACATAAGTTATATGATATAAAATGATATAAATATGATACATGACATAATTTATATAGACACATGCTACTATTGATAATACTAATATGAGTGACAAGATTGATGCAAAGATACATGATACGTATGAAATGTATGAGATACATGATATGTTATATTTGACATAGAATATGACCTACATATATTGAGAACATTTTCTTGATATAACAGGCATACTTATATGTCATATAGATTGAAATAAATCATATATATATATACATAAATTTATAATAAAGTTGCCATGTTATAGCTTAGCATGAGTAAAGAAAAGACGGAGCATACCGATCCCTTTTATGGTCACTCATCACGAATTATACGTTATTGTTGCGGACTAAAATATACGCGGCGATAGAGTTTGAAAGTTTTCATCTCAACGTCGTACGGATATTCAGCACACAAACAGAAGATGAAAGAACACCAAAATTTTTACGTGGAAAACCATGGAAAGAGAAAAACTATGGGGTCGCGTCCAGTTGAAAGAATTTCACTAGTGTTTATTTGAGGTACAAGAAACTGACTCATCCTTAAAATTTAGGATGATCAGATTATAATAATCTACTTTCGAATTGAAATTCAGTTACAAACAAGAATTTGAGATTCGATGATGTTGGGTATTCGGGCTGAAGTCCAAAGTCACTTGGAAGTCAGGCAGAATTTCGGCGTTACTTGAAAGTTGGGCAGAATTTTGGCGTCACTTGAAAGTTGGGCAGAATTCCGACGTCACTTGGAAGTCGGACAGAATTCCGGTGGTGGTCGAGGAGGAGCTTCTTCCCTCCTCTTCTTCTTCTTATGGCTTTTGCCCCCTCTTAAGAGAAATGAGGGGCTATTTATAGTTTTTTGATGATTGCATGACTCGTAATTAGGAGGAGGATCAAGGGCAAATGTGGAGTGGTTTGGATGGACGACTGACATTGAATCCCTTGATTATTGATCGTTTATCAGATATTTGAAGGTCTTAATGATATCGTAATTCGACAATCTTGGGCTCATTGGATTCATCTCGTTGAGCCACTCGATTTGACTATAATCATGTCACATTTGGAAACTATTTGGTAATCCAAATTATGGATTGAACCTTCCAAACGTGCTTTGGGTCTTTGATTTGGACTCATTTGGGCTTAGATTGAGTTGAATTTGGTGTCGTTGGGTTCGTATTTCTGAGACGTTCAGTTCGATTGTAAGTTTGCTGAAATCGGAGTTCAGATAATCTCTGAATTAATTTTTGAAGTTTCCAACTTGGTTTTTGCCTCGAGATTCGTGCCCGATTAAGATAATTTTTGAATGATATATCAGTTATATTGCTTATATTGATTTTTATTGCTCATATAAAATGACACTACTCATATTGATTTCCACATGTTCTAACTGCTACTTTTTTATGCTGATTTGAATTGAATGATTACATGCATAATGCTTCTATTTATGTGCATTAATTACAATTGTAGGTTCTTATAACCTACAGATCGAGCTATTAGCTCACTCTGTGATTTTTAGATATATATTTTTTAAGATGGGGTCAGGATCCAATGGAGTGAGACTGAATAGAATATTCAGGTTTAATTTTGTTTTTTGTATTTTAAGTTTTATTCCTTTATAGTTAGAAGTACTAAAAGAAATATTGATATATTGATTAAACTTTTAGCTATTGTAAATTGAGTTTTATGAAATGGTGAATATAGTAAAATATTTTAATGTACGTATTACTTCCGTTGGTTTTTATTAAATAATTAGAAATTAGTAGCTCTAGTAAAATAATTTGGAGATAAGATAGATAATTATTCCAAATTTAGATCTTGAGGTGTAACAAATAGGAAGCCCAATATAAGTGAAGCATGTGTTAGAAAAATTGAAGCCGTTAGCAGCACATAAGTTATCATGGCATGGGGTTCTTTAAAAGTAATTAATTAGATTTATTTTCTTGAGTGGTAGCTTTGCCAAAAAATAATGACATCAATGACATGTATGTGGTGGGAGAAGTATCTCCCATGTTAGGAAGGAATAGCAAAATAGATAGAAAGAGAGTGGTCTCCATAATAGATAGGTTACAGATCCCATCCATTGCTATGCATAATAGATAGGAGGAGAGTGGGTAACCATAATGAAGATCATTGTAGGTGGGAAAACCCCTATAGAGATGCATGCATCAATCCAAGACGCAAGAGATGCACATTTTGTGTCTTTAATTGAATAATTGATTTTAGAGATGCTTGCCTCAAAGGAAATCCCCCTTGATAGAGTTGAAAGCATTCTTGAGGTTCAGCTTGGCATAGAAATATTTAGAGCCACTAATAGATTTGAAGTTGGCAAGAATGTCATTGGTAAGAATTATATTATGAGAAGCATTCATGCACTTAACAAAACTAAATTGTACTTCGTGAGTGATAAATGGCATAGCCACTTTAAGTCTTTTCTTTAACAATGATTTTATACATGCTATTAGAAAGGGAGATTGGCTTGAAGTTAGAAATGTTGTTGGCATGAGAGGATTTGGGTATCAGAGCGATGGGAGTAGTTTTAAGGGACTTGGATATCTTCATATAAAAGAAAAAGTGATTGTTAGCCGAGCATAAATCCTTTCCAATGACATTCCTGGAATGAGTTAAAAATTCAAAGGTAAAATCATCCAAATCAGGGGTAGCATTATTGCGGGACTCAAATACAGGCTATGCAGTGACGAGGAGACAATTATCACCATTCACTGGGTGAGTTGAAAGTATGAATTTGTGAAAAGAATTGAGTAGGAGCTTACTGTAGGAGAATGAAAGAAAATGCGAGGTTGGAGTAATCAGGTGGCAGCGCCAAGGATGAGGAGCTTGGGAGAACCCTAGAGAAAAATTCTATAAAAAGAACTTTCAATACCAAATTTCTGTATGTCTCTCTTTCAACATGAAAATAAAAATTTACACCTATGCCCTATAAAAATGCTTTCTAGTCCTTGCCAATGACATTTACCCACACCTGCACACCCATGCTCCATAAAAAGAAACAGTAGAAAAGAGCTTTAACCTTTTCCAGTATGGTGAAAGAGGAAATTAACTTTGAGAGTAGACAGATTCTTACGTGCTGTGCAATCATGTTAATTGAAAGTTAAATATTATCTGCATTATAATATGTAAATAAACTTTTTATGAAATGCTTATTGCATGTTCCAAAGCCTCAAGAAAAGTTTTAATAGGTT
Source organism: Dendrobium chrysotoxum (assembly GCA_019925795.1). Classification (NCBI taxonomy): domain Eukaryota; kingdom Viridiplantae; phylum Streptophyta; class Magnoliopsida; order Asparagales; family Orchidaceae; genus Dendrobium; species Dendrobium chrysotoxum. The sequence goes on along the minus strand of CM034305.1, from coordinate 89,172,822 downwards.
TGATTTGGGACAACTTTCTTACTACTTTCTAAAGAAATTTTTTTGTACTAAAAAGCTGCTTTAAAAAAAGTAAGAAAATTGTCCCAAATGAAACCTAATTCAGGCTTCATTCGGGACAGCTTTCTTACTGCTTCTTAAAGCTATCTCTAGTACAAAAATTAAAATATTTGTATTATAAAACTGCTTTGAGAAGTAATAAGAAAGTCGTCCCAAATAAATCCTCAGTGCATCAATGCATCAAAAAATAAGTAAATTATGAGTGAAAAAGATCTGTGGTGTGAGGAAAGGTTGGTTTGGTTACTAGTTGATGGGAGTTATGGTGAGGGGGTGTCTTTTTCCGAAAGTAGGTAAAAGAATTCAAGTTCCAACAATCATTTCAGCTCTGGTGTTTTGTGATTGAGAGACTGGGTGCGTCTCTTAATTTCTCATATTCATGTTTTGGCCATTGTTCTTGGCTTTTGTGGGTGGTGTAGGACTTGCAGGAGTATTTTGATCTCACAGCTAAGCCATGTCAGAGCTTGCTCAGGGCATGCAGGGATAGGCCATGGCATGTGGAGGCCAAGATATAAATGCTAGTGCTTTTTCTTCTGTTTTTTTTTTTTTTTTTTACTTTAATTTGTTTTAAAATGTACCTAAATTTTATTGGGTGATAGAAATTTTACAGTGATATATAGGCTTCATTTGGGATAGTCTTCTATCTTACTATTTTTTAAAGTAATTTTTTTATACAAAATTTTTAAAAGCAAAAAATAGCAATGGCCCAATTAAAGTAGTCCCAAACGAAGCCATAATGTTGATTTTATTTTAATGTTGTATAAATTTATGGGGGATTTACATACATACCACTTTATTTCATGCTATTTATTTATCTAACACCTAAAACTCTAATATTACAAGCTTACCACCCATAGAATGAATTATGTGAGTGCTATATTTGATATTAAAATTTTATATGAGTGTTAGGAATGTAATATTAAAATTTTAGGTATTAGATATGTAAATAGCATAAAATGAAGTGGTATGTAAATCACTTAATTATGGGGGATTTAGAGGAGAAAAGCCAAAAATCTGTCAATCAGCTTAGAATGACCTTTCTTAGTCATTTGAAGCTTTTTTTTTTTTCCCCTTTGCATTGAGTGCATTAACGACGTCAAAATTGAGAGATATTTGGCTTATTAATTTCATCTCATATGGATGTTCTTTTCGACCATAAAATTGCCAAAAAAAGGAACACGCATGCTTCAAAAATTCTGATTCAAATGCTTACATCAAGATCCGTGCTTTATTGGATAAATCTTCTAATAACATATTACATACCGTCCTATTTTATTTTACTTAAAAATCTTCAAGGTGGAAACTAATTTGAAACTTGAACAATTTGGGGTATAAAATTAAAATGTCAAAAAAAAATTAGAAACACTCTATGATGACATATATTTGCTAATTTCATTTATAAAAAAATTATGACACAACAAAATGAGCACATTTTTAAGAAAATATTTCCCATTATATGTAGATCCTTCATGTAATGTTCAAAATTTCATACCAAGTATTTTTTATGAAAAATTTTGAGAGTGATTATGATGCAGTGGATCGTCGGAAGAATCGAACCTGCAAGAAGGAAATCCCAATCCAGTAAACAAACACAAGCACTAAGCTTAAAAAAGGATTAATATTCATCATCCTTACATTCCTCTTACACAATCTATATATAATAATTAAGTAGAAAACTGAAGAAATTTAGAAAGATCTAGAATCTTATAACAAACCTGTAACAAATAAAATCACATATGCCTAAGGAGCATTTTAACTAAGATGCTCTTCATCAGATTATTGGTCAGTAATTCCTACAGTGCATTAAAGACATAATTATTAGAGACTCTTCCTAAGTCAATAGACTTCCCCAAGTGTCGGTCACCTTTAAATCCATCTCTTCTCAACATTTGCCTTAGGTTCCTCCCTCTCACTAGAAGCTGCATCCTTGGGCTGGATGCTCGCTTACTCCACCCGTTGAGGTTAATCGCATTGTCAACTTCCATCATCAACATGATGATCTCATTGGCAAACCCTTTGCCAATGATTCCAACATTATTAGTAGCTAACTTCACTTCATTTTTGATTGGACTATTCTCCATCCTCATCTTTGCACAATGATGAATAACAATCACTATTTTATAGCTTTAAAAGAGTAAAAATGAAAGACTAATTAAAGTGTATTGCAAACCCTACTTTTGATATTTAAAGGCTTTGTATTATTAACACATGAACATGAATTGTCACATCATCATTATCAAAATTTTACAAAAAAATAATCAAACCTTCCTAACCTTCTAGATGTAATGATTCATCCTAAGCAAATGAGGCTCTTCATATTCAATATCTTCTTCATCTAAATTACTTGAATGGAATAAGAGAATCGAAGAACTAATGCACTTTTGCTCATCTCGACCGAGTTAATCAAGTCAATAGCTAAACTTAAATTAGATTCTATTAAAAAAAAAATAGTGCTACATATCATATTAAAAAATTACATTAATTTCAGCAAAAATTTAAGAATAGTAAAGTCCACCCTAATAGAATTTAGATCAAAATATCGAGACATAATTTATTTTCCTTTTCAAGCTGAAAATTACAAATTTAACTCTCTCTCTTTCTTTGACATGGCTGCTATTAGACCAATCCGCTAAGGCTTCGTTTGTTTATTTGGTACTTTTACCAAAGGAATTTTGTAATGGAGAAGCATATATAAAAAGTTTCCTCAAAACAGCAGAAAAAAGAAGAAAACGGTGTTATTCAGAACGTCTATTGGGAAACCAAATAGTAAAGAACAAAAAAAAATTATAATTTTAAAACGGAATAAGCACCAAAAAAGTTCAATCAAACGAGCCCTAAGTTATTATGTCGTGCTACTTCTTCATTGCAATCAAAATTGATTTTGCCTACTTTGAATTTAAAAAGAAAAAAAAAATCTCAGCGTTTAAATACAAAAAAACATGACATGCAAGTGCTTAGGCTTATTTTTAGTCAGCTTTCTTACTGTTTTATTTTTCAGACCGTAATCAAAATTTTTGTGTAGGCCCATTATTTTTTTACCACTTTTAATAATTTAAAAACACATTATTTTTTGCTAGGAAGTTATTTTCTACAGTAACTTTTAAAAAAAAATTAATTTCTTCGTAATAACTTTACAATCATTTTTATAAAAAAAATTATAATTGTCTCATACGGATCATGTAGATCTGACAAGTGAATGAAAATTTGAGTTGAATCATATAAGATCTGCAAAACTCAATTAATTACAAAATATGCTGCGAATCTTTTAATTTGGCCTTACTTGCAATTGTTTTATGGCTGGAAGACGTGTTAATTAAAGATCGAATTGGTTAGGAAAGCATAATAATAAACTAACTTACAACATGCAGTATGTCCTTTCGTAAAGCTGAAGGGATTTTTACTTAAGAGAAAAAAAAAATTATATGAAGCTTTTTTTTTCTTCATCTCTGAATATAAAGAAAAATGATTAAGGCACCGTTTGGATAGCTTTCTTACTATTTAAAAAAAAAAAATTGATAAATTTTTTTTAATTTAAATATTTTTTGTGCTAAAAAAACTATTTGAGAAAACAGTAAAAAAGTTGTTCCAAACAAATCCTAAAATTAAAAAATACTAAAATTTAAATTTTTTTTTTTTTAAATTTTCTATATGATTATTTTTTTTAATCAAGAAAAGGATACAAGTACATAAAAGACAAAGAACTCGCTAATGCTCCCAAGAGCAACAGTAAAGGAGGAAAGAGGAACCTAATGAACCAACAAGCAGACTACAAAACAAAGAGTAAATTAAGATATAACAGCAGAAGATGAAAAGATCTAAAGATTCGGGTTCAGGAAAGAGGCCTCGCACACCCGCCCCCAAGCCAAGCAAGGGCCATCCATTGGAGGCTGTAAACCATGATCCAAAACCAGCCACAAAAGTCTCCCAAACCACAAGAATAATGACCACCAAGGTTGCCAGCAAGCAAGTGTCTAAGAGGAGGCACACAAAAGCCTCATCATCATTGCCCGAAATAGCAGCCAGAAGAGGCAAACACCAACCCAACAGAGACAATCGCCAAAAAAAGACCGCAAGTAGTAGAAGAGTACACCATCGGCGAAGAAGAAAAAACAACAGCCAATCCGGAAGAAACAACCCAACACCCTAAGGCTCCAAAGTTTTAGCCACCAAGCCAAACACAAAAAAGCTATTTTTTGGATTTACTCTTTCTTCGTTTACCCACCTGAACGATAGTATCTCGCATAGCACCCTCATGTTCAAACACTTCCTCTTCATCAACTTCAGAAGGAGAAGATGAAGATCCGTCAAGCCAATCAATTTGAGCCTTAACAATATCCCTCGATCTGACGCCCACATGGGCATACAAGGCATTAGCAGACAATACATCAACTGGGACATCAACAAGCTGTTCATTCACTCCTAATCCCACAGAGGAGACCGACACAACCAGATCAGCAGGCGTCACAGGAGAAGCAACAGAAGGATCCAACTCAGTAGAATCAATGTTCGCCACCCCCATATTAACATCACAAAGTTCATTATCACCCACATCAATCAACTTATCCCCAAAAACACCTTGAGCCATATTAAATACATTCAAAGAAGGGTCACCTGCCACAGCACCATGAGATACATTACATTCATGTGAAGAAGACTCAACAGCCATTGCCCCAACCATGTCGGGGACGAACGATTCATTTCCAACTAAAGGGGATTCAATGTCAATATCAACATGAGCTACAGTAGGAACAAACTCTCCTGTCTGCTAGGGTAAAGCCTTCTCAGCTAAAACAACATCAACTATGAGGTTCTCACCCGAAACAATAGGGTCCGCATTAGCAACATTTTTATCACCCCATCCAAATCTAAACCAAGCACATTAGGCACAAGAGTATTAGTTAAAGGAGGATTATATGTTGTGATTTGGGTGAATTAGTTTGTTCATGTGAATTCTAATCCAAGTTCATATTATTTAGATTTTTGATGATTACAAAAGCTTATTGTTTGTCTAATTCATCTTCTAACATATATTTGAGTTTTTGTGGTGTGTACTAAAGTATCATTCAGAAAATTCACACTCTAGATTGTTGAAGACTTCAAGTTCACATGTCCACTGTAAATAAAGACTGTAAAATTTTCTTTTTTTTGAGTCTGAGAGAGTGTGATTGTAAGTTGGATAACTGTGCACACACACACAACATGGGAGAAAAAGTTTAATTTTTTAAACTGATCGTACAGTACGATTTGATATCGTACGGGATGATCTGTAGAACATGTCCTCCAAAAAGAACCCGCATGACAAGAAAAATTTTCTAAGTCATGTTCGTACAGTACGAATACCATTCGTACATGAGTTTTTACTGTACGAACTGCTTAAAATAGGGTTCGTCCAAGGGTTCGTACGAGACGAACAGCTCGGACGAAGCGCTCTGTTCGGTTCGTCCAAGCTTTCGTACGGGATGACTGTTCGTATGAAGCTCACGGATCGGTTCGTCCAAGCTTTCGTACGGGATGAATGTTCGTACGAAAGCTCTCTATTCGGTTCGTCCAAGCTTTCGTACGGGACGATTGTTCGTACGAAGCTCACTGTTCGATTCGTCCAAGCTTTCGTACGAGACGAAAAGAACGATATTTTGAACTATTCGTACGGTACGATCTGAGATCGTACGGGACGATCGGCACGGACTTAACTTGAAATTTCAGTTTTTTGACGATTTTTTCTGTCCCAAGTATAAAAATGACTCAAAACTGTTTGAAGAAAAATCCTTCTGCGAAAATTCTTTTGGGGAGTGAGAGGAGAGTGATTGGGAGAGTGTTTGGGAGTAAGTTTTGAGAGATCTTTCAAGAGAAAATTGTAAGGAGATTCACAAAGTTATCCAATTGAGAGGATTTCTTTTACTTGTTCTTCAAGCATCTTCCTAGTTTCTTTGGAGACTTTTGCAAGAGGATTGTTTGAGAGGATTTCGGTTCTCTGCCGCACTTGGAGAGTGAAAAGGACAAAGGTTCTCTGCCGCACTTGAAGAGTGAAAAGGACAAAGGTTCTCTGCCGCACTTGGAGAGTGAAAAGGACGACGGTTCTCTGCCGCACTTGGAGGGTGAAAAGGATAACGGTTCTCTGCCGCACCGGGGTTGGTGGAAGAGAGTTTTGTAAAGGCTTCTCCGCCTTGCTGTGGGGGCAAAAGGAGAGTCACTTGAGTTTAGTGCAATACCTAGAGAAGGTGTCTCTAGGGAGTGGATGTAGGTCGTGTTTGACCGAACCACTATAAATTCTGGTGTTTTCTGTCTACTATTTATTTTCTGCATTTCTATTTTCCGCAGTTTATTCTCTTTGTGGTTGAATTTTTGTGTTGAACAAAAGAGCAAAAATTATCTCTGTTCGTACTGTACGAAGTTATATCGTATTATACGATTAGCTTTTAAATTTTCCAAAATATCAAGAGTAATTTTTAAAAGAACCAATTCCCCCCCCCCCTCTCTCTTGGTTAGCCTAGGGACATTGAGCAATAGGTCTAACAACCTGTTCGCACTTTCAAGTGGTATCAGAGCTAATTTCAAAAATAATTGTTTAAATACTTTTTGAAATTTCGATCATGGCTAATTTTGGAAATAGAAATACTATGGAAGGATACTCGATCACTAGACCACCGTTATTTGATAATATTCCTTTTGATTTTTGGAAAACTCGCATGTCTACTTTTCTGCAATCACTTGACTATCGTATGTGGATGTTAGTTCAGGATGGTTATACTGAACCTACTAGGATTGTAGAAGGAATAAGAGTTCAAACACCTTTTGCAAACTGGATTGTAGAAGAACGTGAATTAGCACAACTGAATGCTAAGTGTTTGAATAGTTTCTTTTGTGATTTAAAGTCAGACGGAGCAACACGCAAATTCAGATATAAGATCAAGAAACAAACCTTAGAGTGGCCCAACGATTTACAATGAAAGTAATGCAAAGGAAACTCATCCATTTCAACCGATTGAACATAACCACAAGTCTCCGACCCAAGCCAAATTTGAGAAGCATAATGTTTCGTAACATCTAATTCCACTAATATACGTGCCATAGAGGGCCTCAAGCTATTAACAGTCGCATTATCAGTTCGCAATGGTCTACCAAACAACGACCCCAAATCATGCAGAATTTAGGGAGGGGGGGGGGGGAGAAAAGATGAGGGCGCAGACAAGGAAAAGAAACCCAAATAGGGACAATGGGAGATTCCACATTTATGTCAAAATGTGAAGTCCATTTGAAAAGCTTCATGAAATAGTTGCTCATGAAGTAGGAGCGGTGAGAGAAAATCCTACGATAATCTAAATCATTGACAAGCTTAATCAACACATTTTTAGGATTCAATAAAGTAACCGAAAAATCTCCAACAAGCTTTAGGGTAAAGAAAAATTTTCGAATTAAGTGAAGCGGCGGGCGACGGCTGGGAAACTTGCCGACTAAAGCAAACTCGAAAGGCAAAGCAAGAGAAGCCATTTCCTCATCAGAGATAATCAAAGCCGACAAACCTGGTGAGAAGAAACTTTGAGCGGGGGAAAATCCGGTAAGGCCGATTCACCGGATAAAACATCTCTAAAAGACATAGATTTAACTTTACCATTCAAGAATCTGGGGTCCTTTATCCGATTCCCAGCCATAGAAAGGGAAACAGAAGAAAAAATCAGAGAGGATTAGGGAGGAAAGGTTACCCAACGAGAGCGACAGATGGAGGCGGAAAACCCTAAATCCATCACGATATGAACTCCCAGTTTTCCAAGTTAGGGCTCTGAAATGGAGGAAGGCCGGCACCAGGGCAAGCCGGCTGGGCAAGCGATGGGCCGACGGCGACGGGCTCGGCGTCAGGCTTCCTTGGTCGGGGCGCACAATTTTTCTATATGATTATACTCTGATACCTTCTTGTTTTTAGGTTAGGTGACCTTAGGGCATCTCCAACCGAAAAACTCATTTTTTACTCCAAAATACAGTAATACACCAATATACAGTAACTTATCTCCAATGGAACTCCATTTTTTAACATCAAAAAAGAATATTCCTAGTATATTCTTTCTCATATTTTATTTTATATTTTTTTAATCATATATTTATATTTATCAATTTTTTGAATTAAATATATTATAATTTTTTAAAATATATATATATTTTTGCTCGATAAAATAATTTGGAATGTTGATATGTCATTTGTATGAGAATTTTATCTTAATTTCTATATTAATGTTCCATCTTAAATACATTAATTATGTAAAAAATATTTTGATTTCTAAAAAATAATGTGTTTTAAATTACTATTTCTTAATTATTAACAACAAAATTCTATACTTAAAATTTTAAAATTAATAACCAATTTTTTGAATTAAAAAAAATATATAGCGGATGAACAATACGATTGTTCACCCGCAAGCAAATTGCGGAAGATTTGACGGTCGGCTGGAGCGACCGATCGATGCCATATTCATGTTTGGCGTTCGACTGCAAAAGGCCTTAGGGATGAATACAACTGAGTACGAAAATTATGAGGCTTAGATTTGTTAATTAGAGGACAAAAGAAACATGCAAAGTCAAAGTATATATATATATATATATATATATATATATATATATATATAACAGAGCATAGTTAAATACCTAGAATTTGACTTATTGAAGGCAATGCTTAAAATATATCTCTTACGTGAGCCGAGACATAAGCCTTGAGATGTAAGCTTTGGAATCAAACAATTAAAATAAAAAAATTATGAAATAATAAGTAACATACTAACATTAAAATCATATTCTAAAAAATAATATCATAAGAAGTTATAAAAGTCTATAAATAATGTTAAATAAAGAATCTCTCTTATTTTTAGTTCAAAAGTCTCCCAAACTCATATCACTAATAGTATTTTCATTAAGATCATTATTATACTAAAAATAATTAAATGAATTTTCAACTATATGGAGTTGTGCCTCACCTCAACTGAGGCGTAAACCTCATATGGTAAACTTTTGGCATACATCTCATTGAGCTTCTTCTTACGGACACTTAATCATACAAATTTAAATAATGATTGAAAATTATGCATAATTTAATTTATTAAATATATTATCAAAAAATTATTTGACCAATTACTTGACTCCATATAGTTATATGACTTTCTCAATCATCTTCTTTAGATATATATATATTTGTTACAATTTGTTAAAATCAATGAAAGATTAACCATTCTCTAATACAAGTTGAAGGAGCCACCCATGATTTAGGCTTCATTTGGGACAGCTTTTCTAATGCTTCTTAAAATGAAATTTTAGTACAAAAATAAAAAATTTTTAATTAAAATTCCGTTTTAAGAAGCAATAAAAAAGTCATCCCAAACAAAACCTTAGGCTTCATTTGTGACAACTTTTTTACTATTTTTAAAAGTAAATTTCTAGTACAAAAATTTTTGTACAATAAAGCTGCTTTTAAAAGTAGTAAAAAAGCTGTCCTAAATGAAAGCTTAGGCTTCGTTTGGGACGACTTTTTTATAAATTTTTTTTAACTAAAACTCTATTTTAAAAAGTAATAAAAAAATCGTCCCAAATAAAACTTTAGTGGACATATATAATAAGGAAGAGGAAGTCTAGATTTTTACCATGAAGTGGTTAAATTGCTCCATTTGACAATCAAATTCATGAGCTCATTGTATTGAGTAAGATTATATTCTGTGATTCTCGATTATGCATACACTATTTATTTATTTGATTGTTAATTGAGCGCACATAGCATTGGCTGGCAGTAAGAAGTCTTTTCTTATATTAAATTATTAAGATATTTGTTGGATTCAGACATTTCAAATTAATTTTAAAATAATTAAATTAATAATTTTTGTCATTATTTTATTTCTCGAAAACAATGGTATATTATTAATATAAATAAAATAGAATAGTATTCATGTAAGTGTAATGCAAGCAATGGAGGGAGCATTCAGTATTTTTCTGACTTTATTTTGGATATGGAATCTTATTTTATTTTAATTTTATATAATTAATTTTTATTAGAATAGTTGATTTTAGATTGATGATATTTGAATTGATTTATTATTTATCATTCTTTTTTTTTATGTAGTCTTTGTTAATTAAAATTTTATGGATAATGATGACTAATGTTTTATGTGCTATAAAATTTATAATGATAGAAACAAAGTATTTATGTATTAGCTTTGTATGAAGATCTTACACACTTATAAATTAAAGAAATTATAAGAGACACCGGAATTCTTATGTGAAAATTTTAGAAAATGAAAAATCACAGGGCCCAACTCAATTGAAATGAATTTACTAGCATATATTATTTGTCACAAATGATGCTCGCTTTGTAACCCGGGGAAGCATTAATATATTATAATTGACATAAGTTATAGATAATGAATTCTAGGGGTGTCAATATGGGTCAGTGGGTCGGTTTGTGTCCGATCTAAAATTGACCCGACTTGAATCCGATCAACCTGAACTCGGCCCGTTTAATAAATGAGTCAAAAAATTGAACATGAACCCGACCCGTTTAATATATTTATTACTATTAATTGATTATATTATACAAATTCAATCAATCTGAATTGTATATATATAAAATTAATGATGTTGTAATGAGAAAGCTTAATGGTATTTATCGACAGTGACACAAAAAAAAAAGTCCTAAGATGTTTTGATGTGTAACTTCAAGAATATGAGACAACAAACTAAACATTTCATTCAATAATAATTCAATGTTACATAGTTGTTGTATATAAAGTATTCTAAGATAATAATGCATAGAATAAACCTATATTAAGCATTCTCATTGTCTACCAAAGCATTTTTGAAAATAGGGTGGATCCTTGTAATTTCAATCTTCATATTACTCTTCAACATTAGGGCTAGTTACATATTTTGGTAGGTTTTTTAGAACTTATTTTTAAAGACATGTAATTGCATATAGGGGTGTCAATATTTGACACGACACGAAAACCCGACTCGAACCCGACCCGAAAAACCGACTCGAACCCGACCCGAGCCCTAAACGGGTCGGGTTCGGGTTCAGGAATTCGACCCGTTTGGAAAACGGGTCGGGTTCGGGTTGACCCGACGGGTTGCCGGGTCAACCCGAAAACCTGTTAAAAAGCCTGCCCGCGAACCCTGCCCGCCCTGCCCCACTCGCGCCCGCGCTGCCCTAACTCGCGCCCGCGTTGCTGCCGCGCCCGCGCTCGCTGCCCGCGCGCTCGCGCGCCCGCGTGCCCGCCCGCATTCGGCCACCTGCACCCGTTCCAGGTCGGGTCGGGTCCGGGTCCGATTTTCTGACCCGTTTCCCTACCCGGGTTGGGTTAGGGTCAACCCGTTTAGAGCGCGGGTCATTTCGGGTTCGACCCGAACCCGACCCGAAACCCGATTTTGACACCCCTAATTGCATAGAAAGGAAAATAGCGCACCGAGACCTATAAAAAGGAGGACAACCTCATATTTCGGCACATGAGGAATTCCATTGAAATGTGGGGGATGCCCATGTATGTGCTCAAATTCTATTATGAATTCTTTGTAAGTTGATGATAATTATCTTCATGCTTTCTGTAATGCTCTGTTATGTGTTTTAGGTACTGACTATTATGTTTCTCGAGATTATGTTACATCAATAATATTGATCTTACCATCTGTCAAGGTGATGCTTATTACTAAGTGATTTACACTCTGAACCAACAGTGGCTTAAATCCCAACAAGTGAATCCAAAACTTGCTAGACTAGAGTAAATTTAAATCTTACTTTATGATGATGAATTAAAGTCTTATTAAATTTGGGTGAGTTGAAGTCTTACTGAAATAAAATGAATGTTGGTCTTTCTAGACTATGCAATGCGTTGGGTCTTACTTAGAAGCTATTTGGTTGCCTGAGGAATATAGTATAAAAGAAATGTTGTGTAAAGAAACACTTTGGAGTTATTTGGATGAATGTAAAGGGGGTGACATTACTTTTTTTGTTTGGTTTGAAGTAAAGTGATTGCAATATAAAGTAAATAGCGGTGGCTAAAGGAGGAGGCGGTCGTCGGCAGTGGTAATGCTGGAGGAGGCAGTTGCGGTGGCCGACAACAATGGCCAAAGGTGGCGCCCGGTGGTGGTGGTAGAAGTGTCAAAACGGGTCGGGTTCGGATCCAACCCGAATTGACCTGGGTCCAAATGGGTTAGGATTTTCAATCCGGGCCCGACCCGCGTGAGTTACTGAGTTGACCCAACCCGCCCCGCGAACCTGGACGCTAACAAGAGGATAACCGATGAGCTACAGGCAGAAAGCAAGCTAGCAAGGACAATGCGGGGTGCGACAGTGCAGACTGCGGGAGTGCAGGGTTGACCGGTCTTGAACTCTTGCGGACGTGCGGGTATGGCCTAGTGGTCGTTTGTTTCTTGCGAGACGCGGCATGACGGAGACGATGTCTCTATTGGTTCTTCCCTTTCCAAACGCGGCCGTCTGGTCGCTGACGAGATGCGGACACACTGTCACACAACATGCAAGTGCGGACGTGACAGGACGAGGTCACGCGCGAGACGCGGCAACGATGTCCCCATGTTAACCTAGTTGATTTTGGGTTTTCGAGTCAACCCGAACCCGACCCATATGACAAACGGGTTGACCGAACCCGAAATTGTTCGGGTTGAGATAGATTTTTGACACCCCGAAGTGGTGATGGCAGTGGCTGTCAGTGGGCGAAGGAGATTGGCAAGGGGTGGCAATGCCCTTGAGTTTGCGGTGTATTTGAAAATTATCCAAATCAGAGGAATTCCAAACACAAAAAAATGGAATATACTGCATTTGTTTTACTTTATCTTGAATTTATTTTTCGTCCAACCAAACACCCAAAATATCAAAATCCATGCATTTTGATTACTCTACAACCTAAATGCAGCAAACCAAACAGCCCCTTAAGTACTACTCAAATCTACCTAGTAAGATGAAAAGTCAATGACTTCTAAGTCACCTAAACTCTCAAATCTTAAGAATAAGTATATATATTGAATAAGTAATTTTTTATGGAGATAAATTGATTTTATTTAGAATATATTAAATTTTAAATAAATTACCAAGTAAATATAAATCTTTAGTATTAAAATGACCCATAAAATTATTAAATTATTTAATATTTTTAAGTATATGATATTTTGGTAAAAATAATTCACAAAATCTCGACTACAGAGATGAGGATGCTCAAGTGAATGAGTGGCTTTACACTTTGAAATAGAATGCGAAACGAATATATACTGAAAAGGTTGGAGCAACTTCAATGGTGGTTAAGATTAGACTTTGGAGACACTCAACTTAGATGGTTTCGTCATATAAAAATTCAGCCTTCCGATGATTCGATTAGAAGAGTATTAGATATGACCTATGTTAAAAAATATTTATTTAGACATAAAAAGATTTGATTAAAAATTATTAAACATAATTTTTTTATATTATCATAAAATCAAAATAAAATTTTGACTCTTTATAATGCAAAATAGAAAAAAAAATTTGATTCATATAACAGAGATAAATGGTTGATGTTGTTGTCGTCATTAAAATAAAATAAAATTGTCTCTTTTCACCTTATCTATTTTAAAATTATAAATATACCCCTAATTTATGAACCTACTGCCGGGCCCGGCCTTGGTTTCTGAGTCTCTCTGGATCTGACAGGTTCAGCTAACTAATGCGTGCCAGTGACAGCGCGGAATTGACGGGCCCTCCTTCGGCTTCGGCGAGGCTCTTTACATTTCAAACACGGATCCTTTTTCGTGCAACTTCGAGACCTGCCAGAATTTAGCACGAAACGGCCCCTTTAATCGTCATTTTGCGAGCAGCTTTTTTCCGGCTTGAATTAATACTGCACCTTTCGTTTCACTGCTAAATTATTTCATATTTAAATTTTGGTACTTTTTTTCCTTAAGAAATTTTGGGTCAATTAAATTTTAATTTAAAAAATATATAACTTTACAAATAAATATCTAATTTAAGATCTTTTAGTTGATAGTCTAAACTTTCAACTAAGAGATGTTGATAAAAAATTTTGAATTTGTTAACTTTGCCATTTCATAAGTTACAAAGAAAAATTACATTAAATATTATTAAAAAATTAAACTGTAATATTCTAAATTTTTTTAAATAATTGGTAAAAATATTATTGCGTCCAGAAATATTCGAGACGGTAGAGAAATATATAGTTTAACGTCTTAGCTTTATACGAAGGTCCAACACACAAACAAATAAGAAAGTAGATGTGTAGCATTTATAAGAGACACTAGAACTTTTATGTGGAAACCCTTGAAAAGGGAAAAAAATCACGGGACTTGACCCAGTTTGAATGATTCCACTAGTGTGCAGTTGATTACAAATAAGGTCCTTCCTTGGGGGGAAGGCCTTAGCTCGATGTGGTAAATATATATCATATAGAATGCATTACATGGTGGGAGTTAGAAAAATCAGTGCTGACATGCTCATTTGGTCGGCATGATCATAGTAGGCGAATGATATAGCTTGGAAGGACTGTTGTTGCCGGGCGATGGAGGTCAAAAAGACCGTAGTCGGACGACGGTGGTCGAAAGGACCGTAGTCGTCAGGCGAAGGAGGTCGAAAAGACCATAGTCGGGCAACAGTGATCAGAAGGACCACAGTCGTTGGGAGACAATGGTTGGAAGGACCATAGTTGTTGGGCGACGATGGTCGAAAGGACCATAGTTAGAGGGCCACAGTGGCCGGAAGGACCATAGTTGGAGGGCAACGGTGTTAGAAAGATCATTATCTGGCGACGGACGTCGTAAGGACCGTTGTTGGTGATGTTGTTCGGAGAGGCCATAGTTGGTGACGATTAATGGCTGAGCCGAAGTTTGGCGAAGTCCGACGACAATTGATGGTTGAGTGGATTTCCGATGGAAATCCGACGAAGGTTGGTGACTAGGCATAAGTCCGACGACAGTTGGTGGCCAAGCGGAAGTCCGGTGACAGTTGATGGTTGGGAGGAAGTCCGGTGACAGTTGGTGGCTGGGCGAAAGCCAGGAGACTGTCGGTGCTTGGTAGGAAGTCTGATAATGGTCGGTGGCCGGGCGTTGGTCGAGGAGGAGCTTGGTGACATGAGAGATCTAAGATTCTCTTCCTCTCCTCTCTTCTTCCCCTCCTCCCTATTCCTCCCTCTCTCAATAAAAAGAATGGGGGGTCTATTTATAGTTTTTTAAGACAAGCATGGCTAGTAAATGAGAGAAGATCATGGGTACGTTGGGAGTGGTTCGAATGGATGGCCGATATTGATTTCTTTGATCATACACCATTTTATCTAGCATTTGAGTGCCTTAATGATGCTAGAATTTGGCGATCTTGGGCTCGTTGGATTCATCTCGTTGAGCTGCTAGATTCAACTATAAGCATGTCATATTTAGAATTTATCTGGTTGTCTAGTTTATACTTTGAAGCTTCTGAATATGCTTCGGGTCCTTGATTTGGTCCCATTTGGACTCGTTCGATATAATATTATAATCTGGTGTCGTTGGGTTCGTCTCTTCGAGATGTTCAGCTCGACTATAAGTTTACTAAATTTGGAATTTGGGGTTCCAAATTTAATTTTAGAAATTTCCAATCTGAATTTGCCTCGAGATTCGTGCTTGATCAAGAAATTTTTTTGATGATATATCAAATATCATAATACTTTAACATTAAATTATATGATTATAAGAAACAAAAATTATGATGCTATGTTGATAAAAAAAAATTAAGATGAATCTCAAAACTCTAAATTCAACTTTGAGATTAGTGTAATCTTAATTACATATGTATTATACTCATATTAATATAGAGATATAAAAGCGTCGAGATCTATCATTTTTAATTTTTTATTAAAATATCTTGACATAAACTTTTTTTTTTAATTTCATAATAAAAATTCGCATTATTTTAAAATTTATATACCAAATTTAAACCACAAAATTGTGTTGTATTTATCATATAAATATCACACATCAAAATTTTAAGTTTCATTTAATTAAAATTGAATCAAAATATTTCCAACCCTATTTTTTTCATTGTTATAACTATTTTATCGCGATCGTTCATATTATAACTTGATCCTCATCAATCATAGCCGTCAAATTATTCATATTAATCCCAAAATAATTTGAGTTAAAAATATTATGCAAAGCTTTAAATTTTATATTTAGATTAATATAATTCATAATATCATATACAACACTAATGTCAATGTAAATTCAAGAATTTTGAAGTCCATCATTATTAGAGGTGTAAACCGGTAGAGTCGAGCTAGAGCCACCTGGTTTGAGCTTAAGCTCGATTAATTAATTGAGTTCAAACTTGAACTCGAGCTTTAATCTAAGATTTTGAGTCGGCTCATTTATTACGAAAGAAAATAAATGATTATGATTCAAATAATAATTATTATAAAATAATAAATAGAATTAAAAATTAAAAGAAAAATAGTAACGAATTAGTTAATATAAGAAAGTTAGATATTATTTTCAAACATTTTAATAATTTTCAACATTTTAAATACTAATATATTTTAAGTGTATTTTATCTTAATGTTTTTTAACGACCCGGCTCTCAAGCTAACGAGTAGATTCAAGACTGGCTCAAGCTTGAATCTTTAGCTCATCAAGCTCGACTCACGAGTCATTTATCGAGTTAAGCTCAAATTAGGTCGCGAGTCAATCTGACTCATTTACACCCCTTATCATTATTTATTTTATATCATAATATCCTTACATTTTTTTTTTTCAAAATTAATACCATAAATATATGGCATCTATTTTTTATTTATTAATAGAAAAAAATTTAAGAAATTATATGTAACTATCATAATTTGTCTTCTACCCTTCCGCATCTAAATTTCCAACACAGTCATCTTCTTCCATTCCACATCCGAATTCTTTACATCCATAAGATTCGAGACTTAATGGAATAATGGCAAAGAAATGGTGACAACTGACAAGTTCCGACCTCATGACGGGAGCTTGCTAGATGCCAATAAGAGCACCATAATTATAAGAATTACTTGCTCCAAATATTATTTTGCATTGTTTAAGTATTTAACCTAAAATTTGAGTGATGACTAAGGCTTCGATTGGGACATCTTTCTTACTGTTTCATAAAATAGCTTGTACTAGGAAGCTGTTTTAAAAAGCAGTAAAAAAGCCGTTCCAAACGAAGCTTTCGTTTGGATCAGCTTTCTTACTGCTTCTTAAAGCAGTTTTAAAATTATATATTACTTTCTTATATCAAATAATTCTTTATTATTCATCTCCTATATAAATATATAATTTTATGATTAAAATTGTTTGAATCATTATCATTTTTTCTCTTTTATAAATGAGATTGCTCTTGAGCCATCTTGAACTTCTAGACTTAAGCTTGATCTTAAGTTCGAAATCGATTAATTAATCAAGTTTAAGTTCAAACCAAGACTGACTAGAGCTCGGTTCGACTCGTATACTCCCCTCCTATAGAGTTTACTAAGTCAAAGATGATCATTCAAATGCAACAACAACAGCATCAAACCTTTCAAAATTGATCATTCAACTCAAATAACAAAAAAACATAAGCTAATATTAACATAAATTGAAAATTAAAGTTAGTCAAGTCAAACAAAACAAATATCAAATTGAAATTTAATTGATCAACTAACCGAATCAAATCAAATGCTAAATCAAACCACTAAATAAATTTTGAATCAAATCTAGTCTTCTTTGCCTCCTCGTTGACATCCTTCCAATAACCCCTTGGATGCTTGCAACACACGGTGCTGACATCTACAATCCTCATAGACATACCACAATCCGTTTAATATATATCATGAGAGAATAATTATGAAGTTTAGGCTTGGTTTGGGACGGCTTTCTTGATGCTTCTTAAAGCAGTTTTTTAGTAAAAAAATTTAAATTTTTGTACAAAAAATCTGCTTTAAGAAGCAGCGAGAAAGCCATCCCAAACGAAGCCTTAATTTAAGGCTCCTTTATGGAAAGCTGAGTTATACAAGTCAAGAAGTAAAAAATCTTCATAAATTGCTTGATTTCAGGACTACTTTCTTTTCTTATTTGGCAAATCCGAATTATTATGTATTTGTAACTTCAAATTTTATTTATTTATCTTATTTTCTTTCTCTTTGTATTATGACAAGGTATCAATTTACGTAATAGTATTTTATTTACTGTTAAATTTTTCTAAGTTGTTTAGGCTTTGAAATGCTTATAAATAAGACTTTTCTGTGTACTTTTAGATTCATTTAGAAATATATATTTTTCTTTATACAAATTCAAGGTGGAACTCCGCTGTCTAATGAAGCTTGGTGGCTAGTCCCCTAAGTCTTTAATGAGTCCTTGATTATTTTTTCTCACTCTTATTTCTCCTCTTTACCCGCATAGTTTTTGCCTCCTTCACTTAGCCTTAAGCCTAGCTTTTCTCAACCCTATAACACATATAACATATTCAAAACTCTCCTAAATATTAACCCTAAGTTAATATAACTAAAATCAAATATAAAAAGACTATTTCTTACTATGAGCAATTGTATTAAAAATACCATAACTTTTAACCATTGATTCAAAATCCATAAAATAACATTAGCAATTTTCTAATATCCCAAACCTTTTATATGGAGTTACTCCCAATTTTTCTCCTTTTGATTGCCTAAAAAATTCAGCATCAAATATGTTCAAATCTTGAATACATGTTTCATCACTACCCAAATAACCCTTTCATCATCACTCTAAGTTGACACCAATCAAGTTGTTACTTTCACCATAAATTGCCCCTTTTAGCGGGTTATTCAATGGCTTTTTGTGCATCTTTACATTAAGGTTCAGAACATTTACCCACTTTGAAATCTTTTGTGTATGTTTTTGGTTCTAGGTTTTCTATCAAATTCTCCTTCTCTTAGTGGTGCAAGCACTCTTCATCTTTCTTTCTAAAAAATTCACAACATCTGCCAAGCTTAGCTCAAGAGAGCAACACGCTTAGTTAATTTTTGTTGATGTGATAAAAAGTTAGGTAGCACCATTTAGTTATGGATGTTCTTACTAGACATTTGCAAGAGGATGTATCCTAGTCTATGCTTTTATATATTTTTTGTTGATAAGATTTAGAGAGGGAGTTGTAGAAAAACTTGAATTATGGAGGTCAACCTTGGAGTCTAAAGGTCTTCATTTGAGTATATATAAAGATAAATATGTGGAGTACAATTTTAGTATTAATAGATCTAGTGGGTGATTGTGACTTTGGACTATCAATTAATTAAAAAAAGTACACATTTTAGATATATCAGATCTATTATTCAAATCGGTGGTGAAATAGATGGGGATATTATTAGTAGAATTTAAGTTGGATTATTCAAGTAGAGGAATGCATCGGGTTTGTTGTTTGGCAAAACAAGTACCCCTCAAACTTAAGGGAAAATTTTATAAGATGGCGGTGAGACTTGCAATATTTTATAGAGTAGAATTTTGGCCATTAAAAGAGAATCACACAATTATGTTGTGTTGCAGAGATGAGAATGCTCAGGTGGATAAGTGGATTCACTCTTAGAGATAAAATGCAAAATGAGAATATACGTAAAAAAATTGAAGTAGCTCCAGTTACAGATAAAATTAGAGAGAGTCATCTTAGATGTTTTGAACACATGGAACTTCAGCCTTCGATAACCCAATTAGGAGAGTAGATGTATTAGATTTGGACTATGTTTAGGAAGATATAGATAGATCTAAAATGATCATTAGAAAATATTAGAAATGACATATTTTTTTAGATTTAAGTGAGAGTTTGACTCTTAACAATATACAATAGAGAAAAATAATTTATGTTGCCGACCCAATGTAGTGAAGGTTTGATGTTGTTATTATGTTTAAATATTACGTTTCATATAGCATTGCATCTCGACTTAAATTTATTATTAGGAATCAAATGATGAGCCTAACATATTCAATGATTTTTATCAACCTTATATGTATTTTAGGGTTTCTCAACCAAAAAATTTTACTCTCTTCTTTAAATTTGTTTTGCCACCGGATGGGAGATAAAACTTGAACCAGCTGTGACTCCTGAATGAGACACCCGGAGGAAAGCCTACAGGAGAAGTTTGTAGAGGCATTATGGGAAATTCGCTAAACTTCTGTCATTGAAATCTATATACTGAGACAGTTACGACGGACGTACTTCTGCCCAAGTGAACTGTGATGCCCTAGAATTTAAATTGGAAAAATTATTCCTTTAATCTTTTAAAAAATAATAATTAGAGCTATCTAATATCATCTATCAATAATAAACACCAAAAAGTTATTCTATAATTCATTTTCTCAAAAGTCATATACACTACTTAGGATTTATACAATCATCACATATTTATCCACTCCTGAGCATAAAATAATAACTAAAATAAAAAAAACTTGAACCTGAAGAAATCATGACCAGCCTTACACTCCTGATCCTCTACCGTGACCTGAAATCATTTAACCATATAAAATCGGCTCACAAGCATAGAAAGCAACGAAAACTTATAACTAAATTTAAAGTATGGTAAAGGAGCAATATGTATATCAACAGTCAAATCATAGCAGTTACATACGTATGATCATTGAATCAGTGCAAGAATAGTAAAACTCAAATACAATAGCAGTAAAATCTATAAACAGTAAAACACTACGGCACAACAGCTGATAAAGTTGTAACCCTATATGAGGGTAAAATTTAAAAATCAATCATGTCTTTATAATCGGATAAAACCTCAAATCAAAAATTCAGTAAAGATTATTAAAATCAAATCAATGCAGTAAAATCATATAATAATGTATACATACTATCTAAACCTCATATCTCACGTACTCAGTATATCACATGCTTAATATTAAGTATATTTGTGGACCTTCGAAAGGACAAAACACCGCCGCCCCGCGGGGGGAGACAATATTACCAATGGGAGGGCAGATTTGATGACACATATGATTAACCATTGAGGATAGCGGCTCTCATCATATCACCCCGATGGATAATAATATGTACAATCTGATCATCACAACAGATTTTTCTCACCCAATACATCAGCTTGAGTGAGATTTATTTGATAGTGGGATTCGATTTCCTACAGGCGCAAGCCCTCGTGGTTAATTACATCTCAGGCTGAGGCCTGAGAATACTCTCGATTAAGAATTTTACATTATTCTACCCAAATTGGGATTGACACATAGGGTGGAAACTATGAAGTCCTACTCAAAGGGGAAGAAAGATTCAAGTAGGCTTAGTCAATATGCACGGCTCAAATTAGCATCCAGAGGGACTAAGATAGTGAGAAGAAATTGGAGAAAAGAAATAAATCATGCACTCAAAATATATAGGAGAGAAGGATAGAGGTGGTGTCATCCGTGTGACGCGGATATGTAGGGTTTATAGCCTCTGGACGATAGAAGACTTACCTACTGATGAGGCATACTATGAAATAATAGTAGTCTTGAATCCTAGATCTAGAGTGGGTCTAGTCTTCTACGCAACACTAACACCCGTGTCCTAGCTAATGCAATGCAAAACCTGGACTTACCCCCGCCTGGATTGGGGAGCCAGCTAACCACCTAGTCTCATCAAAATCATAAGTCCAGTCATTTTATGAAAGATGGGTGGGTAAATTATAATTCTTGAAAATAGGGCTGACGTCTAGAGAGTTTCCTAATTGGCCCCAGACTTATATAAGGTGAATGCTTCTAGAGCTAATACAATTAAAATTTTAATTTAGTTGATTTCTAATGCAATGCATGCTGGTTAATAATCTCAAATAAGATATGCATAGAATTTTAAAAAGGCTTATAAAAATAATTTTTAGAAAAGACTAGACTTCTCTAGATCCAGCACCTCATCCTAATAGGTCGGATTATCTGGATTCTACCCACAGGCAAGGAAGTATCTTATAACAAGGAGGGAGAGAAATATAATAATATGCATGCGACCCCGGATGATTTCGACAGTTTCCTAGGTCATTAGGTTTCTATGTTATTTAAACCTTAAAATTTTAAGTATTAGTTATGAGTAGAAAATATTTTAGTCCTTAGAGAGCCTAACGAAGTCCAGGCTAAAATAAAAACGGCATGTAAATCGCCAATAAACTATGAAGATCAGGAAACCCTAAAGGCACATGATCATAAATAAAATACATTAAAATAATCAAACCAATCAAATAAATATCTATAGGCTAACTGCCCTTAATTACAAACCAGGGTCTGTAGAAAATTAAAGTGGCCGGGCACCACTGCCAACAACCCGAATTTCTAATCCTAGAAATGACGCAAATGACTTTGAGTGGGATATTGGGTCTTCAAATATTTAGTCTTCTTGGACTCCTTCCTTGGACTCCTTATATCTCTCATCTTCGATCTCCTTGGATTCGTCGTGGCTTGAATATCCAAACGAAGAGGTAATTCCCCCTTAAAGGGGTATTGCCTTTTCTCTTTAGATATCTAAAAGCCATCCGAACTCGATCTTCTAAACGGAAGAAGACTCTCCCTCTTGAGGATGCCTTCTTCTTTTGGAACTTAAGTCAGATAAGGATATCCCAACTCAAAGACATTTTCACAACTCAAACCAATATTACAGATAATTATATTAATGAAAATAATAAAATCTAGACTCTCCTGTAAGGTTATCCTAATAAAAGTCATCCCAAGCAGTTATAAACACATGTAAAGAAAACATTCGTGCCAGCCAAACTTGGCCATGCTCTTTTAATTAATTGAGGGCTATGCAGTTCTGGAGCACATGTATTAATTTATCATTATGATTTATTATTAGCCCTCATTTATTTAGGGGGGCTGAGTAATTTCTAAACGCCTGCATAAAATAATGTTAGTATTTAAATCATGATTATTGCCCCATTTTATTAGCGCTGCATGAACATGGCCACCTGCAAAAAATATCATTAGTATCAAAGTTGATCCTAATATATGGGTAATCTATCGTGCAATCACATTAGTTCACAGAGCGTAGTAAAAGTAAACAAACATACCAACAACATTTCAATCACAACATGCAGTGAAATCCCAAAAAACTTGGCACACAACAGAAAAGTAAATACCGGCCTAGCCTAGGTCTAGAAGTGGTGTCCTAGCAAGCAATTCTACAGTGTGTAGAGGGCTATGTAGCTGGGGTGTATCCTAAGCTGGGTAGTTAGTTAAAGTTGCCTTAGGTTTGAGTTTAAGTGTTGGTGCATTAAAAATTAAATTAGGTATATTTTAATGGTTCGATGATTACTACCTTTGTTTCACATCGAGGCTATGAAGTTTATTTCACCTTCCTTGGGGCCAAGTCAATAACCTCGTAGGCCTGGGTTACCTAGTAGCAGTCGGGGTTGATTAAGTTGATTTAGTTGGGTAGAGGTTAAAGAGATATGATATTAATTAATTTATTATCATATTAGGGTGTTAACTGAAAACTTAGGATAATATTTTCTGAATTTTAAGTTGAGTCAGTGAGTTATTAGAGGGTCCGGGGTCACCCTATCCGCTAGATCAAAGGGGTCCAATATTGACTTTTTGATTAAAGGGGGTTTGTGAATGTTTAGTATTTTTATTAAATAATAGACATTAACCCGATCAGTTAGACTGTAAGCATGCCCAAATTAGACTCTTCTAACCAAAGTTATGAATTTCCGAAGTTTTGGCCTTACTTTGACCTAAGTTTGACCAGATTGTTGACTTTTTGATTTAAGTTGATTTATGAAATCCTAATATTTTTAATAAATACTAGACCCTAATGTGAGTTGAACGACTTTGAGTTTACTCAATTTGGAGTTTTCTAGAATTAGTTATGAATTTTTAAAGTTTGGGTTATTTAATGAATTATTGAAATTATTTAATTAAAGGCTGTTTTAGGGATTTTGATCCAAATTAGTTCCAAACTACTTGAAATCACCCCCAAAGGCCAGTAATGACCTAAAGAAGTGTTCCCAAGTGTTTGGGAAAATTTTGGAATTTTTAATAATTTTAAATTATTTAATTAAATTAAAAGGTGATTTTTAATCAAAATTAAATTAAGGTTCAGATTGAAGTCCAATTAAAGTGGTTTCAATTTTCTTGGGTTAAGGACTGAATTTTGAAGAGTTTGATATATTATGAGTAATTTCTGATTTCATTTGAATTTTTTAGAATTTTCTGAAGTTTCTAGGTCCTAATTAACGGGTAAATTAGGGTTCGTTAATTAAGAGGTTTAAGGGCTTTAAAAATTCCTAAAAAATTCTAGGGGGTTTAAGATGTCACTAAGTTCATGTGGTTCAAGTTTCAAGTCAATCAGAGGTAAACCCTAGCTCTTAGAATTTTTTTAAGTCAACTAAACGGGTCCTTAATTATTGTCCTTAAAGTGTCGCTATATTAAATAGGTTTTAAATCAATGTCTTGACTAACCCTTGGGGTAACATAAGAAAAATGCAGCAAAACATAAGCACACCATGTCCTTAGATCTAGGAGAGCCTAAACTAAGTGCTTGTGCATCCTACACATGCAAGGACTATGAAACACTAAGTAAAATAGGACTAATGAAGTGATTAGTGAATGATTGGGACACAATCATTCACTAATCCTTCCCACATGAATGCTATTCATATACATAGCTTAGGTTTAAAATTTCAAGGAGGTGTACCTCTCATAATTTGGGAATTTTAATAATGAGTAATTTTAAAAATAGTTTTAAAATACATAGATATCAGGATATATAATAATAATATAAATATAAGAATAATATAAGTTTTAAAAATAAAATAATATAAAGATAGCTTAATGCATAGGTATGGGAGGTCCACCTGGTCACTACAGGAGAGTTTCAAAATATTTTGTAATTTTAAACTAATTTTTAGTTTTAAAATAATTAAATAATAGTTAAATAATTAAGAAATTAGGTAGTACATAAAATATCTGCCAAAAAAAGAGGTTTTTATTCCTGAAAGTAGTTTTAAATTAAAGTTCACATTTTTCTAAAAAATTTAAAGTATTGTGGGTCAAAATCTGACTTAAAACGAAAAGGATATGAATTATTTAAGTCAAATGCATTTAAAAAAGATTTTATAAAAAACAATTTAAAATAATTAATATTTAAAAATAATTACTTAAAGTAAACTAAATCAATTATTAATGTTTTTTGGATTTTAAAATAAATAAGTAATAAATAAGAATAAAATAATAAAAATAATGATATAATAATGATAATATTAATAATAATGATAATAGATTGAAAGTAGTAATGATAATAATAGTTAATAATAAAGGTAATAATTATAATTTTGGAAAAAAGATTAAAATAATAATAACCATGATAAATATAAACATGATAATAGTAATAATAATAACAATAAATAATTTAAATAGTTTTAAAATAACTGTAATGATTATAATTTAAAAATAATGATAATATTGTAATAATTAAAATAATTTTAAAATAATAACAATAATAGTATAATAATTAAAATAATAATTGCAATGATTATGATAATAATTATATAATAATGGGAATTTTAAAATAATAATAATAATAATAATAAATAATAATGAAAATAATGATAATAATAAAATAAAGATAATGATAAATTAATAATAATAATAATAATGATAAAATAATAATAATCTATAATTTAAAATAATAATTAAATAATAATAATAGTAATATTAATTTCAAGATAATAATAACAATACTAATAACAATTTAAAATAATAATCACAAAAATAATTAAAGGTTTAAAATAATAGTAATTATAACTTTAAAAGGGGTAATAATAATAATAATAATGATTAAAATTAAATGATAATAATAATAATTATAATTAAAATTAAGTAATAATAATAGTAATAATGATAAATAAAATTAAAACAATTTGAATATTTTTAGAATAATAATAATAATAATAATAATAATAATAATAATAATAATAATAAAATACTAATTATGATAATTATAATAATAATTATAATAATCATAATATTAATAATAAAATAATAATAATAATAATAATAATAGAAATATTAATAATGATAATAAATAATAATAATAAAACATATTTTATAAATATTTTATTTTAAATTAATTTTAAATAATCATTTAAATATCTTTTAAAAAAAGATTTTAAAAAATAATTATTTTAACCTAAAATAGGAAATGACGGCTTGGTGGGTCACGTGGCAGTCTGGGATTGAATCCGACCATCCCGGACAATGATTGGGAGGACACGTGCAGTGGCGGCGGCTGGGTGGCCATGCGTCAGCTCCGGATTGGGTCCCGCAACCGCAGGCAATGATTACCGCAGCGGGCAATCATTGTCGCAATGATTGCACGGCCGCGGCCTAACTTATCCATGTAAGTGTTGGGTGTTGTTTGAAAAGCGGGATTTGAAAATTTTAGTTTTCTTTGGAAAATTTAAATTAATGTTAAAATTTTCAATTCTAAAATCGAACATCCATTAGAAAAAGTATATCACATCGGGAGGTGAAAATAAAATTTCAGGATGGGGTTAAGATTTAGAATTATAAATTCTATCTTGAATATCATAACCAGATTTAAGAGAGAACTTTATATGGCCCCGAAGGCTCAAAATAAAGTTCAGTCAAATATCAAGCTACGATAATCAAGGGAAGTGATCGTTAATTTCATATTCGAAATCATTTTAACAAAAGATATATAGAAGGGAGAAGATATCATTTGTTAATAATCATTCGAACATAACGATAATCAATAATTTAATTTTTCCAATGAAGACTAATTAAATTTTGAAAATCAATTTTAAAAATCAGTTGTGGGTTCTAAATCTCCTACGAGCGCAAGCCTTCATAGTTAATTACATCGTGGGAGACCGTAGTCCCCTATGAAAACTTTCGATTAAAATAATGACAGAAATTTTATTTAGAGATTTTCTATGAATGATATCAAAGAGATAAAATTAGAATTTTAAATGGGATTGGAGCAAGATTGAACACTTATTTTGGAATCAAATGAAGAAGGGTAGGGGACACTTTAGGATTCTGAAATAATTCAGAAGTGCCCCGACCTAAGCTAAGTGTCGGGCTTTAAATTTTGGATTGAAAGAATGTTTAATTCGAGTTGAGCATTTTATTAAAAAATTGGGATTATATTCCCGGAGGTTGGGGTCTTATAACTCAAAGCCTGCCCCGGATCCTAACTCTAAATTTGGACACCGGAACACAGTAGTCCGAACCTAACTAATGTTGGGGTCTTACCCCACGTTTAAAGAAACTCGTTGTTTGTTTTGCATCGAAAAGTTCTATGTTTTGCTTTGTTTGAGAGATTCTATGAGTTGTTTTGGATTTTTGAGACCTTATGAATTGTTTTATATTTAAGGAGCTCGATACTAAAAGCCTCTCTTAGCTCTCTTTTTCATGGATGATTTTCTTCTTCTTACTTGCATTTTCTTCTAAAGATGAGCTTACACATGTGGGTTGAAAGTATGTTTGGGTTTAAAGTTGAAAACTTTTATTTGGGATTTGATTTCAAGACAGGTTTTCTTCTTTGCTCTGTTGGGAGTTGATATGGGTAATTGTGTCAAGTATTTTGATTGCTTTCTTAAAACGTGGAAACATTAAATAGCATAAAAAATCCCCTTTGGTTCGAGTTTGGCTTAAATGCTGAACTGAAATCAAGGGTGGGTTAAAGGCATGTCTGGCTTTGACAAGACATGCCTACCAATGAGATGCTTACATTCCTTAACAATAAAAAGAGAAATCATCTTTTAGAAATAATGTGGGAGAGCTTTTAAAATTTGGACAGTCCTGGAGAGCAAACAACCAAGTTAACATCCAGACAAAAGAAAAGGTATGTTTTTTTAATTGCATTTTATTTTGATTATTTGTATATTGAACATGATCCTGCTCTCCTCCAATCTTTGTTCTTTTCTTTGTGCGTTTGCGAGGTACACGTGGGGAAGCAAAGAAGGAGCTTTTTAGGAGCACTAGACGAAGGAGCTTGGACAATCGGATCCGAGCATCAGTCGCCCCCATTCATTCTGGTGGGGGTGCTACGAGCGATACCACCGGGTCATAGCCCTTGATGTTATGAGTTTTCTTAAAACTTAGATAGCCTATAGGGAGCCCATCTGTGTGTACGACTCTACCCTTAGGGCCCTGTAGAAACTTCAATTCTCAGGTAATTTTCTTCTTTTATTTTATTATAGATCATTGAACCCATTTACACATATACGAGTGTCTAAAGGGTTAGAAATAAAAACATTTTTTCATTCCCTATAGCACTAGTGACACATAAGGACAAAAATTAAGGACTGAGTCTTAGAAAACTCAGACTTAGGATTGCATGCTCCATTATGATAGAAACACTAAACATAGAAAACTTAGTGACATGTTATCCTAGGATTAGTTTCCCTTAATTCATTAATAAAATAATAAAACTAATTATAATCTAAATCATAAATGCATTAAAACACTTAATCTTTAATCAAATTACAATCAACATACGAAATCACTAGGAGGTAGAATTTGAACATAAACTTGAACTAAAATCTAATCAAAATATTAATCACCTCTTAATCAAATATTAACTAAATAAAATTCATCAAAACATACTCAAATCCTAGGAGTTATAAAATTGGGAAGCAAATCTAACTCGAACCTAAAAGACCTTATA
The DNA here is from genome assembly GCA_019925795.1 of Dendrobium chrysotoxum. NCBI lineage: Eukaryota > Viridiplantae > Streptophyta > Magnoliopsida > Asparagales > Orchidaceae > Dendrobium > Dendrobium chrysotoxum. Next base: position 89,144,135 of record CM034305.1, on the reverse strand, counting down.
ATACCAAAACTTTGAAAATTCGTAACTAATTACAGAAAAAATCCAAATGAAATAAATTAAAAAGCACTCAACTCTAATCAAAGTCTACTATTCATTAAAAATATTAACTTTCCAAAAATAAACCTAATTAGAAAAGTCAACTCTCCGGCCAACCGTAGTTCAATAACTAGGGCCCAAAACTCCTAAAATCATAACTTTACCTAGAAAACTTCAAATCTAACAAACTAATAGTCTAATTACTTATGGTAAGATCTAGTATTTAATAAAAATACTAACTCCCCTAGACCCAACTTGTTTCTAATAATGACCTTTTTGAACACCCCGGATTCTCTAAAATCTGCTAATGTAACTTAAACTTTAAATAATATTACCCTTAGTATTAAAATGAACTAACCAACTAAAGTAATTAAAAATGGACCCTAATTTATTAATATTTAAACTTTAATCAAATTCTCTCCTTTTCTAGCCTTCAACAAACCCAAACTCAAAATAACTTAAACTAATTACCTGATATAAGACTCATCCAAAGCCACACAAGCCTACTATACACACATAGAATTGTTTGCTAAGGCACCACTTCTAGTTCTAGGTTAGGCCGATGTTTTACTTTTTTTGTTTCTGTGCTATGACGCTCTTGCATGTGGCACATGTGCTAGTTGATATGATTTGCTGTGAGTGTTTATTTTATTACTACACTGTATTTTATCTGTAATGTGATTTCTTGTGCGTTAGATCTACCCCTAGGCTAGGGACGTTTTATACTGACTTAGTCTTATGCAGGTGGCCATGCTCATGCAGTGCTAAAATAAATGGGGGTTAATATGATAAATCATAAATTATAAATGCTTGCTACAGGTGCTCCAAAATGCTTAGCCCCCAAATGAATAAGAGCGTGGCCAAGTGTGTTTCCTTTTCTGCACAAATATTAATAGTTTGGGTTGTTATATATAACTGCTTGGGATTTTATTAGTATAACCTTGCAGGTTCAGTTCGGGTCTAGATTTTCTTTTTCATAATGTAATTTGATGTAATTTATATTGAGTTGTGAAAATCTTCAAAAGTCTAGCATTTTAAATACTATGTACCCAAAGAGAAAAAGAAAGGCCCTTTACAGGGAATTTCTTATTCATTTGGGTACCCTTCTGGAGATGGTTCATAGAAGAACCCGGAGATGATCTATATTAAGGCATGAAGGTGATCCACATTAAGGCTTAAAGATGAAGACTTGAAGATAAAATGCCCGGCTTTTAAGACTTGCGTCGTTCAATAGGATTAGAATCCAGGTTGTTATCGGTGGGGCCTGGCCACCATTACTTTTCTACAGACCTTGGGTTGTACTTATACGGCACTTATCGTGGACTGTGGACTCTTTCTTACTCTGATCCGTGGATTTATATTGATATGTTTATTCTATGTGTGCAGTAGAAATTTTCTGCTTTTCTTAGGTTTCTTTCTTGCATGTGCTTGGCCTGATTTCGCTAGGCTCTTTAGGAATAAAATTCTTCTACTCATAACTATTATTTAAAATTTTAAGAATTAAATAACTTAGAAATATAACGACCTAGAAAATAGCCAGAATCATCCGTGGTCACATGCATATTAATATATCTTCTCTCTCCTTGCTATAAGACACTTCATCGCCTGCAGGTAGAGTCCAGATAATCCGACCTATGAGGATGAGGTACTGGATCAGGGGAAGTCTAGTCTTTTCTAAAAAAATATTTTATAAGCTTTTTTTTAAATTTCATGCATACCTAATTTGGAGACTTTAACTAGCATGCATTGCATTAGAAACTAACTAAATTAAAATTTTAATTGCATTAGTTCTATGAGCTTACACCCTACATAAGTCCAGGGCCATCTAGGAGACTCTCTAGACGTCGGCCCTACTTCTGATAACCAAACTACCTACCCATCTTTCATAAAGACTTGGACAGCATGGATTTTATGTGACTAGGTAGTTAGCTGGCCTTCCTTTTTAAGCAGGATATAAGTCCATGATGCATTAGCTAGGACACGGGTGTTAGTATTGTGTAGAATACTAAACCCACTCTAGATCTAGGATTCAAGGATATTATTGTTTCATAGTATGCCTCATCAGTAGGTAAGTCTCCTTTCCTTCAGAGGCTATAAACCCTACCCATCTATGTCATGCGGATGACGCCACATTCATCCTTCTCTCACACATGCTTCAAGTGCATGATTTTCTTTTCCCCAGTTTCTTCTCACTACCTTAGTCCCTCCGGATGCTGATCTGAGCCGTGCATGTCGACTAAGCCTAGTTGAACCTTTCTTTCCCTTTGAGTAGGATTTCCTTGTCTTCTCCCTATGTGCCAATCCCAATTTGGGAAGAATAATATAGAATCCTTAATCGAGAGTTTTCTTAGGCCTTGGCCTGAGATGTAATTAACCATGGGGGCTTGCGCTTGTGAGAAACCGAATCCCACTTTTAAATAAGCCTCACCCGAGCTAATGTATCAGGTGGGGGAAACCCGTTGTGATGATAAGGTCACATATATCGTTACCTATCGGGGTGTGCTGGTGAGAGCCACTATCCTCAATGGTTAATCATATGTGTGATGGAATCTATGCTCCCATTGGCATACACTATCTCGCCCCGCAGGGCGGCGGTGTCTTGTTGTCCTTTTGGAGGTCCACAGGTTTCTGACGATCACGGTGGGACAGGTTTCTCTCTCCATCTTTGGATTCTTTATTATTCTTTCTTGTGTGTACTTTGAGTTTGGTACTCCTTAGTTAGGTTTGTCCTACTCTTAGTTAGGGTCCTTCCTTAGTTAGGATCGTTCCTTCTTCTTAGTTAGGATTTCCCCTAGCTAAGTTAGACTTTTTAATGTGTAAAGTTTTGTTTAAGATTTTGAGTCTATTAGATCATTATCTTAAATTCTCAAATTCAAATCTATATGTTATTTTTGATGACGTGATTCATACATTGGCATGAACTCTAGTCTCTATCATCTCCCTTGTTTGAGCTCTTTTAGACTAGATCTTGATCAATATCAGTCCAAAGAAAGATCCAAGTTCTATCTTCAATGATGGGGTCTTTAAATTCAACGTGTGCAAAATTTCTAAAAGAAAAATTAATTTGAGAAAAGTTTGAGAGTTTAAAATACAAGGTAAACTTTGGAGGGAATTATTTTTCTTAGAGAGTACATGATTTATTTTTCTTAATGAAAAATCTACCTCTATTTTCTTCAAAAGGTGAGGTAAATGTTAGTTGACTCCTCTAAACGATTAAAGAAAAAAAAAGAAAATTCATGATGATCCATAAAAGAGTATGTCCTCTCCCTCCTATCCCTTGTTTGGGGTGATTTCATTTTTGAACTAAAATCTGTGTCAAATTGAAATTAGATTTAGAAATAAATATTTTCTCCATTATCTTGCAGTTTTCTATCTCATAGGCATCTTTTGCATGCCAATGAATCTACCTCATAATTTTCTTATTCAAGTTGTTCATTCTTATCATAGGATTAGATTTACTTTGTGGATTTTTCTTCCTTATATAAGAATGAGTTTTCTTCTATTATGTTTAGAAGATAATTTTACAACTGAGAAAGTTTTCTTTAAGGATTTAGAAAGGGAGCCAATTATAAAAATGAAAGATACACAAAGTGTATCAAATAATGAAAAGATACGCAGTGCGCTAAAAATCAAAGATACACAAAATATATCAAAAGTAAAAAGATGTGAAAAATGCGCCACCAAGTTAAAGATGCACAAAGTGCATCAAATAATTAAAAGATGTGCAGTGCGCCAAACTAAGTTAATGGGCATAAAATGAGCCTAAAATGAATAAGTAAATGGCTTCCCTTTCTTGTAAATTTTTAAATCTTAGAAAATCTACATCCTCTGATATTTATGATATATGAGCTTAAAAATCATGATTTTGGATTCATCATTGTGTAATTATATTCTATTAGATATAAAAAATATTTCCATACAAGAAGATTGGGAAGATTTAATTTCTTTCTCTAATTTAAACCATTTTGAATTAGATTTTGATTCAAAATATATATCTATATGAGGGAGAGGGCCCAGTCTAGCCTGTAGGGAGCTTGAGCTGGGTTAGCAGTGCTTAAATCTCTAACCTTTTTGGGTTTAGATGGAGTTAACCTACATTACTAAATTTTTGAATCTATTTGATTTTGTCATTTTTGACTGGGTTCAAGATGATCAAGAGGTAAATTTTTTATTTCTAAAAATAATCTTTCTATTTTTTGATAAAATTTTCACTCTTTAAGGAATATGTGAATCAGACTTATCTCAATTAATTGGTAAGTGCTTAACATCTCTTAGTGTCCTCACTATTGAGTTTGTTTAAATACTTACCTTGTTCTTTTAAAAATTCATGCATGAAAATATTTGGACTCCAACATTTGATTATATCTCATTCTTATGGGTTGATGTGACCCTTCCCTTGATTATACTTTTCTTTTTTGAATTATGATTGTTTTGAGTTATGGTCATTTTGAGAATATGATTACAAGCATTCATTCTGATTTGTTGATCTAAAGTTGCCACTTGGTGTGCATCTATTTCTTTGATATCGTATATGTCACCATTCCTTGTTTGGGATCCAATATCCCATTCGAGTTATTGAGTTTTGTCCACTTGTTTGGGAGCTATTATCCCATTCAAGCGGTTGATTTTATCTGGTTGTTTGGGAGTCCCTCTCCCATTTAAACCTTGATTCGATTTCTCAGTTGGATTCATTCCCTTGGACCTTTTTCATATTTGATGGTCTTATTATGTACTTCCTCATATTGATGTCATGATATCTTTTCCTTGATTTTACATGAGTGTATTCATCTTCCTTCCATGTTTGTGCTCCTCTACGGACAGACCCATATGAGGGGTTTCCCTTTGATGTTACTTGTAAGTTCCTTTGTTCAGGAGGTCCCTTTGGTTCTCTCCTTACACCGCCATCAGACTCACAGTCGGGTGGTTGTTAAGTTGTCTTTGTCCTATTGCAGGCACATGCGCTGGGTGGGCACTTTACTTGGTTGAGAGTGCCCCACAGAGCCCCTGGGAGACATATCTCACCACCTCTTTTCCATGATTGCTCTACTACGGGCATATGCGCCGGGTAGGCATCAGACTTTACTTAGTTGAGAGTGCCCCACAGAGGCCTTGGGAGGCATATCTCACCACCTCTTTTCCCTGATTGCTCTACTGCAGGCATATGTGCCGGGTAAGCATCAGATTTTACTTGGTTGAGAATGCCTGACAGAGCCCCTGGAAGGCATATTTCACCACTCTTTTACCCTGATCGGCTTGCCCTAATCAAGCAGACATCAGACTTTACCCGGTCGAGAGAGCCCCGATAGAGTCCCTAGGAGGGCATTCCTTACCACTCCTTTTCCCTGATTATCCTGTAAAAGACTAAGCAGGCATCAGATTTCGTGGCTTATTTACTTTGCTGAGGTCAGGCAGAGTATTGGGTCACCCCTATCCGCTGTTCCGAAAGGATCAGGAGGAGACGAGATCCTTTCACCTTCTACCCCGCTGATCCATTATGGTCAGACTGGTAGTCTGTTTTACTTACCCGGCCGAGAGAGCCCGACAGAGTCCCTGGGAGGCATTCCTCATCATCCCTTTTTTCTCTGATTATCCTGTAAAAGACTAAGCATGCATCAGATTTCATGGCTTATTTATTTTGTTGAGGTTAGACAGAGTATTGGGTCACCCCTATCCGCTATTCCGAAAGGATTAGGAGGAGACGGGATCCTTTCACCTTCTACCCCGCTGATCCCCTGTGGTCAGACTAGTAGTTGGTTTTACTTTCCCGGTCGAGAGAGCCCCGACAGCGTCCCTGGAGGGCATTCCTCACCATTCCTTCTACCCTGATTGCCCTGTAAAAGACTAAGCAGGCATCAGATTTCGTGGCTTATTTACTTTGGTGAGGTCAGGCAAAGTATTGGGTCACCGCTATTCGCTGTTCCGAAAGGAGCAGGAGGAGACGAGATCCTTTCACCTTCTATCTTGCTGTTTCGAAATGATCAATCAAGTAGTTGGTTTTACTTACTCGGTTGAGAGAGCCCGACAGAGTTCCTGGGAGGCATTCCTCACCACCCCTTCTTATCTGATTGTCTTGCTCTGATCAAGCGGACATCAGACTTTACTCGGTCGAGAGAGAGAGAGCCTGACAGCGTCCCTGGAAGGCATACCTCACAGCCTTTCACCTTCTATCTTGCTGTTTCGATACGGTCAGGCAGGTAGTTGGTTTGCTTTTTCATTTCACTCTTTATTTCACTGTTTTGATATGGTCAGGTGAACATCGAGTTATCCACACCCACTATTTCGATATGGTCAGGTGGATGTGAGACCCTTTACCTCTACTTTCTTCTCTATTCTGCCCTTACTATAGGGTAAGGCAAATGGATGATCTACCCTCCTTTGGTGATCCTCCTTACTTTTCCTGGAGGGTTATCCTTTACTATTTTGATTTGATCAAGTGATTATTGGATCTCTCTTCACCTCACCTCAATGTAGACACATTCTAGATGATCGTTGTCTTCTTTAGTTCTTTATGATTTTATTTCAATTTTGCTCATGTGAGCATGAGATCCCTTTCTCTTTCTTCCACTATGATGTTTCAATGTGATTAGATAGATATTCGACCTTCCTTCCTTGACTCTCTCTCATTATGCCGAGCTGGTTTAATGAGCGTTGAGCCTCCTTCATTCGTTATTTTGAGTCGATCAAGCGAATGTTAGATTTCTTCTTGCTGTCCCACCATGCTTGCATGATGGTGTGAGCATTGCATGATTAATTACTTATTATATGATTGTATGAGCATTGCATGTATGATCGAGTGGTCACTGCATGTATGTGATTGATGCTTGCCTGAGTGATGATTGTGTGGTCATGATGTGATCCTTGCATGATTGATTGCTGGTTGTATGGTTGTATGAGCATTGCATGTATGATCGAGTGGTCATTGTATGTATATGTTTGATGCATGCTTGAGTGATGGTTGCATGATTATGTGAGCATTGCATGATTACATGATTGATTGAATGAGCGTGTGGTCATTACATGATTGTGTGGTGGTGAGATGATCATTGTATGTTGGATTTCTCATTATATGATTTAGTGATTATTGCATTTATTGCATGAATGCATGATCATTGCATGGTTAAATGATTATGGCATCATTATGTGTGCACTATTGTGTGATTATGTCATGATTGTTTGATCACTACATGTTCATATGGTTGTTGCATGATGGCATATTTATCACATGATTGTCATATGATTTGGTGATTGTTATTTGATTAGATAACTATGGAATGATTATGTGATGATTCTGTGACTGTATGATTATCGCATGATTTGATGACCATTGTGTGTTTAGGAGATCATTGTATGTATGTGATTATTACATGTTTGTGTGATTATGGTTTGATCGCATGATTGATTGATTATTATATATGTATATGATCATGGCATGATTATATGATTGTGGTGTGATCATTACATGATTGATTGCTTATTGTATGATTGTATGGGCATTACATGAATGATCGAGTGGTCATTGCATGTATGTGATTGATGCATACTTGAGTGATGATTGTATGATTGTGATATAATTATTGTATAATTGATTGCTTATTGTATGGTTGCATGAGCATTACATGAATGATTGAGTGGTTATTGCACCTATGTAATTTATACTTGCTTGAGTGATTGTTATAATTTAGATGGCCTATTACATGATTAGGTGCTTTTTGCATTATCGTGTGAGCATTGCATAGTTAAATAATTATTGTATGACCATTGCATGATCATTTGCTCATTATCATATGATTCGATATGATTAGATGTTTATTGTATATTTATCGCCTGGTTGTGTGGTTACTGTGTGATCTCATAATTGAGCTGTGATTAGAATATCATTATATGATCAGTTGATTGTAGCATGGGAATATAGTATTTGTTTGAGCATAACATTTTGATTTAGTTATTTTCATATGATTGCTTGATCGCATGGGTATGTGGGTGATGCATTGTTGCACGAGCATTGTGTGATCATGTGCTCATCGCATGGTGGGATACTTATTGCATGATTATTGTGTGGTTGTATGTTCCTCGAATCTTATTAGTTAACTATAGGATTACATCTCCTTAGTGAGTCTCGTTAGTTGAGCATAGGGTTGCACTTTCCTAGATGTATGGAGGTCAACGCCAACACGTGTGGTTCACTAATGGTTCACCACACCTGTTGGGGTTGTGTTTGTTGACCTCAATTTTCACCAGTTTACCCTCGAGCACATTCGATTGACTTAATTAGATCTCGTCGAGTCCAATTTGAGCTCGAGTCGACTCGAATTGAGTCAAATTAGATTCGATAAAGTTTAATTGTACTCGAGCAATGCTTGCCAGCCGCATCGAGGTCCATTCGACTAGAATCAACGTCAATTTAGGTTTGATTTTATTAGTTTGGTCGAGTCGAGTCGAATCGAGCCGAACCAGATCTACTTTGAATATGATTTTAGCTCAATTTAATCCTAATTAAAGCTTAATCTTTTTTTAATGAATTTGAAATTGTTTCCAAATCCCTCTTCGACATTGACGAGCATTCAAATCTTGCCTTTCCTGGCTCTCTCAGCGATTTTTTTTGGGTTCTTTGGTTCGAAATCCCTGGACATCCCAGCCGTAGCCCCCGCTCCCCCTGACTCTCATTTTTTTTGCGAGACCCCTCTCGGCCCCGTCTCCCTTCTGCTCGAACCAGCTCCAGGTCGGAGCTCCCTCTCTCCCTCTCCCTCTCTCGAGAGGGCTGAACACCCCAATCCCCACACTCCCATCTCCAGCTGATTCGCAGAAGCATGAGCGGAAGACCCCCCTGCCTCCGCCTCTCTCCTTTGTTCGGACCGAACCAGGAGGCCGAAACCCTCTACTCTACAGCAGGTATGTGTTCTTCTTTCCCCTTACTCCTCTTATTTTTTCTTCTATTTCCTTTTCTATTCCTTCTTCTCATTCTTCCTCCTCCTTCTTCTTCCCCTAGATCTCTTTTCTTTTCCTTTTTTTTTTGTTTCTTTCTTTCTCTTTATTAATGAATGTGTTCACTCTTCAAGTTGGATTCTACAATAGCTTATGATACTCAAGTTATGAGTGAAGTTGATCTTGTCACGATGTGTTGATTTAACCATATCTCCAATATGCTGATTTATTTTATTTGAGAATGAGCAATTGATATGTAAGACTTATATCAGATTCATATCACATGATTTAGAAGTTTTAGGTGTCATGTGATAATATATTTAAATGAGAATGTTCTATGTCATCTCCCAAATCTCGCATGCTAGATGTTTGGTGAAATGTTATTAAGAAAAAATTGTGATGTTTGGATAGTTACTTTCTTAACCAAGTGTCTTGGGTAGCAAAAGATTGTAAAGTATGATGGAGTTAGAGAAATTGTATGCTTTGCAATAGTGATTCATACACTTTTTTCAGGACCTATATCATGTCATTGCAAGTGGGGTCATGTTTCTCAATGATATGTTGGCAAGTCTTGCTTCTAGGCAAAAATTCCTGTCTTTTATGTGGCTTTTCTCGCTGATTTTGTGGAGGGTGGATGCAGATTTCATGGTGAGTTTCTCGTCAAATAACATTGCATTCTCATGGGGTCGCTTGAATCGAATGAGATGAAAGTCCTTGAAGTGCACATTTTAGACTTGAAAGAAGAAATACATTCTTAATCCTCACTTCTCATTATTGTTGTTCATCATAAGTGTTGTAATCTTATGTTAGAAAAAAGAGATATTGTTCATATGTAAATATGTTTGAGGTTAAAGATTCATAGAAATATTGGAAAGGTTGCATGCTTGGATCAAGATAATCATTTCATTCTATGCGAAAGTTTATATTCATGTAGGATATGGGTTTTATTCAAATTATCAATTCTTAGATCACAATTGTTCTTTTTTTTTTAGTTGCCATAGCATGTGAAAGTTCTCAATAGGGATAAACTATGTTTTCATAAGTGTAACATGGGAGCTCGTATGCTTGCAAAGAGTTGGGAATTCATGTGTGTGCTTCGAATGTAAACTTTCTCTATATAAATGCGACTTGTGCTCTATGTTGATTGGAATGCTTCTTGAATTTTGGAGAACAAGTTTACATTGAAACTTCTTTCTTATAATCGCATTTTGGTTGAGATGCAAAATCAAATGAGTTGTTTGCTTGTTGTGTGGTTGTTTTGGAAAGAAGAGCAAGTTTGTGTATTTTTGCATAAATGAGGATGAATAGCTATTTGAAGTGTCTTGTGAATGTTTTGCGATGAAAAGCTTTGCGGAACTTTCTTGTTAGAAATTTTTTTTATGGATTTACCCCACGTTTAAAGAAACTCGTTGTTTGTTTTGCATCGAAAAGTTCTATGTTTTGCTTTGTTTGAGAGATTCTATGAGTTGTTTTGGATTTTTGAGACCTTATGAATTGTTTTATATTTGAGGAGCTCGATACTAAAAGGCTCTCTTTGTCTCTTTTTCATGGATGATTTTCTTATTCTTACTTGCATTTTTTTCTAAAGATGAGCTTACGCATGTGGGTTGAAAGTATGTTTGGGTTTAAAGTTGAAAACTTTTATTTGGGATTTGATTTCAAGACAGGTTTTCTTCTTTGCTATTTTGAGTTTGTATGTGAGTTGATATGGGTAATTATGTCAAGTATTTCGATTGCTTTCTTAAAACGTGGGAACATTAAATAGCATAAAAAATCCCCTTTGGTTCACATTTGGCTTAAATGCTGAACTGAAATCAAGGGTCGGTTAAAGGCATGTCTGGCTTTGACAAGACATGCCTACCAATGAGATGCTTACATTCCTTAACAATAAAAAGAGAAATCATCTTTTAGAAATAATGTGGGAGAGCTTTTAAAATTTGGACAGTCCTGGAGAGCAAACAACCAAGTTAACATCCAGACAAAAGAAAAGGTATGTTTTTTTAATTGCATTTTATTTTGATTATTTGTATATTGAACATGATCCTGCTCTCCTCCAATCTTTGTTCTTTTCTTTGTGCGTTTGCGAGGTACACGTGGGGAAGCAAAGAATGAGCTTTTTAGGAGCACTAGACGAAGGAGCTTGGACAATCGGATCCGAGCATCAGTCGCCCCCATTCATTCTGGTGGGGGTGCTACGGGCGATACCACCGGGTCATAGCCCCCGGTGTTGTGAGTTTTCTTAAAACTTAGATAGCCTCTAGGGAGCGCATCTGTGTGTAAGTTCCTCTACCCTTAGGGCCCTGTAGAAACTTCAATTCTCAGGTAATTTTCTTCTTTTATTTTATTATAGATCATTGAACCCATTTACACTTATACGAGTGTCTAAAGGGTTAGAAATAAACACATCTTTTCATTCCCTACAACACTAGTGACACATAAGGACAAAAATTAAGGACTGAGTCTTAGAAAACTTAGACTTAGGATTGCATGCTCTATTAGGATAGAAACACTAAACATAGAAAACTTAGTGACATGTTATCCTAGGGTTAGTTTCCCTCAATTCATTAATAAAACAATAAAACTAATTATAATCTAAATCATAAATGCATTAAAACACTTAATCTTTAATCAAATTACAATCAACATACGAAATCACTAGGAGGTAGAATTTGAACATAAACTTGAAATAAAATCTAATCAAAATATTAATCACCTCTTAATCAAATATTAACTAAATAAAATTCATCAAAATAAACTCAAATCCTAGGAGTTATAAAATTGGGAAGCAAATTTAACTCGAACCTAAAAGACCTTATAATATCAAAACTTTGAAAATTCGTAACTAATTACAGAAAAAATCCAAATGAAATAAATTAAAAAGTACTAAACTCTAATCAAAGTCTACTATTCATTAAAAATATTAACTTTTCAAAAATCAACCTAATTTGAAAAGTCAATTCTCCGGTCAACCGTAGTTCAATAACTAAGGCCCGAAACTCCTAGAAAACTCCAAATCTAACAAACTAACAGTCTAATTACTCGTGGTAAGGTCTAGTATTTAATAAAAATACTAACTCCCCTAGACACAATCTGTTTCTAATAATGACCTTTTTGAACCTTCTTAACCTAGGCGGATAGGTAGACCCCAGATTCTCTAAAATCTGCTAATACAACTTAAACTTTAAATAATATTACCCTTAGTATTAAAATGAACTAACCAACTAAATTAATTAAAAATGGACCCTAATTTATTAATTTTTAAACTTTAATCAAATTTTCTCTTTTTCTGGCCTTCAACAAACCCAAACTCAAAATAACTTAAACTAATTACCTGATATATGATTCATCCAAAGCCACACAAGCCTACTACACACACATAGAATTGTTTGCTAGGGCACCACTTCTAGTTCTAAGTTAGGCCGGTGTTTTACTTGTTATGTTTCTGTGCTGTGACGCTCTTGCATGTGGCACATGTGCTGGTTGATATGATTTGCTGTGAGTGTTTATTTTATTACTACATTGTATTTTATCTGTAATGTGATTGCTTGTGCGTTAAATCTACCCCTAGGCTAGGCACGTTTTATACTGACTCAGTCTTATACAGGTGGCCATGCTCATGCAGCGCTAAAATAAACGGGGGCTAATATGATAAATCATAAATTATAAATGCTTGCTACAGATGCTCCAAAATGCTTAGCCCCCAAATGAATAAGAGCGTGGCCAAGTGTGTTTCCTTTTCTGCACAAATATTAATAGTTTGGGTTGTTATATATAACTGCTTGAAATTTTATTAGGATAACCTTGCAGGTTCAGTCCGGGTCTAGATTTTCTTTTTCATAATGTAATTTGATGTAATTTATATTGAGTTGTGAAAGTCTTCAAAAGTCTGGCATTTTAAATACTATATACCCAAAGAGAAAAAGAAAGGCCCTTCACAGGAAATTTCTTATTCATTTGGGTACCATTCTGGAGATGGTTCATAGAAGAACCCGGAGATGATCTATATTAAGACATGAAGGTGATCCACATGAAGGCTTAAAGACGAAGACTTGAAGATGAAATGCTCGGCTTTTAAGACTTGCGTCGTTCAGTAGGATTAGAATCCAGGTTATTGTCGGTGGGTCCTGGCCACCATTACTTTTCTGCAGACCCTGGGTTGTACTTATACGGCACTTGTCGTGGACTGTGGATTCTTTCTTACTCTGCTCTGTAGATTTATATTGATATGTTTATTTTGTGTGCGTAGTAGAAATTTTCTGCTTTTCTTAGGTTTCTTTCTTGCATGTGCTTGGCCTGATTTTGCTAGGCTCTTTAGGAATAAAATTCTTCTACTTATAACCATTATTTAAAATTTTAAGAATTAAATAACTTAGAAATATAACGACCTAGAAAATAGCCAAAATTGTCCGGGGTCACATGCATATTAATGCATCTTCTCTCTCCTTGCTAAAAGACACTTCCCCACCTACGGGTAGAGTCCAGATAATCCGACCTATGAGGATGATGTGCTGGATCTGGGGAAGTCTAGTCTTTTCTAAAAAATTATTTTTATAAGCTTTTTTTTAAAATTTCATGCATACCTGATGTGGAGACTTTAACTAGCATGTATTGTATTAGAAACTAACTAAATTAAAATTTTAATTGCATTAGTTCTAGGAGCATACACCCTACATAAGTCTAGGGCCATCTAGGAGACTCTCTAGACGTCGGCCCTACTTCCAATAACCAAACTACCTATCCATCTTTTATAAAGACTTGGACATCATAGATTTTATGCGACTAGGTGATTAGCTGGCCTTCCTTTTCAGGCAGGATATAAGTCCAGGATGCATTAGCTACGACACGGGTGTTAGTATTGTGTAGAACACTAAACTCACTCTAGATCTAGGATTCAAGGATACTATTATTTCATAGTATGCCTTATCAGTAGGTAAGTCTCCTTTCCTTTAGAGGCTATAAACCCTACCCATCTACGTCATACGGATGGCGCCACCTCCATCCTTCTCTCACACATGCTTCGAGTGCATGATTTTCTTTTCCCCTGTTTCTTCTCACTACCTTAGTCCCTCCGGATGCTGATCTGAGCCGTGCATATTGACTAAGCCTAGTTGAACCTTTCTTTCCCTTTGAGTAGGATTTCCTAGTCTTCTCCCTATGTGCCAATCCCAATTTGGGAAGAATAATATAGAATCCTTAATCGAGAGTTTTCTTAGGTCTTGACCTGAGATGTAATTAATCATGGGGGCTTGCGCCCGTGAGAAATCAAATCCCACTTTCAAATAAGCCTCACCCAAGCTGATGTATCAGGTGGGGGAAACCCGTTGTGATGATAAGGTCACGTATATCGTTACCTATCAGGGTGTGCTGGTGAGAGCCACTATCCTCAATGGTTAATCATATGTGTGATGGAATCTGTGCTCCCATTGGCATACACTATCTCCCACCGTGGGGCGGCGGTGTTTTGTTATCCTTTTGGAGGTCCACAAGACGCAAGTGACTTTGAGTGGGATACTCTCTATCTTCAACTCCTCGGTCTTCTCCTCCTCGAGCTCCTTGGATTCTTCGTGATCGGATACCCAAATGGAAAAGAGAAATATTCTCTTGAGGGGAAGGTTACTCGTTCCATTTTTTGTAGCAAAATGATCCAAATTTGGAGTTCCAAGTGGGTAAGGAATATCCCCCAAAGGGGTATCCTTTCCTTTTGGAATCCAACCTTTGGATCTATGTATCTCAAACTCAAAGTGCTATTTTTACAACTCAATACTCAAATAAATTATATAAGTATGAAAATAAAAATTCTAGACTCTCCTGCAGGGTTATCCTAAGCATTTAAATATTAAATCGCATCCCAAGAAATTATATGTATATAGGTGCAAAAAAGTAAACACACTTGGCCACCCTCTTTTTATTTGGGGGTTAAGCAGCTGAAGCACCAGTAGCATTTATATTTATTATTTATTTAGCCCCCCTTATTGCCCTACATGAGCGTGGCCACATGTAGAAGATTCAGTGAGCATCCAGATCATTCCTAACCTAAGGGTAATCTAATCGTCCATCACATCATTCCACAGAGTGCAGTAACAGTAAATAAATACAACAATTAATTTCAATCACAACATGCGATGAAAACTCGAAAAACCTAGCACATAGCAGAAAAGAAAACACCAGCCTAGCCTAGATTTAGAGTTTGTTGTCCTAGCAACCATCTAAAGTGTGTGTAGTAGGTCGTGTGGCTAGGGTAGATCCTGAATATAGTACTTGATTGAAGTTGTTTAATGTTTGAGTTTCTTAAAGGCTAAAAGGGAATTTTATGTTCGAGTTTAAGTATTAATGAGTTAAAGTTTGATTTAAATACATTTTAATTGTTAAATGATTGATACCTTTGTTGCTCACCGAGGCCGTGAAGTTTATTTCACCTTCCTTGGGGCTAAGTTAATAGCCTCGTAGGCCTGAGTTACCCAGTAGTAATCGGGGTTGATTAAGTTGATTTAATTTATTAAAAATTAAGGATCAATTAATATTAATTAAGTTAGTTAATTATTGATTTTAAAAGTTAAATTATTTTATATTTTCCATCAACAGGTTCATGGCGTTGTGCCACCAGGCTCGAGGAACCAGGCCTCCTTAGGACACTTAGCCCCGCAGCCCGGAGTAGTTCATCAAATAAACTTCATCTTTGGAGTGTTTATTATGCATTTGAGTGTTTTATTAATCAAATTATTGGATTTTTAAAAATTATTGGGATTATTTAATTATGTTAATTAAGGGGGCCAAAATTTAACTTTTTAAATTAAAGTTAGTTTTACAAGTTTTAGATTTTTAATAAATATTAGACCTCATGATGAGTTGTTACACTGTTAGCACACTCAATTTGGAGTTTTCTATGAAAAGTTATGTTTTTTTGAAGTTTGGGTTTAGATTTGAACTACGGTTAACCAAAAGGTTGACTTTTTGACTTTGACCAGATTTTGGAGGTTTGATATTTTTAGAAAATACTAGACCTTAATTGGAGTTGATTGACACTAAGTTTATTCAATTTAGATTTTTTTGTAATTAGTTATGCATTTTTAAAGTTTCATTAATTATTAAATTTTTAAAATTGTCTGATTAAGAGGGTTTTCATCATTTTGACCCAAACTCATCCCAAATTGCCTAGAATCACTCCCAAAGGTCAGATATGACCCATGATAGTGTTTCCAAGTGTTTGGAAATTATTTGGGATTTTTAATAATTTTTAATTAATTAATTTAATTAATTATTGATTTTCATTAAAAATCCAATTAAAGTTTAATTAGGTGTCCAGTCAAGGGCTTTTATTTTTCCTAGGTAGAGGATAAAATTCTGGTCAATTTGAGATATTATTCATAATTTTTAGACTTAATATGAATTTATTACATTTTTTGAAGTTTTTGGGCCCTCAAAAGGGCTCAAACTTTGGGTAATTAATTTTCTAACTTAATGAACTCTAAATTCAATGAAATTTGAACCTAAGGTTCATCATGTCACTAAGTTTACTATGTTCAACTTTCAGCCTATTGAGTGTGTGTACAATCTCCTAGGAATTTTTTAAGTTTTCTAGACTTTTTCTTAATTATTTTTCTTAGGTGTATCTACTGTTCAAATAGGTTTGAAATTTGGTTTGTCTAACCCTTACACATATGCAATCACACCACAAAAGTTATGCATCATAATTCTATAGAAAAATAGAGTTATGAATTTTCAAAGTTTTGGGTCCAAAATGAACCCATTACCTTAAAAATTCACATCATAGTAATTCAATGAGTATCTGAACCTAAGAAAATTATAGTATATGACTAAGTTACCCAAATACCTTCCACCAAAATTTGGGGCTCAATTGACCACTGGATTGTGAGAAAATCACAATAAACCGATTTCAAAGAAATAAAAATATCTCACAATCCAGTAATCAAATCAACTCAAAATTAATTTTAATAAATACTAGGCTAAATTATCTTTCCAATGAGCCCAAAAACACTTAATTTGGTGGAGAAATGAATTTACTATGAATTTTGAAAGTTATGATTAATTTTTTGAATTTTTAAGTCCATTAATAATCGGTGCCAAAACGGCGGCGGCGTGTGGCATTTTTACATAGAAAGTGCTATTTATCAACCACCTATCCACGCCATCACTAACCCCGAGCCGTCCGATTAAGAAAGATAGAAAATTGGACGGCCGAGATCGATCAAGGCCGTTTTAGTTCAAAATGAACTAGAAAATTGAAATACTCATAACTTTCAAAATACTCGTCAAAATTTAACGAAATTTGAAATATAGGCTCATGGGAACATGAACTTTCATTGCCTAGAGTTTGGAGACCCCAAGCAATGAAATTTTTGAGCAGTTTCAAATTAAAATATAAACTTAAAATGAGCATAACGTACAATCCAACCGTCAAATTTTTGAGATATTGGGCTTATTGGAAAGCTACAGTGATCCTTTATAACTTTGATATAGACACCAAGAGCTAGATCTTTCTGAATCAAAAATTGTGTTGGAAAATTCTCTTTCTCTCTCTAAAATACTCTCTCCTCACTAAAATAGTGATTTGAGGCTTGAAAATGATGGGAAGAAGCTTGGAAAAGCTTTGGAGATGGATGGAGAGGAAGGGGAAAGCTCTAAGAAGGTTGGAGGCTGCTGGAGAGTTGAGGGAGAGTTAAGGGAGAGTGAATAATGAAAAAAGCTCTCTTAGGTTAGGTTTCTCCCACCTTAACCCTTGGCTTTTGGATTGGATGGCCTTGATTTATTTGGAGGGAGTTTGGATGCATGACAAGTGTCCCTTAAGCTATCCAAAGCTATGGAATAGGGTTGGTGATGAGTGTGACCTCTCTTGGTCCATGGGAAAGGGGACCACAAGCCTTTTCCCCCATTTGGATGAACCAATGCTTGGCTTGGTTTAGGGTATTGGATTAGGGCTTCTTAAGAGAGGAAATGGGTCAATTTTTATCAGGTTTGAGTAGGTTTTAGATTAATTCATGGATTGCCAAGGTGGCTTGGTGATGTGGCCATGATTTGGCCTCTTTTCATAGGCTTAAAGGGATTTGGAGAGGATTTTGACTCCTCCAAATGGGTTGACGAAGTCGGCCCAAAGGGGAGCTTGACTTGGAAAGATTTGGACATATCAAGGGTATCCAATTGAATGATTTTGAGGAATTGATTTGATTTAAAATGGGTTCAAGCATTGAAATTGACCTTAATGTGGGTTAAGGGTTAATTTGGTCAACCATGGTTGACTTGGTCAACCTGGTTAAAAGATGAGTTGACTTTGGGTCAAAAGGTTCAAATGAGTATTTTGAGATCAATGGAGGTGGTTTCATACATTGGTAAGGTCATTTAGATTAAAATTGGCATTTGAAACCTTAAGGGGCATTTTTGGTCAACCAGGTCAAACCAAGACTTGAGTTTGGGTCCAATGTATTCCTAATGATATTTAGGATCCATTGGAATAAGTTTTGAATATTGATATGAGAAGGTCATGTTGAACTTTGGGGAAAATACCAAAAATCCCTATAAAGGGTATTTTGGTCATTTTGACCCCTAGTCAATATTGGGTCAAATTGGGTCTGAAAAAGTGAAATTTACTGGTAGCAAAAGTCATGACTGTGATTGGAGGGTTTGGAGAGGGTCCTAAGGTCAAATTGCTCTGGATGGTAAGTCTAGTGGCATAGTTTATAAATAACTGAAGGTTTTGCAGCCTTTGGGAAAGATTCAATTTGAGGGGCTATGAGTGTTGGATTGAGCTCAAATTTGGAGGGTTGGTCTCAGAGACATGTCTGGACAATATGCAATTGACGTATCATGATTTGGAGGTCATTTGACTGGGTTTCTAGGTGACAGAAAGTTCACTCATAAAGGATTTCAGGACCTAGGTCCTTGACCTTGAAGGTTTGATTTGGGTTAGATTTAAGAGTTAAATGATTGACCTTGAATCATTCATATCAATGGAAATCAAATAAAAGATTGAAATTAATTGGATATGATTTGAAATTTGATTGAATGTTGATTG
Source organism: Dendrobium chrysotoxum (assembly GCA_019925795.1). Lineage (NCBI taxonomy): Eukaryota > Viridiplantae > Streptophyta > Magnoliopsida > Asparagales > Orchidaceae > Dendrobium > Dendrobium chrysotoxum. The sequence goes on along the minus strand of CM034305.1, from coordinate 89,125,150 downwards.
AAGGCTAGATTAAAGATTGAGTTGAAAGGTAGAGCTGGATTTGATTGGGATTAAATTGGGTCTTTATTAGGACCTTTATGACTGAGGGGTGGACATCTCCCCATAATTAGGTCACTAAAAAGAAACCCAAGTGGGTCCTAGTGACCTTATACAAAAATGAGGTCAACAGTAAGCGGCTCCGCAAGATCGTTTAATCTTTCGTGGTATGAGGTGGACGATCCTAATCTTATCGGACCATGAGCGGAACTAGGAGATCACTGCTGCGATTCGAACAAGACTACGGAATGACTGGATTAGCACCGTTGATCAAAGGATCAACGGTTCAGATCCAACACAGCGCAGGCGAGCGTATACCGAACCCTAGAATGACTTTTTAGGCTCGTTCAGGAGATCGGATGGACCATTTTTTTATGAAATTTTAGACCTAGAGTCTACTCATGAATAGAAATCATGTGGGACTAGTGGTTTGACCTAAAACGATCTACACAAGACGCTATTTAGATCCAAGTGTTCTAGCCTAGGGTTAAAGTTATACCTCGATCCAATGAATGAATTTAGAAGATCTTGGGTTCTCTGAATTTGTAGACTGTCCATGAGTAATGTTGTAGAAGGAATCGAGAGCTCCCAACGCCTAGATCGAATGGAAAATGGCTTGGAAAGCTTATGACTTTGGTTCGCCGGAGATCTCACCGCCGTCGAGGGTTTGGCGGTGGGGTTTGACTTGGAAAGGGTGGAGGAGGATTGTGGGAGTTCTCTTACCAAAGATCTCGGGTTAGGGAGACTTGGAGCAAGAGCAAGAAGAAAAAAAATCCTATTGAAACCCTAAAGCACCCTATTTATAGTCCTATCGCTCTCATCGATGGCTAGGATCAGATCTAGGGTTGATTATGGGAGATCTCCACTCCCCTTGGCCGTGGTTTGATTGAGGGCTCAATAGGGAAGGTATTTAATGCATTGAATGGGTTCAAATTGACCCAAGGCCTAGGTCTGGGCTCAGCAGATTCAGTTTAACCCACTGAACACAGGTAGAGGGTCTTAGGCCCTGGCTTGGTCAATTTGACAAAGTCAACTCCTTTGACCAGGTCTGGGAGAAAACCAGGGTCAATAATATTGAATCAATATTATTAAATAGTATCGATATCCAGATTGGTAATAATAACAATCAAGTGGTAGAAGCAGAATAATAATGCAATAACAGTAAATTTGACAATACTAATAAATCTGTACAATAATAAGAATAATCCCTCAAAACACACATTTTGGTAATCACACTAAACAAGTAAGAAGCCCTGGCTATCACGATATTTTTCAGTATTATTATCAGTATTAGTAAACCGTTGGTTCAGTAAATAGAGTCGTCACTCTTTGCCCATTAGCACAGTAATAATCTCCTTATAACTCTCAACTAGTGTATCACCTGAATTAGTAGAGGGTAACAATAAATTACAGTATTTAAAGGAAAGCCCGTCGGCCCACCATCCTGTACAGGTCAATTAATCTCCAACCAACGAGTCAACCAATCTTTACTTATCTTTTACACGACACGCACATTATTATCACAATATTATATTATAACAGTAATATCAACCAGCTATTACTCAAGCACATATCCACATTCATTTATAATATATTACAGCAAATAAAGCATAATTAAGCATAATTCAGAAAATGCCAAAATATACTAACGGTAGACAACAAATATCATATTAAGCAAAAATTCACATTTTTATAATTTAACCAAATTACCAAATATTGTATAAAATAATATTCTGAAGCTTTAGTTGAACTAAATTACTATTTTTAAACGTCAAAAAAAATTTCTGAGTAGATAAAAATTGCTATATTTTCAAAATCACCTTGTGAAAAATCTTAAATAAATACTCAAAATATTCATAATCTCAATCTCTATAACATATAAAAAGTTACGCGATGAAAGTTTTGCGAATACAAAGTTATTCACATTTCTTGGTAACGGAAGCATAAATTTGATCAGAAAAATATCTAAAATATAAAATTATTAAAATCAGAAATAAGGTAAATGTTCCTTACAACGAGATGAGTAATTTTCCCAACAGGCTCGACGGACAAAAATCGCACCGTTGCCTCCAAATATGAATTTCCCTTTTGTCTTTCTTCTCTTTTGTCTTTATTTTCCTAAAACGTTTTCTATTTAGCCGAAGTAAATAGGTAAAAGGTTTTTAAATCATTTTAAGTGACTTAAGATATTTTACAATATAATAATAATATAATATTATATAATTCAATTAATTAATTTTTTATAGAAAAATTATATAAATTATTTTAGGACTTTAAAAATTATAGAAAAATATTCATAAAATAAATAAATTTATTTAAAAAATAACGGTGAAATCGATTTGCAAAACGTACACTTAAAGGTCCTGAAATCTTCACTTGTATTGATAGATACCAATTTCTTATGGATTTTCACTGGTGCCCAAAATTACAAAAAAATTCGTGTAATTAAAATACTACAATCAAAATACTATGGCAAAGCCTGTTGCCAATTTGGAGTTATAATGACTCCAGAAAAAAATTTGTAAAGTCAAAATATGGGCTATTATAATATTTGTAAAGTCAAAAATATGAGCTATTATAAGATGCTTCCTAATCAACACCCTTTTATACATATCACCCCCCACCATAACAGACTGTTCCCTCTACATATCCTTGTCCACCTTACCATTAACCATACTGTTATCCATTGCCGATTCAACCTCTAGAAGTAGGTGGACATTCTACAGCATCTGGACCTTCTGCAACAGCTGGACCTTCTACACCAATGGACACCAGGGCTGAAGATTTAGGACCTTTAGAGGATAAACGAATGTTCATACAGCCCAAGGGAGATACGTAAGTTTTAACTGTTCGATACATTTGCTATTTTATTTGTCTAATAAGTGTGAAATATAATAAAAAAATGATTGTATTTTATACATGTTTAATTCGGCTAAGCAACCCATATATAAGATTAGGGATATAATAAAGAGTAGATATGATGCTTCTTATATATCATGGAAGAAAATTCCACTAAATGTAAGAGAAATATTGTTCATTGAGTTTCAGGTAAAAATTAATAATTTAACCAAGTGCTCGATATATTTCTATACTAATATCTTTCATTTTATTAATCTTGAACATAAATAGTTCAAGTGGTTGCCCGAACATAATGCAAGGGTCAAAACAAATTTGAGAAGAGAGGTTTTACACACTTAAGAGATATATTTACCGACTGCAGGAAGTCAGGGGAGCAGCTCTTTGTGGATTGGAGATGGAGTATGAGATGAACTTATGAGAGCTTGGGCCACCCCTGAATTTGTGAAGAAGAGAGAGTAGAACAAACTGAACATAGCATCCGACTATGGGGGTTTAGGGAGCTCCCTGCACACTAGGGGTTTAGTGCATCACATAGAGCATATAAGATGACTAGTAAATGATTCCTCTAACATGTGTATTTAACATATATCTTAATTGTTGCAATAATGTTTTTTTTTCAGAAAGAGATGCTTGATAGAGATCCTACACCATTAGAGTTGCATAGACGGACAAATCAACGCCAAGTTGATAAGTAATGGGTTGATGAGAAGGTAAAAAAAGTTAATGTGAGTATTTAATATTCCATAATCTTTGATCATGAATAAAATATTAATTTAAATTGATACTAATGTACTTAATATATTGTAGGATGATTTTATACGAATTCGGGAGAGTTAGTATTCTCTTATCGAGAGATCATCGTCAAGTTCAACACAGCACTCCAAGTACCGCACGTGGTCACAGGCGGTGGGAGGGAGTCAAAAAGGTAGGGTGTACAACTTAAGCTCTCAAGCATATATAGTTGAGGCAAACCAGTTTGGTTTAGCATCGTATAGTGATAGCAACATATATGAGATCATAAGCCAAATGGTGGCTGGTATCACAAAAGAGATTGAGGAGATGCGACAAATACATGCTAATATATTGACACAACAATCTCATAAGATGACTCAACAATTTGAGATACATGCGGAACTACGCTCATATATTCAAGAGAATCGGAAGGGGAAGGATCTGTAGCCAGGTCCTGAATCTGAGTATGAGTCTAAGTCTGACGATGATTAGATATTTGAATGTTATAATTTGAACTTCATGTTTGATTTTTGACGGTGATAGACAGTTTAAATTTCATGTGTTAAACTCTATGTTTTAAACTTCATGTTTAGTGATAGACATTTTAAACCTAAAATTATGCACCGTTTTAATTTATGTTTTTAATTTATATTATGTTTAAATTTATGATTAAATTTAAATGTTATATTTTCATGTTTATATTATGTTTTCATAAAATATTGTGAAAGATGCACTATTGAGTTGTGAATTATAAACATGTGTGAATCATCATCTTTAAATGGGCTGCAAATTTTTTTTTTCAAATGCTACAAGTTTCTGGCGGCTTTTCTAGCGGCAAATCTGTCGGTAAACATGGATCCAACCTTTTCGGCAAAATTTCCTATGTCTATAGAACGATAATTAGTGACGAAAATTACCGGCGAATAGTTATGCTGGAAAATCCATCGGACATAGGAAGCATTACCGGTGATTACAACAATGGACTCTTTTGTTGCTAAGTCTGCCAAACATAAGAAGGATTCCCGACAGTTAATATTACTGGAAAAGCCGTCGCTAGTCCTCCAAAAATTTCTGGCAATTTTCTTGTCGCAGTTACCGTCATGAATTATGACGATTTTAATAGGACTCATTCGTTGGATAGCCGTCAGAAGACCGCAGAAAAAGTTTCCAATGAATTTTGATCCGCCGGATTTAATTTTCCTACGTAGCTTTTATCGACAGCATATTTTCCGTCAGAACACCGCCATAAAATATAAATTTTAGCAAAAACTGATGATTTTTCGATGGAAGTGACTGCTGGACATGGCTGTTTTTCCTATAGTGCTCGCAACCTTGCCCAGCGGGCAACGTTGGTTAGACAGGATCGGATTGAATCTAAATTTTTGATTCAATTGTCTAATTGTATTAGATTCCGATCAAATCAATTGAAGACATCAATTTGAGATTGAACCCCACCTGACCCAAAAACAAATCTCTACACCTACTTAGCTTTCTTTCAAATCCCGATGAGACCGCGAGGGTTCTCGATCAAGGGTTTCTAATCCGAAGCGATCCGTTCTCAATCCTCAGGGTAGCTAACCAGTTCTTGTAATTGCTTGAGGGCATAGAAGGTATGTAGGACAGATTTGGGCTTTAGATTGAACTCGTTCGCCAATCAGAGCGGCGATTTGTTAATTCTGGACACTTGTTACGATCAAAATAATTTCAGTGATATGGTATTGTTTTATGGAAACTTTTTAATCCTATTTCTTAGATTTTCCTTCACTAGATAAATGTGCAAGTCGTAGATAGCTTCCTAAATGTAGGACTCAATGTTGCTATACGTTGATAATTTTGTTCCTTGGGCATATTGATGTTTTCCCTTGTTTTATGATGTTTCTCGCATGGTGTTTTTGGAAGAGGCTGGTTAGGTGGACTTCGTTTATTTGTTCAATTTGTTCCACTGAAAGATAATCTATGGTTGCTACTATAGATTGTTTTCTCAAAAAGCTTTGTTTTGTCTCATTGTTTGACTAATAGATAGCGCCAAACTGAAACCCTAGCTTCACCTTCTAAAAATTACTTGCTGTAAAGAATTAATTTAATGCTTTCTTATTTGTGTTTTTTAGTGATTGGAAGGTTGCTGTATCCTCTGTTCATTTCATGGAGAATTTGCATCCCTCATAATGTTACAATGGACGGGAGGTTCTAGGAGGAAGGTGGCAACTGTAAGTATTTTATTAACTTGGTAGACTTCATTTTTCATCCTTATTAACATTAAAAGAGAATTACCAATGGTACACAAGAGATGTGTCTGGAAAAATCTTTCTATCTCCTCTATTCCATTTCAATGGTTGGTACGTTGACTGTTATATGTTGGGGATGAGGAGAAGTAAACACAACAATGTCGAAACAAGCAAGAAAGTAAAAGCAACGGAAAAATAAAGGACACCGGGATTTAACGTGGAAAAACTCAAAATAGGGAAAAAATCATGGAGCCACACCACACCAAGAAATCTACTATGAAAATTGAGAGAAATAAGTACATATCTCTCTTTTTTTCTCTCTCTCTCTCTCCCCCTTGCTTCTTTTCTCACATGCACTGTTGTCAATATCTTCCTATCTCAAAATACAAGAGAAAGCCAAGTAATTAACCCCAAGGGACGCAACCCTTCAGAAAAACAAGAAAGAAAGCCGTCCAGTCTGTCTCGCAGCGCTGCGGAGCAATTTGAGGCTCTTTGGTGCTCCGCTCTCTATCGTTCATTGTTGGGGCGCTCGGGAACGCAACACTCGGTACATAGTGCATGGGCGTTGTACGGAAAAAAAAATTTCTGGTGCAAAGCACCCGAACCCAAGTCAGGGGTAAACCCCCCGCACCCCCGAGCAAGCACGACAAACTTGAGGTCTGAGGCAACTGAACAAATCGATTGATCAACACAATCAGATTCCACACATAAGTGCATGCTATTTTTTTGACTCAACTAACTATTTAACTTTCCTCACAACCATTTATTTTGGGTTGCCTGCATTTTGGAATAATTATTGTTGAAGACCATGGGGTCCCACACCGCGGGACCCACTCCACCTCTTCTTTAACCCGACCAAGAAAAGCCGTGGGTCCCACTATGTTGCCAATCATATTATGATTTATTGAGCACACAGATTGAGGAGCTTTGCCTTTGGATCTTCTCCCTCTTAATTTTTAGATTGCAATCCGTGTGCTCCTCTCCATTCAACTAGCTCCTGGCCCCCACTTGTTGGATTTATTTATTTTATATAAGTTGCATTATTTATTTATTTATATGTAATACCTTTGGAGGAGTCTATAAAATCCTCAAATATGTGTATAAAAAGAAAGCATTGAATTTCAAAATAGTTTTTCGACTTTATTACATAGTATTAGAGCGAAGGTAGGATTTTTTTCTTCTAACTTTTGTTCTTTTATTCTTCTTCTTCTACTTCTTCCTCGTTAGTGTTCTTCATTGATTTCATTATGTTTGATTTTTGACTTCCCTTATAAGGAATCAACTGTCATAAATGATGAAAATCAGATCAAGATAGAATTCCAGAGGATATAATCCTAATGCTATTTAAATAGAAGAAACTATCTTAAGTTGTCCCAAATTGTTAAGACCTTCCTAAAGGAAAACAAAAGATCCACCACCTTGTGGATATTTATTTAGAGTTGAAAGACTCAAAGTTTGTACTTTGGATGATCCTGATTCTGCGATCATGACATGGTTGTGGAATACCATTATGCTTCAAATCAATGGAATGTATATGTTCCTATTTATCGCAAAAGAAGTTTGTGACACTGTTGAATGACCATACTAAAAAGTTAGTATATTATTTATTATTTTATATTTTTTATTAATTGAATGGTTTATTACGGAGGCTTACGCCTCAAAATGTTTTGAGGCTTATGTCTGACCTCACGGAAAGAAAGTTTTTCAATAATTAATTGTGCAATTTTGAAACTTCACTTGTGTAGAAAAAGTGCTGAAAGATTTGTGCTAATACATAAGATCATGAAATAACAGTCCATTGGAATTAATGAGAATGAAGATTTATAAAGTCGATTTCAAATAGTTGGTAATATTAATGATAACGTTGTTATTAATTTGGACTTCATTGCAAGTTAAGTTTCTACAACAAGCTGTTCTATCATTAGGGCAGTTGGACTAATGGACTTCATTGCAATTTAAGCAGGCCTTATGAAACAGTTTTAGTTTCCTTCTTTCTTCCTGTTTACCTTTCAGTCATTATGGCGTTTGGTTACATATATCTGGTAATTGAATATTTAAAAAATTCAAAATTTTAATTTTACCAAATTTTCTTTGAAATGCTCCTGTGTTTTTTTTTTCCTTGGAAATTTGCTAATGTCATTCTATATGCATGATATCCTGATACGTTGGGATGGACAAATCATCAGTCAAGGAAATCAACGCATAATAGGTAACTGATATATATCTGTTCTTTCAACAATATCATCGGTATATAAAAATCTCAATATTGTTATCACTTTATTCTTTGAATTTCTCATGCCACACCTGTAATTCTATTATACTATTGAAAGTATTCTTAAAATTACATGGGGCTAATTGCAAAAAACATGGAATGAAGGCAAAAACAATATTTTGAGCAAAGAAAGAGGCAAAGACAGGTTTCTGGCCAAGAAAACTGTGCTAACGGAGGTGACAAGCAGGTCCTCTGCAATGCTGAACCTCGATCATTAGATATCGTCAACTTGATAAATTTGGCAGTAACTTCTCAGTCAGGTGATTTCTTAGATTGAGCGGTGTTCTTTTGCATCATTTTATGTTATACAGTTTTGATATTTCAGGTTGTAAACAGGAATGCATTTTGTTATCAATGCAATTTTCTCATGCATGGAAAGCATTGTGTTTAGTTCATGTTCTAACTTTAGTATTAGATGAATTTGGTTGTCATTTTTAAAAGCTATAATTTATAATCAGATGATGAAATAAGTACGATACTTGGTAATGAACAATGCTTGCCAGAGAATAAAGAAAAATTCATCCAATAAAATAAGGGTAAGATGGAGCACAAGCAACCAATATAGTATGAAAACCACTCAGTTGAATTGCCTAGCTTGAAACATGGTGGAAACATGAGGGTGATGATCAGGGGCGGATCCAGCTTATTTTTTTAGGATGGGCAAAAATTTAATTAATTAGACGACAATAATAATAATAATAATAATAATAATAATAATAATAAAATATAAAATAACAATAATAATAATAATAAAATAATAACATCAAATAATAATAATAATAAAATAAAATTTTTAAAAAAATTTAACCAAAATAGTGCTGAAGCTAGACCCTAACTTAGAGAAAATGAATAAGAAATGAGTTTAATGTTATCTAGCTTAACAAAAAATAAAATTTATTTGTATAGAAATTACATATTTTTTTATCTTATTTCTTAGAATTCTTTTTAAACCCAACTTATAAACCATAAGACACTTTTTTTCCATTGGATAAAGTTTCACTCCTATTTTATACAAAGTAGAAAGTAAGTACCATAACTTTTTGAAGTGTCTTTAATGCTTCTTCTTTTCCTTAAAAGGTGGGCAAAATATTTTTTTTAGGGGGGGCAAAATTCTAAATTTGACATCCATATAGGCTTCATTTTTTTTTTGAGGGTGGGCAACCCACCCTAGACTATATGTGGATCCGCCCATGGTGATGATGGCTTTGCCTAATGAATAAATTATGAAACCTTCTATCCATCAGTGCTTCATCACTCAATAAGGTTCCATCAGAATTAAGTGGATGCTATGAATCATGATTATTCAAGGGTTTGCCAATATGAGTAGGAATGATTTGATGAACTTCTAGATTAGTAGGATCATTATCCAGGATATTATTTGTTAAGTGGTGTAGACAATATAGCTATATGACTAGTTGGGGCAAGCACGTCAATTTTAACTTCTGGAAGAAAATCAATGGGACTTCAATTATGAGTGTAAACCTTAATTGATGAAGCAACAACAATCATTGTAGGAGTAGGAATGATTTGACCAATTGAGCGTACGTCTTGATCTTGAACGTTTGCTTTTCTCAAATTTGGATGAGCCTTTAAGTAACAAGAATAATTGTGACCAAAGATCTTATAGAATGAACAATATTGGGGGATGCGTCACAACCCTAAGACCCACCAAGGTGGGAGATGGTTGAGCAATAGCGAGCAAAGAAAGGGATAGCCGAGAAGAGCAACCCAAAAGAGTTGAGAACACAAGTGGAGTAGGTCTAGAAGGAGGAAAAGTGAACGTTGATTGGAGGGGAGAGCGGCGGTCACTACGTGAAAGGAGAGCTGAACCGTGGTCCTAGAAGACTACTCAAATGCCATATGGGCAAGCGTTAGCTCTAGAAAATCCCGCCCAGAGGAACAAACCAAAGGCTCTGTGCACTCATGAAAGTAAAAATGAGTGGTAGAGTCACTTGTAGGAAGAGGTTGCATTAGGGATGTGTGAGGGAGGGTGCACATAGAGCCACAAATAAAGATGGGGAAGGTGGATGCAGATGCTTGAATTACACAGAGCGACATAATCATTGTCGAGAGCGAAGTTGAGGAGCACGCTAAGGCGCCAAAGCGAAGTTGAGGAGCACGCAAAGGCCTAAGAGTTGACATTTCCTTCCATCAAGACGTGAGCCTTCAAGTCCTGAGATAAAGATGGTTGTTAATATATGTAGTTTCAAGAGCTTAGGCTTTTGTTGCGGGAATCACATTTGACAATTTCTTTAGAATTCTCTTTTTTTATATTATGAAATCATCATATTTTTCTTGAATATTTAATTTTTTTGTATTTTTTCTAATTTGAAGAAAATTTCATGAATTTGTTTTGAGTTTCTTGAAGTAAAAAATAATGGAGAAAATTACAGCATAGTCCTTACCAAGGGGTTAATAATTTTGTGAATTTTCTTTGAAAATTTCGTAAAAATTGAGTCTTTGTTTGCATGTGCAATTTTTAAAATCCTTGTGAAATTATGAAAATTCTAGGGGATATTTGTAATCTTCAAATTATTCTGGGACATGCTTGTGATGAGAAAAATGTCCTCTAAGATGGCATTTGTAAATTCAAAATTATTTGGAATATAACATGGCTGATCTTGAGAATGACATCTTGTCTTGATGAGGACATATGTTAGCTTGCTAACATGACCAACTTTAGAGATGCTAGATGGCAACAATGTGATGGATACATGGCGTCTCACATGGCAATATTGGGCCATCGGGAGGGGTTTTGTTGATCTAGTTAATGTTAGTGGCCACTTGGTTATATTGTGCTTGGCCATGAAGTTGCATTATCTTGTTGACTAGTTTGCATAGGTTCATGTACTGTTATCTTATTACCTGTTCATCAACTCGTGAACTCTCAACTATAATGGTTTCACCTTGCTACTTGTATCCATTTCATTTTTGAGCCATTTTGTCCCAATGATTTATTGTTCATTTAAAATAAATCTCGTGGACCTAAGTGCCTATGTGTTGAGGCGTGATTTGTAAGAGGTTGTAAGGCCCAACTGACATGGTTTGCATTACACGAAAATTGTTAAGTACCAATGAATTTATTGATGGATTTTTATTTCAAAAATTTTTTATGAAATTCCATCAATATTATTGCAAGATCTGATAGATGTCAGTTTATCGTTGAAATTCTAATGAGAATTACCACCATCTAATTTTTTGGTGATTTTTTTTTTTAACTTTATAAAAATTTTTAGTGGAACTTTCATAGAAAAATCAACTTCTTATTGATGGAATAAAATTTGACGGTGTCTGCAATAAATTCCAGCCTTGGAAGCCCTCATTTTTGCGATTTCCTTCCATTTCCCTCATGCGTATGGGGAAAGCTTGTCAGCCTTCTCGTGACACTATATTGCTTTTGCTCATTGGCTTCTCCTTTCTCAAGTTACTCACAACAGGATAGCTGAGCTTGTCACTGTTGAGAGGCAAAAACTCGTTTTGCCCCATATCTCTGGCTTTAGAGGGGTCAACTCATCTTGCCTTTTTTCATTCATCCTTAACTCCAAATGAATCCGCTTGTGCTTCAAATGATATGATCATAGCCTCATAGGAGGTAATGATTCTTTGATTCAGCCAATCATAAAAAATCCTTCATAAACTAAGAAAAATTATACCAACTCTCATTTGAAATGCCTTGTTTGAAGCATGATGAATATTGTGGAGTGATAATAATTTTTTTTGTTATTCTTGCATCATTTGGCAATTAGGATTTGAATCTTTTATTCACCAGAGCAGCAACACTTTGAATGCTCTCATTTGAATGATATGACTTGTGAAATCATTGACTTTTTCAATACTAGAAAGAAGACAGGGTCTAATAAAATAAGTGCATCAGAATCATGTTTCGTTCTTGTTGATGTTGTGGTGACCATATTTGTTGGACTAGCAAAGCAGACGCATAAAGTTAATGATTCATAGGAGATTCTATAGTTGGCTCGAAATTTTGAGTGCAAACCTGAAGTAGGAGTAGCAACCATTAAACTTGTTCGAGATTTTAGATGCAAACATGGCAATCCATAAGATTGCAATTTTTGGGTCCCTTTAATGGTTGAAAAGCTCTCTTAGATTTTTCAGGAAATTAAATTTGTACAAGTTGTAGAACATCTTCCTTAATTCCAACATAATTAGTAGTTTCCATATATAGAAGTTAACAAGAGTAACCTAGAATCCTGTTGTTTATGATGAAATACGCAAACAACAACATTAAGCCTTTATCCCACTGTGGGGTTGGCTACATGAATCCTTTTTCTCCATTGTGTCTTGTTAAGAGTCAAATTCTCATTTAAATCTAATAAAGAAATGTAATTTTTAATATTTTCTAAAGTCTTTTTAGGTCTACCTTTACCTTTCTTAACATAAGCCAAATCTAATACATCTACTCTCCCAACCGAGTTATCGGAAGGCCATTGTTTTATGTGACCAAATCATTTAAGGCGACTCTTTCTAATCTTATCTTTCATTGAAGCCACTCCAACCTTTTCATGTATATGCTTGTTTTGTATCCTATCCCAAAGAGTAAAGCCACTCATCCACTTGGGCATCCTCATCTCTACAACACTTAACTTAATATATTATGTCTCTTTTTTAATAGACAACATTCTGCACCATAAAGCATTGTAGGTCTCACCACCATCTTATAGAATTTTTCCTTAAGTTTGAGGGGAACTTTTCTATAACACAACAAGCCTGATGCATTCCTCCACTTCAACCATCCAACTTAAATTCTACTAATAATATCCCCATCTATTTCACCATCACTCTGAATAATACACCCAAGATATCTAAAAAGTGTACTCTTATTAATGACTTGATCACCCAAAGTCACAATCCCCCCACTATATCTATTACTACTAAAATTACACTCCATATATTTGATTTTAGATCTATTCAAATAAAAGCCTTTAGACTCTAAGGTTGACCTCCATAATTCAAGTTTACCTTTAATTCCTTCTCTAGTCTTATCAACAAGAAGAATATCATTAACAAAAAGCATACACTATGGTACAACTTCTTGCAAATGTCTTGTAAAAATATCAATGACTAAAGCAAAATGATACGGGCTTAAAGCTGATCCTTGATGTAATCTAAATGAAATAGGAAAATACTTGGTCAAACCACCTTGTGTTTGAACACAAGTAACAACTCTTGCATATATATCCTTAATGACTTGAATATAAGCATTATTAACCCCTTTCTTTTCTAGAACTCTCCATAGCACTTCATTTGGAAGTTTATAATATGCTTTCTCTAAATTAATAAATATCATATGTAGATTCTCCTTATTCTCTCTATACTTCTCCTTCAAACCTCTCAATAAATGTATATCTTCCATAGTAGACTTACTCGGCATGAATCCAAATTTATTTTGAGAAACATTAGTATCATGTTGTAACCTATGCTCTAAAAAAAATGTCGTAACCTATGTTCTATAACTCTCTCCCATAGTTTTAAAGTATGACATATTAACTTAATTCCTCTATAATTCGCACAATCTTGTGCATCACCTTTATTCTTAAAATAGGAATCAACACACTCAATCTCCACTCATCTGACATCCTTTTAGTCTTCAAAATAATATTAAAAGGTTTAGTAAGCCAAGAAATTCCTTCATCTCTGTTAGGAAATACTTGGAGTTCACAAGTAAACCATAACGACCTTGACACAAATAATGAGAATGATCCCTAAATCCAAAGGAAAAACTAGAAAAATAGTACTTTTTATTGCAATAATTAAACTAACAGAAGAAAATAACAAGATACAATGGATCCTCAATTGGAGAGGAGGATCCGTCTCTCCCAATCTCTAGCTGGTGGCTAGAGCCCAAGAAAACCCTAGAAACTCTCCAAAATTCTGCAAATACAAGATAACCCTAGATAATCTCATCTATTTAAAGCATACAAATACAACTCTGATTTACTAAATAGCCGCCCCCCCCCCCCCCCCCCCCTAAAATCAGAACCTGCCTAATCTGCCCCTCCTCTTCAAGTAATGGGTCCCACAAGGGGTCGTCGACTAGCTTGGCCGCGTAGAGTAAACCGGCCCTAGGGCTGGTTGAGCCGACCCTTTTTGGGCCGGTCTAACAATACGCCTCTCCCAAAGACCCACCTTATCCGTAAGGTGGAAAGATGGCTTCATCCCCAACTTCCTTATTATCACAAATGGTGAGAACCTAAAGAGTTCGGTCCTTACATCTGTGCCCCGGTGTATACCTCTGCTCACATCCGAAATAGAGCCCTTTTGCCTTCTTCTCTTGTAACTCAGTCTATGTGAGCTTCTTGAAGTTATTCCTGAGTCTTCCACCTGCAGTCTTCTCCTTTTGGGTTTCCCGAAGAGTATCGTGTGTCTGCTCCGTAAGTGCCAAAAAGATGGTGGTCATCCTGTATGAGCCTCTTGAGCTGCTGTCTTTTGTTCCTCTTTCCAGGTGCCTCTTGTCCTCTACCAATTGAGCTAGCTTTATAGCCTCTCCCAAGTTACGAGACCTCATCACTCTAATCGCTGCTCAGATCTCTGGTTTCAGTCCCTTCATGAAGTTCCCCTCTAGCACGGTCTTAGGAAGGCGGTCTAACTGGCTAACAAGGTACTCGAACCTCTCCTGGTGCTCTATCACTGAACCTTCCTATGTCGAGGCGAAAAACTGCTCGTAGAAGTTTCTTCCCCTGCCGGTTCGAAATCGTTCTAACAGGAAATCATTAAACTCCTTCTAGCTCCGTATGGGTCGTCGCATGCCCCTCCACTGGTACCAAGCCAAAGCCTTCCCTTCCAAGCATAGGTCAGCTGTCGTCAGTTTCTCCCCCTCCGTCAACCCATTAACGGCGAAATATCTCTCTACCTTGTAGATCCACCAGTGTGCATCCCTCCCCTCAAAGATTGGTATCTTCAGTTTCCTCACCCTTAGATCTCCCCCGTCACCCTCGTTTCCTCCAAAGTTTTCCATTCCCTAAGGGGGCGGTTCCTCCTAGTTGTGCCAATCATCCCTTCTTCGCTCACACCCAAACCTTTCATCACAAGCCCGCATTCTCCTTTCAAATTTAGCACCTCTTCGATCATATTCTGCCCCTCTTTTCAAAATCAACACCTCTTCGATTATAATTAAGCCTTCACCCTTCAAATTTAGCCCATCTCCTTTCAAATTCAGCACCCTTCCACTCATGTCCAACCTCCTCACGCCTCCCCACATACTCTCTACCCAACTCCCCCCTAGGAATAGGCCTTAGAGAAGGCATTTTTTTCTGTTCCGTCCAAAATCTCCACCTCACGATTTTCTCTTCGTATGATTGGCTTAGGGTTTTCCCCACTTTTCTGGCTGTCGGCACCTTCCCTCACCTCCAACGGGGATATTTTGGTTTGGCCCCTGAGCACTTTCTTCAACATCCCCTCCAGAATGGAAAATTTCGAATCGATCTTGTTATGGATGACTAAAATATCCTTTTTTAAATCTAAAACTTGAGTTTGGAGATCTGAAATTTCAGATTTCATTTGTCTGATCACCCCTTCTAATACTTCTACCTTTCTTCTCGCCATAAGTCCCTGGATCTTTGTTAGGCTGGAAAATTTGAATTTCCACCACAAAAACAGCAAAAACAACGGTTTGATGGAGAAAAACTGCTGCAGGAATAAGCCCAAATAGCCCCAAAACAGCCTTGGACACCAGTTAGGCTCGAAAATTCGGGTTTCCACCACAAAAACAGCAAAAAAGCTATTCGAAGGAGAAAAATTGCTGCAAGAATCAACCCAAACAGCCCCCCAAACAGCCCCGAACATCTCTCTGATACCAATTTGTTAGGAGATACTTGGAGTTCACAAGAAAATTTGGATTAGGAGAATGATCCCCAAATCCAAAGGAAAAACTAGAAAAAACAATTTTTTATTGCAATAATTAAACTAACGGAAGAAATAACAAGATACAATGGATCCTCAATTAGAGAGGAGGATTCGTCTCTCCCAATCTCTAGCCAGCGGCTAGAGCTCAAGCAAACCCTAAAAACTCTCCAAAACTCTGCAAATACAAGATAACCCTAACCCTAAACAATCTCATCTATTTAAAGCATACAAATACAACTCTGATTTACTAAACAATGTCTCCCTAAATCAGAACTTTTGCCTAATCCGCCCCCTCTTCAAGTAATGGGTCCCACAAGGGGCCGATGGTGGCTAGCTTGGTCGCCTAGAGTAAACTGGCCCCAGGGCTGGTTCAAACGACCCTCTTTGGGCCGGTCCGTCGGTCTAACAATCTCCTAAGCATTTTCATCTCAATTGAAATATTATTAGGTCCAACAGTTTTTCCACATTTCATTTTTTTTAAAGCCTCCCTAACTTCAGTTTTGCCAATACAACAACAACAACAACATCAAGCCTTTGTCCCACTACGTGGGGTCGGCTACATGAATCCTTTTTCTCCATTGTGTCCTGTTAAAAGTCAAATTCTCATTTAAATTTAATAAAGAAAGATCATTTCTAATAATTTATAACCAAATTTTTTTAGGTCTACCTCTACCCTTCTTAACATAAGTCAAATCTAGTTTTGCCAAATGCTAATAAAAATAAAAAATCTTTATTTTTATTTAGGATGCTAAGGTCACTAAAATCAATCATATTCTTACAATTTTTATTGAAAAGTTTAGCAAGATATCTCATTAATCTTTGTTAAATATCCTCTTCTAATAAAAACACTTTTTGATATTCATCCTTAATGCATTTCATTTGAACTGAATCCTTACATATTTTTTTTTGATTGACTAATTTATACATATATCGTTCGCCCTCCTTAGTATCTACTATTATATAAATCTTAAAAGTTAAAAATCTTTGCATCATATATTATTTTCTTAAACTCCTTATATGCATTTTTATATATTTCCCAATTATTAGAGTTTTTATATCTAAATCAATTTTATAACAAAACTTCTTATTTTTGATCTTTTCTTGCACATTTTGATTCCACCGTTAACTAATTTTATTATTAGGGCACATCCTTTGCAACATTTCTAATATCACCAGTTACTTTTTTCCACATAATATCAGTTTCTTTATGCACAGACAAAATCTTAAGATCCAGAATTTTACTCTTTAAAAATATTTTTATTAATATTTTTTAAATGCCCATATCTAATCATTGAACAACGATTTACTTTATTTTTTATATTTCGCTCATTTATCTTAAAGTCAAAACTAATAAGCGATGTTGCGATCTAAATGATCTATTTTTCTTATAATAAAATAATCAATATGAGTTTTACTATATCTATTTTTATAAGTGGTGAGATGCTCATCTCTTTTCTTAAATAAGATATTAGCAATTACAAAATTGTAAGTTGTAGCAAAATTTAATATGATCTTACCACCTTCATTAGTCGCTCTAAATCCATAACTATCATGAATGATTTTAAATTAATCCAGCTCTCTATCAATATGTCAATTTAAATCTCATCCAATAAATTTTTTTTATTTAAGAGATATTTTTTATATTAATTCTTCTAAGTCATTTCAAAATTTTAATTTTGAACATATTCCAAATCTACTTGAGGAGCATAAATACTTATAATATTACTAATCTTAGCATCAACAATAATCTTTAAAATTATGATTTTATCTCCAATTTTATTACCAATTCTATTAATTTTTACAATATTATCCTTCAAACAATAACGACATTTTTAGTATGACTCCAGTTAGAATACTATAGTTTAAATCATAAACTATCAATCTTAAATTATTTCTCCTCTCTTTAGGGTATTAGAGCTCTAGGAGCAAAGGAATCTTGAACATATTTTTGCATTATGCCCCAAAAATATATCTCGCCCTCTGTCTTCCATCTTCCTACTCCACCGCAAGCACTTTTTACTCCATTGCCTCTATATGCTGCTTCTTGTATACACTTGTTGTGCCATCAAGTTATAGGAAAAACTTCTCTTTAAGGAAGATGTCTTATATGTTAGAAGTTATTAACCAATCAAATGGCCATAATCAAACTTTAGTTGGTTATTATCAGAACCTTCAATCTTTGTTCAAATTAAGTGGAAAAAAGTACCTTATTTGGTCATAGATTTTGAAAATTTTCTCAACATGGCAAGTTGGGCCTTTTTATTGGCCCCACACTGTGTGAAGACAGATCTAAATTTTGCTTATGGGATATAGAAAATTCTTCAATTATGTCTTGACTTTAGACATCTTTGATAGTAGAAGTCAATGAAACATACATGTTCCTAACCACAATCATAAATATTTGGGACAGGATGAAGCAAACATATTCCAAAATATGTGATGCTGCCTTAATATATGAGGAGACAAATTTACACCACTGAGTAGGATAATTAATGAATGTTGTAACAAAATGAAAAATCCATGTCTTAAACTCAATAAATATTAGCACAACAAAATGAGATGTAGTGAAGATGTTGAAATGCTATAAACTTTTGTAGGAGAAATAATATATGACTTTCTAGTTGGACTAAACATTGAATGTGATCAAGTATGCATTCAAAAACCTAGAAAGACTCCATTTTAACCTAATTTATGTGTTCTCTTCTATAGAGGAGCGTCGACATGAAAAGAAGATGAATATTCATGAAAAATTAAGGTAAGGCTGTCACGACTCTAGTATAAGAAAGATCACAATTGTATAACCACATACAAAGATCAAGGGGATCAAATCTGGCTGAGGAATGAAATCATGAATGAAATAATGTCTTCCAACAAATGGATAGGATAAATATTTGATTGGGATAGTGGCTCCCAAACAAGTGGACAAAATTAATAGTTTTAATGGGATAATGGCTCCTAAACAAATGGATAGCCACCCCATACTTGAATGGGATGGTGATTCCCAAACAAGTGAATATAAACTAATGCTTGAATGGGACAGTGGCTCCTAAACAAGTGGATATAAATCAATACTTGAATGGGACAGTGTCTCTTAAACAAGTGGATATAAATTAATACTTGAATAGGACAATGACTCCCAAACAAGAAATGAGATCAGTGCTTGAATGAGAGAATGACTCTCAAACAAGTAATAAAATCTATGCTTGAATGGGACAGTGGCTCCCAAACAAGTGGAGTAGTGGCACATAGGATGTCAAAAGAATATGCTCACATCAAGCGATTATTTCTAGGTGATCAGATCATAATGATATTTGGAGTCATATCCACAAGACAACCATAAGTCAAAACAACCAGAGTTTAAAAGAAAAAGGTGTAATCAAGGAAAGGATAGCATCCGTCCTTAAGAATGAGCTTTAATTAGATGTTGGGTTTCAAAAATTTTCATGCATGAATTTTCAAAAGAATAAGGTGAATATTTAAGTGTACTCAAAAATGCAGATACTAAGATATGTTAAATACTCACCAATTAATTGAGATAAGTTTTATTCATATATTTTTCAAAGAGTGAAAATTTTATCAAAGAGTAGGAGTATTATTTTTTTTAGAATGAAAAATTTATCTCTTGATTATCTTGACTCGGTCAAAAATGACAAATGAGAATTATTTCAAAAGTTTAGTGAGAGGTATATTGACTTCATGTAAACCCAAAAATGTTAGGAATTTAAATTTTGCTAACCCAGCTCAAGTTTCTTTAAACTAGGCTGGGCTCTATCCCTTATATGTGTTTTTGAATTAAAATTTAATTCAAAAAAGATTTAAATTAGAGAAAGAAATTGAATATTCTTCAATTTTCTTGTATGACATACATTTTATATCTTATAGGATATCATCACATGATGATGAATCTGAAATCACGATTTTCAAATTCAAGTGTACTCAAGAGATGGGAGGGAGTATATTCTTTGTATTGATCATCATGAATTTTCTTTTTTAAGTGTTTAGAGGAGTCAACCACAACTTACTTTATTTTTTAAATAAAATAGAGGTAAATTTTTATTAAGAAAAATAAGTTACCTACTCTTTTAAAAAAAATTCCCTCAAGAATTTGCCTTATGTTTTAGATTTCAAACTTTTCTTAAATTAATATTTCTTTTGAAAATTTTGCATATGTCAAATATATGGACCCCATCATTAAAAAAAAGAATTTAGATTCTTGTTTGGATTGATTTGAATTAAGGCCCAATCTAAAGAAAATTATACTAGGGAGATAATGGAAATCCGAGTTTATACCAAATATATGAATCATGTTATTAAAAAAATAGAATTTGAATTTTGGTTTGAAATGATATAAATCAGGATCCAATCTAAAAGAACTCTGACTAGGAATTGATTAAAATTGGAATTTTGATTTGAATAAGAAGAATTGAAGTAATTTGATCTGGATTGAAATTTGAGAATTTAGGACAAAAATTTAATAAACTCAAAATTTTAATCAAATCTTTATACATTTAAAAAAAGGTCTAATCCCCACTAAAGATGAAGAGAAGAGGATAAGATAGAAGAGAGGAACTTAAACCAAACACCAAACTAGGATTGCCTATAGAAGATAATAATATAACATCTAAAGATGGAGAGAGAAACCTGTCCCATCGTGGTCGCCAGAAATCTGTGGGTCTCCAAAAGGATGCTGCTAGCGGGGATCAGAATGCGAAGACTATGTTCGCACTGTCTCGTAAGGCAAAATGGTAGTAGGCATTTACACTCTACACATACAGGCCGATGGGAGAGCAGATGGAGTTATACATGCGATTATTCATGGAGAATAGTGGTTTTCGCTTATATATCTCGATGGATATTAATATGCATAACTCGATAGTTATGAGATTTCTCCTATTCGATACATCAGCTCGAATGAGTTTATTTGATGTGGTGTTGGTTCTGCACGGGAGCAAGTCCCCGTGGTTAGTTATATCTTAAACTTCGACCTAAGAATACTCTCGATTAAGGATGCTACATTATTCTCTTCTTAATTTGGTGTATAGAGGGGGTTCCTAGGTTCTATTCTGAAGAGGATAAATTATTCTCTTTATCTTTAGTGTTGATTAGATTTTTTAAATGTATGAAAATTGGATTAAAAATTTGAGTTTAAAAGATCAAATATTAATTTATTAGCTTTGGAGAAATGACATTCAAAATTTATCAGAAGTTAAGAAGAGACACACTGAGGGACGTATAGTCTGGGCTTATGTTTTTCTGGAGTGAGCCGCCAGCTAACATCTTAAGCACAATCAATGCCTTATGAATGCAAGAAAGGATGACTCTATCTTACTGAGTCAAGGATTTTAATTCAGAGATTTAAATCAGTAATATAAAGAATATGCAAATGAATATATCTAACGTCATATATGCATGTGGTGAATGTATAAAAAAATCTTTTATTTATTTATTTAGAAACATAAATACAACTCAAGATTTGCGAGAAAGTAAGGTGGCCAAGTTCCTCCATGGCATATTTGAATTTCTTCTCCTATGAATGAAATAGGCTTAAATGTGGCTGCTTGTTTTCTTCTGGCTCCAAGTCTATACTATAGAATTCTAAAAAAAATACCCTCCCAAAAAGAAAATATTATCTTTTAGAGCCCTACACGAATACATAAACAGTCACATTTAACCTTTTACAACTCTTTGAAATTGAAATATACACAAATATGATGAACACCTTACATCCAACCCTAGATACATTCTACATTAAATCTCCATTTTTACAAGTATCATTGATATATTTTACTTTATTTTTTTTGCATTAAAGAAAATAATATGAAAATGCATATGCAATGTATGTATGATATGACATCCAGAGTACATAAAATAAATAAATAAATATATCAAGAATACCTTCTAGGCAAAGGTACCCGCATCACACCAAAACACACTATGGCCTAGCCTAAAATTAGAGTTAGTGGTCTTAGCAAACAAATTCTAGTGTGTGAAGAATGTCATGTGCTTTTGATGTCCTAGGAAATTTATTGTTTAAGTTATTTAAATTTAGAGTTATTTGTTGGTTGTGGGCCAAGTGAGGTGTTGATTTAAATTTAAATTTTGATATATGAAAATGTTATTAATGTATTTGAAATTTATTAATGATTTATTGAGTGTCTTAAGATACGAGTCTTCTGAATCCAATACATATATGCTCTCCAAAAGGAATTAAGTATAACATATGAAGGCTTTGAGGTATTTTTTTTATTACTGATTTAGATGAATATTTATTTAAATTGAACAATAATCACCTTTGTTAAATCAGGGCTATAAGGTTTATTTCACCATCTTTGGGGTTAGAACTTAATAGCCTCGTAAGCTCGGGTCATCCAATAATTACCTTGGTTAATTATATTTGATTATTTGTCAAATTTTAAATTTATTTAAATTCGTTAGGGATTTATTTTATATAATCTAATGCAATTGTGCCTTCTTAAAGAAGGTGGATACAATACATGAAAGCTTTTAGTTTACTGAAAATTTATTGAAGACCCTCCAAATCTAATGTATGTGTATCTTGCAAATGGAGTTAAATACAATATATAAGGACATTTTATTATTTAAAATTTATTAAAGACCCATAAATCTAATGCTGTTTTGCTCTCCAAAGGAATCAATTATGAAGCATAAAAGTTTCTTTAATTTATTATTCAATATTAATTAATAGATTTATTTCATTAAGTCAAGTTTAATTGTATTAATTATGAGCATTTTTTTGTTTGAGATTATTAAAATTAGATTTAATTAATGTTATTTAATCATTTAAGTTTAATGATTTAATTTTATTTTAGAATTTTATTTTGTCTATTTAATTTAATTTATTTAGAGTATATTGTTAATTTATTTGATTTAAATCCATTAATAGTTTTTATTTATTAGAGTATGATAAATTAAATTTGTTCATGGTTAATTATTTTATCTTATTTTGATTAATATACTTATTTTATTAGGCCCATTATGATTCTATGGAAAAAAAACTTTCTAAGTGGATAATAAATAAATACTACGCATCCCTAGATTTATTACTAACGAATAAAGTCCTCACTAGCGGGTCAGTAGGTTTGAAAAATTAAATATAGGGTTTCTACAAGGACCTAAAGTTTGGGGATTCCTATTCACATGCAAGGCTTAGAGGACTTAGGGGTTTTTAAGTTTTATAATTTAACTCACCAGAGCTAGTCAACGGTGCAACCTGCCATAGCTCCTCCATTTGGAAGCAATGGAGGTGACTGAATTCCATCGCTTTGTTATCTAAATTATCTCCAATGCATCTCGCAAATAACGCAAAGAGAGAAGTAGGTGTCAGAATTTAATGCAAATATAAAAACTAGCTTGGATGTAAATATGGTGATGGCATAAAAGGATTAATGTAAGCCAAATATCATTTATGATATTATAAAATAAGAGTTTATTATTAAGGACGCGGTTAAAATAATTTTAGGAGTGCTGACATGTACTTTGCCTTCTTATACTTGAACATTTTGATAACAAATTCAATGAATCTCTAACTTGTGAACTTTATACAAAAAGTGTCTATGATTGATAAATTTATAAGCTTATATCATCAGAGAGGCATACACATATACATGTAAGAGTTTTCATATTAAAGTGAGCAAGCATAAGAGTGTAACTAGTTCCTTCTAAATAAATTAATTTTGAGAATATATCATTTAAACATTTGAGAGAAGGCATTAAATATAACTCATCAATATATACAATTAATTTTCTCAAGTTTCTTGAATTTTAAGATTTCAATAAAATTTAATATTCAATTAGGCTTAATAATGTGACAAGTGAATATCCACAACAAATCGTAATATGAGGTGCTTTACAAGTGTTTACCAACTATTAATATATGCATGCATGTAAACCTACATTACTCTTATCATATTTGGAACAAACATATTAATGATCATCATGATTAAAACTCAATATGGTGAGGACATAATATACACTTTCGTAAATCATTATGGTCAAAATTGTATGTAATATCAAAATAAGAATATGCATCTAAATGTCTCTAACCTTAATCACAATTCATTGAATGTTAGAGAATGAGTAAATATATAAGTATCTAAATGTAGTATGCAAAATACTTTTTCATTTGTCACATAGCCATATTATAAGAAATTAATATATACGAAATCCCTCACAAAATGCAACATCCTTTAAATGTTGTTGCCTTTTGAGAGGGGTTTTGCATAATTTAATTTCTTACAACATGGCTAAAATATGAAAGGATTAAAGGTTGTTGCCTTTTGTGGAGGGTTTCGTATAATTTAATTTCTTACAACATGATTATGTGACAAATGAAAAAGTATTTTTCATACTACATTTAGATATTTATATATTTACTCATTTCCTAACATTCAATGAATTGTGATTAAAGTTAGAGACCTTTAGATGCATATTCTTATTTTAATATTGCATACAATTTTAACCATAGCGATTTATGAATATGTATATTCTGTACTCACTGTATTGAGCTTTACTCATGATGATCACTAATCTGTTTGTTCTAAACATGATAAGAGTGATATAGGTTTACATGCATGTATATATTAATGGTTGGTAAATACTTGTAAAGCATCTCATATTATGATTTGTTGTGGATATTCACTTGTCATATTATTATGCCTAATTGAATATTGAGTTCTATTGAAATCTTACAATTCAAGAAAGTTGAGAAAATTAGTTGTACATATTGATGAGTAGTATTTAATGCATTCTCTCAAATATTTAAATAATATATTCTTAAAATTGATTTGTTTATATGGGATTAGTTACACACCTATGCTTGCTCACTTTAACATGAAGTCTCTTAGATGTATATTTATATGTCTCTCTGATGATATAAAGCTTATAGATTTATCAATAATGGGCACTTTTTGTGTAAAGTTGATAAGTTGAAAATCCGTTGCACTTTCCATCAAAATATTCAAGTATGAGAAGGTAATGTACATATCAACACTACTAAAATTATTCTAACCCAATCCTTAATGATAAACTCTTCTTTTATAATATCGTAAATGACATTTGACTTGCATTAATCTCTCTATGCTATCATCATGTTTACATCAATGCTAGTTTTTTTATTTGTATTAAATACTAATACCTGCTTTTCTTTTTGCGAGGTACATTAGAGATGATTTAGATAATGTAGCTATGGAGTTCAGTCGCTTTCATTTCTTTCAAATGGAGGCGGTACGGCCAGTTGCACCATTGACTAGCTTCGGTGAGGTAAATTTTAAAACTTAGAGTCCTTTAGGTCCTCTAAGCCTTACATGTTATTGGGATTCTCCAAAATTTAGGTCATTGTAAAAATCCTGCATTTAATTTTTCAAACCCGTAGTGCGTAGGACTTTATTTGTTAGTGACAAATTTAGGGATGCATAATATTGATTTGTTACACACTTAAAATTTTTTCTTTTAATTTTTATAAAAACATAATGGGTCTAATAAAATAAGTATGTTAATAAAAATGAGATATGATAATTAACGATGAATAAATTCAATTTATCATACTCTAGTAAATTAAAATTTTTAATAGATTTAAATCAAATAAATTAACAATATATTCCAAATAAATTAATTAAATAGGCAAAATAAAAAGTTAATAAATTTTAAAATAAAATTAAACCATTAAACTTTAATGATTAAATGATATTAATTAAATTTAATTTTAATAATCTCAAACAAAATAAGAGCTCATAATTAATATAATTAAACTTAATTTAATTAAATGAATTCATTAATTAATATTGAATAATTAATTAAAGAGACTGTTATGCTTTATGATTGATTCCTTTGGAGAGCATAATAGTATTATATTTATGGGTCTTTAATAAATTTTAAATAAGAAAAGACCCTTATGTGTTGTATTTAACTCCATTTAAAAGATAGATTCGGAGGGTCTTTAATAAATTTTCAGTAAACTAAAAACTTTTCTGTATTGTTTTCACTTTCTTTAAGAAGGCACAATTGCATTGGATTATATAGCCTTGAATAAATTCCTAATGAATTTAAATAAATTTAAAATTTGACAAATAATCAAATATAATTAACCAAGATAATTACTGGGTAACCCAGACTTACGAGGCTATTAAGTTATAACCCAAAGGATGGTGAAATAAACCTCATACCCCTGGTTTAACAAAGATGATTATTGTTCAATTTAAATAAATATTCATCTAAATTAGTAATAAAAGAAATACCTCAAAGCCTTCATATGTTATACTTAATTCCTTTTGGAGAGCATATATGTATTGAATTCATAAGACTCGTATCTTAAGACACTCAATAAATTATTAATAAATTTCAAAGATATTAATAACATTTTCATATATCAAAATTTAAATTTAAATCAACACCTCACTTAGCCCACAACCAACAAATAACTTTAAATTTGAATAACTTAAACAATAAATTTCCTAGGACATCAAAAGCACATGATATTTTTCACACACTAGAATTTGTTTCCTAGGACCACTGACTCTAGTTTTAGACTAGGCCGTAGTGTGTTTTGGTATGATGTGGATACCTTTGCCTGGAGGGTATCCTTGATATATTTATTTATTTATTTTATGTACTATGCATGTCATATCATACATACATTGCATATGCATTTTCATGTTATTTTTTTAATGTAAAAAGAAAAGCAAGGTAGAATATATCAATGATACTTGTAAAAATAGAGATTCAATGTAGAATATATCTAGGGCTGGATGTGAAATGTTCATTGTATTTGTGTATAGTTCAATTTCAAAGAGTTGTAAAAGGTTAAATGTGACTGTTTATGTATTCGTGTAGGGCTCCAAAAGATAATCTTTTCTTATTGGGAGGGTGTTCTCTTTTGGAATTCTATAGTATAGACTTGGAGCCAGAAGAAAACAAGCAGCCACATTTAAGCCTATTTCATTCATAGCAGTAGAAACTCAAGTATGTCGTGGAGGAACTTGGCCACCTTACTTTCTCGCAGATTCTGAGTTGTATTTATATTTCTAAATAAATGAATAAAAGATTTTTTTATACATTCGCTTCATGCATATATAACGTTAAATATATTCATTTGCATATTTTTTATATTACTGATTTAAATCTCTGAGTTAAAATCCTTGACTCCATAGGATAGAGCCATCCTTTCTTGCATTCATAAGACGTTGATTTGCTTAGGATGTTAGCTGATAGCTCACTCCAGGAAAATATAAGCTCAGATTGTACGCCCCTCAGTATGTCTCTTCTTAACTTCTAATAAATTCTGAATATGTCGTTTATCCTAAGCTAATAAATTAATCTTTGATCTTTTAAACTTAAAATTTTAATCCAATTTTCATACATTTAAAAAGTCTAATTATCACTAAAGATAAAGAGAATAGTTTATCCTCTTCGGATTAGAACTAGGAACCCCTTCTATGCACCAAACTATGAATAGAATAATGTAGCATTCTTAATCGAGAGTATTCTTAGATCAAGGCCTAAGATATAATTAACCACAGTGGTTTGCACCTGCAGGGAACCGAGACTTATATCAAATAAACCTCATTTGAGCTGATGTATCGAATAGGAGAAATCTCGTGACTATCGAGTTATACATATTATTATCCATCGAGATGTGTAGGCGAAAGCCGCTATTCTCCATGAATAATCGCATGTATAACTCCATCTTCTCTCCCATCCGCCTGCATGCGTAGAGTGTAAATGCTTATGACCGTTTTGTCCTACGGGATAGTGCGATCATACCCTTTGCATTCTAATCCCCGTTAGTAGCATCCTTTCGGAGACCTACATCCATCATGTTGGGAAGTAAATCACACAACAAATACAAACAAGAAAGATAAAATGCAACAGAAAAAGAAGCAACACCGGGATTTAACATTGGAAAAACTCAAAATCAGGAAAAATCACAGAGCCACACCACACCAAGAAATCTACTATTAAAATTGGGAGAAATTATACATATATCTATTTTCTCTTAGTCTCTCCTTGTCTCTCTTTACTGTTGTACTGTTCTCTTCATAGAATGGACAAAGAGACATAAATTTACCTAAGGGGCGCAACGTTCATGTTAAACATAAAAAGTGAGAAAGAAAACGGCCTAGCCTGACTCGCAGGGCCGCAGTGCCAGGTTTGGAGCGCCGTCAGGCTCTTCTCTCTGTGTCCAGTCTGATTGAGAGCGTCGCAGCGCTGCAGTCTAGAGCGTCGTAATGCTCCATTCTTTGTCTCCAATCTGATTGGCAGTGCCGCAATACCGTGGTTTGGAGTGCTGTGGCATTCAGCTCTTTGTCTGTCTGCAACCAGACATACAATGCTATATCGTTGTACGGTTGAACGGAAAAAAGTTTTCCTGGCTAAAATTTGCTCCCTAACCCGAGCAAGGGGAGGGATCCCTGCAATCCTCTAGCGTTCAACTAACTGAATATAGGTTCAAGGCAACAATACAATCCGATTGATCGACACAATCATATTTCTCACACAGAAGTAACACATCAACACTACCAAAACAATAAATTTGATTCAAGAGCCATAAAATGCAATTGCAAAGTGTATGTCTTACCATCCTTGTTCAAAAAATTTTTTCCTCTTTAGGGATGTTACCTTTATAGACATCAACTGCTGATTTTCTTAATTGGCAAATCTTTTTTGAAGTTTCAGGATGTTTCATTTGATTTTGGTGGTGAAATTTGTGACAAAGAGCATCTTTAGATTAAGCAAAAGAAGTCATAAATGCCTGCTAATTTCCGTAAACTTCGTATTGGTTTCATGTTAAATTTCGTTGTTGTTTCAGCTTGTGCAGAAAATGCTGCTTCAGTGGATTCCCGCGTTGCAAAGATTTCAGATGATAGTTTGTTGGGAAAAGTTAGTCGCAATTTTTCCACGGTTCTTGAAACCAGTAAGAATCTTTTTGCCCATGTCTGTCTACAACGTTCTTAGACTTGAAATGCATTGATTTTGAAAAACCTGATATTAGGATCATTATTAAATTGCTTTTATTTGCTGATGTAACATCCGTCCACTTTGGTTCTCAAATTATCAGGATTGGAGCAACCGAAAAATTTTTCTGATAGGTTGTTATCTTTTTGCTTGCTTTTTTCCACCAAAATTTATTTTATGTCATCGGGTATATTTATTTAGCTTTCAATGTTTTAATCAGCAATCTTCCTCAAGCCAGTGGAGCTGATTCTTATAAATGCGCCGAGAATGTGAATAAATATAAGATGCCAGGATCCATTTCAGATCATACTTCCACCTGGAAGGATGACACATTCAACACGAAGAAGGAAAAGCCTCGAATTGGTATACATCAGTATTCTCAATGGAACATTTTGTTGTCTAGTGTTTTATCTACCATTCTCCTTTCCAGAGGCTACTGTTCTTGATTTACTTGGTGATGATGGGCCATCTTCAAATGGAAGATCAATTCCTGAAACTCATGTAGCACTTTCAGTTGATGGTAATGCACCGAATATTAATTCTTTGGTTAAAATATGGTTTCATCTATCTTTATTATTATTTGGAATGAAAGTAACGCTAAAAAAATACATTCCTTTTGCTTGAAGCATCAGGCTATATAAAGTATTTGGCTTGAAAATTCTTGGTAAAGTTGTTATAACTCGAAGCGTGATTTTAAAGTGAATATTGGATGTTATTATGTTCAACATATTTGTACAATTGATCTTGGAAAAGCTGAGTTGCCCCTCATCCTTTTTGGTGACTTCGGAAAAAAATAGTGACAAACTTCTAAAGGTGCTTCTTGTTTTGTTAGATTTAAAGGAATATAACTTTCTTTTTGGTTTATGATCATTAATCTAATTTGAACTTTTATTTGCATTGGCGCTAACAATATATAAGATACCGTGGGCTCTAAAAATTTGTGTCTAATTTTGCTGAGATAGATTGTGATTCCAGGTGAAATTAAAAAAAAAAAAATTATATTGTAGATATGACACTCATATATTTGCCAGGAATTGGATTGTGAAATTTATCATCTTAAACTTAAAGGGGATGGCGGGGGAGTGATTATGAACTCAATCAATATCTCATGATTCTATCATTTTGGGGTGTCTTAGTCCCTGGCCTAATTAATTAGAGGAGTCAATCAACCCAAACTAACTGAAGGATTTTTGCTGATAGCCATGAGTTGTTTCGTCTAAGGGAATCTTATAGATTTGGTATTGATATTTGTCTAAGAGGATGAATTTAACTTGACCTTAACTCACGGAGGGCTTTATGTCCTATTAAGCACACTACATGTGATGAGGACATCAACAGAAGGTTCCGACGCGTCTATCAGAGAAAGCATCGGAGATCGACGGCCATGATGGAGAGCATTTACTTTTGATGCAGTTTATGTATTATGTATGTTGTTATTTCAGTTTTTCCGTTTTTACCCTTAGGGGTAGCTAGTTGTTATTGTAGCCCAAGGGACACTTTAGTCATTTGTTTTCTTTTATCATTTTGAGGCCTATATATAAGGCCCCTCTCTATTGTATTTGGGGATGATGAGTTATTGAATGAAAAGTTTGCTCTACTTGCTTGTTCTCTTAGTGAGTTCATGAGGGGAGAAGGATCTCTTAGTGAGTTCCTAGAGGAGATAGATCTCTTTGTGAGTTCTAGGTTTTCTTTTCCAAGATTTCTTTGTGAGATTTGGAGTGGGATCAATTGAGGCTGAGCCCCTTCCTCCCTTGTCCAAAGCCGGCGGCCCTCCTTGGGCTTTCAAGCCATCAGCCACCACCATTCCACCGCCACCCTCCACCTCCACCCAAGCCCTTGCTCCCCCCCCGACCCCTAGCCGCCCCCCTTAGATTTGAAATTTAAAATTTTCAAATCAATACTTTCCTAATTTGGAGACTCTAAATTGGGAAAGTTTTAATTTGTCATTCAATTAGAATTTCAAATTTAAAAGGAGTCATCAATCTCCCTCCAAATTCACTTAGCCCCACTTGGAAACTCCTTTAAACTCCTCATAATCACCCCTCCCCCTCTCTCCATGCCGCCGGCCCCATGCATGGGCAAATCCCCTCTCTTGCCAAGTTAACCCCTACCCACATTTAATATTGAATTTGAAATTCAAACCCATGCCCTCCAAAATCACTTAAATCTGAAATTAAATTCAGAATTATTGTGAATCCCTAATTTTCCCCTAACCCTAGCCACCCCCTCTCATCCCTATCCTCTCAAGCCGCCGCCCCTCCTCCCCCCCCTCCTCTCTAATCACCATGTATGGCGGAACCCGAATGGAACTTTGGGTTTGTGCATGACGATCGAAATCAAGTCGAAATCCTCCAATCGCCTTTCTTTGACGTGGGCTTTGATTTTGACGACACCGTTGAAGAATACATCGACTGCATCCAATACGCCTTAGTTGACGTGATCGACGAACAAAGATCAAAGGGACGTTGGATCATCACCGGACGACCATCTTCCTCCACCACTCCGGCCACCTCTCCAAGAACGACGATCTTAGGTTCCTTCTTCCTCGGAGTGACCTCGCTTCTAATGTGGAGACTCTTCTTCCGCTAAAGCCTATACTAGTTGAGCGAATGGGTTCCAAAGGTGAAAGTTCTCATTATTAAATCTTGGATCCTTGTTTACCGTCGTAGTTTACGATTTCTCTTTGTGTTGTCTTGAATTGTTTGGTTGTTCAACATCGCTCTTCTTTGCCTAAGCAAAGTCAAAGACTTCGATTTCCGAGAATTATTCCATGTTGTTAGTAATAATCTTATGGTGGAATACTTTGTTAATTTTCTCTCTTTAATTTCTTAAGTAACTCCTATTGTTACACATCAACATGATTCACAACTCAAGAGTTTTTAAGCCATTAAGAAACTTATGGGTATGGCTATGACTATAATTTAATAGCACATTTTCTGGCAAAACCATTCAGTTAGGGTTTTAACCGTTCACTTGTGGTGCCATCTTGCAGTAAAATCACCTATTCACATATGTCATGTCCTTACTAGCAATAGATTGTTTGAGAATGGGCATAATGATATGCTTGACATCATGTTGACTCTTTCTAAGCTGAGATTAATCTTAAATTTGTTAGATGAATGGATTTATCTTTATGTTATAAGGATAGATTTCATTTGAATATATTTATATTTGTATTTTTTTTGGATTTCTTTTTTTGTATTCATATCCTAATTTGAGCATGAAATGATTTGCGTTGAGATTCTTGAGCATTTTAGGAATATAATATCCTCTAGTTGATATTTGTTTTCTGCCCAATTATCATCTAGGTTTGATTGTTTAAAACATTTGGGTTTGCAATTAGAAAATTTTAATTTTAATCTTAAAGGGACCCCTACATGTGCAATGAGGAGGAGGATCTGATTTGAAATTTGAGACCTACGACCTTGCTCTATTGTAAGGGGGCTCACTCGAGGGCTTTGTGTAATAATGAGTTTAATTTTTAAAAGAGAGTTTGCATAATTTTAAAGTGATCATATAATCATTTTTAAGATGGTTGTACACTTCTCGGAGTTAGGTAAGTTTGGATTCAAGTTATTTTTAGTACAGACATTTAGATTCCAAGCTTGGACATTAGCACATTTATCATATCACATGTGTGTGAGTTGATTTTCCTTTTAGATGGCGTGCACATCTTTTAATGCATAGCATATTTTTCTTATTCACAGTACACTTGTGCATTTTTTGATGTGTATACACGTGCACTTACATGCTTTTTGGTGTATTCACATTACTTGAATGTTTTTTAATATATTTTTGCACTTTCTGATGCATTCATATAGAGCACTTCCATGCTTTTTGAGGTGAGAACATGCTTCTTGAGACAATTGTGCTTATCTTGAGACAATTGTATGCATTTTGAAGTTGTTGCACGTTTAAATTTAAAAATTATATCGTGCTGTATGCATAATATGCATGATTTTGAAAATTATTCAAAATTTAGTTATTTGTGCGAACATTTATGATTGAAATGTGTGCAAAATTTTATTTTAAAATTTTGAAGGATCACTTTCTGCCTTTTGTTTGCTCGCGTTTATGTAATGCGGATTGGGTGGCGTAGAAGACGAGTCCATGGTGAACCCCACAGGAAATCAATTTTTTGTTTTTAAATAAGGGAGCCCTAGTTCATTCATTCAAGTCCATGGTTTTAAGAGTTTCGGGTGCTATGGGGAGGTTTTGTTTGTGATCTTACCCATAGGTGAGCTATTGTGGTTACTGCAAGTCCCCTATTATTCCTTTTATTCAGTCCATTTCTTAATGTTTGTTCTTTTCAATACAGCTTGTATGACATTTTAGGTATTTATTTTTTATTATTAATTTCACATTTAATCCTTTCAGTTCATTGCATTCAAGTTTAGAGAAGTTCATTTAATTATTCCTTTTGATTTCATTCCATCTGAATTTTGATACTTTCGTGGCACCTCTTCGGCATGGAAGGTATATTTGGGGGTGCTGGACCTTCCCATTATGCTTAAAAAAACTTGTTTGCCTGTGATCCTATGGTGATCCTGCATGGGTGTCCTTCCTCATTGTCTCCAAAAACTACCGTTTCTCACATGCAATAACTTGAGCAATTGAATTACCTATCCTGATATGAAAATAAAATGAAGGACCGGATTAGTAAGTCTAGAAAAACAGAGCACTTTAGTTTGAAGTCTAAGAACTTGTGGCATTCCCTTGATATTTTCATTATTTCATTTCTATATTTTTCCAATTTTCTTTTTTTTCCTGCCTTTTCTGTTTCCATGGATAATATGACACTCTCATTCTATAAAAATAAACCTTTAGTACAACATGCCAAAATTATTTACTCCCATTAGAACTTGATTGTTTTTTCTCTTCTCTTTTAAAAAAGGACGTTAGTGCCACCTTTCTAAACACGCAAGATTTGTCAAGTTGGTTTGCCTGGAAGATAGCAATAGTTTAACCACTAAGATACAACTTTTACGTTTGGTCTGTTGTTTTAGAGCAAGCTGGGCACATTTAGCTGTTCAATGCTCAAGAATATGTTTATTTTGATTAACTTTTTAAGTCTTATAGTTTGTGACAAGAGGCAACTGGATAGTGGAAATTAGGGTGTGAGGATTTATCTCATTAGCACATAAAAAAATAGTTTAGTGATAGAAATACTGGGCTGAAGTTATATCGGACAATTAAGACATATCAGCAAATGCGATGAAATAATTATGCATAAGGATACTTTATTTCAAACTAAAAAAGCACAGTATACTCTAACTTTTGACCTATGAAGATTCGCTTCAAGCTGCTGCAACAACTATTTGCTTGTTTAATTATTTACTGAAGCTAGATTCTACATCAGTATGTTTGGTTAATTATTGCCTTATGCTATTTTTCCCGACTGTTTTCTTCTAACTTTCTGTTTACCATCTTTTGTTGGTTAGGTCTTGGAAAAATAGGGAGTCAAACGCCTGCTCATTCACCAAGAATGCAGAATAGGTTCATTTTTCACCATCATACTTTTTTTTTTGTGGCTAAATAAGTGCGCTATTGTTTGTTGGAAACTATGCTAACAAGCTACATGATTTATTTGGCTTGATTAATTTTGAGTATGGCAACGGTGTATATATGATCGATTTATTCATACATGTAGGGATTTATTTATGATCTGGTGTTTGTAATCCCACACATATGTACCTTGTTGTGTTTGTAGATGTTACTGTTGTGGTCCTCCCAGCTTCTAATGGCGGGAATTTATCCCAAGAGATTGAAGAGAACTATGGAAATTTGTTTTGTCTCTCTAGCAACGAGCACAGGCTTGAGAAAGTCAAATCATGCCTTCAAAATGCTATATTTGTCTTTTAGGAGTTATAAAATCTCAAGCTCTTGAGATTGGGAACAAGTTTGATATCATTTTGGTTTTAACGAAGCAAGCAAAATCATAAGAAAATAATAGTGAATATTAACCCTGATTTCACTCAAAGCATTAAGCCCAATAAATATAAGGTTAGTAAAGGAACAAAACTTATTTTTTGTAGATTTAAATGATGGAATAGTGCCTCTTCCGATTATGTTCTATAAACTCTTTTCATCATAGGCTCTGAAAACTCATGCTCTCAGCTTCTCCGAACTTTTTTTAGGAGAATTTTAATGGATTAGGTTTCTGGTCAAATTTTCAAAAGTCAAATTAAATTTAAGATAAGTCACTATCCAGAGATTTCACCCTTATTTTACGAGGACTTCATAAATTAGTTCGATATTTCTTATAGGCGCAAGCCCCTATGGTTAATTGCCCTTCCCTCTAAGGAGAGAAATTTTAATTAAGAATAGTCGTTAGATAAAACTAAGTACCCGATGTATAATAGCATCAATTAGGATTTTTAAGGGTTAAAATTAGATTATTAAGGTTTGAAATTCATCACAGTATACTTAAAGCGGATAGGAGGGGGAAAGATGATGAGTCCGATCAAGATCCCATAGTTTCTTGTCCTGGGTTGTGGTGGTCCCAAGTTTACTTAGTCAAATGAGGTGGTCAACTTAACTTGACTGAAGGATTATTGTCGGTAGCTATGAGTTGTTTCATCCAATGGTACCTTGTAGACTTGAGGTGGATGTTTGTTTAAGAGGACAAATTTGAGTTAACAATAGTTAACAGAGGGTTATGTGCTCTATCAAGTATACCGTATGATTTATTACTCAATGGGTTTGAGCCATTGGGGAGCATTTGGGTTCTAGTTGTGACCATAATTTAATGGCGCTATTTTTTGGCAAAGTCGCGTGTTCAGATGGCCCAGATCATAACTATTTATCTGTGGTGCCATTTTGTGGCAAAATCAGTTGTTAGAGAACACGTACCACGTTCTTCCTGGCGAAAAATGACTTATGTATAAATTTTTCTTACTGGTGAAAAATTACTTGTGTATAAATTTTAACAACGTTCTCGATTGGATATTCAATTTTTGTGAGCTGAAGTTATTCTCAAATTTATCACCCTCGATAAATTGTTGTGGAGAAGTTATGGACTTTTGCTTTAAGTTTTTTGTATTAAATTTTACTTTAAATATTCAAACTTTGATAGAATTTGAATTTTTAATTTTTATCAAAATTTAAGCTCTAAATAATTAATTTTAATTTTTTTTAACATTTTGGAAAATGAAATAGTCCCCTTTGGTTGAGAGCTTTTGTGTAAGATGCATGGATACGGACACGGACATGGGACACGGCTATTTTTTAAAAAATAGGACACGGGTACGGTGCGGACATAATATTACAATTTTAATGTGATTTATAGATTAAGATATTATATAAGTAAATATAAAAAATTATTTATCATGAATAGTAAATCCGACGCCCTCACTTGCTTGCGGAAATAAAGAAGCCAACAAACTATACTCGAATTGAATGTATCTGCCTCACTCTCCCTCCTTTACGTTCGAATTGAGAAGTCGCCTGCTCGGTTGGCCTCTCGCCTTGTCGCAGAATTGATGAAGTGTCGAAAACGATTGAATGGGGAAGACGAAGAAGACGAGGGAACGGGGATATATCGGCTTCAATCGAGCAGTAGCTCAATCGAACCCTCCTCTGCCTTCGACAGAGTAGACACGAGTCGGAACACTTGGATGCCTGGTGCCTGAGAAAATGAAGAAGACGAACAAGTTAGATGCTTGTGCGCCTATGATGCACCGACACTTCTCCTCAAAGAGGCATGCAGTGTCCGGCATAACATGCGTCCGACACTCCTTTGATATGTGTCAGATATGCCAAAAATGTGTTCGATTAAAAAATATTAAATACAAATTGGATGTGTCTTAAATATTTTATGAATTATTTTAAATAGAATTTCGTGTATTTAAAATTTTTATTTATTTAAAATATAAAAACTGAATTTCTTATTTCCTACCACAACGCCAAATCAATTGCCCGCTCTCAATACCCCATTCATCGAATATTCTCATTTTCATTTCTCTTTGGCGGGTTCGACTTTGGTTTCACAAAAATGCCTGATGTGATCTCAATATTGACATCTGACATTGTTATGACATCGACATTTCAAAACCATCTCCACATCAAAGTCTGACATTGTCTTGACATTGATGCTCGATGCTAATAATTTTTATACCCACAACTTGATAGCTCATCTTTGTCTGACATCTTTTTAACATTGACGACCAATGCCCTCGCAACATCGATGACAGACGCCCTCTTGACATTGACGCCCGATACTTACTGCATAACATCGACGCGACTCTAAACAACATTGTCGTCTCTTCTCTTGATGCCTAATACACGACATCGACGCTCGACTCACGACATCCTAATATTAATTATTTTAATTACAAATTCTAGTTAAATGGCTTATTATTTCTAAATTATTTGTAATATTATACTTCTTCAATTTTTATTCACTATTTTTAAAATATTAAAATTATAATACCATGTCCAACCCGTGTCCGTATCCTATATTTTCAATAATTGACGTGCCCTATCCGTGTCGTGTCGTATCTGTGTCGCCGTGTTGTGTTTATGCATCATAGATCGTTCAGAGCATAGCTGGGAATTTTAAATTTCTTTTAAAATGGTGTGTGCACTTTTAGTGCGTCTGCACTATCTATTTGCACGTTCTTCAGTGCACTTACATGTTGCATCCATATATTTTGATCTTGTTGGCACAATTATTGTTGCATTCACCTGATACAATTGTATGCATTGCAATGTATTTACTTGCGTGTTTGCACACTTTTCATTCTTAGATCATAGGTTTGAGAGTTTGATATATTGGTCGGAGCACACGAGGGAAATTTAAAATTCTTTTCAAATGATGTGTGTGTTTTTTTGTGCGTCTGCCAATGTATTTGTACACTTTTTGGTGCACTTGAATGATGCATCCACATATTTGACTATGTTGGCACAATTTTTAGTGTATTTGCACGATGCACTTGTATGTATTTTAGTGCATTTGCATACTTCTTAGAATGAGAAATTTAAAATCATTTGTAATTTTTTAGTATGTACAGAACTCTCAGACGACATGCTTGTTAATTTGTGTTGCTCATCAGAGCATATGCACACATTTAATTTTAAAAGAGATTTGGAATTTAAATATTGGTCGTGGGATTTCATTGCATTTGCATGCTTTTTGTTACATTTGTATTTGGATGTTTCATGGTGCATTTGTGTATGTTTCATAATGCACTTGCATGTTAAATCTACACAAATTTCTATGCACACATGCGGTGTATTTGCATACTTGAATGCTTGTACGCTTTTCGTGCGCTTGTACAATATATTTGTATGTCTTACGTACAGTTGCACTATACATACAGGGGACGCATAGACAAGATTCTCTTTTAGTGATTTGAAGTGTCCCGCGCACTTTGTTGAAGTAGTCGTGCAACCCGTAATACGCAACACTGCACTGTTTTGTTTCTTTATAAAGGCATGCTTTCACGGGGTATACATCAGGAGATCTATACGAGTTCCATTTCTTTTGTAGCTAGCTTGTATTGTGTAGGGCATTCATACACTCGTGACTTGCAACAAGTTTGTTCATTTTATTTTATTTAGAGATATTCACGTGAAACAACCGTTGGAGATTTGTAAGCATCTAACTTGGCAGTCGTTCACACGAATGTGTTATCATAGGTCGTATCCATCATTTCATATTTTAGGTTAATTATCACTCATATTTAAGCGAATCGCTTGCATTTTTGTCACTTGTACATGTATTTGGAATCCAAATGGGAGCACCACAAAATGAATTTTAACATATTTTACACATGTTTTCCTTCCTCATCTTTATTTGATTAGATTTTAATTCGGTGGGTCCCACAAATATTTCATGTTAAAAATATGGAGCCCCTTTTGGCTCATTTTCATCCAAGTTCAGTTCACGAGGTATGCATTGTCTTAAATTTTGAACGTTTACGAGTGTTGTAGAGGTTAAAGCGGAGGTCTTATTTTGCGCTCGTTAGCGAGCTTTCAAATTCTCCACAAGTCCCCTGTAACTCTTATTTTAGTTTATTCTTATTTTCATTTTTGCAACTTTGGTCTCATTTTGATTAATTTTTTGAGTTTTAATTTATGTTATATATATATATTTTTAAAATCAAATTTGTGGTGAAAAAATTCTTTTTAAGTTCTATTTGGATCTCTATTAGTCTAAATTTCGGTAGCATCCCGACGTTTTCCTTGTGTTGGGTGCTTCATCGGGTATACTGGGTCTTCTCAACATGCCAAGAAAGGCTTGCATGTTCAGTGCCATAAGACATCACAACCATAATTTTCAATCTGACCAGCGAAGAAAAATAATGCATGGGTCTTCAAGTATCTGTTTGCAAGTCACAGTGTTTCCCTACTGCATCAAAAAATACTCGCATGGGTACTTAAATTTATCACACCATGCTAAAAGCCTGCACGGGGCCTACTCGTTATGTCACAAGTTTCACTTATGAGTTTCATATGCCACATAAGAAAAGTATGCACAGCTTTCAGTCGTCACGCCAAACATGTTCTATTCGAGATTTTAGAGTTTTAAAGGTTTTGGGATTTATAACTTAAGGTGTGTAGCGGTGAGGACAACGCTAACGAGACAAGGCGAGGTGATGCTCGAAGTAGTCTTTTCTTTTTTTTGACCTTTTTTGCTTTCTTTTTTTAGAGAGAGAAAGAGAGATGTATGGAGGGTTTTCTCTCTTTTTTGAGAGAAAGGGAAATTATTTTCTCTCTATGTAGAGAGAGAAATAGACTGGTTGTGAGGGGTAGAAATTGAGAGCTAGAGAGAGAAAATGGATTTTCTCTCTTTGATTTTAGAGAGAGAGAGGAGAAGAGAGATGTAGGGTGTTGCTGTAGAGAAAGGAAGGGGCTTAGTGAGAGAAAGGTACTTTCTCTCTCTATTTCTAGAGAGAGAAAGAGAATTGGGGAGAGAGTGAGGGTTATAGAGGGAGAGAGTGAGGTGGTGAGGTAGAGAGGTTGGAGGAAATAAAAGGAAGAAAAATGAGAAGAAGAAGAAAATGGAAGTGGAAGACGAAGAATAAAGG
The DNA here is from genome assembly GCA_019925795.1 of Dendrobium chrysotoxum. Lineage (NCBI taxonomy): Eukaryota > Viridiplantae > Streptophyta > Magnoliopsida > Asparagales > Orchidaceae > Dendrobium > Dendrobium chrysotoxum. The sequence continues at coordinate 89,085,167 of CM034305.1, read as the reverse complement.
AGGAGGAGAGAAGAAGAAAGAAGAGAAGAATAAGAATAAAATGAGGAGGATTAAGAATCAAGAAAAAGGAAGAGGAAGAAGTATAAGTTGAAGAGGAAGGAGGAAAGAGGTGGCCTGCAGCTAGGGTGACGCAAGCGGTGGTCGGTTGACAAGGTTGACGATGGCGTGAGGTTGTGTTGGGGGTCGGGTTGGCTTGCTGGGTTGCATGAAAGAGAGGAAGAGGGGGGGGGGGGGCATCGTGTGAGTCTCATGTGAAAAGAAGGGAATTAGCGTGAAGAGAGAGGGTGTCGTCTAGTGTATTAAGTGAGATGAGGGAATTAGGGTGAGTGAGGGATTTTGAGTGTGTGAGGTGCGGGTTTGGGTAGGTTTAGGGTTTTACTTTTTTTTTAAGTTATTTTTGCTTTTCTTTTTATTTCTTATTTTAAAAAGTTGCTTCATGGCAGCTGAAAGACAAAATGTCCTTCTCTCTCTTTTTTATTATATTTGATTTGAAATTATATATAAAATCGTCACCCATTCTCAGTGGATGGGGTGACAGTATTGTTGCCTCTTTAACAAAAATGTGATCTCCAATATGCTGTCCACAAATTCCAGGGTGGTAACCCTGGCCATCATCCCCTTTCCATGTAGAAACACTTCTATTGCATGGGATGCTTTGCTCCCTTGTTATCATTAGATGGCCTGCCACCATCGTGTGAGTCTTGTGTGAAAAGAAGGGAATTAGCGTGAAGAGAGAGGGTGTCGTCTAGTGTATTAAGTGAGATGAGGGAATTAGGGTGAGTGAGGGATTTTGAGTGTGTGAGGTGCGGGTTTGGGTAGGTTTAGGGTTTTACTTTTTTTTTAAGTTATTTTTGCTTTTCTTTTTATTTCTTATTTTAAAAAGTTGCTTCATGGCAGCTGAAAGACAAAATGTCCTTCTCTCTCTTTTTTATTATATTTGATTTGAAATTATATATAAAATCGTCACCCATTCTCAGTGGATGGGGTGATAGTATTGTTGCCTCTTTAACAAAAATGTGATCTCCAATATGCTGTCCACAAATTCCCGGGTGGTAACCCTGGCCATCATCCCCTTTCCATGTAGAAACACTTCTATTGCATGGGATGCTTTGCTCCCTTGTTATCATTAGATGGCCTGCCACCATTTGACACTAGTAATGCTGGTATGATGCCACTTGTTATCAGCAACTCCCAATCGCTTAGTCGGAGGGGGTTGGTTGCAACATCTCTTATGAGGCTAGGGCTCCAATCCATTGAACTGTTTAGGATGACGTTGATTATTCATGTTTGGGATGCCTTGGAAAAATTCAATTTAGCTTGGGTGATCCATGTTAATCTCAAATTTCTCATCTCACTCACCATTCATGATCTTCTCAAATCATTAGTTTTGGTGCAAATAAATTCTGAGGATGGCATAATAGGGCATCCATGTGTTAGACCGGTCCATTGGACTTGTCCAGCCGGTCCACGTGCGACCGGCCCTGCGAAACAGAGGCGGAGGTTCCGCCTCTTCCTGTACGCGGGATCCAATTGTCGATCCTCACAGAGCCAATTAGGAAGGTTTTTGAAGGGAGTTTAGGAGGGAAATTGAATGTAGGGACTGTTTAGGGATTTCCTTTTGATTTGTATGCATTAAATAGTTTGTTTTCCTAGGGTTAGGGCATCTTGAATTTGGCTGAAATTTGTGATCTAGATTTAGGTTTTCCTTTAGGCTCTAGCGGCGTCTAGAGATTTGGGAGAGATCAATCCTCTCCTCGAATAGAGGATCAATTGTATCTTGCTGTTTTTCTTCGTCCACTAGTGAATTTCAAGTGTTTTTCTCATATTTTCCTATAGTTTTCACAAAACCTGCACTATAGTTGCTGTTTTTCTCTGAAATCCAGCAGTTTTCTGGATTTATAGTGGTTGTTTCCTATCACCATGCTCCCTCTAGTTGAGGGAGAGTTGGTAATTGACTCCCCTCATGTGCCACTCAAGGCAACATGGCATCCCTATTGCTGTAGGATCAAGTGTTCACCGGAAACCTAATATCACCGAAAGGCTACATAAATGAATTACAGTCTTTGCATTACATTTTAAATCTACATGACATGACTGTCATTTTCATATCATAATATCCACCAATAACCTTTGTTAATGCTCAGAACACTTAGGCTCACTCAATAAATATGCTGTCATGTGCTTATTTTAACTTTTGCATTTAGTTATTTTTCGCTGAGCTAAGAATCTGAGAGATTGTGTTTTGAAAAGGCTGCCCTCTTGGTCTAGCTAGATTAGGCTCTTTTAAAGTTCTATTAAGTTGATTTCAACATGGGGGACTCTTCTTTGGAGTTGAATTCCATTGGAGCTTTGATGTTTTGTTGGCTGAACGTATGCATGAATCAGCTTGAAGGATGAATTCCTTGCCATCCACTTGATAGAATGTGGAGTGTTTTAGGCATCTAATGCTAGGGAATTATTAATAATTCCAACACCAAAGCAGGTGTTCAAATATTGCCTATACTTAGTTTTGCTTTTATTCACCATAAAAGACTCTTAGTTTTGCTTTTATTCACCATAAAAGACTCTTAGTTTTGCTTTTATTCACCATATAAGACTCTACATGGCATAGTAAGTTTTGATAACAGATGCCATTGGAGTCTGTGTCACTCAAGTCCATAACAAGGCTTTTGCAAATTGGGCAAGCTTACGAATTTATTAGCAAAATTTTTCCTGAAAGATAAATTTGCTTGATCTATGTATTTACTTGTGGATACACAACCTATGTGTCCTTAGGGTTCTTTGACTATGCAGTAGCATCAAACTTATCCTCTTGAACTAAGTTGATTTGTGCAACAGAGAGTACTCTTTGGAGCTGAACCTTGGGGCGGTTTGATGGTTTCTTGGTTGAGTGTGTGCATGGATCAGCTCAACGTGGAGTTTATCAGGCATACAACACTAGGGAATTCTATTCAACACCAAAGTAGATGTTTAAATGTTGCTTACTGCACATTTGGTCTTGTCTGCTATATCATGTTCTACATCTTTTAGCATATTTTGATAACAAGCCAATGGAGAGGTCCATAATCAGCCTTTTGAAGGTAGAGCATGCTTTGGAATTTATTTGCTTTATTTTCCTTTAAGACATCCTTGCTTGATGTATGCATGTATTCAATACTGGATACACAATTTTATGTGCTTTTATGGTTCTTTGAGCATGCATTATATGCATCAAATGGTTTATAATTTATCATTTATATTGCACAATAATTGATTTTTTTAAGAGAATATGACTAACAAAATAAGCTCAAAGCTAATACAGAAATTATGCATGGGGTTTGAAGCGTGGGGATTGTTTTGATTTTTATGTGGGCTTTCCCTTTTGTTTCTGATCTTTGCATTGTTAAATGCATCTTTGATGAAGGATCATTTTATTATGAAAGCTAACATAACATCATCAGTCTACGTGGAGTGTGACAGAAAGTGAATTTTGCATTGTCTTGCATTGTTTCCATTATTAAAGAATTCCTATTAACTATGATAAGCACATATTTCTATGGAAATCTCTGTAGACATTAAGCACTCGATTTCATTCATTTGCTAGATTCTCCTGCAAGGGCATTTCGATGGAATCAAAAGCGTCAAGGCAGGTTCGCTCAACATCAACCCTACAGTCCATTTATGATGGTTGTAATGAGGAACTGGTGAGACCATGGGAATCTCCTCTTTCTTAATTAAATCCTTAAACCTGTTAAGTATGGCTATTGTAACCTTCAAATATTTCTGATTATAATAAATCGCTACTTTTAATCCATTATAGAGATTAGAGCAATATCTTTTCCATTTCTATGGTGACGTGCATAATGGTTGTCTAAATGTCCATCTTTTGATGTTTATACTACTACAATCAATGTGTATCCTGAATAGGAGCGAACTTTCATTTACTTTCAATTAAGTTATTTGGGGGCTTTTGTACTTTATTTGCTATAAGTAGTGTGAGTTACAAAGACTAGAGGTGAGATTACACTAAAATGTGATATCAGCAGAAATAAATCGAACATGAGCTTATGCCTTTCACACCCGTGCTTGCATTCGCAGGTTAAGTTCTTCGTAACCTTCTTGCTAGTTCTCTTTAGGTGCTTTTGTTTATATGTGATTCACCTCTTACAATGCAATAAAAGCAATTTTAGCTCCATAAAATATTATTACTCGACTTTATGAAGATGATGCTCCAATGAAACTTACCAATTTGCAATAAAGACAAATGTGCTTTACTTGGCTCCCTTATTGCATATGAGCAAAAGAAAAATCAGAGAAATGAAGATGCTCCAGAGAGAAAAAAAAGAAGAGAAGAAAAATAGCTCTCAGAACATGAAGGTCTGATAAGAGACAGACCTAGCGAGCAGATATGGCACTAATTACAAAAAGACTTTTAGCAAATTGTATTGTGGCAACCATTCAAGAATGTCCTACCAGACACGATGGGTACATATTCTATAATGGTTTATCAGCAAATATAAATACATTGTTCACTTTATGAGGAAGAGCTGGCGTCAAAATATTTAGGAAACTCTTAGACTTTTAGGTATGAATTAAAACATTCTTTTTCAGCATCCGATATTCTCATATTTGAGGTGGCACATGTTTTCACGCGACTATTTTCCTCATTTGAAAACTTTGCAAGCAATTAATTATTAATACTCAACTTTTATGATTTTTCTTTTGTCTGCTAATGAGATTCTCAGTAGATTTTTCTGAAATAGTTTCATATCATACACATGTTTACCAACTTGAAGCTTCAAGTGTTGAGCTCACGTGCTCATGCTCTTGTTGTTGAAGGCTGCACATTGCTTGATGAATATCCATTGCATTCTACTTACTGAATTACAATGATAATGATGAGCTAACTTCTAAAAAGAATGATTTGTCGGTGCAAATCACAACAAAAAGTGAAAACTCACCTAAGGAGAAAACTGCATGGGTCATTTTTGCTGATAATATGAAATGCCTAATTGCGTCAAAGCAATTATCTACACCATGGGAGAGAAATTTGTTAGGAAATATTTGAAGATTTCAAGTAAAACCTAACAATAAAAACAAAAACAGCGAGAATAATCCACAAATCTAAAGGAAAAACTACAACAACAATAGTTTTTTTTATTGGAATAATCAAACTAACGGAAGAAAATAGCAAGATACAATTGATCCTCTATTCGAGAGTAGGATCTATCTCTCTCAAATCTCTAGACGCCACTAGAGTCCAAAAACCTAAGAGATCTCAAATTTTAGCCAAATTCAAGATGCTCTAACCCTAGGAAAACAAACTATTTAATGCATACAATTCAAAAGGAAATCTCTAAACAGCCTCTACTCTGAAATTTCCCTCCCAACTCCCTTCAAAAACCTTCCTAAACAGCTCCGCGAAGGCCTCGACGGTCAGATCCTGCGTATAGGAGGTGGAGACTTCTGCCTGTTTCGCACGAGCTGGTCTCGTAGGACCGGCTAGACCGGTCCAATGGACCGATCTAACAATACTTCCCTTTCAAAGATCCACCTTGTCCGCAAGGTGGAAAGACAACACCTTCCTCTATTCCCTCGTCATCACAAACGGTGAGAACCTGAAGAGTTCGGTCATTACACCTGTGCCTTGGAGTATACTTCTCGTCACATTTGAAACATAGCCTTTCACCCTCTTCTCCTATAATTCCGTTTCTGTGAACATCTTGAAGTTGTCCCCAGGTCTTCCTCCTGCAGTCTTTTCCTTTGAAGTCCCCCGAAGAGTATCCAATGTTGGCTCATTGGATGCCTATAAGGTGGTGGTCATCTTGTATGAGCCTACTGAGCTGCTACCTCCCGTTTCTCTCTCTAGGTGTAATACCGTACTTTTTCCTACATCTAAGCAACAAATACAAGTTTATATTTTATATTCCTATTGAAGAAATCCATTGAGAGACACATGCAATGGTTGATTTGTAACAAATGGATGAGACTGGATGTGAATGGGTAGTGGAAAGGTAGTGGGTTCATAATTAAAAAAAAATGTATATATATATAAATAGTGAGTGGAAGTAAAACACTAGCCATTCCCTCTTCTTTTCCCACCCGCCAATTCCTTCTGCACCCGATCAGAGAATAGGTTGCGGAAAGCTGAGGAATTTATTTTTCTTTCTTTTCGTGCTCTGCTGCATACTCTTGATGTTATGGTTTCTGGGAAGGAATTGCTGCTGCTGTTTACTGGATTTGGGAAGGAATTCAGTGGCTGCTGTGAGGGAAATGCAGAAATAGGGAAGCAGATTTAAATCAACAATTCTAAGAATAAGGAAGGAGAATTTATGCAACTGTTGAATCATAATTTTTAAATCAGGTTGCTGCTAAGTCTAGACCTTTTAACTGTTGGGAAGAAGGCCTTAAAGTGAAATTTTACGGAGCAGTTGTTGGAATTCAATAGGGTTGCAAAATATTAGTAAATCAAGGATAAAGAGTAGTAAGGAAAGGAATTGGTTGGATGAGAAGAAGTTTGACGGAAGTTGTATACAGAAGAACAAGATGACAGGGAATTGTAGGAGCGCAAATTCCGAATGAGGTGAGATACCCAAACGATGTTATAGGAATTAGTAAATGTTTTATCTAATTTCAATTCATATCTAGTATGGTTATAATAGCATTTATTTCAGTTTACTTCTGTTTACTCTTGTATGAACATGTATGAATATGCTTATTCATAAAGTAATGTCTATAATAGCATATGTCATGAGGGTTAAAAAGGATGTTAAAAATGATTGCTATTGAGAAAGTGAAATAAGTCATATATGGGGTATAGACCCGCACAAGTAAAGGCGAAAGACCTGATGAGATAAGCCTACACTCTCAATTCTAAAAGTTGAGAATTTGGACCCAACCTTGAATGAGAGCAGCTTCAATTCTAAAAGTTGGGAATCTGGACCCAACCTTGAATTGGAAAGCTGAAAATGTGCAAAAGCTTATAGCCATCATATGAATTGTTTCAAAGTGTTGAACAGATAGCAAGATGGAAAGTAATGCTATGCATTTCTTATGATCAGTATAAAATTTTAATATGTTCTACCCGTGTTATTATTAGTAAGTAATATTATGAAATTATTAATTGTTAACAATATTATTATTATTGTTTATACATTGCTTGTGTATTTCATTGAGCCAAGCTCATTAGCAGTGGTTATACTGCAGGAAAGGGAAGAAACCCGTAGGGCATTAAAGGGGTGACTGTTTTTTTTGGGTGTACATATATTTTGGGAGTACAAAGAGATCTAAAAAGAGATATGAAGGATAGTTGTGCAAACTTTTGAGTATGTAAGTAGATTTTAAAGGTTTTTAGTGAAGCTCTGTATTTCATTTGAAATGTACTTTTTAGTTAAGATATATTATATATGCTTCCTATTATGAACATTTTGAAGTGTTATGATTAGTGAGGTTAGGATAGTTTGAATAGACTACTTTTTACTTATCTAATTATGTTATCAGTGTTCAAGTAAGGAGACGGTCCATTTAGATTCTCCTTCTCTGTTACACTCTAAGTTGACTGTAGGGGGTTAAAATGGGGTGTAACACTAGGTGCATCTGATCCTCCACCAACTGAGCAAGCACCGTAGCCTCTTCCAAGTCACAAGGCCTCATCACTTTGACTGCTGCCCAGATCTCTGGTTTCAGTCCTTTCATGAAGTTTCCCTTTACCATAGTCTCAGAAAGGCGGTCCAATCGGCTAGCAAGGTATTCGAACCTCTCTTGGTACTCTATCACTGAATCAGCTTATGTCAAGGCGAAGAACTGCTAGTAGAAGTCTCCTCCCCTGCTGGTTCGGAATCGTTCTAATAGGTAATCCTTGAACTCCCTCTAACTCCGTATGGATCGCCGCATGCCCCTCCACAGGTACCAAGCCAAAGCCTTCCCTTCTAAATATAGGCCCGCTGCCATCAGTCTCTCCTCATCCATCAACCTATTGGCAGTAAAATACCTTTCCATCCTTAGATCCACCCATGTGCATCCTCTCCCTCAAAAATAGGAATCTTCAGTTTCCTCACTCTCAGATCTCCAACAACCCTGCTTCCTCCAAAATTTCCCATTCCCCAAGGGTGTGGTTCCCCCCAATTGTGCCAATCATCCTTCCTTTGCTCGCACCCAAACCTTTCATCACAAGCTCACATTCTCCCTTCAAATTCAGCACCTCTTCGATCATATTCAACCTCTCTCCTTTCAAATTCGACACCTCTTTGATCATAATCAAGTCCTTGCCTTTCAAATTCAGCTCCTCTTCTTTCAAATTCAACATCCCTCCACTCATGCCCAACCCCCTAAGAATCAGGCGCTGATTTTCTCAGAAAAATCCCCCAAACATTCCCAAATTCTGCTATGATACCAATTTGTTAGGAAATAGTTGAAGATTTCAAGTAAACCCTAACATTAAAAGCAAAAATAGCGAGAATGATCCATAAATCCAAAGGAAAAACTAGAACAACAGTAGTTTTTTTTATTGGAATAATCAAACTAATGGAAGAAAATAGCAAGATACAATTGATCCTCCATTCGAGAGGAGAATCTCTCTCTCCGAAATCTCCAGACGTCACTAGAGCCCAAAAACCTAAGAGATATCAAATTTCAGCCAAATTCAAGATTCCCCTATCCTAGGAAAACAAACTATTTAATGCATACAATTTAAATGGAAATCTCTAAACAGCCCCTACTTTGAAATTTCCCTCCCAACTCCCTTCAAAAACCTTCCAGAACAGCTCCGTGAAGGCCTGAGCGGTCGGATCCTGCGTACAGGAGGCGGAGACTTCCGTCTATTTCGCACGAGCCAGTTCCGTAGGGCCGGTTGGACCGGTCTAACAAAATTCCTTCCACTTAAGCAATTTAATGCCTGCCATAGTCCCCTGTAATAGCATAGCCGAACAATGACATTTAAACAAGTATCCATACTTGATGTGCTGCATGTTCTGAAAGGGATTGTCATTTATTTTCTTGCAAACTTTTACTCCAGAAAAAAATGTTGAATTTGAGATTCATCAAAGTCTTTTTTCTCTTCATACATTAATTAGGGTATTTGTCATTCCATTAGGTGCATTATTTTGAAAATATTTTTCAAATTTAGTGACCAACATTTGCATTCTATTCATTTGGTTCAGCTTGTGCTGCATGTATGCTAGTTTATTGCTTTATTGAAGAGCGTTCACACATTTGAATGTAATTAGCCTGTTGTCTTGTAAGAGAAGAAGACATTGGATTGACATGGGACAGCTACAATTTAGTCGGACGTATTCAAAACAAGTTAGGTACACGGTGTTCTAAAACTGAGGCTATCTCTGTAGATTTCTCAGCAACCGAAACAAAATGCTTGCTAAACAAATCTTATCTTGTTAGTACATATGGTTTTTTGCATCGTACTTTTCATTTTAATTCTTTTTGGTATTGTTGATATAAACTTCTCTGAAGCATCATCTTTTATTTTTTCTAATCATTTAATTATAACTAACAATTACCAAGTGCTTTGGTCTTGTTATGTTGTTAATATTAGAATGAATAAACAATAATATGTTGAACTTTTTGTTAGTTTATTGTTTATTAAATCAGGTCTTGGGAGGCTGTCATAAGATATTCGTTCTTATTGCATTTACATATCACAGTTTTATTTTTTTGAACATTTTTTTTCCCAGGATGCTATGATTGATGACTTCAGGGTATCACCATTATGCAATAAGAGTGGCACATGGGCTTATAATACTAAAGCGACTCTTAAATCCAGAGTAGCACCAGTGCCTCCATATTGCCATGAGGATCAAATTGATAAAATCACTTTTACGGGAAAAGATTTTGATGCATGCTTATTGGCCTCAAATGAGAAGCATTCAAATGGTAAACTTCATTTTGGGATCCTCTTACATTTTTTTTGAAGTGTGTTCGACAGTATTGAATCATTCGATGGGCACTGCGTATTGCAAAATGGAGAATTGTACATAACTTCCATTTTCTTCTTTGCTGATACTCTTATGTTTCAGCTCTGTAAAGCTACATAAATTTAGGATTACTAGTTTTATATACCATGTAATGTTGTTTAGATTCATGGCGGCAATGCTTTCTAGTATTTGTTATGTTAAATTGATATAAATCTTAAAGCAGAAATAAGATTAAGGGTGTGACTCCTTGATAGTGATCCCATAATCTGGGAAGGCCCACAGCTATGCAGGGTGCCTGATGAGGGATGGCCTAAAGTACCAGGATCATAGTTAAAAAAATCTGAGAATTTCTAAAATGATATGCAAAATTATGGAATACAAATAAATATTATCTAGAATACTATGATATTTTTATAGAATGCCAGGCACACAAGATCAAGTTCACACATTTTTTCACCGTCATCATTAGCTTAGTCTTAATTTGTAGATGACTTCTTCTTACTGTTGGACAACATTTCATTTCTTTATTTTGACATTGGTTTTCTCCACAAAACAATTGATTTTCTCCCCTATATTGATACAAACAACATTCTATTTCTGTGATTTTGGTTTGAAATTAGTAAAAGCGACAACAACAAACCAGACAATAGCTAGGAAACAACAAGTTTGCAATGCAGCAACAAGCCAACAAGAACAACAAACAAGTCAGCCAGCAACAAGACAACAAGATAGTTGTGAAGTAGCAGGAAGGCACCAACAAATAGTAGCCAAGAAGTTAAGTAGCAACAAACAACGCTACCAGCAAGGCAACTGTTAAGTATTAGCGGCTGTAGTGAAGCGCCTGATACTATAAGCTAAGACCACCAATATTTGCTATAGTAATGGCTAGTGTTTTCGAGGCGTTAAGCTCAATGCCAAAGAGTTCCTTTTTTCTTTATTGTACATGATATAGTGCAAAGCAAAAAAGAAGTGACATTTTTACTAACTACTAACAAGTGCGTTCATGACCTGTTTGTTATATATACATATACTAATCGTTTAATTATTCATACAATAATCACATCAGGTGATAATTTTTTGGGAATATATGTTACATTCAATAACCATACTTTTTTAATTTTTTAAAAGGATAAAAATAAAAAAAATGCTTGTGAGATTGAGACCAGCTGGAGACCAAGAAGTTGTGGTAGTTTGAAGTGAGTGAGAGTATGAAGATGAGGCATTAAGAAGTATGCAGATGGTACATCAATAAGCGTTCTTAAGAAGAAGCCTGTGTGCTAGAAGTTATTAGTGCTGGCAATGAGAAGTATTTAAGAAATTTAGTGGTTGAGAGAGTGTGAATAGGAGAACCACAATGAAATGACTAGCTTTTACATGAGAGAACACAAAACTAATGAGCAATTCCTTGATGACTATGAGAAACAATAAGCAGAAGTGAACACTTTTGTCTTGGTTATTACAGCATGTGATGAGGACATCACTACATGGAAGGTTTATCGTAGACGTGGTCATCGATCTACGGCCACGATCGAGTCTTTGTATTTTTGAGTTTTATTGTATCGTTGTTTCTTTTATTTTATGATGTTATTTCTTTTACTATTTTACCCTTACTTAAGGGTGGATTGTTTGTAAGCCCAAGAGGGCATTGTAGTCTTTTCTTTTGGTCCTTTGTTTTGAGGCTATTTAAAGGCCCTATGTTGTATTGTTATGGGTAATGAATGATTTTTCAAGAAAATTCCTGCATGCTATTTCTTTGTGAGAGTTGAGAGCCAAGGAGAGAGCTCCCTAGGAGAGGGAGATTCGTGCATCACCCACCAACCTTGATAAGTCGGGTTCGTGGCTATTTCATTATCTTTCCTTCTCCCTCTCTTCCCCTCCACCCCCACGGCTAGCCTACCCGCCGGCCCCTCCCTCCTCTTCCTTTTTTCCTTGATTTCACCTTGCCTCTTTTCCTAATTTAGTTTGGGAGAAAAGGGGACAGAATTTGAATTCAAATCCAATTGATTTGAAATTCAAAAACTTTCCTAATTTACCAAATCTATTTTAGGAAAGTTTCCTAATTGAGTCCTATTTGAATTTTCAAATAAAAGGGATTGAATTAAATCTTTCCTATTTCCTAATTCTAATTTTAGAAACCCAAATCAATCCCAAAATCCCCTCCCTATCCCCTTCATAGCCACCGGCCCCCCTATCCCTATTCGGCCCCCCCTCTCTCCAATTCCCCTCTCTCTCTCCAATCCCCCTCTCTCACATTAATTCCTACCCTTTGGAAATAAATCCTAGTTTCCTTTCCTACCTCCCTCCTAATTCAAAATCTGAAAATAATTTCAGATTTTGGACACAAAACCCTAACCCTAGCCCTAACCCTACCTCTCCAAAATCTGAACCAATTTCCCTCCATCATCCCTACCTTGGCCGGCCCCTCCCACAACCCCTTTCCCACTTGATTCTCAAAGGAAATCTTCAATCTTTTGAGGAGAAACTTCAAGGACAGCAAAGGCACATCATCTTCAACCCTTCTCCTTCACAATCAATATGAATGGAAGTCCCTGAATGGGACTACGGTTTGGTGCTTGTCGATCAAGATAATATCGACATACTCCGCTCTCCCTTCTTTGACGTGGGCTTTGACTTTGACAACACCGTCGAAGAATACATCGACCGGATCCACATCACCTTGGTTGATGTGATTGACGATCAAAGATCAAAAGGACGTTGGACCATCTTCGGCCGAGCCACAACCCCCACCACTCCGGCTACTTCATCGTATTCAATCAAAGGTTACGTCATTCATCTTCTACATCTCCCCACCGGTGCCATTAGCAATCAAAAGGACATCATCCGACGGCGATTCTTTTCCAAATAAGGGCGAGCTTTTTCTTCCCTAGTCAATTACTTCTTCATCTACTAACCTTGTAGGTGATGACGGATTCGCAAGGGATCAAACTCCGCCTAAATTGCTAAAGCTTAGTAAACGTAGGGTTTTGAGTGTATCTTTTTATGCTTCGTATTTCATTGTTAACTTAGGGATGTTAGTTGAACGTCTATTACTTTGCATGTTTTTGATTTTCTAAACTATTAGTTTGTTCAAGCATTTAGCAAGTGATTTGGCCTAAGCGTAAGCACCCCTTTCTTGTTTTACTTTGTCGTTTCAATTGCTAGTAATTTAATCAACAGTTGCTCTCTTTAATAAATCGTGCTAATCCTTATAATTTTCATTTAAATGCATCTTAGTCCTGCATCATCTGGTATCAGAGCATGGTTAACCTAGGATTTGCATGCTAGAACTTACCCTAGGTTATTGCTCAACTGTTTTACTCACTTTTGCATACATATCATCATTTAAAACACTTTCAATTTGCTATTGTGTTTGTTGTCCAGAATTTTCTGCATACATTTAGTAAGCTTTAAGATCATTTCATTGATATCTAGGTGCCCTTAACTCTTCAACCTCTCTACTTGCCTAGGAGACTTAACACCATCGTGTAGTTTGCTGTCCTAAAGTTTCCTGCAGCATTTAGTGTCATTTCAGGGCATCTTTTCATTACTTTGTTTGCTGTCCACCTCCTAGACTCACCCCTAAGTGTCCCCTAGTGTCTAGGAATGGACCCGGAACAACTTGGAAGGACTTTAGACTTGTTGGTAGGTCAAATGAATAACATTAGCCAGCAGCTCAAAGAAAATCAAGCCGACCTAGCCGAACTTCGTAGGGACACCACTGAACGATTTGATACACTTGAGCGTGCACGAGAGCATCCTATTCCCTACACCCCTTCTAGACCACCGTCTATGTATGGGGATGACACCTACCCTGATGAGAGGCAACATCGTGCCAATCATCGCGCTCCACATTATGGACATGACCCCCCGTCATGATCCTGATATACCACTTATGAAGAATATTAAAGTTGATGCTCCTACCTTTGATGGCACCCTCGATCCCCAGCTCTTCCTGGACTGGGTCAAAGGTATGGACAGCTTCTTTAAGTGGTATAACATCTCCGAGGAAAGGAAGGTTAGCTTTGTGGAGATGAAACTCACGGGTAGGGCGAGTCAGTTTTGGTCAAACTTAGAGAGTCTTAGAGAGGCTAGGAATGATTACCCCATCAATGATTGGCCATCTATGAAACGTGAACTTAAGCAGAAGTACTTGCCTCCCTCGTACTTCCCTAGGTTGTTGGATAGATGGAATAGGCTGACCCAGGGAAATAAACCAGTCAAAGAGTACATCGCCACCTTCGATGATTACTTGATTCGATGCAAAGGGGAGACCTCTACCACCCCCGTGCAGATTTTGTCTATGTTTCGTACCGGATTGCGAGAGGATCCTCGCAACGAGTTGTTTTCCCGGAACGTTACTACCCTGGAGAACGCCTACAGTTTAGTGTTGGATTTAGAGGAGACCCGTTCACAGCACCCGAGCCGTTCACATGACTCTAGACCCTCCTACAGACCTTCCAGTAGTGCCACTCCTCACTCTACCATTGCACGACCTACTCCTGGTAGTGTGATCCGACCACCTACGGGTCACCCAACCCCCCGACCTGATTTTAGAAACAAACCTCCCACCCTGGGTACCCCTCGGTCCAGTCCCGGGATCAAGTGCTTTCGATGCCAAGGGTATGGACATATCACTTCTCAGTGCTCCAGTCCCTACAAAGTCTCTATCATTGAGGAGATTACTGAGGAGGATCTTGAGCCCGAGGTTGATCAGGTCCATCAAGTAGAAGATGAAGGCGATTTCTTCGAGGAGGACGATGACACCGCTGTCCTCCACTGCCTTCAGAAGTTAGACACTTCTCCCATCTGCGTGGTGAGATGTGCGCTGTCACACCCCGTTACCTCCGATGACTGGCGTAGGACTTCGATTTTTCACACCTACACCAAAATTAAAGATAAAAACTATAAGGTCATCATAGATAGTGGCAGTTGCATCAATGGTGTTTCCTCCAGCATGGCGTCCAAACTGGGTCTTTCTGCCATTCCTCACCCCAGTCCCTATAAGGTAGCGTGGGTCAACTCCATTGCCTTGGAGGTGAAAGAGCGAAGCATCATACCTATCTCCTTTGCCACTTATAAGGAGAATGTGCGGTTCGATGTACTGATTATGGATGTTGGACAGATTCTGTTAGGCCGACTCTGGATTTTTGATAATGACGTCCACATCTATGGGCGTTCAAACGCCTGCGTGTTTGAACATGCGGGCAAAAAGATTAAGCTTTTGCCATCGTAGCCCCGGGTCAAGGATGATCCCAAATCCCACCCCCTTAAGTCCAAGAAAGGACTGAACTTGGTCACCGCCAAAGTTCTGGACTTTGAGATTACTCAAGGCGCACCTCTGTACGCCTTAGTGGGTCGTGAGATTTCTCCTGAATCTGATGACCCTATCCCTCCGGAAGTCCAACCCATTTTAGGGCAGTTTGCTGATGTCTTCCCCGATGATCTCCCAGATCAGTTACCTCCTCTTAGAGACATTCAGCATGTCATAGACTTAGTCCCTGGAGCCTCCCTCCCTAACCTGCCCCATTATCGCATGAACCCCATGGAACATGCTGAACTTAAGAAGCAGGTAGATGAGCTACTACAACGAGGTTTCATTAAGGAGAGTCTTAGCCCCTGCGCGGTGCCCGCCCTTCTCACTCCTAAGAAGGACGGATCTTGGAGAATGTGTGTTGATAGCCTTGCTATCAACAAAATCACCGTCAAGTATAGTTTCCCTATTCCACGATTGGACGATATGCTCGATATGATGACGGGCGCCACTCTATTCTCCAAGATCGATCTCAAGAGTGGATACCACCAGATCTGGATCCAACCCAGTGATGAGTAGAAGACTGTTTTCAAGACCAAGGATGGTCTTTACGAGTGGTTGGTCATGCCTTTCGGGTTGAGTAACACCTCGAGCACTTTTATGAGAGTCATGACCCAGGTGTTACGCCCTTTTATGGGTAAGTTTGTTGTTGTCTACTTTGACGATATTCTTATCTATAGTCATTCTGTTGAGCAACACCTGGACCACTTAAAGCAAGTCTGTTCGGTCTTAAGGAAAGAACAATTGTATGCAAATCCAAAGAAGTGTACTTTCCTCGTAGATTGAGTTATCTTTCTGGGATTTATCGTGTCAGCTCAAGGGGTTTTTGCTGACCCTGAGAAGGTGAAAGCCATAGTTGAGTGGCCTCTTCCTCAGAACATCCGGGAAGTCCGCAGCTTCCACGAATTGGCCACCTTCTATAGGAGATTTATACGAAACTTCAGTACAATCGTATCTCCTATCACTGATTGTCTTAAGAAGGGTGATTTTCACTGGACCCCAGCCGCCACCAGAACTTTTGATGACATCAAGAAAAGAATGGTGGAGGCCCCAGTAATGAGACTTCCTGACTTCTCCAAAGTCTTCAAAGTGACCTGCGACGCTTCGGGGGTCGGAATTGGAGGAGTCCTCTCCCAGGAAGGTCATTCTGTAGCTTATTTCAGTGAGAAACTGAACGACATTCGGCAGTGATATTTCACTTATGACAAAGAGTTCTATGCGGTGATCCAATCCCTTCGCTATTGGCGACACTACTTTCTCCCGCAAGAGTTCATCTTCTCGGATCACGAAGCTCTGTGTTATATCAACTCCCAGAAGAAGTTGAATGCACGCCACGGTCGTTGGGTAGAGTTCCTTTAGGAGTACACGTATACCGTTAGACATAATGCGGGAGTTGAGAATAAAGCTGCTGATGCTCTCAGTCGTCGCATGATGAGAGCTGAAGTTGTGGGTTTCGACCAAATAAAGAGGGACTATTTGGACTGCCCCGACTTCAAAGAGACCTACTCTCTCTTGTCCACAGGTAGCACGCGCCTTGTAGACGATTTCCTTCTAGAGGATGGTTACCTTTTCAAAGCTCAAAAGCTTTGCATTCCTAGCACCTCCCTTAGGGAATTTCTTGTCTGGGAACTCCACGCCGGAGGCCTCGCTGGGCACTTCGGACGGGATAAAACTATAGAATCCGTGGAGTATCATTTTTTTGGCCCAGCCTGAAGAGAGATGTTGGTAGGTTGATTAGCCGGTGTCACACTTGTCAGCTAGCCAAACAGCGTAAGCAGAACACTGGTCTCTACACTCCGTTGCCTGTCCCTAGTTGTCCTTGGCAGGATGTTAGCATGGATTTCATTTTAGGCCTGCCTAAGATTCTTCGTAAAAATGATGCCATATGTGTCGTAGTTGATAGATTTTTCAAAATGGCTCATTTTATACCCTGCTCCAACATACGACGCCTCCCATATTGCCAAGCTTTATTTCAATGAGGTTGTCTGTCTTCATGGTCTACCCAAGACCATTGTCTCAGATAGGGATGTTAAATTCATTAGCTATTTTTGGAAGACCCTTTGGATGAAATTAGGCACTAAATTGCAATTCTCTACAGCCTTTCATCCACAAACGGATGGTCAGACCGAGGTAGTTAATAGGAGCATAGGAAATCTGTTGCGGTCTCTGGTTGGTGAGCATGTTAAGGATTGAGATTCTGTTCTACCCACTGCTGAGTTTGCGTATAATAATTCTGTAAACCGAACCACTGGCCTAAGTCCTTCTGAGATTGTGTATGGGTTCAAACCTAGGCAACCTTTAGATCTCATTCCTGTGTCCTAGGTATAGGATATCTGAGTCTGCATCTTCATTTACATCGCATATGCATGAGCTTCATAAGAAAATTGCACGACAAATTGAAAAAAGTAACACTGATTATAAATTACATGCTGATCTGAAACGAAAATTTAAAACTTTTGACGTTGGTGATTCCGTGATGGTGCGGATTCGTCCGGAATGGTTCCCACAAGGAACGGTTAAGAAATTGCATGCTAAAAGTGCTGGACTATTCAAAATAATTAAGAAAATCAATGATAATGCTTATGTGGTAGATCTTCCTGCTGTGTTCAACATCAATCCCTCTTTTAACATAGAAGATCTAGTGGCATATGAAGGTCCGGATTTCAATCCGCCAAACCCACTCTTACAATAACCTTGTGTGACCCTACCTTGTGAGATCCCTAACCTACCTCCACTCCCAGATATCCCTAAATCACCCATAGCAGAAAAAGTGGACACGATCCTGAGCGATGAAATCATCTCTACAAAGGAAGGGGGACGACGAAGATACTTGATTAGGTGGAGAGGCAAACCTGAGACAGAGGATACTTGGTTGGATCGTGAGGAGTTACAGCAGCTGGATCCAGATGCATTGGAGATCTATGACAGCGCCAGAGATACTTACTCGACGGAGTCGAGCTTTCTTCCACCCCGGGAGAATGATGAAGACATCACTACATGGAAGGTTTATCGTAGACGTGGTCGTCGATCTACGGCCACGATCGAGTCTTTGTATTTTTGAGTTTTATTGTATCGTTGTTTCTTTTATTTTATGATGTTATTTCTTTTACTATTTTACCCTTACTTAAGGGTGGATTATTTGTAAGCCCAAGAGGGCATTGTCGTCTTTTCTTTTGGTCCTTTGTTTTGAGGCTATTTAAATGCCCTATGTTGTATTGTTAAGGGTAATGAATGATTTTTCAAGAAAATTCCTGTATGCTATTTCTTTGTGAGAGTTGAGAGCCAAGGAGAGAGCTCCCTAGGAGAGGGAGATTCGTGCATCACCCACCAACCTTGATAAGTCGGGTTCGTGGCTATTTCATTATCTTTCCTTCTCCCTCTCTTCCCCTCCACCCCCACGGCTCCCCACCTTCCCCACGGCTAGCCTACCCGCCGCCCCTCCCTCCTCTTCCTTTTTTCCTTGATTTCACCTTGCCTCCTTTCCTAATTTAGTTTGGGAGAAAAGGGGACAGAATTTGAATTCAAATCCAATTGATTTGAAATTCAAAAACTTTCTTAATTTACCAAATCTATTTTAGGAAAGTTTCCTAATTGAGTCCTATTTGAATTTTCAAATTAAAGGGATTGAATTAAATCTTTCATATTTCCTAATTCTAATTTTAGAAACCCAAATCAATCCCAAAATTCCCTCCCTATCCCCTTCATAGCCGCCGGCCCCCCCCTCTCTCTCCATTTCCCCTCTCTCTCTCCAATCCCCCCCTCTCTCTCCAATCCCCCTCTCTCACATTAATTCCTACCCTTTGGAAATAAATCCTAGTTTCCTTTCCTACCTCCCTCCTAATTCAAAATCTAAAAATAATTTCAGATTTTGGACACAAAACCCTAACCCTACCTCTCCAAAATCTGAACCAATTTCCCTCCATCATCCCTACCTTGGCCGGCCCCTCCCACAATCCCTTTCCCACTTGATTCTCAAAGAAAATCTTCAATCTTTTGAGGAGAAACTTCAAGGACAACAAAGGCACATCATCTTCAACCCTTCTCCTTCACAATCAACATGAACGGAAGTCCCCGAATGGGACTACGGCTTGGTGCTTGACGATTAAGATAATATCGACATACTCCGCTCTCCCTTCTTTGACATGGGCTTTGACTTCGAAAACACCGTCGAATAATACATCGACCGGATCCACGTCACCTTGGTTAATGTGATTGACGATCAAAGATCAAAAGGACGTTGGACCATCTTCGGCTGAGCCACGACCCCCACCACTCCGACTACTTCATCGTATTCAATCAAAGGTTACATCATTCATCTTCTACATCTTCTCACCGGTGCCATTAGCAATCAAAAGGACATCATCCGACGGCGATTCTTTTCCAAACAAGGGTGAGCTTTTTCTTCCCTAGTCAATTACTTCTTCATCTACTAACCTTGTAGGTGATGATGGATTCGCAAGGGATCAAACTCCGCCTAAATTGCTAAAGCTTAGTAAACGTAGGGTTTTGAGTGTATCTTTTTATGCTTCGTATTTCATTGTTAACTTAGGGATTTTAGTTGAACGTCTATTACTTTGCATGCTTTTGATTTTCTAAACTATTAGTTTGTTCAAGCATTTAGCAAGTGATTTGGCCTAAGCGTTAGCACCACTTTCTTGTTTTACTTTGTCATTTCAATTACTAGTAATCTAATCAACAGTTGCTCTCTTTAATAAATCGTGCTAATCCTTATAATTTTCATTTAAATGCATCTTAGTCCTGCATCAACATGTGTTGAATTTAACCATGAAATATGGACTTTGGATTTTAATTTAAGCTGGAGCCAAGTGCGAAGTGCTACGATGCTATACTTACATTTTATTTTAATCTTGCACAGAGCTAATACATCACTTTGCTTTGCTTAGAGAGAGCACTTTTTTCTACATTATTGCTATAGTAAAAGTCAAAGGATTAGAGGAACCTACGGATTCTCTGGTATAGGGACTGGTTGATTGCTAGAACGAAGAGGAAGGAAGAGAGACAGAATTGGAAGATTCTTGATTGATTATTGCAATATTTCAAGCCTATTTATTGGATACATTACAACAAAAAATAATGTAAAACACACCTTATTCATCCTAAATAATACAGACCTTATTGCAATAATATAATCAATCTTAACTATAATAATAAAATAAATAAGTATAATTTAAACGATAACTACAACAAATTTTATCCTAATCTTGAATTTGAAATTCAAAAAAACATATCCATAATTCAAAAGTCATTCTTATTGTGTTATAATTTACATTTAGATACAACAATCCAACTTCCAGAGCATTGATCACCATGTGATGTTGAATTAACGTTCTGATTGTGCTTATGGACTCCTTGCTACATGCTTTTCAATTTCAATGGTGCTATATGAGAGTCACCTCCGTTGGCAAGTTTCATGTAGAAATCGGACATTAAAACTTCAGCAAACACGATCTCTTCAAACTTCTCACAATCGGATGCTCAAATCGTGATTATAAATGTTCTAACTGATCATCTTCTAGATCTGATCTTCAGATCATGGGTCTCTCATTTAGGAGAATTTCACTCCTATGAAATTGTAACTTCATGTGGGGAAGGCTTAACTTTTCCCCTTCTAACTATATTACTTTATCATGTTTTTTCATCATATTTTTAGGAAGTTTCCTAGAAATTTTAGAAACTTTCTTTTTGAGAACTTCTTTATTCATGGAGGTTGTGTAGCATTTCATCTTTAGGTCTCCTAAAAATGTCCAAAGTCATATGATAGTGTTAGACCGGTCCAGCCGGTCTGACAGGACCGGCTTATGCGAACTGAGGCGGACATTTCCGCCTCCTATACACGCTGAACACATGCCCGGGCATGCTTGAGGTGTTTAGGAAGGCTTTTTGAGGGAGTTATGAGGGAAATTTGAATGTAGTGACTGTTTAAGGATTTCCTTTTGATTTGTATGCATTAAATAGTTTATTTTCCTAGGGTTAGGGCATCTTGAATTTGGCTGAAATTTGAGATCTCATAGGTTTTCTTTGGGCTCTAGCGACGTCTAGAGATTTGGGAGAGATCGATCCTCCTCTCGAATAGAGGATCAATTGTATCTTGTTATTTTCTTTCGTAGTTTATTTTCTTGCAATAAAATTACTGTTTGTCATTGGTTTTCCATTGGAATTGTGGAGATTTCTGGCTGTTTTTGCTCTCTTGATAGGATTTACTTGAAATCTTCAAGTGTTTCCTATCACATTGGCATCAGAGCAATTTCCTAGCCAGAAATCGAAGTCTCCTCGCTAATTTCTTCTCCGTTTCACTCGCCTTTTTTGCTGTTTGAAGGCTAGAAATTGCTATTTTTTTCCGTTTTTGCTATTTGGAGCCTAGATTACTGATGGCAGAGAAAAATGTAGAATTGTTGGAAGGGGAATTCAGACAATTGAAAACTGAAATTTCAGATCTCCACACTCAACTTTTAGATGTCAAAAGTCAAATTTCAGCTATCCATGAGAAGATAGATGAGAATGTTTTCAGCCTTGAGGAGATGGTGAAGAAGTTGCTCAAGGGCCAATCCTAAACAGCATCGTCAGAGGTGAGGGAAGCATCTGGCAACCCAGGAAGTGGGGAAAACTCTAATCTAATAAGGCAAAGGGAAGATTAGGAGGTGGAGACTCAAAAGGGAAAAGAGAGAATGCCTCCCCTCGAGCTTGTTCCTATGGGGGAGTCGGTAGGGGGTATGGGGAGAAGCATGAGGAGGTGGAGCAAGAACGAAGATATGATTTAGAGAGGAGAGGGGCAGAATTTGAAAGGGAAAGGGATAATTATGATCAAAGGGGGACTGCATCTGAAAGGGGAGGGGTTTGTTATGATACAAGGGGTGCTGAATTTGAAAGGAGAAGGTGAAAATTTGATGAAAGGCTTGGGTATGAACGTAGAAGGGATGATTGGGACACTTGGGGGGAACCACCCCTTTGGGGAAGAAGAAATTATGAAGGGAACAGAGGCGATCTGAGGGTGAGGAAGCTGAAGATGCCTATTTTTGAGGGAGAGGATGCCCATCGGTGGATTTACAAGGTGGAAAGGTACTTTATCGTCAACAGGTTGATGGAGGGGGAGAGACTGATGGCATCCGGGATGTGCTTGGAAGGGAAAGCTTTAGCATGGTACCAGTGGAGGGATACGAGGCTACCAATAAGGACCTGGAGAGAGTTTAAGGACTGCCTCTTGGAACGTTTCCAAACTGGTAGGGGAGGGGACTTCTACGAGCAGTTCTTCTCTTTGATGCAGGAGGGGACAATGATGGAGTACCGTGAGCAATATGAGTACCTTGCTAGTTGATTGGATCGGCTTTCAGATACTGTACTGGAGGGGAACTTTATGAAGGGACTGAAACCAAAGATCCGCGCAACAGTCAGAGTGATGAGACCTCGGGACTTGGGAGAGTCTATGGAGCTGGCTCAGTTGGTGGAGGATCAGAGGCACCTGGAAAAAGGAGCAGGAGGCAACAGTTCAGGAGACTCGTACAGGATGATCACCACCTTTTTGGCACCCAAGGAGCCACACCGGGTACTCTTAGGGAGACTTCGAAGGAGAAGAGTGTTTGAGGAAGACCTGGGGACAACTTCAAGAAGCTCACAGAAACAAAATTATAGGAGAAGAGGGTGAATGGGATCTGTTTCAGATGTGATGAAAGGTATATGCCGGGACACTGGTGTAAGGACCGAATTCTTCAGGTTCTTACTGTTTGTGATGAAGAAGGAATGGAGGATGGTGTCGTCTTTCCACCTTGCGGGCAAGGTGGATCTTTGGGAGGGGAGTATTGTTAGACCGATCCATTGGACCGGTCTAGCCGGTCTGACGGGACCGGCTTATGCGAATAGAGGCGGACATTTCTGCCTCATGTACGCGCCAAACGCACGCCTGAGCTATTTAGGAAGGATTTTTGATGGAGTTAGGAGGAAAATTTGAATGTAGGGATTGTTTAGGGATTTCTTTTTGATTTGTATGCATTAAATAGTTTGTTTTCATAGGGTTAGGGCATCTTGAATTTGGCTGAAATTTGAGATTTCATAGGTTTTCTTTGGGCTCTAGCAGCGTCTACAGATTTGGGAGAGATCGATCCTCCTTTCGAATAGAGCATCAATTGTATCTTGTTATTTTCTTCTTTAGTTTGTTTTCTTGCAATAAAATTACTGCTTGTCACTGGTTTTCCATTGGAATTGTGGAGAGTTTTGGCTCTTTTTGCTCTCTTGATAGGATTTACTTGAAATCTTCAAGTATTTCCTATCAGATAGGTGAACTAATTGGTTGATTTATTTTGTGGTAATGTCTCCTTTTTTGAGCTTGCCAAAACTATTGAGATTCTGATTTCTTTCTATCCCTTTATTGCTTGAATTAGCTAAAGGGTGGCTCAAGCTTCTTCAGTAGTAGAGGCTTCTTCACTTTTGAGAGCTTTTGCTCCATTGCTCTTTTGGAAGATGAACTTTTCGTATGTATTTAGGTAATTGAGAGTACACCATTGTGTTTTAGTACACTATCTTGACTACTTGATCACCTTTACTTTGGTGGTGCTAATCTTGATGATCAAGCTTTAGTACATCACTAGATTTGGCAGCGATGTGCTAGACATAGGATGCATGTCTTTCTCTTAAGCTAGCCTCTCCATTTGGATGCCACGTTCTTTACCCTAGGTAGAGAAAGCTTGACTTTTACTTTATGCTTCAAGAAGGGCTAACATTAATATGAAATTTTGATTTGTATTGACTCTTTTGGCTTGCTTGCTTTTACTATATTTGTCAGTAACATGCCATGTATTTTTTTTAGCAGAAAAGCCTTTCCTTTCTTTGTGAGCCAAAACTACATACTTATCATAAATGTATGAATTGTTGACGAAGATATGATAAATGGTAAGTGGCCTTGTATACCATCTCAACGATGTAATCCTTGGTGATTTCAAACTTCTAGTGGTACTCAATCAATCTTCATTTCTAACCCTTTTTAAAATTAACCCAAAGGGTAAGGTTAGGGATGGGATATAGCATTCAACCCTAGTTTCTTCACCAATTCAACATAAATAAGTTTCTTCTGGGTGCTTATGTACATGATGGAGTTGATCATCGCTTTATTGACCTAGATTCTCTAGTGTGTATCCGTGTTGATGATAACCTCACTACTGTCTCTCAATATTTTCTTCAAAGATAGAGATGAATCCGCTTTTTTCATTGGACTCAACATAGTATTTTCCACCACAATATCAATTATTTTTTCTTTCCCATTATTCTCTCATTTTTTTAAAGGAAGAGTTTAGGTGACATATTCAATATTTTTCTTTGATATGGTCAGGTATGTAATAGTGGTCACAAAACTCACTAGAAGTATTAAATATTGTGAAAGGAATGGAGACATTGGTATCTTTGTCTTCCTTTATTTGGATAAAATGGTCCCCACTTTGAATCATTTATGAGTTCTCTCCTTTATGTTTTGCTTCTTGCACTCTATGATCATCATCATTATATTAGCCTAACTAAGATCTGTTGTCGGGAACTAGAGCATTTTATTTGCAATTTGAAAATAACATCTTGAGGTATAATTTATTAGAGTTTGTACATCCTCGTGATTTACTCCTAAAATGACTTCCTGACTTCTAAAGTATGTGTACTCCTACACAGATTGTCCCTAGCATTTTCTTAAATTGCCACACTTCTTTCACAAATATACTACAAACCCCATCCAGTAGACCTTCGACTTTTATGGTACAGGAAAGAGTTGACTGTTAGAACAAAGAGGAAGAGACAACAACAACAACATCAAGATTTTATTGCACTACATGGGGTTGGCTACATGAATCCTTTTTCTCCATTGTGTCATGTTAAGAGTCAAATTCTCATTTAAATCTAATAAAAATGGTTATTTCTAATATTTTTCAACCAAGTCTTTTTAAGTCTACCTATACCTTTTTTAACATAAGCCAAATCTAATACATCTGCTCTCCTAACCAGGTCATTGGAAGGCTGCCGTTTTATATGACCAAACCATCTAAGATGACTCTCTCTTATCTTATCACCCACTGAAGCTACTCTAACCTTTTCACGAATATGCTCGTTTCGTATTCTGCCTCTAAGAGTAAAGTTACTCATCCACCCGAGCATCCTCATCTTTGCAACGCTTAACTTAATATTATGCTTCTCTTTCAATGGCCAACATTTTGCACCATAAAGCATTATAGGCCTCACCACCATCTTATAGAACTTTCCTTTAAGTTTGAGGGGGACTTTTTTTATCACACAATTCCTCCACGTCAACCATCTAACTTGATGTTGACCTCTAAAGCAATAAAAAAAATCAAATAAAAAAATGCATACTTACTGAAATCCTGTGCAAAACTCGCTCAAATGTCGCCGTTTGCTACAGTGCCCTGCCTTGTACATTCGGCGCCGAATGGTCTCTTCACTCATGTCTCGATTGCATCCCGCCCTCAGTTAATAAAAGGAGACAAACGAGAGCTTTGGCTCAGTTCCCGCACGCAATTCTTCTTCCCGTTTTTCCTCAGACTTCCGATTTCCCTACTCCTGTTCGACCTCACGATCGAATCCCGCCAATTCAAACGTCTCCTGCACCAGCTTCAAGCCGCGACCCGTGCGTCTCATCCCGACCTCCTCCCTCACAGTCGGTCCTAACTCCAGCAAGCCGCGACCCGTGTGTCTCATCCGGATTTTTTTCATTAAAATATAGAGCATATGAGAACTTATAATGATACAAAACATGATTAATAGTCAAAGGATTTACGTGATCTTATGGAATTAACTATCAAGAAACCTTTATTCTTTTTGCAAAAATGAATACTCTTCGCATTTTAATCTCTCTAATCAATAGCCTTGGATGTTTCATGTAACAATATGATATAAAAATATTATTTACTTGAAGATGTTGCGAAAAAAGTTTATATGGATCCATCACCATAATTCAATAGCTCTTACACAAAAATAAGGGGTGCAGATTGAGAAAGGCTCTATATGGTTTTAAACAATCCTATGAGCATTATTTATAGATACATAAAAGCAATGAATTTAATGAGATATGAACAAAGCCAAATAAATTGTACACTCTTTATAAACAAAGCTAGGAAAAAAAATTATTGAAGAATTTTAAATAAGAAATTTAGGAAAATTCAAATGCATCATGGGATGCTCAATTAGAACAAAAAATTTTCTCTTTCAACAAAAATATGTTATAAATCTATTAAAGAAAACAAAAATGATTGATTGTAAATCATGTGAAACTCTAACTAAACCATGCTCGAAATTAGATAGATGAAAAAGGAACTTAAGTGGACATTGGACAATACCAAATGTTAGTTGGAAAACTAATTTATGTTTAAACAAAAAGAATCTCATCTTCAAGCTACTTATAGAGTTCCCAGGTATCTCAAATCAAATCCTGAAAAGGGATTTTCTACAAGAATAATAACACTTTGCACCTTGAAAGTTATATTGATGCTAATTATGGGGGGTCACTAGTGGATAGGAAATCCACTTCAGTATATTGTATGCTTCTGAGCGTAAACTTTATAATAAGGAGAAGCAGCAAGCAATATGTTTTTTCAAGATCTAATGTGGAATTTGAATTCAGAACTATTGCTCAAGGCATTTCTGAATTCCCATGGATTTTAGAAGATTTAAAAATCAAATGGTAAGAATTTGTAAAGATATTTTTGCTCACAGCCCTATATAACATGATTGCACCAAACATGTGAAAGCGGATAGACATTTCATAAAAGAGAAGCTCTTAAGTGGACTCATTTACTCCAAATGTTCTAGTAGAAAGATAGTTTGCTAACATTTTTACCAAAAGACTTTGCAAACTGCATTCAAAAATATTGTAAGCATTCTTGGAATGGTAGATCTATACAATAGTTTGAGGCTGAGTGTTGAAGCCAGACAAAACAAGAGGGAGGGGTCTTTTGAATGCTAGGAAGGAAGGAGAAGGCAGACAAATCCATTATTCATAAGGAAATATACTTTCTCGGATTCATAGACAAGAAAGGAAAGGAGGCCTCTGATTGCTCCCTGGCATCAATCAGCAGGCTCAAGTTTGATCCAATGGCAAACAAGGAAGTGGTGAACAATATTAGGAATTTTTTATTTTTTGGCTATTGTAATTCTTTATTTCCTTTTATTCTTTTAGTAGCTCTGTATTGATACCCATTGGAATAATGAACAAACCAAGCTTTCCTAGCTGCTACTTCTTTTTGCATATAGTTTAAACCTATTTTTAACAAAGAATTTTATGCATCTTCCATAACTTAATCTCTGGAATTTCTCTTTTGTAATAATTTCTTATTCCTTCATATAAACTTAGGCAGTCTCCAAGCAGCAATGCATTCTTTTTTATCACATAGTCGCTCACCATTAAGATAATAAAAAGACTAGAAGCTCAAAATAGATGCCTCTGAAATGTTATACTTTTGTGTATCCTTGAACTCCTCATCAGTCCCCTTGCTACTTTTGTGTTTATGAATCACTTATCGCATATAGTAATCATCTAGCAAGCCTCTCTTCTAGTCGTGGGATAAAGAAAATTGTTTCAGGATACACAAGTTGGCCAATTTCACGAGTTTTGTGCATCCGCCTTTTAAAGTTTGTTTGAGTGTAGGGGCTCAAACGCATGCTCACATTCTTGCCTACCCATTATTGTTGTGAAGCAATACTTTCAGAAGACTGGCATCTAAATTCTCTTGTGACTTAAATTTAATAAAATTTGTTTAGTTTGTATGTTTCTCTGTCTGACTGTTCTGCTCACCTTATTTTGAGAGATTTAGAATCACAACCGTATAATTGCAGACTTATCTTCCTGATGTCTGATAGATAGCTTTGGATATTTGGAAAAGCAATTCAGTGGGAAAAACTATGATGCTTCATCTCATAATCAAAGATTTTCTTTTGTGGGACATCCCTTCCAAAGCTCCACTACTAAGAAGTTTGAAAAATATGAAGCCTCTGACGTGGGTGTTAGAGATACCTTTCTAGGCAGCAGCAGGTTGGTTACATCAATACTTTTATCTGGCTAGCTGAATATTATCGTAGTGATGAGCTTTATCTTGAATCCAGGAATTTGTGGGAAGGGGGCGAAATATTTGAGGCTTCAGGTACTACTGTTTCCTTATTTGAAATAGTTAATGCAGTTTTCTGAAGAATTGAAGGATAAGGAATTTGTTCAGGATATCATCATTATCACCCTTCTTATCACAACTATTTGGAATTGGCTTTATGAATACTCATTTTTCATTCATTTATATTATGTGTTGCTTGAGGTGTTAAAGTCTATTCTTTGTAAATCATTTTTAACTACTATCCATATTACCTATAAGTTCTGTCCCTTCTCATTCTAATCCTTTGATACTAATTTCATATATTTGTCTAGTTAGTATTTTTTATTAAGATTCATTGCACATGTCTAAATCATAGGTTTATTTTCATTTACCTTTATCTTAAATAAATCTCATTTCAACTATTTTTATAATATAATCAATTCTTAATTTATCCTTCATAATTTTGCATCGCACTCATCTTAATGTTATTTGTTCTGTGGTCAGCTTAGCTATCAACGATTTTCTTACTTCTCAACATTAGGATATATACAACATTGCTGATGCAGTTTTATAAAATTTTTCATGACACCCTTCTATCGCATAGGGCACTTTATCATTTTGATAACCCAAACTTAACTCTAAAAATAATATCCTCATTCATATATTTATTCTTTCATATATTTGATCCAAGATACCTAACCTATTACACCTAGATATTACATTATCTTTGATTAATATTGATTGATAATTATTAGTACCAATGCCCTTGAAATAACATATTATATACTTAATCTTTGTTAATACTATTTTTAAATGCTCTTATCTTCTACTCATTTTCTTTATTGATATAATTTTTCACTTATTTTGATGTATATCAGACCAATTAGAATTATGTTATTTGCAACAAACATACATTGATATGCTTCACTTTGAATATTTTTTTTAAGAATCTTCGGTGCCAATTCTATGTAAGATAAACTCAATTTTGATTATTGATGTAATCCTATTGTATTCTAAACTTCAAGTCATTTTGAAACTGTTTCTAAAACTAGTGAGTACTCCATTATACATATTTGTGATGAATTCATTATCCTTTTAAAACATACCTTTTCTTGTCTTAATGTGCTCCAAATCAATTGTTTTGGCACTTGATCACATGTTTCTTCTCAAGATCAATAAAAATCATATGAAATTTCTTTGATCTCTCATATGGATATTATGCATGTTTATTTCTTTTTGGCTTCTACGAACTGTGCTCTATTTCTCATGTTATGCCTTTAGAATTTTTTTTAGCAGTTTTTTTTTTAGCATATAGTTTTTAGACATGACTTTTTTTATTAGATTTAAATAAGAATTTGACTCTTAATAGGATACAAATAAAAAAGATTTATATAGCCAACCTCACGTAGTGGGATAAAGGGTTGACATTATTGTTGCATAGAGTTTTTAGATAAGAAAAATCTCAAAATAGTTTCCAGACTATTCGTGTGTGGCCAATTTAGTCTTAAATTATCACATTACTCTAAATCACTCTCTCAAACATACAAAACTGATCCAAATTTAGTCCCAAATGGATCATTTTATATAGTTGAGAGATTAAATTAGAGCAACATGATACTCTAGGACTTTATTGGCCATAATTTATTGGTATTATTTGATTGTGAAATCACCCGATTAGAGGACTCTGATAGGAAATACTTGAGTTTGCAAGTAACCCTAATGGAAAATACTTGAGTTCACAAGCAAACCTATCAATAATTGGTGAAAACAACGAGAAATAGGTTGATTTTAGAGAGAAATCAGCAAAACGATGCAGGAATTTCAGAAGATTGGAGTGAAAACACGATGAAAACTTCTTCTATTCAATCCACGAACAAGAAAAATAGTACGAGATACAAGTTTCTTCAATTCGAGAGGAAGAAACAACTTTCCAATTCTCTAACAAAACCTAGAGCCCAAAAGAACAAACCCTAGATCTCAAATCTCATCTTGATTCAAGATGAAAACAAACCCTAACAATACAAGACTAATTAAAGCAAAGGATAAAAGTTAAATCCCTAAACAGCCCCTAATTTGAATTTTCCCTCAAATACAATATTTAATTAGTGTGTGGGCCCCCACTACTTGGCTGCACCCCTTCTCTCTCTCCGTGGCCGCACCCTCTTCTCTCTCTCCTTGTTTAGCCCCCCTCTTGCCCTTCTGCCTGTAGAAAAGAACTGGTCCACTAGGGACTGGTTCAGTTGGTTCAGCCGGCCCAAGGGGGGCCGGCCTAACATTACCACTCTCTCAAAGACTCACCTTATCCTCAAGGTGAAATGAATGAAACTGATGCTTCACCCTCTCATACGGTTCTCATGTGGCGTCGAAATCAGGAAGCCCCCTCCATGCAATCAACACCTCCTTGCTTCCTTCCTTGTCATATCTCACTCCTTTTAGCTCCAGAGGTTCTAAAACCACCTCCATCTCCTCAGTTAATGTTGCTGGCAATTCTGCACTAGTTGCATGCTCCCCTATAGCTTTCCTCAGCTGTGACACATGGAATACTGGATGTATGGTGGTGGATGGAGGTAACTTCAAGTGGTATGCCACAGCTCCAATCTTGTCCAATATCTCATAGGGGCCAAAATACCTTGGGGATAACTTCTCATTTCTCTTGTTGGCCAATGTCTTCTGTCTGTAGGGCCACAGGTTTAGGAAAATTTTCTCACCTACAAATTGGATGTCTCTCCTATGTGCATCCGCCTACCTCTTCATGATCTGCTGTGCCCTCATTAGATGTTTCTTCAACTCCTCCAACATCCTATCCCTTTCCTCCAAGTGCTGCTCCACTGAGGATACTGGTGTGCTCCCTTTTCCAAAGTGTACTAAGTGTGGAGGGTTTCTTCCAAATAGCACCTTAAAAGGGGTCATCTGAGAAGCTAAGTGGTACCAATACTCAGCCCATGCCAACCATTTAGCCCACATCCTTGGTGTTTCAGAAGCAAAACACCTCAAGTAAGTCTCCAAACTCCTGTTGACAACCTCAGTCTGCCCGTCCGTCTGTGGATGGTAAGTAGTGCTTCTCTTGAGAACTGTTCCCTGTAACCTGAATAGCTCTCTCCAAAACTGACTGAGAAACACCTTGTCCCGATCAGAAACTATCGACTATGGAATCTCATGCAGTCTAACTATCTCCCTGATGAATGTTGCTGCTACTGTCACTGCGGTGTAGGGGTGTCGTAATGGAATGAAATATGCGTACTTGCTCAATCTATCCACCACCACCATAATGACTGTGAATCCCTATGATCGTGTTAGTCCATCTATAAAATTCATGAACACTTCCTCCGTACCCTGTTCGGAAGTTCCAAAGGTTGTAGCAACCCCCCTGGAGCCATAGCCATGCACTTGTTCCTCTGGCAGATTTCACACCTTGCCACCATCTCCGCCATATCCTTATGCATCTCCTTCCAATATAACTCAGCAGCTAGTCTCTTGTAGGTCTTTTGTACCATGGAATAGCCTCCAACTGCACTCCCATGGAACTCCTGCAATAAGTGGGGAATATGGGTGGAGGTTCGTGGCATCACAAACCTTCCTTGATGTAAGAGTCTCCCCCCTTCAAGTGAATACCCCGGATGGCTACTCGTATCCTTCATCAAATTCTCCCTAATTTTTTTCAACCCCTCATCCCGTATACTCTCCTCCTTGATAGCCTCCTAATCTACCATCAGTGGCACTGAAGTTGCCATCTCCTGGAGTTCCCCAACACATCTTGATAAGGCATCTGCTGTCTTATTTTTCAATCCCGGTCTGTAGTGGATCTTGAAATCATAGCCTAGCAGTTTGGACAACCACCTCTGATGCTCTTCTGTCACCATCCTCTACTCTAATAAGTATTTCGAGCTTTTTTGATCTATCTTGACAATGAAATGCCTACCCAAGAGGTATAGGCGCCACTTCTGAATAGCCAAAATAATGGCCATCAGCTCTCTCTCATACACTGACTTCAGTGCCGCCCTGGTCGACAACATTTGACTGAAGTATGCTATAGGCCTGTGATTCTACATCAACACTGCTCCCAACCCATATCTGGATGCATCGATCTCTACTACAAAGATCTGGATGAAGTCCGGAAGGGCTAAAACTGGAATTATAGTCATGACTTTCTTCAATCTCTCAAAAGCCTGAGTCATTGCCTGCCCCCACAAAAATTTGTCCTTCTTCAATTGCTCAGTCAAGGACTGTACCCCCTCACAAATCTCCTGTAGTACCCAGTCAGTCCTAGGAAACCCCTCAACTGCCTTATGTTCCTAGGCATAGGTCATTTCTGCATTGCCTCAATTTTTGTTTGATCGGCCGCCACTCCCTCCTAGGACACGACATGTCCCAAGTACTCCATGCTAGACTAGGCGAAGCTACACTTCTTTAGGTTGGCCCTCAGCTAATGCTCCTGTAAAACTCTCAAAACTACCTTCAAGTGCTCCAGATGCTTCTTCGTTTTACTATACACCAGAATGTCATCAAATAATACCATAACAAACTTCCTAAGGTATTGCCGGAATACCATATTCATCAAAGACTCAAAAGTAGCAGGTGCATTTGTGAGCCCAAATGGCATCACCAAGAACTCGTAGTGCCCCTCGTGCGTCCTGAACGCCGTCTTCTGAATATCCTCCTCCTTCATCCTGATTTGATGGTAGCCCGACTTCAAGTCCGTCTTAGAAAACACTACTGCTCCATACAGTTCATCGATCATCGGGATACGGAATTTATCCGGCACAGTCTTTTTATTCAACACCCTGTAATCCACACAAAACCTCAAGTTCCCATCCTTTTTTTTGATCAATAAGACTGGACTAGAGAAATGACTCACACTTGGCCTGATGATCCCCCCTTCCAACATCTCCCTAATCAGCTTTTCAATTTCATCCTTCTGAATTTAGGGGTCGCGGTAGGGCCATACACTAATCGGTGACACCCCCTTCTTTAAAAAGATTGCATGTTCCTGCTCTCTAGGTGGTGGTAAATCTTGAGGTGGTTGGAACACCTTACTTAACTGCTATATGAGTGGTTGCACTGCAAGAGGAATGTCTCCCTCTTCTCCCACACTGACCCTCTCCAAGCGTTGCAATTCCACCAAATATCCACCTCCCACCTCCTGTATGATTCTGATCATGGATTTGATAGATACTCCGGCCCTGGACAGCCCTGCATCGCCCTGGATCACCATTCTCCTTCCCCCCACCACCAGTTCCATCCTCCGTGCTCCCCAATTAACCTTGATCTCTGCCAAGGTCTGCAGCCATTTCATACCTAGGATGATATCAGTACTCCCCAACTCCAAGGGAAGAAAGTTCTCCCTCACCTAGATCTCCTGAATGGTCAACACCACTCCCCTGTAAACTCCTCTACCCATTTTTACGTTTCCCGTGCCCATCATCACCCCATAGCCTCCTGTATCTACTAATTTTAACCCCAGTAGATCCACAATATGGGTGGAGATAAAATTGTGGGTTGCCCTACTATCTATCAGCACCACCACCTCTCTATCTGCTATCACTCCCTTCACTTTCATAGTATGATTCAGAGTGAACCCCACCATGGAGTTTAGGGAAACTTCTTCCACATCCAGATGCAACTTCTCCTCTTCCTCCATCTCGAACTCGCACCCACCTCTCTCTTCAGCTTCCTCGTCATCACAGAAGGTGAGAACCTGAAGAGTCATGTCCTTACACCTATGCCCCCGGCATGTACTTCTCATCACATCTAAAACACAACCCTTTGCTCTCTTCTCCTGCATCTCCTTCTTAGTTAGCCTTTTGAAATTTCCTCCATTTCCTCCTCCTCCAGCTCTCTCCTTGGGTGCTTCCTTCAGACTCCCTGGCGCTGGCCCCTTGGGAGCTAAGGTGATGGTCATCCTGTACGGAGCCCCCCCCCCCCCCCCCCCCCCCCCCCCCCTGCGCCCTCGCGAGTTGCTCCCCCTAGCCTCTCTATCTAGCTGCTTCTGATCCTTCACCAACTGGGCTAGCTCCATGGCCTCCCCCAGGTCTCTTGGCCTCATCACCCTAACTGTTGCCTGTATCTTTGGTTTAAGCCCTTTCATAAAGTTCCCCTCCAGCACTGTCTCGGAAAGCCAGTCTAATCTGCTGGTCAAGTACTCGAATATTTCACGGTAATCTTCCACGGTCCTCTCTTGTGTCAAGACAAAGAATTGCTCATAAAAGTCTCCTCCCCTACCAGTTCGGAAACGTTTCTAGTAAGCACTCTTTGAACTCCCTCTAGCTCCTGATGGGTTGCCTCATGTCACGCCATTGGTACCATGCCAGTGCCTTCCCCTCCAAACATAATCCTGCCGCCGTCAGCTTCTCTTCCTCCGTCAACAGGTTGACGGAGAAATATCATTGCACCTTGTAGATCCAACCATGACCATCCTCGCTCTTAAAGATGGGCATCTTCAGCTTCCTCACCTTCAGGTCACCCCCGTTGCCCCTGAATCCTCCATATCCTCCCATTCCATGAAGAGGAGGTGCTCCCCAGTTGTTAAGATCTTCCCTCCGACAATCATCCCCAACCTCTTCATCAAATTCCTCTCTTCTTCTTTCAAATTCAGCACCTCTGCGGTAGAATTCCTCCTTTCTCCCTACAAAATCAGCAGCCCTTCTTTCGAAACTCATGCTCATCTACTCCCTAGAAAGTGGTTCTAGAGGAGGCATTCCATCTTCTCCCTCCAAGATCTCTACTTCTAGATTTTCCCTTCCCCTAAACATGTTAGGGTTTCCACCTTTTCCATTGCCGCCGATGGGTTCCCTTGCTTTCGATGTCACCGGATTGATCTTCACTTCTAGCAATTTCTTCAACATCTCTTCCATCACTGCGAACTTCCCTTCCATCCTTTTATTATTGGATGAAATCTGATTTTGAAAATCAGAAAATTTTCCCTTCAAATCTGATTTTAGTTGCCCAATTTCTCCTTCCAAAACTTCAACCTTCTTCCCGGCCATAACTCTTCCCAAGATTTACTAGAAGATCTTTCGGATGAAATTTCTCCGCTGAAATTTTCGAATTTTAGCCGCCGATGGTCTCAAGACAATACTCTGATACCAATTTGATAGGTCCAAGACAATACTCTGATACCAATTTGATAGGAAATACTTGAGTTTGCAAGTAACCCTAAGGGGAAATACTTAAATTCGCAAGCAAACCTATCAATAATTGGTGAAAACAGCGAGAAATAGGAGAAAACAGCAAAACGATGAAGGAATTTCAAAAGATTGGAGAGAAAACACGATGAAAACTTCTTCTATTTAATCCACGAATAAGAAAAACAATACGAGATACAAGTTTCTTCAATTCGAGAGAAAGAAACAACTCCCCAATTCTCTAGCAAAGCCTAGAGCCCAAAAGAACAAACCCTAGATCTCAAATATCTCTTTGATTCAAGGTAAAAATAAACCCTAACAATACAAGACTAATTAAAGCAAAGGATAAAAGTTAAATCCCTAAACATCCCCTAATTTGAATTTTCCCTCCAATAAAATATTTAATTAGTCTATGGCCCCCTCTACTTAACCGCCCCCCTTCTCTCTCTCCTTGTTCCGCCCTTCCCTCTTGACCTTCCGCCTGTAGACAAGAACCAGTCCACTAGCGACTAGTTAAGCTGGTTCAGTTGGCCCAAGGGGGGCCGGCCTAATAGACTCCAGTCATAATCATTTACATGTGGTTTCATTTGGCGATGAAATCACTGGTTAGAGGATGCGTGTCATGTCCTTATCAACGAGAGATCGTTTGAGAATGAATTTTAGCGATACACCCGACATGACATTCGCTCTTTCTGAGTTGAAATTATTATTAAATTTATTCTCAGCAAACTGTTGCATAGGGTGGATGGATTTTTGCTTTAAGTATTATGTGACTTAATTTTATCTTAAATAGCATACTTAGAATTTTACTGAAATTTGAGCTCTTGAAGGATTAATTTTGGGATTTAGGGGCATTTAAAAGATTTGATC
Source organism: Dendrobium chrysotoxum (assembly GCA_019925795.1). Classification (NCBI taxonomy): domain Eukaryota; kingdom Viridiplantae; phylum Streptophyta; class Magnoliopsida; order Asparagales; family Orchidaceae; genus Dendrobium; species Dendrobium chrysotoxum. The sequence goes on along the minus strand of CM034305.1, from coordinate 89,048,878 downwards.
CCCTCTGGTTGAGAGTAGCTTCAAACACAGCCATTATCGAGGTTTGTTAGTAATTTCTTTTTATTATTTGAACATTGTTGACTTTTTTAGCTTGCCAACTGAGGATCGAGTTCAGCTCCTAATTTTCAGAGCTGTCATATAGATATTAGAACCTAGAGTTTGTTTTTGAATAAATGAATTTTTTTGTAAGAGACCTTGAAGGTTTAATGTGAACATATAAAACTTGATATTGTAATTAATTCAACAAGCATCAGTTCCGATAGTTTGTGGTTTTAATGAGTGAATCTTTTTTATAAGAGGTCTTGAAGGCTTAATGTGAATGTATAAAATCAAACACTCCGGTTAATTCAACAAGTGTTAGTCCAGAGAATTTGTGTTTTAATTAGTGAATCTTTCTTATAAGAGATCTTGAAGGCCTAATGTGAACGTAAAAAATTACATATTTTGATTAATTCAACAAGCGTCAGTCCTGAGAATTCGTGTTTTATTGGGTGAATCTTTTTTATAAGAGGCATTGAAGGCCTAATGTGAACGCATAAAATCAAATAGTCTGGTCGATGCTATGACAGTGTATTTGTTTGTTGGTTCATATCGTGTCAACTTCGACCCATTTAAGGAGGATCAGACTTGAATTTTGGTTCACTTTGACCCACGCAACATTCTCAAGCAAGGGTTTAGGAGTGTAATGCATTCGTCGGAGCACATGCGGCTAATTTAAGTTTTATTATAAATGATATGTGTGCATGTTAGTCAATTTGCACACTTTTCAAAACTATTGGTTTAAAACCCTTTTATTATTTTTACTTTGTGCAGCATCCTCAGATATCATGCTAGCATATTTATTGTGCTTATCGAGACACATGAAAACAATTAAAAATTTCTTTTAAATGTTGTGCAAATCTTTTAGTGCATTTGCATAATGCATTCACAAGATGACTAATATCTATTGTATGATTTGCATAATGGATAATATGCTCTATATGATTTGCATGATGATGATGCATTTACACATTGCTTAGGATGCACGTTTTATTCTTTTACATGTTGTGTGGCGTGTATGCCTGCTGCATCTACATGTTGCGTAGTATATGCATGTGATGTATTTGTATGTAGTGTAGTACGTGCACATGATATATTTTTATATTGAATAGTAAATATGCATGATGTATTTGCTTGTTTATATAATATGCATGCATTGTGCATTTGTATCCTTCATGGTACAAGCATATGATGTACATGCATGATACACTTGCATATTTCATTGTGTGCTCGTGTAATGTATTTGTTTGTTCCATAGTATGCTTGCATGGCATACTTCGAATCTTGATCCATTTGCATGTTGTAATTGCATGTTTGCATGAATGTTGGTGCGTTTGCATGCTCAACAATATGCGTTTTTGCTACTTAGTGCACTTGTATGTTTTCGACACCTTTGCACTATACGACGGGGGGATGCATAGACAACATTTTGTTTTAATGATTTGATGTCTCACGCACTTTAAATGAGTCATGCATGCAACTCATGATGCGCAACAATGTACTATTTTTAATTTCTTTTCAAGACATACATTCACGGGGTATACGACACGTTCATGAGGAAAATTTTTGAATCAAAAAATCTTTGGACCAGCTCAGGAGAATTGTGCCCTCTCCCTAACCCTAAGGGGGGTATTTATAGATTCTTTAGGAAAAAATTGAGAAAAAAATTATTTTTCTTATTTTTTTGAATATTTTTGAATATTTTTTGAATTGAAAATGACAATTTTCCTCTTTTAAATAATTAAAAAAGGAAGATGAATTAATTTTTTTTTTACTTCCGCCTTAATTGAGGCGGCACTATTGCCGCCTTCAGCTAAAAGTGGTGAATGAAGGAAAAAAGAAGGGGGGGGGGGGGAATGGGGCACTTTTCATGGCCCCAGTGTAAGGGCGGGCGCCGGCCGGCTGGCCTGCGTCCCAGTTTGGCCGCTTACGCATATTCGTGTCCGATTTTTGGCCCAAACAGAAGGATTTGGATGTTTTTAGGGCCCCCAAAATCATTTTTCAATATTTTGGACTCAATTTTGCACTTTCAAAGCCCAAAGGAATCTTTAAAGTCAAATTAGAGTAATTTAAAAGTTTACAGCTCAATTTTTTGATATTTTTGCTTTGATCAACGAGCTAACTTCAAGATATGCTAAAATTATGATCCATGGTGTTTTATTTAGTTCACGGTCCTAATGAGAGGTCCACATTGACGTCCAGGGAGCGGCTGCGCCTTGTAATTATTTGGAAATTATAATTTTACATTGCACCGTTTAAAAGGCTTAGACACGTATTTTTCAGACTCCACGGGCTTCGACGTCCAAAAATATGGGGGCAACTGATATGTCACCAAAAATTGCCTTGATCAAACACGAATCCTAAAGCATATAGGAGTTGACAACTTCCAAAATTAAATTTGGGGCCATCCAAACTCTAATTTCGGCAAACTTATAATCAAGCTGAATATCTCGAAGAGATGAACCCAACGACACCAAAATCGGTCCAATCTAAGCCCATATGGATCTAAATTTGGGGATTGAAGCACATTTGAAAAGTTCGAAGTATAAATTGGATGATCAAATGATATTTAAATATAGCATGCTTATAGTCAAATCGAGCGACTCAACGAGAGGAATCTAACGAGCCCAAGAACGCTTAATTCTGACATCATTAAGGTAATTAAAGGTTGAATCATTAATGAATGCTCTATGATCAAGGAAATCAATATGAGCCGTCTAATGGAGCACTCCAAAATTCCCTAGATTTTCATTTTTATGGAGCATGCCACTCACAAAAATCTATAAATGGGCCCATGCTCTTCATAAAAGGACCCTTTCGCTGGAGATTTGAGACAGTTCTGAGGCTTCAAGGATTCTAAAGTTCAACCCAAGCACCACCATCAGCGAACTTTCGTCGACTGTCGTTGGACCACCACTCGTCGCCAGACCATCGCCCGCTTGATGATTGCTATCGCCAGACCACCGCATTGGTCGCCTACCGCCGCAGGACCTCCTCTTGGTCTCCTACCGCTACCGGACCTACGCTTGGTCGCTCACCGCCGCCAGACCTTTGCTCGGCCGCCGATTGCCGCTGACCTCCTCTCGCCTGTCGATCGCTGCCGGACCTTTGCCCGGCCGTCGACCGTCGTTAGATCACCGCCTTCCGTCAATCACCGCTGGACCTCCACTCAGCCATCGAATATCGCCAGACCTTCACTCGGCTGCCATCGACACACCACTCTAACCACTGTCGCCCGCCGACTACGGTCCCTCTGACCTCCGTTGCCCGCCTACTATAGTCCCTTCAACCACCGTCGCCTGCCGACTGCGGTCTCTTTGACCACCATCGCCTGTTGACCTTGGTTCCTCTGACCTCTGTCGCCCGCCGACTACGATCACTCCGACCACTTTCGCATGCTGACACGGTCCCTATGAGCTCCATCGCACGCCGACTACGGTCCCTCCCACTACCATCGCACGCTAACTACAGTCCCTCCAACAATATTTGCCTGTCGACTACTGTCCCTCAACATCCATCGCTTGTCGACTAAGATCCCTCAACATCCGTTGCCTGTCGACTACGGTCTCTCTGACCTCCATCGCCCGCCAACTACAATCGCACTGACCTCCGTCGCCCGTTGACTACGGTCTCTATAACCTCCGTCGCCTGACTACGGTTCTACCGACCAAACGAACAGGTCAATTCTCTCTTGAGAACAACTCTCATATCAATAGATTCTTCCAACTCCCATCATGTAATGTTCTCTATATGATGTATGTTTGATACATCGAGCCAAGGCTTTCCCCATGAGGAAGGGCCTCATTTGTAATCAACAATAAACATTAGTAGAATCATTTTAACTGGGTCAGGCCCTATGATTTTTCCTCTTTTCAGAGTTTTTTACAAAAAAATCTTGGTATTTTTTATGACTCATGCATCACTCTTTTTTATCTGTCAGTGTATTGGATCTTCATACAAAGCTTCGACGCTAAATTCTATCTCTCTCTACCGCAGTGAATATTCTAGGACGCAACAATCTTTATCCTTATTTCACATCTTCTCATGCTTTGCTTTTCACTATTTTTCTCCCAACATTGGATGTGCAATCTCCGCTTGGATGCTATGAAGTTTAGTGGAAGTTCAAAAGCTTAAAGGAATGAGTGCATATTTATAATCAACTCATAAATTATTGAGATTTCATTTCATTGGCTACATTTTCCTTAAATCCAAATAATGCCTTAGTAACAAGCAACTTTGCTTTATAATCATAAGGAAGTTGTTTAGGAAAGTTCCTAATTCAGAAAAATTATTTAGGAAGATTTTTAAAATCATGTTTAATTGTTTAGGATGATTTCTTAATATATATATATATATATATATATATATTTCCATAATCACGAATCCATAAGCATACTCCCACATGTTGAGATAAAAAAGTCTGTCCTTAATAGTCAAACACATCAATTTTATCAGAACAGCCCTATGATATTGGGTTCCAGAACTACAAGAAAGAAATATTTGCTTGACAAAACAAATACCTTTACTCAGAAAGAGTAGCTTTAAGCTCCCCAGTTTTGCTCAACTCCATGCCAATATCACAGCCACCAATCAATTCACCTTGGTAGAATAGTTGAGGAAAAGTTGGCTAGTTTGAATATGTTTTTAATCCTTGTCTAACTTCTTCATCAGATAGAATATCAAAGGACCCGAAACTGATTCCTTCCTTACGAAGAGCATTAACAACCTTTGAACTGAAGCCACAACTAGGAGCATCAGGTTTACCCTTCATGAAAAGCATCACAGGGGATGATGAGATCAGATTCTTTAAGCGATCCTTGAGTTTTTCTTCATGGATAATCTTTTTCTCTGCAAGAACTTTCTTGAACCCTCCACTCTTGTGCATCTCAAGAACTACATCAGATCCTCCAATTAGCTCACCTTTTATGTAAAGCTGGGGAAAACTAGACCAGTTGGAAAATGTTTTCAGACCCTGCCTTATTTCGTCATCAGAAAGCACATCGAAGCTCTGAAACTCAATCTTCTCCTGCTTGAGGAGCTCAACAACCTTGCTACTAAAACCACACTTAGGCTCATCAGGTTTTCCTTTCATGAACAGTACAACAGGACTTGAATTTATGAGAGTTCCCAGTCGGGAAGCTAAAGCAGTACCAAGATTTGTGGAGCCAGCTATTCCACCTTTTTCAGATCCGTGAGCTCCAGAAGATGGTAGGTTCTCCTTTGAAATAAAAAGGATTCCATGGTCTCGAAACACATCCTTCAATTCTCCACTTTCATGCATGGAAACTACAATATCACAACCACCAAGAAGTTCACCCTTGCAGTAGAGTTGAGGGAAAGTTGGCCAGTTGGAGAACTTCTTCATGCCCTCACGGATATCGTCATCTGATAGTATGTCAAAACTTCCAAATTCAACCCCTTCATTCTTCAAAATTTCAACCACCCTCCGGCTAAACTTGCACTTGGGTTGCTCTGAATTTCCTTTCATAAATAGAAAAACAGGATGAGAATTAACAAGTTGTTGTAATCGTTGGGTCAAATTTTTAGTTGGGGTAGAAATTTTTGTTTCAATTTTCGAAGAGCCATTTTGCCTTGCCAAATCTTTCACCGTTTCAAGAACTGTAGGACCAGCAGCCATACCAAGGCTTGCAGGTGCAGCTGATTCTACATTATCAGTAGTTCCAGCAATTTTCGCAACTTTATTAGCCAAAATTGCTGGATTTGCACCCTCCAATGTATCAGAAGTTTTTCCATCCTTGCAGAAGACGAAGTATGGAACAGCAGAAATTGCATAAGCATTTGAAATTTCTGGTTGTTCTTCTGCCTCAACCTGTAGGAAGAGACGTGAGGGAAATCGGTGGAAAGATGGGAGAAAACTTGATCCATCTGCCTCAAAGCCTCGCACCATGAAGCCCAGAAGTGGATGGCCGCCGGCGCACCTCCGGCAAGCGCTTCGCTCAGCTCGGCCTTTGACTGCATGTCCTTCACGACTCCCATATCCTTTATCTTCCTCCTTTTCCCCCTGCGAGCCGCCTCTCTTCGGAGACAAGTAGCTTATAGGTTTCTTAAAATATGTTTAATTGTTTAGGAAGGTTTCCTAAATTATGTTTAATTGTTTAGAAATGTTTCCAAAATCATGTTTAATTATTTAGGAAGGTTTCCTAAATTATGTTTATATTGTTTATGAAGGTTCTATTTATTTAGAAATATTTCCTAAATTATGTTTATGGTGTTTAGGAATGTTCTAATTGTGTTATTGTATTCTAGGGCTATTTAATGGGGAGTTTGTCTATATGATTTAGGGGAGGATATTGCTGAGTTTATTTTCCTAGTATTTGTTGTGAGTTCCTAGCGGCGTTTAGGGTTTGTGTAAGAGTTGATCTACCTCTCGAATAATAGATTAATTGTATCTTGGTTTATTATTGAAAGAGAAATAATAAAATCAGCCCTATCTTTATATTCCTATGCTGTTCTTCTCTTGTATTTGCTGTTTTTACTTCCAAGACATATCAAAAACTCAAAAGAGAGATAATCTTATCTAAGTGACCTTATAGTACTTGAGCTCGCAGTTGCCTTGGTGGACCATATGATGGTTTGTCTAGCTCTTTCTTTATTCATATACTTCTAGCTTTACTGTAAATCTTTATGATCTATTCAAGGTTTGATTGTATTTTATGTTCACAAAAGAGTACTCATTTATCATATCATTTTATTAGAGGGGGTGCTAAGAGGTATAATTAAGTTGCCTATAATATGACCTTGAAGTCACGGTTTCAAATCACAAACCTCTATACAATATAGGGGTAAGGAGCCGTACGTCAATTGCTTCAAATTGTATTGATGGAAAACCTTATGCGCTGGATAATCTATGTGAGGTGCCTCATTATTATGTGCAATGCTTGGAAATTAACTAAAAATTGTTTTATCAAAAGGGAGAAAAAAACTTTCTCAAAGTCAAACAAAGGAACTAAATGCTCAGCTAGGTTTTTGTGAAGGCAATTCAAAGCTATATTGGTTGGGTTTACGGGACTTCTAACAAAAGGGACTAATTGTACGTATTTTAGAAGAACAGAATTGCAAATCACGCCATCATTCAGAGACTACATTGCATTTTACCATATTCTGAATAGTCATCTTTATTGGTGCTTACATGACAATTTATTTGGAGGCCAGCAACTTCTGCACCTCATTTTAGGCATTCATCGTCAGAAAAAGAGGGCAACCCATCGTTTATCTGGGAAAGGTATCTTCACATTAATGTTGGAACCTGTTCATTAAGCACAATACTGTTGATGCTAGTGTAACGTTGCTTTTAGTGATGATACGAATGCTGATGGGATGTTCATGCTACCTACCTTGGGCTTTTTATCAACAAAACATTCTGAAGATTACGAAAGTATATTAAGGTTGATTGCCCGCAGTTACAATTTTTGTTAATCTGTATCTTTGTTTCATGAGAAATTCTTTATCAAAAATTTTGACGCATCCTGCTTTCTTATGCTGACTTTGCAGCGAAGATTTAAACTCTACTGCAGGTTGGTCGTTATTCATTCTTGTTGTGGTTATAAAGCTGAATGGTTGAGATATTATCTCATTATGTCGGTGAAAATCTTTGCAGTGAGGAAGAAAAACAGTCTAAATTTTGGGATCCATTCCATGAAACTTGGGGAAAACAAAAGAAACTCCAGTGATGAGTTTCATACGTATTCAGGGGAAGGGAAATTTATGGAAAACTTTTCTCAAGTTGAAAACATATTCACGGGATTTGATGATGCAATTTGGGGAAAAAAGGAAAAGGACAACTCTGCATTTGAAAAGTCAAACGTTGAGAACATATTTTTACCAGGACAAGTTTTCCCATCTGATGACCCCTTCAACAACTTCACAATGAGAAGCACTACATCCTCTGATAACGAAGCCATGTTTCAAGATGATCATTTTGATCTGTTCCCCACGCCCAAGTCCAATTTTAAAGTTCCTTCTGAGTTCGAAGGTGCGAATAATTTCATTAATCAAAATGAAATGTTCAGAAAAAAGATGGCTTTTGAGTTCGATTCGCAGATACCAATGAAGCCTTCAACAAAAGCTAAAAGCTTCGGTCAATATTCTTCGAATGGTGGAGACTTCTTCAAGGAAATTCATTGTACTCATCTGCCTAAGTATCAGGAGTATAATGAAGATAGAGGTAGTTCTGGAAAGCCACCGGTAAAGGACTATGAAAAGAGATCCACATCTTCGGAAAATGCTGAAAGTGTCGCTGGGGAAGAAACTTTGAGCAAAGTTAGTGAACATGAGGAATCAAAGAATGAAATTCCAGAACCTTTTGTTTGTCAAAGGGTTGTAAATTCTCATGAGGAAACTGAAGTAATTCCAACTGTGATGGAGGAACTCCCTACTCAGATACAGAAGTATGTGCATAGTAAACTGTAAGTATTATATGCTTATAATGAATCATTGTCATCATTTGGTATGCAATACACTCTTTGATAGCATTATAACAATAAGGATCTAGCTTTAGCTCGATGAAGTTATCAACGTGCTCCATTGTCTTTTCAGTAATCAATTTCAAGGACGTTCACCAGTAGCACCCCATCCATGCAACGAAGGTTCCTCGGTTCTTTCATTCTCATCTTCTTCTAGTTGCTCTCATTTTGTTTGAGTGACACTATTTAGATATGTCTAATCATTAAGATTTGGTTATAATGCTATCCAAGAATCATTTTCCGGTTTCTTCTTAAAAGAAATTTATCTTTTGGCTTTCATTCTGTTTTGTAGAATCTAAAGCAACGTTAGAACCTGAAACCAAGTTCATAGCGAATGTGGCGGTAATGGTGATGCATCTTATCAAGTTATGCTTCAAAGCTATGTGCTTCAACTTCTATGTGTGCAAAAGGTACTCTTGGAAGCTTCAGGAAAGGATATAAAGAAGGTATAACGTAGCTTTTGTTTAGTTCTTTCTTTCTTTTTCTTTTTTTTTTTGGAAACTCACATAGTCAAAAGTTGGGTGATCAGCAACCATGAGCAGAATCATGTCATAGAATGTAATGCCTAAGCCCATACTATGCTATGCATGATATAGTTTGTCATATGAGTTATCCAACGAGGTATAAAATAGAATCTTACAAAAATCATATATTATTGATAGGATTATGTTAAATATTTGTATCATTTTAGGTTTTATTTAGGATGACTTTTTTTTTTTTTTGCTTTGTAAAACTGCTATAAAGAAATTAACTTTTTAAAGTTATTGTAGAAAGCAATTTTTTAGTGCAAAATTTTTTTGAAAGCAGCAAAGCAAAAAAATAGAGGTCAAATAAAAATTGTGATTGTGATCTGAAAAATAAAACAAAAACAGTAAGAAAATTGTCTCAAAGAAAGCCTTTGCATTTAAAATTGAAGACCTTAGTTATGACGTTTTAAATTCTTTTTTTAAGACTTATTAATGTTATTTAATTGAAATGCAAGCCTTAAATTTTATAAACAAAAAGTTCAGGTCAATTTCTTTTGTTAAACAAAAATTATTATTTTAATCAACTATTTCTTGAAAGAAAAATTTTATGATGTAATTGATGATATGAAATTTTCTTCCAAGATGATATAATGAATCAGCTACATATAATTTGTTTTATAAAGATCCCCACATGAATCAATCACAGAATCATTATTCCTAAAACTTTTGTCCCATTCATTTATATTTTTCTTCAATGAAAATTCATATTGCTTGGTCGTGATTAGTAAAACTTAAATAAAAAAATTATTATTTTTTAAATCCAAATTTAATGATAAAATTTCATGGGGTTCAAAAACATCTCAATTCAGCATTAAGAACTGCACCACTAATTTTTTTTTTTTTTTAAGAATCTTGATGGCAAAGCTTCCCACAGTAAATTATTAGAAGCTTACATGTTTTGAGGAGCCTAGAAAGAAAAAATCTTGCCACAATTACATGAAAAGGTAGGGAAAATATTTAAAATTGGTCAAGGGGGAATTTTAGATCAATTCATCAATCTTATTGGATGAATTTACGGGTGTAAACGAGTTAAGCTGAGTTTTAATCACCCTTGACTTGAGTTTGAGCTTGATTAATTTATCGAGTTCGCGCTCGAGTTGGTTCACGAGCCAGCTCGTTTATTATGAAAGGGAGAAAATAATTATGCTTTAAAAAATAATTATAATAAAATGATAAAAAGAATGAAAAATTATAAGAATGATAATAAATAATCTTGAATTTTTAAAAAAAATTAATAATTTTGTACTTAAAATCTTGAATTTTAATATATTGAAAGTATTTTTAATATTAATATTTTTTTAAACGAGCCAGCTCTAGGGCTAATGAGATGAGTCGGTGTTAATTCATCGAGCTCGGTTTATGAGTCATTTATCAAGCCGAGCTCGAGTTGGCTCACAAGTGAGCTCGACTCACTTATACCCCTAGATAAACTTGATTTCTTTTGCATCTCTCTCTGTCTCTATTTGAAGTTTGACTATGAGGAAAATTAAGGTAAGAAAATCTCATTCCATCAATTCAAATTAAAGTGTGGGAAGTGTCATTCTGCTAGTGGCTGGTGGGCTAGGCCTGCTTGCATTGGTAGGTTTCGTATGGTAGGCCCATTAGTGGTCCTTATAGGACAATTCAAGATCTTGAAGAAGTTTTTGACATTCTAAATTCGATTTTGGTACTTCTGGACTCGCCAGAAAATTCATATAATAATTACTGCGTAAGAATTTTTATATAATTTTTAGATTTCAAAGTATTCAAGTGTTTGGATCACACACTTCAATAAGTGATTATGCATGTCCATACTTCTATGTTTTTTTTGTTGTTCTTGCTCCTTAATCCACCCTCAGGTTTAGGTGGCAATTACATCATCCAAATTCCAACGCCAAACTTTTAAATTTGACATGTGTTGCAATTACTGACCTATGTCGACGATCATCGTCACTTATCTAGCATTACTTGTTTACTAGTGATCATGATTTTTATTGTCCTTCAAATGTCACTGATGATCATTATTGCCCATTATCCGTTGTTGACTGACAAGAATAACAATTGTTGCATAGATCCCAATAGCCACAATTTCCCATCCACTATCAATTGATATAAACAACTATTTGTTACTCATCTTCTTATATCTATGTTAACCTCGCCTTCATCATGTTCAAGCTCAGCCATTGCACACACACCTTAGTTAATCTCAAGTCTTCCGATTCAATTATCATGGAGCCCATATACTAAACGATTTGAAATTGGACTTCTTGATTATGACCACTTCCTAATTGTGTTCGCTTGATTGAGCGCATCTCACCATGGTCATGATCATCGCTTGATCGTGTGCATCTTGCCTAGATCGCGATTGTCGCTTGATTGTGTGCGCCTCACCCCGATCACGATCGTTACTTGGTCATTTGCATTTCACCTTGATCACTACTATTGCGGGCTCTGAAAATTCGCACCCCAACCTCCCCTCTTTCGGTGGAGTTTTAATGGATTAAGTTCCAAGGTAAACTTTTAGAAGGCAGATTGCGTTTGAAATAAGATACTACCCAGATATTTCACCCTCATTTTGCGAGGACTTTATGATCTGAGTTCAGGTTTTCTATGGGCGTAAGCCCTTATAATTAATTACCCCTCCCGATAATGAGAGATAACTTTTGATTAAGGCTAATCATCATTCAAATACATAGATAATACATGGTATCTGGTATATAGTAGCAACATGGATTTAGGTGTTGAAAATTTAATATTTAAAATAGAGACTTTCACCATCTTGCACTTAAAGCGGATGGTGAGGAAAGTGATGATGGACCCGATAAAGATCCCATGGTTTCATCATCCTGGGTCATCATGATCCTTAGTCTACTTAGTCAAAGGAGGCAGTTGAACCAACCTGATAGAAGGATCCTTGTCGGCATCCATGGGTTGCTTCATCCAAGGGTACCTTATAGACCTGGGGTGAATATTTGTCTAAGGGGATAAATTTGAATCTACCTTAGCTAACATAAGGCCTTATGCCCTATTGAGCATATCCTATTGATTCATATCTCAAGGATTTAGTGTCATTAGGGAGCTTACGGGCTCTGGCCATGACTGTAATTTAGTGGTGCCATTTGGCAGCAAACCACTCGGTTCAGAGGGCCCCGGTCATAACCGTTTACATGCAATGCCATTTGACGAAAAAATGTCAGTTTGAGGATATATGACATGTCCTTGCTAATAAGAGATTGTTTGAGATTGAATCCTAGTGATATTCTCAACCAGACATTAACTCCTTGTGAGCATAAGTGATATTTAAATTAGTCTACCTCGATAAATTGTTGCAGATGGTGGATGAATTTTACTTTAAGTGTTTGATGGTTAAACTTTGATTTTAAACATTTTAAATTATGGAATTTTTAGAATTTTGAGCTTTTGTGAGTATTTGGGTAGCATTTGAAATATTTGAAATTAGCCCCTCTGATTGAGATCTACGTTTAACACGATCATCATCGAGGTATTTATGGGCAATTGTATTTTCTTGATTGAATCCTGTCAACTATGTCTACTTGCTGACAGAGGATTGGGTTTGTTGTGGGCTTCAAGCATTTGTTAGTGAATTTTCTTTGTTGTAGGACTTGAAGGCCTAATATGAGCATATAAAATAAATATCCCAGTCAACACCATGTCCGTATATTTATTTGATGGTTCAAGCCATGTCGACTCCAATCTGCTCGCGTAGAAAGATCGGGCTTAAATTTGGATTTATCATTTGACCCAGGCAGTATTCTCAGTCATCACATGTGTAAATACAACATGCTTGCCTGGGCCTATGCGGGTGTGTATTCTTACATGTATACGGGTTAATGTGCTTGCATGTGCACTTCCGTATTTATGTGTATACATATTGTAGTACAGGTGTAAGAACATTTTTAATGTTTGATACTATTTTTGGTATATATCTTCCAACCATTATCCAAATTTGCCAAAATAAGAAAAAAAATTGCACATGCACACGTACAAATATGCTACTTTTTATAGGTATATTTTAGGTATATATTCTTTGTGGATACCTGCCATCTTCATCATCCCAAGCTGAGAAGAGATGGCAAATGCTATGAGACATCTCTGTGGATCTTGCCAAAGGCCTACAGAATACGATGAGCCCCAAGTATTGGGGAATACGATGAGCCCCAAGTATTGGGTTCTCATGGATTAACTATTATTGAAATTAATGAGGTTGCAGCTTTAGCAGTGGATCTGCGCCACTTTGACATCACTTCTCAAGTATGGCAATAACCTTTTTTTTATATTAATTTGATGGTTTTCAAAGATAATAGAGCCTTGAGTTGTTTGATCGCCGGTTCCTATAGGACTAAGCCAGTATGTGAGCTCCTTCATGAAGGAACATGCCACTTTGTATTTTATTAATACAAATTCTGTAACCTGGCATTATTTATGCCTACAAGGATTTCTAGCTTTCTATGGCCTTCCTTATGTTCCACAAATTATTGAAGAAGACATAGAGGTTACAACAACAAGGCCTGAAGGGATCACACCACCATTGCCTGAAGGGGTCCAATTTGAGTTGCTAACACTTCCAGTAAGCAAGTACTATCGAAAAACCCAATTCACTTAAAATGTGCTTAACAATGTATTGTACTTTACAGGTAGATAAAAGGGCTATTGGGGATGGAGATGGCTTTACAGCCTATGTCAGAATAACAGAGCCAAGGGAATTTAATCTCATGCCTCAAAGAGTTAGAGATGCAATCATAAGGATGGAAAAAGTTCGTGATGCGACGGACTTTAAACAAGCAAAATCGATTAAGAAAAGTGTTATTGATTCTGGATATAGGTGAATCATATGCATAACATCACTAAAAATGTGAAAATTTTTCAACTAACACATCTTTTCCTGACAGATTCCTAAACCTTCCAAATCAGCAGAGGTTCTCGCACGTAAATACTGAATTAGATTAAGGTAATAACTATGTTTACAAGAGAAGAGAACTAGTTCTTCAGGTAAAAGTCTGAAGTGAACTTTTGTAGAATGAGTCATCATGCATGAAGTTATAATCAATCTTAAAGTGTTCACCATAGTTATGATAATGATAACAAAAATATAATAAACCAAGCAATAAAATAACTACCTACTGCACTATTCTATATTGCCTGGCTAAAACTGACTACAGTGTCAGCACGTACAACTTTATGTAACTAGCTATGGGTAGCTTGATCTTTATACACTTTGCTAAGCTTTAAGTTAAGTACAAGATTAATCATGATAATTACAATGAAAATGATGAGTGTCCAAAATAACAGGGGAGTTGATGCACCTGAGGTTGGAATGGTATATGGAGAGGAAGCTAAACCGGTGCTAGTGAAGATGATACAAGGGAAATGCCTCAAGATTCATGGTTATGATGAAGATGTATATGGTCGGAGTGTTGGGGATGTTTACTACAATAACTTCTTTATACTGGAACAACTGTTGAATAGAGGCTGTGTATGGCACTATGTGACTTATGATCGTCATCCAGAATTTGCAAAGGCAGCTTAGTAACTTAAGTTTCACTTCCTGCCATAAAAAAGATTCATAACTTAACTTTAACTTTTACATATTATAAAATTAACAAGTTTCACCATGTTTATTTTTCAAGTGGCAAAAGGAAGCACGCTATGCTCTTAGAGGCTTGTGGGCTTTACCAGATCCTGAGAAACCATGGGAATGGAGGAGAAATAATCCCAATCCACATGAACACAAAAGAGAAGCCACTATTTTGTTCATAGATTTTGATTCAGTAGGAAATACCAGGACAAAAAAAAACTAGCGAATGCTGTTCTATTTGACCGCCTATGGTCACAATAGTGATATGTAAATTTGTGTTATATCCTTAAAAAGTTCAGTTTTTGATGTTATGGGGATTATCTATTCACAAGAAAGTAATATGTCTTTTTAATAAACTAGAAGCATATTCATGGCCTACTTTAAACTTGGGTTGAATCAAACTCTCAACACAAATGGATTCTTCTACAGCTTCCTTAGAAAATGAAAAAATTAACACAAAAAACTAATAAAACTCGATTTCTAGGAACAAAATTGCATTAGGATGTCTTGGTGTAAAGAATGCATAAGGAATACATAACATATAATAAAAAAATATAGTAATTTTATTAAAAGTATCATTCTAATTTTATCCTTTTATTTAAGAAAATAAGTAAGTTTGAATGTTGTTTCATATTGCAGAACATTTGTAGAAAATAATTTTCTTGTAGTTTATAGATAGATGTTTTTTTATTTTTAATAAAATTTATACCTATTTTGATCATAAATATTGCACTAATGACTCAATTTTGCATTAAGAAGAGCATCTGATGTAATTTATTTCCTAGTTTATGTTGAAATTTAATAAAATTGCAATGTGATAAAACTGCTAAATTAATGTCGGTACAAAAGCAAGGCATGGTTCTAATAATTTTGGAGCAAAAAAATTAAAGATCAAAGGTCAATCAAATAAGCAAATAATCTCCTTCAATGTTCAATTGATCGTCTCTATCTTTCAAATATCAGTTTTGATCCATTGGTTATCATACTCAGGAGCAAGTTGATCCCTACTGAAAGTCGATTGAATATCTGCAGAAATCGAATCCTTAAAAGCAACAACCAGATAATTAATGACTTTCAATTAATACGCCCTTCAATGACGAAGAGCAATGATCGATATGTTACTATAATAAAAGTCAGTTTTTTTCCTCTGTTGGACTTATGATATTGAGGCTTCAAAAATAATGTATTGATCTCATTGAACAAGGCTACTCAAGTGAATCAATTGCAATCCTGAAGCCTCATATTCATTCCAATAAAACCACCGATCATGAAGAGCTCGTGAAGAAATAGCAAATTGTTGCAATAAAAAATCAACTATATATATAACTCCTAATACATAGCTTACATGTAACAATTATGTATTGGCCTAGCAAAGAATTGTTGAATGGGCATACCTTACGAGTCTTCTTAACTATATAATTTGCAAATTGATCCTTTATCATGCTCTATAAAAAATGTAATTACAACATGAGCCCAAAAATGCTTCTTCAGAAGACTACTGAACTTGGGAGTCGTTTGAATATAAATTGATGTTTTGAAGGCGAAGTAGCAGATTCCATGAAAGCACATGAGTGGATATGAATTTGTAATATTAATGATTTAGTAATATCATTGGAATAGAATTTTGATGAAGAAAATTCCAGATTTAATGAAAAAAAAGAGAGACACAGAATAATGCCATTCACCATATCAATATCATTTCAGAGCTTAAAAGGATGTTAATCTCTAACTAGATTCCTCTGCTCTCTGGTAACAATTCAAACTAATAAGCAAGCTACTGGAGTGGAAGATGAACGTTGTAGATATTTGAATTAAATAATAACATAAGTAGAAGTACAAGATAAGTAGGATAAGAACACTTTCAAAGTCATTTAAAAGGAGGAAGTTTGATAATTGTCACTTAATGGAAGGTTAGAGTAGCATCCAGTTGAAGGAGAGCATAATAATGCATTGATAAAACTAAAAGATTTCTCAGTTGATTTATTAAAATTCATCAAGATATATTGTAAGTGATATATAGTTCGGATTCAGATAACCTGGAAGATTTAATTATAAAAAAAAAAGAGGACAAACTTATGGATGATTCATTCTTGCATCAGATAGTCAAAATTTTGATTTTTGATGCATTTCTAAAAAGAAAAAAAAAAGAGTATCGAATAGAATCAATCGAATGCTGTGATGAATATGCAAATAGAAATAGCAGGAAAGTTCTGAATTTACACAGTTTTGTATGAGCAAGAGAAAGCTTTAGAGGCTACTAATATTTCTTAGTGATTTTTGGCCTTCGGCTCTATTTCTCTAAGCACACAGTTCCTCCTCTCATATTCGGACGAACAAGCGAAACCACCCCTCCTCTGCTCGTCAAATACCACACGCCAAGCCTTCTGCGAGCAGCATTCGTCCTCCTCCGTTTATGACCAAATAATGACACAAGAATGGCTGGCCTTCGATGCAATTGCCAAGAGCGATTCGGAAGACAAATCTTGAACCAGCCCTAGTTCGTCTCGAGTGAGAGCTCCTCCGATCGGCTTCCTTTCAAGCCAAACAACACACTCGGTGTTGCCTCTAGCTTGTGTGGCCTCCGCTTCCCTATTCTCCTCCGTCAATCACACCGAACTAAGTTTGACATCCAACTCTAACGAAGCCCAACCCACTGTGTTAGTGGCCTTCGGCATCCGAAGCCTTTGTCTCCGGTCGATTTTCACGCAAAGGAGAACTTGCTTTCCCTTCCACCTCCTTTCACCAAAAAACAAACAAACAAACAAATAATCCAGTTATTTGTGTTTGTTAATAATAATAACTTTATTATTATTGTATAATAATCTAGATATTGATGATTAATAATAGAAAAAAATATATGTATATATACTTGTATATCAAGCACCACAATTGCCAATTGAAGGAAGTCCCGGGGTTGATTCAGTTCCCCGAATTCCTCGACCGTCGATCTAATCTGGCCAAGTGAAATTGAAGACTCGAAGACTACTTTCTTGGGGTCGATTCGCTTCCCCATACTCCTCTTCATTGATCTGATCTGGTCAAGTCGAGCCAAAAAATTTGCAAGCTATTCAATATATATTCATCATTATAGATGCATTATTATCAAAGATCTCCACCTACCAAGTTGATCTTGATGATGAGACAAACACAAAAATTAGAAAATCACTTACTAGAAAGCAGTCAAAAGCCATTCAATCTCTTGCACTGCTACATGTGATTGAAGAAGTCTGCAAAAAGGCTACCAGAGTCTTTCCACCAAAGGATGGCAAATGCGGATATTAGAGTTGGAAAAGGTTGGAAGTTTAAGATAATGAAAATTGCAAGGCAATAGTAAAGTTTTAAGATTATAATAACTTTTGATGGATTTCAATAGGTGATTGCTGCCAACAAGTCATTCCAGCAAAGGGTGGCACCAACTACACCTAATAGGTGGGTCAATGAACTAAAAGTCAGTCCATCTTCCCCATTCCTTGAGCTCGGATGAGAGTGCCTTAAAACAAGGAAAATAATGCAATGACTAGGCATGGCTCTCCTAAATAATATTTCATCCTTTTGCTACTAGGTTGTTTTAGTACTTTAAAATACTTTAATTCATCAACGCGTTGGTTTGAAAGGCCAAGTAAGTTTTTTATAGGATTTATAGGAACCTACTTATTATCTTGGGATTCATTCAAAAACTTTTATCCTTTTTGAAGAATTTTAGGGATGTCTTCTTTAGGGCAGTGCTTTAATCTTTGTCTTGAATGGGAAGCTATAACAAGTTGGAGCCCCATCAGTATTAGTCTTCAATGTGTAGTGCAGTTCCATTGTTGAAGAGGACATCTCTAACTATTATAAATTTTTAGGTTGGATTCATACCACCACCTATTTGTTAAGTGAAGGTTTTTGATGTTGGTGGCCATGTCACCATCTTTGCCTTTGGAAGCACGAATGGGAAGTTTATTTAATTTAAGCATTTTATATCTAAAACTCCTTCAGAATTTCAAAGAGTGCAAGCCCAACCTCTCCAATAATAGCCTTCTTAGCACTGAGGTGTCGGTCAAAGCTTTTCTAAGGAGAAGTCTTTCAGGGATTGAGGTTGTAGGCATAGGTATTTACATCCATTGCTCTATTGGACAAGTTTTATTTTTGAGGTTGCTATTTGGATCAAACCCTTTTCAACCACAATTACAATATGTTAAACCAAGTTGTTAAGCAGGAAGTTCAACAAACCAATTTGGATGGCCATATTGACTACTAAATGAAGTGCAACAAGGGCTTCCCACTTGTTGTCCATTTAGAATATTATTTTGGGTTGTCCTCATAGGATCATAAGCCCAATTGGACCCTCTTTGACAATATCCTAATTAAACTTAAGTGCTTTAAAGAGTGGAGTGGGGTGAATTTCCCAGATTTATTATATATTAGTAAGCTTTGTAGACTCAATAGGATTGGGTAGATTTTGCTGACATGTAGTTGGATTTGACATTGTCTGGACATATTGGATTTATATAGCTCCCGAGACCCGTTGAAATTTGATAATTTAATAGTCTCATCAAGCTTGGTAGACTCAATATGCATGCTATGGTAGATTCCATAGAATAGCAAGAGGCTACCCCTTGGTGTGGAAGCTCATGACCACCATTTCTCGTAAAGCCTCATGTTGACCTCGAGAAGTACTCTGAAGTTGTTTCGATCAAATACGATGAAAATAATAGACAAGGGGCATGAAACTGCATGAAATTACTTTAAAAATGCATAGAACAAAAGCTGATGTAGCCCAATTTATGTTGGCACGTTGATGACATTAGGAACAACAAAGATAGACACCTATATTGCCAATATTAGTGCACAAGAAAAAAAAATCTAAAATTTAATTATGTGCGAGGCAACGACATAAAATTGATATGCACAAACAACGAGAATGTGCAAGGAGTCACTCATCACAACTTTATGAACTTCAATAAAGCCATACTAGTAGAATAATAGTTTGGGTTAGACACTAGTCCCACACATTTATATTGGATTTAAAGACGGTACCCATATGAATTGTGATCTAATATAAACTCTCCTTAAGCTCATCGTATGGATGGGATATCAATGCGGTTTTTATGATGGTACTAGGATTGTAGTTTGACCATCTTTAACACTATCATTTTTGGACATTAGTGTTGTGGTTACAGGGTTGTGATTTTGTTCGGCCCTCCTTCAACTAAATCGAAATGAGGCTTTAATGAATTTGTCCTTGTGGGATTATAATCAATGTTAAACCAACTTTAATTATATCATAATGAGACTTTAATAAATTCATCTTTATAGAATTATGATTTGGTTTAGTAAACTCACTGATTTTGGCTAGCTCCATAGAACCAACAGAGTCACTAGAGTCAATAAACTCATTGAG
This sequence comes from Dendrobium chrysotoxum, assembly GCA_019925795.1. Lineage (NCBI taxonomy): Eukaryota > Viridiplantae > Streptophyta > Magnoliopsida > Asparagales > Orchidaceae > Dendrobium > Dendrobium chrysotoxum. Next base: position 89,028,871 of record CM034305.1, on the reverse strand, counting down.
TTTAGTAAGCTTCATTTTCCATTTAGGTTTGGCAGGCTTCCGCAGAAATTCATCTTTATAGAACTATGAACTGGCTTTGTAAACTTATTGAAGTTGGTTAGTTCCATAGAACCAACAGAGTCACTAGAGTCTATAAACTCATTAAGTTTTGTAAGCTTCATTGACCATTTGAGTTTGGCAGGCTCCAGCATAAGGCTACTTCTTGGTGATATGGGATTAAACTCACTTGTAAATCATTGAAAAGACTGAGGTTGTTGTGTAAAGAAAAAGAATTCTATCTAGCTTTCCATGTTAGTGCCTTAATATCACTTCCATATATTAAAGGAACTTCTTAAAGTTGATTTGCGAAGGAAATGAACTTTGTCTTGTCTCTTTTACTTAGAAGCCTTAGAGGAGTTGTGTCTCACAATGGGACTTCATTAGAAGTTAGACCATGATTGTGATATAAATCAAGTACTCGTTAACCATAACCTCACATGGGATATGATCAAATCCTAATTTAGGTGGGATTATGATAGGAAACACTTGAAGATTTCAAATAAATCCTATCAATTTTAGAAAATCAGTGATAAATCTCCACAAATCCAACAAAAAAAATAAAGAAAAATAGAAATTTTATTGCTAGAACACAAACTAACGGGAGAAAAGAACAAGATACAATTGATCCTCTATTCGAGAGGAGGATCTATCTCTCCCAAATCTCTAGGCGCCGCTAGAGCCCAAAAATCTAAACCTAAGAGATCTCAAATTTCAGCCAAATTTAAGATATGCTAACCCTAGGAAAACAAACTATTTAATGCATACAATTCGAAATAAAATCTCTAAACAATTCCTACATTCAAATTTTCCTCCCAAATCCCTCAAAATTCCTACCTAAAATGTTTTGTGGAAACGCGTGGCCCGATCGGCATACGCAAAAGAGGCAGAACTTCCGCCTCTGTTCTCCAGGGCCGGTCTCATGTGGACCGGCTGGACTGGTCCAATGGACCGATCTAACATATTAAAAACACATTTTGAGGGTTCTCATTAGAACAGTTGAGGTTGAAGCACAAATTTTACATAAGAGGACTTCAATTATAGAATCCTGATAATAATATCTATGACATTTACAAACTTGCACATTAAAGCATAACATTTAGTATATAAAAATGTCTAGAAATTTCTTCTTGCAGTTACCTGCTAACTCAAACTATTTTTTTATACTACTAAAATAATAAAGTCGAACAACTTTCAGATATTTGCTATGAAAACTTAAATCCCCAATTTTTGTAATTATAATTATTAACCTATCCTATGGAAACTCACCTAATCCCCAATGTATAAAGATTTGTATAATAGAGTCAGCACATGCGCTCAAAAGTTAAGTATAATATTAATCATGATAATTACGATGAAAATGATGAGTGTCCAAAATAACAAAGGAGTTGATGGCCTAATTTAAACTTGGGTTGAATCAGACTCCCAAGACAAAAGGATTCTTCTACAAGTGCCTTGGATAACAAAAAATTACCACAAAAAAAAAAAAAAAACTTGGATTCTAGTAACAAAATTACATCAGGATATCTTTGTGTAAAGAATGCATAAGGAATACAAAACATATGATATAAATAGTCATTTTATTAAAAATACCAATCTAATTTTATACTTTTATCTAAGACAATTAGTAAGTTTGAGTGTTGTTTAATATTGTAGAACATTTGTACAAAATAATTTTCTTGTAGGTTTATACGTAGATTTCTTTGTATTTTTAATAAAATTTATACCTGTGTTGATCATAAATATTGCACTAGGACATAATTTTGCATTAGGAGGAGCATGTGATGCAATTTATTTCCTAGTTTAGAAGCTGTTTTGAAGCTGGAGATGAATTTAAAGACAATAGTTCAACATTTTGAATAAAAGTAAGTCTAGTAGAATAGCATGCAAACATATGAACTTCTCAAAGGTTGTAATGATATATGTGAATTAAATATCAAATTAAAAAAGATGGATAGAAGCAATAAATTTGCAGGCTATTCAATAAATATTCATTATTATAGATGCATTATTATCAAAGGTCCTCCACCTACCTAGTTGATGTTGATGATGAGACAAACATGATGGACAAACAAAAAAAGTAGAAAATCACTTACTAGAAAGCAGTCGAAAGCCATTCACTCATGATCGAGGGTTCTAATCATGCTTGCACAAATGCTAGAGAGACGAAGAAAAAAAAAAGTGAAAGAATTCAAGCTCATAAACAAGAAAAAAAAAACATAAGAATATCATAGTAAAAAATTTTAGTTAGAAGGTAACCTATCAAATAAGAGATCCAGCAAATGAGAAAATCTCATATACTTTCCTTAGAAGTATGCATTATCCTCATTATCATAGTTGTCATTATTATTATCACTAGTATTTTCTAATTATTCAAAAATGATGAGTTTGCCAAAAGAGTTGATACCCAAACAGCTTGAAAGATAGAGATGATGAGAAAGGACTAGTCAACATCTTTTTTATTTTTTTTTTATTTTTTGGGGAAACTAAGCATTTTGACAGATTATTTGAAATTTGTTGTATGAATCCTCTAAATCCCTTCATTACTATTAAATGTTACCTGAGGTGCACATATTTGTGCACTATAAGAAAAGTGCATAGCAAACTTAAATATTTGGGATAAAATAATATCCTCAATCGGTCCTCATTTTTCATTTTATTATTTCTTAAGTAAAAAGTTGTATTTATGTAAACTGAGCAATAGGCTTTTCCTAAGATGGGGTTTGACGAGAAATTGGAATACACAATATTTCTTCTATATCGCAGATAAATTGTTTCTTTGAAAAATGTTTGTCTCACTCATAATTCAGGTAAACGTTGTATTACATACACTTAATCTGACCCTTCTTCATAGGGAATCTTACTGATTTTCAACATATTATTCTTTATCCCGATCAAGTTATTCTTCCTCCTTACTTCATAGGACTTTGTCTATAGATTCTTTGCTTATATATTTCGCTCACAAACTTTCTCCTCTTGCAATTCACTATATCTATCTTGAGTAAGCTCATACTAAAAAATTTTGATGTTATAAACCACTAGTATAGCCACAATATCCTTCTGTTAATATTTTACATTCGCATCATAATGCATCAAAATTTGTAATGAAATAAAGATGCAAAAATATGCACTAATGCTAAATGAAATGCAACAAACAAATTTGTACTTGAACTATTGTTGGTTTCATACTTATGTCATGTAGATATTTAAAGGGATGTTGGATATTTTTGTAGAATAAATACTCCAACAAACTTTCTAACATATGCTTACACTATTGGATTTATAGCAAAAAAGGATTTAAAGCAGTAAGGAAAAAAAATGAAGAGCAGAGGATGGCATCACCAGCAGTTGACACAACACCAACATATAACTAGTGATATGGCTCATCTTATGGTTTTTTTAAGGCCCTAACTCCTCCACAATCTTAATCACTCCCTCTACACTTTGAATCTTTAACTTATAATCTTTGACAAACTTTTAATTTTTGGATCGTGAAGTAAAGGGAGATGGATGGGTGAGCTAAGTTAGCTGATAGGGTAACCGAATTGAGTGGGTCTGAGCCAGTGGGGGTACAGATCCCCATTGCTCTTGTGTTAGATCTGCCCACTGTTATGAATGAATTAGAAAACTAATTTAGTGGAAGAATTTTAGGAAAGGACTTCAAATTTTGAATTAAATATGAATTATAAGTTTATTTTCAAATTTGATGGGCTTATTGAAAACATTTAGGCTTCGTTTGGGATAGCTCTCTTAATTCTTTTCTATAACACATTTTTAGTATCGGTATCTAGATTGGTAATAATAACAATCTAGTGGCAGAAGTAGTAGAGTAATGCAATAACAGTAAATTCGTGCAGTACTAATAAATCCGTACAATAAAAAAATAATACCTAAAAAATAGGCATTTTAGTAGTCATACTAAACAAGTAATAAGTTTTAACTATCACGGTATTTTTCAGTGTTGGTAAAATACTATGATCAAAATACTATGGTGAAGACGTATTGCGATTTAGAGTTATAATGACTCCAAAATAAATTTGGCAAAGTCAAAATATGGGCTATTACAGGTAAGTTCACGCAGGGCTGTGCATACGGGCAGCTGGGCTCCAGGCGGTCGGGCGTGTAGATCATGCAAACGGGGCTTGCTTGGTGCTAAGGCAGGGCATGTAGGGTAGAAGTTTAGGGCACAACAGACTTGCGGACGCCGGCACACACACACAAGGAGAGCTAGGCGGATGCTTGCAAGGCAAGGGGTAGACGCATGTGAGGTGCTGTGCGGGTGTGGGCGATGGTGTGTGCGGAAGCAACGTCAACCACTGTGCAGGGTGCAGATGCTGTGGATTGGATACAGGGCTTTTGGTGGAGATATGGGGGGAGAGAAGATCGGGTTCAATCTGAAGGAGATAGAGCTTAGGCTTGGCTTCCGGGGTCAGATTCGTTGGACCCGATGGATGGATTTGGTTGAGTCTCGGTATGCTGAGGGGGATTATAGCAGGAGTAAGATTAAATTATATTTTTTTTGAAATTGGATCAATGTGGAGATTGTTAATACTTTGGTCCAGTTTTATTTTAGTTATATGTGTACTTTCTTTAGGTGTTTCTTTGTGTAGTCTTGTATGGCCATTGCTTAGAGTTTTTTGGCTTGTCTATAAATAAGATGTAAGAAGATGAATTGGAACACTACTAGCAAATTAATAAGAATTGTGTCCAATATTAGTCAGATCTCTCCCTCGCCTCTCTCTCTTCCCTCCCCCTCTCTCACATTAAAGTTATGCTCATATGCACATTGAAGGTTTATAAGGCCTTAATTAAACTTAGTGAATAATGACATATACGTGATGCACAAAAAAGATATTGGACATTGCATGCCCAATTTGGCACCCCAAAATTGAGAGAGAGAGAGAGAGAGAGAGAGAGAGAGAGAGAGAGAGAGAGAGAGAGAGAGGTTTCAAATGCTCTCCAAGAGGGAGGTATTTGGATTCTTTAGAAGGGCAGCAATTATTTCTTTTAATGTGATATGAGGAGAATATATTAACTATTGAAAGAAAAAGATATCATCTGAACATTTATAACATAAAAATGAAAGAGTTTTTTTTTTTTTTTTTGAGAAATTTGGCATTTACCCTTATATTATAATCAAAAAGGAGTTACAGGTGTAAGGCAAAAGGGAAAAACAAAGATGAGCCTATACAAAAAACTATGCAAAAGAAAAATCTCTCCAACAGTCCCAAGATAAAACAAAATTGGAGCAATGGAAAGAACAAAAGATGCCTCAAAAAACACCATGAATGGAAAAAAAACAATGGCTTAAAAAGATAGTTTGGACTCAGAAAAAATCTATCAATGATCAAAAAAGAGTCAATAGCATATTTTTCATTCTTTGTCTCCCTTTTCAGAACAAGTGGATGAGTTCTTTCTCTCTCAATGAAACCCTAAATAATTTATTTGTTCATATATCTAGCTTTCTCTGTCATACACTTTAAGTGTTTAATTTGGGCTCATCTGGAGTAAAGTCTGATCCATTTTTGTGTAGATAGGTTCGACTTGTTAAAACATTCAATTTGATTGTAAGTCTATTAAAATAAGAGTTCGGATTATCATTAATTTAATCCTGAGGATTAAGTGCTCAGACAAGATGATCTTTGATGTCCTCCCAATTATAAACAAATTTTAGTTATGATGTTAAAAATAAGAGATATAAAATGATATATTTATGATCTTAGACATTTTTTTTATTTTATTCCTCAAATATATTTTTTAATATTTAATAATAAAATAATAACTAAAATAGCAATAAAAAATGGCCGCCACAAAAATAACCTTTATTTAGGGACTATTTGGTTGATTGAAAAAGGAATGCAGTATTATTTGAAATACTTGGGAGTTATTTGGATGAGTGTAAAATTAATAAATGTATATTTTTACTTTTTTTTCTTGAAGTAAATTTAATGCAGTATAAAATTCAAAATGATGGCGGTTGGTGGCAGCTGACAGTGGCTAGGGTGGTGGGCGTTGTTCGGTGGCCGGCGATGGTTGGGGGGTGGTGGGTCGTCGCCGGTGGTGGCCCGCATCAGCCGACGGTGGGTGGCGGCTAGCGGTGGCAATGGCGATGAGTTTTTGGTGTATTTGAAAATCGCCCAAATCAAAGAAATTCTAAATACACTGGATTTGAACTAGATGGTAAATTCCTTTAACTTTAAACCAAGCACCAATATTTTTAAAATCCCTGCTGTTGAAATTCCTTACATCCCTTTTACAACTAACAAAACATCCCCTTAATATAAAATTAAGGGATTTATAAACATACCACATAATTTTTATGCACTAATATACCTAACTTCTAAACTTTATATTTACTTTAATAACATCAAAATGTTTAAATCACATCAAAGATATGACTAATATTAATCTTTCTAAAATAAAATACATATTTTTATACATATATTTTGATATGCTCAAGAGATTGAAGTATTATATAAATAAAATAATAAAGAGGAATTTACATACATATCACTCAATACTTTCTCATTTACATATCTCACTAGTCACACATAAACTTCACTATTTATATATAAAACATCTTGAACATCAAAATAAACTATAATATATATAAAGAAAACCACCACCCAAATCCATAGATCCATTCATTGCCTGCCATCCCTTCCGCTAGTCCTGTCACCTTTACTACCTCAATTATGTTGCCTTTGCCACCGCCAGTCTTGCCAATTGTTTAAACTATATGAAGCAGAGAACATGCAAGAAAGGAAAGGAGCATTAACGTATAGCCACATAACTATATCAATTGCATAAAAAGATTACTACCAAAATCAATACAGTGTATATATATTAAGACTATGTAAATGTTATTCCTATATTGCCCTTGGTTTGTTAGCACCAAATGGTTGGGATTGATTTTGCGACTGTGCGGACGACTTTAACAGAAAGAAGGAGCTAGTGGCTAACAGAGAGCATGTCTTTATATAATTTTCTGAAGTGGGAAGGTAAAGAGTTGCTTAGTTGTTTGTATTACACCACCCCTCAAGTTGATGGTTAGCTTAACCGTCAACTTGTCACGAAGTATGGTGAAATGTGGAGTTGGAAGGGCTTTGGTAAGTAGATCATCCACTTGATCTTGGGAAGATATGTGATGAATAGGTAAAACTTTGAAGTTGATAACTTCTCTAATAAAATGGTGACCAATTTCAATGTGTTTGGTGCAGGCATGAAAGATAGGATTTGTGGAAATTGACATATCTGAGATATTATCACAAAATAAAGGAGTAGCTTGAAGAGAAATTAATAAATCCTGACATAAGCGATGAAGCCAAATTAACTCTATTGTTGTGGTAGCTAAGGAGCGATATTTAGCTTCAGTAGAAGAACAAGCCACTGTGATTTGCTTCTTTACGCACGAAAAGAGAAGATTTGGACCGAGAAAAGTATACAATATAGTAGTGGACTTACAATCAAGATGATCTTCGGCCCAGTCAGCATTAGAAAAGGCAGACAAGTTAAAATCACCTTTTTGAAGAAGAAGGCCATGACTTATAGTTTCCTTGAGATAATGAAGGTTGTGTTTGAGTGCTTGAAAGTAACAGTCCATTGGGTTATGCTTATGCTAACATATTTTGTTGACCACAAAGGTAATGTCTGGGCGAGTTGCAGTGAGATATTGTAGGGAACCTGCAGGTTGGTGAAACAAAGCTGTGTTGGCCAAGTCGGTTTGAGGAATAGCTGCAGACAATTTTGACGACAGAGGATTTGGAAGAGATTTACAAGTGGACATTCCAACAGTTAGAAGTTCATAAATATATGATGAAATCGTTGACTATAGTCCCTCTGACCTCCCGTTGACCACTGACTAAGGTCTGTCTGACCACCATTGCATGCCAACCACAATCCCTCTGACCACCATCCCACGTCAACTACGGTCCTTCCAACCTCCATCGCTTACCGACCATGCTCTCTCCGACTATCGTCATCAGCTGACTATAGTCCCTCCGACCATCGTCATGCGCCGTCTACAGTCCCTCCGATCACCATCGCCCGCCGACTACAATCCCTCCAACCACCATCACCCGCCGACTACAGTCCCTCAACAGGCAAACCTTCTCTTGAGAATGAATCCCTTATCATTGAATTAATTCAACCATACTATGCAATGTGCTCTATATGATACATTGAGCCAATGCCTTCACATCGCGGAAGGACACCATTTATAATCGACTACAAACACTAGTGAAATCATTTTAACTAGACCAGGCCCCATGATTTTTTTCTTTTTTTTAGGGTTTTTCACGTAAAAATCTTAATGTCTCTTATGACTCTCGCACCTCTTCTCTTTATCTGTTTGTATACTGGATCTTCGTACAAAGTCATGACGCTAAACTTCATATTTGTCTACCGCCGCGAATGTTCCAGTCCGCAAAAATTTTAAAATAAAAACCAACTCTAATAATTTTTCGTATTAAATAGCACACATGTTCTAAAAAATTTTAATGAAATACTAAGTGAATTTTAATCTCATTTTAAGGCAAAATAATATATCCTTCAACTAGAAATCAACACCATAACAACTCCCAGAACTACTTGAAAATAAGTTCTCTTGCTCATGATTAAGCAACCATCACGTTCAAATTTAAAGCAAAATTAACCTGAAAAGAATATAATAAACACCAACCCAGCCATTTAATAAAAAGATTAAAACTCACGACCAACTTCAGCTCAATCAAGTTTGTCCCTGATATTACCCGCACGAAAAAAACTTCAATTAGAAGTGATTAACATTAACACAACTCAAAATTGATATGATTATATAATTTTACAGAGCTTAAAAAAATTTGAATTTAATTATCTCAAGAAAAAATATAAAAGTCGTTATTAATGGATTGACTCCATGTAAACCCAATCTAATTTTTTTGAGAGTTAAGTTAATATGAATCAGACTTAAATCTTATAAAGATTGTTTTTAATAAAAAATCAAGTTAACTTAAATATTTAAATAATGATATCTCATACGTACAATACTCAATTTATGGTTTTTATTACAAATACTATTTCACGCCTCGTCTTTGGCCTAACCTCCTGAATAAAATAGAGAACATATATCTTATAAAAAAGTAGAAAATTTGAATATTAATAAATTTATTACAACGGATTCCGTTTTAAAAATTGCATAGCTGTTCTCATGTCCTCCTCAGTTGGACATGTGGAGTTTGAGACGTAACTCCTACTTGGGACTCTTGAATTTGTCAAAGATACCTCAAGTATTATCTAAATTTTCATGAATCAACTCTAACGCTATAAAAGCAGTGCTGCACTGGAGTTTAGGGTATCCCAAGTCCCGACCCTCGTTAACCAGCGGTGGCTGCTTCCATTGTAGCAAACTCAAGAGCTGGAAAGCCTTTTTCTCTCCTCCTCCCGTCCGTGAGAGAGTTTCTCATTCCATTGCTTGTAAACTGTTTGAAACAACTTCGTTCTCCGTTTCGATTTCATTTGTCTAATGTCGTCGCCGGCGTACGAAGGGGTTTCCGGCTCGTATATCAAGCGGCGGCTATTCAAAAACTCAGCAAGAACGCCATACGAACGGCCACCATCGGCAGCACGCAGCGTCCGTAGTACCGCAACTGTCAAGGGGAATGACAGCCGCTGGCTTCCCACGTTCATGGAGCCGGTGTCGCGATTCATCGCAAGGACCGCCAGCAAGCTTCTCTCCTCCGTTCTACCTAAACGGCTTTCTGCGCAGTCAGGTCCGATGTTCTCCTTCATTTCTCTGTTTAACATTAAGATTTGGGATTTTATTGGGGCACATTTCGTTCCTTGCAATTGGATCTTTTTTTTAATTTTTATTTTTTGAGAATATTGAAATTTGGTATAGATTCATTCCTTTGGTCGAATGTAGTTATAACAATCCCACAAATGTAGTTGCTTCATTTCTAGCTTTGCTCTCGATAAAAAAAAAAATAGAGACTGTTTGGATGAAAAAAAAGCTAGATTATTTTTTTGTTCTACTCATAATTTAGTTTAGAGATTCTTTTTTGAAGAACAGAACAAAAATTGTGGCCATAAAGCAACTTTATAAAGCTTGGCTTGCAAAAATAGAATGGTGTAGGCCATGCAAAATTAAAGTACCTGCATGTGCTAACGTGGGAGAGCTTTTAAGTTTAGGGAAAATGGATGGTATGGTCCCTGTGATTTGTGATGATCAAGCAGTGGTTCCATGCAGTCGCAGAAGCTTTATAAAAAATAATGTGTAAATTACTAATAAGACTGAATGTTTTAGGGTAATTTTACTCCCTTTTTGTTACAATTCTATTTAAGCTATCTAAAAGATATAATAAAATTTATAGCAGGGAAATTCCTATTGTCATTCTCCTTTTTGTAAAAAAATATTTGATTTGATTTTTAGAGTGAAGATTTAACGGCTAAATTTTAGAAGGAGCATATCAGTATCTTTTAATATGTATATGGATGTTTACCACAAAAAAAAAAAAAAAAGGGAAAGGAACAAGTAACAATATGACTTCGGTGCCACATAAATAACACAAAACTTACTGTCATGACGGTCTACTCACCCGATCATCTATAGACTAGGACTTAGCTTTAATATATATATCAAAATCACCAGGTCTTCAACCATTTTAACCTAAATATAATGTGGTCAACAACATTTATACATGGGGATTTGACACTTCTCTTATTGCTCATTCAAAGTGGAAATCATACTTAGCTAAATTATGTTTCTAATGGGCTTATAAGAATAATGAGCTAACTGGTTACTACAGCCATTTTTATTCCTGCTAGGTGGTTGCTTGTCTATATATTTTGAGCTATTAGTGATAAATCTCAATAGCTGCTTTATGCTTTTGGGGCATGTATATGCTTGTTCACGCTGCTTTAATGAATTTCTTGCAATGGCTACATTCTTGTTTGAAAACTAAATTTTATAATAAATAAATTTGTAATTTTCTAAAACATATTTTTTATCATAAGCTGCCAAAATGAGCTCTAATATACATCTACATCAGATATTTGTGTTGCTTATTATTGTTTGATGCGAGAAAAATATAAATTAAAATTACGTCAATACCTCCTTTTAAATGATATTGACATCTTGTTTTGTTATTCTTATGTTGATCTTCGTTATTCTTATCTTGATCTCTTTGTTGTAGGTGCAGAGGAAAAACATGTTGTTAAAGCTTTACTCTCCCATCTTCATCGTCCCAAGCTGAGAAGAGATGGCAAATGCGATGAGACTCCTCTATGGATCTTGCCAAAGGCCTACAGGAGCTTATTGGGTTCTCATGGATTAACTATTACTAAAATTGTTGAGGTTGCAGCTTTAGCAGTGGATCTGTGCCACTTTGACATCACCTCTCAAGTATGACAATAACATTTTTTTATGTTAATATGATGCTTTTCAAAGATAATAGAGCCTTGAGTTGTTTGATCGTAGGTTCCTACAGGACTAAGCCAGTATGTGAGCTCCTCCAACTCCAAGGAGGAACAAGCCAGTTGGTACTAAGCTTTTCTTTCTAATGACATGGCTGAAGTTGTATTTTATTAAAACAATAGCTCAGAATTTGGTTTGGTGTTGTTTAAGCTAAAGCTGGCTAAGTTTCAGCATAAGAATTTTGAATATTTATATAAATAACATCCATGCGCTTATATTTACAGTAATATCACCTAAATTATTGAAAATCATAATAAAATCATCAACTTTTATTCTAAATAATTTTTTAAAGTTCTAATAATTTCATTTTATATCACACAAGTCCATTCATCTATTACTGCATCAACTAACATTTTTGTACTTTCCATTTCATATTAAGAAATTACTACTTCCATTGTTTCTCCAACATAATCTCCACTTAATCAATCCATATAATAAGAATGTGTTACATAATGGTATGCAGAAACTTGAAACTGAAGAGTATGAAACCCTTCTAACATTCTTAAAAGACAGTTAAAATCTTTGAAATTTGATTGTTGAGAGGAATTTCAGGCACAACAAATTATTAAAGGCATGGAATGAAGACTGGCCACCACCAAAACAACCAGAAGTAGCAACTATGCTTGTCTTACAAACTTTATATATTATCATGAAAGCAAATTTCGAGGTGCAATATATAAACTCCAATTTTGTTTGTTAGGAATTTGGTTGGCTTTGCTTATACAAATTGTGTAACCTGGCATTATTTATGCCTACAGGGATTTCTAACTGTCTATGGCCTTCCTTATGTTTCACAAACTATTGAAGTAGACATAGAGGTTACAACAACAAGGCCTGAAGGGATCACACCACCATTGCCTGAAGGGGTCCAGTTTGAGTTGCTGACACTTCCAGTAAGCAAGCACTATCAAAAAACCCAATTCACTTAAAATGTGATTAACAATGTATTGTACTTTACAGGTAGATAAAAAGGCTATTGGGGATGGAGATGGCTTTACTGCCAATATCAACATAACAGAGCCAAGGGAATTGAAGCTCATGCCTCAAAAAGTTATAAATGCAATCATAAGGATGGAAAATGCTCGTGATGCGAAGGACTTTAAACAAGAAAAACTAATTAAGAAAAGTGTTATTGATTCTGAATATAGGTGAATCTTATGCATAACCACACTAAAATGTGAAATGTTTTCAACTAACACATCTTTTCCTAACAGATTCCTAAACCTTCCAAATCAGCAAGAGGTTCTCTCACGTAAATGTCGAATCAGATTAAGGTAATAACTATGTTTACAAGAGAAGAGAACTACTTCTTCAGGTTAAACTCTGAAGTGAACTTTTGTAGAATGAGTCATCATGCATGAAGTTATAATAAATCTTAAAGTATTCACCATAGTTATGATAATGATAACATAAATATAATAAACCAAGCAATAAAATAACTACCTACTGCACTATTCTGTATTGCCTTCCTAAAATTGACTACAGTGTCAGCACGTACAACTTTATATAACTAACTATGGGTAGCTTGATATTTATACACTTTTCTAAGCTTTAAGTTAAGTATAAGATTAATCATGACAATTACGATGAAAATGATGGGTGTCCAGAATAACAGGAGAGTTGATGCACCTGAGGTTGGAATGACATATGGAGAGGAAGCTAAACAGTGCTAGTGAAGATGATACAAGGGAAGTGCCTCAAGATTCATGTCTATGATGAAGATATATATGGTCGATGTGTTGGGGATGTTTACTGCAATGACATCTTTATACAGAAACAACTGTTGAAAAGAGGCTGTGTATGACACTATGTGGATTATGACTGTAGTCCAGAATTTGCAAAGGTAGCTTAGTAACTTAAGTTTCACTTCCTACCATAGAAAAGCTTTGTAATTTTAACTTTTACATATTGTAAAATTAACAAGTTTCACCATGTTTGTATTTCTAGTTGCAAAAGGAAGCAAGTGATGCTCGTACAGGCTTGTGGGCTTTACCAGATCCTAAGAAACCACGGGAATGGAGGAGAAATAATCCCAATCCACGTGAACTCATAAGAGAAGCCACTATTTTGCTCACAGATTCTGATTAAGTAAGAAATACCAGGGTAACAAAATACTAGTGTTTGCTATTCTATTTGACCGCCTATTGTCATAATAGTGATATGTAAATTTGTGGTTTACCCTTAAAATGTTCAGTTTTTGATGTCATTTTATAGAAAGTACTAGTCTAATTTTATCCTACTAAGATAATTTGTAAGTTTGAGGGTTATTTAATATTGTAGAACATTTGCACAAAATAATTTGCTTGTATGTTTATACCTATTTTGATCATAAAAATTGCACTAATGACAATATTTTGCATTAGGAGGAGCATCTGATGCAATTTATTTCAAAGTTTATGTTGAAATTTAATAAAATTGTAATGTGATAAAACTGCTAAATTAATGTCGTAATTTTGGAGAAAAAGAATTGAAGATCAAAGGTCAATCAAATAAGTCAATGATCTCCTTCAATGCTCAGTGGATCATCTCTATCTTTCAACAATCAGTTTTGATCCATTGGTTATCAAACTCATGAGCAAGTTGATCCCTATTGAAAGTCAATTCAATATCTGCAAAAATTGAATCCTCAAAAGCAACAACTAGATAATTAATGACTTTCAATTAATACATCCTTCAATGATGACGGGCAAAAGTCCGACGTCGGGTAGAAATTCGACGATTAAAGAGCTCATATATGAGCAATGAAAGAGCTCATATATTTTTTCTCACTACTATTCTTCACAACTACCAATTCAAAGTGATCTGAGGCTGCAGATATGAGCAATGAAAGAGCTCGTATATAAGGAGGAGATTGTTATGCGTAGGAACTTTTATGTTTATTTAAGTAATTGAAAATTATATTTATTTAAAAATATCAAATAATTGACACTTTAATTTAGACGTAGAGGTTACACTGAATTTTTTTAAGAAGTTAAAAATTATTTATGAAGATTAGACCTTACAGATAAGGATCTAAATAAAGGATAATGACACCAAGACACGTGTGATACTAATCAAGTCATAGTTCTAAGGCAAAATGTATTAATTTTGATTCCAAGCCACAGGTGATTCCTAATATATATATATATATATATATATATATATATATATATATATATACTTAAATTAAATTTAACAAAAATAATAATTAATCGAATGAGCATTTAATTTATTTAAATTTTTAATCTGCCACACGAAAGTGTCAAAGACCGCTATTAAATAACTATTCCCACCTATGAAGCCTAAAAAATAGTTCCCACACACCATAGAAAAAAGCAAACTCAATGGTGGAGGCGGCGGAGGCGAGGCATCTCAATAATTGGCTATTTTTAACCAATACTATTCTTCACAACTACCAATTCAAAGTGATCTGAGGCTGCAGATATGAGCAATGAAAGAGCTAATATATGAGGAGGAGATTGTTATGCGTAGAAAGTTTTTAGATTTATTTAAGTAGTTGAAAATTATATTTATTTAAAAATATCAAATAATTGACACTTTAATTAATCTGAATAATTAAATATCAATCAATAATTTATTATTATATAATATATAAATATAAACTCAATTAAATTATTGATTAATTTTTAATTAGTATTATTAAATATCTATAATTAAATACTATTTAATTAAATAATTTTTTATCCTACATGTTTGATTTTTATAATTTATGCTAATAATAATTAATTATCCTTAACTTAAAAAAATATATTTTGACTGCTTCGCATTCTTTCAGTGCTAAATTAAGCTTATTTGCAAACTAAATATGTCCTTCAACATGAACAAGGGCAGATGGATGGCAATCTGTGGATGGTTATTTAATTATAGTAATACTATTTTTGGTATATATCCTCCAATCCTGATCCTAATTTGCCAAAATAAGAAAAAAAATTGCACATGCACACCTATAAATATGCTACTTTTTATAGGTGTATTTTAGGTATATATTCTCTGTGGATACCTGCCATCTTCATCGTCCCAAGCTGAGAAGAGATGGAAAATGCTATGAGACTTCTCTATGGATTTTGCCAAAGGCCTATAGTAGCTTATGAGCCCCAAGTATTGGGTTCTCATGGATTAACTATTATTGAAATTGTTGAGGTTGCAACTTTAGCAGTGGATCTGCGCCACTTTGACATCACCTCTCAAGTATGGAAATAACCTTCTTTTTTATGTTAATCTGATGCTTTTCAAAGATAATAGAGCCTTGAGTTGTTTGATTGCAGGTTTTTATAGGACTAAGCCAATATATGAGCTCCTCCATGAAGGAACAGGCCACTTTGCATTTTATTAATACAAATTGTGTAACCTGGCATTATTTATGCCTACAAAGATTTCTAGCTTTCTATGGCCTTCCTTATGTTCCACAAACTATTGAAGAAGACATAGAGGTTACAATAACAAGGCCTGAGGGGATCACACCACCATTGCCTGAAGGGGTCCAGTTTGAGTTGCTAACACTTCCAGTAAGCAAGCACTATCAAAAAACCCAATTCACTTAAAATGTGCTTAATAATGTATTGCACTTTACAGGTAGATAAAAGGGCTATTGGGGATGGAGATGGCTTTACTGCCTATGTTAGCATAACAGAGCCAAGGGAATTGAAGCTCACGCCTCAAAAAGTTAGAGATGCAATCATAAGGATGGAAAATGCTCGTGATGCGAAGGACTTTAAACAAGCAAAACTAATTAAGAAAAGTGTTGTTGATTCTGGATATAGGTAAATCATACGCATAACAACACTAAGAATGTGAAAATTTTTCAACTAACACATCTTTTCCTGACAGATTCCTAAACCTTCCAAATCAGCAGGAGGTTCTCGCACGTAAATATCGAATTAGATTAAGGTAATAACTATGTTTACAAGAGAAGAGAACTAGTTCTTCAAGTTAAACTTTGAAGTAAACTTTTGTAGAATGAGTCATCATGCATGAAGTTATAATTAATCATAAAGTATTCACCATAGTTATGATAATGATAACACAAATATAATAAACCAAGCAATAAAATAACTACATACTGCATTATTCTATATTGCCTGCCTAAAACTGACTAGAGTGTCAGCACCTACAACTTTATGTAACTAACAATGGGCAGCTTGATCTTTATACACTTTGCTAAGCTTTAAGTTTAGTATAAGATTAATCATGATAATTATGATGAAAATGATGAGTGTCCAAAATAACAGGGGAGTTGATGCACCTGAGGTTGGAATGGCATATGGAGAGGAAGCTAAACAGGTGCTAGTGAAGATGATACAAGGGAAGTGCCTCAAGATTCATGTATATAATGAAGATACATATGGTCGGAGTGTTGGGGATGTTTACTACAATGACATCTTTATACAAGAACAACTGTTGAAAAGAGGCTGTGTATGGCATTATGTTGCTTATGATCGTCGTCCAGAATTTGCAAAGGTAGCTTAGTAACTTAAGTTTCACTTCCTGCCATAGAAAAGCTTTGTAACTTAACTTTAACTTTTACATTTTATAAAATTAACAAGTTTTACCATGTTTGTTTTTCAAGTGGCAAAAGGAAGCACGCGATGCTCGCAGAGGCTTGTGGGCTTTACCAGATCCTGAGAAACCATGGGAATGGAGGAGAAATAATCCCAATCCACGTGAACGCAGAAGAGAAGCCACTATTTTATTCACCAATTCTGATTCAGTAGGAAATACCAGGATAACAAAAAACTAGTGTATGCTATTCTATTTGACCGCCTATGTTCACAATAATGATATGTAAATTTGTGTTATATCCTTAAAAAGTTTAATTTTTGATGTCATGGGGATTATCTATTCACGAGAAAGTAATATGTCCTTTTAATAAACTAGAAGCATATTCATGGCCTACTATAAAGTTGGGTCGAATCAAACTCTCAACACAAAAGGATTCTTCTATAGGTGCCTTAGAAAACTAAAAATTTAACACAAAAAACTAATAAAACTCGATTTCTAGGAACAAAATTGCATCAGGATCTCTTGGTGTAAAGAATGCATAAGGAATACATAACATATGATAAAACAATAGTCATTTTATTTAAAGTATAAGTCTAATTTTATCCTTTTATCTAAGAAAATAAGTAAGTTTGAGTGTTGTTTAATATTGCAGAATATTTGTACAAAATAATTTTCTTGTAGTTTATAGATAGTTGTCTTTGTATTTTTATTAAACTTTTTACCTATTTTGATCATAAATATTGCACTAAAGACACAATTTTGCATTAGGAAGAGCATCTGATGTGATTTATTTCCTAGTTTATGTTGAAATTTAATAAAATTGCAATGTGATAAAACTGCTGAATTAATGTCGGCACAAAAGAAAGGAATGGTTCTAATAATTTTGGAGCAAAAAAATTAAAGATCAAAGGTCAATCAAATAAGCAAATGATCTCCTTCAATGTTCAATTGATTGTCTCTATCTTTCAACTATCAGTTTTGATCCATTGGTTATCAAACTCAGGAGCAAGTTGATCCCTACCAAAAGTCGATTCAATATCTGCAGAAATTGAATCCTCAAAAGCAACAACCAGATAATTAATGACTTTCAATTAACACATCCTTTAATGACGAAGAGCAATGTTCGATATGTTACTATAATAAAAGTCAGTTTTTCGCCTCTGTTGGACTTATGATATTGAGGCTTCTAAAATAGTGTATTGATCTCATTAATCAGAGGAGTCATTAAACAAGGCTACTCAAGTGAATCAATTGCAATCCTGAAGCCTCATATTCAATCCAATAATACAACCGATCATGAAGAGCTCGTGAATAAATAGCAAATTGTTGCAATCAAAAATCAACTATATATATAACTCCTAATACATAGCTTACATGTAACAGTTATGTATTGGCCTAGCAAAGAATTGTTGAATGGACATACATCAAGAGTCTTCTGAACTATATAATTTGAAAACTGATCCTTTATCATGCTCTATAAAAAATGTTATTATAACATGAGCCCAAAAATGCTTCTTCAGAAGGCTTCTGAACTTGGGAGTCATTTGAAGATAAATAGATGTTTTGAAGAAGAAGTAGCAGATTGCATGAAAGCACATGAGTGGATATGCATTTGTGCTATTAATGATTTGGGAATAACATTGGAATAGAATTTTGATGAAGAAAATTTCAGATTTAATGAATAAAAAAGAGAGACATAGAATAATACCATTCACCATATCAATATCATTTCAGAGTTTCAAAGAATGTTAATCTCTAATTAGATTCCTCTGCTCTCTGGTAACAATTCAAACTAACAAGCAAGCTAGTGGAGTGGAAGATGAATTTTGTAGATATTTGAATTAAATAATAACACAAGTAGAAGTACAAGATATGCAGGATAAGAACACTTTCAAAGTCATTTAAAAGGAGGAAGTTTGATAATTGTCGCTTAATGGAAGGCTAGAGTAGCATCCAGTTAAAGGAGAGCATAATAATGCGTTGATAAAACTAAAAGATGTCTCAGTTGATTTATTAAAATTCATCAAGATATATTATAAATGATATATAGTTCGGATTCAGATAGCCTGGAAGATTTAATTATATAAAAAAAAAGAGGACAAACTTATGGATGATTCATTCTTGCATCAGATAGTCAAAATTTTGATTTTTGATGCATTTCTGAAAAGAAAAAAAAAGAGTATCTAATAGAATCAATGGAATGCTAAGATGAATATACAAATAGAAATAGCGGGAAAGTTCAGAATTTACTCAGTTTTGTATGAGTAAGAGGAAGCTTTAGAGGCTACTAATATTTCTTAGTGATTTTTGTCCTTCGGCTCTAGTTATCTCAGCACATAGTTCCTCCTCCCGATCTCGGACGAACAAGCGGCACCGCCCCTCCTCTGCTCGTCAAATCCCACACGCTAAGCCTCCTGCGAGTAGCCTTCGTCCGCCTCCGTCTATGACCAAATAGCGACACAAGGATGATTGGCCTTCGATCCAATTGCCAAGAGCGATCCGAAAGACAAATCTTGAACCAACCTTTATTCATCTCGAGTGAGAGCTCCTCCGATCGGAAACCTAATACAATCTAATTTAATTAACTGAATTAAGATTGCATCTAATAACAATAACATAAATTGGAAACTTAAAATCAAATAAAACTTATAACTTAAATAAAAAAAAACTTTAATTAACTAATCTAATATAAATAAAACTAAAACAGTTAACCCACTAAAAAAAAGTAATAAGTATATGGATAAAATCAAACAGTGAGATGTAAAAAAAAGAAAAAAGAAAAGAAAGGACAACTTAAAAAACTTGTTAAAACATTTAGTTGATTAATCACAAACTAAATATTGGAATGTTAAAATTAACAAATTAAGTAATTAACCTAATTAACAGAAATTTGGAATCAATTTAATAAATTTAAACTAAATCAAAACTCTAACTTTAATTAATTCGAAACTGATACGTCACAAAAATCATTCTGATCTTGCACGAATCTTGAGGGAAAATCAAGTTGGAAACTTCCAAAATTAAAATTGGGATCATCCAAACTCCAAGTTCAGCAAACTTATAGTCGAACTGATCGTCTCAAAAATATGAACCCAACGACACCAAATTTGACTCAATCCAAGCTCAAATGGACCCGAATCAAGGACTCGAAGAACTTTTGGAAGCTTCAAACTACAATTTGGATTACCAAAGGGTTTCCAAACATGACATGCTTATAGTTGAATCGAGAGGCTCGACGAGACGAATCCAACAAGCCTAAGATCATCAAATTCTAATATCATTAAGACATTTAAATGTCTAATAAATGCTCTATGATCGGGGGAATCAATATGGACCATCCAATAGAACACTCAGAGCCATCCATCAGGTTCATTATGTGTTGACCTTCAGCATTCGTAGGCAACCACAATGCTTATCTATGAGTTAACTGTCATTGGCTTAAGGGAAGTCATGATACTTCTTGCACTCGTTGAAAATTCTTATATACTTAACTGCAATCAAGCTGTGTATTCCTTCTTGATTTCTATTACTTGCGGGGTTGAATGCCTTTATTTATATCTTGGTACTTGTTGGGGAGCATTATTAAAGTCATCATACCTTGGTCTTGTGTCGTAGAAGACAGGTGTATTCACACCATTCATTTCTTCCAAGGTATATTGTATTTGACCTCATATTAACATTAACTATAGGATGTGACATTTGTTATGCATCTGAGAATCCATTAATGTTGATTGGAAATCTTCATGTTGTTGATTGTAAGTATGTCACTGCGTCCTCTACAATGTTCACATGTTATGAGCGATAACACCAGCCTTTGATACTAGTTGGAAAGTTGCACTCCAAACCTCCTAGCTTTCATGAATCTATTGAAGATTTGTTTGCCTTGTAACTTGTAGGTAGATCGCCACATGTCTTATAATTCTCATTCGTTGTTGCTTAGGAATGAATTGAATTTAGTGTTACAAATAGATTATGATGGTCCAAAACCCCACATCATGGCTTTGGATCCAAGTTATGCCGTCATAATCTTCTTATTTCTTGTAAACAAGTTGTGATTGTAAACCCTTTGTCTTCAAGGATGGTCTAATGTATATGATGAGTTTGATATCATTGCTCATTCATATTTCAATTGAAGTAATAATCTTTTAACATTCATTAGGAATTTGGTACCATTATTCAAGCCATTCACTTCATTGATTGCTCATCCTTTTATTTTGTCCAAGCTCAAAGTCATGGTTCACTTAATGTTCAAGTTCTCATTTAGTTCATTTAATATTTAAATGAAGTCCAAATCTTTGTCATTTATATGTCCCCCGTTGTCCTTGTAGTTCATTTGTTTGAGTTTGAATGTTCAATGTCAAGTCCACTGTGGTCCTTGTAGTTTATTCATTTGAGTTTAAATATTCAATGTCAAGTCCACTATGGTCCTTGTCAAATTCAGGTTCGAGCTCATCTTGTTCAAAGGCCTCTTTTTCTTGATATACATGTTTTATATCAGGATCCATGTCACCTATTCAGATGCTTCAAATTGAATAAATAAAATATAATTTTTAGAGGTTAATAATGTTCTGGACGTGACTACAAAGTCTGTTCGTCGATCCGACATCATTTGATTAGTGTCGCAATTTAATTTTGGGTGTTAGCATCCCTTTTGACCTATCTCATCCAATTCAGCTACGAGGGGCCTCGACCTAGCATAATTTAATGTTCTGATCGCAATGCCACTTTCCGTTTGGCATTCGTAGGTCATTTGACCCTTTAAGTAATGCATTGCGTCAATGCACATGTCGCTAAATTCGTCAATTTGAGTTCCTTTTGCATGTGGTTTGATGTACGGGGGTCAACAATGTTTAGGCAATAACATAACACTAGACCCCTCATTCAGGCATCATGGTCTATAAGGGCTAGGTTGTAAGACTCACTATACGGGCCACTTAGCTTACAATGCAGGACTAGGTCATAAAACCCATCGTTAGGCAACTTCTAAGGAAACTATAAGACCTATCCAATCAAAGATCTTTAGGCTACTTATAATAGAAGCCATAAGACCCACTCATATCCAAAATCTTCGGGCCACCTCTAATAGAGGCTATAAGACCCACTATTAGGTCTACTTTCAAATGAAAGTCGTAAGCCCCTACCCAAATCTAATCACACGGGTAACTCCTAATTAGAGCCGTAAGCCCTAAACCAAACAAATTATGAGGTAACTTCTAAGGAAGACATATGCACCCAAACTAAACTAAATAAAAATCTACACACATCTCCACTTCAGTTTACTTGGGATCCCTAAGAGGAAATAACCAATTGCTACTAATCAGATTCCCTAAACATTATAATCAATGATTGTTAGTATTGGTAACCTAAACCAACGGTATATTCGGGACGACGAAACCATGGGATCTTGATCGGGTGTACCTTCATCTCCCATACCTAAATTTAAAACTCTGTTGCATAATTTCACACTCCTTACACGAAGCTAAATGTATTTCATCCTTAATCGGGAGTGCTCTTCAAAATAAACCCTGACACTACTCTCAGAGGAAATATGGTTAAATATTAAATTTAATCTACCTCCGAAAAAAAATAAAGGGGAACCATAAATTCGTGAGAGCGAGGTTTACACTTATTATAAGATTTTTCCAGAGCGAATAATATTTAAGCTATTTTGAAGCTGGAGATGAATTTAAAGATAATAGGTCAATATTTTGAATAAAAGTAAGCCTCACAGAATAGCATGCAAATAGATGAACTTCTCAAATGTTGTAACGATATATGTGAATTAAATATCAAATTAGCAAAGATGGATAGAAGTAATAAATTTGCTGGCTATTCAATATATATTCATCATTATAGATGCCTTATTATCAAAGATCTCCACCTACCTAGTTGATCTTGATGATGAGAGAAACACAAAAAGTAGAAAATCACATACTAGAAAGAAGTCAAAAGCCATTCGATCTCTTGCACTACTACATGTGATTGCTGCTAACAAGTCATTGCAGCAAAGGGTGGCACTAACTATACCCAATAGGTACGTCAGTGAACTAAAAGTCAGTCCATCTTCCCTATTCCTTGGGCTAGAATGAGAGTGCCTTAAAATGAGGAAAATAATACAATGACTTGGCTTGGCTCTCCTAAATAATATTTCATTCTTTTGCTACTAGGTTGTTTTAGTACTTTAAAATACTTTATTTCATCAATGTGTTGGTTTAAATGGCCAAGTAAGTTTTTTATAGGATTTATGGGAACCTACTTATTATCTCGGGATTTATTCATAAACTTTTACCCTTCTTGAAGAATTTTTAGGGATGTCTTCTTTAGGGTAGTGCTTTAATCTTTGTCTCGAATGGGAAGCTATAACAAGTTGGAGCCCCATCAGTATTAGTCTTCAATGTGTAGTGCAGTTCCATTGTTGCAGAGGACATCTCTAACTATTGTAAATTTTTAGGTTGGATTCATGCCACCACCTATTTGTTATGGGAAGGTTTTTGATGTTGGTGACCATGTCACCATCTTTGCCTTTGGAAGCACCATTGGGAAGTTTATTTAATTTAAACATCTTATATCTAGAACTCCTTCAAAATTTGAAAGGGTGCAAGCCCAACCTCTCCACTTATAGCCTTCTTAGCACTGAGGTGTCGGTCAAAACTTTTTTAAGGAGAAGTCTTTCAGGGTTTGAGGTTGTAGGTAGAGGTCTTTACATCTATTTCTCCATTCGACAAGTTTTATTTTTGAGATTGCTGTTTGGCTCAAACCCTTTTCAACCACAATTACAATATGTTGAACCAAGTTGTTAGAAGTTCAACAAACCAATTTGGATGGCCATATTGACTACTAAATGAAGTGCAACAAGGGCTTCCCACTTGTTGTCTATTTAGAATATTATTTTGGGTTGTCCTCATAGGATCATGAGCTCAATTGGACCCTCTTCGACAATATCCTAATTGAACTTAAGTGCTTCGAAGAGTGGAGTGGGGTGAATTTCCCAGATCCATTATATATTAGTAAGCTCTGCAAACTTGATAGGATTGGGTAGATTTTGCTGACATGTAGTTGGATTTGACATTGTCTGGACGCATTGGATTTATATAGCTCTCGAGACCCATTAAAATTTTATAATTTAATAGTCACATCAAGCTTGGTAGACTTAATAGGCATGCTATGGTAGATTCTGTAAAATCGCAAGAGGCTTCCCCTTGGTGTGGAAGCTTATGGCCATCATTTCTCATAAAGCCTCATGTTGACCTCAAGAAGTACTCTGAAGTTGGTTCGATTAAATACGATGAAAATAATTGACAAGGGGCATGAAATCGCTTGAAATTACTTTAAAAATGCATAGAACAAAAGCTAATGTAGCCCAATTTATGCTAGCGCATTGATGACATTAAGAACAACAAAGATAGACACCTATATTACCAACGTCAGTGCACAAGAAAAAAAACCAAAAAATTCACTTATATGCGAGGCAACGACATAAAATTGATATGCACATACAATGAGAATGTGCGAGGAGTCACTCATCACAACTTTATGAACTTCAATAAAGCCATACTAGTAGAATCATAGTTTGGGTTAGACACTTGTCCCACACATTTATATTTGATTTAAAGACGGTACCCATATAAATTGTGATCTAATATAAACTCTCCTTAAGCTCATCTTATGGATGGGATTTCAATGTGGTTTTTATGATGGTACTAGGATTATAGTTTGACCATATTTAACACTATCATTTTTAGACATTGTTGTTGTGGTTAAAGGGTTGTGATTTTGTTCGGCCCCTCCTTCAACTAAATCCAAATGAGGCTTTAATGAATTTGTCCTTGTGGGATTATAATCAATGTTAGACCAACTTTAATTATATCATAATGAGGCATCAATAAATTCATTTTTATAGAATTATGATTTGGCTTAGTAAACTCATTGAAGTTGGTTAGCTCCATAGAACCAATAGAGTCACTAGAGTCCATAAACTCATTGAGTTTAGTAAGCTTCATTTACCTTTTAAGTTTGGCTTGCTCCCGCAGAAATTCATCTTTATAGAACTATGAACTGGCTTCATAAACTCATTGAAGTTGGTTAGCTCCATAGAACCAACAGAGTCACTAGAGTCTATAAACTCATTAAATTTTGTAAGCTTCATTGGCCATTTGAGTTTGGCAGGCTCCAGCAGAAGGCTACTTCCTGGTGATATGGGATTAAACTCTCTAGTAAATTGTTGAAAAGACTGAGGTTGTTGTGTAAAGAAAAATAATTCTATCTATATTTCTATTCATATGACTTCCATATATTAAAGGAACTTCTTAAAGTTTGTTTGCGAAGGAAATGAACTTTGTCTTGTCTCTTTTACTTAGAAGCCTTAGAGGAGTTGTATGTCATGATGGGACTTCATTGGAAGTTATTCCATGATTGTGATATAAATTAAGTACTCGTTAACCATAATCTCACCTGGGATATTATCAAATCTGAATTTAGGTGGGATTATGATAGGAAACACTTGAAGATTTCAAGTAAATCCTATCAATTTTGGAAAATTAGCAAGAAATCTCCACAAATCCAATAAAAAATAAAGAAAAATAGGAATTTTATTGCATGAACACAAACTAATGGAAGAAAAGAACAAGATACAATTGATCCTTTATTCGAGAGGAGGATCTATCTCTCCTAAATCTCTAGGCGCTGCTAGAGCCCAAAAATCTAAACCTAAGAGATCTCAAATTTCAGCCAAATTCAAGATGTGCTAACCCTAGGAAAACAAACTATTTAATGCATACAATTCAAAAGAAAATCTCTAAACAGTCCCTACATTCAAATTTCCCTCCCAAATCCCTCAAAATTCCTTCGTAAAATGTTATGTGGAAACGTGTGGTCCGATCGGCATACGCAAGAGAGGCAGAACTTCCACCTATGTTCTTCGGGGCCTGTCTCATGTGGACCGACTGGACTGGTCTAATGGATTGGTCTAACAGATTAAAAACATATTTTGAGGGTTGTCATTAGAACAATTGAGGTTGAAGCACAAATTTTACATAAGAGGAATTCAATTATAGAATCCTAACAATAATTTCTATGACAGTTATAAACTTACACATTAAAGCATAATATTTAGTATATGAAAATATCTAGAAATATCTTCTTGCAGTTACTTGCTAACTCAAACTATTTTTTTATACAACTAAAATAATTAAACTGAACAACTTTCAAATATTTGCTATGACAACTTAAATCCCCAATTTTTATAACCTGTCCTATGGAAACTCACCTAATCCCCAATGTATAAAGATTTTCATAATAGAGTTAGCACATGCACTCAAAAGTTAAGTATAAGATTAATCATAATAATTACGATGAAAATGATGAGTGTCCAAAATAACAAAGGAGTTGATGACTTAAGGTTGGAATGACATATGGAGAGGAAGCTAAACAGGTGCTAGTGAAGATCATACAAGGGAAGTGCCTCAAGATTCATGTCTACGATGAAGATAGATATGGTCGGAGTGTTGGGGATGTTTACTGTAATGACATCTTTATACATGAACAACTGTTGAAAAGAGATTGTGTATGGTACTACGTGGCTTATGATCATCGTCAAGAATTTGTAAAGGTAGCTTAGTAACTTAAGTTTCATTTCCTGCAATAGGAAAGCTTCGTAACTTAACTTTAACTTTTACATATTGTAAAATTAACAAGTTTCACTGTATTTATTTTTCTAGTGGCAAAAGGAAGCATGCGATGCTCATAGAGGCTTGTGGGCTTTACCAGATCCTGAGAAACAGAGGAAAAATAATCCCAATCCACATGAACACTAAAGAGAAGCCCCTATTTTTTCACAGATTCAGATTCAGTAGGAAATACCAGGATAACCAAATAATAATGTATGCTATTCTATTTGACCGCCTATGGTCAAAATAGTGATTTGTAAATTTGTGTTTTATCCTTAAAATGGCAAGTTTTTGATGTAATGGGGAATACCTATTCACAAGAAAGTAATACATCTTTTTAAAAATATAGGAGCATATTCATGGCCTACTTTAAACTTGGGTTGAATCAGACTCTCAAGACAAAATGATTCTTCTACAAGTGCCTCAGATGAGAAAAAATTACCACAATAAAAAAAAACTCGGATTCTAATAACAAAATTACATTAGGATATCTTTGTGTAAAGAATGCATAAGGAATACATAACATATGATTGAAAATAGTCATTTTATCAAAAATACCAGTCTAATTTTATACTTATATCTAAGACAATTAGTAAGTTGGAGTGTTGTTTAATATTGCAGAACATTTGTACAAAATAATTTGCTTGTAGGTTTATACATAGATGTCTTTGTATTTTTAATAAAATTTATACATGTTGTGATCATTAATATTGTACTAATGACACAATTTTGCAGTAGGAGGAGCATTTGATGCAATTTATTAAAAGGTAACCTATCAAATAAGAGATCCAGCAAATGAGAAAATCTTATATACTTTCCTTAGAAGTATACATTATCCTCATTATCATAGTCGGCATTATTATTATCACTAGTATTTTCTAATTATTCAAAAATGATGAGTTTGCCAAAAGAGTTGAAACCCAAACAACTTGAAAGACAGAGACGATGAGAAAGGACTAGTCCACATCTTTTTTCCTTTTTTTTTTTTTGGGAAACTAAGCATTTTGTCAGATTATTTGAAATTGGTTGTATGAATCCTCTAAATCCCTTCATTACTTTTAAATGTTACCTGAGGTGCAAAAATTTGTGCACTACAAGAAAAGTGCATAGCAAACTTAAATATTTGGGATAAAATAATATCCTCAATCGGTCCTCATTTTTCATTTTATTATTTCTTAAGTAAAAAAAATTTATTTATGTAAACTGAGCAATAGGCTTTTCCTAAGATGGGGTTTGACGAGAAATTGGAATACACAATATTTCTTCTATATCACAGATAAATTATTTCCATGAAAAAGTTTATCTCACTCATAATTTAGGTAAACATTGTATTACATACACTTAATCTGACCCTTCTTCATAGGGAATCTTACTTATTTTCAGCATATTATTCAGAATCCAAAGAAATATGAACAAGCTGCAGTACATTATTTTACTAATTTTCACGTGTTTGGTGTGGTTTATCGAGAACTAGATTTATTTATGTATTACTGAAGCATTCTATTAGATGAGTTTACATAATGTTGATATGAGATCATTCATGTATTTCAAGATATTGATCAAGATAAAAGTTCTACCTTTTTCTTTCATCATACATTATTTGTTAATAATGCTTAAAAATTCTTACAATCTTTGTTTCACATCTTTTATCATGCCAATGATCTTATTTATCACATCTGGCCTTATACCTTTCAAGAATGATTTTGTTAAATATAAAAATCATCAACATCTTGATGGTGTTAGGACATTAATTTTTCACATAATTATCCCTTATCAATCCAACAGATTCTATTTTGATCACCTATTATCAAATCAATCGAGTCCCTTCTCTATTGCTAAACCACTCTTTAACCATCTCTATTATTTATCCCAATGAAGTTATTCTTCCTCCTTACTTCACAGGACTTTGTCTATAGATTCTTTGCTTATATATTTTGCCCACAAACTTTCTCCTCCTGCAATTCGCTATATCTATCTTGAGTAAGCTCATACTAAAAAAGTTTGATGTTATGAACCACTAGTATAGCCACAATATCCTTCTGTTAATATTTTACATTCGCATCATAATGCATAAAAATTTGTAATGAAATAAAGATGCAAAAATATGCACCAATGCTAAATGAAATACAACAACAACATCAAGCCTTTATCCCACTACGTGGGGTCGGCTACATGAATCCTTTTTCTCCATTGTGTCCTATTAAAAGTCAAATTCTCGTTTAAATCTAATAAAGAAAGATCATTTCTAATATTTTCTAACCAAGTCTTTTTAGGTCTACCTCTACCTTTCTTAACATAAGTCAAATCTAAGACCTCTACTTTCCTAACCGGGTCATCGGGAGGCCGCCGTTTTACGTGACCAAACCATCTAAGGCGACTCTCTCTAATCTTATCTTCCACTGGAGCTACTCCAACCTTTTCACGAATATGCTCATTTCGTATCCTAGCTCTAAGGGTAAAGCCACTCATCCACCTGAGCATCCTCATCTCTGCAACACTTAACTTAGAATTATGCTTCTCTTTTAATGGCCAACATTCAGCACCATAAAGCATTGCAGGTCTCACCACCATCTTATAGAATTTTCCCTTAAGTTTGAGGGGTACTTTTCTATCACACAATAAGCCCGATGCATTCCTCCACTTCAACCATCCAACTTGGATTCTGCTGATAATATCCCCATCTATATCACCATCACTCTGAACAATAGACCCAAGATATCTAAAACGTGTACTCTTATTAATGACTTGATCGGCCAAAGTCACAATGCCCTCACTAGGTCTATTATTACTAAAATTACACTCCATATATTCCGTTTTAGATCTACTCAAGCGAAAACCTTTAGACTCTAAGGTTGACCTCCACAATTCTAGTTTACCTTCAACTCCCTCTCTAGTCTTATCAACAAGAAGAATATCATCAGCAAAAAGCATACACCAAGGTACATCCTCTTGCAAATGTCTAGTGAGAACATCGATGACTAAAGCAAAAAGATATTGGCTTAAGGCTTTCGCTAAATGAAATGCAACAAACAAATTCTTACTTGAACTCTTATTGGTTTCATACTTATATCATGTAGATATTTAAAGGGATGTTGGAGATTTTAGTAGAATAAATACTCCAACAAACTTTCTAACATATGCTTACACTATTGGATTTTTAGAAAAAAAGGATTTAAAGCAGTAAGGAAAAAAAATGAAGAGCAGAGGATGGCATCATCGGCAGTTGACACAACACCAACATAGAACTAGTGATATGGCTCATCTTATGGTTTTTTTAAGGCCCTAATTCCAGCACAATCATAATCACTCCCTCTACACTTTGAATCTTCAGCTTATAATCTTTGCCAAACTTTTGATTTTTGGATCGTGAAATAAAGGGAGATGGAGGGGTGAGCTAAGTCAGCTGATAGGGTAACCGAATTGAGCGGGTCTGAGCAAGTGGGGGTATAGATCCCCATTTCTCTTGTGTTAGATTTGCCCACTGTTATGAATGAATTAGAAAACTAATTTAGTGGAAGAATTTTAGGAAAGGACTTCAAATTTTGAATTAAATATGAATTATAAGTTTATTTTCAAATTTGTTGGGCTTATTGAAAACATTTAGGCTTCATTTGGGATAGCTCTCTTAATGCTTTTCTATAACAAATTTTTAGTATCGGTATCCAGATAGGTAATAATAACAATCTAGTGGCAGAAGTAGTAGAATAATGCAATAACAGTAAATTCGGGCAGTACTAATAAATTTGTATAATAAAATTAATAATACCTAAAAAATATACATTTTAGTAGTCACACTAAACAAGTAATAAGTTTTAACTATCATGGTGTTTTCAGTGTTAGTAAAATACTACGATCAAAATACTTTGGTGAAGACGGATTGCGATTTGGAGTTATAATGACTCCAAAAAAAATTGGCAAAGTCAAAATATGGGCTATTACAGGTAAGTTCACGGAGGGCTGTACATACGAGCAGGTGGGCTCTAGGCGGTTGGGCATGTAGATTACACAAACGGGGTGTGCTTGGTGCAAGGCAGGGCATGTGGGGCAGACATTCAGGGCACAATAGACTTGCACAGTGCGAGGGCGGACACCGACATACACACAGGGAGAACTAGGCGGACGCTCATAGGGCAAGGGGTGGACGCATGTGAGGTGCTGTGTGGGTAAGGGTGATGGTGTGTGCGGAAGCAACATCAACCACTACACAGGGTGCGGTTGCTGTGGATTGGATGTAGGGCTTTTGGTGGAGATACGGGGGAGAGAAGATCGGGTTCAATCTGAACGAGAAAGAGCTTAGGCCTGGCTCCCAGGGTCGGATTCATTGGATCCGATGGATGGATTTGGTTGAGTCTCGGTATGCTGAGGAGGATTATAGCAGGAGCAAGATGAATTTTTTTTTTTTTTTAATTGGATCAATGTAGAGATTATTAGTACTTTTGCCCAATTTTATTTTAGTTATATGTGTACTTTCTTTAGGAGTTTCTTTGTGTAGTCTTGTATGGCCATTGCTTAGAGTTTTTTGGCTTGTCTATAAATAAGATGTAAGAGGATGAATTGGAACACTACTAGAAAATTAATAAGAATTGTGTCCAATATTAGTGAGATCTCTCCCCTGTCTCTCTCTCTTCCATCTCCCTCTCTCACATTAAAGTTATGCTCATATGCACATTGAGGGTTTATAAGGCCTTAATAAAACTTAGTGAATAATGACATATGTGTGATGCACAAAAAAGATATTGGACATTGTATGCCCAACTTGGCACCCCAAAATATTGAGAGAGAGAGAGAGAGAGAGAGAGAGAGAGAGAGAGAGAGAGAGAGAGAGAGAGAGAGAGAGAGAGAGAGAGAGAGAGAAGGAGGTTTCAAATGCTTTCCAAGAGGGAGGTATTTGGATTCTTTAGAAGGGCAACAATTATTTCTTTTAATGTAATATGAGGAGAGTATATTAACCATTGGAAGAAAAAGATATCATCTGGACATTTGTAACATAAAAATGAAAAGAGTTTTTTTTTTTGAGAAATTTTGCATTTGCCCTTATGTTATAATCAAAAAGGAGTTATAGGTGTAAGGCAAAAGAAAAAAACAAAGATGAACCTATACGAAAAACTATGCAAAAGAAAAATCTCTCCAATAGCCCCAAGATAAAATAAAATTGGAGCAATGGAAAGAATAAAAGATGCCTAAAAAAACACTATGAATGGAAAAAAACAATGGCTTAAAAAGACGGTTTGGACTCAGAAAAAACCTATCAGTGATAAAAAAAGAGTCAATAGCATATTTTTCATTCTCTGTCTCCCTTTTCAGAACAAGTGGATGAGTTCTTTCTCTGTCATTGAAACCCTAAATAATATATTTGTTCATATATCTAGCTTTCTCTGTCATACGCATTAAGTTTTTAATTTGGACTCATCTGGAGTAAAGTCCAATCAATTTTTGTGTAGATAGGTTCGACTTGTTAAAACATTCAATTTGATTGTAAGTCTATTAAAATCAGAGTTAAGATTATCATGAATTTAATCCTGAGGATTAAGTGCCCGGACAAGATGATCTTCGATGTCCTCCCAATTATAAACAAATTTTAGTTATGATGTTAAAAATAAGAGACATAAAATGCTATATTTATGATCTTAGACATTTTTTTAATTTTATGCCACAGATATATGTTTTAATATTTAATAATAAAATAATAACTAAAATAGCAATAAAAATGGCCGCCACAAAACTAATCTTTATTTAGGGACTATTTGATTGATTGAAAAAGGAATGCAGTATATTTGAAATACTTTGGAGTTATTTGGGTGAGTGTAAAATAAATACATATTTTTACTTTTTTTTCTTGAAGTAAATTTAATGCAGCATAAAATTCAAAATGATGGCGGGTTGTGGCGGCTGACGGTGGCTAGGGGTGGTGGGCGGTGTTCAGTGGCCGACGGTGGTTGGGGGGAGGTGGGTCGTCATCGGTGGTGGCCGACAGCGGCCGACGGTGGGTGGCCACTGGCGGTGACAATGGCGATGAGTTTCCGGTGTATTTGAAAATCCCTCAAATCAAAGAAATTCTAAATACACTAGATTTGAACTAGATGGTAAATTCCGTTTACTTTAAACCAAGCACCAATATTTTCAAAATCCATGCAATTGACATTCTTTACATCCGTTTTACAACGAACAAAACATCCCCTTAATATAAAATTAAGGGATTTATAAACATTCCACATAATTTTTATGCACTAATATACCTAACTTCTAAACTTTATATTTACTTTAATAACATCAAAATGTTTAAATCACATCAAAGATATGACTAATATTATTCTTTCTAAAATAAAATACATATTTTTATACATATATTTTGATATGCTAAAGGGATTGAAGTATTATATAAACTAAATAATAAAGAGGAATTTACATACATATCACTCAGTACTTTCTCATTTATATATCTCACTAGTCACATATAAACTTCACTATTTATATATAAAACATCTTGAACCCCAAAATAAACTAAAAAAAAAAATACCACCACCCAAATCCATAAATCCATTCATCGCCTGCCATCCCTTCCGCTAGTCCTGTCACCTTTACTACCTCAATTATGTCGTCTTTGCCACCGCTAGTCTTGCCAACTGTTTAAACTATATGAAGCAGAGAAGATGCAAGAAAGGAAAGGAGCATTAACGTATAGTCACATAACTATATCAATTGCATATATAGATTACTACCAAAATCAATACTGTGTATATATATTAAGACTATGTAAATGTTATTCCTATATTGCCCTTAGTTTGTTAGCATCAAACGGTTGGGATTGATTTTGCGACTGAAAGTTTGATAAGGATGTTAAGAATTGATGAACTATTCCCGAGGCTAACCAAGAGGGGGCGGGGGGGGGGGGGGGGGGTGAATTGGTTATTTAAAAAATTCATGAGCAATAGGAAAAATCTTTTCGATAATTTGCAGCGGAAACAAGTAAACACAGAACTGAAAAGACCAATCACAAATTTCACCCAAGAAAATAATAATAGAAAAGTAAAGTGCAGAAAATAATTAGAAAGAACATACCAGATTTTATAATAGTTCGATCAACTTGACCTACGTCCACTCCCTGGAGCCTGCCCTCCAGGTATTGCACTGACACAAAAGTGACTCTCCTTCTACTCCCATAGTAAGGCGGAGAAGCCTATACAAAACTCCTTTCCACCAACCCGGTGAGGCAAAGAACCTGAACTCCTTTCATTTTCTCCTGAAGTGGGTAGAGAACCCGAACTCATTTCGCTTCTTCCTGAAGCAGGCAGAGAACCTGAACTCCTTTCGCTTCCTCCTGAAGCGGGCAGAGAACCCGAATCTCCTTGCGAATGATCCTCCCACAAAAAACATCGACAAGATAAGAGACGATGAATGGAGAAGATGACTCTGGTCCTTTCTTAGAGAAACCTTTATGAATCCCTCATAAACTCCCCCTCACAAGATCCTCTCTCTCTCTCTCTCTCTCAAGGTTTCTCTGGAAAGAAAAGTGGCAAAAGATTTTTCTTGTTTGAAGAAAAAAATCTTTTATAGGAGGGTTCAAAATTTGCCCTAAATCTTAACTGGTCGGCCAATATCATCCAGGACGATAGCTAGACGATAGCTAGATCGTCCTGTACGATCAGTTCAAAATCACCTGTTTCAGCCTGGATGATCTGGCTCTTCTGGACGATTAGTAGAAAAAAGTTGTTCAGATCTTCCCATATGATTCTGCGATCATTCGGGATGATTAGTGTAAATCAGGAATTTCGACCAGAAGACCGCTCTTGTCATCTAGAGGAACTTGTGCTGGACGATCTCAAAATGACTTGATCGTCCAGGACGATATTCCTATCGTCTTGTACGATAAGTTCAAAAAGTGCCAAAATCATCCTGAGTACTGCTCTAGACGTACAGGTGAAACATGCAGGATGATTTCAAAATGATTTGATTGTCCGGGATGATATGGGTATCATCCCATACGTTTAGTTCAAAATTGAGATTATCGTCCTGCACACAGCTCTGGACGTACATTTGAAAGGCACTGGACGGTCAGGATTTTTAACATATCGTCCAGTACGATCCTGCGATCGTCCGGAACGATATGATCGAATCAATCAAACCTTAATTACTTTCCTTAATAACCACACTATTTAGGCATGATTGTTATGGATCATCCAGGATGATACACGTATCGTCTGGGACGATCAGATCAAATCTCTAAAAATAAAACTTGCCTAACTTGATCTAGTGACTGAGAATTTTTTATTTGAGCCTATCATCCCGTATGATCAATGGATCGTCCAGGAGGATCTACTTAATCAGACAGACTTAACTTGGTCACCCTAATTAGGGTTTTTATTTTCACTGGATCGTCTAGGACAATGTGGATATCATCTGGGATGATCAGAACAAAAAATGAACAGAAACTCTAATTCACTAGACTCTCCCCCCTAAGTGTGTGTGTGCAAGGTTGCTTAGCTAGGAGATCAGTTACATTACATTTGACTCAAGAAAGGGAAAACAGTACATTTAGACACACTTGGACCCAATCTTGAGTTGGCTTGAGTTGCTTTTGATCTTTTGTACCTGAAATGGGTTAGCCAAGCAAAACAGAATACAAACATATTTGTCATCCCAAAACTATACTTTTTGAATCCAAATTTGCAACAGCGACTGTGCAGACGACTGTAGTAGAAAGCAGGAGGTAGTGGCTAACAGAGAGTAGGTCTTTATGTAATTTGCTGAAGTGGGAAGGTGAAGAGTTGCTTAGTTGTTTGTATTGCAATGCCCCTCAAGTTGATGGCTAGCCTAACCGTCAACTTGTCATGAAGTATGGTGAAATATGGAGTTGGAAGGGCTTTGGTAAGTAGATCATCCACTTGATCTTGGGAAGATCCGTGATGAATAGGTAAAACTTTGAAGTTGATAACTTCTCTAATAAAATGGTGATCAATTTCAATGTGTTTGGTGCAGGCATGAAAGACAGGATTGGTGGAAATTGACATATATGAGTTATTATCACAAAATAGAGGAGTAACTTGAAGAGAAATTGAGAAATCTTGACATAAGCGATGAAGCTAAATTAACGCTGTTGTTGTGGTAGCTAAGGAGCGATATTTAACTTCAGTAGAAGAACAAGCCACTGTGATTTGCTTCTTTACGCACCAAGAGAGAAGATTTGGACCGAGAAAAATATAAAATCTAGAGTGGACTTACAATCAAGATGATCTTCGGCCCAGTCAGCATAAAAAAAGGTAGAAAAGTTAAAATCACCTTTTTGAAGAAGACGGCCATGACTTATAGTTTCCTTGAGATAATGAAGGATGTGTTTGAGTGCTTGAAAGTAATAGTCCATTGGGCTATGCTTGTGCTAACATATTTTGTTGACGGCAAAGGTAATGTCTGGGAGAGTTTCGGTGAGATATTGTAGGGAACCTACAGGTTGGTGAAACAAAGCTGAGTTGGGCAAGTCGTTGACTATAGTCCCTCCGACCTCCCGTTGAGCACCGACTACGGTCTATCTGACCACTGTCACATGCCAACCACAATCCCTCTGACCACCGTCGCACGCCAACTATGGTCCTTCCGAACTCCATTGCCCGCCAACCACGCTCCCTCCGACTACCGTCGTCAGCTGACTACAGTCCCTCAGACCACCATTGTGCGCCATCTACAATCCCTCCGACCTCCATCACCCACCGACTACAATCCCTCCAACCATTATCACCCGCCGACAACAGTCCTTCAATAGGCAAACCTTCTCTTAAGAATGACTCCCTCATTGAATTATTTTTTAGGGTTTTTCACGTAAAAATCTTAGTGTCTTTTATGACTCTCGTACCTCTTCTCTTTATCTGTTTGTATGTTGGATCTTCAAACAAAGTCATGACGCTAAACTTCATATCTCTCTATCGCCGCAAATGTTCCAGTCCGCAAAAATTTTAAAATAAAAACTAACTCTAATAATTTTTCTTATTAAATAGCACACATGTTCTAAAAAATTTTAATGAAATATTAAGTGAATTTTAATCTCATTTTAAGGCAAAATAACATATCCTTCAACTAGAAATCAACACCATAACAACTCCCAGAACTACTTGAAAATAAGTTCTCTTGCTCATGATTAAGCAACCATCACGTTCAAATTTAAAGCAAAATTAACCTGAAAAGAATATAATAAACACCAACCCAGCCATTTAATAAAAAGATTAAAACTCACGACCAACTTCAGCTCAATCAAGTTTGTCCCTGATATTACCCGCACGAAAAAAACTTCAATTAGAAGTGATTAACATTAACACAACTCAAAATTGATATGATTATATAATTTTACAGAGCTTAAAAAAATTTGAATTTAATTATCTCAAGAAAAAATATAAAAGTCGTTATTAATGGATTGACTCCATGTAAACCCAATCTAATTTTTTTGAGAGTTAAGTTAATATGAATCAGACTTAAATCTTATAAAGATTGTTTTTAATAAAAAATCAAGTTAACTTAAATATTTAAATAATGATATCTCATACGTACAATACTCAATTTATGGTTTTTATTACAAATACTATTTCACGCCTCGTCTTTGGCCTAACCTCCTGAATAAAATAGAAAACAAATATCTTATAAACAAAGTATAGAATTTGAATATTAATAAATTTGTTACAACGGATTTCATTTTAAAAATTGCACAGGCGTTCTCATGTCCTCCCCAGGGTGACATGTGGCGTTTGATCCGTGGCCCCCCTAACTCCTTGAATTTGTCAAAGATACCTGACGTATTATCTAAATTTTCATGAATTAACTCTAACACTATAAAAGCAGTGCTGGACTGGAGTTAAGGGCATCCAAAGTCCCTACCCTCGTTAACCAGCGGTGGCTGCTTCTATATTGTAGCTAACTCAAGAGCTGGAAAGCCTTTTTCTCTCCTCCTCCCGTCCGTAAGAGAGATCATTCCATTGCTTGTAAACTATTTGAAACAACTTCGTTCTCCGTTTCGATTTTATTTGTCCGATGTGGTCGCCGGCGTACGAAGGGGGTTCCGGCGGGTATATCAAGCGGCGGCTATTCAAGAACTCAGCAACAAGGCCGTGTGAACGGCCACCATCAGCAGCACGCGGCATCCGTAGTACTGCATTTGTCAAGGGAAATGACGGCCGCTCGCTTCCCATGTTCATGGAGCCGGTGTCTCGATTCATCGCAAGGACCGCCAGTAGGCTTCTCTCCTTCGTTCTACCTAGACGGCTTTCTGCGCAGTCAGGTCCGATGTTCTCCTTCATTTCTCTGTTTAACATTAAGATTTGAGATTTTGTTGGGGCACATTTCGTTCCTTGTAGTTGGATCTTTTTTTTTTTAATTTTTATTTTTTGAAAATATTGAAATTTGGCATAGATTCATTCCTTTGGTCGAATGTAGTTATAACAATCCCACAAATGTAGTTGCTTCATTTCTAGCTTTGCTCTCAACATAAATTATTCAAAATATCAGATACATTTCGGTTGGGTGCTATTAAATGATAAATGATTCTTTTTTCATAATTAATTTTTGTATAACAATTATTTACATCATTTTCAATTTGCAACGGGAATGTCACAATAGAGAGTGATGCAGATATTTGATAAATTATCATCCTTTAATGGAGTGCTTTCTACCTTTGCATAAATATAAATAAAAATGAGATTAATAATTAATGATGGGTTTAATCAGGGTTTAATTAAATTAGTAGTACCTGAAGTGAGGAGAAGATAGTGGGTTGAAGGAGCTTGATATCGAAAGTTGGGATGACAATACTGGTTAGAGTTTGATGAAGCTTTCTCTCTCCAAGTATGCCTTTAATTAGAGAATGGAGATATTCCCATCGTATTTAGGCCTAGCAAATTCACTAACTCAATTACTTGTCGTGCCAAATAATCCTGCCCTACAACAGTTTATTTATACATAAACAATGAGTTAATCAAACATTGATGAAATCAATGTTTCTATATTTTAAAGTTGATAAATTTAGTTCATGAATTAATTTATAAGCTTTTTAAAAGTTCTGTTGATAAAAATCGTTGATATCTTTGGCCGAATAGAGGGGACGATTAGAATTGTTTGGGAGTACTTAGCATTGTGGTGACAAGGCCACCACTGTTTTTTCCTACAATCACATCAAAGTAGTCCGCAATCCTTACATTCTCTCCATCAAGCTCCTGCACTCAATTCAATTATTAGTAAAAATGAAAAAAAAAAAATTAAAATTGTTAATGAATCTTCTATATATGAAAAAAACTAATAAATCTCCCTTTAACCACCATTAAAAGATATTTTAAATGATTAAGAAGCTAATTATATAGAGTTTAGCAACTTACTTGAAGCTTGGATTTAAGAAAAGAAAGAATGGTTCCTGGAATTATTCCTCTCACACCTCCTCCATCTATGCTTAGAATTGTAATCTGACTGAGGCCAGCAGAGCTTGGAGAAGAATTGAGCAAGGAGATATCTTCCTTTGTCGTCATGGATACAAAGTTTTAATTTGAAGATAATTACTAGCTTAATGATTCTTTACATGATGTAATGAAGTCATGAGTACCAGTATTTATAGTAGAGCTTGCTTGTTGATGAGAAGGATGTGAGGGGTTGGATGATGTTGACGTAAGTTATATTATTCATAATTATGACTTGTTGAATTAGTTGTAATGTTTTCTTTTTGTAATTAATTCTATTTTTAAAAAAAAAAAAATAGAGACTGTTTGGACGAAAAAAGCTAGAATATTTTTTTGTTCTACTCATAATTTAGTTTAGAGATTCTTTTTTAAAGAACAAAACAAAAATTGTGGCCATAAAGCAACTTTATAAAGCTCGGCCTGGAAAAATAGAATGGTTTAGGTCATGCTAAACTAAAGTACCTGCATGTGCTAACGTGAGAGAGCTTTTAAGTTTAGGGAAAATGGATGGCATGGTCCCTGTGATTTGTGATGATCAAGCAGTGGTTCCATGCAATTGCAGAAGCTTTATAAAAAATAATGTGTTAATTACTAAAAAGTCTGAATGTTTAGTCACCTTATTATTGTTTGGTAATTTAATGGATATTAGCCACTAAAAGAAAATTTTACTCCCTTTTTTTATTACAATTCTATTTAAGCTGTTTAAAAGATATAATAAAATTTATAGCAGGGAAATTCCTATTGTCATTCTCCCTTTTGTAAGAAAATATTTGATTTGATTTTTAGAGTGAAGATTTAACGGCTAAATTTTAGAAGGAGCATATCAGTATCTTTTAATATGTACATGGATGTAAAGCACAAACAAAAAGGGAAAGGAACAAGTAACAAAATGACTAGGGTGCCACATAAATAACACAAAACTTACTTTCATGACGGTCTACTCACCCGATCATCTAGACTAGGACTTAGCTTTAATATATTTATCAAAACCACTAGGTCTTCAACCATTTTAACCTAAATATAATGTAGTCAACAACATTTATACATGGGGATTTGACACTTCTCTTATTGCTCATTCAAAGTGGAAATCATACTTAGCTAAATTATGTTTCTAATGGGCTTATAAGAATAATGAGCTAACTGATTATTGCAGCCATTTTTATTCTCGCTAAGTAGTTGCTTGTCTATATATTTTGGGCTATTAGTGATAAATCTCAATAGCTGCTTTATGTTTTTAGGGCATGTATATGCTTGTTCAAGCTGCTTTAATGAATTTCTTGCAATGGCTACATTCTTGTTTGAAAACTAAATTTTATGATAAATAAATTTGTAATTTTCTAAAACATTTTTTTTATCATAAGCTTCCAAAATGAGCTCTAATATACATCTACATCAGATATCTGTGTTGCTTATTATTGTTTGATGCGAGAAAAATATAAATTAAAATTTCATCAATACCTCCTTTTAGATGATATTGACATCTTGTTTTGTTATTCTTATGTTGATCTTCGTTATTCTTATCTTGATCTCTTTATTGTAGGTGCAGAGGAAAAACATCTTGTTAAAGCTTTACTCTCCCATCTTCATCGTCTCAAGCTGAGAAGAGATGGCAAATGCTATGAGACTTCTCTATGGATCTTGCCAAAGGCCTACAGCAACTTGTTGGGTTCTCATGGATTAACTATTATTGAAATTGTTGGGGTTGCAGCTTTAGCAGTGGATCTATGCCACTTTGACATCACCTCTCAAGTATGGAAATAACCTTTTTTTATGTTAATATGATGCTTTTCAAAGATAATAGAGCCTTGAGTTGTTTGATCGTAGGTTCCTACAGAACTAAGCCAGTATGTGAGCTCCTCCAACTCCAAGGAGGAACAAGCCAGTTGGTATTGAGCTTTACTTTCTAATGACATGGATGAAGTTGTATTTTATTAAAACAATAGCTCAGAATTTGGTTTGGTGGTGTTTAAGCTAAAGCTGGCTTAGTTTCAACATAAGAATTTTCATTATTTATATAAATAACATCCATGCGCTTATATTTACAGTCATATCACCTAAATTATTGAAAATCATAATAAAATCATCAACTTTTATTCTAAATAATTTCTTAAAGTTCTAATAATTTTGTTTTATATCACACAAGTCCATTCGTCTATTACTACATCAACTAACATTTTTGTACTTTCCATTTCATATTAAGAAATTACTACTTTCATTATTTCTCCAACATAATCTCCACTTAATCAATCCATATGATAAGAATGTGTTACATAACGGTATGTAGAAACTTGAAACTGAAGAGTATGAAACCCTTCTAACATTCTTAAAAGATAGTTAAAATCTTTGAAATTTGATTGTTGAGAGGAATTTCAGGCACAACAAATTATTAAAGGCATGGAATGAAGACTGACCACCACCAAAACAACCAGAAGTAGCAACTATGCTTGTCATACAAACTTTATATATTATCATGAAAGCAAATTTCGAGGTGCAATATATAAACTCCAATTTTGTTTGTTAGGACTTGGTTGGCTTTGCTTATACAAATTGTGTAACCTGGCATTATTTATGCCTACAGGGATTTCTAACTGTCTATGGCCTTCCTTATGTTTCACAAACTATTGAAGAAGACATAGAGGTTACAACAACAAGGCCTGAAGGGATCACACCACCATTGCCTGAAGGGGTCCAGTTTGAGTTGCTGACACTTCCAGTAAGCAGGCACTATCGAAAAACCCAATTCACTTAAAATGTGCTTAATAATGTTTTGTACTTTACAGGTAGATAAAAAGGCTATTGGGGATGGAGATGACTTTGCTGCCTATATCAGCATAACAGAGCCAAGGGAATTGAAGCTCATGCCTCAAAAAGTTATAGATGCAATCATAAGGATGGAAAATGCTCGTGATGCGAAGGACTTTAAACAAGAAAAACTAATTAAGAAAAGTGTTATTGATTCTGAATATAGGTGAGTCTTATGCATAACCACACTAAAATGTGAAATGTTTTCAACTAACACATCTTTTCTTGACAGATTCCTAAACCTTCCAAATCAGCAGAAGGTTCTCACATGTAAATACCGAATCAGATTAAGGTAATAACTATGTTTACAAGAGAAGAGAACTACTTCTTCAGGTTAAACTCTGAAGTGAACTTTTGTAGAATGAGTCATCATGCATGAAGTTATAATCAATCTTAAAGCATTCACCATAGTTATGATAATGATAACATAAATATAGTAAACCAAGCAAATAACTACCTACTGCACTATTCTGTATTGCCTTCCTAAAATCGACTACAGTTTCAACACGTACAACTTTATGTAACTAACTATGGGTAGCTTGA
Source organism: Dendrobium chrysotoxum (assembly GCA_019925795.1). NCBI lineage: Eukaryota > Viridiplantae > Streptophyta > Magnoliopsida > Asparagales > Orchidaceae > Dendrobium > Dendrobium chrysotoxum. Next base: position 88,986,452 of record CM034305.1, on the reverse strand, counting down.
TATATATACACTTTGCTAAGCTTTAAGTTAAGTATAAGATTAATCATGACAATTACGATGAAAATGATGGGTGTCCAGAATAACAGGAGAGTTGATGCACCTGAGGTTGGAATGGCGTATGGAGAGGAAGCTAAACAAGTGCTAGTGAAGATGATACAAGGGAAGTGCCTCAAGATTCATGTCTATGATGAAGATATATATGGTCGGAGTATTGGGGATGTTTACTGCAATGACATCTTTATACAGAAACAACTGTTGAAAAGGGGCTGTGTATGATACTATGTGGCTTATGATCGTCATCCAAAATTTGCAAAGGTAGCTTAGTAACTTAAGTTTCACTTCCTGCCATAGAAAGGCTTCGTAACTTTAACTTTTACATATTGTAAAATTAACAAGATTCACCATGTTTGTTTTTCTAGTTGCAAAAGGAAGCAAGCGATGCTCGTACAGGCTTGTGGGCTTTACCAGATCCTGACAAACCACGGGAATGGAGGAGAAATAATCCCAATCCACGTGAACACATAAGAGAATCCACTATTTTGTTCACTGATTCTGATTAAGTAGGAAATACCAGGATAACAAAATACTAGTGTTTGCTATTCTATTTGACCGCCTATGGTCATAATAGTGATATGTAAATTTGTGTTTTACCCTTAAAATGTTCAGTTTTTGATGTCATTTTATAGAAAGTACCAGTCTAATTTTGTCCTATTATCTAAGATAATTTGTAAGTTTGAGTGTTATTTAATATTGTAGAACATTTGTACAAAATAATTTGCTTGTATGTTTATACATAGACGTAGAGGTTACACTGAATTTTTTTAAGTAGTTGAAAATTATTTATGAAGATTAGACCTTACAGATAAGGATCTAAATAAAGGATAATGACACCAAGACACGTGTGATACTAATCAAGTCATAGTTCTAAGGTAAAACATATTAATTTTGATTCCAAGCCACATGTGATTCCTGATTAATATATATATATCTTAAATTAAATTTAACAAAAATAATAATAAATCAAATCAACATTTAATTTATTTAAATTTTTAATCAGCAACACGAAAGTGTCAAAGACCGCTATTAAATAACTGTTCCCACCTTTGAAGCCTAAAAAATAGTTCCCACACACCAGAGAAAAAAGCAAACTCAATGGTGGAGGCGGCGGAGGGGAGGCATCTCAACAATTGGCTATTTTTAACCAATACTATTCTTCACAACTACCAATTCAAAGTGATCTGAGGCTGCATATATGAGCAATGAAAGAGCTCATATATGAGGAGGAGATTGTTATGCGCATAAAGTTTTTAGATTTATTTAAGTAGTTGAAAATTATATTTATTTAAAAATATCAAATAATTGACACTTTAATTAATTTAAATAATTAAATATCAATCTATAATTTATTATTATATAATATATAAATATGAACTCAATTAAATTATTGATTAACTTTTAATTAGTATAATTAAATATCTATCATTAATTGCAATTTAATTAAATAATTTTTTATCCTACATGCTTGATTTTTATAATTTATGCTAATAAGTCTTAATAATCCTTAACTTAAAAAAATATATTTTGACTGCTTCGCATTCTTTCAGTGCTAAATTAAGCTTATTTGCAATTTAAATATGTCCTTCAACATGAACAAGGGCAGATGGACGGCAATCTATGTATTGGTATTTAATTATAGTAATACTATTTTTGGTATGTATCTTCCAACCCTGATCCTAATTTGCCAAAATAAGAAAAAAAAATTGCACATGCACACCTACAAATATGATACTTTTTATAGGTATATTTTAGGTATATATTCTCTGTGGATACCTGGCATTTTCATCGTTCCAAGCTGAGAAGAGATGGAAAATGCTATGAGACTTCTCTGTGGATTTTGCCAAAGGCCTACAGTAGCTGATGAGCCCCAAGTATTGGGTTCTCATGGATTAACTATTATTGAAATTGTTGAGGTTGCATCTTTAGCAGTGGATCTGCACCACTTTGACATCACCTCTCAAGTATGGCAATAACCTTCTTTTTTATGTTAATCTGATGCATTTCAAAGATAATAGAGCCTTGAGTTGTTTGATTGCAGGTTCCTATAGGACTAAGCCAGTATGTGAGCTCCTCCATGAAGGAACAGGCCACTTTGCATTTTATTAATACAGATTGTGTAACCTGGCATTATTTATGCCTACAGGGATTTCTAGCTTTCTATGGCCTTCCTTATGTTCCACAAACTATTGAAGAAGACATAGAGGTTACAACAACAAGGCCTGAAGGGATCACACCACCATTGCCTGAAGGGGTCCAGTTTGAGTTGCTAACACTTCCAGTAAGCAAGCACTATCAAAAAACCCAATTCACTTAAAAATGTGCTTAACAGTGTATTGCACTTTACAGGTAGATAAAAGGGCTATTGGGGATGGAGATGGCTTTACTGCCTACGTTAGCATAATAGAGCCAAGGGAATTGAAGCTCATGCCTCAAAAAGTTAGAGATGCAATCAAAAGGATGGAAAATTCTCGTGATGCGAAGGACTTTAAACAAGCAAAACTAATTAAGAAAAGTGTTATTGATTCTGGATATAGGTAAATCATACGCATAACAACACTAAAAATGTGAAAAAATTTCAACTAACACATCTTTTCCTGACAGATTCCTAAACCTTCCAAATCAGCAGGAGGTTCTCGCACGTAAATACCGAATTAGAGTAAGGTAATAACTATGTTTACAACAAAAGAGAACTAGTTCTTCAGGTTAAACTCTGAAGTGAACTTTTGTAGAATGAGTCATCATGCATGAAGTTATAATCAATCTTAAAGTATTCACCATAGTTATGATAATGATAACACAAATATAATAAACCAAGCAATAAAATAACTACCTACTGCACTATTCTATATTGCCTGCCTAAAACTGACTATAGTGTTAGCATGTACAACTTTATGTAACTAACAATGGGCAGCTTGACCTTTATACATTTTGCTAAGCTTTAAGTTAAGTATAAGATTAATCATGATAATTATGATGAAAATGATGAGTGTCCAAAATAATAGGGGAGTTGATGCACCTGAGGTTGGAATGGCATATGGAGAGGAAGCTAAACAGGTGCTAGTGAAGATGATACAAGGGAAGTGCCTCAAGATTCATGTCTATAATGAAGATATATATGGTCGGAATGTTGGGGATGTTTACTGCAATGACATCTTAATACAAGAACAACTGTTGAAAAGAGGTTGTGTATGGCGTTATGTGGCTTATGATCGTCGTCCAGAATTTGCAAAGGTAGCTTAGTAACTTAAGTTTCACTTCCTGCCATAGAAAAGCTTCGTAACTTAACTTTAACTTTTACATTTTATAAAATTAACAAGTTTCACCATATTTGTTTTTCTAGTGGCAAAAGGAAGCACGCGATGCTCGTAGAGGCTTGTGGGCTTTACCAGATCCTCAGAAACCATGGGAATGGAGGAGAAATAATCCCAATCCACGTGAACGCAGAAGAGAAGCCACTATTTTGTTCACCGATTCTGATTCAGTAGGAAATACCAGGATAACAAAAAACTAGCGTATGCTATTCTATTTGACCGCCTATGTTCAAAATAGTGATATGTAAATTTGTGTTATATCCTTAAAAAGTTTAGTTTTTGATGTCATGGGGATTATCTATTCACAAGAAAGTAATATGTCCTTTTAATAAACTAGAAGCATATTCATGGCCTACTTTAAAGTTGGGTTGAATCAAACTCTCAACACAAAAGGATTCTTCTATAGGTTCCTTAGAAAACTAAAAATTTAACACAAAAAACTAATAAAACTCGGTTTCTAGGAACAAAATTGTATCAGGATCTCCTGGTGTAAAGAATGCATAAGGAATACATAACATATGATAAAAAAATAGTCATTTTATTTAAAGTATCAGTCTAATTTTATCCTTTTATCTAAGAAAATAAGTAAGTTTGATTGTTGTTTAATATTGTAGAATATTTGTACAAAATAATTTTTTTGTAGTTTATAGATAGATGTCTTTGTATTTTTATTAAAATTTATACCTATTTTGATCATAAATATAGCACTAATGACACAATTTTGCATTGGGAAGAGCATCTGATGTAATTTATTTCCTAGTTTATGTTGAAATTTAATAAATTGCAATGTGATAAATCTGTTGAATTAATGTCAGCACAAAAGCAAGGCATGGTTCTAATAATTTTGGAGCAAAAAAAATTAAAGATCAAAGGTCAATCAAATAAGCAAATGATCTCCTTCAATGTTCAATTAATCGTCTCTATCTTTCAACTATTAGTTTTGATCCATTGGTTATCAAACTCAGAAGCAAGTTGATCCCTACTGAAAGTCGATTAAATATCTGCAGAAAATTAATCCTCAAAAGCAACAACCAGATAATTAATGACTTTCAATTAACACATCCTTCAATGATGAAGAGCAATATTCGATATGTTACTATAATAAAAGTCAGTTTTTTGCCTCTATTGGACTTATGATATTGAGGCTTCCAAAATAGTGTATTGATCTCATTAATCAGAGGAGTCATTGAACAAGGCTACTCAAGTGAATCAATTGCAATCTTGAAGCCTCATATTCAATCCAATAACACCGCCGATCATGAAGAGCTCGTGAATAAATAGCAAATTGTTGCAATCAAAAATCAACTATATATATAACTCCTAATACATAGCTTACATGTTAACAGTTATGTATTGGCCTAGCAAAGAATTGTTGAATGGACATACATCAAGAGTCTTCTGAACTATATAATTTGCAAACTAATCCTTTATCATGCTCTATAAAAAAATGTAATTATAACATGAGCCCAAAAATGCTTCTTCAGAAGACTTCTGAACTTGGGAGTCATTTGAAGATAAATTGATGTTTTGAAGGAGAAGTAGCAGATTCCATGAAAGCACATGAGTGGATATGAATTTGTGTTATTAATGATTTGGGAATAACATTGGAATAGAATTTTGATGAAGAAAATTTTAGATTTAATGAAAAAAAAAGAGAGACATAGAATAATATCATTCACGATATCAATATCATTTCAGAGCTTCAAAGAATGTTAATCTCTAACTAGATTCCTCTGCTTTCTGGTTACAATTCAAACTAACAAGCAAGCTACTAGAGTGGAAGATGAATGTTGCAGATATTTGAATTAAATAATAACACAAATAGAAGTATAAGATGAGCAGGATAAGAACACTTTCAAAGTCATTTAAAAGGAGGAAGTTTGATAATTGTCGCTTAATGGACGGCTAGAGTAGCAACCAGTTGAAGGAGAGCATAATAATGCATTGATAAAACTAAAAGATGTCTCAGTTGATTAATTAAAATTCATCAAGATATATTATAAGTAATATATAGTTCAGATTCAGATAGCCTGGAAGATTTAATTATATAAAAAAAAGAGGAAAAACTTATGGATGATTCATTCGTGTAGCAGATAGTCAAAATTTTGATTTTTGATGCATTTCTGAAAAGAAAAAAAAGAGTATCAAATAGAATCAATGGAATGTTGTGATGAATATGCAAATAGAAATAGCAGGAAAGTTCAGAATTTACACAGTTTTATATGAGCAAGAGGAAGCTTTAGAGGCTACTAATATTTCTTAGTGATTTTTGGCCTTCGGCTCTAGTTATCTCAGCACACAGTTCCTCCTCCCAATCTCGGACGAATAAGCGGCACTGTCCCTCCTCTACTCATCAAATACCACACGCCAAGCCTCCTGCGAGCAGCCTTTGTCCGCCTCCGTCTACGACCAAATAACGACGCAAGGATGACTAGCCTTCGATCCAATTGCCAAGAGCGATCTAAAAGACAAATCTTGAACCAACCCTTGTCCATCTCGAGTGAGAGCTCCTCCGATCAGCTTCCTTTCAAGCCAATTAGCAAGCTCGACGTTGCCTCTGGCTTGTGCGGCCTTCGCCTCCCTGTTTGCCTCCGTCAATAACATCAAACTAAGTCCGGCATCCAACTCCGACGAAGCCCAAGCCACCGTGTAAGTGGCCTTCGGCGTCCGAAGCCTTTGTCTCCAATCGATTTTCACATGAAGGAGAACTTGCTTTCCCTTCTGCCTCCTTTCACAAAAGAACAAACAAACAAACAAACAAGCCAGTTATTTGTGTTTGTTAATAATAAATGAAAAAAGGAAGATAGTTATTTGTGTTTGATAATAATAATAACTTAATTATTATTGTATAACAATCTAGATATTGATAATTAATAATAGGAAAAAAAATATGTATATATATATACATATTTATATTAATATACTTGTATATCAAGCACCGCAATTGCCAATTGAAGGAAGTCCCGGGGTTGATTCGGTTCCTCGAAGTCCTTGGCCATCGATCTGATCCGGCCTAGTGGAATTGAAGACTCGAAGACTACTTTCTTGGGATCGATTTGCTACCCCATACTCTGCATCGTTGATCCAATCCGGTCATGTCGAGCCAAAAGGGCAAGTGCCCTCCCCTACCTTTCCTCGTAGGGAGGGGATGCTGGGAGGCTACCAAAATTTCCTCGAAAATTCTAAACTTAGATAGATTTTGAAAAATACTCAACTAATTAATTCAATTTCAAACATTAATTAACTAGTAAATTAAATGGCTAAGTAACAAACCTAATACAATCTAATTTAATTAACTGAATTAAGATTGCATCTAATAACAATAGCATAAATTGGAAACTTAAAATCAAATAAAACTTAAAACTTAAATAAAAAAAACTTTAATTAACTAATCTAATATAAATAAAACTAAAAAAGTTAACCCACTAAAAAAAAGTAATAAGTATATGGATAAAATCAAACAGTGAGATGTAAAAAAAAGAAAAAGAAAAGAAAGGACAACTTAAAAAACTTGTTAAAACTTTTAGTTGATTAATCACAAACTAAATATTGGAATGTTTAAATTAACAAATTAAGTACTTAACCTAATTAATAGAAATTTGGAATCAATTTAATAAATTTAAACTAAATCAAAACTCTAACTTTAATTAATTCGAAACTGATACGTCACAAAAATCATTATGATCTTGCACGAATCTTGAGGCAAAATCTAGTTGGAAACTTCCGAAATTAAAATTGGGATCATCTAAACTCCAATTTCAGCAAACTTATAGTTGAACTGATCGTCTCAAAAATATGAACCCAACGACACCAAATTTGACTCAATCCAAGCTCAAATGGACCCGAATCAAGGACTCAAAGAACTTTTGGAAGCTTTAAACTACAATTTGGATTACCAAAGGGTTTCCAAACGTGACATGCTTATAGTTGAATCGAGCGGCTCGACGAGACGAAATCCAACAAGCCCATGATCATCAAATTCTAATATCATTAAGACATTCAAATGTCTAATAAATGATCTATGATCAGGGGAATCAATACGGGTCATCCAATGGAGCACTCAGAGCCTAACCCGGATCTTCTTTATATTTACGGGGTGTGCCCTCATGAAAATCTATAAATAGACCATCACTTTCTATATTAGGGGGAATTTTGGCTAGAGATTAGAGAGAGCTCTGAGGCTGCAAGAGCACCAACACCACCACCGGCGAACTCCCATCGAATGCCACTGGACTTCCACCCGGTCGCTGACCATCACTGGACTTCCACCTGGCCGCCACTCGACGCCAGAGCTCCGCCCGACCACCGATTGATGTCAGATTTCCACCCATATGCCAACTGACGCTGGACTTTCGTCTGACCTTCGTTTGTAATTAGACTTCAACTTGATAGTCGATTATTATAATATGATTGTCCCTACTTCAAGAACAAGTCAATCACTTATAATCAATTTAAGTACTAGTGGATTTATTTCAACTGGGCGTGGCCCGTGGTTTTTTCCTTTTTTCAGGGTTTTTCATATAAAAATCCTAGCGTTTCCTTTTTTCTTCTGTTTGTGAGCTGAATATTGGTACAATGCAAAGACAAAAAATACTAACTTTATCGACGCGTATATTTTAGCCCGCAACAGTTTGGCATCGTCTGTGGGAACGTAGTTCCTGACTGGTGGGCAATTTTTGCTCCAACCTCAAAAAGTCATTCATGTCAATATCCTGACATCAGCTATTACTACATCAATTTCATAAGAATTAAATGTGGATAAGGGACAATCTTGACTACAGCCATGGTCAAGAAGATTCCTCCAACTCTTCCAATATCCAAGAAGATTTCTTAGGATTATAAACTTCTAGCTAATGCAATGATGATTTCAATAAATTTTAAGCTTTATATAGTCTTTAGCTGGACTTCTATTCCTTGGGCAAGGTCTTAATCTCGACCTCAAAAAGGCAGTAACTGTCTAAAAATAGACCATTTTTCACCTTTGATTTGAGATACATGTGGCGTTCGCCCCTTCCAATCAAGGCAAAATTGATCCCAGGGAGATTCGATTAGACCTCTTCCATATAGGTTAATGTCATCGAGTAAAGGCTCTGACATACAACCTCTGATGGGTCATATATCCGTAGTGGATTTTTTCGACTTCTTCCATATAGGTTAACGTCAACGAGCAAAGACTTTGACATACAACCTCGAATAGGTCATACATTTTTGGTGGATTCTCTGGACCTCTTCTATATAGATTAACGCATCGAGAAAAGGCTTTGACATACAACCTCGGATAATTCCAACATCCTTGGTGGATTCTCTTAACCTCATCCACAGAGGTCAATATTATCAAGCAATAAACAACTTCAAAATAGTCAAATATCTTTGGTGGATTCAAGTGATCTCTTTTCTACTGCACATCGAAGCATCTCCTATAACATCTTCTTCAAAGAAAGATTATAACCTGATTATCATTAGGCATCCACTCAATTGACAGTACTATTATTGTGTCACTTGATTACTAATATGGCACACTTCTTTGACCCCTTCAATCAAGAATATCTGATGTATGCACACATTAGAATGGATGTATATTGTCTTCAGAAAAATGCTAATTGACACCCGCCATCATCAACACTTCATCTAATGTATATCATCAAACCTTTATTTCATATCAGACATCATCGACTTCTTGCTTAACTGCTATTAGCATTACACCCTCCAACAATCTCCCTCAACTTTCCATCTAGATATCGACTGCTATCGTGCTTCTCTTGATCGTCGATCGTCGACTAACTTCTACTCAAATATCATAAAAAAACCTTCTCATCTACTGACAATCACAAGCCCTCCTCTTTGGTACAGTTGCCACTAGATCTTCCTAAATCATCCTCGCATGTAAGGAGCATTTGATCTTTATCGGTCAAGGACAGTTTATTAGGAGAGTAAGCTCTCATCGTGACTTCTTCTACACAAAGAGGGGCACTGAAGCTCGATAGGGGATGCTGCCTATCTCAAATAGTAGATTGCCTCCAATGTACGAAGAAGAACACAAGAGAAGAAAAATAAAGGAAGGAGGAAAAAGCTTATTCTACACAAAAGAGGGGCACTAAAGCTCGATAGGGGATGCCACCTATCTCAAACAGTGGAATGCCTCCAATGTATGAAGAAGAAGACATAGGAGAAGAGGAAGGAGGAAAAAATTCTAACTTCTACATAAGGAGAGGGGCACTGATTTTGTGTAGGGAAAGTCACCTATAATAAATAATGGAATGCCTCATTTGTAAAAAAGTTAGAGGGAGAATAAAGAAGAGAGAAAAGAGCAATTTTCTCCTTAGCCCCAAAAGGGGTATTTATAGCTTTCAAAAGAGATTTGGAGAGAAAATTTCTGAATTTTTAAGTAATTTTTAGATTTTTTGACATTAAATAATAAAAATGTTATACAATAGTTATAAATCTAGCCATTAATCTTAAGTTATACAATAGTTATAAATTACGTCATTAATCTTAAGTTATATAGTAATTATATAAAATGGCTTTATAATTATATAAACGTTATACATTAATATAAAACATTAATATATAACTTAATATATAACATTATATATTAATATGTTGTATAGAAACGTTATATATATTAATGTTATATATTAATAAACTTTATATTAAATAAAATATATTCCCCAATGATCTGTGGGAATATTTTGAAGTCTAGTTATATGTTGTAAGGAAACGTTATATATATTAATGTTATATATTAATAAACTTTATATTAAATAAAATATATTCCCCAATGATCTGTGGGAATATTTTGAAGTCTAGTTATATATATATATATATATATATATATATAACTTTATAACGTTAGAATGTTATTATTAATAATTATATAAGTTAACGATATAACCTTAATATATTTTATGGAGATGCAAGATATAAGTTAACTACAATAATTTTATTATAACGCCTCTCAATGACTGATGTTATAACTAAAAAAATTCTGAGCTTTGATCAAAGCTTCTTGATATAATTATATATATATATATATATATATATATATATATTCCAATAATAATAATAATAATAATCATAATCATAAATTGAATTATATATATAATTATCTAATTAATGGCATCAATTATATATATAATTATATCAGTTATAATCGATAGCTTAGTAGAAATATTAACTGACTAGTTAGTTAAGTTAGTAATCATATATGTATATATTTGCATATATATATGTAATTTTATTCCGTAAAAGTCTGATTTGGACATTTTAAATATTGAAATTAGACAAGTATTTCGACTTTGCAAGATTCGACGTCCAAAAATAGGGGACAATTGATACGTCATAAAAATCATTCTGATCATGTACAAATCTTGAGGCAAAATCAAGTTGGAAACTTCTAAAATTAAAATTGGGATCATCTAAGCTCCGATTTCAACAAACATATAATCGAACTAATCGTCTAAAAAATATGAACCAAACGATACCAAATTCAACTCAATCCAAGCTCAAATGGATCTAAATCAAGGACTCAAAGCGCTTTTGCATGCTTCAAACTACAATTTGGATTACCAAAGGGTTTGTAGATAAGACACTACCCAAAGATTTTGCCCTCATTTTGTGAGGACTTTATGATCTGAGTTCTGGTTTTCTATAGGCACAAGCCTCTATAGTTAATTACCCCTCCCGATCACGAGATAGAACTTTTGATTAAGGCTAGTCATCAATCAGATATATTGTATACATAGATACATAGTATCAGGCATATAGTAGCAGCATAGGCTTAAGGTTTGGAAATCGAGGGGTTAATATTTAAAATTAAAAATTTCACCATCTTGCACTTAAAGCAGATTGTGGGAGAATGGATGATAAACCCGATCAAGATCCCATGGTTCTGTTGTCCCGGGCCATCGTGGTCCCTGATCAACTTAGTTAGAGAAGGTAGTCAACCCAGCCTGATAGAAGGATCCTTGTCAGCAGTCATGGGTTGCTTCATCCAAGGGTACCTTATAGACCTAGGGTGAGTATTTATCTAAGGGGATAAATTTGAATCCACCTAAGCTAACAAAGAGCTTAGTGCCCTATCAATTATATCCTATTGATTCATATCTCAAGGATTTCATGCCACTTAAAAATGTATTGGCTCTAGCCATAACCATTATTTTGTTGTGCTATTTGGCGGTAAAACCACTCAGTTTAGAGGGCCCCGAGTTATAACCGTTTATCTTGTAGTGCCATTTGGCGGTGAAACTACCGGTTAGAGGACACGTACGTACCACATCCTTACTGGCAGGAGATTATTTTGAGAATGAATCATAGTGATATTTTGACTAGGCATTAGCTCTATATGAGCTGAACTAAATTTTAATTTGTCTACCCAGAAAACTATTACGGAGGGTGAATGGGTTTATTTTAAGTGATTTGAAGGATTATTTCAATTTTAAATATTTTGGATTTGGATGATTTTGAGATTTTTTTATGGAGTTTTGGAATTTTGATGAGCATTTGGGGGCATCTTGAAGATATTCGAAATTAACCTCTCCAGTTGAGATGTACATTCAGCACGGTCATCATCGGGGTGTATGGGATCATTTAAAAAAATATTTGTGTATTATAAAAGTTTGAGGGCATTTGATAACATGTGATTGTTGCAAATCTGGTTTTGATGATGACAAACATGTTTCCAGTGTGTTTTGCTTGGCTAATCTGTTTCAGGCACAAAAGATTACGAGCCACTCAAGCCAACTCAAGATTGGGTCCTAGTGTGTCCAATGTACTGATTTTCTTTTTCTTGAGTCAATTGTAATGTAACTGATCCCCTAGCTAAGTAACCTTGCACACATACACTCAGGGGGAGAGCTTGAGTGAGTTAGAGTTTCTGTTCATTTTTTTGTTCAGATCATCCTGGACGATATTCACATCATCCTGGACGATCTAGTAAAAACAGAAACCCTAATTAGGGCGACCAAGTTAAGAGGGTCTGATTAAGCAGATCGTCCTGGATGATCTTTGGATCGTACGGGACGATATGCTCAAATCAGAAATTCTCAGCCGCCAGATCAAGTTAGGCAAGTTTTTATTTTAAGTTATTTGGTCTGATCGTCCCGGACGATACGTCTATCATCCTGGACGATTTAGTACAATCATGCCTAATTTAATCTGTTAATTAAGGAAAGCAATTTATTTTTGATTGATACGATCATATCATCCTGGATGATCGCAGGATCGTTCCAGACGATCAGGATCGTCCCGGACGATCATGATCGTCTAGTGCATTTCAGCTGTACGACCCGAACTGTGTACAGGACAATTTCGACACTTTTTAAACTAATCGTACATGACGATACCTGTATCGTCCTAGACGATCAAGTCATTTTTTGGTCGTCCAGCACAAGTTTCTCTGGACGACCTGAACTATCTTCTGGACGAAATTCCTCGATTTGCACTAATCATCCAGGACGATCGTAGGATCGTACGGGACGATATGAACAATTTTTTCTACTGATCGTCCAAAAGAGTCAGATCGTCCAGGCTGATGCAGCAGATTTTGAACTGATCGTATCGATCGTCCTGGACGATTCTTGCCGACCAGTTGAGATTTAGGGCAAATTTTAAGCCCTCCTATAAAAGAACTTTTTCTTGGAACAAGAAAAATCTTTTGCCACTTTCCTTTCTAGAGAAACCCGAGAGAGAGAGAGAGAGTTTGCGAGAGAGAGAAAGGATCGTGTGAGGGGGAGTTAGTGAGGGATTCACTAAGGTTGCTCCAAGCAAGGATTAAAGTCGTCTTCTCCGCTCGTCGTCTTTCATCTAGTTGGTGTTCATTGTGGGAGGATCGTCGGCAAGAAGATCCCGGGGTTCTCTGCCCGCTTCAGGTGGAAGCAAAAGGAGTTCGAAGGTTCTCTGCCTGCTTCAGGAGGAAGCAAAAGGATGTTGGGTTCTCTGCCCCACTGTGTGGTGAAAAGGAGGTTTTTGTACAGGCTTCTCCGCCTTGCTGAGGGAGCAAAAGGAGAGTCACTTTCTGTTTAGTGCAATACCCGGAGGGGAGGCTCCGGGGAGTGGACGTAGGCCAAGTTGATCGAACCACTATAAAATCTGGTTTGCTTTTCTGATTCTGTTTTGCACTTTACTTTTCTGATATTAACTGCTTGGGTGAATATCTGTAATTGATCTTTTCGTTCTTGTTTACTTGTTTCCGCTGCTAAGTATCGAAAAGATTTTCATTATTGTCGTGAAATTTTTAAATAACCAATTCACCCCCCCCCCCTCTTGGTTAGCCTCGGGACTAGTTCACTAGGGCTTAACATCCCTATCGAACTTTCAGTGATCCCCTCTAGTTGAGATTTATATTCAATATAGCCATCATTGGAGTGTTCATGGTCATTCACATTTCTTGATTGAACCTTATCGACTCTGTTTATTGCCGATAGAGGATTGGATTCTTTGTAGGCTTTGTTCCTTATTAATAAATTTCTTTTGTTATAGACTTTGAAGGCCTAATATAAACTATTAAACAAAATATCTCGATCAATATCATGACCGCATATTTGTTTAACGATTTGAGCAGCATCGACTCATATCTATCAACATAGAAGGATCGGGCTCGAATTTGGGTTCACTTATTAACCCGCGCAGCATCCCTAGATGTCATATGTGTACCAATAACACTCTTGCCGGCCCATGCGGGTATTTAGAGGTATTTTATAATTATTTATTGAACCTTGTTGACTCTTATTTTACCTACTTAGGAGGATCGGGTTTAAATTTACTGACCCACATAGCATCCCTAAACATCATGTGTATTCATACAACACGTTTGTCGGGGCCTATGCAGGTTAGGTGATTGCACTTACCCCTTTTATGTACCTGTGTGTATACAAATTACAGTACATGTGTAGGGGTATTTTGGATATTTGACGTGTCTTCTATGGTAGCACGTAGGAGTCTGGGTTTGTCGTAGCCCTTTATGTATTTACCTGTGGTAGGTGTGTTAGATGTACAAAAATTGTTCATCAAGAAGCTTTTAAACCTCAATAATCTTATCTAACTCAATATTTAAAACTTGGTTGCACTGATATTCACTCTAGCTTTGAAAATAATGATTTGATCTGGCTTTCTCTTCCCAATACTTGTGTAAGGATGCTATTTTACTCCGTCATCCCTACCCCTTGACAAATTTGTTGTTTTATGGGTTATATTCATCGCTAATCTCCTCCCCATATGTTCATCAGCCATCCATCAGGTTCATTATGTGTTAACCTTCAACATTTGTAGGCAACCACAATGCTTATCTATGAGTCGACTGTCATTGGCTAAAGGGAAGTCATGATACTTCTTGCACTCGTTGAAAATTCTTGTATACTTAACTACAATCAAGCTGTGTATTCCTTCTTGATTTCTATTACTTGCGGGGTTGAATGCCTTTATTTATATTTTGATACTGGTTGGGGAGCATTATTACACTCATCATACCTTGGTCTTGTGTCGTAGAAGACCGGTGTATTCACACCATTCATTTCTTCCAAGGTATGTTGTATTTGACCTCATATTAGCATTAACTATAAGATCTGACATTTGTTATGCATCTGAGAATCCATTAATGTTGATTGGAAATCTTCATGTTGTTGATTGTAGGTATGTTGCTGTGTCCTCTACAATGCTCACATATTATGAGCGATAACACCAGCCTTTGATGCTAGTTGGCAAGTTGCACTCCAATCCTCATATCTTTCATGAATCTATTGAAGATTTGTTTGCCTTGTAACTTGTAGGTAGATCACCACATGTCTCATAATTCTCATTTGCTGTTGATTAGGAATGAATTGAATTCAGTGTTACAAATAGATTATGATGGTCCAAAACCCTACATCATGGCTTTGGATCCAAGCTATGTCCTTCAAAATCTTCTTGTTGCTTGTAAACAAGTTGTGATTGTAAATCCTTTGTCTTCAAGGATGGTCTAATGTATATGATGAGTTTGATATCATTACTCATTCATATTTCAATTGAAGTAATAATCTTTTAACATTCATTAGGAATTTGGTACCATGATTCAAGCCATTCACTTCATTGATTGCTCATCCTTTTATATTGTCCAAACTCAAAGTCATGGTTCACTTAATGTTCAAGTTCTCATTTAGTTCATTTAATATTTAAATGAAGTCCAAATCTTTGTCATTTATATATCCCCTGTTGTCCTTGTAGTTCATTCGTTTGAGTTTGAATGTTCAATGTCAAGTCCACTGTGGTCCTTGTAGTTTATTCATTTGAGTTTAAATGTTTAATTTCATGTCCACTATGGTCCTTATCAAATTCAAGTTCGATCTCATCTGGTTCAAACTCTAATCCAAGTTTGAGTTCAATGTCATTGTAATTTATATCACATTCGAGTCCAAATCTTCATTGTCTAAATCAAGCTTATACTTATTCACTTGAGTACAAATTGAATCATCATTAATCATCTTTCTCTTAATGTTCAAGTTCACTTAGATTCAATTTATTGCCATTTAGGTCCTCTGTAGTTTATCTCATTTAATGTTCAAATCAAATGCAAGTCTGAGTCCTCTGTAAGTGTTCATTTGAGTTTGAATTCAATGTCCTTACAAGTTTGTTTATTATTTAAATTGAATTAAAATCCTTGTTTTCTCAAAGTCAAATATGAGCTCAAATTCAAATTGTTCACATTTTGACCAAGTTAGGTCTTCTATTTCACCGAAAAATTCGGCAGCCTCCTGACGTCTCCTCTGTTTAGGGGAAACCATAGAAAATTGGGCCATCCCACCATACTACTCGAGCTTGTATGGTAGGTGTCAGGGGACACCGGGCCGTATATCTTTCATCCCACCATGCTACAAGAGCTTTGATTTAAATGACTGGATATTGGCTTTGGGTTGCTGAAAGTGTAATGGGCCTTAGGAATGAAGGTGGCAATGAGATGTTTGAGTTGAGAAAGAACAATGGTGTTGTAGATTACTTTGGTGGGCTAATAGGTTTGATAGGTGGGATTGGCTTTAGGATTTCTTGGATCTTAAAAGAACTTGATTAACTAGTGAAATGTCAAAATGACCACAAGCATAAAGAATGTTGGCTCATCCTGCTGCTTTGCTGGAAAGTACTAAGAATGCATCGAATGAAATAATGCAATCAATTTACGTGTAGCATCAAAAGAACAATTTTGAAAAGTATAAAACCTCTACATCTACATAGGAATTTATGAGGCATATTTATAACATCAAAAATAATAAAGTGATACAAGACAAAAACTCTTTTTTTCAATAGAAACAATATATTTTTTTCTTTTTCCTTTCTGAATAAGGACAAGTGAGTGGGATGATCAGTACTTGATCACAACCAATAGTTTACTGTATGTATTCTTTGATTAGTGTGAGTAAAAGGACAAAGAAAAGAACGCACTCTTGACATAATTTCACGTGAATTAATAAGGGAAAAAACTCATAGTTAATTTAAGTGGAGAAGTCTAGAGTGGGATCCGGTAAGGGAAGAAAAGGAGACCGGCTGCTCGAGTGGAATAAGGGTGGAGGCTGGTTTGCAAGGCTTGGACATATACAGAGGTGTGAGGTTATGTAAGGATGCTTGACTGATAAGAGCAGGGAAGAGTGTAGGCTAAAGCAAGTGAAGTGGAGCTTGCGATGTGGGGGAAAGGTCCAATCAGATCTGCAATCCTGTAGCATTAGGGAGGTTTATGACTTGGGAAGCTCGTGGTTAGGGGGCTATAGCTGGCTGAAGGAGGGGAAGAGTTCAGCTGAGGTTGACGGGTTAGGGAAGAAATGAACAGGGTAGAAAAATGAGAGAGCAGGAGGAGTTCTCCTGGAGTTGAAAATGGGAAAGAGTAATGTTGGATTGCTGAAGGCTATAAAACTTCATTTAAGCTTTAATTTAATGAGGGAACATTGTGAAGGCCAGATGTTGTCCGAAGCTGAAGTGATGAGGAGATAGAAGCGATAAAATGAGGTAATGCTTCGATGAGCATTTAATGGGAATTTGACTTATTTCCTTATTCGGGCTCTGATTTTGTTGAATTTTTTTTTGGTTAAGTGCTATATTGATGCTTAGTCATTACTTAATTAATTCAAAATAGTCAAAAATGTCTTAATCAGGTCAAGGGTCTCCTCGATTTGCATAAGATTCCTCAATTTGCATGTCGAATTGGTAGTTGATCTAAAGTATTAACAGCAATCCGAACGCACTGACGAAGTCTGTTCGTCAATCATACATCATCTAGGCAGTGTCGAGTGATAACTTTCTTGAAATGTGTGATTTACCTCATGATCCATGCCATCAATTCGGATGATCTAAATTGAACATAGGAAATATAGTTCCTGAGTATTTGTAATATTCTGAATGCAATGACAAAGTCCATTTCGTGATCGGACTTCCTTTGGATAGTGTTGAGGCCTCTTATCCTTGATATGCGTGTTTTATATCAGGATCCATGTCACCAATTCAGATGCTTCAAATTGAATAAATAAAATATAGTTTTTAGAGGTTAACAATGTTCCGGACGTGACTACAAAATCTGTTCGTCAATCTGACTTTATTTGATCAGTGTCGCAATTTAATTTTGGGCATTAGTCGTCCCTTTTGACCTATCTCATCCAATTCAACTACTAGGGGCCTCAACCTAGCATAATTCGATGTTCCGATCCCAATACCACTATCCATTTGGCATTCATAGGTCATTTGAACCTTTAAGTAATGCGTCGCGTCAAAGCACACGCCGCTAAATTCATAAATTTGAGTTCCTTTTGCATGTGGTTTGATGTACAGGGGTCAACAACATTTAGGCAATAACATAACACTAGACCCCTCATTCGGGCATCATGGTCTATAAGGGCTAGATTGTAAGACCCACTATACGGGCCACTTAGCTTACAATGCAGGGCTAGGCCATAAAACCCATCGTTAGGCAACTTCTAAGGAAACCATACGACCTATCCAATCAAAATCTTTGGGCTACTTATAATAGAAGCCATAAGACCCACTCATATCCAAAATCTTTGGGCCACCTCTAATAGAGGCTATAAGACCCACTATTAGGGCTACTTTTAAATGAAAGTCGTAAGCCCGTACCCAAATCTAATCACACGGGCAACTCCTAATTAGAGACGTAAGCCCTAAACCAAACAAATTATGAAGTAACTTCTAAGGAAGACATATGCCCCAACCCAAACTAAACTAAATAAAAATCTACACACATCTCCACTTCAGTTTATTCGGGATCCCTGAGAGGAGGTAACCAATTACTGCTAATCAAATTCCTTGGACACTATAATTAATGATTGTTAGTATTGGTAAACTGAACCAATGGTATATTCAGGACGATGAAACTATGGGATCTTGATCGGGTGTACCTTCATCCCCCATACCTAAATTTAAAACTCTACTGAACAATTCCACACTCCTTACACGAAGCTAAATGTATTTCATCCTTAATCGAGAGTGCTCTTCAAAATAAACCCTGACACTAATCTCAGGGGAAATATGGTTAAATATTAAATTTAATCTACCTCCGAAAAAAAATAAAGGGGAACCATAAATTTGTGAGAGAGAGGTTTACACTTATTATAAGATTTTTCCAGAGCGAACAATTTATAAGCTATTTTGAAGCTGTAGATGAATTTAAAGATAATAGGTCAATATTTTGAATAAAAATAAGTCTCACAGAATAGCATGCAAACAAATGAACTTCTCAAGTGTTGTAACGATATATGTGAATTAAATATCAAATTAGCAAAGAAGGATAGAAGTAATAAATTTGCAGGCTATTCAATATATATTCATCATTATATATTCATCTCGAACTATTGTAATTTTTTAGGTTGGATTCAGGCCACCACCTATTTTTTATGGGAAGGTTTTTGATGTTGGTGGCCATGTCACCATCTCTTCCTTTGGAAGCACCAATGGGAAGTTTATTTAATTTAAGCATCTTATATCTATAACTCCTTCAGAATTTAAAAGGGTGCAAGCCCAACTTCTCCACTAATAGCCTTCTTAGCACTGAGGTGTCGGTAAAAACTTTTCTAAGGAGAAGTCTTTCAGGGTTTGAGGTTGTAGGCAGAGGTCTTTACATCTATTTCTCCATTGGACAAGTTTTATTTTTTAGGTTGCTGTTTGGCTCAAACCCTTTTCAACCACAATTACAATATGTTGAACCAAGTTGTTAAGCAAGAAGTTCAACAAACCAATTTGGATGGCCATATTGACTACTAAATGAAGTGCAACAAGGGCTTCCCACTTGTTGTCCATTTAGAATATTATTTTGGGTTGTCCTCATAGGATCATGAGCTCAATTGGACCCTCTTCAACAATATGCTAATTGAACCTAAGTGCTTCGAAGAGTGGAGTGGGGTGAATTTCCCAAATCCATTATATATTAGTAAGCTCTACGAACTCGATAGGATTGGGTAGATTTTGCTGACATGTAGTTGGATTTGACATTGTTTAGACACATTGGACTTATATAGCTCCCGAGACCCGTTAAAATTTGATAATTTAATAGTCTCATCAAGCTTGGTAGACTCAATAGGCATGCTGTGGTAGATTCCATAGAATCGCAAGAGGCTACCCCTTGGTGTGGAAGCTCATGGCCATCATTTCTCATAAAGCCTCATGTCGACCTCAAGAAGTACTCTGAAGTTGGTTCGATTAAATACGATGAAAATAATTGACAAGGGGCATGAAATTGCATGAAATTACTTTTAAAATGCATAGAACAAAAGCTGATATAGCCCAATTTATGCTAGCGCATTGATGACATTAGGAACAACAAAGATCGACACCAATATTGCCAATGTCAGTGCACAAGAAAAAAAATCTAAAAATTCACTTATATGCGAGGCAACAACATAAAATTGATATGCACAGACTACGAGAATGTGCGAGGAGTCACTCATCACAACTTTATGAACTTCAATAAAGCCATACTAGTAGAATCATAGTTTGGGTTAGACACTTGTCCCACACATTTATATTGGATTTAAAGACGGTACCCATATGAATTGTGATCTAATATAAACTCTACTTAAGCTCATCTTGTGGATGGTATTTCAATGCGGTTTTTATGATGGTACTAGGATTATAGTTTGACCGTATTTAACACTATCATTTTTAGACATTATTGTTGTGGTTACAGGGTTGTGATTTTGTTCGGCCCTAATCCAAATGAGGCTTTAATGAATTTGTCCTTGTGGGATTATAATTAATGTTAGACCAACTTTAATTATATCATAATGAGACTTCAATAAATTCATCGTTATAGAATTATGATTCGGCTTAGTAAATTCATTGAAGCTGGCTAGCTCCATAGAACCAACAGAGTCACTAGAGTCCATAAACTCACTGAGTTTAATAATCTTCATTTACCACTTAAGTTTGGCATGCTCCAGCAGAAATTCATCTTTATAGAACTATGAACTAGCTTCATAAACTCATTGAAGTTGGTTAGCTCCATAGAACCAACAGTCACTAGAGTCTATAAACTCATTAAATTTTGTAAGCTTCATTGGCCATTTGAGTTTGGCAGGCTCCAGCAGAAGGCTACTTCCTGGTGATATGGGATTAAACTCTCTTGTAAATTATTGAAAAGACTGAGATTGTTGGGTAAAGAAAAATAATTCTATCTATATTTCCATTAATATGACTTCCATATATTAAAGGAACTTCTTAAAGTTTGTTTGTGAAGGAAATGAACTTTGTCTTATCTCTTTTACTTAGAAGCCTTAGAGGAGTTGTATCTCATGATGGGACTTCATTGGAAGTTAGCCCATGATTGTGATATAAATTAAGTACTTATTAACCATAACCTCACATGGGATATGATAAAATCCAAATTTAGGTGGGATTATGATAGAAAACACTTGAAGATTTCAAGTAAATCCTATTAATTTTGGAAAATTAGCGAGAAATCTCCACAAATCCAACAAAAAATAAAGAAAAATAGGAATTTTATTGCAAGAACACAAACTAATGGAAGAAAAGAATAAGATACAATTTATCCTTTATTCGAGAGGAGGATCTATCTCTCCTAAATCTCTAGGCGCTGCTAGAGCCCAAAAACCTAAACCTAAGAGATCTCAAATTTCAGCCAAATTCAAGATGTGCTAACCCTAGGAAAACAAACTATTTAATGCATACAATTCAAAATAAAATCTCTAAACAGTCCCTACATTCAAATTTCCCTCTCAAATCCCTCAAAATTCCTTCTTAAAATGTTCTGTAGAAACGTGCAGTCCGATCGGCATACGCAAGAGAGGCAGAACTTCAGCCTATGTTCTCTGGGGCCGGTCTCATGTGGACTGGCTGGACTCGTCTAATGGACCGGTCTAACAGATTAAAAACATATTTTGAGGGTTGTCATTAGAACAATTGAGCACAAATTTTACATAAGAGGAATTCAATTATAGAATCCTGACAATAATTTCTATGACATTTACAAACTTGCACATTAAAGCATAACATTTAGTATATGAAAATATCTAGAAATCTCTTCTTGTAGTTACTTGCTAACTCAAACTATTTTTTTATACAACTAAAATAATTAAGCCGAACAACTTTCAGATATTTGCTATGACAACTTAAATCCCCAATTTGTATAACCTGTCCTATGGAAACTCACCTAATCCCCAGTGTATAAAGATTTTCATAATAGAGTCAGCACAAGTGCTCAAAAGTTAAGTATAAGATTAATCATAATAATTACGATGAAAATGATGAGTGTCCCAAATAACAACGAAGTTGATGCACCTGAGGTTGGAATGACATATGGAGAGGAAGCTAAACAGGTGTTAGTAAAGATCATACAAGGGAAGTGCCTCAAGATTCATGTCTACGATGAAGATAGATATGGTCGGAGTGTTGGGGATGTTTACTGTAATGACATCTTTATACATGAACAACTGTTGAAAAGAGATTGTGTATGGTACTATGTGGCTTATGATCATCGTCAAGAATTTGTAAAGATAGCTTAGTAACTTAAGTTTCATTTCCTTCCATAGGAAAGCTTCGTAACTTAACTTTAACTTTTACATATTGTAAAATTAATAAGTTTCACTGTATTTATTTTTCTAGTGGCAAAAGGAAGCATGTGATGCTCATAGAGGCTTGTGGGCTTTACCCGATCCTGAGAAACAGAGGAAAAGTAATCCCAATCCACATGAACACTGAAGAGAAGCCCCTATTTTTTCACAAATTCGGATTCAGTAGGAAATACCAGGATAACCAAATAATAGTGTATGCTATTCTATTTGACCACCTGTGGTCAAAATAGTGATTTGTAAATTTGTGTTTTATCCTTAAAATGTCCAGCTTTTGATGTAATGGGGAATTCCTATTCACAAGAAAGTAATACGTCTTTTTAAAAATATAGGAACATATTCATGGCCCACTTTAAACTTGGGTTGATTCAGACTCCCAAGACAAAAGGATTCTTCTATAAGTGCCTCAGATAAGAAAAAAATACCAGAAAAAAAAAACTCGGATTCTAGTAACAAAATTACATCCGGATATCTTTGTGTAAAGAATGCATAAGGAATACATAACATATGATTAAAAATAGTCATTTTATCAAAAATACCAGTCTAATTTTATACTTCTATCTAAGACAATTAGTAAGTTGGAGTGTTGTTTAATATTGCAGAACATTTGTACAAAATAATTTGCTTGTAGGTTTATACATAGATGTCTTTGTATTTTTAATAAAATTTATACCTGTTGTGATCATAAATATTGCACTAATGATACAATTTTGCATTAGGAGGAGCATTTGATGCAATTTATTTCCTAGTTTAGAAGCTATTTTGAAGCAGGAGATGAATTTAAAGGCAATAGTTCAACATTTTGAATAAAAGTAAGTCTAGCAGAATAGCATGCAAACATATGAACTTCTCAAAGGTTGTAATGATATATGTAAATTAAATATCAAATTAGAAAAGATGGATAGAAGTAGTAAATTTGCAAGCTATTCAATAAATAGCCATCATTATAGATGCATTATTATCAAAAGTCTCCTCCTACCTAGTTGATGTTGATGATGAGACAAACATGATGGACTAACACAAAAAGTAGAAAATCACTTACTAGAAAGTAGTCAAAAGCCATTCACTCATGACCGAGGGTTCTAATCATGCTTGCATAAATGCTAGAGAGAAAGAAAAAAAAGTGAAAGAATTCAAGCTCATAAAGAAGAAAAAAAAGCATAAGAATATCATAGTAAAAAATTTTAGTTAAAAGGTAACCTATCAAATAAGAGATCTAGCAAATGAGAAAATCTCACATACTTTCCTTAGAAGTATACATTATCCTCATTATCATAGTTGTCATTATCATTATCACTAGTCTTTCTAATTATTCAAAAATGATAAGTTTGCCAAAAGAGTTGTAACCCAAACAACTTGAAAGCAGAGACGATGAGAAAGGACTAGTCCACATCTTCTTTTTTTTTTTGGAAACCAAGCATTTTGTCATATTATTTGAAATTGGTTGTATGAATCCTCTAAATCCATTCATTACTATTAAATGTTACCTAAGGTGCACATATTTGTGCACTACAAGAAAAGTGCATAACAAACTTAAATATTTGGAATAAAATAGTATCCTCAATCGGTCCTCATTTTTCATTTTATTATTTCTTAAGTAAAAAAAAGTTTTATTTATGTAAACCGAGCAACAAGCTTTTCCTAAGGTGGGGTTTGACGAGAAATTGGAATACACAATATTTCTTCTATATCGCAGATAAATTATTTCCATGAAAAATATTTGTCTGACTCATAATTTAGGTAAACGTTGTATTACATACACTTAATCTGACCCTTCTTCATAGGGGATCTTACTGATTTTCAGCATATTATTCATAATCCATAGAAATATGAACATGCTGCAGTACATTATTATGCTAATTTTAACATGTTTGGTGTGGTTTATCGAGAACTAGATTTATTTATGTCTTATTGAAGCATTCTATTAGATGAGTTTACATAATGTTGATATGAGATCATTCATGTATTTCAAGATATTGATCAAGATCAAAGTTCTACCTTTTTCTTTCATCATACATTATGTGTTAATAATGCTTAAAAATTCTTACAATCTTTATTTCACATCGTTTATCATGCCAATGATATTATTTATCATGTCTGGCCTTATACCCCTCAATAGAATGATTTTGTTAAATATAAAAATCATCAACATCTTGATGGTGTTAGGACATTGATTTTTCACATAATTATTCCTTATCAATCCAGCAGATTCTATTTTGATCACCTATTATCAAATCAATCGAATCCCTTCTCCATTGCTTAACCACTCTTTAACCATCTCTATTCTTTATCCCAATCAAGTTATTCTTCTTCTTTACTTCACATGACTTTGTCTATAGATTCTTTGCTTATATATTTCGCTCATAAACTTTCTCCTCTTGCAATTTGCTATATCTTTCTTGAGTAAGCTCATACCCAAAAAGTTTGATGTTATGAATCACTAGTTTAGCCACAATATCCTTCTGTTAATATTTGACATTCGCATCATAATGCATCAAAATTTGTAATGAAATAAAGATGCAAAAATATGCACCCATGCTAAATGAAATGCAACAAACAAATTTGTACTTGAACTATTGTTGGTTTCATACTTATATCATGTAGATATTTAAAGGGATGTTGGAGATTTTAGTAGAATAAATACTCCAACGAACTTTCTAACATATGCTTACACTATTGGATTTATAGTAAAAAAGGATTTAAAGCAGTAAGGAAAAAAAAATGAAGAGCAGAGGATGGCATCACCAGCAGTTGACACAACACCAACATAGAACTAGTGATATGGCTCGTCTTATGGTTTTTTTAAGGCCCTAACTCCTACACAATCATAATCACTCCCTCTACACTTTGAATCTTCAAGTTATAATCTTTGCCAAACTTCTAATTTTTGGATCGTGAAATAAAGGGAGATGGAGGGGTGAGCTAAGTCAGCTGATAAGGTAACCAAATCGAGCTGGACTGAGCTAGTGGGGGTACAGATCCCCATTACTCTTGTGTTAGATCTTCCCACTATTATGAATGAATTAGAAAACTAATTTAGTGGAAGAATTTTAGGAAAGGACTTAAAATTTTGAATTAAATATGAATTATAAGTTTATTTTCAAATTTGATGGGCTAATTAAAAACATTTAGGCTTCGTTTGGGATAGCTCTCTTAATGCTTTTCTATAACAAATTTTTAGTATCGATATCCATATTGGTAATAATAACTATCTAGTGCTAGAAGTAATAGAATAATGCAATAACAGTAAATCCGTATAGTACTGATAAATCCGTACAATAAAAAGAATAATACCTCAAAAATATGCATTTTAGAAATCACATTAAACAAGTAAGAAGTTCTAGCTATCATAGTATTTTTCAGTGTTAATAAAATACTACGATTAAAATACTATGGTGAAGACGAATTGCGATTTGGAGTTATAATGACTCCCAAAAAAATGGACAAAGTCAAAATATGGGCTATTACAGGTAAGTTCATGCAGGGCTGTACATACGGGTAGGTGAGCTCCAGGCGGTCGGGCATGTAGATTGCACAAATGGGGCATACTTGGTGCTAAGGCAGGGCATGTGGGGCAGACGTGCAGGGCACAATAGAATTGCGCAGTGTGAGGGGCAGACGCCGGCATACACACACAGGGAGAGCTAGGAGGACGCTCATAGGGCAAGGGGTGGACACATGCGAGGTGCTGTGCGGGTGCGGGTGATGGTGTGTGCAGAAGTAACATCAACCACCGCGTAGGGTGCGGATGCTGTGGATTGGACGCAGGGCTTTTGGTGGAGATAGGGGGAGAGAAGATCGGGTTCAATTTGAAGGAGACAGAGCTTAGGCTTGGCTCCCGTGGTTGGATTCGTTGGAGCCGATAGATGGATTTGGTTGAGTCTCGGTATGTCGAGGGGGATTTTAGTAGGAGAAAGATGAAATTGTAATTTTTTTGACATTGGATCAATATGGAGATTGTTAGTACTTTTGTCCAATTTTATTTTAGTTATATGTGTACTTTCTTTAGGCGTTTCTTTGTGTAGTCTTGTATGGCCATTGCTTAGAGTTTTTTGGCTTGTCTATAAATAAGATGTAAGAGGATGAATTGGAACCCTACTAGCAAATTAATAAGAACTGTGTCCAATATTAGTGAGCTCTCTCCCTCGTCTCTCTCTCTTCCCTCCCCCTCTCTCACATTAAAGTTATGCTCATATGCACATTGAGGGTCTGTAAGGCCTTAATTAAATTTAGTGAATAATGACATATGTGTGATGCACAAGAAAGATATTGGACATTGCATGCCCAACTTGGCATCCCAAAATTGTGTGTGTGTGTGTGAGAGAGAGAGAGAGAGAGGGAGGGAGGGAGGGAGGGAGAGAGAGAGAGAGAGAGAGAGAGAGAGAGAGAGAGAGAGAGAAGGATTTTCAAATGCTTTCTAAGAGGGAGGTATTTGGATTCTTTAGAAGGGCAGCAATTATTTCTTTTAATGTAATATGAGGAGAATATATTAACCATTGGAAGAAAAAAATATCATTTGGACATTTATAACATTAAAATGAAAGATTTTTTTTTTGAGAAATTTGGCATTTGTCATTATATTTTAATAAAAAAGGAGTTACAGGTGTAAGGCAAAAGAGAAAAACAAGGATGAACCTATACGAAAAAGTATGCAAAAGAAAAATCACTCCAATAGCCTCAAGATAAAACAAAACTAGAGCAATGGAAAGAACAAAAGATGCCTCAAAAAACACCATGAATGAAAAAAAAAATAATGGCTTAAAAAGACGGTTTGGACTCAGAAAAAACCTATCAGTGATAAAAAAAGAGTCAGTAGCATATTTTTCATTCTCTGTCTCCCTTTTCAGAATAAGTGGATGAGTTCTTTCTTTGTCATTGAAACCCTAAATATTATATTTGTTCATATATCTAGCTTTCTCTGTCATACGCTTTAAGTATTTAATTTGGGCTCATTTGGAGTAAAGTCCGAGCAGTTTTTGTGTAGATAGGTTCAACTTGTTAAAACATTCAATTTGATTGTAAGTCTATTAAAATCAGAGTTCGGATTATCATGAATTTAATCCTTAGGATTAAGTGCCCGGATAAGATGCTATATTTATGATCTTAGAAATTTTTTTATTTTTTGCCTCAGATGTATTTTTTAATATTTAATAAAAAAATAATAACTAAAATAATAATAAAAAATGGCCGCCACAAAAACTAACCTTTATTTAGGGACTATTTGGTTGATTGAAAAAGGAATGCAGTATACTTGAAATACTTTGGAGTTATTTGGATGAGTGTAAAATAAATGCATATTTTTACTTTTTTTTTCTTGAAGTAAATTTAATGCAGTATAAAATTCAAAATGATGGCGGTTGGTGGCAACTGGCGGTGGCTAGGGGTGGTGGGCCGTGTTCAGTGGCCGACGGTGGTTGGGGGGAGGTGGGTCATCGTCGGTGGTGGCTGGCAGCGACCGACGGTGGGTGGCGGCTGGCGGTGGCAATGGCGATGAGTTTCCGATGTATTTGAAAATCGCCCAAATCAAAAAAATTCTAAATACACTTGATTTGAACTAGATGGTAAATTCCTTTTACTTTAAACCAAGCTCCAATATTTTCAAAATCCCTATAGTTGAAATTCTTTACATCCCTTTTACAACGTACAAAACATCCCCTTAATATAAAATTAAGGGATTTATAAACATACCACATAATTTTTATGCACTAATATACATAACTTCTAAACTTTATATTTACTTTAATAACATCAAAATGTTTAAATCACATCAAAGATATGACTAATATTAATCTTTCTAAAATAAAATACATATTTTTATACATATATTTTGATATGCTGAAGAGATTGAAGTATTATATAAATAAAATAATAAAGAGGAATTTACATATCACTCAGTACTTTCTCATTTACATATCTCTCTAGTCACACAAAAACTTCACTATTTATATATAAAACATCTTGAACATCAAAATAAACTATAATATATATATATATATATATATATATATATATATATATATATATATATATATATATATATATATATATCACCACCCAAATCCATAAATCCATTCATCGCCTGCCATCCCTTTTGTTAGTCCCGTCACCTTTACTACCTCAATTACGTCACCTTTGCCACCGCCAGTCTTGCCAATTGCTTAAACTATATGAAGTAGAGAACATGCAAGAAAGGAAAGGAGCATTAACGTATAGTCACATAACTATATCAATTGCATATATAGATTACTACCAAAATCAATACAGTGTATATATATTAAGACTATGTAAATGTTATTCCTATATTGCCCTTGTTTTTTAGCATCAAACGGTTGGGATTGATTTTGCGACTGTGCAGACGACTTTAGCAGAAAGAAGGAGGTAGTGGCTAACAGAGAGCAGATCTTTATATAATTTGCTGAAGTGGGAATGTGAAGAGTTGCTTAGTTGTTTGTATTGCACCGCCCCTCAAGTTGATGGTTAGCTTAACCGTCAACTTGTCACAAAGTATGGTGAAATGTGGAGTTGGAAGGGCTTTGGTAAGTAGATCATCCACTTGATCTTGGGAAGATACATGATGAATAGGTAAAACTTTGAAGTTGATAACTTCTCTAATAAAATTGTGATCAATTTCAATGTGTTTGGTACAGGCATGAAAGATAGGATTGGTGGCAATTGACATATCTGAGATATTATCACAAAATAGAGGAGTAGCTTGAAGAGAAATTGAGAAATCCTGACATAAGCGATGACGCCAAATTAACTCTATTGTTGTGGTAGCTAAGGAGCGATATTTAGCTTCAGTAAAAGAATAAGACATTTTGATTTGCTTCTTTATGCACAAAGAGAGAAGATTTGGATCGAGAAAAATACAAAATCTAGTAGTGGACTTACAATCAAGATGATCTTCGGCCCAGTCAGCATCAGTAAAGGGAGAGAAGTTAAAATCACCTTTTTGAAGAAGAAGAAGAAGAAGAAGGCCATAACTTATAGTTTCCTTGAGATAATGAAGGATGCGTTTTAGTGCTTGAAAGTAACAGTCCAGTGGGCTATGCTTGTGCTAACATATTTTTTTGAAGAAGAAGGCCATGACTTATAGTTTCCTTGAGATAATGAAGGATGTGTTTGAGTGCTTGAAAGTAACAGTCCATTGGGCTATGCTTGTGCTAACATATTTTGTTGACAACAAAGTTAATGTCTGGGTGAGTTGGGTGAGATATTGTAGGGAACCTGCAGGTTGGTGAAACAAAGCTGAGTTGGCCAAGTCAGTTTGAGGAACAGCTACAGAAAATTTTGACGGCAGATGATTTGGAAGAGAATTACAAGTGGACATTCCAGCAGTGAGAAGTTCATAAATATATGATGAAATTGTTGACTATAGTCCCTCCGGCCTCCCGTTGACCACAAACTATGGTCTGTCTGACCACCGTCGCATGCCAACCACAATCCCTCTGACCACCGTCGCACGCCAACTACGATCCTTCCGACTTCCATAACCCGCCGACCACGCTCCCTCCGACTACCGTCCTCAGCCGACTACAGTCCCTCCGACCACCGTCGTGCGTCATCTGATATTACTCGCACGAAAAAAGCTTCAATTAGAAGTGATTAGCATTAACACATCTCAAAATTGATATGATTATATAATTTTACAGAGCTTTAAAAATTTTGAATTTAATTATCTCAAGAAAAAATATAAAAGTCGTTATTAATGGATTGACTCCATGTAAACCCAATCTAATTTTTTTGATAGTTAAGTTAATATGAATCAGACTCAAATCTTATAAAGGTTGTTTTTAATAAAAAAATCAAGTAAACTTAAATATTTAAATAATGATATCTCATACGTACAATACTCAGTTTATGGCTTTTATTAAAAATACTATTTCAAGCCTCGCCTTTGGCCTAACCTCCTGAATAAAATAGAGAACATATGTCTTATAAACAAAATAGAGAAATTGAATATTAATAAATTTGTTAAAAAAAATTGCATAGGTGTTCTCATGTCCTCCTCAGTGCGACATGTGGCGTTTGATCCGTGGCCCCCCTAACTCCTACTTTTGGGACTCTTGAATTTGTCAAAGATACCTCAAGTATTATCTAAATTTTCATGAATTAACTCTAACACTATAAAAGCGTGCTGGACTGGAGTTAAGGGCATCCAAAGTCCCGACCCTCGTTAACCAGCGGTGGCTGCTTCCATTGTAGCGAACTCAAGAGCTGGAAAGCCTTTTTCTCTCCTCCTCCCGTCCGTGAGAGAGATCATTCCATTGCTTGTAAACTGTTTTAAACAACTTCATTCTCCGTTTCGATTTCATTTGTCCGATGTCATCGCCGGCGTACGAAGGGGGTTCTGGCGGGTATATCAAGCGACGGCTATTCAAGAACTCAGCAAGAACCGCCAGCAGGCTTCTCTCCTCCGTTCTACCTAAACGGCTTTCTGTGCAGTCAGGTCCGATGTTCTCCTTCATTTCTCTGTTTAACATTAAGATTTGGGATTTTGTTGGGGCACATTTTGTTCCTTGCAGTTGGATCTTTTTTTTTTAGTTTTTATTTTTTGTAAATATTGAAATTTTGCATAGATTCATTCCTTTGGTCGAATGTACTTATAACAATCCCACAAATGTAGTTGCTTCATTTCTAGCTTTGCTCTCAATATAAATTATTCAAAATATCAGATACATTTCGGTATTGGGTGTTATTTAATGATAAATGATTCTATTTTCATAATTAATTTTTTATAACAATTATTTACATCATTTTCAATTTGCAACTTGAATGTCACAACAGAGAGTGATGCAGATTATCTGATAAATTATCATCCTTTAATGGAGTGCTTTCTACCTTTGCATAAATATAAATAAAAATGAGATTAATAATTAATGATGGGTTTAATCAGGGTTTAATTAAATTAGCAGTTACTTGAAGTGAGGAGAAGATAGTGGGTTGAAGGAGCTTGATATCGAAAGTTGGGATGACAATACTGGTTAGAGTTTGATGAAGCTTTGTCTCTCCAATTTTCTTTTCACTCAAATTCTTAGCATCCAAATAGAACCATACCCTTCACTTTACTGTTATTGCTTCCTTTCTCATGCCTCTTTGAATACATTTTTAACATCTCATATGTGAATATTTCTTACCGTACCCCCTTTTTCTTATTGTAATTCAAGTTGTTTCAATCTGAGATGTGCAGATATATTAAGTATTATAATCAAATGAACAAGAGATTCAAAGACACACAGATGCTTCTGCTTCTTTCTAAGCAAACTGATGAATTTCTGCATTATAATTGTTTCATCATGTATTCATTCTAGCTATCTAAAGAATAAATAAAAACTAGAAGGGACTTGGAGGTGCCTGGTCAAGGATCATGACCAAATTTTCTAGGTGATACAGGAATTGAGCATCCACTTCTCCCTAAGCAAGCCTGTTTTAAGATCAAATTGTAGGGTTAATGCCCAAGAATTAAACAAATTGACAAGCCGAAAAAGTCAGCTGAGTGTCATAACTCAATCTTGTTTTTCAAGGAAATGTTTAGCAAACGAAATTTATGTTTCGTTAGAGATAGCTTTCTAAAGTAGCTTTTTAGTACAAAAATTTTTAATTTTAAAAATTTTTGAACTAAAAAATTATTTTAAGAAGTAATATTTTAAGATCACAAATATGTTAAAGGATTCATGACTCATTGGTAGTGGGAGAATTTTAAGATCACAAATTAGAGCTACATATTTTATGGTTTATCGCACACCATTAAAAAAAATCCTATTCTCAAACATTAAATTGTTGTGCTAGTAGAAATAAAAAATTTACAATACAAAGTTAAGCAAAGTAAGAGTTGTCATGAACTTACCTTTTCTACAATCGTTCTGGATGTTGCTGAATGGCAGCTTCCCACCGAGTAGGAATCACAATTACCTATAGGGCTTCCATAGCTTGCAAACTCTGTGTATGATATGGCCCTACCTTTGGGACAATGAAGCTTAATAGATGGATATTTGTTCAGTGAAACAATAGATTTTTGATAGGATTCAGACACCCTTCCGCAGATACCAGTAACTGAAATAGCTTCCAATGTTATTGCTGAAGGGTTCCCTCCCATTTCCTCAAACAGAACAAGAAGGTTCCCAGATGGTTTTAAAAAGGAACGGGGAACGTGATACCTATTCAGTAATTCAGTAAATAATTTTTTTCCGTGATTGAGATTTAGAATGGTGAAACAAGTAGAAAATTTACAACTGTGTGACAATGAAACTGAAAGTGATCAATAAAAACTCTGCTTACAGAGACTGAGATGGAACTCCTTTAGGAGTTCTGAAAGAGACCTAGGCCTAGCAAATTCACTAATTCAATTACTTGTCGTGCTAAATAATTCTGCCCTGCAACAGTTCATTTATACATAAACAATGAGTTAATCAATCATTGATGAAATCAATGTTTCTATATTTTAAAGTTGACAAATTTAGTTCATGAATTAATTTATAAGCTTACATTTTTTTGGAATTCGATGAGTTCTATTGATAAAAATTGTTGATATCTTCGGTCGAATAGAGGGGACAATTAGAGTTGTTTGGGAGTACTTAGCATTGTGGTGACAAGGCCACCACTGCTTGTTCCTACAATCACATTAAAGTAGTCCGCAATCCTTACATTCTCTCCATCAAGCTCCTGCACTCAATTCAATTATTAGTAAAAATGAAAGGACCTATTAAAATTGTTAATGAATCTTCTATATATGAAAAAAACTAATAAATCTCCCTTTAACCACCATGAGAAGGATGTGAGGGGTTGGATGATGTTGACGTAAGTTATATTATCCGTAATTATGACTTGCTGAATTAGTTGTAATTTTTTTCTTTTTGTAATTAATTCTGTTTTTCAAGAAAAGTAGCTTGAAAAAAAAAATAGAGACTGTTTGGATGAAAAAAAAAAGCTAGAACATTTTTGTAGGGAAAATGGATGGCATGGTCCCTGTGATTTGTGATGATCAAGCAGTGGTTCCATGCAATCGCAGAAGCTTTATAAAAAATAATGTGTAAATTACTAATAAGTCTGAATGTTTAGTCACCTTATTGTTGTTTGTTAATTTAATGAATATTAGCCACTAAAAGAAAATTTTACTCCCTTTTTTGTTACAATTTATTTAAGCTATCTAGAAGATATAATAAAATTTATAGTAGGGAAATTCCTATTGTCATTCTCCTTTTTGTAAGAAAATATTTGATTTGATTTTTAGAGTGAAGATTTAACGGCTAAATTTTAGAAGGAGCATATCATTATTTTTAATATGTATATGGATGTTAACCAAAAAAAAGGGAAAGGAACAAGTAACAAAATGACTAGGGTGTCACATAAATAACACAAAACTTACTTTCATGACGGTCTACTCATCCAATCATCTATAGACTAGGACTTAGCTTTAATATATATATCAAAACCACCAGGTCTTCAACCATTTTAACCTAAATATAATGTGGTCAACAACATTTATACATGGGGATTTGACACTTCTCTTATTGCTCATTCAAAGTGGAAATCATACTTAGATAAATTATGTTTCTAATGGGCTTATAATAATAATGAGCTAGATGGTTACAATAACCATTTTTATTCCTGCTGCTTGTCTATATATTTTGAGCTGTTAGTGATAAATCTTAATAGCTGCTTCATGCTTTTGGGGCATGTATATGCTTGTTCACGCTGCTTTAATGAATTTTTTGCAATGGCTACATTCTTGTTTGAAAACTAAATTTTATGATAAATAAATTTGTAATTTTCTAAAGCATATTTTTTATCATAAGCTGCCAAAATGAGCTCTAATATACATCTACATCAGATATTTGTGTTGCTTATTATTGTTTGATGCGAGAAAAATATAAATTAAAATTTCGTCAATACTTCCTTTTAGATGATATTGACATCTTGTTTTGTTATTCTTATCTTGATCTTCGTTATTCTTATCTTGATCTCTTTATTGTAGGTGCAGAGGAAAAACATCTTGTTATAGCTTTACTCTCCTATCTTGATCATCCCAAGCTGAGAAGAGATGGCAAATGCTATGAGACTTATCTGTGGATCTTGCCAAAGGCCTACAACAGCTTATTGGGTTCTCATGGATTAACTATTATTGAAATTGTTGGGGTTACAACTTTAGTAGTGGATATGCGCCACTTTGACATCACCTCTCAAGTATGGCAATAACCTTTTTTTTTTATGTTAATCTGATAGTTTTCAAAGATAATAGAGCCATGAGTTGTTTGATTGCAGGTTCCTACAGGACTAAGCCAGTATGTGAGCTCCTCCAACTCCAAGGAGGAACAGGCTAGTTGGTATTGAGCTTTACTTTCTAATGACATGGCTGAAGTTGTATTTTATTAAAACAATAGCTCAGAATTTGGTTTGGTGGTGTTTAAGCTAAAGCTGGCTTAGATTCAACATAAGAATTTTGAATATTTATATAAATAACATCCATGCGCTTATATTTACAATCATATCACCAAAATTATTGAAAATCATAATAAAATCATCAACTTTTATTCTAAATAATTTCTTAAAGTTCTAATAATTTCGTTTTATATCACACAAGTCCATTCGTCTATTACTGCATCAACTAACATTTTTGTACTTTACATTTCTTATCATATTAAGAAATTACTACTTCCATTGTTTCTCCAACATAATCTCCACTTAATCAATCCATATGATAAGAATGTGTTACACAATGGTATGCAGAAACTTGAAACTAAAGAGTATGAAACCCATCTAACATTCTTAAAAGACAGTTAAAATCTTTGAAATTTGATTGTTGAGAGGAATTTCAGGCACAACAAATTATTAAAGGCATGGAATGAAGATTGGCCACCACCAAAACAACCAGAAGTAGCAACTATGCTTGTCATCCAAACTTTATATATTATCGTGAAAGCAAATCTTGAGGTGCAATATATAAACTCCAATTTTGTTTGTTAGGAATTTGGTTGGCTTTCCTTATACAAATTGTGTAACTGGCATTATTTATGCCTACAGGGATTTTTAACCGTCTATGGCCTTCCTTATGTTTCACAAACTATTGAAGAAGACATAGAGGTTACAACAATAAGGCCTGAAGGGATCACACCACCATTGCCTGAAGGGGTCCAGTTTGAGTTGCTAACACTTCCAGTAAGCAAGCACCATCGAAAAACCCAATTCACTTAAAATGTGCTTAACAATGTATTGTACTTTATAGGTAGATAAAAGGGCAATTGGGGATGCAGATGGATTTATTGCCTATGTCAGCATAACAGAGCCAAGGGAATTGAAGCTCATGCCTCAAAAAGTTATAGATGCAATCATAAGGATGGAAAATGCTTGTGATGCGAAGGACTTTAAACAAGCAAAACTAATTAAGAAAAGTATTATTGATTCTGAATATAGGTGAATCTTATGCATAACCACACTAAAAATGTGAAATGTTTTCAACTAACACATCTTTTCCTGACAGATTCCTAAACCTTCCAAATCTGCAGGAGGTTCTCACACGTAAATACCGAATCAAATTAAGGTAATAACTATATTTACAAGAGAAGAGAACTAGTTCTTCAGGCTAAACTCTGAAGCGAACTTTTGTAGAATGAGTCATCATGCATGAAGTTATAATCAATCTTAAAGTATTCACCATAGTTACGATAATGATAACACAAATATAATAAACCAAGCAATAAAATAACTACCTACTACACTATTCTGTATTGCCTTCCTAAAACCGACTACAATGTCAGCACGTACAACTTTATGTAACTAACTATGGGTAGCTTGATATTTATACACTTTG
The DNA here is from genome assembly GCA_019925795.1 of Dendrobium chrysotoxum. Lineage (NCBI taxonomy): Eukaryota > Viridiplantae > Streptophyta > Magnoliopsida > Asparagales > Orchidaceae > Dendrobium > Dendrobium chrysotoxum. Next base: position 88,950,231 of record CM034305.1, on the reverse strand, counting down.
CTAAGCTTTAAGTTAAGTATAAGATTAATCATGATAATTACGATGAAAATGATGGGTGTCGAGAATAACAGGAGAGTTGATGCACCTGAGGTTGGAATGGCATATGGAGAGGAAGCTAAACAAGTGTTAGTGAAGATGATAACAAGGGAAGTGCCTCAAGATTCATGTCTACGATGAAGATATATATGGTCGGAGTGTTGGGGATGTTTATTGCAATGACATCTTTATACAGAAACAACTGTTGAAAAGAGGCTGTGTATGACACTATGTGGCTTATGATCGTCATCCAGAATTTGCAAAGGTAGCTTAGTAACTTAAGTTTCACTTCCTGCCATAGAAAAGCTTCAAAACTTTAGCTTTTACATATTATAAAATTAACAAGTTTCACCATGTTTGTTTTTCTAGTTGCAAAAGAAAGCAAGCGATGCTCGTACAGGCTTGTGGGCTTTACCAGATCCTGAGAAACCACGGGAATGGAGGAGAATTAATCCCAATCCACATGAACACAGAAGAGAAGCCACTATTTTGTTCACAGATTATGATTCAGTAGGAAATACCAGAATAACAAAATACTAGTATTTGCTTTTCTATTTGACCGCCTATAGTCACAATAGTGATATGTAAATTTATGTTTTACCCTTAAAATGTTCAGTTTCGATGTCATTTTATAGAAAGTACCAGTCTAATTTTATCCTTCTATTTAAGACAATTAGTAAGTTTGAGTGTTATTTAATATTGTAGAACATTTGTACAAAATAATTTGCTTGTAGGTTTATACATAGATGTCTTTGTATTTTTAATAAAATTTATACCTATTTTGATCATAAAAATTGCACTAATGACACAATTTTGCATTAGGAGGAGCATCTGATGCAATTTATTTCTTAGTTTATGTTGAAATTTAATAAAATTGCAATGTGATAAAACTGCTGAATTAATGTCGTAATTTTTGGAGAAAAAGAATTGAAGATCAATGGTCAATCAAATAAGAAAATGATCTCCTTCAATGCTCAGTTGATCTTCTCTATCTTTCAACTATCAGTTTTGATCTATTGGTTATCAAACTCATGAGCAAGTTGATCCCTACTGAAACTCGATTCAATATCTGCAAAAATTGAATCCTCAAAAGCAACAACTAGATAATTAATGACTTTCAATTAATACATCCTTCAATGACGAAGAGCAATGATCAATATATTACTATAATAAAAGTCAGTTTTTCACCTCCGTTGGACTTATGATATTGAGGCTTCTAAAATTATGTATTGATTTCATTAATCAGAGGCATCATTAAATAAGGCTACTCAAGTGAATCAATTGCAATCCTGAAGCCTCATATTCAATCCAATAATACCACCGACCATGAAGAGCTCATGAATAAAAAGCAAATTGTTGCAATAAAAAATCAGCTATATATATAACTCCTAATACATAGCTTACATGTAATAGTTATGTATTGGCCTAGCAAAGAATTGTTGAATGGACATACGTGAAGAGTCTTCTGAACTATATAATTTGCAAAATGATCCTTTATCATGCTCTATAAAAAATGTAATTACAACATGAGCCCAAAAATGCTTCTTTAGAAGACTTCTGAACTTGGGAGTCATTTGAAGACAAATAGATGTTTTGAAGGCGAAGTAGCAGATTCCAGGAAAGCACATGAGTGGAGCTGCATTTGTGCTATTAATGATTTGGGAATATCATTGGAATAGAATTTTGATGAAGAAAATTCCAGATTTAATGAAAAAAAAGAGAGACAGAATAAAGCCATTCACGATATCAATATCATTTTAGAGCTTCAAAGAATGTTAATCTCTAATTAGATTCCTCTGCTCTTTGGTAAGAATTCAGACTAACAAGCAAGCTACTGGAGTAAATAATAACACAAGTAGAAGTACAAGATAAGCACGATAAGAACACTTTCAAAGTCATTTAAAAGGAGGAGGTTTGATAATTATGGCTTAATGGAAGGCTAGAGTAGCATCAAGTCTAAGGAGAGCATAATAATGCATTGATAAAATTGAAAGCTGCCTTAGTTGATTTATTAAAATTCATCTAGATATATTATAAGTGATATATAGTTCGGATTCAAGTAGCCTGGAAGATTTAATAATAATAATAAAAAGAGGACAAACTTATGGATGATTCATTCTTGCATCAGATAGTCAAAATTTTGAATTTTGATGCATTTCTTAGAAGAAAAAAGAAAAAGGAGTATCTAATAGAATTGATGGAATGTTGTGATGAATATGCAAATAGAAATAGTGGGAAAGTTCTGAATTTACACAGTTTTGTATGAGCAAGAGGAAGCTTTAGAGGCTGCTAATATTTCTTAGTGATTTTTGGCCTCTCGGCTCTAGTTCTCTCAGCCCACAATTCCTCTCGGTCTCAGATGAACAAGCAGCACCGCCCTTCCTCTGCTCATCGAATCCCACATGCCAAGCCTCCTGCGAGCAGCCTTCGTCCGCCTCTGTCTACGACCAAATGACGACACAAGGCCGGCTGGCCTTCGGTCCAATTGCCAAGAGCGATCCGAAAGACAAATCTTGAACCAGCCCTTGTCCGTCTCGAGTGAGAGCTCCTCCGATTGGCTTCCTTTCAAGTCAAATAGCACGCTCGGTGTTTCCTCTGGCTTGTGCGGCCTCTGCCTCCTTGTTCGCCTTCGTCAACCACGCCGAACTAAGTCCGGCATCCAACTCCGACGAAGTCCAAGTCGTCGTGTAAGTGGCATTTGGCATCCAAAGCCTTTGTCTCCAGTCGATTTTCATGCGAAGGAGAGCTTGCTTTTCCTTCCGTCTCCTTTCACGCACGGAACTTTAAAATAAAAACAAACAAACAGTGATTATGAATGAAAAAGAAAGATAGTTATCTGTGTTTGTTAATTATAATAACTTTATTATTATTGTATAACAATCAACATATTGATAATTAATACAACAATAACAAGCCTTTGTCCCACTACGTGGGGTCGGCAACATATTGATAATTAATAATAGAAAAAAATGTATGTATATATAAATATATTTATATTAATATACTTGTATATCAAGCGCCGCAATTGCCAATTGAAGGAAGTCTCGGGATTGATTCGGTTCCCCGAAGTCCTCGGCCATCAAACTGATCTAGCCCGAGTGGAATTGAAGACTCGAAGACTACTTTCTTGGGGTCAATTCACTCCCCCATATTCCTCGCCGTTGATTTGATCCGATCAAGTCGAGCCAAAAGGGCCTCTCCTCGCACTAAGGGGACGTCGGGAGGCTGTCGAAATTTTCTCGAAAATTCTGAACTTAGATGGATTTTGGAAAATACTCAACTAATTAATTCAATTTCAAACATTAATTAACTAGTAAATTAAATGACTAATTAACTAACCTAATTCAATCTAATTTAATTAATTGAATTCAGATTGCATCTAATAACAGTAACATAAATTGAAAACTTAAAATTAAATAAAACTTAAAAGTTAAATAAAAAAAACTTTAATTAACTAATCTAATATAAATATAACTAAAACAGTTAACCTACTAAAAAAAAAAAAGTAATAAGTATATGGATAAAATCAAACAGTGAGCTGTAAAAAAAAAAAAAAAAAAAAAAGGATAACTTTAAAAACTTGTTAAAACATTAAGTGTGGTGTGATATCCTGGTGATGGATGTTGGAAAAATCATCTTAGGGCGTCCCTGGCTCTTTGACAATAATGTCCATATCTATGGGTGTTCAAACACCCGCATGTTTGAATATGCGAGTAAGAAGATCAAGCTTCTACCATCCTAGCCCCGGGTCAAGGAGGACCCCAAACCCAACCTTGTTACGACTAAGAGAGGACTGAACCTTGTAACTGCCAAGGTTCTAGATTCCGAGATCGCCCAAGGTGCACCCCTGTATGCTCTAGTTGGTCGTGAGACTCGCACTGAGTCTGATGAACCAATTCCCCAGGAGGTCTAACCTATTCTAGTTGACTTTGCTGATGTCTTCCCTGATGATCTCCCTAATCAATTACCACCCCTTAGAGACATTCAACATGCAATAGACCTTGTCCCTAGAGCCTCCCTCCCTAACCTTCCCCACTACCGCATGAACCCCACGGAACATGTCGAGCTTAAAAGATAAGTAGATGAGTTACTGCAGTGGGGATACATCATGGAGAGTCTTAGTCCGTGCGTTATGCCAGCCCTTCTCACTCCTAAGAAGGATGACACATGGAGAATGTGTATTGATAGCCGTGCTATCAACAAAATCACGGTTAAATATCATTTTCCTATCCCTAGGCTAAACAATATGTTAGACATGATGACTGGGGCCACTCTTTTCTCCAAGATTGATCTTAAGAGTGGATACCACCAAATCCGGATCCAACCCAGTGACGAGTGGAAAACTGCCTTCAAGACCAAGGACGGTCTATATGAGTGGATGGTCATGCCATTCGGATTGAGTAGTGTCCCGAGTACTTTAATGAGGATCATAACCTAAGTGCTGCGCCCTTTTATGGGAAAGTTTGTCGTCATCTACTTTGACGACATTCTTATTTATAGCCATTTTGTAAGCTAGCACGTAGACCACTTAAGGCAAGTCTGCAAGGTTTTATGGAAGGAATAACTTTACGCGAATCATAAGAAGTGCACCTTCCTTATCGACCGTGTTATCTTTTTGGGCTTTATCGTATCTGCCCAAGGGGTTTCTGCAGACCCCGAGAAGGTGAGAGTTATTATTGAATGGTCTATCCCTCATAACATTCGAGAAGTCTGTAGCTTCCACAGATTAGCTGCCTTCTATAGGAGATTTATTAGAAACGTTAGTACAATCGTGTCTCCTATCACTGATTGCCTCAAGAAAGGTAATTTTCACTGGACCCCAGCTGCCACCAAAGCATTTCAAGAAATAAAGAAAAGAATGGTAGAAGCCCCAGTGATGAGACTTCCTAATTTCTTCAAAGTCTTCGAAGTAACCTGCGATGCTTCGGGTGTCGGAATTGGAGAAGTCCTATCCCAGGAATGTCACCCTGTTGCCTATTTCAGTGAGAAACTAAATGACATCCAGCAACGCTATTTCATGTATGATAAAAAATTTTACACCATGATCCAATCACTTCAATATTGGCAACACTACTTGCTCCCGCAAGAGTTTGTTATCTTTTTGGATCACGAGGCCCTTCGTTATATCAACTCCCAGAAGAAATTAAATGCACATCATGGTCGTTAGGATGAATTCTTTCAGGAGTACACTTATACCCTTAGGCACAAGGAGGGAATTGAAAATAAAGCTGCTGATGCTCTCAGTTGTCGTATGATAACTACCACTGAGATGAGAGCTGAAGTCGTAGGATTTGATCAAATCAAAATGGACTATTTGGAATGCCCCGACTTCAAAGAGACCTACTCTTTTTTAACCACAGGAAGCACATGCCTTGTGGATAATTTTCTTCTGGAAGAAGGTTATCTCTTCAAAGCTCAGAAGCTTTGCATCCCTAGCACGTCCCTTAGGGAATTTCTAGTTTGGGAACTCCATGCCGAAGGCCTCGCTGGGCACTTTGGCAGAGATAGGATGATAGAAGCCATAGAGTACCATTTCTTTTGGCCCAGTCTGAAGAGGGATGTGGGTAAAATGGTCAGCAGATGCCACACTTACCAGCTGGCCAAGCAACGCAAACAAAATACTGGTCTCTACACCCCTCTTCATGTTCCCAGCTATCCTTGGCAGGATGTTAGCATGGATTTCATCTTAGGCTTACCCAAGACTATTCGTAGGAATGACGCCATATGTGTTATAGTCGACTGATTCTCTAAAATGACCCATTTCCTACTCTGCTCCAAGACATCCGATGCCTCTTATATTGCCAAACTTTACTTCAATAACATCGTCCAATTACATGGTTTACCCAAAATCATTATATCTGAAAGGGATGTCAAGTTCACCAGTTATTTTTAGAAAACCATATGGATGAAAATGGGCACTAAATTGTAATTTTTCACAGCCTTTCATCCGCAAACTAATGGAAAAACTGAGGTAGTCAATAGGAGCTTATACAATCTGTTAAGGTCCCTTGTAGGTGAACATATTAAGGATTATGATTCCATACTCCCCACACCTGAGTTTGCTTATAATAATTCTATGAACCATACCACTGGTCTAAGTCCCGCTGAAATTATTTTTAGGTTCAAACCTCGAAAGTCGCTAGATCTCATACTCATGTGTTCTAGGTATAAAATTTCTTAGTCTGCAACCTCATTTGCATCACATATGCATGAACTTCATAAAGAAATTGCACGCCATATTGAAATGAGTAATAATGATTACAAATTTTATGCTGATCATAAACGAAAATTTAAAACTTTTGAGGTTGGTGGCTCAGTGATGGTAAAGATTCATTCAGAACGGTTCCCGCAGGGAATGGTCAAGAAGTTACACGCTAAGAGTGCGGGACCATTCAAAATAATTAAAAAAAATTAATGATAATGCTTATATAGTGGATCTGCCTGCAGAATTTAATATCAATCCCTCTTTTAACATAGAAGATCTAGTAGCATATGAAGGCCCTGATTTTAACCCACCAAATTCACTCCAAAAGCAGTCTTGTGTGACCCCACCTTGTGAGAATCCAAACCTACCTCCACTCCCAAACATTCTTAAAATCCCTACGGCATAGAAGGTTGACACGATTCTAAGTGATGATATCACCTCCATAAGAGAAGGTAAACGAAGAAGGTATTTGATAAGGTGGACAGGTAAACCTGAGTCAGAGGATACTTGGTTGGATCGTGAGGAGCTACAACAGATTGACCCTGACACACTGGAGATTTATGAGAGCACCCGGGACACTTACTCGACGGAGACGAGCTTCTTCCTACCCCAGGAGAATGATGGGGACATCATATCATGAAAAGTATATTAGAGACGTGGCTGACGATCTACGACCACGATCGTGATGATCTATTTTTGAGTCCTCATATGTTTGAGTTTTATTTATCGTTTTGCCCTTACTTAGGATTTTATCATATGTAACCCCTTGGGGCAATGTCATCTTTTATTTTTCTTTCATTGTAAGAGGTTATATAAGCCCCATATATTTCATTTGAAGTTAATGAATGAATTATAATCAAATTTCTGCATATTGAGTTCTTGTGAGAGCTTGAGAGGTTCTAGAGAGAAATTCTTAGGAGAGGGAAACGGATCACCCACCAACCTTGGAGGCGTCCGAGTTCATGGCTCTTCTTCCCTACCTTTTCCTCTCTTCCTTCCCCTCCCCTCTTAGTCGCCGACCTATGGCTTTACCAACCCCAAACCACCAGCCACACAACCCCAAACTATCGGCCACACACTCCCAAATTGCCGACCAATCAACCCCATGACCAATTCCTCCACACCTCCAAACCGCCCCAACCCACAAACCCTAACCTTAACTCCTCCATAGTCGCCGGCCCCTTCTCCTTAACCTTAGCCGCCGCCCAATTAGATTTCCCCCAATCAAATCCCTTTCAAATTGAGTCTCTCTAATTTAGGTAACCCATCTAATTCATGTTCAAATCAATTTGAATGTGAATTGTTTCCTAAATTACGAAATCCTATTTTAGGAAAGTTTTCAAAATTAAATCCTATTTGAATTTTAAATTCAATTGGACTTAATTAATTCTTTTCTAATTCCCAATTACAAAACAAGCAACCCTAAATCTCCTCCCACAATCCCCTCCTCTCTCTTGAAGCCACCGGCCCCTCCCTTACCCGCCGCCCCTCTCTCTCTCCAATCTCCCTCTCCTCACCTATTCCCCTTTTAATTCTTTCCAAAACTTAAGAATTAATTAGGGAAACAAATTCCTAAATTTCCCTCCATCCTTCCTCTCCAAAATCTGAACCAATTTCTTCCCCAAGCTCCCACCTATGGCTGGCCACCTCCTAGCCTCCGTCTCCACTTGAATTCTAGGGAGAAACCTCTTTCTCTTAAGGGAAATTTGAAGGAGATAACACGACGTCATTTATAACACTTCAACCCTATGAAATCAATGTATGGTTGATCCCGATCTTGACTCCGGCTTTGTCTACAACGAGCAAGGATCCGTCGACATCCTCCGATCAATTTTCTTCGACGTCAATCTGGAAATAGACAATTTTGTTGAGGAGTACTTGGATCACATCATCTTCACCTTGTTCGAAGCTATTCAAGAACAAATTTCCGTTGTTTAGTGGCGAATCACCACCACACCTCGGCAAGGGTGAACTTTTTTCCCCTCATCAATTTCTTTCCTAATCCTCTTCTCTTGTAGGTGGTGAATCAAGCATAAGAAATCGTGCAACGCTAACTGCCAAAGCTTAGTAAATGTAGGACATGAGTTATGACTTTCTATGCATCTAATCTCATTATTAATCTAGGGATCTTATTGAAAATCTCCTATGTTTGCTTAAGTTGAAAATTCTAATTATTTTATACTCCTAGCTTTTATTGTGTAATTTGGCCTAAACTAAGGTACCCCTCTCTTGTTTTCTATTATCATTTAAGTGGTTAACATTGTAATTCTTACTATTCTTATCTAAAGGCGTGCAACTTCTTGAATCAATCATTTAAACATATTAGTTCTACATCATTTAAACTTAACTGCAGGTTGGTTGTTATTCATTCTTGTTGTAGTTAAAGTTGAATGGTTGATATTGTCTCATTATGTCGGTGAAAATCTTTGTAGTGAGGAAGAAAAATAGTTTAAATTTGTGATCCATGCCATGAAACTTGGAGAAAACAAAAGAAACTCCAGTGATGAGTTTTATACGTATTCAGGGGAAGGGAAGTTTATGGAAAACTTTTCTCATGTTGAAAACATTTTCACTAGGTTTGATGATGCAATTTGGGGAAAAAAAGAAAAGGGGAACTCTGCATTTGAAAAGTCAGACGTTGAGAACATATTTTGCCAGGACAAGTTTTCCCATCTGATGACCCCTTCAACAACTTCACAGTGAGAAGCACTACATCCTCTGTTAACGAAGCCATGTTTCAAGGTGACCATTTTGATCTGTTGCCCACGCCTAAGTACAATTTTAAAGTTCCTTTTGAGTGTGAAGGTATGAATACTTTCATCAATCAGAATGAAATGTTCGAAAAAAAGATGGCTTTTGAGTTCAATTCACAGATACCAATGAAGCCTTCAACAAAAGTTAAAAGCTTCGGTCAGTATTCTTCAAATGGTGGAGACTTCAAAGAAATTTGTTGTACACATCTGCCTAAGTATCAGGAGTATAATGAAGATAGAGATTATTCTGGAAAGCCACCGGTAAAGGACTATGAAAAGAGATCCACATCTTCAGGAAATGCTGAAAGTGCCGCTGGGGCAGAAACTTTGAGCAAAGTTAGTGAACATGAGGAATCAAAGAATGAAATTCCAGAACCTTTTGATTGTCAAAGGGTTGTAAATTCTCATGAGGAAACTGAAGTAATTCCAACTATGATGGAGGAACTCCCTACTCAGATACAGAAGTATGTGCATAGTAAACTGTAAGTACTATATGCTTATAATGAATCATTGTCATCATTTGGTATGCAATACACTCTTTGATAGCATTATAACAATAAGGATCTAGCTTTAGCTCGATGAAGTTATCAACGTGCTCCATTGTCTTTTCAGTAATCAATTTCAAGGACGTTCACCAGTAGCACCCCATCCATGCAACGAAGGTTCCTCAGTTCTTTCATTCTCATCTTCTTCTAGTTGCTCTCATTTTGTTTGAGTGACACTATTTAGATATGTCTAATCATTAAGATTTGGTTATAATGCTATCCAAGAATCATTTTCCGGTTTCTTCTTAAAAGAAATTTATCTTTTGGCTTTCATTCTGTTTTGTAGAATCTAAAGCAACGTTAGAACCTGAAATCAAGGAAGTTCATAGCGAATGTGGCGGTAATGGTGATGCATCTTATCAAGTTATGCTTCAAAGCTATGTGCTTCAACTTCTATGTGTGCAAAAGGTACTCTTGGAAGCTTCAGGAAAGGATATAAAGAAGGTATGACATAGCTTTTGTTTAGTTATTTCAATTTTTTTTTTTTTTTAAGAATGTTGATGGCAAAACTTCCCGCAGTAAATTATTTGAAGCTTACATGTTTTGAGGAGCCTACAAAGAAAAAAATCTTGCCACAATTACATGAAAAGGTAGGGAAAATCATTATAATTGGTCAAGAAAGGGGGAATTTTAGGTCAATTCACCAATCTTATTGGATGAATCTAGGGGTGTAAATTAGTCGAGTTTAGCTCAAATCACTCTTGACTTGAGGTTGAGCTCATTTATTATGAAAGAGAGAAAATAATTATGATTTAAGTAATTATTATAATAAAATGATAAAAAGAATGAGAAATTATAAGGAAAATAATAACTAATATTGAATTTTTAAAAAAGATTAATAATTTTGTACTTAAAATCTTGAATTTTAATATATTGAAAGTATTTTTTATATTAATATTTTTTAAGCGAGCCAACTCTCGAGCTAATGAGACGAGTCGATATTAATTCATCAAGCTCGGTTCATGAACCATTTATCGAGCTGAGCTCGAGTGGACTCACGAGTCAGCTTGACTCACTTACACCCCTTCTTCTGCATCTCTCTCTCTCTCTCTCTCTCTCTCTCTCTCTCTCTCTTCTTGAAGTTTGACTATGAGAAAAATTATGTTAAGATAATCTCATTCCATCAATTCAAATTAAAGTGTGGGAGTGTCGCTCTGCTAGTGGCTGGTGGGCTAGGCTTGCTTGCATCAGGTCGGGGTCTCATATTAGGCCCATTAGTGTAGTAGCCCATTAGTGGATCTTATAGGAAATTTCTTAACATTCAAAATTCGATTTTGGTACTTATGGACTCGCCAGAAAATTCATATAATAATTAATGCGTGCGAATTTTTATATAATTTTTAGATTTCAAAGTAATCAAGTGTTTGGATCACACACTTCAATAAGTGATTATATGATCATTCAAACTCAATTTACAGTAAATTTATAGTCAATTTATATAATATAGATCGTGAATCGGTCAAGTGTCATGTGATCCAGTTTTATAGGCATCATTGGATTTAAGAAATTTGATGGTGTGTATATATATATATTTAACTTAAATTAAATTTAACAAAAAAATTGATAAATCAAATCAGCCTTTAATTTATTTGAATTTTTAAAACTATCACACGAAATTGTCAAAGACCGTTATTAAAAATAACTGTTCGCACCTCTAAATTCTAAAAAATAGTTCCCACACTAGACGAAAACACAAACTCCATGGCGGAGGCGAGGCATCTCAATGGTTGGCTATTTTTTCTCAATACTGTTCTTCACAACTACCAATTCAAAGTGATCTGAGGCTGCATATTTGAGCAATGAAATAGATCATATATGAGGAGAAGATTGTTATGCACAGGAAGTTTTAGATTTATTTAAGTAGTTGAAAACTATACTTATTTGAAAATACCAAATAATTGACACTTTAATTAATCTTAATAATTAAATATCAATTTCAAATTTATTATTATATAATATATAAATATGAACTCAATTAAATTATTGATTAACTTTTAATTAGTATAATTAAATATCTATAATTTATGCTAATAATTTTTAATAATCCTTCACTTAAAAAAAAATATTTTGACCGCTTCGCATTCAATCAATGCTAAATTAAGTTTATTTGCAAACCAAATATGTCCTTCAACATCAACAAGGGCAGATGTACAGCTATCTACGGATGGGCAATCGTCCACCATCAAAATTTCAATTAATTGGTTATAGCAATACTATTTTAAGTATATATCCTCTAATCGTAATTTGTCAAAATAAGAAAAAAAACTGCACGTGCACACCTACAAATATGCTTCCTATTTTTATTAAGAAACTCCACAGTTAAGCGTCCTCATTCCAGAATAATTTTAGGATGAGCAACCTACTGAGAAGTTATACTAATAAGTCAAAACTGTGAGGCCCTTAGATCAAAACAGACAATATCTTAACAGTTAAGAGTTTAGATTATTACAAGATAAAATGGTAGAAGTCTCAATATTGAATAATCATTTTTTAATTTATAAATCATAATAAAATATAAATTTTTTCTTCAAATTATATATTATTTATTTATTTATTTTAATATTAATCAATTTATATAAAAGATTTCCCATTCATAGAGGATTAGAGGCTGATTCCACCTTGAACATGAAACAAAATATAAGATCAAGAAATAAAATTAGCTCTATTTACTAATTTACTCATTAACATGTAGAAAATAAATATAAAGATGAGAAATTACATACATATCACATAACTCTTATATATTTACATATTTAACATCTAAATTTAATATCTATTTATACAATATTTAATTTTTTCAAATCACTTAAAAAATATTAATATATTAACTTTTATAAAAAAATAAAATTTTATACATATATTTTATTATAATTGAGATACTAAAATATTATATAAATAAATATAAAATTTTTTATATTAAATATATGTATAAATTCCTTATAAAATAATGTAACCAAGGACTCCACCAAATAATAATTATGCCCCTTCACAACAAATATCTTACTAAGTTTATAAAGTGGTACCAACGACAGCAGCTCTGCTTTTTTAGTGCCCAGCCATAGTCAAGACGTACTGGTCTTCCTTCCTTGGAAACTTTACTCTCCCATCTTCATCTTCCCAAGCTGAGAAGAGATGGGAAACGCTCTGAGATTTCTCTGTGGATATTGCCAAAGTCCTACAACAGCTGATGAGCCCCAAGTATTGGATTCTCATGGAGCAGCTTTAACAGTGGATCTGCACCACTTTGGCATCACCTCTCAAGTATGACAATAACCCTTTTTTTTTTTAATGTTAATCTGATGGTTTTCAAAGATAATAGAGCCTTGAGTTGTTTGATCGCAGGTTCCTCCAGGACTAAGCCAGTATGTTAGCTCCTCCAAGAAGGAACAGGCCAGTTGGTATTGAGCTTTACTTTCTAATGACATGGCTGAAGTTCTTTTTTTTTTTTTTTCTTCTTGATCCCGAACATCAACAGTGAATCATATAAGGGAAAGAACATAAACAAGAAACAACAGCATGTGTTCTTGTGAACACTACTCGAACGCATTGAGCAGCCACGGAAAGTACCAAAAGATTAACAAACGGCGAGGATCATAACCATCGCCATCAATTTTAAGTTATTAATTATTCCCTTTTTTCCTTCAGTCATCGTCCTCTTCATCATCATCCTCCTCGCTTCCTTCATCTTCGTCGCTGACCTCAGACTTTGACTTGTCGGAAGACTCCTCATACGCCCCATCCTTCTTCGTATCCTCATCAGCATCATAGGCTTTTAGCTTCTTCTGATACTCTGCTTTCAGTTTATCAGCCTTTGCGACGAAGGGAGCTTTCTCAGATTGAGACAACGATTTCCACTTATCACCTCCAGCTTTTCCAACCACTGACACCTGCTTGTTATTAGGGTTCTGCTCCTTAAACTCCTTCCTGAACTGCTCCTGAAGACAAAGAAGGCGCTCGGCGGACGCTTAGGTTTGTTCGGATCCTTGCCGCCCTTTCCCTTCGCCCCTCCCTTAGGCTTCTTTTCCACGCTTTTTTTCGCAGCCAGCTTGGTATCCGACTTCTTCGAGGTGTTGCCCTTCGATTTCCCTCCTTTCATCCTGGTAACTAGGGTTAGGGTTTCTCTCCACGGCGAGCTAGCAAGGTCATGGCTGAAGTTGTATTTTATTAAAACAATAGCTTAGAATTTTGTTCGGTGGTATGGCTTTGATTCAGCATAAAATTGGATGTTAAATAGCTCTTTAGTGTTGCATGAGATGTTAAATCTAATTTGTAGAGATCTTTAGGCACAATCTCTATCCAGGTTAGTTTTGGTCTATCCTTTTTTTCTTTCTAATCCATTATTAATGATTGGGCTCATCTCTCATGCAACATAAGAATTTTGAATATTTATATAAATAACATCCATCCATGTGCTTATATTTACAGTCATATCACCTAAATTATTGAAAATCATAATAAAATCATCAACTTTTATTCTAAATAATTTCTTAAAGTTCTAATAATTTTGTTTTATATCAAACAAGTCTATTCGTCTATTACTGCATCAACTAACATTTTTGTACTTTCCATTTCATATTAAGAAATTACCACTTCCATTGTTTCTCCAACATAATCTCCACTTGATTAATCCATATGATAAGAATCTGTTACACAATGGTATGCAGAAACTTGAAACTGAAGAATATGAAACTCTTCTAACATTCTTAAAGGACAGTTAAAATCTTTGAAAATTTGATTGTTGAGAGGAATTTCAGGTACAACAAATTATTAAAGGCATGGAATGAAGATAGGCCACCACCAAAACAACCAGAAGTAGTAGCTAAGCTTGTCATCAAAACTTTACATAATATTGGGAAAGTAAATTTAGAGGTGCAATATATAAACTCCAATTTTATTTGTTATGAGTTTGGTTGGCTTTGCTTATACAAATTGTGTAACCTGGCATTATTTATGCCTACAGGGATTTCTAGCTTTCTATGGCCTTCCTTATGTTCCACAAACTATTGAAGAAGACATAGAGGTTACAACAACATGGCCTGAAGGGATCACACCACCATGGCCTGAAGGGGTCCAGTTTGAGTTGCTAACACTTCCAGTAAGCAAGCACTATCGAAAAACCCAATTCACTTAAAATATGCTTAAGAATGTATTGTACTTTACAGGTAGATAAAAGGGCTATTGGGGATGGAGATGGCTTTACTACCTATGTCAGCATAAAAGACCCAAGGGAATTGAAGCTCATGCCTCAAAACGTTATAGATGCAATCATAATGAAGGAAAATGCTCATGATGCGAAGGACTTTAAACAAGAAAAACTAATTAAGAAAAGTGTTATTGCTTCTGGATATAGGTGAATCATATGCATAACCACACTAAAAATGTGAAATATTTTCAACTAACATATCTTTTCTTGATAGATTCCTAAAACTTCCAAATCAGGAGGAGGTTCTCGCACGTAAATACCGAATCAGATTAAGGTAATAACTAATTAAGTTTACAAGAGAATAGAACTAGTTCTTTTGGTTAAACTATGAGGTAAACTTTTGTAGGATGAGTCATCGTGTATGAAGTTATAATCAATCTTAAAGTATTCACCATAGTTGTGATAATGATAACACACATATAATAAACCAAACAATAAAATAACTACCTACTGCACTATTCTGTATTGCCAGCCTGAAATTGACTACAGTGTTAGCACAAACAACTTTATGTAACGAACTATGAGTAGCTTGGTCTTTATACCCTTTGCTAAGCTTTAAGTTAAGTATAAGATTAATCATGATAATTATGATGAAAATGATGAGTGTCCAAAATAATAGAGGAGTTGATGCACCTGAGGTTGGAATGGCATATGGAGAGGAAGCTAGACAGATGCTAGTGAAGATGATACAAGGGAAGTGCCTCAAGATTCATGTCTACGATGAAGATAAATATGGTCGGAGTGTTGGGGATGTTTATTGTAATGACATCTTTATACAGGAACAACTGTTGAAAAGAGGTTGTGTATGGCACTATGTGACTTATGATCGTCGTCCAGAATTTGCAAAGGTAGCTTAGTAACTTAAGTTTCATTTCCTGCCATAAAAAAGCTTCATAACTTAACTTTAACTTTTATATATTGTAAAATTAATAAGTTTCACCATGTTTATTTTTCTAGTGGCAAAAGGAAGCACGCGATGCTCGTAGAGGCTTGTGGGCTTTACCGGATCCTGAGAAACCATGGGAATGGAGGAAAAATAATCCCAATCCACGTGAACACCGAAGAGAAGCCCCTATTTGTTCACATATTCTAATTCAGTAGGAAATAGTAAGATAACAAAATACTAGCATATGCTGTTCTATTTGACCGTCGATGGTCAAAATAGTGATATGTAAATTTTTTTTTATCCTTAAAAAGTTTGGTTTTTGATGTCATGGGGAGTACCTATTCACAAGAAAGTAATATGTCTTTATAATAAACTAGGAGCTTATTCATGGCCTGCTTTAAACTTCTGTTGAATCAGACTCCCAACACAAAAGGATTCTTCTACAAGTGCCTCACAAAACTAAAATTTAACACAAAAAACTAATAAAACTTGATTTCTATGAACAAAATTGCATCAGGATCTCTTGGTGAAAGAATGCATAAGGAATACATAACATATGATAAAAAAATAGTCATTTTATCAAAAGTACCAGTCTAATTTTATTCTTTTATCTAAGACAATTAGTAAGTTTGAGTGTTATTTAATATTACAGAACATTTGTGCAAAATAATTTTCTTGTAGGTTTATAGATAGATGTCTTTGTATTTTTAATAAAATTTATACCTATTTTGATCATAAATATTGCACTAATGACACAATTTTGCATTAGGAGGAGCATCTAATGCAATTTATTCCTAGTTTATAAGTTGTTTTGAAGGTGGAGATGAATTTAAAGACAATAGGTCAACATTTTGAATAAAAGTAAGTCTAGCAGAATAGCATGCAAACAGATGAACTTCTCAAAGGTTGTAACGATATATGCGAATTAAATATCAAATTAGCAAAGATGGATAGAAGTGGTAAATTTGCAGGCTATTCAATAAATATTCATCATTATAGATGCATTATTATCAAAGGTCTCCACCTACCTAGTTGATCTTGATGATGAGTCAAGCATGATAGGCAAATACAAAAAGTAGAAAATCACTTACTAAAAAGCAGTCAAAAGCCATTCACTCATGACTAAGGGTTTTAATCATGCGTGCACAAATGCTAGAGAGACGAAGAAAAAAATTGTGAAAGAATTCAAGCTCATGGAGAAGGAAAAAAAAAGCATAAGAATATCATAGTAAAAAATTTTAATTAAAAGGTAACCTATCAAATAAGAGATCTAGCACGAGAAAATCTCACATACTTTATGTAGAAGTATACATCCTCCTCACTATCATAGTTGTCATTATCATTATCACTAGTCTTATCTAATTATTCAAAAATGATGAGTTTGCTAAAAGAGTTGAAACCCAAAAAGGTCGAATTACAGGGACGATGAGAAAGGACTAGTCCACTTCATGTGTTTTTTTTTGGAAACTAAGCATTTTATTTGATTATTTGAAATTGGTTATACGAATCCTCTAAATCCCTTCATTATTATCAATTGTTACATGTGGTGCACATATTTATGCTCTACATGAAAAGTACACAACAAACTTAAATATTTGGGATGAAATAATATTCTCAATCGATCCTCATTTTGCATTTTATTATTTCTTGAGTAAAAAAGTTTTATTTATGTAAACCGAGCAATAGGCTTTTCCTAATATGGGGTTTGACGAGAAATTGGAATACATAATATTTCTTCTATATCACGGATAAATTGTTTCCATGAAAAATGTTTGTCTCACTCATAATTTGGGCAAATGCTGTATTACATACACTTAATCTGACCCTTCTTCAAGGGAATCTTACTGATTGTCAGCATATTATTCAGAATCCATAGAAAAATGAACATGCTGCAGTGCATTATTATACTAATTTTCTCGTGTTTGGTGTGGTTTATTAATAAGACTTTATTACAGATAATTCCATTTTATTCTTCTTGTTGATAAGATTAGAGAGGGAGTTGAAGGTAAACTTGAATTATAGAGGTCAACCTTAGAGTCTAAAGGTTTTCGCTTGAGTAAATCTAAAATAGAATATATGGAGTATAATTTTAGTGGTAATAGACCTAGTGAGGGGATTGTGACTTTGGGCGATCAAGTCATTAAAAAGAGTACACATTTTAGATATCTTGGATCTATTGTTCAGAGTGATGGTGAAATAGATGGGTATATTATCAGCAGAATTCAAGTTGGATGGTTGAAGTGGAGGAATGCATCGAGCTTGTTGTGTGATAGAAAAGTCCCCCTCAAACTTAAGGGAAAATTTTATAAGATGGTGGTGAGACCTGTAATTCTTTATGGTGCCGAATGTTGGCCATTAAAAGAGAAGCATAATACTAAGTTAAGTGTTGCAGAGATGAGGATGCTCAGGTGGATGAGTGGCTTTACCCTTAGAGATAGGATACAAAATGAGCATATACGTGAAAAGGTTGGAGTAGCTCCGGTGGAAGATAAGATTAGAGAGAGTCACCTTAGATGGTTTGGTCACATAAAATGGCGGTCTTCCGATGACCTGGTTAGGAAAGTCGTTGTATCACTACAGGAAAGTTGCGAATTTCCGGGGAAAAATTATGAAGTTTCCGGCGAATTTCAAAATTTTTCGGCGGATTTCCGACGAAAATGTATTCGACGGTAATTCGAGCGTCGAAAAAATTTTCCGTCGAACAAAATCCGTTAGAAATTTGTTTCCGGCAAAATTGTTCCTCCGGAAGTTTTCTCTGCCGGAATACATGAACCGGTTTTTTAAAAAAATGGACCCAGCAGCCCAGCTAGGCGCGCAACCCGCGCCCATCCCCGCTGGCCCGATCCCACGCGCCCAGCCCCGCGGGCCAGCTCCCGCGCGCAACCTAGGCCAAGCCCCACTGGCCCGCTCCCACGCGCAGCCTCGCTGGCCCATTCTCGCGCCTGTCCGCCCTGGGAATCGAACCCAGGACCTCCCCCCCGCGCACCCGCTTGTGCGCCTGCCCGACCACTGCGCCAATCCTGCAAATGTGTTTAAGTTGATAAATATTTTATTTATATTAAAACTCTCAGTATATTACAATTAATACATAAAAAATTTAAGTTTATTATTTTAAATGATAATCACAAGAAGTTATATTTTCAAGATTTTTTTAGATTCCGTCAGAAACTCTGCCGGAAACTCCGTCGGAAATTCTGCCGGAAACGCCGCCGGAAACACATCCACCGGAAAAGCCGCCGAAAAATTTGCTTAAAAAATTGTCGGAAATATTTCTAAATAATCCGTCGGAAATCCGCCGGAAATTCCGCTAGTAATGGGAGATTTTCCTGTAGTGTATTAGATTTGAGTTATGTTAAGAAAGCTAGAGGTAGACCTAAAAAGACTTGGTTAGAAAATATTAGAAATGATCTTTCTTTATTAGATTTAAACGATAATTTGACTTTTAACTGGACACAATGGAGAAAAAGGATTCATGTAGCCAACCCCGCGTAGTGTGACAAAGATTTGATGTCGTTTTTATTATTGGTGGTGTGGTTTATCGAAGACTAGATTTCTTTATGAATTATTGAAGCATTCTATTAGATGAGTTTACATAATATTGATATGAGATCATTCATGTATTTCAAGATATTGATCAAGATAAAAGCTCTACCTTTTTTCTTTCATCATACATTATGTGTTAATAATGCTTAAAAATTCTTACAATCTTTATTTCGCACCTTTTATCATGCCAATGATCTTATTTATAACGTCTGGCCTTATACCCCTCAATAGAATGATTTTGTTAAATATAAAAATCATCAACTTCTTGATGGTGTTAGGACACTGATTTTTCACATTATTATTCCTTATAAATCTAGTAGATTCTATTTTGATCACCTATTATCAAGCAATTGAATCCCTTCTCCATCGTTAAACCACTCTTCAACCATCTCTAGTCTTTAACTGAAAGAAGTTATTCATCCCCCTTAATTCACAGGACTTTGTCTATAGATTATTTGCTTATATATTTTGCTCACAAACTTTCTCCTCTTGCAATTTGCTATATCTATCTTGAGTAAGCTCATACTAAAATAGTTTGATGTTATGAACCACTAATATAGCCACAATATATTTATGTTAATATAACCTTTTATGAGACTATCCCTTATTTTTTTCTCCTCCGACTCCTACTCCTACGCCCTCAATGCTACCAATGTCTGCAACCTCATCGTCAAAATTGAAATACTATAGAAATTGCATGAAAGCACACCAACCTTAAATGGTCAGATAGAGATGAACCAAACTATGTCAATTTAACCCAATCTTGTTTAGCTCAAAGAGCCTCTTTTATTAGGGTCAGTCATCCTTGAAGGAAACATTCAATGTCTTTCTCTGCTACAGGTGATTGAAGAAGTTTAAAAAAAGGCTATCAGGGTCTTTCCACCAATGGATGGTAAATGCGGGTATTATAGGTGGAGAAGGCGGACAATTTAAGACAATGAAAGCTGCAAGGTAATAGTAAAGTTTTGAGATTACAATAACTTTTGATAGATTTCAGTAGGCAATTGCTTCCAACAAGTCATTCCAGCAAAGGGTGGCACCAACTACACCCAACAGGTGCGTTAGTAAACTAAAAGTCAGTCTATCTTCCCCATTCCTTGTGCTAAGATGAGAGTGCCTTAAACTGAGGAAAATAATGCAATGACTTGGCATGGCTCTCCTAAATATTATTTCCTCCTTTTGCTACTAGGTTATTTTAGTACTTTATAATACTTTATTTCATCAATGTGTTGGTTTAAAAAGCCAAGTAAGTTTTTTATAGGATTTATATGAACCTACTTATTATCTTGGGATTTATTCATAAAATTTTATCCTTTTTGAAGAATTTTTAGGGATATCTTCTTTAGGGTAGTGCTTTAATCTTTGTCTCGAATGGGAAGCTATAACAAGTTGGAGCCCCATCAGTATTAGTCTTCAATGTGTAGTGCAGTTCCATTACTAGAGAGGACATCTCTAACTATTGTAAAGTTTTAGGTTGGATTCATGCCACCACCTATTTGTTATGGAAAGGTTTTTGAAGTTGGTGGCCATGTCACCAACTTTGCCTTTGGAAGCACTAATAGAAATTTGATTTAATTTAATCATCTTGATTTAATTTAATCATCTTATATCTAGAACCTCTTCAGAATTTTGAAGGGTGCACAAGCCCAACCTCTCCAATAATAGCCTTCTTAGCACTGAGGTGTTGGTCAAAGCTTTTCTAAGGAGAAGTCTTTTAGGGTTTGAGGTTATAGGCAGAGGTCTTTACATCCATTGCTCCATTGGATAAGTTTTATTTTTGAGGTTGTTGTTTCGCTCAAACCCTTTTCAACCACAGTTACAATATGTTAAACCAAGTTGTTAAGCAAGAAGTTCAACAAACCAATTTGGATGGCCATATTGACTACCAAATGAAGTGTACCAAGGGCTTCCCACTTGTTGTCCATTTGGAATATTATTTTGAGTTGTCCTGATAGGAGCATGAGCTCAATTGGACCCTCTTAGACAATGGCCTAATTGAACTTAAGTGCTTCAAAGAGCGGAGTGGGGTGAATTTCATAGATCCATTATAAATTAGTAAGCACTGTAAACTCAATACGATTGGGTAGATTATGCTGACATGTAGTTAGATTTGACATTATCTAGACGTATTGGATTTAATTGGCTCCCGAGACCCATTAAAATTTGATAGTTTAATAGTCTCATCAAGCTTGGTAAACTCAATAGGCATGCTATGGTAGATTCCATAGACTAGCAAGAGGCTACCCCTTGGTGTGGAAGCTCATGGCCATCATTTCTCATAAAGCCTCCTGTTGACCTCAAGAAGTACTCTGAAGTTGGTTCTATCAAATACGATGAAAATAACAGACAATGGACATGAAATCACATGAAATTACTTTAAAAATGCATAGACCAAAAGCTGAAGTAGCCCAATTTTTGCTGGCTCATTGATGACATTAGGAACAACAAAGATAGACATCTATATTGCCAATGTCAGTGCACAAGAGAAAAACCTAAAAATTCACTTTTTGAGGCAACAACATAAAAATGATATGCACAGACAATGAGAATGTGTGAGGAGTCACTCTTCATAACTTTATGAAGTTCAATAAAGCCATACTAGTAGAATCACAGTTTTGGTTAGACGCTCCTCCCACACATTTCGATAGGATATAAAAGACAGCACCCATATGGATTGTGGTCTAATATAAACTCTCCTTAAGCTCATCTTGCGGATGGGACTTCAATGCGGTTTTCATGATGGTACTAGGATTGTGGTTTGGCCATCTTTAACAATATAATTTTGGACATTAGTGTTGTGGTTAGAGGGTTGTGATTTTGTTTGGCCCTCCTTTAACTAAATCCAAATGAGGATTTAATGAATTTGTCCTTGTGGGATTATAATCAATGTCAGACCAACTTTAATTATATCATAATAAGACTTCAATAAATTCATCTTTATAAAACTATGATTTGGCTTTATAAACTCGTTGAAGTTGGCTAGCTCCATAGAACTAACAGAGTCAGAAGTGTCCTTGAACTCATTGAGTTTGGTAAGCTTCATAGACCAATTGAGTTTGACAGGCTCCAGCAGAAGGCTGCTTCTTGGCGATGTGGGATTATACTCTCTTGTAAATTCTTAAAAAGACTGAGGTTGTTGTGTAAAGAAAAAGAATTCTATCTAGCCTTCCATGTAAGTACCTTAATATCACATCCATATATTAAAGGAATTTCTTAAAGTTTTTTTTTGCAAAGAAAATGAACTTTGTCTTGTCTCTTTTTCTTAGGAGCCTTCGAGGAGGTGTAGCTCACGATGGGACTTCATTAGAAGTTTGCCCATGATTGTGATATAAATCAAGTACTTGTTAACCATAACCTCACATGGGATATGATCAAATCCTAATTTAGGTGGGATTATGATAGGAAACACTTGAATATTTTAAATAAATACTATCAATTTTGGAAAAATTGCAAGAAATCTCCACAAATCCAACTAAAAATTAGAAAAAATAGGAATTTTTTTGCAAGAACACAAATTAACGGAAGAAAAAAATAAGATACAATTGATCCTCTATTTAAGAGGAGGATCTATCTCTCTCAAATCTCTAGACGCTGCTAGAGCATAAAAACCTAAACCTAAGAGATCTCAAATTTTAGCCAAATTCAAGATGTGCTAACCCTAGGAAAACAAACTATTTAATGCATACAATTCCAAAGGAAATCTCTAAACAATTTATACATTCAAATTTCCCTCCCAAATTCCTTCATAAAATGTTCTTTGGAAACGTGCAGTCTAATTGTCATACGTAGGAGAGGCAGAACTTCTGCCTCTGTTCACCTGGGCCAGTCCTGTGTAGACCTGCTGGACCGGTCTAACAATACACCCCTCCTAAATATCTACCTTATTTTGTAAGATGGAAAGACGACACCCTCCTCCATTCCCTCTTCATCAAAAATAGTAAGAACCTAAAGAGTCTAGTCCTTATACATGTGCCCTAGCATATACCTCTCGTCACATCTGAAGCAGAGCCCCTTTGCCCTTTTCTCCTATAATTCCATTTTTGTGAGCTTCTTGAAGTTGTTCCTAGGTCTTACTCCTATAGTCTTCTCCTTCAAAGTCTCTCAAAAAGTACCCAGCATCGGCTCATTGGATGCCAAGAAAGGTAGTGGTCCTCCTGTTCATACCTCCTGAGCTGTTGCTTCCCATCTCTCTCTCGAGGTACCTCTGATCCTCCACCAATTGAGCTAGCTCCATAGCCTCACCCAAGTCACGATGCCTCATTACTCTAATTGCTGCCCAGATCTCTGGTGTCAGCCCCTTCATGAAATTTTTCTCTAGCACTATCTCAGGAAGGCGATCCAATCGGTTAGTAAGGTACTCAAATCTCACCCGGTACTCTATCACTGAACCATCTTGTGTCAAGGCGAAGAACTGCTCATAGAAGTCTCCTCCCCTGCCAGTTCATAAATATTCTACCAAACAATCCTTGAACTCCCACCAACTCCATATGGGTTGTCGCATGTCCCTCTACTGGTACCAAGCCAAAGTCTTCCCTTCCAAACATAGGCCCGCTGCTATCAGTCTCTCATCCTCCGTCAGCCCATTCACGATGAAGTATTTTTCTACCTTATAAATCCACCCGTGCACATCCTCCCCCTCAAAGATTGGCATCATCAGTTTCCTCACCCTCGAATCGCCTCTATTCCCTTTGTTCCCTCCATAATTTTATGTTCTCCAAGGGGGTGGTTCCCCCCAAGTGTCCCAATCATCCCTTCTGTGCTCATACCCAAATCTTTCAATAAATTCTCACATTCTCCCTTCTAATTCAACACCCCTTAGTTCATAATAAATCCCTCTCCATTTAATTCCAACCCTCTTTCGGTCATAATTACCCCTTTCTCTTTCAAACTTTGCCCCTCTTCTCTCAAATTCAGCACCCCTTTGTTCATGCTCCAACTCCTCACATTTTTTCCCATACCCTCTACCTGTCTCATCCCTAGGAACAGACTCTATGAGAGGTATTCTCTCTTTTCCCTTTTGAATATCCAACTCCAAATTTTCCCGTTGACTTATTGGATAAGAGTTTTCCCTGCTTCCTGGTTTGCTGGAGGCTTCTCTCACCTCTAACGACCCTATTTTTGATTTTCCCTTAAGTAACTTCTTCAACATCTCCCCTAGGATGGAAAAATTCCCATCCAACTTCTCGTGGACAGCTAAAATTTTGAAAGTTGAGCGTAGAGATTTGAAATTTTAGTTTTCAATTGTCTGATCTCCCCTTCCAGGCGTTCTTCCAACGCATCCACTTTCTTGGCCGCCATCGATAGCCTGATTTTTGTTGCACTAAAAAATTTGAATCTCAATTCCAAAAATAGCAAAACAACCCCCTTTCAGTTAAACATTAGGCGTTGATTTTCTCTGAAAACTCCCCAAATAGTCCCAAAATCTGTTATGATACCAATTTGATATGAAACACTTGAAGATTTCAAGTAAATCCTATCAATTTTGAAAAACATTGCGAGAAATCTCCATAAATCCAACAAAAAATCAGAGAAAAATAGGAATTTTATTGCAAGAACACAAACTAATAGAAGAAAATAATAAGATACAATTGATCCTCTATTCGAGAGGAGGATCTATCTCTCCCAAATATCTAGATGCCGCTAGAGCCAAAAAATCTAAACCTAAGAGATCTCAAATTTTAGCCAAATTCAAGATGCCCTAACCCTAGGAAAAAAACTATTTAAAGCATACAATTCAAAAGGAAATCTCTAAACAGTCCCTATATTCAAATTTCCCTCCCAAATCCCTCAAAATTCTTTCCTAAAATGTTTAGTGGAAACGTGCGGTCTGATTGGCATACGCACGAGAGAGGAGAAACTTCCTCCTTTGTTCACTTGGGCCGGTCCCGTGTGGACCAGCTGGACCAGTCCAATGGACCGGTCTAACAGATTAAAAGCATAGTTTGAGGGTTCTTATTAGAACAATTGAGGTTGAAGCACAAATTTTAAATAAAAGGAATTTGATTATAGAATCTTGACAATAATTTCTATGACATTTACAAACTTGCACAATAAAGCATAACATTTAGTATATGAAAATACCTATGGTCAAAATAGTGATATGTAAATTTGTGTTTTATCCTTAAAAAGTTTGGTTTTTGACGTCTTGGGGAATACCTTTTCACAAGAAAGTAATATATCTCTTTAATAAACTAGGAGTATATTCATGGCCTACTTTAAACTTGGGTTGAATCAAACTCCCAACATAAAAGGATTCTTCTACAAGTGCCTCAAAAAACTAAAAATTAACACAAAAAACTAATAAAACTCAGTTTTTACGAACAAAATTGCATCAAGATCTCTTGGTGTAAAGAATGCATAAGGAATACATAACATATGATAAAAGAATAGTCATTTTATCAAAAGTACCAGTCTAATTATATCATTTTATCTAAGACAATTAGTAAGTTTGAGTGTTATTTAATATTCCAGAACATTTGTACAAAATAACTTGCTTGTAGGTTTATAGATAGATGTCTTTGTATTTTTAACAAAATTTATAACTATTTTGATCATAAATATTGCACTGATGACACAATTTGCATTAGGAGGAGCATCTGATGCAATTTTATTTCCTAATTTATAAGCTGTTTTGAAGCTGGAGATGAATTTAAAGACAATAGGTCAACATTTTGAATAAAAGTAAGTCTAGCAGAATAGCATGCAAATAGATGAACTTCTCAAAGGTTGTAACAATATATGTGAATTAAATATCAAATTAGCAAAGATGGACAGTAGTAAATTTGCAGGCTATTCAATAAATATTCATCATTATAGATGTATTATTATCAAAAATCTCCACCTACCTAGTTGATCTTGATGATGAGACAAACATGATAGAAAAACACAAAAGTAGAAAATAACTTACTAGAAAGCAATCAAAAGCTCATGACTGAGGGTTCTAATCATGCCTGCACAAATGCTAGAGAGACGAAGAAAAAATTGCAAAAGAATTTAAGCTTGTGAAGAAGAAGAAGAAAAAACAAAGCATAAGAATATCATAGTAAAAAAATTTAGTTAAAAGGTAACCTATCAAATAAGAGATCTAGCTCATGAAAAAATCTCACATACTTTCTTTAGAAGTATACATCATCCTCATTATCATAGTTATCATTATCATTATCACTAATCTTATCTAATTATTTAAAAATGATGATTTTGCCAAAAGAGTTGAAAGCCAAACAGGTTGAATGATCGAGACGATGAGAAAGGACTAGTCGACATCATGTGGCATCTTTTTTTTTTTTTTGGAAACTAATCATTTTGTACGATTATTTGAAATTGGTTGTACGAATCCTCTAAATCCCTTCATTACTATCAAATGTTACCTGAGGTGGACATATTTGTGCACTACATGAAAGTACACAACAAACATAAATATTTGGGATAAAATAATTTACTCAATCTATCCTCATTTTGCATTTTATTATTTATTAAGTAAAAAGGTTTTATTTATGTAAACTGAGCAAAAGGCTTTTCCTAATATGGGGTTTGACGAGAAATTGGAATACACAATATTTCTTCTATATCGCAGATAAATTATTTCCATGAAAAATTTTTGTCTCACTCATAATTCAGGTAAACGTTGTATTATATACACTTAATCTGACACTTCTTCATCGGGAATCTTACCGACTGTCAACATATTATTCAGAATCCATAGAAATATGAACATATTGCAGTGCATTCTTATACTAATTTTCACGCGTTTGGTGTGGTTTATCGAAGACTAGATTTCTTTATAAATTACTAAAGCATTCTGTTAGATGAGTTTACATAATGTTGATATGAGATCATTCACGTATTTCAAGATATTAATCAAGATAAAAGTTCTACCTTTTTCTTTCATCATACATTATGTGTTAATAATGCTTAAAAATTCTTACAATCTTTGTTTCACACCTTTTATCAAGACAATGATCTTATTTATAACGTCTGGCCTTATACCCCTTAATAAAATGATTTTGTTAAATATAATAATCATCAACTTCTTGATGGTGTTAGGACATTGATTTTCACATAATTATTTCTTATCAATCCAGTAGATTTTATTTTGATCACCTATTATCAAATCAACCGAATCCCTTCTCCATTGCTAAACCACTCTTCAACCATCTCTATTCTTTATCCCAATCAAGTTATTCTTCCCCATTACTTCACAAGACTTTGTATATAGATTCTTTGCTTATATATTTCGGTCACAAACTTTCTCCTCTTGCAATTCGTTATATTTATCTTGAGTAAGCTCATACTCAAAAAGTTTGTTGTTATGAACCACTAATATAGCAACAATATACTTATGTTAATATAACCTTTTATGAGACTATCCCTTATTTTTTTCTCCTCTGACTCTTACTCCTACGCCCTCAGTGCCACTAATGTCTGCAACCTCATCATCAAAGTTCAAATACTATAGAAATTGTATGAAAGCATACCAACCTTAAATGGTCAGATAGAGATGAACCAAACTATGTCAATTTAACCCCATCTAGTTTAGCTCAAAGAGCCTCTTTTTGTTTAAGGCAATGAAAGCTGCAAGGTAATAGTAAAGTTTTAAGATTACAATAACTTTTGATAGATTTTAGTAGGTGATTGCTGCCAACAAGTCATTCCAGGAAAGGGTGGCATTAACTACACCCAACAGATGCGTCAGTGAACTAAAAGTCAATCCATCTTCTCCATTCCTTGGGCTAGGATGAGAGTGACTTAAACTGAGGAAAATAATGCAATGACATGGCATGGCTCTCCTTAATATTATTTTGTCCTTTTGCTATTAGGTTATTTTAGTATTTTATAATACTTTATTTCATCAATGTGTTGGTTTAAAAAGCCAAGTAAGTTTTTTGTAGGACTTATATGAACCTACTTATTATCTCGGGATTCATTCAGAAAATTTTATCCTTTTTGAAGAATTTTTAGGGATGTCTTCTTTAGGTAGTGCTTTAATCTTTGTCTCGAACGGGAAGCTATAACAAGTTGGAACCCCTTCAGTATTAGACTTTAATGTGTAGTGCAATTCCATTGTTGAAGAGGACATCTCTAATTATTGTGAAGTTTTAGGTTGTATTCATGCCACTACCTATTTATTATGGGAAGGTTTTTGATATTGGTGGTCACGTCACCAATTTTGCCTTTGGAAGCACCAACCACTTATTTCAAGCATCTTATATCTAGAACTCCTTCAGAATTTTGAAGGGCGCAAGCCCAACCACTCCACTAATAACACTCTTAGCAACTAGGTGTTGGTCAAAGCTTTTCTAAGAAGTCATTCAGGGTTTGAGGTTGTAGGCAGAGCTCTTTACATCCATTGCTCAATTGGACAAGTTTTATTTTGAGGTTGTTGTTTGGCTCAAACCCTTTTCGACTACAATTATAATATGTTGAACCAAGTTGTTGATAAAGAAGTTCAACAAACTAATTTGGATGGCCATATTAACTACTAAATGAAGTGCAACAAAGGATTCCCACTTGTTGTCCATTTGGAATATTATTTTGAGTTGTTCTCATAGGAGGATGAGCTCAATTAGACCCTCTTCGACAATAGCCTAATTGAACTTAAGTGCTTCAAAGAGTGGAGTGGGGTGAATTTCCCAGATCCATTATATATTAGTAAGCTTTGTAAACTCAATAGGATTGGGTAGATTATGCTGACATGTAGTTGGATTTAACATTGTATAGACGTATTGGATTAAATTAGCTCTCGAGACCCATTAAAATTTGATAATTTAATAGTTTCATCAAGCTTGGTAGACTCAATAGGCATGTTGTGGTAGATTCCATAGAATAGAAAGAGGCTGCCCCTTGGTGCGGAAGCTCTTGGCCATCATTTCTCATAAAGCCTCATGTTGACCTCAAGAAGTACTATGAAGTTTGTTCGATTAAGTACGATAAAAATAACAGACAAGGGGCATAAAATCGCATGAAATTATTTTAAAAGTGCATAGGACAAAAGCTGAAGTAGCCCAATTTATGCTGGCGCATTGATGACATTAGGAACAAGAAAGATAAACACCTATATTGCCAATGTCAGTGCACAAGAAAAAAAAACCTAAAAATTCACTTGTGTGCGAGACAACGACATAAAATTTATATGCACATACAACGAGAATGTGCGAGGAGTCACTCTTCACAACTTTATGAACTTTAATAAATCCATACTAGTAGAATCATAGTTTGGGTTAGACACTCCTCCCACACATTTTGATTGGATTTAAAGACGGCACCCATATAATTTGTGGTCAAATATAAACTCTCCTTAAGATCATCTTGTGGATGGGACTTCAATGCAGTTTTCATAATGGTACTAGGATTATGGTTAGACCATCCTTAACACTATCATTTTTCGGACATTAGTGTTGTGGTTGCTGGGTTATGATTTTGTTCGGCCTTCCTTCAACTAAATCCAAATGAGGCTCTAATGAATTTGTCCTTGTGGGATTAAATCAATGTCAAAACAACTTTAATTATATCATAATGTGACTTCAATAAATTCATCTTTATAGAAATATGATCTAGCTTTGTAAACTCATTAAAGTTGGCTAGCTCTATAGAACCAACATAGTCAGTAGAGTCCATAAACTCATTGAGTTTGGTAAGCTTCATAGACCAATTGAGTTTGGCAGGCTCCAGCAGAAGGCTACTTCTTGGTGATGTGAGATTAAACTCTCTTATAAATCCTTGAAAAGATTGAGGTTGTTGTGTAAAGAAAAAGAATTCTATCTAGCCTTCCATGTAAGTGCCTTAATATAACTTCCATATATTAAAGAATTTCTTAAAGTTTATTTGCGAAGGAAATGAACTTTGTCCTGTCTCTTTTACTTAGGAGCCTTAGAGGTGTTGTAGCTCATGATGGGACTTCATTGGAATTTTTCCCATGATTGTGATATAAATAGAAGTACTCATTAACCATAACCTCTCATGGGATATGATACAATCCTAATTTAGGTGGGATGAAAAACACATTTTGAGGGTTCTTATTAGAATAGTTGAGGTTAAAGCACAAATTTTACATAAGAGGAATTCGATTATAGAATCTTGACAATAATTTCTATGACATTTATAAATATGCACATTAAAGCATAAACTTTAGTATATGAAAATATCCAGAAATTTCTTCTTGCGGTTACTTGCTAACTCAAACTTTTTTATACAATTAAAATAATTAAGCCGAACAGCTTCCAGACATGTTCTATGGCAACTTAAATTCCCAATTTTCATAATTATCATCATTAACCTATGCTATGGCAACTCACGTAATCCCCAATGTATAAAGATTTGCATGATAGAGTTAGCACGTGCGCTCAAAAGTTAAGTATAAGATTAATCATGATAATTATGATGAAAATGATGAGTGTCTAAAATAACAAGGGAGTTGATGCACCTGAGTTGGAATGGCATATGGAGAGGAAGCTAAATAGGTGCTAGTGAAGATGATACAAGGGAAGTGCCTCTAGATCGATATGGTCAGAGTATTGGGGATGTTTTCTGTAATGAC
This sequence comes from Dendrobium chrysotoxum, assembly GCA_019925795.1. NCBI lineage: Eukaryota > Viridiplantae > Streptophyta > Magnoliopsida > Asparagales > Orchidaceae > Dendrobium > Dendrobium chrysotoxum. The sequence continues at coordinate 88,919,527 of CM034305.1, read as the reverse complement.
ATCTTTATACAGGAACAACTGTTGTAAAGAGGCTGTGTATGGCACTATGTGGCTTATGATCATCATCCAAAATTTGCAAAGGTAGCTTAGTAACTTAAGTTTCATTTACTGCCAAAGAAAAACTTTGTAACTTAACTTTAACTTTTACACATTATAAAATTAAGAAGTTTCACCATAATTGTTTTTCTAGTGGCAAAAGGAAGCACGCGATGCTTGTAAAGGCTTGTGGGCTTTACCAGATCCTAAGAAACCATGAGAATTGAGGAAAAATAATCCCAATCCACGTGAACGCTGAAGAGAAGCCCCTATTTTGTTCACAGAAGGATAACAATATACTAGCATATGATGTTCTATTTGACCGCCTATGGTCAAAATAGTGATATGTAAATTTGTGTTTTACCCTTAAAAAGTTTGATTTTTGATGTCATGGGGAATACCTATTCACAAGAAAGTAATATGTCTTTTTAATAAACTAGGAGCATATTAATGGCCTACTTTATGCATAGATTTTTTTTGTATTTTTAATAAAATTTATACCTATTTTGATCATAAATATTGCACTAACGACACAATTTCACATTAGGAGGAGGATCTGATGCAATTTATTTCCTATTTTATAAGCTGTTTTGAAGTTGGAGATGAATTTAAAGACAATAGGTCAACATTTTGAATAAAAGTAAGTCTAATAGAAAAGCATAGAAATAGATAAACTTCTCAAAGGTTGTAACGATATATGTGAATTAAATATCAAATTAGCAAAGACAGACAGAAGTAGTAAATCTGTAGACTATTCAATAAATATTCATTATTATAGATGTGTTATTATCAAAGGTCTCCACCTACCTAGTTGATCTTAATGATGAGACAAACATGACAGACAAACAAAAAAGTAGAAAATCACTTACTAGAAAGCTGTCAAAAGCCATTCACTCATGACAGAGGGTTCTAATCATGCCTGCACAAATGCTAGAGAGACGAAGAAAAAAATTGTGAAGGAATTCAAGCTCATGAAGAAGAAAAAAAGCATAAGAATATCATAGTAAAAACTTTTAGTTAAAAGGTAACTTATCAAATAAGAGATCCAGCACATGAGAAAATCTCACATACTTTCCTTAGAAGTATACATCATCCTCATTATCATTTTCACTAGTCTTATCTAATTATTCAAAAATGATGAGTTTTCCAAAATAGTTGAAACCCAATCAGGTCGAATGATAGGGACAACAAGAAAGGGCATGCCCACATCATGTGGCTTCTTTTTTTTTTTGGAAACTAAGAATTTTGTCTAATTATTTTAAATTGGTTGTATGAATCCTCTAAATCCCTTCATTACTATCAAATGTTACCTGAGGTGCACATATTTGTGCACTACATGAAAAGTACACAACAAACATAAATATTTGGGATAAAATAATATCCTCAATCGATCCTCATTTTGCATTTTAAAATTTCTTAATTAAAAAAGTTTTATTTATGTAAACCAAGCAATAGGCTTTTCCTAATATGGGGTTTGACGAGAAATTGGAATACACAATATTTCTTTTATACCGCAGATAAATTGTTTCCATGAAAAATGTTTGTCTCACTCATAATTCAGGTAAACATTTTATTACATACACTAAATCTGACCCTTCTTCATTGGGAATCTTACTGATTGTCAGCATATTATTCAAAATCTATAAAAATATGAACATGTTGCAGTGCATTCTTAAACTAATTTTCATGTGTTTGGTGTGGTTTATCGAAAACTAGATTTTTTTTATGGATTATCGAAGCATTCTGTTAGATGAGTTTACATAATGTTGATATGAGATCAATCATGTATTTCAAGATATTGATCAAGATAAAAGTCCTACCTTTTTCTTTCATCATACATTATGTGTTAATAATGCTTAAAAATTCTTACAATCTTTGTTTCGCACCTTTTATCATGCTAATGATCTTATTTATCACGTCTGGCCTTATACCCCTCAATAGAATAATTTTGTTAAATATAAAACTCATCAACTTCTTGATGGTGTTAGGATATTGATTTTTTACATGATTATTTCTTATCAGTCCAGTAGATTCTCTTTTGATCACCTATTATCAAATTAATCAAATCCCTTCTCCATTGCTAAACCACTCTTCAACCATTTCTATTCTTTACCCCAATCAAGTTATTCTTCGCCCTTCATAGGACTTTGTCTATAGATTCTTTGCTTATATATTTTGCTCACAAACTTTCTCCTCTTGCAATTCGCTATATCTATCTTGAGTAAGCTCATACTTGAAAAGTTTGATGTTATGAAATGCTAATATCGCCACAATATATTTATGTTAATATAACCTTTAATGAGACTATCCTTTTTTTTTCTCCTCCTACTCCTCCTACTCCTACGCCCTCATCGCCACTAATGTCTGCAACCTCATCGTCATTGCTGATTACAATAACCTTTGATGGATTTCAGTAGGTCATTGCTGCCAACAAGTCATTCCTGCAAAGGGTGGCACCAACTACACCCAACAGGTGCGTCAGTGAACTAAAAATCAATCCATCTTCCGCATTCCTTGGGCTAGGATGAGAGTGCCTTAAACTAAGAAAAATAATGCAATGACTTGACATGGCTCTCCTAAATATTGTTTCATTCTTTTGCTGCTAGGCTGTTTTAGTACTTTATAATACTTTATTTCGTCAATGAGTTGGTTTAAATAGCCAAGTGAGTTTTTTGTAGGATTTATAAGAACCTACTTATTATCTCATGATTAATTCATAAACTTTTATCCTTTTTGAAGAATTTTTAGGGATGTCTTATTTAGGGTAGTGTATTGATCTTTGTCTCGAATGGGAAGCAATAACAAGTTGGATCCCCATCAGTATTAGCCTTCAATGTGTAGTATAGTTCCATTGTTGAAGAGGACATCTCTAATTATTGTAAAGTTTTAGGTTGAATTCATGCAACCACCTATTTGTTATGGGAAGGTTTTTGATGTTGGTGGCCATTTTTTGCCTTTGGAAGCACCAATGGGAAGTTGATTTAATTTAAGCATCTTATATCTAGAACTCCTTCAAAATTTTGAAGGGTGCAAGCCCAACCTCTCCAATAATAATCATCTTAGCACTGAGGTGTCGGTCAAAGCATTTCTAAGGAGAAGTCTTTCAAGGTTTGAGGTTGTAGGAAGAGGTCTTTACATCCATTTCTCCATTGGGCAAGTTTAATTTTTGAGGTTGCTATTTGGCTCAAACCCTTTTCAACCACAGTTACAATATGTTGAACCAAGTTATTAATCAAGAAGTTCAACAAACCAATTTAGATGACCATATTGACTACTAAATGAAGTGAAATAAGGGCTTCTCACTAGTTGTCCATTTGGACTATTATTTTTAGTTTTTCTCATAGGAGCATGAGCTGAATAGGACCCTCTTCAACAATAGCCTAATTGAACTTAAGTGCTTCAAAGAGTGGAGTGGGGTGAATTTCCCAAATCCATTATATATTAGTAAGCTCTGTAAACTCAATAGGATTGGGTAGATTATGCTAACATGTAGTTGGATTTGACATTGTTTAGACGTATTAGATTTAATTAGCTCCTGAGACCCATTAAAATTTGATAGTTTAATAGTCTCATCAAGCTTGGTAGACTCAAAAGGCATGCTGTGGTAGATTTTATAGACTAGTAAGAGGTTACCCCTTAGTGTGGAAGATCATGAACATCATTTCTCATAGAGCCTCATGTTGACCTCAAGAAGTACTCTGAAGTTGGTTCGATCAAATACGATGAAAATAACAGACAATGGGCATAAAATCGCATGAAATTACTTTAAAAATGCATAGACCAAAAGCTGAAGTAGCCCAATTTATGCTGGCGCATTGATGACATTAGGAATAACAAAGATAGACACCTATATTGCCAATGTCAGTGCACAAGAAAAAAAATCTAAAAATTCACTTGTGTGCGAGGCAACAACATAAAATTGATATGCACAAACAACGAGAATCTGCGAGAAGTCACTATTCATAACTGTATGAACTTCAATAAAGCTATACTAGTAGAATCATAGTTTTGGTTAGACACTCCTCCCACACATTTCGATTGGATTTAAAGATGTCACCCATATGAATTGTGGTCTAATATAAACTCCGCTTAAGCTTATCTTATGGATGGGACTTCAATGCGGTTTTCATGATGGTACTAGGATTGTGGTTTGGCCATCTTTAACACTATCATTTTTGGACATTAGTGCTGTGTTTATAGGGTTGTGATTTTGTTCAGCCCTCCTTCAACTAAATCCAAATGTGGCTTTAATGAATTTGTCCTTGTGGGATTATAATCAATGTCAAACCAACCTTAATTATATCATAATGAGACTTCGATAAATTCATCTTTATAGAACTATGATCTGGCTTTGTAAACTCATTGAAGTTGGCTAGCTCCATAGAACCAATAGAGTCAATAGAGTCCATAAACTCATTGAGTTTGGTAAGCTTCATAGACCAATTGAGTTTAGCAGGCTCCAGCAGAAGGTTACTTCTTGGTGATGTGGGATTAAACTCTCTTGTAAATCCTTAAAAAGATTGAGGTTGGTGTGTAAAGAAAAAGAATTCTATCTAGCCTTCCATGTAAGTGCCTTAATCTCACTTCCATATATTAAAGGGATTTCTTAAAGTTTGTTTGAGAAGGAAATATACTTTGTCATGTCTCTTTTACTTAGGAGTTTTAGAGGTGTAGTAGCTCACGATGGGACTTCATTGGAAGTTTGCCCATGAATGTGATATAAACCAAGTACTCGTTAACTATGACCTCACTTGGGATATGATCAAATCCTAATTTAGGTGGGATTAAAAACACATTTTGAGGGTTCTTATTAGAACAGTTGATGTTGAAGCACAAAGTTTACATAAGAGGATTTCGATTATAAAATCTTGACAATAATTTTATGACATTTACAAACTTGCACATTGAAGCATAACATTTAGTATATGAAAATATCCAGAAATCTCTTCTTACAGTTACTTGCTAACTCAAACTTTTTTGTACAACTAAAATTTAAGCCAAACAACTTCGAGACATGTGCTATAACAACTTAAATCCCTAATTTTCATAATTATCATCATTAACCTGTGCTATGGTAACTCACCTAATCCCCAATGTATAAAGATTTGCATAATAGAGTTATCACATGCCCTCCAACGTTAAATATAAGATTGATCATGATACTTACGATGAAAATGATGAGTGTCCAAAATAACAGGGGAGTTGATGCACCTGAGGTTTGAATGGCATATGGAGAGGAAGCTAAAGAGGTGCTAGTAAAGGTGATACAAGGGAAGTGCCTCAAGATTCATATCTATGATGAAGATAGATATGGTCAGAGTGTTGGGGATGTTTACTGTAATGACATCTTTATATAGGAACAACTGTTGAAAAGAGCCTGTGTATTGCACTATGTGGCTTATAATCGTCATCCAGAATTTGCAAAGGTAGCTTAGTAACATAAGTTTCATTTCCTGCCATAGAAAAGCTTCATAACTTAACATTAACTTTTACATATTGTAAAATTAACAAGTTTCACCATGTTTGTTTTTTTTAGTGGCAAAAAGGAAACATGTGATGCTCGTACAGGCTTGTGAGCTTTACCAGATACTTAGAAACCATAGTAATGGAGAAAAAATTATCCCAATTCACATGAACACCGAAGAGAAGCCCCTATTTTGTTCACAAATTCTGATTCAATAGGAAATACTAGGATAACAAAATACTAGCATATGCTATTTCATTTGATCGCCTATGGTCAAAATAGTGATATATAAATTTGTGTTTTATCCTTAAAAAGTTTGATTTTTGATGTAATGGGGAATACCTATTCATAAGAATGTAATATATCTATTTAATAAACTATGAGTATATTCATGGCCTACTTAAACTTGGGTTGAATCAGACTCCCAACACAAAAGAATTCTTCTACAAGTCCCTCAGAAAACTAAAATTTAACACAAAAAAACTAATAAAACTCGGTTTCTAGGAACAAAATTGCATCAGGATCTCTTCGTGTAAGGAATGCATAAGTAATACATAACATATAATAAAAAAATAGTCATTTTATCAAAAGTACCAGTCTAATTTTATCCTTTTATCTAAGATAATTAATAAGTTTGAGTGTTGTTTAATATTGCAGAACATTTGTATAAAATAATTTGCTTGTAGGTTTATACATAGATGTCTTTGTATTTTTAATAAAATTTATACCTATTTTGATCATAAATATTGCACTAATGACACAATTTTACAATTTTCAAGCTTGTGATGAATTTAAATACATTAGTTCAACATTTTGAATAAATGTAAGTCTAGCAGAATAGTATGCAAATAGATGAACTTCTCAAAGGTTATAACGATATATATGAATTAAATATCAAATTAGTAAAGATGGATAAAAGTAATAAATTTACAGGCTATTCAATAAATAATCATTATTATAGATGCATTATTATCAAAGGTCTCCACCTACCTAGTTGATCTTGATGATGAGACTAACATGATAGACTAACACAAAAAGTAGAGAATCACTTACTAGGAAGTAGTCAAAAGCCATTCACTCATAACTGAGGGTTCTAATCATGCCTGCACAAATGCTTGAGAGACAAAGAAAAAAAATTGTGAAAGAATTCAAGCTCATGAAGAAGAAAAAAAAAGGCATAAGAATATCATAGTAAAAAAATTTAGTTAAAGGGAACCTATCAAATAAGAGATCCAACACATGAGAAAATCTAACGTACTTTCCATAGAAGTATACATCATCCTCATTATCATAGCTGTCATTATCATTATCACTAGTCTTATCTAATTATTAAAAAATGATGGGTTTGCCAAAAGAGTTGGAACCTTAACAGGTCGAATGACAGGGACGATGAGAAAGGACTAGTCCATATCATGTGGCTTCTTTTTTTATATAGGAAACTAAGCATTTTGTCTGATTATTTGAAATTGATTATACGAATCCTCTAAATCCCTTCATTACTATCAAATGTTACCTAAGGTGCACATATTTGTGGACTACATGAAAAGTACACAGGAAACTTAAATATTTGGGATGAAATAATATTCTTAATTGGTCCTCATTTTGCATTTTATTATTTCTCAAGTAAAAAAAATTTATTTATGTAAACTGAGCAATAGGCTTTCCTAATATGGGATTTGACGAGAAATTGGAATACACAATAATTCTTTTATATTGCAGATAAATTATTTCCATGAAAAATGTTTGTCTCACTCATAACTCAGGTAAACATTGTATTACATACACTTAATATGACCCTTCTTTATAGGGAATCTTACCGATTGTAAGTATATTATTCAAAATCCATAGAAATATGAACATGCTACGGTGCATTATTATACTAATTTTCCTGTGTTTGGTTTGGTTTATCGAAGACTAGATTTCTTTATGGATTACTGAAGCATTCTGTTAGATGAGTTTACATAATGCTGATTTGAGATCATTCATGTATCTCAAGATATTGTTGACATCATTTCTGTATGAGGTCACTAGGACCTACCTGAGTTTCTTTCTGGTGATTTAGTGATTGGAAGATGTCCACTTTTCAATCATATAGGTTCCAGTTAAAATCAAATCTAATCCTGATCAAATTCAATTCCACTTTTCAATAAAATCTCCAGTCTCGCTTTCAACCAGCTTTCAATCAACCTTCAAATCATATGCAATCAACCCCAATCATTCATTTAATTTTTATTGATGTGGAAAATCCAAATTCAACCATTCAAGTCCAAAATCTAATCTAAATCCAATACTCCAAACAAAATCCTAGGGTTAAAGGTCTATGTCCTGAAATCCTTTCTAATTTGTACTAGAAATGGAATCCATTTGGTTCACCTACTAGGAACCCCAAAATTCCTCTTTAGATTTGATTTAGAGCCTTATTTAAATCATAATTAATTCATATTAAATCCTAAAAATTCACATAAAAACTTTAATTGCTCATAATTGAACCTCTAAACCATGAAAAATAAAAGCCCCATGATTAGACCCCTAATTTAACTTTAATTTGATTTTTAAGGAAAATTGATAATAAATTAAATTAATTAATTAAAAATATTCAAAAAATTTCAAAAAAAACCCAAATGCTTGGAAATATCCCTTTATGTCTTTCTTGACCTTTGGGGATGATTCCAAGTGATTTAGGACTGATTTGGATCAAAATCTAAAAATCCCCTTAATTAGGCAATTTTAAAAATTCCAAAAATACCCAAAATTTGGAAAATCACCAATAATTCTAGAAATATCCAATTTAATCAAACTCAAATTCATTCAACTCTAATTAAAATTTCGTATTTTCTAAAAATGTCAAACCTCCAAAATTTGGTCAAAATCAAAAAGTCAACTCCCTAGTTAATCGTAGTTCAAAATTTTGAAAAATCATAACTTAATATAAAAAATTTTAAATTGAGCAAGCTTAGAGTCTAATCATTTATTTTAAGGTCTAATATTCAAGAAAAATGTCAGAACCCCAAAACCAACCTTAATTTTAAAAGTCAACTTTTAATCCCTTAATTAACACATTAAATAATCCAAATAATTCAATTATTCAATAATTAACTTAAAATTCCACAAAACTTTAATCTAACTTTAAAAAAAATTAGTAATCAATCAATTAGATTAAAATTTATTAACCCTTAATTTTTAACCAATCAAATTAACTTAATCAATCTAGATTACTACTAGGTAACCCTAGTCTATGAGGTTATTAACTTAGCCCCAAGGAAGGTGAAACAAACTTCATGGCCTTAGTGAGTAATAAAGGTAATAATCATTTCACAATTAAAACATACCTCTATTAAGCTTTAATACATTAATATTTAAACTCAAACATAAATTCTACCTTTGACCTTTAACAAACTCGAACACTAGATAACTTCAACAAACTACCCAGCTTAGGATCTATCCTAGCCACACAGCCTTTAATACACACTTTAGATGGTTTACTAGGACAACCAACTCTAATCTAGGCTAGGCCGGTGTTTATTTTTTATCGTTGTGTACCAGGTTTTTTGAGTTTTCATAGCATATTGTGTTTGAAAAAAATGATTAATATGAGTGTTTATTTACTCTAACTACAATCTATGAATTGATGTGATGGGCAATAGTTTACCCTTAGGTTAGGACTGATCTGGTTGCTCATTGAGTTTTCTATAGGTGGTCATGCTCGTACAGGAAAATAAAATAAGGCTAAATTAATAATCATTATAATTACTACACGTTCTTCAGCTACTTAGCCCCCAAATAAATAGGAGCGTAGCCAAGCATGAGTTACATTTTTTATGCATATATATATATATATATATATATATATATATATATATATATATATATATATATATATATATATATATATATATATATATTTGAGTCGGGATACAAGTATCCAAAATTAGATTCCAAAGAGGATAGGACACCCCTTAGAAGGACAGTCTTTTTTCATTTGAAAGCTCAATTCTTGATCATTTCACTACCCAAAGTGAAAAGAATAACATCCCCTTCGAGGGAGAGTTTTCTTTTTCATTTGGGTATCCAGACACGACGATTCGAAGGAGCTCGAAGAACAGGGAGATGAAGAGCTGAAGACAAAGAGTATCCCACTCAAAGTCAACTTGTGTCGATCCTGGGATTAGAATTCGAGTTTGTGGTTGGTGGTGCCCGACCACTTTTAATTTATATAATTTCTGGATTGTAATAAACAGGTAGTTTATCTATAGACATTTATTTAATTAGTTTGATTAATTAATATGTTTGATTTAATATGATTGCGAATAGGGTTACCTACTTTTTTTATTTTTTAGTGATTGCATGTCATTTTTTATTTTAGCTAGAATACGCAGAGGCTTGTGAGGGCACGTTAAAACTTTTTCTATTAAAATTTAAATAAAAATTTTAAGATAACATAGAAACTCTAATAATCTAAGAAGTAAGCCCGGGACCACCAGGAGTCAGCATAAGATATTTTACCTTCTCTTCCTTGTTAGACACCTCCTTGTATGTGGGTTCTGGCAGGCCACCTGACATATTAGGGTGCAGTCCTATCAAGGGGATGTTGTGTAATCTCTATGATAAAAACTATTTTTAAACCTTTTTTTTAAATTGCTACATGAAAATTTTAATTGCATTGGATTCAAGCATTTTCACCTCATATAATTCAAGGGACCAAATAGGATCCGATCTAGACATCGATCCTAATTCTCAAAAACTTAATAACAATGTCCCTACCACTTTTTCATAAAAATGACCAGACTCATAAATTTTAATCGACTAGGTGATTAGTTGGCTCTCCAATCTAGGCCAGGGTAAGTCTAGGTTATGCACTGCATTAGTTAGATTCAGCCTATTGTGATCCAATGCCCAATTTAGATTTAAGATTTGGGGCAAATTTTAAGTCATAAGACCCCAACCTTCAATAATATAGTCCTAAATTTAGATTTAAGATGGGACTTCATTGGAAGTTTGCCCATAATTATGATAAAAAAAAAGTACTCGTTAACCATAACTTCACATGGGATATGATCAAAACCTAATTTAGGTGGGATTAAAAACACATTTTGAGGGTTCTTATTAGAACAGTTGAGGTTGAAGCACAAATTTTACATAAAAGGAATTGGATTATAGAATCTTGACAATAATTTTTATGACATTTACAAACTTGCACATTAAAGTATAACATTTAGTATATGAAAATATCTAGAAATCTCTTCTTGCAGTTACTTGCTAACTCAAACTTTTTTTATAAAACTAAAATAATTAAGTCGAACAGCTTTTAGAAATGTGCTATGGCAACTTAAATCCCCAATTTTCATAATTATCATCATTAACTTGTGTTATGGCAACTCACCTAATCCCCAATGTATAAAGATTTGCATAATAGAGTCAGAACATGCACTCAAAATTTAAGTATAAGTTTAATCATGATAATTACGATAAAAATGATGAGTTTCCAAAAAAATAGAGTAGTTGATGCACCTGGGGTTGGAATGGCATATGGAGAGGAAGCTAAACAGGTGCTAGTGAAGATGATACAAGGGAAGTGGCTCAAGATTCATGTCTATGATGAAGATAGATATGGTCGGAGTGTTGGGAATGTTTACTGTAATGACATCTTTATACAGGAACAACTGTTAAAAAGAGACTATTTATGGCACTATGTGGCTTATGATCGTTGTCCAGATTTTGCAAAGATAGCTTAGTAACTTAAGTTTCATTTCCTGCCATAAAAAAGCTTCGTAACTTAACTTTAACTTTTATATATTGTAAAATTGACAAGTTTCACCATTTTGTTTTTCTAGTGGCAAAACAAAGCACACGATGCTCGTAGAGGCTTGGGGGCTTTACCAGATCCTGAGAAACCATAGAACTGGAGGAAATATAATCCCAATCGATGTGAACACCGAAGAGAAGCCCCTTATTTGTTCACAGATTCTGATTCAATAGGAAATACTATGATAACAAAATACTAGCGTATGTTGTTCTATTTGATCACCTATGGTCAAAATAGTGATATATAAATTTGTGTTTTATCCTTAAAAAGTTTGATTTTTGATGTCATGGGGAATACCTATTCACAAGAAAGTAATATATCTTTTTAATAAACTAGGAGCATATTCATGGCCTACTTTAAACTTGGGTTGAATCAGACTCCCAACACAAAAGGATTCTTCTACAAGTGCCTCAGAAAACTAAAAATTAACACAAAAAACTAATAAAACTCAGTTTCTAGGAACAAAATTGCATCAGGATCTCCTTGTGTAAAGAATGCATAAGGAATACATAGCCTATGATAAAAAAAATAATCATTTTATCAAAAGTACCGGTCTAATTTTAGCCTTTTATATAAGACAATTAGTAAGTTTGAGTATTGTTTAATATTGGAGAACATTTGTAAAAAATAATTTGTTGGTAGGTTTATACATAGATGTCTTTGTATTTTTAATAAAATTTATACCAATTTTGATCATAAATATTGCACTAATGACACAATTTTGCATTAGGAGGAGCATCTGAAGCTGGAGATGAATTTAAAGATAACAGGTCAACATTTTGAATAAAAGTAAGTCTAGCAGAATAGCATGCAAATTGATGAACTTCTCAAAGGTTGTAACGATATATGTGAATTAAATATCAATTTAGCAAAGATGGAAAGCAGTAGTAAACTTGCAGGCTATTCAATAAATATTCATCATTATAGATGCATTACTATTAAAGGTTTCCACTTACCTAGTTGATCTTGATGATGAGACAAATATGATAGACAAACACAAAAAGTAGAGAATCACTTACTAGAAAGCAGTCAAAAGTCATTCACTAATGACCGAGGGTTCTAATCATGCCTGCACAAGTGCTAAAGAGATGAAGAAAAAAAATTGTGAAAGAATTCAAGATCATGAAGAAGAAAAAAAAAGCTAAAGAATATCATAGTAAAAAAATTTAGTTAAAAGGTAACCTGTCAAATAAGAGATCCAACACATGAGAAAATCTCACATACTTTATTTAAAGTATACATCATCCTCATTATCATAGTTGTCATTATCATTATGACTAGTCTTATCTAATTATTAAAAAATGATGAGTTTGCCAAAAGAGTTGAAACCCAAGCAGGTCGAATGACAGGGATGATGAGAAAGGACTAGTCCACATCATGTGGCTTCTTTTTTTTTTTGGAAACTAAGCATTTTATCTGATTATTTGAAATTGGTTGTATGAATCCTCTAGATCCCTTCATTACTATCAAATGTTACCTGAGGTGCACATATTTGTGCACTACATGAAAAGTACACATCAAACTTAAATATTTGGGATAAAATAATATCCTCAATCAGTCCTCATTTTGCATTTTATTATTTCTTAAGTAAAAAAGTTTTATTTATGTAAACCGAGCAATAGGCTTTTCCTAATATGGGGTATGACAAGAAATTGGAATTCACCATATTTCTTCTATATTGCAGATAAATTGTTTCCATGAAAAATATTTGCCTCACTCATAATTAAGATAAATGTTGTATTACATACACTTTATCTGGCCCTTCTTCATAGGGAATCTTACCGATTGTCAGCATATTATTCAAAATCCATAGAAATATGAACATGCTGTTGTGCATTATTATACTGATTTTCCCGTGTTTGGTGTGGTTTATCAAAGACTAGATTTCTTTATGGATTTCTGAAGCAGTCTGTTAGATGAGTTTACATAATATAGATATGAGATCATTCATGTATTTCAAGATATTGATCAAGATAAAAGTTCTACCTTTTTTCTTTCATCATACATTATGTGTTAATAATGTTTAAAAATTCTTACAATCTTTGTTTTGCACCTTTTATCATGCCAATGATCTTATTTATCACATCAGGCCTTATACCCCTCAATAGAATGATTTTGTTAAATGTAAAAATCATCTACTTTGTTGGTGTCCTAGAATATTCGTGGAGGTAGAAAAGTATAAAGTTTAACGTCTTAGCATTGTACGAAGATCCAACACGCATATAGATAAAAAGAGAGGGTGCAACATTTATAAGAGACAACAAGATTTTTACGTGGAAAACCCTGAAAAGGGGAAAAATCATGGGGCTGGCCCAGTTTGAACGAATCCACTATTATTTGCAATCGATTATAAAGGGGGCCTTATTTGGGGGAAGACCTTGGCTTGATGTAACAAATATACCTCATATAGAGTGTGTTACATGGTGGAAATAGGAAGAATCACTATTGACGTATTTGTTTGGTCGGAAGGGCCATAGTCAGTAGGCGACGGAGGTCGGAAAGAACATTGTATAGAGAGGCAGAGGTCGGAAGGACCATAGTCAGCAAGCAACGGAGGTCGAAAGTACCGTAGTCAGCGGGAGGTGGACGTCAGAAGGATCGTTGTCTTGCGACGGAGGTCAAAAGGATCATTGTCGGCAAGCAACAAAGTTTATAAAGATAATTATTTGGTGATGGAGGTTGGAAGGATCGTAGTCGGCAGGCGACGGAGGTTGGAAGGACCATTTTCTGGTGACAGAGATGAAAAAGGACCGTAGTCGGCGGGCGACAGAGGTCATAAAGATAATTGTCTGGCGATGGAGGTTGGAAGGACTGTAGACGGTGGGCGACAGAAGTCGGAAGGATCGTAGTCGGCATGCGACAATGGTAAAAAAGACTGTAGTATGGTGAAGGAGGTTGAAAGGACCATTGACAAGCAGAAGTACAGCTTTGGGAAGAAATCTGGCGACAGGAGGAAGTCTGGAATCGGGTAAAAGTCTGACGAAAGTATGGCGGTGGGGTAGAAGTCTGACAATGGGTGGAAGTTCAACGTCGGATAGAAGTCCGACGAAAGTTCAGTGATGGGAAGAAGTCCAACGATGAGCAGAAGTCTGACGACGAGCAGAAGTCCGACGTCGGGTAGAAATCCAATGACGGGCAAAAGTTCGGTGTCGGGTAGAAGTCCAAAGAAAGTCCGGTGATGTGCAGAAGTCTGGCGATAGGAGAAAGTCTAGAGATGGACGGAAGTTAAGCGTCGGGTAGAAGTACGACGAAAGTGCGGTAGCGAACAGAAGTCCGACGACGGGCGGAAGTCCGACGCCGGGTAGAAATATGGCAATAGGTAGAAGTCCGGCTTCGGGTATAAGTTTGGCGTTGGGTATAAGTCTGACAAAAGTCCAGTGACAGGCAGAAGTTCGGTGACGTGCAGAAGTCCGGCGACGGGCGGGAGTCCAGCATTGGGTAGAAATTCAACAATAGGTGGAAGTCCGGCGTCGGGTAGTAGTCTGTTGAAGGGGCAAAAGTTTGGCATCGGGCAAGAGTTCTGCGTCGGGTAGAAGTCCAACTAAAGTCCAGCGATGGGCAGAAGTTCGACAATGGGCGGATGTCTGGAGCTGGACTGAAGTTCAGTGTTAGGTAGAAGTCCGATGAAAGTCCGGCGATGGACAAAAGTCGGACGATGAGTGAAAGTCTAGCGTAGGGTAGAAATCCGACGATAGGCAGAAGTCCGGCATCGGGTATAAGTCTGATGACTGGTGGGAGTCCGACGATGGGTGGGAGTCCAGTGTCGTATAGAAATTCGAAGACATGCGAAAGTCCGGCGTCGGATATAAGTCCAACAAAGTCCGATGACGAGCAGAAGTCTGGTAACGAGCAGAAATCCGGCGTCAGGTAGAAATCTGGCGATAGGCTGAAGTCTGGCATCGATCGGTGGCCGGGAGACGGTCGATGAGGAGTTTGGTGGCAAGAGAACTCTTCCTTCTCTTCTTGCTTGGGCCCCTTCTTCCTCCTCCCCCTTTCATGAGAAATGAGGGGTCTATTTATGATTTTATGAGAGTGGCATAACCAGTAAATAGGAGGAAGATCAAAGTTAAATTCGGAGTGATTTGAATGGACAGCCGATGTTGAATCCCTTTATATTATAGATCGTTTATTTAGCATTTGAATATCTTAATGATATCAGAATTCAGCAATCTTGGACTCGTTGGATTTGTCTCGTCAAGCTGCTCGATTTGACTATAAGCATGTCATATTTGGAAACCATTTGATGATCCAAATTATGGATTGAACCTTCCAAATACACTTCGGGTCTTTAATTTGGACTTATTTGGGCTCGGATTGAGTTGAATTTGGTATCGTTGGGTTCGTATTTTCGAGACGTTCCGTTCGACTATAAGTTTGCTGAAATTGGAATTCAGATGGTCTCCGATTTAATTTTGGAAGTTTCCAACTTTATTTTGCCTTGAGATTCGTGCCCAATCAAGATAATTTTTTTGATGATATATCAAACTTCTTGATGGTGTTAGGACATTGATTTCTCACATAATTATTCCTTATCAATCAAGCAGATTCTCTTTTGATCACCTATTATTAAATCAATCAAATCCATTCTCCACTGCTAAACTACTCTTCAACCATCTATATTCTTTATCCCAACCAAGTTACTTTTCCCCCTTACTTCTCTAGATCTTGTCTATAGATTCTTTGCTTAAATATTTCGCTCACAAACTTTCTCCTCTTGCAATTCGCTATATCTATCTTGAGTAAGCTCATACTAAAAAAGTTTGTTGTTTTTAACCATTATATAGCCACAATATACTTCTGCTAATATAACCTTTTATGAGACCATCCTTTTTTTTTTCCCCCTTCTACTCCTACACCCTCATTGCAGCCTATTCCTCTTTCATCAGAAGATTCTCTTCATATCTCTAGAACTTTACAGGTATGCTCTCATCATCCTTAGCCTCCACACATGATAGCACCTCCCACCACTTCATCACATTCAACCAAATATCCACTTGTTAACAAGATTTTTAACGTACATTTATAGAACTTTTTACTTATAATTATCCTTGTGGGGGTACAGATCCCATTGCTCTTGTGTTAGATTTGCCCACTGTTA
This sequence comes from Dendrobium chrysotoxum, assembly GCA_019925795.1. NCBI lineage: Eukaryota > Viridiplantae > Streptophyta > Magnoliopsida > Asparagales > Orchidaceae > Dendrobium > Dendrobium chrysotoxum. The sequence continues at coordinate 88,903,126 of CM034305.1, read as the reverse complement.
TGAATGAATTAGAAAACTAATTTAGTGGAAGAATTTTAGGAAAGGACTTGAAATTTTGAATTAACTATGAATTTTAAGTTTATTTTCAAATTTGATGGGCTTATTACAAACATTTAGGCTTCGATTGGGATAGCTCTCTTAATGCTTTTCTATAAAAAAAATTTTAGTCCAAAAAAAATTTGAAAGCAACAAAAAAATAATGGTAAAAAAATAAAGCCTTAGAATGTTGCTATGAAAATTTAGGAGATGTCGCATAAGAAAGGAAAGGTAAGGAGGTTCTGGGTGGGTGGGTGGGTGGGTGGGTGGGTGCTACGCTGAAAAAATCAAACCGAATTGAAAAAAAAAAAATTTAATTCAATACCATTTGATTTGGTCCAGAATTGAGATTCTAAATTTGCTAATATATTATTACTATTTGCCAAATTGGTTTTTTTTATAAAAAACTCATATATATATATGACAAATTTGGTAACGTATAATTATTAAAAAAATATATTATCTATTTACATCATCAAACAAACGATAAATAGTAAACTGCATCACTCAGGCATAGTACTCTCCAAAGAGAAACTACACCAATGCAGCTCAGATCTTAGTTTGTCCATTATGTAAGGGCAGAAGGTTCCCACATGGCACACTTCATCTATTCAAGGAAACTTTCAGGATGCAACGCAACCTAAAATTTTAGAAAAAATTGCTGAGACAGTTGGAACCTCTATATGATACATAAGAGAAATTGAAGCAGGCTAAACAACAACAACAACAACAACAATCATATTATCAGGCTGATCTAAGAGGATAAATTACGAACTAAATAAATCTAAAATAAAACGATAACTTGAACCTGAACACCAAGCGAGAAAACTCCTCCCCTTATCCCTCATTTCATATCCGCATCTGCCGCCTTCTCTAAATCACTAGCACCACCTTCACAATGGCTGTCAAATCTCCCAATGCCTCGCAACACCTTATCCTTCACCTCCATCCATTTCCTAGGCCTAACCCAACCCCACCGAGATCCTTTGAATATTTCAAAAATACTGAGAAAATGAGGTGAGAGTATTTAAAGAGAAGCAAGTTAAATAATTGTGTGGTTGTATTCAAGGTTAAAGAGATTAACAGGGAACGTTAGAAGAGAACTGAAATGTGATTGCAGTTTTGGGTGAAGTCAAAAGAATAACATCTATCATTTCTAAAATGTACAGCTGATAAGCAACAAGAACAAGTCAACTTTCAAGGAACTTGAAGACCATATCTTAATTTGTTATTCATCAAATTATGAATGCCAATGTGAGCAAAATAATTTCACTTTGAAACTCTCATCTCAATAATTTATCTACAGAGCCCCAACAAAAATCATAAAGAATCTGTGTTAAGGATTCAAAAGATATTAAAACCTGTGTTTAAAGTTATTACGACTCCGAAGAAAGCATGCAGTGAATTCCTTTGAGCATTATAATAAAAATATAAAGGTAGCTGGGGTTGAGATTCTACCTGGTATTGCTATCGCATTATGCTTGAATTGAAATCCTCCTGAACTTACCAGGCTACCAAATGACACAGCAAGCTAAGATCTGTTAAAGAAACCAAGCACAGCCATTTCCTTCAAAAAATAATTTTAACGCACATGCATTTACACCCTAAAAATGGCAACATATATAGTTATATGTTGAAAAGAACAAGATTCATTTCATTCCTATCAAGGGCCAGCCTAACTCTAGGATATTACACATGTCAAAGGAAGAATAGAAGGCAAGATTATACATGGCAAGCTACGTACAGATGGGAACGAAATCCTCTTAATACACATTTGCTAGCTTCTTAGGTTTAAAGAGGACTTCAAAAGCTACTGCAGCTCCAGGGACTCCCCTAATTACTAAATCAACTTGGACTGATGGATTAGCAAAGTTGATCAGATTTTCTTTACAAGGTTTGTTATGGATCTGAAAATTTTGCAGAGGAAACAATGTGGCCTTCATGAGTCACTCCAATTATCATCATCTTCATCACTACCAACACATGCCTATACAGATAAACAAATGCATGTAATATACAAAAAAATCAAAGAGAAATACAAGATTAGCTTCCAAGAAGTCCTAACCTGTCGGATTGTATTCGCTTTTTCCAGAATGGCAACAACCTTTAAATTTGTCCGATGAGTTTTCAAAATGTTTGGCTTTGCTGAAGTTGCTGGTTTCAGGTTGAAAGACTGACAAAAATTTGATGATTAAGCCAGGTGGTGATAAAGCAGGAAACAAATTTCTATAACCATTCCAACCAGACCTTATTTTTTATTTGCTCCAGTAAATAGTTCCTTTCATCTTCTGGTGGCTTTGTCAATGGCCAACCAAGTTCTGAAACCTTCCGCATCTATGACAAGAAATATTTTCACAGTGAAATTCTTCGAGTTCTTGAAGTTAAATAAATGTATGAAGAGAAATTATCATTACCGTGCTTTTATCATGAGCAACCACAGCCTCTATCAGATGATTCCTTGGTCGGTTTCGAATGGAATATGGTTTTTCATTTGGTTTATTACCTTTCATTTCAAGAGGCAAGATATCATAGACATTATATGAATTACCGTCTTTTACAAACATATGATAACCGTAATGGGGAATGTTGTGAGCTGCTATTGGAGATGGTCCTGAGAAGTTGTGATGCTGAACGCCTTCCCCTGCAAAACTATCATAATCTCCATACATATATTGACAGTTACCATCTCTTGTTGTTGACATGACCGGGAATGAATTCAAAGGTGTCAACGCATCTCTATCAATTATTGGGGCTTCTTGTAACCCTTCCAACTCAAAACCTGCTAGAATCTTGACAAGCTTTTGTCTCGTTTCTTCTAGGTTTCCTGCTTCCAAAATATCAGGTTGTTGAGACATTTGATCCTTGAGCAACGGAATGGTAAATGTGTTCTCTCCATTCACTGCAACATTACCATCTGCATGTTTCATATCTTCTTCAGATGACATTATCAAAGATAGGTCTGAAGAATGAACCGTTTTGACTTCAGAAGATCTAATTTCTAGCTGTTGCCCCAAATCCATGGCAATTGGAGGCAACTCTGACAATTTTACAGACTCTAGCATTCCATCTGTACTTGAAGAAACCTGCTGAAACCTCTCTTTTTGAGCAGATAAAGTAAAAAAAGAGCTTTTTTTCTGCTGGCCTGCGTTTTGTCGTAATATGCATGGATTAGTCTTCTCTACTGGTTGAGCTATATGCTCACTTGCAACTAGAGATTCCAGACGAGGTTTAACTATTCTCCACTGCAAAGGTGGAAGTGGTGGTAGGGGTGGTGCTTCCTCATTGTCTTCTCGTATTTGAAATCTGGAGATCATTTCATCTGCCAATGCTTCAAAAGGTTCCCGGCCACTAGTCAAAGAATTGGGAATGATGAAATCTGCAACTAGTGGTGATTCTGAAGTCAAAGCAACACAAGCAATGGAACTTCCAGGGTATTCGGTAATATCTTGGAATGGATCAAAGAGGTCAAACTTTGTCTGCTTCGTCTCATCTATCCTCGACGAAGGTACACTCATCATACTGTTGCATCCTTGGTCACACAATGTCCCGAGCTCTTGCTCCAAATTATTCTGACTATCAATAGGTTGATCAGAGCAAATTTCATTAAAATGTAAGTCATAAGGGTTAATATTTACGCCAGCTGTCCTTAAAGGTACTGTAATTGGCTCTTCAACTGCTTGAGATATGGAAACTTGCTGAGGTTCTACTTCTAACCTGCCAGCATCAACCTGAAAATGCTGCATGGAAGCTTTTGAATCGAAATCTTGCTCATCTTCTCTGCAGCATGCTAAATTCGCTTCAGAAGTATGGTGATAAAATTTCATTTGATTATCATCAGCTAATTTAGCATCAGTAAAGTTGGATAAATCTAGAGCAAATAATTGAGAGCTTGAACTTGCACCAACGAACTCATGTTGGTCCCTGTTCCTACTAAGAGGCACAAAAAGCTTGCGTTCAAATTTCAAGGATGTCAAGTCACTTGAAATAACAGGCTCTTCAGCCTCTTGCTTATGCTGATTCAATGAAGAATCCTCAGCAACATGATTTTCTTGAAGCTTTGCATCAAGGCTGGATACATCTAAAGATTGTAACAAGGAAAGATACTCACCATGGGTACCGTCTTCAGTGATTTTGTTCTCAGATTTTGAATTAGAATCTGCAATCTCTGATTTATCCCTCTCCGATTTATACTGATTCAAGGCTGCATCTTCAGAAATTGGATCTCTTAGAAAATTTAAATCAAAGCTGCAGCATTTTGAAGATTGTAACAGGGAAAGAACCTTGACAGTAGTACCATCTTCAGATATCACATTCTCATGCTTTGAATCAGAATCTTGATTATTTTCTCTTGAACATATTTTATTATCCCCTACAAGGCTGGGATGTAATTCCACGTGAATATCATCAACATTAGCACACACTAATTTATCATCAAATGAGTTGGATAAATCCTGAGCAGATGGCCACCCTCTTGATGCTGCATTATCAAAAATTTCTAGGTCCTCGTTCAGAGCAAACGGCACAAATGGCTTGTTCTGAGAGAGTGAGAATGCTGAGTCTCTAGTAATAGAAGGCTCTTCAATATCTGGGTTTGGCTGACATGAATTATCAGTCTGTGAAATTAGATCGTTCAGCAAATGTACATCAAAACTGGATACTTTTGCAGATTGCAACATGTGGAGAACCTGGTCATGTAAACCATCGGCGGTGATAACCTGCCCGGCATTTGAATCATTGCTCATACTTTCCTCAAGTAAGAGCTCATCATACCAAACACTAAGCTTATTAGATACATCCACAAATTCCGATGAATCACGGACATGTGTTTTTCCATTTTTCTCAATCAACTCCAAATCTTTAGGCTGCAATTGAAGTGCATTTGGGTCTTCTCCACAACCAGATGGCAATGGCTCCACCATATCAATGGCAGCAGACTCCTGTGCTTCCTCAGCATTAGAGGAATGCTCTAACTCAAAAGCAATGGCTGGAGAGATTGCTGGTTCGCACTCTTCAACATCAACATTTCTGGAGCTTGCTGGAGACTGTGGATGCACAAGTTCGTCTTCGTTCATAGAAATATTCTTCACTTCAGTAGTTAAGCTTTCAGACTGAAAAATGGATGAAACCATCTCCAGAGAAAAGGCTGAACTTTTGGGTGACAACTGATCAACAGAATAGTTTTCATTGCCCTCCATTGAATCATGCAAGGAATCTTCAACAACTGTCAAGATCTCTAAAATAGAGCTTTCTTGTTCTTGTGGAGGTTTAGGCATCCGAAATGTGGTTGACGTCTCAAGAGAAATAATCTTTTCTGAATCCCCTGAAAAATAATCTTTCAATCGACTACCATGAAATAATTCACTCATTAACATTGAAATTATAAAAAATTTCAATTAATACAGGAGATAAAATGTTATCACTCACTAGCAAAGCTAGCTCACCTCTATCAACAGGGCATTGCAAACTAGAGTCTAACTGTTTATTTACTTCATCACTATTCTCCAAGTAATTTGATGAAGTTTTATTGGCTAAATCTCCTGTCAGCCTTCTTCGTCCATCATCCTTTATGTCCAATGTTGAATCATTAAAAAATAAAGCAGAAGCCTTCCCAGGCAAAGTTCCATCTTCAATTTCTGAAGGATCACATGGCATATCAACTTTATCAGATATCTTGCCTTCACTGTGTTCTGTTGGATTAATTTCTTCAAGTACATCAGAAGGAATATCAAGAAAATCAATAAAAGTGGAATCCGTCATACAAGAACTAGAAGAAGCTCCTCCACTTATAGGAACGAGAATGGTAGTATTTGATTGTTTTGGATAACAAGTTTCATAATATGTCAAATAAGATGATGATGGTACTAATTTCACATCTTCACCAGTCTTCTCTAACTTACCTGTTTTAAATTTGTTAATTTCAGACCCAGAAGTTGCTTCAAAAAAAGTTCCCTCCCATAGTGGCTGATAAGTTAAATCAACTGAAGAAGTTGATTCTGATAGATTATGAATTTCATCTTTTATTTTTACCGATTTCAAGCTTCCAACAAAAGCTGATCCAGCAGATTGAGTTTGTAGCTCAAGATTTCCATCAATGGAAGGATCTGTCCCTCGAGATTTACTATTAAAGAAACCTGGATCTAACTTAGTTCTCTCAGAATCCGTTTCCAGTTCCGATTCCGTGGTGTTTAAGGCATCAACATAATTTTCCAGCTCACTCCCAATATCATCAGATCTGTAACCTTCATGATCATCAAATAGAATTAATCCACTACTAGCAAAAACGTTGTTCTGCTCTGCTGGCTGTCCTGCTGGAGGACACGTATCAGTTTCACTAGACCTATGGTCAAAAGCGTGGCCTACTTTAATCCCAAGTCCCAACAACATCGTGCCTTGACTAGCAATTCCAGAGGTTGGATATACTTTCTGCGAAACGCCAGACAGTACGGACATTGCTTCCAAAAATTCATCATCTTCCGCTTTCTGATCCTCTATTTTAACAATTGCCTCAGCTCTAGGAGAAAGAGGAAGAACTTCCTTTGTTACTATTGAAGGAGCTGTTACTCCACCATTTAGATCTTCCCAGCTGTCTGAAGCAAAATTTATATTTGTCATAATGAGTGAATCAGTTAAAAAATTTTCAAAGATCATTTTGCTCAAGTGATTCTTTTTCCAGAATACCTTCCATATAGCTTTGTTTACTTATATCTGAAACTATAAAGTTCTTGTGTTTCAACTTGATATGCCTTGTTGGATATTTCTCTATTACTTGTTCAGAAGCAGTAAGTTTAGAACTGTATGCAATGCAAAATATTAATCATGACATTTTATCAGATTTACGTAAGGATATGCGGACTGATCAATGGCTGTAACACCTCAAGAAAAATTAGCTTACTTGCCGATAATTGGTGTAAAAAAACACTCACTCTTACTGCTTCTACAATGCGATCCCTTTTTCTGTAGGAAAATTAAAAATCAGAGGTAAGAATTACTGTTTAGCGTCAAAGAATAATTTTGATCACTTGTATCATTTGATTTCTTGAAATCTAAAGAGAAGCATCCAACTAGTGGCAAACGTATGTTCACAGCACAACAGACCTGTGAAAATATGTTAATTAAAAGAAACAGACAGTAAACGTGCATTTCTAAAACAAGGACCAATTACATTGAGTTTTGAAGCCCTCTTTTCTCCGTGAAGCTCTGGTTCCATCATCAGAAAGGTGGCTGAATGTGTCTTGAAATACGAAGGATCAGAGTACCTCTTCAAGCATGCACCAGCACCAGCAATATCAAATCTGAAGAAATACTTTAAGTACTCGCTCGCCAAATTGATATGACAAAAATAGAACACATGAAGCAGATAAATCCAAAGAGAAAAAAAAAAGTATACGAAACAGATATATCCAATGGCTAAACAACTCACTTATCCATCATGAATAACCGTGGAGGACCACGGCATTCTTCATATGAGTCCAATATAAAACGAGGCATATCTCCTTGTGTGACTAAATTCTGATTCACCATAAGATTAGAATGCCAGTCGATACCTGGAATATTATGTCAAATCGAATGAAAATATTTAAAGAAACGAGCATTTCTATATGTACAACTATACTACAATTCATTTACTTCATCAAAGTAGGAAAAAAAAAACTTTACTACAATTTGAAGCTAAGACTTGACCTGCATTATAAGCACAATGTGAATAATCAGTTCTACTGAATAATACTTTTTCTACTGATGGAAACTCTGCCTCTATTTGTTGAACACGCAGCATCAGCTCATGCCCTCTAGCGGAAGTTGCCATCACTTCTGCATGCAAGTCATGAAATATCTCTGCAGCAAATCTGTGGTAAAAGATTAATGAAGTCATCAGGAAAAAATCACCTTATGGCTGAACATAGATCAGAATCAAGAGAACTGAATGGATAAATGATTATGAAGTAAAGAAGATTCAGCAAATCTGTGGCAAAAGATTAATGCGGTCTGCTGACATATGATTAAAAGCAACAAAGAATTCGAATGAATTACATGATTTTTTTTATCTTCAAAGGAAAACCATAAATTAATTTTAAATAAAATAAAATCTTGTAGTACAACCATGGGTTCTAAAATTGCTTTTAGTTTCAAACCCTGATGAAGTGCTGACCACTGCTAAGAGAAAGAATTTACTACATACATTGAAAGTTCATCTATTCAGCAGAAGAACAGTAAATCAGAGACAGTAACAAATAAAAGGAAAGAAAAATGCATCAAACTGCTAAAAATGGAGACAAAAACAAATGAGAAAAATTTTATTCACTTGATTAAAAAAATAGGAGATATACATACTTATAGGTGCTAAACAATGCCAATTACTAGTCCTAAAATTAAGGCATAATAAATATATAATTAACGGGAGACAAATAAGGAAGGCAAGAAATGATAGATTGATGAGATGGATAATCATCCTATTGTTGATTTAATAAGATCACATGGATTACTTGATAAGGATTCATTGTTGGGCCACAGTAATGCTCTTATAGAATTTTCATACTCCCCCTCAAGCTAAGAAAATATGTTGATCATTCCTAACTTGAAAGTTAGGTTGTTGAATTGTGATTGATTAAAAGGTTTTGATCATGATATCTACTATTTGAACTCTTATCGGAGTGTACTGCATTTTAATAATCCTTTAATCATTTTTTTTTCATTTATAAAATGTCGATCAATTTCTACATGCTTAATTTTATCATGGTGGACTTGAACTTTGGCAATGTTAATTGTAGCTTGATTGTCACATATGATAACCCTTGGTTCTATAATGTGAATATTTAGGTCATCCAACAAACTTGTATGCACATTCCTTCACAAATTCCATGTGCAATAGCCCTAAATTCTACTTCAGCGCTGCTTCTAGCAACAACCGTCCATTTTTTACTTCTCCATGAGCAATAGCCAGAGGATGATATTTTAGAAATTATGGACCCAACCCAATCAACATCAGTAAATAGTTTTATACCCCTATCTATTTCTTTTTTAGGTACTTTAGTATCCTATAGAGTGCATAAAGGTGTTTCTTAATGACAGTATTTATAAATCAACTAAGCATACTGATAGAGTAATAAATCTTAGGACAAGTATGATAGAGATAAATAAAATTTCTAACCAAACGTCGGTACATTTCTTTGTCACTTTGGAGAGTGTTTCCATTTGATCATATTTTGTTAATAGGATCATCCCAGTTTCTTTTAACAAATCGAGTGTTAGTTGAGATACAAATGTAACTTTCTTTAATTTTCTGATTTATATGCTCAAAAAATATTTATAGGTTTGCAAATCATTAATTTCAATTTCATTGGCTAAGATCTATTTAGGCTCCTTTTTTTCATCTCATCATTAACAAATAGGATAATATCATTAACGTAGACAATAAGGGTAGTTTTTGACCAAGAGTTGATTTCTTTATAAATAACGTGTGATTAACCTGCCTTTAAAGCATCCATATTTTTTCAGTGGTAGTAGTAAATTTCTCAAACAAAACACTTCAAAATTATTTTAAGTCATAAAAGGATTTCACAAGTTTAAAATTTTAACATCGTTGTTAGTATCTCAAAATGTTGGTCATTAAAAGAGAAGCATAATATTAAGTTAAGTGTTGCAGAGATGAGGATACTCAGGTGGATGAGTGACTTTACTCTTAAAGACAAAATACGAAATGAGCATATACTTGAAAGGTTGGAGTAGCTCCAGTGGAAGATAAGATTAGAGAGTCACCTTAGATGGTTTGGACACATAAAACGTTGGCCTTCCGATGACCTATTTAGGAAAGTAGATGTATTATATTTGACTTATTTTAAGAAAGGTAGAGGTAGACCTAAAAAGACTTGGTTAGAAAATATTAGAAATGACCTTTTTTTATTAGATTTAGATGAGAATTTGACTCTTAACAGGACATAATGGAGAAAAATGATTCATGTAGCCGACCCCGTAGTGGGATAAAGGCTTGCTGTTGTTGCTGTTGTTGTTAGTATCTCAAATCAAGGAGGAATATTTATATATAGTTCTTCTTCAAAATCTCCACATTAAAAAGCAATTTATATGTCTAGTCAATGAAGAGGCTAATTAAGATTTACAACTAGAGAGAGGATGATCCAGAAAGATTTAATATTAGCAACTGATGCAAATATTTTTTTGATAATCTATGCCATATATTTGGTGAAAAGATTCTTATGCAACCATTCTAGATTTTACTGTGACAAAACCGAACCTGATTGGTTCAACTAAACCGGCCTAGTTCTTCAGCGGGTGAAGAGTCCCGCAAACAATAGGTCCAGATGCGACCCGAGCGGCCTCCGCGTGCATATATATGCCTCCTGGACGGATAGTTTTGTCGTTTTAAGTGGTTAATCACGTGAGGGAATGAAAAAGAACAAATCACAAGTGATATCTTCATTTCACTCACTCCCATAAGAATAAAACGCAAGAGGAAGTTTCAGTCGAGAGGAATAAAACGCAAGAGGAAGTTTTAGTCGAGAGGGAAACAACAGAGAGGAAGAAGAAGGAAAAGAAGGATTTTTGTTTTGGGTGATTCTTTTTATTTCTGTGAAATTATTGCGTGATTGCTTCTATCTAAGCAGCAAGGAATGCCTTCTCTAAAAGTAAAGGAAGAAAAAGTTGAAGGAGAAAGAGAAGAAATTGGGATTTTGGAGTTCTTCCATTCTTTAACGGTGGAAGAAATACTAAGTGTTAAATTACTAATTTTATTGTTCAAGCTTAGATAAAATATTTATATTATTACTTCTCTAATCTAAGGAGAAAAATATAATTTGATTGCCGATAGGAAGAATTCGAGTGATGTAAACTTTGGTTCGACAGCGAAGGAAGGAGATTTGCAAGGACGGAAGGGAAATTTCGGTGAGGTAATTATTTTGTTTTAATAAAAATTTTGGGATGAATTAGAACCCTTTTATGTCATGATTAATGATTAAGTAAACGTCCTCTTTAGAAATGCTTGAAGTAAATTGTGTTAACGTAAAAGAATAGGAATACTTGATATTGCTTTGAGGATATGTTTGAGTACTCCAAATTAAATTTATATTAATTAAGATCTCATTAATGTTATTTGAACAGTGGAAGATTTTTATAATTGAGTTGAGACGAGTATTAAAATCTATAGCAAAGCCCGGGTTTGGAAGGAATTAAAGCTCGAAAATATTCAAAGTGGGTAAATTACAGTTGTTATAGTAATTTCATTATTTTATTTTGTTCATTTCAATTCTAAAAGTAATGCCTTATATAATTGTTTTATTTATATTGAATGCTATTAAATGCAAAATGATATCAATTCAAATGTACATATGAATGAGGAAAATGTCTTTAAATTATTATGATGGTAGGAATGTATATCAATTATCATGTTAATATAAATGTATATGAATATGTAAAAGATATATATATTAATTTAAAATATAAGTAATGGAAAGAGAAAGTAGATTTGAATGTGTATATGTTTAAACGTATACATATATATATGATTCAAAATACATAAAAATTTATGAAAAACTTAAATATATAATGAAAAAGAAAAATGTATATGCATATAAATTACAGGAGTTCACCCTCGTATCATACTAGCTGGGGAAGTAATGTACCCGTGCATGTTAAATAGAAATGAAAATGAAAATAGTTGCACATTTACTGATACATTTAAATGATGTTCCTGTATTAAATGAAAAAGAAAAAAAAATGTTATTTGATAGATGTAAATAAATGAATATGTTATTTGATAAGTGTAAATAAAAAATTTATGTTATTTGAAATATTGAAATAATATATATATATATATATATAAAGGAAAGTCAAATGAATGTTTTTCCTTTATGTATATAAAATTGTTATGTTATAGGTGTAATTGACCGCTGAGTTTACTTAGTAAACTCACTCCATTAAACTAAACTTTCAAGTAAATCTCTTGAAAAATAGAAATGACTGAAAGACAAAAGGAATACGTCTACAGAAAACGACGCACAAATGCAAGCATGTAATATATGGTTATTGTAAATATTAATATATGAACATTTTATTAGTAGTTTGATAAAAATTAGTGTTAGTGGCTCTTTAATTTTATTTGGAATGTAGATGATAAATTGAGTTTGAATTTATAAGAAATGTTATAACCGTCCAATTATCTGTTCATGTCTTGTTAATTCGAGTCTTCGGGTTAAGTCATGACAAAAGTTAATAAGAGCCCAATTAGGATATGAATCATACTAAAAGAGCAGTTAGATTGACTATTGAAGTTGAATTAATAAGAAATTTTAAATTGTATTTCAGAACCCAGAATGATCCTAAAGAAGATGTGGAAAGAGCAGTGTATAATATTGTTGTTAACCCTGATGCACTGACATAAATGATGACAGTAATGACACAATTAATTCAAGACTCAAGAAATCAACTATCAGGAAGTGACAATAGTGGTGGTATGGACATGGATAAATATCTAAATATGAGATCACTATTTAAAGGGGTATAGGGACCAATTGAAGCAGTGAACTGGTTGTTGCGGATTGAGAAGATTTTAGAGAGAATGTTCTGTCCAAAAGAGAGGAAAGTTTCATTAGCAACTTTTGTACTTGATAGTGAGGCTGAAAAATGGTGGAGAGGTCAGCACCAGGATAAATTTGGAGGGGTGCCTAACATTCAGATCAAGTGGGATGACTTTACTCAAGTGCTTAGAGACTGGTTTGTGCTTCTCTCTACGAGGAGGAAGATACATGATAAGTTTCTAAGACTGGTGCAAAGAGATAGATCTGTTATGCAGTATGAAACTGAATTCACTACATTATCCAGATATGCTGCTTAATTAGTACATATTGCAGAAGAAAAATGCCACTAGTTTTTATCTGGATTCAAATATATAATTAGGTAGCCTCTTGTTCCTCTGGGGATTGAAGATTATGCTATATTAGCAGAGAGCTAGAATGGTTGAAATGGATATGCAAATACCCAAAACGTGAATTTCAGAAGAGAAAGAGTGGTGATGCTATGGGAATTTCTCAGGATTCTCATAGTATATATTTCACAATCTGAAAAATTTAATTGGAAGAAGGCAAAGCTCAGGAATAGTGGTAGTCAAATGAGCCTGAATAACTGCAGTAAGTGTGAAAAACAACACAAGGGAGAATGTCTATCTGGGATATTTATTTGCTTCTGGTGTCATCAACCTGGTCATATAGCCAAGAATTGCCCTGCTCTAAGGCAAAGACCATCAAGGTAATCAAGGATGAATGGTGGACCTTGAAGCTGTGCAAAAATGACATGCAAGTACAAAAATGACATGCATATTATTCAAAATAAAATTTAAATGACCCGCATATGCTAACTGCATTACACTACTAAACCCTTTTCTAAAAATGTTTCGTGGGTCAAAAGTGAACCTAAGTTCAATCCAATCATCTTCCCTAAATGAACCAGAGTTGACACTACTTGAACCACTGAACAAATATATGGTCGTAGTGTCGACCTGAGTATTTGATTTTATACGTTCACATTAGGCCTTCAATGCCTCTTATGAGAAATGTTCACTTATTAAAAATATAAACTCTTGAAACCGATACTCATTGAATGTGAAACCCCTAAATTTTCTATTAAGAATTTTTGACCTAGAACAGTCAATATTTATTTCTGGAGTCATCTTAAATCTAAATCACAAACCGACTTCACCAGAATATTTGTAATGTTGTATTTTAGCTTCCATAATTTTTTTCATAATTTTTAGGCACAGTCGAATTTTCTTTAGAAATCGGCACCTATCGGCACAAGTGGGGTTTTGGGGACCATTAAGATGTCCGTTTTGCAAACCGATTTCACCAGAATTTTTTAAATCAAATTTACTAATTTATGAATATTTTTCTATAATTTTTGGAATCTCTAAAAGAATTTTTATGAATTTTCTACTAAAAATTAATTATTATATATTATTTAAAAATAAAAGAATAAGATAATATCTAAAAGCATTTATATATTATTGAATGTTTCTTTTATATGCCCTTATTCGGTTTTGCCAAACAGAGAACATATTAGAGGATTAGGGAAGAAAGAGAAGAAAGAGAAAGAGGAAATCCAGTTTTTTGACGACTTCAAGCCGTTTTCGTCCATGGGTTCAGTTGGGAAACTTGTTTGTCGAGGTGTAAGACACATTATGCCCATCTCAATTTTAAAAAAAATGCAAGTTTTAGTGAATATTTCGATTAAAATTTTGTATCTGTTAGCGAAAAATGGGGATAACTTTGCACAGGTAAAACTTTCACCTCGTAACTTTTTATATATTATAAAGATTAAGATTATGCACATTTTGAATATTTTCTAAAAAATTTTCACTAGGTGCTTTGAAATTTATGAGATTTTTAGTGAATAGAAAATTATCTGGATGTTGAAAAATAGTTGTGTAGTACAATAAAAGTCTTAAAACATAATTTTACACGATCCCTGATAATTTGATAATTTTCTGAAAATGTGCATTTTTGCCTAATTGAATTTTTTTGTTGTCTACCATCATACAACACTGTGAAATTTTGATACCAGCTCAATTACTTTTTAATAGTTATAATGTGATGATATATGTACATATGTGATTAAATTACATTTGTTGGGAGTCATAAGGGGCCAGAATCCTTTGAGATTCTGTCTATGTCAGGGAATTATTGAGAGTTCTAAGTGGTCAGAATCGTTTTGAGATTCTGTCTAAGATAGGGATATGTGATATGTTCTAATGATATAAGCACAAATAAAAAGAGAGTCATAAAGGGTTAGAATCCTTTGAGATTCTGTCTGAGTCCGGGAAATGTGATATGAACTACTCTGTGTAATGAATTTCAATTTATTTATTTATTTGTATTGTTATTTAAATCAGATAATAACTATTATGCATTTATTATATTTTCCAGTTTAGTTATTCTCAGTTTAGTGATTTATTTAAACTGCATTTAACTACTTTTAAATATTCAAAAAAATATTTGATAAAAGAATATCTGAAAATTTAGATTGGTTTGTGTGGCTTGCTGAGCTGTTTAGCTCACTGTGATTTACTTTTGATTTTCAGGATCTGGGAAGGGGAAAGAAATTGTGGACTAACAATTCATGATCAGATCTGAGGTCATAGGTATTTTGTTATTTTGATTTTTATACAGTCATGGCTAGTTAAATTTTCAGTTCTATAACTCTTGCCTGTACCATGTACTGTACTATAAATATTTATTTTGATGAATGAAAAAAAAAAAACTTGGTGGATGAGTTTTTTTCAGTAGTTGGATATTTTAGTAGCTCTGTATTCTGTAATTTATTTTAATGAATATAGGCAAAAAATTTGAAATAATTCCAAAATTAGATCTTGGAATTTGTCTATCACAAACTCAATGCGATAGGACCTATCCTGTTCGAGTTGGGTTGTGACAAGCTTTTGTGGTATCAGAGCAATAGCTTTGGAATTGGATCGTAAAATAGAGCTTTATGAATTGATCTGTAAGTTTAGTGGGATAGTTTCAAGTCTGTCTGAGTATTCATTATTTTTATTTCATGTGTATGTATATTCAGTTGCATATTCTATGTGATCATGGATCCACCAGACCCAGATATGACCGATGGACAGAATGCTAGTCAGACAGCTCCTATATATAGTTCTGCTCCAACAGTTGGTTCAGATACAGTTTTATAGTTTGCTATTTTGATAGCCCAGATGATGGGTGAGGCACAGAGCAAGGTTCTTATTGTCAGATCTAGAGGCAGACAGACATCTACAAATATTTTTGAGATTGAAGCCTCCGAGATTTTGGGGTACTGTTGAGCTCAGAGCATTAGAGGACTAGTTGAGGAGGTTGGAAAAGATATTTGATGGTATGCAGTGTCCTCCTGAGAGGAAGATACAGTTAGCAATTTTTCAATTAGATGGCGAGGCAGAACGCTGGTGGATGGGCCATCAGGAAGAGAAATTTCAAGGGAGATTGAACTCTCTGATTACCTGGGAGGAGTTCTCTGATGTGTTTAGAGCTGGTTTGTACCACCTTCAGCACGATAGCAAATACAATAGGCTTTTCTGAGGTTGGTTCAGGGGAGAAGAACCCTTATGCAGTACGAGGCAGAGTTCACTGCTTTGGCTAGATATGCTCCACAGTTGGTTAGCACTCCTACGAAGAAGTGCTACAGGTTCCTGAGAGGACTTCGGGATAGTCTGAGACAGCCTCTTATGCCATTTCACATTTCTGATTTTTATGAGCTTATGGAGAGAGCTCGTCTGATAGAGAATGACCTAATGGCTACTCAGCAGCGTGGACTGCTAGTAGGAAGAGGTTCAATAGTGAGACTTCTAGTAGTGATTTTTCTGGGAAGAAGAGCAGATTTTCATCTGGAGATTTCAAGAGAGGTGGACAGTCAGCATATACAGCAATCTCTAGTAGTGGCAGCATAGCCAATTCTGGCTCTGTTAGTGGGGCACCAATGTGACAGAGCTGTGTCGACGCCATTCAGGTCAGTACTACAGGATGACTGGACAGTGTTTTAGATGTGGTCAAACAGAGCATCGGGTAGCAGAGTGTTCACAGGCAGGATTTGACTGACATTCTGAGTCTAGATCTAAGAGCTTTGTCAGACCGACAAGGAGACCGAGGGCAATTACTCTCCGTACTTTTTCTAAGGGATCATCTGGTAGAGCTAGTGGTTCAGATTTAGTGGTAAGGAGACCATCTGGCGGTGGTCAGAGAGAGCCTAGTAGTTCTGTTGCTCTAACTCCAGTTCAGCCACGTGTATACAGTTTGACTCATCAGGAGACTCAGGATGCTCCAGATGTTGTGACATGTACGATTTATATTTCTGAACATTCATGTCGTGTTTTATTCGATTCTGGAGCTAGTCATGCTTTTATTTACGAGTATTCCTTTAATTCACTACACTTGGCTTCAGTTGTACTGTCTGTTTCTCTTTCTGTTATTTTGTCGGCTGGAGATAGTATGATAGTCAGCAGATTTTGTTTTTGTGATATTGAGATTTTTGATAAGTGAAAATCCAGTTTAATTTTATTACCCATTTCTTCATATGATATTATTTTGGGTATAAATTAGTTGAGTCAATATGGGGCTCAGAATTAATTGCTATAAAAAGCGAGTTACGTTATTTATGGGCAATAAAAGTTGTGTATTACAGGGAGTTAGAGGTGTTTTATCCTGTTTGATCTCCATGCTGGAAGCAGATAGACTGTGGAAGAAAGATTGTAAGGTATTTATGGCATCAGTCCGAGATAGGAGTATAGATACTGGTTCTCATTCTGATAGTACGAGATTTTTCAGATGTATTTTCTGAGTTGTCCGTTTACCTCCGGACAGAGACTTAGAGTTCTGTATTGACATATTTCCAGGTACAATCCCGATATCTAAAGCTCCGTATAGGATAGCACCAAAGGAGCTTCAGGAGTTGAAGGTTCAGCTTCAGGAGCTGGTTGACAGGGGATTTATTCGTCCTAATATTTCTCCCTAGGAGAGCACCTGTTCTATTTGTGAAGAAAAAGTACGGTACAATGCGTATGTGTATTGACTATAGGGAGTTGAACAAAGTCACTATCAAGAATAAGTATCCACTACCACGGATTGATGATCTATTTGATCAGCCTGCTAGATCTATATTCTCAAAGATTAATCTGTGATCAGGTTACTATCAAGTGAAGGTGAAAGAGGCTGATGTGATAAAAATAGCTTTTAGTACTCGGTATGGACACTACGAGTTTTTGGTCATGTCATTTTGGGGTGATTAATACACCAGCTGTCTTTATGGATTTGATGAACAGAGTATTCAAATATTATCTAGATCAGTTTGTGATTATTTTCATATATGACATTTTATATTCTGCTTCTGAAGAAGATCACGCCAGACATCTGATGATTGTTTTGGAGACTTTGAGGTAGCATCAGTTATATGCAAATTCTCTTCAAATATGAGTTCTAGCTGAGGAGTATTCTTTTCCGGGACACGTGGTTAGTGGTGAGGGTATCTCTGTCGATCCCCAGAAAGTTCAGGCAGTCACTAATTTGGTCGAGGCCTACTACTGCATTTGAGATACGTAGTTTCTTGGGTATGGCTGGATATTATAGTAAGTTTGTAAAGGGGTTTTCTCAGATTTCAGCACCTCTGACGAAACTAACTCAGAAGTCAGTAACTTTTATCTGGACACCAGAGTGTGAGGCTAATTTTCAGAGATTGAAGGATTGTTTAACTTCTGCTCTAGTTTTGGCTCTTCCCACTGGTACAGAAGGATCTCAGATATTTAGTGATGCTTCCCTGAGAGGTTTGGGGTGTGTTTTGATGCAGCATGGTCGGGTGATAGCTTATGCTTCAAGACAGTTGAAGCCACATGAAAGGAACTATCCGACGCATGATCTAGAGTTGCTGCTGTTGTATTTGCTTTGAAGATTTGTCGTCATTATTTGTACGGTGTTATGTGTGAAATTTTCATGAATCATCAGAGTCTGAAGTACATATTTACTCAGAAGGATCTGAATTTGAGGCAAAGGAGGTTGCTTGATTAATTAAGGACTATGATCTGACTATTCAGTATCAGCCTGGTAAGACTAATGTGGTGGCAGACGCTCTGAGCAGGAAGTCTTCTGGATTATCATGTATGCAACTCACTTCTGATGAATATTTGATACGAGATATAGAGAGATTACAATTGAAGGTGATTTCCTCCACTGATTGAGATTCTGGTATAGTGACTCAGATGATTATTCAGGCTTCTTTGGAAAAAAAAAATTTATGAAGCTCAAAAATTAGATGTAGAATATTCGATGTTGATTGATCAGATCTGATCTAATAAGAAATTTGAACTACGAGTTTCTGATTCTGGTATTATTTTCTGCAAGGATAGACTTTGGATTCCTATTTTTGGAAATCTGAGATGGGAGATTCTACATGAGACTCATTTTTAAGGCTATACTATTCATCCAGGTAGTAGCAAGATGTACGGAGATCTGAATGGTATGTTTTGGTGGCCTGGATTGAAGAAGGATATAGCGGAGTTTGTGTCGAAGTGTGAGGCCTGTCAGCTAGTGAAGGCAAAGCATCAGTGACGGGAGGTCTTTTGTAGTGGTTACCTATTCCAAAGTGGAAATGGGAAGAGATAACAATGGATTTTGCTATGAGTTTTCCCAGATCGAGGCAGGGCCATGATGCTATTTAGGTTGTTGTCGATCGACTGACAAAATCTGCTCATTTTATTCCAATTCGATAGACAGATCCGGTGGACAGGTTGGCACAGATCTATGTTCAAGATATTATCAGGTTGCATGGTGTGTCGAAGGTGATTGTATCTGATCGGGATGGCAGATTTACCTCCAGATTGTGGAAACAAGGACTGTGTACGAAGTTACATTTCAGTACAGTTTTTCATCCGCAGACAGACGGACAGTCTAAAAAGACTATTCAGGTACTGAAGGATCTTATGAGACTATATATTCTAGATTATGGGGGCAATTGGGAGGATCATATCCTGTTGATAGAGTTTGCATATAATAATAGTTTATCAGTCCAACATAAGCATGACTCCTTATGAAGCTCTGTACGACAAAAAATGTAGGAGTCTTTGACTTTGACAGAGGTGGGAGATAGACAGGTGATAGGTTCAGCCTTTGTGGATGATACTACAGTAAAGATCAATTTGATTAGAGAAAGGTTGAAATCTGTACAGGACAGGCAGAAGAAGTATTACAATCAGAAGCACAAATTAGTTGAGTTTCAGATTGGCGACCTGATTTATGTTAAAGTCAGCCCTATGAAAAGTGTCAGTAGATTTGGGAGAATTAGCAAGCTCAGTCCAAGGTATATTGGACCTTTTGAAATATTAAGCGGATTGGTAGTTCTGCTTATAGGTTATTGTTACCTGATCACATGTCCGATATACACAATGTGTTTTCATGCGTGTTCTTTGAGAAAGTGGGTGTCTGATTCTGGGAAAAGATTATCTGTTGAGGATGTTGAGGTTCGTCCAAATTTACAATATAGGGAAGAACTCGAAAGAATTTTGGTATATGATGTGAGAAAATTGAGAAGCAAATAGATTTCTATTGTCAAAGTACAGTTGAAGTATAGAACTACTAGAGAGGCTACTTAGGAGAAAGAATCTGATATGAGGCAACTGTATCCATGTTTATTCTGACTCATTCTGCTTTGAAAATGTCGAGGACGACATTTTTCTTAAGGTGGATAGATTGTGAAACCCCTAAATTTTCTATTAAGAATTTTTGACCTAGAACAGTCAATATTTATTTCTGGAGTCATCTTAAATCCAAATCACAAACCATCTTCATCAGAATATTTATAATGTTGTATTTTAGCTTTCCTAATATTTTCATAATTTTTTGGCACTGTTTAATTTTTTTAAGAAATCTGCACCTGTTGACACAAGTGGGGTTTGGGGACCATTAGATGTCCGTTTTGCAAACTGATTTCACCAGAATTTTTTAAATGAAATTTACTAATTTATGAATATTTTTCTGTAATTTTTTAAATTTCTAAGAGAATTTTTATGAATTTTCTACTGAAAATTAATTATTATATATTATTTAGTAATAAAAAAATAAGAAAATATCTAAAAGCATTTATTATTATTAAATGTTTCTTTTATATGCCCTTATTCGGTTT